>OZ025301.1:224895131-227395131 GCA_964019185.1 Maratus speculifer | reverse complement strand
TTATTGCACTTACATTATATTTCTACTTTCAGATATTAAATTTTTTCAAATTCTAAGATTGAAAATGCTGCCTTAAAGTGCAATTTACAGTTGATTGTGGTTAAGACAGAAGCCTGAACCCAAGAATCATACATGTATTGAAAGTAATATCTGAAAGAGATTTTTTTCAAGAAAAAAGAACTTAAAAGCCATAACTTCAGATTTAGATGTTAAGAGTTTGAAAATGTTTAATTTCAAATTAATTTAAATTTTATATTTGAATTGGAGTTCTAATATTTTAATACCTTTTATGTATTAACAATTGCAACTAAAATGTAAATTAATGGAAAAATTTCTGACAGTTTGGAGAATTTCCGAATACTGCGTAAAATAATCTGAAATATAAGAACTTCTTAATCTTTTCAGGGGAAGGTGTTTGTATCCGTAAAATATTGAAATAATTGAATAATACCAGTACTTGCAAAAAAAATTCGTTTGTAAACAAGTAAATGTGTATTTTCGCGTACTTAATAAATGTAAAATTCCCATTAAAAAATTCATTGGTGTTAATGTTGCAATTTATGATTAAAATTAGTTGATGCCATAATCGTATCACGGCCCTACAAGGGGTTAATCCATCAAGTTATTAAAACATTTGTCTGTTGAAACGGTTTTGACATATTATTTAGTTTTTCTCTCTGTTTGCAGTTTGTAGAGCTCTTGGAATTCCTGCCCGAAGTGTTACAAACTTTGCATCAGCTCATGATACCCACAACAGTCTAACTATTGACTATTTCTATGATGAAGATGGTGAACCTCTTGAGAAGCTGAATATTGACTCAGTCTGGTATGTATTCAGAGAAAACTATTTATATTCACGGTATAAAAAAGGATATTTTTTTTATATATATACGATCAAAGTAATAGATCAAAGTACGAAAAGTATTCTGTACAATCTATGGTGCGAATAATATTTCTTATTGATTTACAGGACCACAGAAAAGTATTCATTGCATACTTATATATTAAGACATTGTTTGGTATGCATTTTAATAGTATTAAACTATTTAATACTAAAGATTAAACTATTTACTGCCCGTAATTAATAAACTATTAAACTATTTAACGCCCGTCTGTCCGTCTAACCAACCAGCGTACACTGTAAAAAAAATTCAAGAGGTTACTAAAAATTTTTTAGTAAATTTGTATTCCACAGAATTTTTTAGTAACCATTACAAACTTTTTTTTTGCAAGTGAAACAAGCATTTCTTTTGTAAACTGAACAAAAGAATTTTTTGTATAACTAACTTAAAAATTTTTAGTATGAGCCACCAAGCAAATTTTAATAATAGCTCCAAAATTATTTTTAATAACCATTACGTGCACCCGAAGGGCTGGAGGTTCCTTCGAGCTGCATCCAGACTTCTGAAGCGGAAGTTTTTCGGCAAAACTGTAACAGATGGCAGCACCAAACATTGCTAACTGCTCCGACAGGATTTTCATAATCCCTTTACTAACGAGTACTTACACTACATACATTCGGGGCGTATTTGGCGGTGGCCAGTATCGAACCCGGGACCTTTTAGTCTGGAGTCCGTTACTATAACCACTATGCTATCAAGGCCACACCACGTGAATTTTAGTAATAGTTATTAAAAATATAAAACTATTAACTCTCTTCGTTGCTAACTTTTTTCTAGTAATTCTTACAGATTTTCTTGTAACCGACTAAGATTACTAAAAATTTTTTAGTAATTACAAGGATCACTAAAGTTTTTTTAGTAGATCGACCCTTTTTTTTTTACAGTGTAGCGGGCGAAGGCCGCTAGATCTAATTTTATTGATCTAATTTTTATTTAAAGCTATTCATAAGAAAATCCATTGAAATTTATTTAAAAATTTAACATGTTTGTAACGATACCTTATCTTTTTGCATACCGAGTATATGGGATGAATGGTTGGCGGTTTGCAGAATAATGGACACACGGGCGGTGTCGAAAATATAGAAGGCATCGTATTTAATTTGAGCTCAATAATTATTTATTTCAGTTTTGTACGTTCATTATGTGTATGTAATTTTTCTATTTACATTCTGAAGATGACTTATTGAAGATGAGTAGAAACATGTCAATTTTTAATATATTTTAAATGTTTTATTATTAAAATGACGTCTTTTAAGCAAAATAATTATTTATTATATAAGTTCCTACTTTTTCGTTGTAGAATATATATTATTATTGCTATGATATAATTATGAGAATTTGTTTTAACTTATATTCTCTGGTGCCTCCATCCATCTTTAGTGAATTCTGCTGATTTCAGAAAAAGACTTACCTTTGAAAAGGAAAAAAAAGCAGTTTTAGTTACTATAATGTTAGATCTTAGTGTCGATTTAATCCATGTTAATCCATTATAAAAAAGATTATGAACGCTTCGTTTATTACTTGGTTGTAATTATATAAAATGCACTCAGTATTTTTATCCAAAAATAAGAAAAAAAAAATAATTTACTACATTTTTAAAAAGTTTAGACAATTAAAATAGTAATGGATTATATGTTCAATGTATGCCAGACATCTGGCACCAGCTCTGCATCTTAACTTAACAGAAAGATTCATCATTCCTTTCTTTCTAACCGATCACCCGGCACTACCAGCCGAGTTACCTTAGCTTAATGGGTGAGATACCTGGTACCGGGGCGGGTGACCACCTAATCGCCGCATAGCGGCAATAAACCTGATGACTTCGCTTCACACGTCAACATATCTGCAGTACTTGCTTCTCATTTGAGAATATTTTGTTTTTCGGTTTCTTAGCGTTACATCCTGTTGTTTTGTACTACAAATGGCTACTCAAGTTAGTCTCGTAATTTAGAATCTTGATCAGATGAGGAAAGCTTCATCTGGCAAAGCACCTCCAGAGGTATAATTCACAGGTAAATTGCAGGACTTTGCACCCACGACAGATTTTACATGCACCAGATGCCATTAGCGTACATGATGGAATTTTAGCCGGAAGATAACCTGAGTCCTGCAACCAAAAGCTATGAGTATAATGTTCTTCCAACTTGGAATTATTCTTCAACCGAAGACAGGAATTCAATAAGTAATCGGAGAAGCCTGAAGACGATCAAGTTGATTATAAGTACCCGGCAAATAGTATTGAGTTTAAAGCTTTTAAAACTAAATTAAATGTAATATTTTTTTTTACATATTGTGTCATCTTTAAATGCACCTTTTTAGCAAAGATTATTTATTTTTGTTTTACTACTTTATTTTTCAGGAAAAAGGAAATCAAATGCATTCAATTCTTTAAAAACTAAATCATAACTTTGAAAATATTAAGTACTATGGTTATTGGCAATATTGCATAGCATGGCATATTATTTCTTACTTTCGCCAGAGTTAGTTAGAATTTGAGTAAAGTTCTGCGAAGATTAATCTTTTTGACAATGTCGGACCCCATACCAAGTAGTTTATTAGGAGACAATTTGAACTGATAAAGGTCACCTCTAAAAGCCTTCGTGAAATGATTCTGTTAATTGTTAATAAAACTAAGCTTGTAGAAAAGAGGAGGAAACATTTTTAGCTAATGACTTCCTTATTGAAAAGTATTGACCTTGCTTTTAAAATGTGGCGTTTTTTCTCTTCGAAAACGAAGAAAAAAAATCACCATAATTATGTTCAAACTAAATATTTATAAGAAGGTGATTGGGGAGAATATGATGTCCATAATCACACGAGCTGAGAAATATACAATAACGAATATTTAGAAGCTTTTTTTTTTTTTTTAATATGTACTGAGAGCAAAGGCTAAACATATAAACATCCAGGTGTGTTTTTGAATAAGCGACAAGGTTCAGGAAGTGCAATTAAATTAGTTATTTGCGTGAGAAGCATTTGTGTGACTTCAAAAATCAGGGACGACGTTCTAAAGTTGAGATGGGTTGAACTCGAAAATGGGCCGGAAACGTTTTCGAGTTTCATTTATACAACAGTTTTCGGACCCGAATGGGCTCAAGCTCAAAGTGAAAACTTTAATTATTCACAAATGCACCGAGAGGTGGCAGCACAGGCAATCATTTCATCGAGTTCACGGCTAGAATACCAGAATTACACTGTAAAATAATAATAATAATAATAATAATAATAAACGGACGATTTTACGCATATTAAAACGCAATCGATCTGCACCAAGTCATATCTTGTTGGAAAACACCTGAAAACCCGATTGTAGCGGTCATAGGTTAATCATTATGCTTTCCTACTCACAGTCTTCTATGTTTTCATAATTTGGTTGCGGGAAAACACAATGATAAACCTACGAGTCTACTGCTAAAACCGGTTCGTTATCATTTTCCACCAAGATTTGAATCGGCAGACCGATAGCGCTTTAATATGCGAATCGAGTTTTAACTAATTCTGAAACTTGAACTGTGAACTCGATGAAATGATTGTCTGTGCTTCTGCATCCCTGTCTAAAATTGAAATACGTCGGAAATTGTATGTCAAACATGGCAAATGAGGTGCATTTGTACTATAAATAGTTTCATAAATATTCAGATCTTGGTACATTAGCTGTTGCACACTTATGTAATAATGCATGAATACAAAATTTATTACGGTTATATACATTAAATTCAGTAATACGGAAATAATAGGACTCCGAACCCCCTCAAACCCGATACAAAAAATATACAGTAAAAAAATTTCAAAAAATTTTAAAATTTTAAATGTCACTGTTAAAAACATTTGGAATTCTAGATTGTCGTGGTCATTACGACCTAATAGGTCGTAATATTTTATTTCTTAAGGGTGTCCTTAAATCAAAAAGAACAACTTTGTGACATAAGTTTAAATTTAGTTTTGCTCGGAAATGCAGGAAACAAGCAAGTGTTGTAATGCAGAAACTATCTAATCGCATTCAGTTTTCCGTTTATTTATAAACATAATAGGTTTTTCAGAAAACAGTGTCAAATTTAGTGTTTTGAACGGACTTTACTCGCGAGAGAAGGAAAACCCAGTTTTCAAAGGGGGTAAAAAGGCTTTGTCACGGGATTAAAAAGGCTTATAACTCAATAGGTAATTGATTCATCCCAAAATGGAAAACTAACAAGGAAGGTCTCCATACGGGCAGACTCAAAAATTTCTAAATAAGTTACAGAGTATTCGTCTCGGATAGATACATATGTTTATAAAAAAAATTTCGGCGGGATCCCTTTAAAACGTTCGTAAAAAAAAAAAAAAAAAAAAAAAAAAAAAAAAAAAAAAAAACGTTTTGTTTATTTGGCGGTTTATTACCAGATGGCAACGAAATAAAATTTCAAAAAATATTTTTTATGTCATATACCTTTTAAGGTAAAAATGTTTCATGTTGAACTTGTATTAAAAAAGACATATATATATATGTGTGTGTGTGTGTAATTAAATAGCTTTAGTTTTGTCCGTTTTAGTTTGTTTTAACTGTAGGTTTATTATACATATACTGAAAGTTAACTACGAAGTATTATGAATAAATAAATAAATAAATAAATAAAATCATTTCAATCTCAAAATGAAGACCAAATGAACACTGTCGATTCAACTCTATTGCTATGGAAACAAAAACTTCTCCGATATTGGAATGTATTACTGCAGCATTCTTCATTTGGCCTTTATTTTGGAATACTCTTAAATATATGATGAAAACATATTTTAGGTATGGAATTATTTTTACAGTGATAAAATTAAATAACAGCAGTAGCAAGCAACATAAATATGTGCTACAAAAAGGAAATATATGTATTAAACTCCTTAATTGTTTACATTTAAATTCATAAATACCGTTTACAGGCATTTTAAAATTATTGATAAAGAATTTTCAGTTGCATTAAAATCGTTTGCTTTTGACGAGGAAATTTACTCTCCGCCAAATCGAGTGACGTTTTCGTCTTTTCCCGCCAAATATTCGAAGTATTTTATTTTTTTTACAGAGTTTCTACTGTAATTCCGCCGCTAAATTTGATTGATCCTTTATTACATGCATAAGTACTTTAATTAGTATTTTTTTCAAAAAATTCTGAGTATGCCCAGTATGGAGACCTTCCTTGTAAGTTCGATTCTAAATAACTTTTATAGTCAGGCTTTGCAATTTTATATCTTCCCGTTAAAAAATGAACTCGTAAATGTGTCAAAACGTTTTGCGCTTGTTGAACAAAGCAGTTGAGAACAGCCTTAAAGTACATATTTAAATTCATTAAGTAATCTCCATTTTAGTGAGTAGATGTATTGCTGTTTTAGGAATTTCCACGTATGGAATGAAGTATGGATGGAGAGACCAGATTTGGAACCTGGTGGCTATTCAGGATGGCAAGCTATTGATGCTACACCCCAAGAAGAATCCGATGGTATGAGAATTCAGTTTATTATCTTCAGTTACTTGTTTTTATTGCATGCTTTTATTTAACTTCGTTTATATCAGGATGTCTAGATCAAATCTTGCAATCGATTTTTTACTGAATTCTGGTGAACAATTTTTCTCTAAATCTTGTATATACGAATTCATTGTTAGTAACAGAAACAATACAGTAAATTATGTCTAAGGCGGTATGAATCGAGAAAAATTTCCGTAGCATATAATATTCTACTTAGACAGATTTTATGTTCATGAACTCGCAGGAACTGGAAAATCTTTCCGAGTAAGACAGATTCCGTTTTACATAGAGTACGCCTTAAAAAGAGTTTACTGTATTAACATATTTGGCGTACACTGTACAAAATTATTTCCTTGACTGCCTTTTAAATATCCGTATTTTTTAAGGAATTGTTTTCGGCAATGAAATGATATTTTGAATGTGCCAGAAGTGAGAGAATATGAATGTAAATATTTGGTACAGATAATAGTGTTAAAACTCCAGTTAATTTGTCATTTTCGCTGGCACTTTGCGATTTCTCCTTTTTCACATTATAAAGAGAATTTCTATATTTAGATAGTACAATTTCTGGATTTTTTTTCCCTTTATTTTGCATTGTAATAATAAAAATAAAACCCACAGTTGTTTGTTTTTCCCACATTTCATTTTTTAGAAACCGTTCTTAAGCAAGCATTTATATTTTAAAAATAACCACCGTGACGAATTCCAAACTCCAATATCAACTGCATCACATAAAATCCCAATTAAACTTTTTTGCTCATGTACACTTTTAAAATGTTAAAGTTTTAGAAAACTGTTCTGGACGAGTATTTACTTCATAAAAGTAACAGCCATGTCAAATTTTAAGTTTCTAGCGTTAACTGTACAAAATAAATCATAATTTGGAAAGTTTTTAGAACGCTTTCCTCATATTTCATCTTTTTAAATTTCGAATTTTTCAGAAATTGTTCTGAGCAAGTATTTACATAAAAGAATCTACAGGAGAAAAACAAAAGAAATCTAAAAAGAAACGAAATTCCAGGTTTCTACGCTAACTATATCACATAAATTGTAAATTTAAAACGCTTTTTGTTCCTTTACCCTTTAATATTTTGAATTTTTAGAAACCGTTTATAGCAAATGTTCGCATCTTAAAAGTAACAGCCACTCCAAATTTCAAATGTCTTGTCCCAACAGTATAATAGAAATCGCACTTTTAGAATTTTTTTTTTTTTTTTTTTTTTTTTTTTTACTTTTCTGCCTTTTTAGGATTGTTTTATCGGCATAAAATATAGCCTATGTTAGAGCAAAAATCATCATCAGAATTTTGCTATTATTATTTTTGAAATCGGTTTAGGAAGTTCAGAGATTACTCCCTACAGAAACATAACTGTTACTTTTTTATAATATTAGTATATAGCTAATTATCAGCAATCAAGTTTTCATTGCATACTCATTGTTGTAAATTTATATTTATAACAATTGACAGAACAAGCATTTAATAAAACACTGTCGCATTATTTTCACCAAAACTATGTCAACAATGTCATTTAACTACACAAAAAATCCAAATTACACTTTTGTTCGTATTTCCACCTGTAGCAGAAAAATAAATACTTATATCGTAATAAAATTATCTTTTTAAAAACATGATTGTTTTGTAAATTCTATTATTTCTTTTGCGTTTTTTAGTAAGCGTCTTTTGGCGTGCATTTCATTTCATTGTTGTAAACTTGTTTTATTTTCAAACATTTCTCTAATAAAATTGCAAAATAAAATATGTTTTTTTAAGTTAACAACGTATTGTAGTGGCTATTTCGGAAATATATTTACGGTGTGATATGTTATTTGGCAGTTTATTCCAGTATATTAAAAAGAAGAAAAACTTTTAAAACAGGAAGGGAAATTGACTTTTTTTTGTTAAATTTTAGTTGTTTTTCGTACAATTTACTTTGGCAAAAGGCATTTGTTTGACGAATTCAAATATTTTCTTGGACGTTCGGAAATATGCAAATATTTCTTCATAAATAACTGATTTCATACGGCTACTAAAATTAAAGTCTTTGCCAAATTGTGGCTAACATCTCTAACCAAGCTTGGCGACATATCAACTTTGGGGCCATCCATAAACGATGCCACGCATTTTTTAAATATTTTTGACCCCCCTCCCTCCCCTTTGTCACAAAGTGTCACACTTCATTATACCCCCCCCCCCCCCCATCCTGTCACATGTCACGCTATGTTGGTAAACATATACGTACAGTTCAGCAACAAAGCACTACCCTATAGATCATATTTCAAATTTTATTTTTTAAAACTTTAACTATATGTTTTAATGAACATTTGTGAGCATAACAATAAAAATGATTCGAGTGATTATTTTTTATGATATACGATTAAAACTTACAATAAAAAGCATAATTAACATACAATAATAATAAAAAATTTATATGAAAAAGAAATTAAAAACAGTAATATTTTAAAAATTGAAAAGGAATTTAATATATTTGGTTCTAAATCTTATCTTTACTTTATGAATACAAATTTCATAATTTAATCTGCTGACTTTTAATGTTTTTATTTAAATCAGAATGTGTGACGTCACATTTATTCGTACCCCCTTCCACGCCTTTGTCATAAACTGTCACAATTTCACAAACCCCCTCCCAGCCCATCCATTTATGGACGACCCCTTATGGAATTTTAGCTGATAAAAAAAAAATAAAATTCGAAGTTGGTTTGTTCATTAATTTGTTTATGAAACTTGTTTTATTTGCAGGACAGTACAGATGTGGTCCATGCAGCGTTGCAGCTATTAAACGTGGTGAAATTCAAAAAGCTTACGACGGACCTTTCCTTTTTGCTGAAGTTAACGCAGACAAAGTTTATTGGAGGTACCTCGGAAAGAATAACCCTTTGAAGCTGATTAGCAAGAAAACTGAAATGTAAGCACTCATTTTCATCCTTTTGCATTTGAGGAAAATTTGAGGAAAATTTGAGGAAAAAAAGACAGTAGAGTAACAAACTAAGTTAAAAAATGCTATAAAAGTGTCAAAATACCTTCATCACACAAACAGCAACATTTTGCAGTTTAAAAAAAAGAGCTTGGTAAATAATTTCACGAGACTTCATGTACAGTGCGTTTTTTTAAACTCATAAAAGTAACACTTACAACCCCCCCCCCCCCCAAAAAAAAAAAAAAAAAAAAAAAAAAACCAAAAAAAAAAAACTGATTCAAATGACCTAAAATTTTACCAATATGCTGCCAGGAAAATGGAAATTTTTTAGGCGTGGTTAAAATTTGAAAAAAAAAAAAAAAAAAAAAAAACCCTTAAAATTTAATTTGCAAATGACGCTGTATATGCTGTAAAGTCAGGATATGAGCTTGCGCGCGACACATGCGCGTTGGCAATAATAATATGAAGCACGCGTACCTCGTATTCATTATTCTACTGATATACTGGCAATCATGGACTGCACATTGAAAATATCTTCTGTTATTTGAGTAGTTCCGTACGAATGTGAAATTGTTCGCAGTTCTTTTCCCAATTACCTTATTCTAGAAGACAATGGACCGAATTTACGAAAAAAAAAACTTTATTAAACATATCAAAAACATACAGAATGTAGTAATTGGGAAAAGGGACTGTGAACACCTTTCCAGAAACATAATGAAATACAAATACGGAGTAAAGCATTCGTAAGGAATGACACAATTAACGCAAGATATTTTCAATGTGCTGTCCACCGTTTTCAGCATCAGTGACACAGTCATTGCCAGAATATTTCTAGAATAATGAATACGAGGTATGCGTGCTTCACATTTTTATCGCCAATGTGCCAGTCTCATGCGCAAGCTTGTCTCCAGATTTTACTGCATGTACAGCGCCAGGTGTTGGTTTTATTAAAAGTTTTATTTATTTATTTTATTTTAACCACGCCTAAAAAAATACTATTGCTTTGGCAGCATATTAGTGAAATTTCAGGTCATTTAGATCAGTGGTTCTTTTGTTATACGGTTTTACTTTCAAGACTTTAAAAAGAAAAAAATACCCTGTATAATGAAAACCAGTGAAACATAAGTTAAAATGAAAATTAATATTTGTAAGCGTGAATTACATACTACACTGTTAAAAATGAAGTTCGAGATTTCACCAAAGAAAGTGTGAAAAGTAGCTAAAATTCAGCTACAACCAAGATACTGGTGATAAGTTTCACCAGTTTATCTGTGCTTTCACAAATACCATTCTGTTAGTGAAATGTTGAACCAAGATTCGGGATTTTTATATATCCAATTTTCTGGTGAGAAGTTGAACCATGATTCAGGGATTTTTTAAATCCATTTTTCTTGTAAAAGGTTCAATTATGAATCAGGGTTTTACTAAATCCAATTTTCAGGTTAAAGGTTGAACCATGATTCAGATTTTTTTTTAATCAAACTTTTTGGTGATAGATTGAATGATGATTCAGAATTATTTCTAATCGAATTTTCCGGTGAAAGGTTAAATCGTAATTCATTGTTTCATTTTTTCTCCATTCCAGTTTTCTGGTAAAAGGGTGAATCATGATTCTGCATAAAATGTTGAAATGCAGGTTTAGTAACAGTATTATACTAATGTTACTAAACCTGCATTTCAATATTTTTCAAAAATTAAGTAATTCAAGGGACACTGAATCATTTTAAATATTCTCCTTGCGTAAAAATTGATTCTGGATGGATAAATTATTCTGCTATTTTTAAAATCTATCTGTAAAGATTCTTTGCTTTATAATCTGAACGAACCTAGTAAAATATTTGTTATATATTGATTGCAAAACAAGTACAAGTAACACTTGGCCAAAATTAAGGCGAAACAAAATCACCCCATATTATTTAACCATCGAATTGCTTCAGAGAGACATCAAGGATTAGTTTTAGTTGTCGTTGTCATAGGAGAAACTTACTTCAAATGAAAATCAAATTTCAAATTGCTTAACCCTTTATCTACCCACGGTACTTATAAATAACATTGTGGAAAATTTAATAGAAACGTATATTTAATCAGTCTATTAATAAAAGTTCTTTTTCTTACCACACAATATTCTTTACTCGATCTAATTTAGATAGAATAGAAAAGCAGTCGAAGTTAAATATTTTAAAAAAGAGGTAATTTTCTTAATCATTTTCATAGATATATCTCTTTTTTTCTTTGCAAAAAAGTTATGTGAAATATTTTCGACGGTAAAAGACTTTTCAATTACAGAGGATCACTATTTTTACTTTTCACTATAATAGCATCACTATAAATATTTAAATACATTGCTTTTATATGAATTGCAATATTTCTATAAGAGTATTTTTGGTTAATTAATTTCATTATTTTTGCAAATATTTTTCAAAAAAATTATAAATAACGATATATTTAATCAGTTTTAATTAAAAAAAAAAACGTTTAAATTTCCAAGTATTATTACTTTAAAACTACAGTATATCTTCAGATATTAAAGAATTATTGATATGAATCCATTTCTTGATAAATAATTCGGTAGATAAAGGGCACGAATCTAGTGAAAAAGTTTCTATGTCGAAACTCGAGCTCGGGCCATCAGTATAGCGCACTAACGATCTACCGACTAAAGGCTGCGAGCGAACAACACTAGTTTTTATTACACTAAAAGAGCAATCAATCAATCTTTGTTTTCGAACGGAACAAGGGTGAAATCTCTTTAATGATTTTTGATTATTATCACCAATGATTTTTGAGGAACTGACCGTACCAAATTGTCAAAGGAAGGGGAACTTTTATCTACCTTGTCTTCAGTCGTAAAGCTGTCAACTGATTTCGCGTTAGATTCCTCTCTTGAAGTTCAGATTCAGTGCACTAGAAGTGCAATTTATACATCAAAGCGCCGACACCACAGATCAAAGATAACGCAAGAAGTTAGTGCTATGTGCGTGGACCTTAAAACGCATAGAAAGATTCCCAGCCTGGAACTTCTCTCTATAAGATGTTGGCAAGGCTACAAATGCAGCACAAGATGTAATATTTTCCGTGAGCCACCGACATGGGGCAAACACGAAACTCCAACAAATCCTGCATCGATTTGAATATAATTTTCATTAGAAATATTGTATGTAAGGTGAATTTTCTATGCAGAAATTTTTTCAAGTATTAGTATATCCAATCGAAACTTACTTCAATGTTAAAATAAGCACTAAGAAGTATAAATAAGAAATAATAACTAATTCCACTTTAAAAAAGCATGATATTTAGCATTAAATAGTATTTTAATAACATTTAAAGCAGAATTATCCAAACCTTCAGCCTTATGGTAAAGCAAAATCAAAATTCACAATTTTGCCGTACTTCTTATAATAATGATAATTTTTTAAAGTGGCATTATTAATTACAAAATTAATATTCTAATTATCTTTCTTTATTGATTTTCAAGTAAAAAATAATACCTTATATTTAAATTTAAATGCAAGATTAACCCAATTTATAATAAGAAAAGTTGCATGAAAATCTGTTTCTAAATATACAAAACACTTAAAAAATGAGCAAAATATTTTATCGCAACTTGTTAATAATAATTTACCGAAATCAAATCTATAGTACTTCAGACTTATTGGCATATATTGGCCTACTGCTGGTAATTTCTGTATAATTTTCGTGTACCAGTAACAAAAGGTTTATGTACCAGAACTGGTGCACCGGAAAACCCTGCTTTACAATATTTTCTGTTAAATTGTTAAAGAATTTAAGTGTGTTTTGAAATATTTTATGGCATTTCTTTGGTTTTTTAATGTTTTATTTTTTTTATTTATTTTAGTATCGGGCAAAATATTAGTACAAAAGCTATTGGATCGTACGAAAGAGAAGATTTGACTGAAGAATACAAACACCATGAAAGTAAGTCCACAAACTAAAAAAGTAAATGAACATTTAAAATACTTTTTCACTCAAGAATTTTACCAGTTTTAAATGGGAGGAGTAGAGGAGGTTTGAATAACAATCCATACTTTTCTAAATGTGTATAAGTGTGCATGTATATGAAAGGATAAAAGTTAACTCTTTAAATTTAAACTTAAAAGTAAAGTAATTTTTCTTTGTACTACTTGGTTATCCCGTCTACCAATTTCGCGAAATTATAGAAATCGCCAAACTCATAGCCAAATTATATATATTGATATAATTTTCATTTTAAATAACGAAAAAAGAAATAATTAGTAGAATATGAATAAAAATACAAATAAAATGTCGAAATAAAAATCACTTAATGGCGTTTTAAACACTTATATCGTATTTAATGCCATTGAATGCGACAATCACGACCATCCATTTAATCGTATAGTTTGGCGATGGTTTCTTGGTCGACGGTATAACCAAGTAGTACCTTTTTTTAATTAAAAGTCCCAGCTATTATCTTTTTTATTTAATTTTGAAGCTTAAAACTATCTTATCACTAACAATTTTCTTTTTCAGCATAATTTTAATTACTTTCAGACTTCAATATCAGTCGGTCTTTAAATTTAAAAGTAAAAAAATAAAGGAACGTGATTGGTATATCCCATAGGGTTGAGCGCACGCGTGGGCGCCCGCGTCTGAAGGAGGGGGAGAAGTATGGAGTTATGTGTTCCGTCCAAATTACGCGGCAGTGCGTGTGAGGACATTATGGCTTTCCTACTGCAAAATTAAACGATTGAGAAACAGCGAGGTGTTATTAGATTTCACACTGTATATCTGTAATTGTATCGATAAACTACTGTTTGTTTTATCCACGGACAATTAGATCTATACGGTCCATTTATTTGAGATTAATGTATGAAGTCTCCCGCCAGAGGACTCTAATACCTTGCCCAATTTGTTTTGACCAATGATGCAAACCCTGAAACAAAACAATGACGATGTGCTCAAAACAGAAATCAGCTCATACAGAGCTAATTTGGGCAGGGTTTGTGCCACGTGGTCCAATGAAATGGTTCAGGGTTTGAAGCTGAATCCAGCTTCACTTTTTCGGTGGTTTTTAGCGAAATGCGCTGGCCGTTATGTCTAGTTGGCAATGGTTTTATCATTGGTCTAGGGATATATGACTCGTTATGATCATCAGGAAAATTATGTTTATTACTATTATTATTAATTTAAATGCAGAATTTATTTATAAGTCTTTAAAATTTTAGTCTTTGAAAATATCATTTTCCAAATAATCGTTATAATTTGTTAAATAACAAGTTTGTTATTTTATTTACTTATAGTTTGTTTTTCTGCATTAATTTCTTTTTTTTTATATGCCTTTTTTTCAGACACTCGAGAGGAACGAGAAGTGATGTTACGTGCCCTCAGACAGAGTGGAAATGTGTTCTCCAGATATTATCTCAACGACGAATTTGAAGATGTTACCTTCGACTTTCAACTTTTGGATGATATTGTCATCGGGAATCCCTTCAATGTATGTTAAATATGGTTTATTTATTATACAGGGTGCCTATAAAAAATGCCCTAATTATAAATTTTAATATTATCAACTGTAAATATTGTAAAATGTTGATTCAAGATCACGAATAAAGTATCACTCAAACAGTTTTAAATATGCGCATGCGCGAGTACTGCTTTGTTAAGACTCGCTTGCAGTGCCACATACGGTATTCCTGATTGTAAGGCTGAATATTTAAATCCGTTAGAGCCATGTGATTTTTTTCCTTTAGGGCTTTATAAAAGTTCGTATCTACGTTCCACCGGAACTTAATAATATGCTGGAGTTGAGACACAGAACTGAAGAGAATATTGCTTCCATTGCTCCGGACAAGAATGCAGCGGCGAAATGACAAATGACGAAGAAATTACATCGTTCATAGTGTTTTATAAGAGGTTATAGGGACATATCAAAACTGTTATCATGTGATGGTCTAATGAGCATCAAACATAAGAAGTGATCGTAATAATGTCGTTCAAAGGGAATAATAATGAAATGTGTTTAAAGAAGACACTTCTTTTTTATATGTGCAGATTCACGGCCGCCAATCACTATAGGGCGACTAAATTTTTTCATTTGATGACTAATTTTCGGCATCTAAGTCACCATCCGTTGTCAAATTTCGCTTTTATTCCCGTAATCTTTTAACGAAATTATTTTTGAGTTTTCGCGATAATATGACGAAAATTGCGTTATTTTCCTCTCGATCCTCTGACGAAAATCGCGTTTTTCCATAATCTTTTGATTCCCGTTTTTTCTGTAACCTGTTTACGAAATTCGCCCTTTTTTCTGCAATTTTTGGACAAAATAACCTTTGACATATTAACGCTATTGCTTTTATCCATTTCTTTCACAATGTGGCGATTGGATTATTTAGGTTTAGGACAGGGTTAGATTTTTCCCGTTCAAAAATTGATTTTCCCATCCCACCAGGAAAAAGTGGTAAATACCGGGAAAAACTTCCAAATGGCAATTTGTAAGACATATTTTAGCTTGCTGAATCTGATGTGTAAAATGAAGTTAGAAATATATAGTTATTACAAATTTTCCTTAAGTTTAAAAATATTTTGTAAGAAACGCATATAAATAAATAACAATTATTGCATAAAACATATATTTTTTAATGTAATAATGAATTTTATATACATTTTAGAATACAATAAAATAAAATTATTAAACTTAAAAATATCAGTGTCATCAAGAAAAGGAAAAATAACACTAGTTTACACGGTTTTTATTCCCCAGTTGAAAGTTGTTAATTTATTCTTTATTTAGATAGAGTTATTCAGAAAAAAATAATAAAAAAATTCTGTCACGTCTGGTTTAAGAAATATTTATTTACTTAACTGGATTACATAATTTTGGTATTAATATAAAAAAAATAAAAAATGGCTAATTTTTGCCTTCTTTTTATAGTTATTTGGATTATTTTCTCTTATAGTGGACCAACAGTAATCTCCTAGCATGTTTTCATCCCAAAATTCCTGACGTCGTTCTTCAGAAACCTTTCAATCTTGGTGAAAACGTTCCCCTTTTTCGTCACTCATACTTCCTAAGTTTTTAGAGAAAAAACTCAGATGTGAATTCAGGAAATGAATCTTTAATGACATGTTTACCCCATCTGTTGAAAAATTTTCAATAAATTGGCAACAATTTCTTTGTAATTTTCACTTTTTTTATTTCCCAAATATTCTTCCACAACTATTTTGAATGACTTTCAAGTAGATTTTTCATTAACAGATAAAAGGCTTTCAAACTGAGAATCTCATAATATTACGGATCTGTGGGCCAACAAATATCCCTTCTTTCAGTTTTGCCTCTGAAATGCTTGGAAATATTTTTTATAAATACCGGAAAGCATCACTGTTTTTGTCAAGCGCCTTCACAAAGTTTTTCTTGAGTCTCAATTTGATGTGTAAAGGGGGTAGAGCAATGTTATTTGGATCTACCAAGAGCTCGTGTTCAAAAAGTCCCAAGATATCAGTACAATAACAATATTCACCAATATTCACCCCTTTTTTTTTTTGGAAAATTCTGCGTAAACTTTGCTTCTGTTTCTAGACAACGTAACTTTTGTGTTTGGTGTTAATAAGTCCCATTGTTGTAGGCGAGAACCAAGAAGCTCTGCTTTAGATTTTGATAGTTGTAAATCTCTTATAATATCATTTAATTCAGCTTGGTTAATTAAATGTGGAGTCTTTTTTTGAAGAGAGAACTCGTGAAAATCATTAGAAATCTATTTGAATTCATCATCACTTTCATTGTCATCTCCTAATATATTTATACTCGAATTACCGGGAAAAACTGGACGTAGTAGATCTTTCGGGTGCAAAATGGTCTTAGTAACAGACGGAACTTCGGCGTATTATATCTCGCTGTCTACGTAACACAAAAGTAACAATCATTTTCATGATTACTAGGTTCTCTCCATAGCATTGGTGAATCAAATGGAAGGTGTACGTATTCTTCTGATGACCGTTGGAGTAAAACGATTCTACAGCTATCGCAAATCACATGAGGCACCCACTTTTTATCTTGGTTTACAACAGGAAATCCAAAATAATGAAGATATGCACTCTTTAATGAATCTACAATGGGTCTTTTTCTTCTTTTTCTTCTTCTTTTTTTTAATATAAATTGTTTACAAACATAGCAAAACGATCAGAACTTTGTTACACTTTCTACTCGACATTTTAATTCAATCCGAAACAAAATGTTTGTTGTTTGAAGCGAACAACTGAACATTAAACTGTCGTCACCACGTTGAGTAACAAAAAAAAAAAAAACATTTGACTGCAGAAAGAAATTTGTGACGTGATAGAATAGTTCTGCTGATACTTTTAGGTGTAAGGAAGGTATATTAATACATTTATATACATTTCTTTCGGGGTATATAAAAAAAGCTGAAATTTGTAAACTAGTGTAATTTGTGTTGAATTTAAATAAAATTTAAATTAATTACTTTTTAGATTGATTTATTAAACACACTTTTTTTTATTTTATAATTTTGCTTTGGTATAATATTTACACGCGAAATGTTCTTTTACATCATCAGTACCAGAAATCCACCATATTTGTATCAATAGTAAATAAATAGTCAATTATAAATAAAGAATCTGAAAATAAAAAATAAGCATTATGTTATAAATAAGAATCTGATAACCAATAAGAAGTAATATAAAAACTCAGGCTTAACTCAGGCTTACCTGAGCATGCACATATAACTTTTTTATAGTGCTCAACCTGATAAAATTGTAAGGTATATTTCCCAAACTTCCTTGAAATTATCCAAAAAAGGAAAATTTAAATTTAAATATTCACACTACTAGTTATTTTTCTGCGACTTCCTTTCCGGAAGACATTACAAGCAATATTTCACTTACACCATGGAGGAAGTATTTAAGAAAAACTGGAATTTTCCAAGGAAGGTCTTCATGGATGTCCTGCATCACCAATATCTCTGGAGTTTTCCCCTTCTAATTTTTCTTTTATCCAAAACAAGATTATAAATAGACAGGTCTTACAAAAAGTTTCTAAATTATTTATTTATTTATTTATTTATTTGTTTGTTATATGATACTAAAATCCAATGTGAAAGTGGAAGATGAAGAATATGAATATGATTATGATTGGTAAATGTTTAAAAATCTGTGTGGTGTGAAAATTTTTAAAAAATGCCCTCCACTGTTCATTTTTGTAGTTCTTTCTTTTCTCTTTTTTTACCTTTCAAGCTGTTTACTTAAGACTCGATTTTGACATTTTAAAGGTTGGTTTGAATTTATTTTTCGGCCATTTTCAACATAGTGTTAAGTCTGTTATCAAATCTGTTATCGAGTCTGTTACCGCACGTTTTTTTTTTTAATGATTATCATTTTTTCACCATTCTACTTTTAATTTTTATTCAATTAAGAAACAAATATGCAATTTTCTTAAAATTTAATAATTTACATGAAGATATACTGTAATTATTAGAAAAAGTTCTTGTATAACTTTTATGTGATCAAAATCTTGTGGCTAAAATTGTCTCTCATTTGAATTTAATTTAAGTAGTATTTGATAAATATCATGTTTTGAAATTTAAGGACATAAGTCATTTCAAAGTAAGTTGATTTTAGGAAATTTAATAAATTTAAAGCTGAGTGTTTTCAGCAATTTTGTACGGTAACGGACTTGACAATTTCCCTTATAAGCCAACTTTAAATAGCATTTACATCTTATATTATAAGGCAAGGTGCACAACCATTTTTTTCACGTACTTTAAACATTTATTTTAACACCAGTCTCCAAAAACCTGTCTGAAATTATTAGGTTTGAAAAATAAAAATAAAATTCTGAAATGTAAGCGAACAGTGAAAATGGCCCTTTTAATAATCAGTTTTCCTCTATGGAAAAAACACAATATTTCCCAGGACGGTACATATACCGGTTTTTATCATGTATTTACCGGGTGTGGGAAAAACCTTGCCAATTCTGGTTTAGAAGCCTCTAGCTCATTAAAATTTTTGAGCTCTTTATACAAAATTATCTCATTTACATATATAATAAGTAAATAAGTAATAATATAATGTGTATAATAAATAAATTAAAAATAGGCAACAAATGTTATCTGAAAAGATATAAACACTTAAAATGTCTTTTTTAAATTACTTGTTTCTGTTATTGATTTGTTAATTTTATTTACGGATAAACATGTAATATATTTATGTTCACATACTTTCAGATAAAACTTACAATGAAGAACAAAGGCGTTGAAGGTAAAGCTTACACAGTCAAGGGTGTCTTGGCTTGTCACACAGTTTTATATACTGGTGAATTAAAAAATTCTGTTAAAAAAGAAAGATTCCAAGAAAAGATTCCTGAAGGTGAAGGTAAGTATCTCAACTATATTTGGTTTTTGTCTCTTTCCCCGGGAATAGCTTTCTGTCGTAGAATATGTCGCATGCGAGATTCTAAAAGTTAGTCTTGTTTTAGCATTATTGGCCTTATCTGCATTCTGATTGGCTGTTATCAGTCACTTATCATAGAAGCTGTTGTCTTCTTGACGCGTTAGGTTTAGCACATTTCTACAGATCTCGGAAATTTTCGAAAAAAAGGAACAATTTACAATAAATTTGTGATTTCTGTTTCGTTTTATTAATGGTTCTTGGTGTAGATAATGTCGAAAAATCTAAATGTTTGAATGAAACATCCCAATTGGTGTCCTATTTTCTTAATCATGCCAATAATATTTCTAGCCATCAGGTTCATTTAAGTTTCACTTCCTTTCATTGGAGAAATATTATTGGGATGATTTAAGAAAAGAAAAAGAAGTTTTCATAAAACATCAATTAGTTGGTGAATTCATTGCAACATGGAGCTGTTTTCATTCAATGACGTGGTGTCACTTGTATATTCTTTCGGGAAAACTTAATTCATAAACACATATACAAACCCTTTCTGACCATCTTTCATTTGTTGCAACATTTCTGACAGAAAAAAAACTAGTTTTAATAGCGAGATTATCACCTATCCACAGAAGTCGTAAGAAAAAAACTCTAGTCCTATAAGAAAAATATTGAAGTTTAACAATGGCTACTGAGAAATCCTGATTTAAATCCTAATAAGAGCTTATGGAGAGAAATAGAAAGACGAGTTCATAAGAATGAAAGCGTTTTTCTTCAGCATAGGAATTCAGATCTACAATTGAAGATGAATTCAAACAATGGTGGTACAAAAACAATTCCGACCTGAGCCAAAAATTAATGATGTCAAGGAATGATGGAATATTTGCAATCATTAAATTCTTAGATGGATGTGTAATACAAAAAGCTATCTGTTTCTTCGGTTACTATATTGAATTTATTTTACTGTTCTTAAAGTTTTTACACTTGAAAAATTCTGTTTTTTTTGTGCAATTACTTTATTTTCGAAATAAAATACTCTCAGTTGAATTTTGTTGACGCTTTTATTAGCTTTTTAGCTTGATGATACATATTATAAGTAAATAAGTTTCATTTCTTTTGAAATTTGTCGAAAAAATTGCTGTCTTTCTAGTATTTACACGCACTGTATATTGTGCCCGCTCTTTGATAACTTTTATCTTGGCAGAGCCTGTAATCTTGAAAATACTACTTCGCCATATCCTGGTCTGGAAACAGAAGGAACCAAATCATTTTATGTATGTTGGATGTAATAAATTCGCATTAGAAGATATTATTAGAATTATATAGCATTCCACTGTTGCAAGCATAAATTTCATTTCCTAGAAGAATCTAGCAGTCACTTAAAACAGTCGGTTTCTGGTTAAAAATATAGCAGTGGAAATGAATTCTATTAGAGAGTTCCTAAAAAATAGAAACTAAATGTTTTTGGTGCTGAAAGATTTTAAAATAATATATTTTCAGCACTGTCGGTGTGTATATATATGTTTTTTTACTTTTCTTTAAAAAGTATTTTTTATGTTTTGGTACATTTTTCAAAAATTCTATTTTAGGTAAACAATTGAAACTTTCCAAAATTGTGTAACTAACTTTTTTTTTTTTTTTTTTTTTTTTTTCTTTTTTTAAAAATATATTTAACATTTTAAGTCTGAAGGAAAAATTCTGTAAAATAATGAAAAATATGCTGTTAAAATTTTTAGGATTTTCAAAGTGTTTTAGTAAAATATTTCTACTTTTATTTCTTTTTAGCTTAAAATGCAAATTGCTTCTTTTATTATTCTCAAATAGTATGTTTTCTGATACCACAACAAATTTTAAAATGATGTATTCAACAGATTTTTTAGAAATGTGTACCTAACAGATATTTTGTTAAAAAAATGCGTAAAAAGTTAATTAGTTCCTGAAAACTAATTAAGCCATGAAATTAATTTCTTAAATAAAAAAAATCTTGGAATGCAAAAACATTTATTAAAATATACCAGATCATAATGAGCAATAATTGAGATACTTTCCGCCATCTGAAATGCTGATTCCAGTAAAAATAATTATTAATCAGCAAGAAGCTGAAACAATAATTCATGGAAATCCAATCTCCAATCTATTTAACATATTAGTAATGTATGATATTTACCAGGAAATAACATGAATATTTATCGTGACTTTTTTAAATAACAAAAAGAACAAACATCGGAGTTCTGGGAGTATGCAGAATGTCTTACGTTACTGTTATGTTTCATGGATAAAAAGAAAAATCTAAAGACCAGCATGAACCGGATTCCCCCCCAAAAAACTGGGCATATGAAAGTCAAATAATTTTTGGAATCGAATGATTTTAATCCTGAAAAGCTAAGATATTAGGAACAAAATAATTGAATCTTTTCATGTGAAGTAGTAAAAGAAACATACGTTAAGTCATAAATAAATTAATCAAGTGGGAAAAAATATAGGCATTAAAAATACAGTCGACTCTCGTTAATTCGAACTCATCGGGACCACAAGAAATGTTCGAATTATAGAAAATATGAAATGAACACACGCTTAATATGGTATATTACAAAGGAATTAATGATATAGTGTTTTTTGAATTTATTTCGTTTATTATCATTAGAATAAGACTAAATATTAAATTAGAATGTATACATACATAAACTAATTAAAAGATTAGAAACAAGCAGAATGGAAGAAAAATTTAAAGCGTCACTGGTGGACAGACGGGGCACTAAAAAAGTGGATATCAAATGCATTGGATTGTATGTATATTCGTTCGGAACAATTTCCCCAAAAATCAAAGAAAGGAAATTATTCCAATGATATGAAATCCGTGAGAAAGAAAAGAAAAATGAAAAATCGGATTTCTCGTTAGTTCGAATTAAACGAAGGCAAGAGAAAATGAGTTCGAATTAATGAAAAATTTTAGCGTTATTCTGCAATTGAAAATTTCGGGACTTCATGTTTAGTTCGAATTAAGCGAAGATTCGAATTATCCGATTTCGAATTAACGAGAGTCGACTGCATGTGTGAAATAATAAGAAATAACGACTGATTAAAATTCTAAACTTATAATAATAATTACCAGTTTTTGTTTTATAACTTTTAATTGTAGCAATCAGAACTCAACAAGTCCCTGTTATAAGTTTGTTAACTTTACATTATACTTGATTTATTTTATTTTATTTGGCTTTTTAATACTGGAAGACTTGTATAAATCTAAAAGTACTTTACTACATTTTATGTTTCAGAAAAAACAATAACAGTAGAAGTGAAATATGAAGATTACGAACGAGTGTTAGTCGACCAAGCAGCATTTAACATTCTTGCTATGGCACAAGTTGAAGAGACAGGATTCGACTATTTTGCACAGGATGATTTCAGAGTGAGAAAACCAGATATCAAGATTGAAGTAAGTTTGTAAAAGTGTATCGTGTGTTACAAAACATACTTCATTGATTAAAAAACACATGACTGATTATAAAATTCCCGAAACTAATTATTATAGTGTAAAGTTATTACAGAAAAATAATAATAATTAAAAAAAAAACATGTCAATTAGGAATATTAAAACACAGTATCTTAGTGGTCAGCAGAGTTGGGCAATATCGAAAATACATGTACACTATATTGCCATTGATTATGGGACACTTGCGATTTTAGACATTTTACTAAATATCTAGAAAAATACATTAGGAATCATCTCGAAACTCTTAGTGTATAAATATAATAGTATACGTCATACATCTCCGTGAAGATTTTTTACCGAAACTCCATAGGGGACCGTCAACAAATTAAAAAAGAATGAATATCTTTTGAATAACCCTGTCAAAACTAATGTAGCAAAAGCGCTCAAACTCTAGATTATGATTGAATGCCTTATTGTAATACACTGTGTTCATTTTTATGCAAATAGCATGCACACTCGCAGAGTAATTAAGGTTTTTATAAAAATGGTCCCAAATTTTTCCAAGTTTTTTCTTTATAATTTTCAGAGTTCTTAATATAAAATAATATTTTTTTCAGAAAATATGACAAACAACATTGCACACAGTACCCTGTAATCAGAATTAAAAAATAATGAAAATTGTATACAAAATGAGTTGGTTTATTAAATAATTTTTTACTGCGCATGCGTCAACGATATCAAAATTACATTTGCATATTATGTTAGCTAAATGTATAGAGCAACTTTTGTGAAAGTCACAAAATCATAACTTGAAAATTCTGAAAATAATCGTCAATTGAATAAGTTGAAAATCCGTTATTCTCAAAATGAAGCAAAAACAAGAGGGGTTGTATCCATATATTCATTGATTAGTGTCAATATAGAATACACAATACGGGATGTTACGACTACTTTTGGATAAAATCCCTCATTTTTTTGCTTCATTTTGGAAACAACGAATTTTGTCCTTTTTCTATAGACGATTACTTTCAGAATTTTCAAGCTATAATTTTGAGACTTTTACAAAAGTTGCTCTATATATTTAGCTAACATAATATGTAAATGAAATTTTGATATCTTTGACGCATGCGCAGTAAAAAATTATTTAGTAAACCTACTCATTTTTCATACAATTTTTATTATTTTTTAATTCTGATTACAGGATACCGTGTGCAATGTTGTTTGTCATATTTTCTGAAAAAAATATTATTTTACATTAATAACTCTGAAAATTATAAGGGAAAAACTTAGAAAAATTTGGGGCCATTTTTATAAAAACCTTAATTACTCTGCGAGTATGCATGCTATTTGCATAAAAATGAACACAGTGTATTACAATAAGACATTCAATCATAATCTAGAGTTTGAGCGCTTTTGCTACATTAGTTTTGACAGGGTTATTCAAAAGATATTCATTCTTTTTTAATTTGTTGACGGTCCCCTATGGAGTTTCGGTAAAAAATCTTCACGGAGATGTATGACGTATACTATTATATTTATACACTAAGAGTTTCGAGATGATTCCTCATGTATTTTTCTAGATATTTAGTAAAATGTCTAAAATCGCAAGTGTCCCATAATCAATGGCAATATAGTGTATTTGAAATACATTTTCAAAATACATTTGTATTTTGTATTTTGTATTTTAATCCGATGAAACGAAAGTATTTTAGTAATGTATTTTGTAAAGCTTTTTCCAAGTATTTTGTATTTTGAAAATACATTTTGAATCAAAATACATTTTTATAGATTTCAAACTTTGTGGTCTTGTAAACCGCAAATCAAAGATATGGAACATAACAAGGACATTTTCATTTTGTTTAGTCTTTGAATTCGTTTCTGGTCATTAATGTAAATATATTTTCAAACTAGTGGTACGATAAAGATTGTTAATGAACAGGATGTATAGCTTCTCCAGAAGCATTTATGCTGAATGGTTACAAAAATAATGTTATAAATCTTACATTTGCTGCGAGAATTACACAACAAAGTATTCCATGATAGACTGGAAGGACCCATACAGAGTTTTACTTCTTATTGCTTTTATTTATTTATTTTCAAGTACGTTAGAAATGCAGTGATATTATGTATTATAGGCTCGTGTAAAGTTGAATAATACTTTTGGCGTTATCGATGAAATTATCTACAAAGAGAATAATTTTATTGTGATAATAAATGGTGTTCAATAGAGATCTGCAAGGGCCAAGTTTCGGCCCAAAGCTTGAATCCGACCAGCGGGCAGAGCCGAGCCAGGCCGATTTTCATTCTCGGCACTCGGGTCGGATCCGGCCCGAGCTTTACTTTTTTTTTTTTTTTTTTTGAAAGCTGGATCCGGCCAAGCCTAGTCACTACTCTTTCTGAGCCAGGCTCGAGCCTTACTGTTTTTTTTTTTTTTTTTTTTTTTTTTTTTTTTTTTTTTTTTTTTTAAGGATAGGGCCGGGCTTTAACGGGCCTAATTTTTTTCTCCCCATTCTATTCCGGGATTGATTTCATTCTTCCTCGTAATCACGGATCAAAATATTCAATTTGAGCCATCCCGTATGAAAACATTTTTTTCGGCGTAGCCAGGTCTGTTGAAAATCAGTAAAATTTGGTCTGGCTTAATTTTTTTTTTTTTTTTTTTTTTTTTGCAAAAAATGCATATATTTTTAAATCGCCGTTGTTCTTCAATTAAATCTTAAAATTTATTACTTTTAAAGCATCGTCAAGGTTTATTAAAATACATCTAAATTGCAATATACTTAAACGTATGAAAAAGTACCTGTTAATGAGAGAATGTTGTTTTAAACTGAAAAATGTGTTCTTTTATGTAAAATGAATACAATAATACGCGAGAAAAATCTGCTACGAAGAAACTTGCCTGTAACGAATTTTCTTAACATTTCTATGCGATTCCGTCTTAGAAGTTTGTACTGCATACCATTTTTCATGTTTTTGAGTCATGGAATATGTATTAATAATATTAATGATAACTGTAACATTTACATATAGCAAACATAAATTTATTAAAAACCTAAATATCGCAATCTACGGCGTTTCTGCGTTAATAAAGATCAGTGATGCACAACCTTTTTACCAGAAAATCATTTCGCACCGGAATATTTGAGAAGTGTAGTCTCTTTTCTTTAATAGCCAAGTTTCTGTCGTTACTATAAGGAAAATTATTCTGCATAAAAATAGTGGTATTTTCGTGGCTTGCGGGCCAAAGGTTGTGCACCCCTGATAAAGATTATAAACATAAAAAAAAAAGGTTTTTTTGGTCAGAATTCCTCTGTACGAGAAAAAAATCAATGTTTTGGTGAAATTCACTCAGGCCGGGCTGAACTTTTAGCTATAAATTTCTTTCTACAAACCGCAGAGGTCGGATCGATTTTTTTTTTTTTTTTTTTGATTGGGTTGAGCATGAATATTAGACAATATTAGACAGAAAATATTTCAAAATAATGTCTGTTGATGATAATGGAAAAGTTAAGTGAAAATGCCAACTATATAAAACAAGAAGTTCAGTTACTTTTGAAACATGAAATATATATATATATATATATTTACAGATAAATGCACTTGTAAGAAGACATTTTCTTGATTTTCCCGTAATGTCATTCGTTACCTTTTTTTTAAAAAAAAATTGTTGTCCAAATTTAAAATTTTTATCGATTATAAATATAACGGTTTTGCAGCTTGTGTAATAATTTTCGGAAAATCACTAATGTAGTTGTAAAACAAAAATGTTTTCTTCTCGTTTTTTTTTTTTTTTTTTTTTCTGCGTTGGATCCTGTAACATAAAAAAAAATAAAATATAGCACTGATTGCTCGAGCTTCATGAAATTTTAATCGATTGTAAATATGTTTGTATCCAAGCCCTCTTTAATATTTTGTAAAAAATATGTATACTTAATCTGTGAAAACCTAAACGAAAGTCAATCGAAGATGTTCCGAAATACCTCGCTTTTTAGAGTTTTCATCGAAAAATTTTCAGATGTTATTACTATTATTATTACTCGTCAAAACGTTTCGAAATTGTTCTGGGTGATATAAATCTAGTCTGACGAGAAGCTTAAAAAATATTACAGGTATGTTGAAATGCATACATTTAGCTATTTTTAGCGTAAGAAAATATCGTCCCCACGAGGCGCAAATTTTTTGAAAGTGTTAAAATTCGTAAGTTTTGGAAAACAATTGCACCGTCAAAACAAGAAATGTTTTTAGCTATAAATGTATCTTTTTTGTTATTCGATCCCCCGAAATTGAGCCGCATGTGTATGCTGCAGAAAGGGCGTTAAAGCCAAAAATGAAAACAACCCTTTTTGAAAATATCTTTGTTTACAATATGTGATGAGTTTTCATTTAGAATTCAGACTGATTTTTTTTTGTTACATTTTAACACTTATTCATTTTGTTTTTAAAGCTTTCTAACACGTTTAAAGATGTTCTTGAATTCAGTTTGCTTGTCTGTCTGTCCGTACTCTAATTCATGTAAATACAGTCCGAGTTCCATGAAATTTATAGATGTTATTGGAAATTACTATGGCATGTTCAATATTGAAAATGAAAAATGTAGCATCAGATCAACATTTAAAGGAACACAGAAAAAAACTTTCGTTACATTATGGGCATTGAAAAAAATCATTTGCGGTGTACTTTAATAATATTATACTAATTTAAACATGCTGAAATATATACATAACACTGAAGTACACTATACATAACGATTACTGTGAAATATGATGTGCATACAATTTACCATTCATTTACAAAGACGCATAAAAGAACTTGGCTACAGAAGAAACTAAACAATAATTGAACTTTTTAAGGCCATGAACAATAACTGCTAGAAGTATGTTTTTAATTGTGGTTTTTAAGGGTGTATTCGAAAAAACGCTTTTCCACCTTCAACAGCTCGAAATTTTCCGATACAATTTCAGACACATTTTAAAAAGTAGAAACATGAAACTTGCTGAGATGATTTTTGGAGAGACGTATAAGGCGCCGTAAGATGTCTTTTTATGCTCAGTTTATTAGAATTTGATTTATAAGCAATTACCTTCTCAGCATGACCCTTTTTTTCGTTCACAGATCTCCCACTTCGGAAAAATCGGTTCAAATTGCCGTTTTTGATTGCTTTTTTTGCAATATTTTCTGCATTTATCAAAGAATCGCCAATCACGGCACCTTGTGTAGTTTCTAAATAATACAATTTGCCAGTTTGATGCATGTGAGAACAAAAATAAATTCAAAAATAAATCGGAAAATAAGCAGTTTGGATCGAAATACACCCTTAATTGAACTATTTTTTTAAAACATGTTTTGAGGTGCCTAAATTCTATAGATTCTATACAGGACTGTACAAAATTTCTCAGGTACATTTCGTTTATTCATGTAAATTGTTAAATGAGAAATATTCGTTTAACTAAAAGAAAAAATATTAACATACTATTTAATATACATACAAATCCATAGATCACATGCTGGGCTGCACAAAAGAAAAAAAATCCGATATATATATATTTTTTTTTACTATTAATACTAATAGTATAAATTGGGTTTTCAAATGCGTTATGCCTTTTCATTTTTTTTATTTAAACATCATCATTCTCTTTAACCCTTTCAGGGGCGCCGTTTGCAGGTTGTTAATTTTAATACCCGAACTGCTAACTGATACTAATAAATTTTTAGTACAGTTTTGATCTCATATTATATCTAAAAAAGAGCTCTTGATTATTTTCAAATAAATTTGTTCGTAAATTGTGATATGAAACAACCATTTGAACATTTTTGGAGCAGAAATACTTTGCCCCTGAAAGGGTTAATAGACTGTAAAGATTTGTTACAGTTTTCTGAATGTGTTGGAAAAAGTTTCCTGTTTAGAAAAAAGCACTTTTTATTTATACAGTGTAATACCCAGCGATTTTCAAAATTTGGAAATGTATTTTGTATTTTGATTATATTTTGAAAATACATGTATTTTGCATTTTGAATTTTTCATTTGAAAAGTATTTTGTATTTTGTATTTTTTTGCTCTAAAACTAAAGTATTTTGTATTTTGTATCGAAAATGATTTTTCGATGTATTTTGCCCAACTCTGGTGGTCAGCATATCGTGCTACCTTGCTACTAATAAGGGAACTATTTAGTGCTGCTGGCACTTAGCTTTAAAATCTGGTGCATGTTGTATTCTTATACTCAAAGTTAGAGAATGGATAAAATTTCTCTGTTAAAATCATAGCTTATATATATATATATTATACTTTTGATTTTTTTATTATTGGATTTTTATTTATTTATTTCACACAAAAAGTGAGTTAAATGACCAAATGTGGCGCTATAAATTTTCCGCTCATCTATCCCTGAAGTCAGGGCCGTATTAGAATTAAATCAGATTACGATTTATTTGATAGTTGATAGCATAAGAAACAATTATCTATATATATATAAAATAAGAGATGTCTACCTGCCTGACCGAGGATAACGCTGAAATTATAACACCCAGGTTTCTGAAATTTTTGTCATGTGTGGATGCTAACACCAGAAAGTGCACTTCGCAGCCGGATTTACTACAGATATTAAGCTTATTTTCTTAAATATACAACAAAAAGTACTTTAAAAATTAGGTAAGGTAATTTCTCTTACCTTGATTGGTCGATTATAAAGTTTATCCTCTACTGGTAGATCATCACAGGAAAAAATTGTGTATCCGATTTCTAAAGAAAAAAATCTCTGATTGTAACTAAGCTATCATTTAAGGAAAAAAGAGTAAATTATGTTAAGATTAAATGTACCTGTACAAATTATTAAATAAAATTCTTAACATATTAAATGCAGAAAACATTCTGCCGGGTTTATGGCTTAGAGTTTACATAGAGATTGGTTAAACGAGTTTATTTAGTTAATAAAGTTCTATCACTATTACACAAGAAGATGCAACTTCTATGACGTAAGTAGAAGAAAAAAGTTACTCTCAACGAAAAAGTTGACTACATATTGACGGGTATTTCTCTTGATTATATTAACAGAAGTGCAGATTTATTACTGTTAATACTACCTCTGACAATAAAGTTCGTTGAATAGTCCTGTAACATTAATGTAGATGAAATATTAACGAAAGTTAACGTACCAAACTTCGGAATAGTCATCTCCCATAGCTATGCATCGCAGAGATCTGCTATACATGTCCTGGGAAATTCGCAGGAAGTCTTCCTTTGGGATGGAGTTCAGAAGCTTCGTCACGTTTCGTTGGATGTCAACAATATAGTCAAATCTCTTTCAAAGAGAGTTTCAGTCGTGAAAATAGGAAGAAGTCTGGAGGATTGAGATCTGGCGTGTATGGTGGATGTTCAATTTTCACAACACCTCATGAATTTCTTTCGGTGTCTTGCAAAGCTTAAAACCAATCTTTAACATGATCTTTTGTTCGTTCATTTTCCTGTTCTCATTTAAGAACCAACACACTTAACAAGCACTTAATAAAGTATGTCTTACACAGAACATAAACGACGCTCAACTGAACAAAGGTGGGGGAAGATGATTAACACTTGCATCTATGCAGGTGCAGCGTTTTGTTTCCCCAGTGTTGCCAGATCGGTCGTTCTCAATTCATTCACCGAACTTTTTTGTCAGAGGTAGTACTTCAGAAAATCAATTATTTCTATCATTTCAGTCACAATAATTTGCGCATAAGATACAATGAATGAAATAATTTTATTTGTTATTGTTATTTTATAATTGTAGGTTGAAGGCGACCTGACTGTAGGCGAGGAATTCAAAGTAACTGCTAAATTGAAGAATCCTCTTCCAAAACCCCTTAAGAAAGGCATGTTTATAGTGGAAGGACCTGGATTAAGTCAACCTTTAAAATTAAGATTAAAAGGGTAAGTGTAATTTAACTGCTTTACAGAATTTAATGGTAAGCAGAATATAGCTTGCAAATTGAGAAAAATTACAAGAAAAAATACAGTCCCGTGAGTGTCCGTATGTCGTCATTTTACCATCAAAAAGTGTATAAAGATGTGCATAGAATTGAACCAATTTTTTGTGAATGTTTATAGCTGTGGTAAGCAGGTTCTCCTTCAATTTTGAAATATATCGCCAGAAGGGGGCGCTGCAATAACAATTTCTCTGCCTTTTACAATAATGAACCAAATAAAAGTGTCGGTATAATATTGAACCGACACTTCAATATGTACCGACATATTGAAGTCAGTACATATTGAAACCGCATATGCTCAATATGAGGTTTCAATATGCTTCGATGCTTTCAGTATGTTTTCCATGCGTATGAAATTATGCATCGAATTGAACCACATTTTTTGTGTAAGTGTATGGCTATGGCTAGTTGGTCCTCTCTGAATTTGAAAAAAATCCGTCGAAAGGGGGCGCTGCAATAGCGATTTTTGTGCCATTTACAATATTTTACCACAGAAAAGTTTATGAAGTTATGCATAGAATTGAATGAAATTTTTGTATACGTGTTTGGCTGTAGTCAGCAGAATCTCCATGAATTTTAAAAAAAATCCACCGGGAGGAGGCGCTATAATTGCGATGTCTGTGCCATTTCCATTATTTTGCCATCAAAAAGTATATGAAGTGAGCATAGAACTGGCATAAATGTATTTGTATACGAATTTTTTTAGGTATCGGGAATAGATCCTCCCTGAATTTGAAAAAAAATCTGCATATGGTTCTGTTGTGCATCGGCTCGTGCAGAGACGGAAACTCGTTTTTACTGCGATTAATTGATTGAAGCAGAAATTTAAGTTGAAAATCATAATTGGTATTGTATTGAATTAATAACATTAACGCATTAACATGTGTAACTAAATTTTGAAACATTAAAATGTACGTATGAGATGGAAGAAAGTTTTGGGATTGACTAATCCAATTAGTTTAATGAAATAATGAGTTAGGAATTTCTACCAAGAGTAAAATCAAAGTGGCGAATTTTCTTCTATGAAAACTCATACCAAGTGAAAATGTTATAATTTTTTTTCCTTGAAGTGAGGGGGGGGGGGGGGTGTATGAATTTCTGTCACCACATGAGGCGAAATTATTGTGATAAACATTGAACGCTTATAACAAGTATGTTAAATAAAACTTTATTTTTGCTTTCATACTTATTTTTTTATGTATATGGTTGTTGGCGATGTTTTATTACATCTGTCCTTACCAAGAAATGTACGTACTGTTGTTACAAGTGTTTTATGATACCTGTCCTCCTCAAGAAATATTTCCTTCGGAACTTTTTGTTTATTAGTGTCTGAAATTTATAGAATCCCATAATTCTATGTTTGTAAAAATACGTTAAATAAAATCCTATTTTTACTTTCATACTTATTTTAACAAATATTGTTATTGACAATATTTCATTGCATCTGTCCTCGCCAAAAAAGTTCCTTCAAAAATTTCTGTTTATTAGTGTCTGGAGTGTATATGTTACAGGCCAAACCCGATTTTAGGCCAAACTAGATTGGCCTAGGCCAAACTAGTCTATCCTAATGCCCATCGGATAAACTAGTTTTTCCTAGGCCAAACCGGTCTATCCTAACGCCCATCGGATAAACTAGTTTTTCCTAGGCCAAACCGGTTTATCCTAACGCCCATCGGATAGACTAGTTTTTCCTAGGCCAAACTAGTTTATCCTAAGGCCCATAGGACAGACTAGTTTTTCCTAGGCCAAACTAGTTTGGCCTAACTCTTATAGGATAAACTAGTTCAGCCTGCTGTTTATTGGATTGAACTAGTTTATCCTAGGCCAATTCAGTTTGGCGTGATTTTATTGAATTCAATGACTGCCTCAGCGCCAACATTCTAGTTTCTCCTAGGCTGATCTAGTTTGACCTAGGCCAACGTAATTATCCGTGTTTTTAGCTCACGGGCGTCAAAGCCAGCGAAATAAAGGGCTCATAGTTTCTGTATGTATGTACGTACGCATGTATGTACGTATGTACGTATGTACGTACGTATGTACGTAACGCTATAACTCTTGATATAAATATCCGATTAGTTTCAAATTTTGGATGTAGGTTCCTTCTAATAAGATACTTTTCTGATTAGTTTTGGAAATTCACTGAATAAGAATAAAGGGGGCGAACGGGAATCTAATCCCCCACCGTTAATTTAGAGAAATGCATTTATCATGCAGAATTATCAGTTTTCATTTAAAATGTTAGATGTAGGATTATTCTGACAAGGCGCCTCTGGGATTAGTTGTGGATGTTTATTGTTTAAGTGTTAAAGAAAGGGCAATATAGGTACCCCCCATAATTTAGATAAATGGTTTTTAACGCAGAAATTACGGATTTGCTTCAAATTTTGGTTATAGCTTCTTTCTGATAAGGCAATTCCCTGAATAATTTTGAGGGTTTAATGGTAAAGTATGAAGGGAAAATGACGGATTTCCCTCTTACCTAGTAAAAACTAGTTTTTCTTACGGGCATATAGATAAACAAGTTTGGCGTAGGAAATCTAGTTTATATAATTGGCGTTAGGATAAAATAGTTTGGCCTAGGCTAATCTAATTTGGCTCGAAATCGGGTTTGGCCGGTAAAAAACATGTCTTTCACTAGAATAAGTATAAATGTGTGTCAAGAGTAATTGCTTATAACATCAATACAGGAATTTCACATGTCCACCCTAAAGACATAATGCATTTTACATGTTTTTTTTTTTTTTTTTTTTTTTTTTTTTTTTCCTGCAGACTCGTGCCAACTGAGATCAGGCTTGCATTTATTATTATTATTATTATTGCATATTAGAGCCAGATTGAAGGTGAACATAATTTGGAATCGAACAGCGTTTTCCATTTTTTAGAAATTAATTTCTTGTTGACATATAAGCTATTCTTGTCACGGCATCAAGTTTTTCGTTTCCGTGAAGTCGTAACCGAAAATTCGATTCATCGCTTTTATGGAAAAATGGTTAACGCCATTCGATTACATATTTTCTGAGTGAGAATGCCTGTTAATCTTATGCCTTTCCGACAATGAATTAATTCTTAAATGTGTTAGGATGTAGCTCTTTAGGATTTGAGAAAAGTCTTAAGGAATGACAGAGAAACATATTCACAAATTTACTTTTTACTGAACAGTTTAGTTATGATGTTTATAACTCTCCTTTTTTTTTCTTTTGTTCTAAACTACGTTAATTATTTAATGAATCCCCATTTCAATATTGAAAGGTCTAAGAAACTAAATAATCAATAATACATTGGGTATTTTTCATTCTGTGAACACCTCGAAATTTAAAAATACATTGTAAATTTATTATGTATGTAGTATTTTTTAAAGGAATCCTAATTGTATGTTAAGTAAAATCTGAATTTTTTGCAGAAATTGAGTAGGGCCAGAATGAGCGGGACTGAGTCTTTTTTCACATATTTTTGTTGAGGCAAGGCTCGGGCTGAACTTTTAATTTTTACACAGTGTCACGGCAAAATAAATTTCTTTCGGGAAAGGCGGGGCCCAGAACTCGAAATTCTGGCCCGAGTAAACCTCTAACAGTATTCTGCAACGCATCGAATAAAATACATTATAATGGTGATGACAAAACCACTTTGCACGAGGTTAGCAATGGAGCAGTAGTCGGGATCAATATTAAAAAGAATATTGCCCAATTAAACTGATGGCTTTGCATTCACAGGCTGTTTACAGTCATTGTGTATTTCAGCCTTATTTTTTTATAGAATAACACCCTCGAAAAATAAAGTAAGTTGGATTACTTTTTCCCATTTTCCCCACTTATATTTAACCATTGAACCCCCAAAACTAATCACAGATACGCTTTATAAAATTAAACAATTATCCAAAATTTGAACCAAATCAGATAATTCTGCTCGAAAAACCATTCATCTGATTTAGAGAGGGTAATCCCACATTCTTCCCTTTATACTTAATCATTAGACCTTCAAAACAATTCAGGGATTCGCCTTTTAAAGAAAAAACTATAAGCTATATTCAAAATTTATGGCAAATCGGATAATACGGCATAAAAACCCATTTATCTAATTTAAGGAATTCGATAAATCGTCCACTAACCCATTATACTTAGCCATAAGAAAAGACCCAAATTAATTAAAGAAGCACCTGATCAAATGAATTCATGTCCAAAATTTTAAGCAAATTGGATAATTCTGTATTATAACAAATTTATATATTTTAAGGAAGGAAATAAATTGCTGGTTCAGACCAAAAACCAAAGAACCACCAAAATTTATCAGTGAAACGCTTTATCAAAATGAACAAATCTAAGATTTGCAGGAAATCGGTTAATTCTTCATGAAAAACCCATTTAACATAATTAGGCGGGATTCCCCCGTTCTTCCTTTTGTTCTTATTCAATTAATCCCCAAAACCAATTAGGGAAACGCCTTACCAGAATGAATCTATTCCTAAAATTTGAAGTAAATCAGTAAATTCTGCGCGAAAAAAGCATTTACATAAATTATGGGGCGTTACCCCTATTCTCCCCTCCCTTTATACTTAAACAATTGACACCCACAACTAATGAAGGCGCCACAACAGAATACTCCTATAGCTAAAATTTGAATAAAATATGCTAATAATCCGTAGAAATCCATTTATTTGAATTAAGGGAAGGGGCGAATCAGCCTCTCGTCCCCTCCTCCCTTATTCTTCTCCAATTGCCTCCCAAAATTAATCAGAAAAGTTCCTCATAAGAATAAACCTATTTTGAAAGTTTGATGCAAATCGAGTATTTCTATCAAAAATTATTGCGTTACGTACATACATAGATACAGAAACAAAGGGCACATTAGTTCTCAGTCTTTGGTGGCTGATGAGATAGAAACATGTCAAATTACATTATTTCTATCAAGAGTTATCGCGTTACGTACATACGTACGTACTTACGTACATACATGCGTACACACATACATACAAAACCTGTGAGCTCATTTTTTCTTTGACTTTGACGCCCATGAGCTAAAAACACGTAAAATTACATTGGCCTAGGATAAACTAGATCAGCCTAGGACAAACTAGAATTTTGGCGCTGAGGCGGTCATTGAATCAAATAAAATCACGCCAAATTGAATTGGCCTAGGATAAATTAGATCGGCCTAGGATAAACTAGTTCAGACCAATAAACAGCAGGCTGAACTAGTTTATCATATAAGAGTTAGACCAAACTAGTTTGGTCTAGGAAGAACTAGTTTGTCCTATGGGCCTTGGGATAGACTAGTTTGGCCTAGGAAAAACTAGTTTATCCGATGGGCGTTAGGATAGACCGGTTTGGCCTAGGAAAAACTAGTTTATCCGATGGGCGTTAGGATATACTAGTTTGACCTAGGCCAATCTAGTTTGGCCTAAAATCGGGTTTGGCCTGTAACATATATAATCCTACCACTCCAATGTTTATAAAAAAATGTGTTAATAAAACCCTATTTTTATTTTATACTTTTTTAGTATGTACTGTTATTGGCGACATTTTATTGTATTTGTCCTCACCAAGAAATTAATATACTGTTGTTAGCGATTTTTTATTACATCTGTCCTCTCCAAGAAATGTTTCTTTTAAAACTTTTTGTCTATTAATGTCAGAAAGTTATAGAATCCTATAATCCCAGTGCTTATAAAAATATGTTTAATAAAATCTTATTTTAACTTGTATATTTATTTTAACGTATGCGCTTTATTACATCTGCTATCACCAAGAAATATTCTTTTCAAAACTTTTTATTTATTAGTGTCTAAAGTTTATAGAAACTAATATTGATTAAATACTGATAGATATATTCTTGTTGTCAGATTTTTTCTGTAATTTTATGCACTCTATTATTAATAAGTATTCCATGAGATTCTTATACATTTCTTCCTGATTTTAGTGAAGTAGCAAAAGACGAAACAGCAGAAGTTACTTGCAAAATGACACCAAAAACATCAGGCGAAAAGAACATTGTGGCCAAATTCTGGTCTCGCGAATTAGATGACGTTGATGGTTACAAAGTTATCAACGTCAAACCAAAACCTGAACCAGAAAATTTGAAACCTGAACAACCAGATATTGTAAAACCAGCTGAAAATGAACTGACGAATTGATTTCTAAAATGGACGGATGACGAAAGAATTTTCTTAAAATTATAATTCGATGATGTCGTGAAAGCATGTCCTTTAAACAATGGGAAAAGAAAATTTTTTTTAGACTGGACTTTTTTGTTATTTACGACAAATTGTGGTTTCAAAATAAGCATTGGTATTTCTCGGAAGCATAAGCAATGCTGTTTTTAAGACTCTGTATTTAATGGCGATTGTTTTATTAATATCATTTGAAAAGACGCATTTGAGTTCTGTTTATCATGTTAAAATCCCTTCTCACTCCAAAAAATTTTTTTAAAGTATATAATTTTTTTAAATTTCATGATGGCAGCTATGCATTATAATGATTGTTTATGTATAGTACAGATGTGGGTGGTTAGTTCATTTCGTAAGCTTCTATTTTAATACATATGATAATCAATATTTATAATGGTATTATAAAATGACCTTTTTTAAGACTTTCATAAATTTAAAATTTCTAACTTTTTAAATTCTATTTTTTTTCTCTTTTCATTTTCATACAAATTTATAACTTTATAAAAAGCAAGAAGTGTTTTCAATGAAAAACTGCATTATAGCTGCATGAATTATTATACACAAATTAGAGGACATTCTTAACTTTTGAGAATATTTGGTGAATTTATGATATATATATAGCTTTATTTGAGAAATAGATGTTATATGGAGTTTGTAAAAATAATTCAGAAGGTATATGGTATACACTCCACTACACTCATGAAAAAATTGGTTGCTCCGTCGATATTCGTTTTACAAAGTTGATGGTTAATCAAATAATTATCACCATTAATAAAAGCTCGATTCTGCTGTGAAATTTCTTTTTCACAAATTAATTGATAAAATAATGTTTAATCAAATATTTATCAACATCGTTTAAATTCATAAGGTAATATTTTTAATAAAGTTGTAATATTTATGTATTATGTAGTTTTACATGTTAATTATTAGATAAATCGAACTCAAATGCGTCCAATTACTGTGCCTTAAAAATCAATTTCTGGATCTCTTTATTTTATGTTTTTTTATTTTTATTAAATCATATCAAATTTATGATTGTCAAACTTAAACTCATTGTAATATATATTTTTAAATTTATTGCTGCCATTGTATATATAAATCTAAACCATGTCGAATTTTGTGCTTAAATTAAACCTTGAAATCTGTGCCTTAAATGAATCTCAGTGCCTTAGTCTAATGTACCTTATTTATCTGTTATTTAACCCATAAAAATAATTAAAAAGGTTTTATTTTTCACTATTTTCATGTGAAAGAAAGTGTAAAAACTATTTATATATTTGTACTTTTATATGTCTATATTTTCATATTTGTGTTATCATTTTTGTGTTATTCTCCTGTTTTATTGCTTAATTTAGTTTACTATTTCATTCATGTATATTACAAATTTTACAAAAATGTTTTCATTTATTTTATTTAAATGTAAATTATATATTTTTTGTTTCTTTTTTATCATTTCGTATTTCTTTATTAATGCAGTATATGAATTGTTAAGAATTTTTTGTATTGTTAAATGTACAAAAATATTTCAAAAAATATTTACTTCGAATTTTCTCTATTTCAAATTTTTAATGTTGTTTTCTTTTTTGAAATTTTAATTATTTTATTATAATCTGTTATATTTAATATCTCAGTTCTTTATTTAAAAAAGAAGAAGAAATATATATTTAAATTAAAAAAGTCACATAAAAAATCAATTAATTGTATTATACAGTTTAAAACTTGTATAGTTTTTTTGGTTCTGAATTTTTCCTTATTATTATTTGTGTGTATATATATGTGTATTCAAATTATCGATCTGTGAAATTTTTTGTTACAGGGACCAAATATGAATTTATTGATTGGGGATATTGGCCAGTTATCTTTTAAATTTTTTATTTTAAATAATCAGAAATTATATTTCAAATAAAATTTTCCTGTTCAATTTTGTGCCTTTGTTTTCTTAAAACATTTTTTGTTTGACGTGATTTTCCATACTTATTATTTGTAGTTTCATTTTATTGTATTTTATGCCATTAAAATCTTATAAATTCTTACGTTGTTTGAATATGTTTTCTTTAGAACATTACATCAGATTTCGAAATGAAAAGATACCAAGAGATACATGAGATTTATACTGTTTTTTTTTTTTTTTTTTTTTTGATATGGTAAGGTAAACTTATCAGTTCAAAGTACTTCCCCTTTCCTCCAAGATCAGTGCTCTTTTGTTGGCAATTTTTCCACTGATTAAGGGGACGCATATAAGAGATCTTCAACTGCCAGAATTTCCGGGCTGACACGTGGCCCGGCCCGTTTATTTTTTCACAGATCACAGCCCGGTCCGTACAGGGATCAGTGAAAACAGGCCCGAACCTATCTGGTCCGACTCAATTTCTACAAAAAATTAAGATTTTACTTAACATGCAATTAAGACTCTTTGAAAGAATACTGCACACATATTTATGGTATAAATTTACAGTCTATTTTAAAATTACGACGAGCAAGACGGAAAATACACAATTTAGCAACGTTAACAATTACTTAGATTCTTAAATGTTTCAAAATTTGAGTAAGGATTCATTAAAAAAATAATGTAGATCAGAATAAAAGAAGAAAATGAGAGTTAAAAATATCATAATTTTTGAAAAGTAAAAAGTAGATTTGTGAAAATATTTCGCTGTCATTTATTAAGGCTTTTCTTAAAACCCAAAAATCTTACTTTCTAACACATTTCTGATTTCATTTCTTTCTTATTTTGCCGGCCCGGCCCATTATTTTGTTTCGGACTGACCCAGGCACGGGCTTGGGGCCAAACCCGGGCCGTGCAGACCTTTAACACGTATTCTTTAAGGGGATTCGATACTCTTCATTCAGTGAGAAATGTCGAAAAAATAGATTTTCTAATTTTTTGTTTAAATTATACTTTATTGCTCATTGTACTTAGTGATGAAGTTTCGTAAAGACCTGAGTATTATAAATACAGTTTAAAACGATTTTATTACGTCGCTGTCCCTTTAGATACCATAATTCTCTCTATTTAAATATATTTTTCTCAATTTGTGTTTTTCCTATAAAATAGGCATGTTCAAAGTGATAAAAGTTTTACGTGTATTTTACAATTGATTCGATTTTTTTTCTTCTTTTGCTGTTCCTCATAGTCTATTTAATAAAACAAGTATCATATTTACAGTAAAATAAATTGTTTTTTGAAGGCTTTTATTTTTATTTTTTATTTTTTTATTTATTTTTTTAACACATACAAATGTCACATAAATTCAATTTTTACTGTAATTTTACACATATATGCATATTTTATTTATTTTTTCTCCCAAACTAATTAGCTCTTGATAAATCCTATACTTAAAATTACACAACACATGCCTACAAATTTAAGAAGGAAAAAAAAAAAAAAAACCGAACATTTTTTTTGATAGAATTATTTTTCTTTATTCAGAATTTTAATTTTAAATTTTAAAAAGGTTTTGGTCTTTATGATTTCATATTTAATAATGTGTAAGTAATACGTAAATAAATAAAAAGTTTAGTTATGATGAATTTATAATGGAATTATCTTATAGAAACTGACTTCCGATTGCCGTATGCTTTTCTTTTTTTCTCTTTTTTGGAATCCATAAACTCGAACACGTGATCTGTCTTAACCCTTCACTGCATGATTTTTCCTTTCTGCATGAAAAAATTATTTTGATTACTTTAGGTAGTCACAAATGCAGGAAAAATAATAAAAAAGTTCTGACTTCATACATATTTTTTTAATATGGATTTTTGTGGCATGTGCCATATGTGTCCCAAAGCACATTGTGAGATATTTTCATTTTTGCACCAAATGTGGCATGAAGCTCACAATACTGGTATACTACATATACAAAAATAGTATAATGTGTATGAAAATTTTATTGCTGGTATTTAACCTGCAATTTAACCTTATGAGGGATAAGAAATTATTTTTCTATAATGTTGAATTCACACGAGAATATTCGAAAAAAAAAATTAAAACGAAGAAATCAATTTTGAAACTTTTTTTTCTCCTAAGTTAGAAATATAAAATTTAATTAAAAGCTTCTGCTGTGAATTTCGATTCAAATCAGGTGGTATGTAATATATCCCACTGCCCTGATGCGCTCTATTAGAGACCTTAATTAAAAAAAATTATCACGGCCTTTCACGCCTTTGGGAATTTCTTTAGTATTGTCTTTAAAACGTGAAAATTGTCGAATTTTTTTTTTTTTCAAATTCAATGACAGACATTGTCTCTTTAATTGTTTGGTTTCCTAAAACATCACCCCAATAAATATCCATAATGGAAACTTGTAAAGTTTGAAAAAAATCCTTTCCTATGCTCTCTTCTGAAATAAGATTCAAAAGTTTTGGGTTAAAAAAAAGGGCAATAACTGATAGGGAGTCTTCAGAGCCATAATTTCAAAACTTAAGGAATTGCAACCTCTATATTTTATTTGCGCTTCAGTTATTTGTCTTTTCTTTGTTACTTTTTTCTATCAACACTGGGTCCAGCATTGATACCTGCAGCACTAAAGAATAAACAATCTTTCTCTAAATTGATGCTTCTCATTATATACATTCAGTATTGAATTCAGTGTCAGGGAGAGGGGAGCATTCGTAGAACATTTACATGTAACTACAATGATAACTTGAAAATTTGTTTAGTTTAGAAATTCAATCCCCCTTCCTCCCATTTACACTCCCGGCACATAACAATGCCTGGCCAGCGGAAAAACGTCTGAATTGAATATTGTTGAATTTCACTTGTTGATTTTAACTTTTATATAGTAATTTTAATGAAATTTAAAATTACTTTAATATTAATTACGAAAATTTATTTCCTGTGGCAGTTGAACCAATTTCTTGGATCACGTTTGTTGCAGTCAATGTCTGATTCATATGAAGAAATAGCATTTTCAATTATTTTTAGCTGGAATGTATATTGAATCACCCCAACTATTATCAGAAACTCCAAAAGATTGGTCATCATTATCAGATACAAATAATATTGCATTGATTTAACCTTGCGTTAGCCCTTTGCGCTCCATTTTTTATTAGAATGTTTTATGAGCGTTATGCTCTATATTCCATATATGCCACAAACACAAAAACAAGATTTCAAGCTGATGTGCTGAAATATTTTAGTTTTAAGCAACCTTAATTACAAATATATGATATACTCGAATGTTTAAAATTTTATCTTGCGATACTTTCAATATTTTGGCGTGAAAAAAGTTGAAGCAAATTCAACTGTTGTGTACGATGCAGACTGGATTTTTTTTTTTTTTTTTTTTTTTTTTTTTTTTTTTAAATAAAAGCCTTATAACTAGTGAGGTACTGCCCTCAAGTGAGAAAAACTGGTACAAAACTCTTTGTTTGAATGTTTTACATATGCCACAAAACTCAGATAACCTAAATTTAAGATCCTTAGGAAAATAGAAGGGTTTTATCGATATGTTCCATATATGGCACACCATGCAGTGAAGGGTTAACGATTTTAACGCACCCTAAAGCAGTACAGTATAAAATTTTCTCAATATCATTTGCGACATTTTTTTTAAGAAACAATTTGCTTGAACCGGAACCATCATGACCAACAATGACTTACTAATCAAATGTTCATGAACATACAACTCATCCCATTTGTCTTCTTCCACCCTAAAACGAATAAATACAAAAGTTAGACAAAATAATTACAAGTTTTTTTCGATAGATTTAGCTTTATCCGTAGTGACCCCAAATTGGCTCATTAATCAAAACTATTCGGCCATATAATCTAACTTAGTGATTTTCTGAAGACCGAAAACGGTACAGTACAAAATTCGATTGATATACTGTTGAATTATTAAATTTGAAGCATTAACATGTGTAGCTACTTTTTAAAATATTAAAATGTACGTATGAGATAGAAGAAAGTTTTGTAATTGGCGCATCCAACTAGTTTTTTTACTTTATCTTCCAATCGATCTTTTATTTCTTGAAAAATAAAAAATAAAATTGTCCATCATATTATTGAGTTTCAGAGACAGAAATATTTCAATAATGCATTGTAAAATATAAAAAAATAGCTGTATCTGGAATAAAAGTAAAAAATGTGTATAAAAGTTTAAAAGTAGTTTTTATTAAATAGTTTAAATTAATTTATAAAGTAGTTTAAATTAATTTATAAAGTAGTTTAAATTAATTTATAAAGTAGTTTAAATTAATTTATAAAAAGAAACCTCTGATATCAACATCCTTTACATTACATTTTACTTTTTCATGATCAGCAATATCCTTCTTCAATTGACTTCTTTCTTAAAAACATTTCAATGGCCATCTTAGTCTTGGGTTTTAGAGACTCATGTATTTAAAAAATCCTTTTTAAAGAATTTATACCTGGAATAAAAAACTGAGGAATGAGAAAACGAAAAAAGTTAATTTAAAAGGGGATTGCTTTATAACTGGAATTATTTTATAAAAACACACCTTCAGTATTAGTATCCTTCATTTTTATTTTTTTTTTCTTAATCCTTGAACTAACTTCTTGTTTCTTGAAAACTATGCAATGCTCCTCTTAAGTTCGGGCTTCGGATGCACATATTTTTCAATAACGCCATTTTAAAATCTCTATGTCTGGAATGAAAATAAGGAATGCGTAAATGTAAAAAATGTGAAAAAACAAATTTTTACTAGGATTACTTTATAATTGGAGTTTATGCAATGTTACCTCCGATATACGTATCCTTTATTTTTTAATTTTTCATGAACTAGGATATACTTCTTGCATCGAGTTCTTGTTTTTTAAAAACTTTGCAATGGCGATTTTACTTCTGAGATTCAGAGATACGTGTATTTTTAAAATGCATTTTAAAATATCTATATTTGGAAATAAAAAGTGAGGAATGAGTAAATGAAAAAAAAGTTAATTTAAATGGAGATTGCTTTCTAAGTATAACTATTTTATAAATAAATACCTTCAGTATTAGTATTCTTCATTTTTAATTTTTTCTTAATTCTTGAATCAACTTCTTGTTTCTTGAGAATTATGTACTGCTCTTCTTAAGTTTGGGTTTCGGAGAAAACATATTTCAATAACGCATTATAAAATCTCAATATCTGGAATTTAAAAAAAGGATGCATAAATGTAAAAAATGTTAAAAAGTTAACTGCAATAAGGATTATTCCATAACTGAAATTATTTTATGCAAACTTTCCTCCGATATCCGTATCCTTTATTCTGTCTTTTTCATAGACACCGATATACTTCTTGAATCGACTTCTTCCTTCTTAAAAATTATGCGATGGCCATCAGTCTTGAGTTTCAGAGGCTCATGTCTTTTAAAAATGCGTTTTAAAATATTTATGCCTGGAATAAATAAAAGTGAGGAATGAATAGATGAAAAAAATGTTAATTTATGTGGGGATTACTTTATAACAGGAATTATTTATAAATTCGCACCTTCAGTAATAGTATTCTTCATTTTTAATTGTTTCTTATTCTTGAATCAATTTCTTGTTTCTTGAAAACTATGCAATGTTCCTCTTAAGCTTGGGTTTCGGAGTCACACATATTTCAATAATGCATTATAAAATCTCAATATCTGTATTTAAAAAAAAAAGGATGCACAAATGTAAAAAATGTTAAAAAGTTAACTATAATAAGGATTATTCTATAACTGGATTTTTTTTATGCAAACTTACCTCCGATATCTGTATCCTTTACTTTTTACTTTTCCTTGAATCGCGATATTCTTCTTGAATCGACTTCTTGCTTCTTAAAAATTATGCGATGGCCAACAATCTTGAGTTTCAGAGGATCATGTATTTTAAAAATGCCTTTTAAAATATCTATGCCTGCAATAAAAAAAGTGAAGAATAAGTAGATAAAAAAAAGTTCATTTAAATAGGGATTACTTTATAACAGGAATTATTTATAAATTCACACCTTCATTAATAGTATTCTTCATTTTTAATTGTTTCTTAATTCTTGAATGAACTTCTTGTTTCTTGAAAACTATGCAATTTTCCTCTTAAGGTTGGGTTTCGGAGACACATATATTTTATTAACGCGTTATGAAATCTCCATATCTGGAATGAAAGTAAGGATTGAGTAAGTGTAAATAATATTAAAAAGTTAATTTTTATAAGGATTATTTTTTATAACTGGAATTATTTTATGCAAAGTTACCTCCTATATGCGTATCCTTTACTTTTTACTTTTCCTTGAATCGCGATATCCTTCTTGAATCGACTTCTTGCTTCTTAAAAATTATGCGACGGACATCTTAGTCTTGATTTTCAGAGAGTCATGTATTTTAAAAATGAGTTTTCAAATGTCTATAACTGGAATGCGAGTTTTTACATGAAATCTTCCGATGTCGCTATGAAAAATAATTAAATAATGTCAAATTGTATCCATATTTTAAATATTTATAAATTTACAAAACTAAGCAAAATTCATATTTACCGAAGTTTTAACCAATTTGCGACATAACCGATTATAGAACTTTCCTCCAAATTTATTTTTTAAAAATTGAGGACATTGATTTAAATAAGAATTAAAAAATTACAGGCAATAAAATCTCTCCAAAAACATTAAAATACACTGTAAAAAAAAAATCTGGAAGACTACAAAACTAGTTTTTGTAAAGCTGCAGAAATCTGCATGTTTACTAAAATTTTATTTGTAACCAGGTATAATATTTACCACCCGCATAGTACAAATACATGAAATGTCGTAGTTTCACCTGTAAGCCAATCAGAAAGAGCTTCAGTAGTGACGTAATTGCTATTTACGAAGCCACAGAGGCGTGAAATGCATCCATCTTGAATCCGGTATGGATAAACATTTCTAGTTACTGAGTAAGTAAAGTTTTATTCTGTATGAGTTACATTTTATTACATTTCCTTTTTGCTTGATTCATAATAAGTAAAAATCAAAACTCAGAAAAGACTATTTGATTTTTTGTTATTGGCAAGCTAATCTGCAATTATGTTCTGTTTATTACATATTTATTTTTCGGTGAAATAACTATTCTTTACATCTGTGTTTAATACATGTGAAATTTCTAATGTTTTATGTAATAAATCAAATTTATCTGCTCTTTTTCTAAAATTTCACTTTCCTTTATTGTCCTCTTCTCAACAATGCAAAAATTTAAAGTGTTTAAAACTTGCTTTAAAAAAATATTACTCAACTGTGTCTTCATAGTAAATAAATTTCATTAATCATTCTTACATCACATTCATTTCATTAAAACTTCATATGTATTTCGCTTTTAAAATTTTGCTTCCGAATTTTCTTCAAAAACTTTTCAAAACTGCTTAATTTAAAATAACATAAAAAGTATAATCTGTGCTCTAAATGTTAATTTATTGTCGTAATGAAATATCAATTAAGTCTTTCCTGTTCGTCCCCCCACCCCTTTTTTGACTAAAAGAACGCATAGAATTACACACAGAAAGTATAAAACTCTTTTAAACTCCAGTGGTAGGAGAGGAAAAAGCCTAAATCAGAATTATTTAAAGGAAAGCTGGAAATTATTTAAATTCATTTAGTTTAGGTCTAGGATGAATGTATTAAGTTTCCCCCCTCTTGCTAGGTTGCGTTACAATTTTTTTAATTACCATTAAAATATCTATTAAAAAAACCTAATGAAAAACACTGTCAATGCAAATGTTGTAGAACTTAAAATTATAAATAAAATGATAACCGATATTTAACATTTTTGTTTAATTTTCAACAATTTTACTTCAAAGTATTGGCTAAATCGCTAAACAAGAACTTGAAACGCGAAAAGACAAGGTTATCAGTTTACCGTGCTTGTTATTATGTACATGCAACTTTTTTTAGTTATTGATGCATTACTTAGAATGGATATTTTTGAGAAATATGGCTTAATCTCTTCATTGCGGATTATAGCCCAGTGGTGGGGTATACAAGAAAGGCCAAAAGTCTGGTTTAATTCCAAGAAATCTGGAAATTGTTTTAATCCTATCGACATATATTAGAAATTAATGTATCAAGTTTCCTCCTTTTGTAAGTCAGCTTTAGCCACTACAAACAAATTAACTTTAAAAAGTGGATATTTTCATAATTTTTAGAATATTTCAAAAATGTTTCGTAAATGATGGGAAATGTTGCTTATTACTTTCGATATTGTATTTAAAATATGTACAGTTGGCAAAAAAAGTATTTGTACACTCTAAAATTTTTAATTTTTAACTAAATAAAAACAGATATTTTGTCAAAAATAGTTTTAATACAGTCTGTTTATCGTGCGTTTTAAATTACACAACAGAAAATTTCGATAAAGATGTAAAATAATTTTCTAATAGGAAAAGTTTAAAAATTTCTTGCAAAAAAAGTATTTGTACATTTCTCCATCCTGATATGTACTGTGTTTTATAGTGTTTATAGTTCAAAGGACTACTTTTACAGAAGCTGATAATAATTTTTGAGTTCATATTATATTTGTCTGACATTTAATCTAATTTGCTCTTGAAATAATTGAGTATAGAACCTAATACTAGAGAGGCACCTCTAGATATATGAAATCCTATGATTGAGCATAATAAAATTTTTAATTCGCAACAAGAATTTGTAAAAGCTATTAAATTACCATTTACAACTATTGGATGTATAGTGAGAAACTATGAATAAATTAAAAGCATCGAAATTCAATGAAAAGCAGGACTTCTTAGCAAACTAACAATGAGGGAAAAAAGGAGTGTTGTTAAAAAAGCTTTAAAAAATCCTATGCGTTCGGTTCAAAAATTTGCTGGAGACCTTGCGACATCTTCTCGCATCAGAGTAATACCTCAAACAATAAAAAATATTCTTCTCAATGCAGATTTAAAAGGAAAAACCTCAAGGAAAAATCCATTCATCAGCGAAACAAATAGGCGAAAACGCATACTATTCGCTTTCGCATACAGAAGTAAATCATTGGATTTTTGGAAAACAGTAATTTTTTCTGATGAGGGAAAATTCGAAATTTTCTTACCATCAATCATTCGAAAAAATTGGCGTAAAAATAAAACTGTTCTAGATCCAAAATGTATACTTCAAACTATCAAGCATGTTGGGGGGGATATTATAATTTTGGGGTGCATAGCTTCTAATGGAGCAGGACATTTAAAATTTATTGACAATGGAAAGACAGGTTTAACATACATTGATGTGTCGCGCCATAATTTATTAAACTGTGCCAAGAAATTATGCATAGAGGAAGCTTTTCACTTTCTGCAGGATAAAGACCAAAGCATACTGCTGTAATCATCAGCACATGCTTACGACAATACTCCAAGACGACTGGTAATTCTTCTAAAATCTCTAGACTTGAATCCAATAGAAAATTTTCAGATGCTATTGGATGCAAAAATCCGAAAAAAAAATATGTATTGGTAAAAAACAGTTTTAAAGAAGCTCTTATTGTGTCATGGAATAACATTAACCAGACCGATACAAAAAAGTTGATGGAATCCATGTCACACCATCTAGAAGTAGTCATAAACGCTAAATGAATTCGCACAAAATATTAATTTGTATCATTTTACTAAATTTTCATTAATTATATTACGTTAATATAGTGTACAAATACTTTTTTTGCATTATATTTTTGTATATTTGTTTATTATAATGTAAAAAATCGATTCGTTTAATTTTGTTTTTGCTTCTATAATATTATAATGCGTTAAATTAATGTATTACAGTATTTTTTGCTTAAATCGTTTGTTTAATTTCATTATAATTTAAAAAAATGAAGTGTACAAATACTTTTTTTGCCAACTGTATAGCATTTAATATGATGCATATAGAGTGAACAACAATGCGTATGTATTAAAATTAAGGATATTGAAAATAAAGAGCAAGGATAGGGGGAAGCGAGGTAGAGGAACAAATGGGTGTGCATAAGACTTTTCTCTAGAGGAATTCAAGGTCAAATAATAGCGCGATTATAAATTTCGATATTTGCGTAAAGGACAAAGATGGTAATAATAAAATGATTTTTGACAAGTGTACATGAATCTGCAGTTAAATTCATAAAAGTTTCAAATCTTACAAACACTGAAAAAGAAGTATTATAGTCTTTATGTAAAAAATCTTTCACTTTAAACTATGGTTTAAGGTTGGCGGTGTTCGCTGCGAAATGAAATGGAAAACAGCTATCATTTAAGCAACACTTTGCCCGAAAACTACTAAATTATAATTCTCAAAATAGACAAAATAAATTCCTAACGTAATTACCATAACATCGTGAAGGCCTCAAGAATTAAAAATGTATCTGTACACGTATGTAACAAATGTAGAGAGGATGAATGTGTAACTTGGTGTCTCCTTTGGATTAGCGGTTAAGGCAAAATTTTGAAATAGAATTGCGACAAAATTATGAACATGGGTATTCATTTTATTGCAAATTTTAAACTCTAAGACATTTGAATTGTCAATTATTTTTACAGTATTACTTGTTTTGTGATATTAAGATAATTAAAAAAAATGTATTTTCTAACGTAAATTTAGAACATGGGGGGGGGGATTCTAGATCTAAACTGGAGGGATTAAAATAATTTCCAGTTTCCCCTAATTAATTTTTAGTTAAACCTCCTGACCACTGTGGTTAAACTTTGAAAGAGAATTGTGGCATTAATGTTCAGCAAAATTATTAAATGTAGATGGTCATTTTACTCAGAATTTTAAATTTTACAACATCCGTATTGACAATGTTATTTAAAGTTAATTCTTTTGAGATATTTTTATGATATTAAAAAAAATTACTGTGCATCTATATCTTTTTTCTAATTCTCACCTCGTAGGGGAGAAAAATTAAATACATTCATTTTAGATCTAAGCTGATGGGATTAAACCAATTTCCTACTTTACCCTAATAACGAGATCTGCAAACTAATCACTGGAATATTAGTATTTTACTTATTTCTAATTTTTAACTTATGTAAATAAGTCATCTAATACTCTCACTTTCTTAAAAAAAAAAAATAAAAAATCCTGATCTGTTACTTTATTGTACCAATAAGTAATAGATCAGATGCTTTACCCCTCCTCTCACCGAAAATGACGTTATCTCTTCTCCTCTCTCCTTAAAAGCATACAAAGTTTAGTTTTTTACAGCGATTAATTTTCATTTTTTGCACAATTTGTAAGTCTTCAGTAAGTTAAATTGTCAACCGTTTGGAAATTCTTCCCTCCCCTCCTTCAATAATAAAAAAAAGAAAATATGGTTATGTTTGTCGCCATGCTTACTTTTTAAAATTATAAATCTTTAAATGTCTATTTTCTTCCTGCTGTATTTTTTACTTTATTATGACAGTAATTAACCACCTGAAATCTTCCCTAAGTCTCTCAACCTAAGATTTTATTACTTAGTAAGGGAGAGTGGGAGTAAAGGAGAGTGGAGTGGAATGGGACAGGAGATTTTTCTGTTTGTTTCATTTATAAATATTTCACCAGTCACGTATTAGATTAAGGAAAAGCATCCCCAATGTTTAGTTGAATAATGTAAACTAAAGTAGCTAATTTGCACAACTTGCAATTGTAAAAAGAAAAAGATTATTTCAAGAACCAAAAGTAAATTTGCTTTATAATTTTTTTATGCTTTCTGTATATTAATGACTTGTTTATGTACAGTTGGCAAAAAAAGTATTTGTACACTTCATTTTTTTTAATTATAATGAAATTAAACAAAAGATTTAAGCAAAAAATACTGTAATACATTAATTTAATGCATTATAATATTATAGAAGCAAAAACAAAATTAAACGAATCGATTTTTTACATTATAATAAAAAAATATACAAAAATATAATGCAAAAAAAGTATTTGTACACTATATTTATGTAATATAATTAATGAAAATTTAGTAAAATTATACAAATTAATATTTTGTGCGAATTCATTTAGCGTTTATGACTACTTCTAGATGGTGTGACATTGATTCCACCAACTTTTTTGTATCGGTCTGGTTAATTGTTATTCCATGACACAATAAGAGCTTCTTTAAAACTGTTTTTTACCAATACATATTTTTTTTTCGGATTTTTGCATCCAATAGCATCTGCAAATTTTCTATTGGATTCATGTCTAGAGATTTTAGAAGAGTTACCAGTCGTCTTGGAGTATTGTCGTAAGCATGTGCTGGTGATCACAGCAGCATGCTTTAGTCGTTATCCTGCAGAAAGTGAAAAGCTTCCTCTATGCATAATTTCTTGGCACAGTTTAATAAATTATGGCGCGACACATCAATGTATGTTAAACCTGTCTTTCCATTGTCAATAAATTTTAAATGTCCTGCTCCATTAGAAGCTATGCACCCCAAAAGTATAATATTCCCCCTAACATGCTTGATAATTTGAAGTATACGTTTTGGATCTAGAACAGTTTTATTTTTACGCCAATTTTTTCGAATGCTTGATGGTAAGATAATTCCGAATTTTCCCTCATCAGAAAAAATTACTGCTTTCCAAAAATCCAATGATTTACTTCTGTATGCGAAAGCGAATACTATGCGTTTTCGCCTGTTTGTTTCGCTGATGAATGGATTTTTCCTTGAGGTTCTTCCTTTTAAATCTGCATTGAGAAGAATATTTTTTATTGTTTGAGGTATTACTCTGATGCGAGAAGATGTCGCAAGGTCTCCAGCAAATTTTTGAACCGAACGCATAGGATTTTTTAAAGCTTTTTTAACAACACTCCTTTTTTCCCTCATTGTTAGTTTGCTAAGAAGTCCTGCTTTTCATTGAATTTCGATGCTTTTAATTTATTCATAGTTTCTCACTATACATCCAATAGTTGTAAATGGTAATTTAATAGCTTTTACAAATTCTTGTTGCGAATTTAAATTTTTATTATGCTCAATTATAGGATTTCATATATCTAGAGGTACCTCTCTAGTTTTAGGTTCTATTCTCAATTACTTCAAGTGCAAATTAAATTAAATGTCAGACAAATATAGTATGAAGTTAAAAATTATTAACAGCTTCTGTATAAGTAGTCCTTTGAACCATAAACACTATAAAACACAGTACATATCAGGATGGAGAAATGTACAAATACTTTTTTTGCAAGAAATTTTTAAACTTTTCCTATTAGAAAATTATTTTGCATCTTTATCGAAATTTTCTGTTGTGTAATTTAAAACACACGGTAAACAGACTGTATTAAAACCATTTTTGACAAAATATCTGTTTTTATTTAGTTAAAAATTAAAAATTTTAGAGTGTACAAATACTTTTTTTGCCAACTGTATATGTTACAGGACAAACCCGATTTTAGGCCAAACTAGATTGGCCTAGGCCCGACTAGTCTATCCTAACGCCCATCGGATAAACTAGATTTTCCTAGGCCAAACTAGTCTATCCTAACGCCCATCGGATAAACCAGTTTTTCCTAGGCCAAACTAGTCTATCCTAACGCCCATCGGATAGACTAGTTTTTCCTAGGCCAAACTAGTCTATCCGAACGCCCATCGGATAGACTAGATCTTCCTAGGCCAAACTAGTTTGGCCGAACGGTCATTAGGATAAACTAGTTTAGCATGCTATTCATTGGTTTAAACTAGTTCATCCTAGGCCGATCTAGATTGTCCCAGGCCAGTTGAATTTGGCGTGTTTTTATTGATCCCAAAGACCGCTTCGGCGCCAATCTTCTGGTTTAGCCTAGTCCAATCTAGTTTATCCTAGGACAATCTAGTTTATCCTAGGCCAATTCAATTTGACGTGCTGTAATTAATGCCAACCATTGTTTCGCACGCTCACAAAGAAAAGAATTACTTCAAACTCAAATTTAATTTTTCAAAAATTAATCAAGTTTAAGCTCAAATTCAAAATATTTCAAACGAATCCGCTCAGCTCAAACACATCTATTGAAATAAGCGAAGTTTATTTAAAATTCATTCTTTTATTTATTTTACTTTCTTTTGTCTTAACAATAAGTGTTTGATTCGTGAAAATTTTTTAATTCCGGTTTTTGACGAATTTATACGTTTTAATGGTCCAAGATTCCAAAAAACATGTTCTTCAAATTGTGAGTCTATGACTCTGTCTGACTGTCTGTGCCATAAATTTTGAAGGAGTTGTAATTGAAGAACTAATGCACGAAATTAGATGCGGCATCCTTTTTCTTAAATATTTAACATCGTGTTTTACTATGTTTCTAAAAGTTTCAAGTAAGGGTAATATTTAATTAGCAGATAAAACGTTAAAAAAAATCTGAGCTGAAAAAAAAAAATCAAGCGTCCTCTTACTCTACCCCCCTATCCTATATTTTAAGTGTCATGCTTTATTTAAGCTTTTTCTTATTTTTAAAAGGGGGCGGATATTTAGTTTTTTAATATGAAAAATTTCGAGTGAAGTGATGTGTGGAAAAACCAATGTCTGTTACGAATTAAAAACCTTTTCATAAAACCAAAAGTTTTTATCCGATTGAAAAAGTAATCCGTAATTCCTTTATTTTTAACCTCTGAACCCCCCAAATTAATCAGGTAAACGCCTTATCAGAAGGAACCTACATAAAAAATTTGAAACAAATCGGTAAATTTTCCGTGAAAAACCTATTTACATGAATTAAGGGGTTTACCCCCCCCCCCCATTCCTCCTTTCTTTATACGTAAACAATGATCCCCCATAACTAATCATTGGCGTGCCTAATCAAAATGATCTTATGCCTAAAATTTTAATTAAATCTGATACTTTTGCATGAAAAACTGACTTATCTAAATTAAGGAGGGGACGGGGTGCAGATTAGCCTTTTGTTCCCATCCCCTTATTCTTATCCAATGAACTCCTGAAACTAATCAGGGAAGTTAGTTATCAGGATAAATCTATGTCCAAAATTTGTAGCAAATCGGATATTTCTATCAGGAATTACTGTATTACGTACATACATACGTACGTACATACGTACATGGTTACATGCACACTAACAGAATATGCGAACACATTAGCTCTCAGGCTTTGATAGTCTGTAAGATAAAATCGCATCAAATTGCATCGGCCTAGGATAAATTAGATCAAAACTAGAAAGTTGGCGCCGTGGCGTTCTTTAGATTCAATAAAATAACACCAAATTGAATTGGCCTAGGACAATCTAGATCGGCCTAGGATAAGCTAGTTCAAGCCAATGAATGGCAGGCTAAACTAGTTTATCCTAATGACCGTTCGGCCAAACTAGTTTGGCCTAGGAAGATCTAGTCTATCCGATGGGCGTTCGGATAGACTAGTTTGGCCTAGGAAAAACTAGTCTATCCGATGGGCGTTAGGATAGACTAGTTTGGCCTAGGAAAAACTAGTTTATCCGGTGGGCGTTAGGATAGACTAGTTTGGCCTAGGAAAAACTAGTTTATCCGATGGGCGTTAGGATAGACTAGTCTGGCCTAGGCCAATCTAGTTTGGCCTAAAATCGGGTTTGGCCTGTAACATATATAATTGTTTCCTTTTTTATAGAGCATTATATTATATATCATCCATAATTTAAACTATGTCTAAAAGCAGCATTTCTGTCTATACAAGAAATTTAACGTAGAGTATAGGGAGGAATGGGACATGCCAGCAAATGAAGAATTAGGACAAATCCAATTTCTTTACTTTTTTTCTCTTAGTTACAATTTCATTATAATTATAAAATCGTTTTGAAAATTATGTTTCTATAATGTTCAAAAACATTAAAAATGTTTCATTTTGTATTTTATAAATCGAAATTTTGGTTTTTGTGTCAAATTTGATATTCTCATCTTTGAAAGTTGTCTCATTCCTCCCCACTCTCCCTTAATATTTTTTTTTTTTTTTTTTTTTTTTTTTAATATTCAGGTAATTTCAGAGCTTTAAGCAATTTAGTTGCATGTCTGTTTATTTAATTATTTATAGAGGAAGTTTTATTTTTATGTAAAATTAGAAAAAAAAGAACTCTTTATGTTTTAAGAGCAAACAAATTAATCTTTGGGGCTAAACAAATATAACGTTATTTATTTATTTATTTTTTTTTTTTGGAGGGCGATTGTTATTTGACATCGATGTCATTTCTGATCATCAATTTTTTCTCTTTTTATTTGTAACATGGTCTTTGGTACAAAATAGCATGTTATCTTTTTAGCCTGTTATTTATTTTTATGAAAATACAAAGTCATTAAAATAACTGAATTATTATAAAATTATTTAATTCTAAAATATAGTATACCCGAACGTTTAAGATTCTTATTTTTCTTCATATGTGTATGCATATCGCAGTTCAAGAATCCGTATAAAAAATATACTTGAAATGAAGCTGTGTTTACTAATAAAGAAAAAGAATGTTGTCCTTCTTTTGCTGGTATGAATTTCTATTTGCGCCTCACCCCTCTCTGTTCGGTGCAAATACGACAGTTCTTTATTATTGTTGCGAAGTGATCTGCGTTTACCAGTGTATTTGAAAGAGTTAAAATTCATATTTTAATAATCAACTGCACTATCAATTTTAGCATTTCAGCTTTTAAAGCATATATTTTGTTTATCGGAACTTTAAAATAGCATCTTGTAGTTACTTAGGGAGTAAAAAGATTTTGGAAAAATAGTTTTTTTTTTTTTTTTTTTTTTTTTTTTTTTTTTTTTTTCCAAACGGCTTACTGTGGGGGCTTGTAGATATTAGAAATTTAATATCAGAATATATAAACATGTTAAAATTGGTTCTGATGATATATTGCGATAACTATCTTAAACTGTATGGGAATAGAAAAATTGCCAATTTTAAAAGATAAATGTATAGCAGATATTTATGTACAAATAGATGCAAAAAGCAGCTAATCATTTTTTATACTATTTGCTCCTTAAGCATCTTTTAAATCTGTGTGTATTTTTACTTAATAGAAGTATTTTTAAGCAAGCACTAAAAATCAATCTAAAACCATAGATTATAAAACACTTTCCAACGCATTCAGAATTGTATCTAAAATTTCCACCGCTTAAAAAGGTTAAGTATGATGGCTAACTAAGCATTTTATAAAACACATAACGCATTTGAAAACTTAATTTAAAAAATTGCTATCAGTTATCGGAAAAATATCAAAATTATTTTGTAGAACACTGTATATGATCTATAGCTTTGTATGTACACTATATGGCCAAAGATGACCGGTCACTTGCGATTTTAGACATTTTGATAAATATCTAGAAAAATACATGAGGAATTATCTTGAAACTCTAAATGTGTAAATATAATAGTAAGTCATACATTTCCATGAAGTTTTTTTCCCCCCAAAACTCCAAAGGGGGCCGTCAACAAATTAAAAAAATAATGTTTTAGATAACTTTGTCAAAACTAATGTATCAAAAGCGTTCGAACTGTATATTATGATTAAGTGGGTTATTCTAATAAACTGTGCTTATTTTTATGTGGATAGCATGTATACTCTTAGAAAAATTAAGGTTTTTATAAAAACAGTCCTAAATTTTTCCAAGTTTTGACGGATTCTGTCAGCTAATTTTGAAATAGTTGTAACATTCGATACTAAGATGAATATTAGTTTTTCTATAATAATATTCATTATAAATTTTATTTAATTTATGTTAACATTTATCTTTTCTTTTTAGATGCATGAAGAAACTGAAGTACATCTTAAAAACAATGTGAGCCTGCTTGACGGCGAAATTTGAGGCAAAAGCTCTATCAATCAGAAAAATCTCGTGAACATCATTCTTGCGCTTTAATATATTCTGAAGCACTGAAGTTTTCCAGTAGTTTTATTGTAATGACATTTTTACAATCATTGTCTAATAGTGTTTTAGCATACATATACATATGAGTTTGATTATTGTTATTTAGACAAAGCATGACTTCAAAAATATAAAGTATGAAATCCATAGGCATTTGTATAAATACTAATTATGTAATACTTGCAAAATGTGAGTTGTATAAAAAATATGCTTTTTTATTGCAATGAATTTAATAAATAGTTGTTTAATAAATTTACTCATATATTTTATTGTATTTTGTTATTTATTCATATTGCATTTATTGGTTGTACAGATATGGATATTATATTTATATCAAACGACAGTTTATAATATTTTCCAAAGCAATATACATTTCTTTTTGTTTCCATTTTAGTTTCCATAAGCTTTCTACTTTTATAAAATTGCTTAGTTATACTGATAATACAATACTGATAAGCATTAAAAAGTTCGAAACCTGCCCACAATTACTGTTGATGTATCAAAGGTGTATTTTTTCCATATATATGTTAAGGTGTATATCAACTCTCATATATGTAACTATTTGAGTTAAAGATTCTAATTCCAAAGGAATGTTAACCAGATAAGAATTCTGCTAAATTCTTACATATTTGATCCATTCTTCGGGATCTTTAAGTTAGGTTAGTTTTAAATTCCTGGTCTTGTCAATAATTTTTTCCTCTTTAATATTTATATTTGAAACAAAACTCTCAAGCAAATAAAGTATTAAAGACACATGTAAAATATGTAATGTATTAAGTGTAGGGGGTGCAATAAATATATGAAGAATAAGTCGTGGAAAAAGATCACCCCCCCTTCCCTCACAAAAAAGGGGGAGAAGAAAGATTCTAATAATTAGTTATAACTTCACTGCATATTCACCTGAAATAAGAATATATAAGATGTAAAAAAATCTTAAATGCGACATTCAGGTAAATACATTAATTTTTTTGCAGATTTCCTATCTGTTTTTGTGCCATTGAATCGGTTATTATGTAGTGTTCAAATATATGTACCAGGAGTTAATGAAGTTCTTACGACCATAGAACCGAACAAAACTTCTTTAAAAAATATATATGACTAAATATATATTTTGTATTTCTAGTTTAGTTTAGTAGCATATTTACATAAAATGAATAGATAATATTTTCTCACAATATAAAAGTTTTTAAATCATGCATTGGATCAGATGAGGCACAGTGCTTAATTATGTATATATATATATATATATATATATATATATATATATATATTTATATATATATATATATATAGAGAGAGAGAGAGAGAGAGAAAGATAATATAGTCCTTACAATTTGTAATTTTTTTTTTGTCACAATTATACCACTAACATATTTTAGGCATATTTTAAAACTCAATGATGTACCTTACTTTGTTTTTATTGGCTTTTTTTAATTTAACTAAAAACCGTTAGATCTGCTTCAGCTTATCTGCTCATTTAGTGCTGTTGTTATAATGCCCATTTAATATAAAATATGATTTTGCACCCATTGAAATGTCTAAAGTAAAACTTTTGTGCATAACATACAAATATTTGTGTCAATTGCTGCGGTAATATTGAAACATATGTCAGGCCATATTGTTTATTTTGTTTCAAAGTATTTTGATACATGAGGAAAACTTCACTCTGAATATCTAAAACTCTAAAAAATCAACTTCATATTGAAAGAATTCGTAACAACTCCAATTAATAGAAGTATTAGTATACAATATATTTATATACACGTAAAATCTTTTCGGAATATTGCTGGTAAACCACTGGTAATACAACTGGAAAAATATTTTACAGTTACAAATATATTTTGGAAGTGCAAATAAAATGTTTTAAATACAATACTAAAAAATCATTAGCATTTTTAATGTATTAATTCTTGTTCTGTTGCAAAGAACTTTCTGGCGAGAATACAAAAACTGGCTCAACAACATATAAAACAAAAAAAGGTAATTTTTCTGACGGTACCTTAATAAATTTCCATTTTTTTATAAGTACATTAAAAGTTTAGTTTGCAATTTGAAAAATTCTAAGTAAATGTGCCATGAAGTCCCTTGCAAATGTACAAGAAAATTCTCAATAAATTTACTACAAAATAATTTGTAAGAATACTAAAAATCAACAGAAAACTCGCAAAATATTGTTTAGAAAACTCCCTAAAAGATCATTTGTACGTTTACTAAATAATTCTTAGGAAATTTACCAAAATATATTTAGTAATCGCCCTAAAATATCGCTAGTAAGCTTACTAAACAATATTTAGTACTTTTATAAAAACTAATATGAGAAACTCCCTTAAAAATCATTAGTAAATTAGCTCAAAATTCTTTAGTAAACTCCCTGAACAATCATTAGTAAGATTACTAAGTAATATTTAGTAAATTTACAGGCGATTCTTTAGGAAACTCGCTAAAAGAAGGTTAGTATGTTTCCTAAACAATATCTAGTAACAGTTACTAAAGCATCTTTTGTAATATTGCACGATTTTCTTGTGTTGCGGTTACATAAAAAATTCTAGGCATCCCAGTTTCCTAGAAAATTCTTAGTAACCTCACAGATTTTTTTTTTACAGTGTAAATGTTATTTCAAACAGGTGACTTACCAATATTGAAAACTTCAAGCATAATTTTCTTTTTAATTTTTTTTTCAGATGTCCTTACGGGTTTTTCAGGTGACCTCGCATATATTTGTAATTTATCGAAATGCGTTTTTATGTATTACAGATAACATAAAATATTAAAAATCTTATGCCAGATATTTACTTTGCTTATAAGAAAGATATACATCGTTAAAAGAATAAAATGCAACTCAATTATTTAATTGTGATTTGTTGATAACAAGTTTTTTTACATAATGCTGTTATTTTGAAGCCAGTGGTTGCAACAATGTTCCTATATTGTTAACAAAGTTTCTGTCACTAACAATAGTTTTAATAACAATTATCTGTTTCAGCGTATTGTTGCCAAAACAAGTATTGTAACACAAATTAGGTTATTGTTGAAAATCGTTCTTGTATTTTTGTAATGCTGTTCATATACGTAGTCAGAAATGATTTATAAGAAAACTGAAATATTTTCTGAAATATTTTCATGTGTAATTCAACAATATTTATTCTAATACAAATTTAAATTTGTCGCAAGTTTATTGTTTTACATCCGATTGCAGTGTCTTTTATTACGCAAATAATTTAAATTACAATAAAAAACAAATTAAGCATCTGAATATCGCTATGCTGAATTCGTCTAACTTTAGAGAAATTCTCAAAATGTTACGAAATGTAACACCGATAATTTAGATTGCTAAGTAAAATAATATAGTCGGGAATAATTTATAAAAATATCGAGACAAAATCAAACATATATTCAACTGTAATTTTACTATGTTTGTTCTAATACAAATAAAAAATTGACACAAGTTTATCCACTTTTCGATAAAGTTTAGAGAAAGAGTAATAAAGTGACTAATAAAAATATTTGGTATTTACTGATAAAAGTAAAAAAAATATGTTTGGCTGTTCACAGAATATTTTTCTAGATAAATCATACTGTCTGCAACTAAATTAAGGGGTCTCAGGAGTCTTACTTTTTACCTGGTAGTGCAACTTAGCAACATGTCACATTTGATTTTTTTTTTCTCAGTCCCTATAAAGCGTAAATGCATAAAATTTTTAATACAGAAACCTTAATATCTCTCCTATTAAAAATAATTTTTTAAATATTCTACATTGAAATTCTATTTTATTTTTTTAATGTTTAATTTTGATAAAAAAAATTAGACTTGTATCCATTCCGCGCAGGATTCTAGCAAAACTATTAGTTCAAGAACCGCTAAAAAAGTTGATAATGGTGTAAAATTAATGTATCTTGAACTTATGCTTCATTTTAAAGCAATTTATGCATTTATTTATTTAAAATTGAAATTAAAATTGAAAAAAAAATCATTTTTTTATTAAAAAATTGCCAATTATCAATAATCAATCTAATTAAAATTCTAAATTTGAAGTATAAGTTGTTCTTAAACTTAAAATGAAGATATTTACAAAGTTTCATACAAATTGCTTTGTTATTTTTTGAGAAATGTTGCGCGCAGTCAAAGAACAATTTAAATTTTAAATCAAAATTAAACATAAAAAATATATAATAAAAATTCAATATAGAATATTAAAAAATTATTTTAAATAGGAGAGATATTAAGTTTTCTATATAAAAAGTTTTATGCATTTAAGTTTAATAGGGACTGAGAAAAAAAATCAAATGTATATGTTGCTAAATCGCACTACCAGGTAAAAAGTAAGACTCCTGAGGCCCCTTAAATAACAATCTATCTATCATTGAAATATAGCTATCGTTGATATTGTGAAAGACAAAGATTAGCATGACACCTGTTGGGTGATATACACCTAAACCTACACAGTTAAAAATTTGAAACTTTTACTGCATCGTCACTCCACCGCTTTTATAGACTATTTCAATTTTGACTAATGAGAATGCTCCATAATACGTTGAAGTAATATTTTTCTATAAAAGCGGTGGGGTGACGATGCAGAAAAAATTTCAATTTTTTATCAGTGTAATAAAGATTCATTTATGTCAAATTCTGGAAAAAATGTATTTTATTTTAAAAAAAGCAGAAAAAAAAATCGAAAAAGTAAAAAATGGTTTTTGTCAGAGCTCAAAATGTACCAAAACAAGCCGGAACGATTCGTGAAATTATGCTAAATATCGTTCCGGTTCATGAAATTATTATTACACATTGTTACAATTCCGGAAAAACATTAATATTTCCCTCCCGGTTCACCTTCATCTAAAAAAAATGGATTGTTAAACCGTGCAGAGAAGCTTTTAACATCACTGTGATCAGAACCGTCTTTAGGGAGCAACGTTAAATTCAGACACATTTCTCGAGAGATATATTTGTTTCTCCGGGGGGAGGGGGGGGGGCATTATGGAGATCCAAAAGTTAAATTTCTCTTTTTAACCATAAAAAACACGAAATCTTAAAAATAATTTCGGAAGTGGGGTTCATTTTATTGCTTCGGGAGGGAATGCCCCTCCCAGGGCTAACCTCTTGAATTACATAAAGCTTAGGAGTATGCGGCAGATTCAGTCGTACAGGGCTTCATTCCCGGAAAAATATTTAATAAAAAATAGCTAATTATTATACATTTTAATAAAGTAGTATTAATGTAGCATGTTTTATAAATAAATTTCAAATAGACTATGTTTACTCTAAGCATTTTATAAGGCCAGGTGCACTTTTTTCATATGGTCAGTTTTCAAAAAATTGTTTTGAGGTCAAAGGTCAGTAGAGGAGATTAGTGATATTAACTATTACGAGAACATATTAAATGGTTTGTATCAGTACTTAGCACTTTACATCTTCAATTAGTCGAAATTAAGCATCGGGTTTGAATTAATCATTGATTAAACATTAAAAAATACACCAAAATATGAAAGAAAATGCTGCAAAAGAGCCCTCGTTTAAAAAGTGTCCCCAATAAATAAGGATATTGATCCGGGGAGAGGGATCCACTACTAAACTTTTTAAATTACGTTTGAGAGATTTGAAAATCAATGGGTAAAAAATGCATGGCACGCAAAGTGTTTAAAGAGTCCCGGGCCATGGAAGAATAACAAAATAAAAAAAATGTGCCTCAAAAACAAATAGCGTATACTGTTAAAAAAATCTGAAATTCACGGATATTTTTTTCCTAGATTTCACAGAAAAAGTCCCTTTTCACAACAAAAGGGCATTTTCCGTTAAAAATCAGAAAACTCCACCATATTTCCTAAAAATAACGAAACGGATCAAAATAAAAAGAAAAAAAAACAGTGATGGGGTTCTCCGTAGCCGAGTGGTCAAGGCACCGCGCCGCTAAATGCCTGCGAGCATGAATTGTGGGTTCGAATCCCACTAGTGACATGAAATAAGGAAAACATAAAAAGTCCCTTTTACTTATATTTTTTCCGTTTATTTTTTCTTATTTCTTCTTTTAAAATATTTTAACTAATTAGCCCCCTCCCCCGAAAAAAATAAATAAATTGTGTACGGTAATTTCAAAAAATTGTCTATAACATTATTTTTGTAAAAAATGAATAACTTTTTTTCATACATTCAATCAAATAATAATAATAATAATAAAATAGTAATTTTAAACAGTGATTTTTTTTTTTAATTTAAACTAGTTAGAAAATTAAAATTGATTTTAAAAAATAATAAGTATTATGCATCGATCTAAAATAAAATAAAATAAACCGCTTACAAATATTCTAAAGAATATATTAAAAGGAGCTCTTTGAAAAGCGCAACAGATTTTCCCACTAACTCATAAAAGACATACTTTGTACAAACTGGGGTCAGCAGCTTTGGCGCAGTCAGTAGGGACCTAGTACGTTGTCAAATGGTCTAGCGTTCGATTCTCAGGACGATTTGAAGTAAGTTATGCAAAAAGTAGATTAAATAAATATAGCTTCTAAAAATCAGTCGGGAAGTACGAATTCTGTGACGATTGCTCGGTTCATTAATTTAAATTAAATTATTATCAAAAATCAAGCCTTGTAACAGAAAGTTACCGCTTCTTCAAACGGAGTTTTCCTTTCTTTTATTTTCTAAAACGGGAAATCTACTAACGGAATGGTAAATGCCTGGCTACTTTGCTCCCAGTGGTTTTACCGTGAATTCACATATTTTTTTAATCAGTTTATTAAAAGGGAGTAATTTATTAACAATTTAGGAAGCAAAACTTAAAGAGGCCCAAAAGGCATAGGCCTTTAAAAAAACAAATTATGAGCCAGAGGTGCATAAGAATCTGTCTTCCACGATATTCAACCAATTTTTTTTACCTCTAAGTGTGGTAGATTTCGTTAGTCATCGAAGAAACACACACATATATGCATAAACAGAGCGAAACTTTCTTTTTTTAGTGCATATATATAGATGGCTGTATTCTTTGTAACATTTTTTTTATTTATTTAGAATCTTGAATGCATTTTTAAAATTGTTTTTGCACGGTTATAAATAAATTTCACTACACTTTTCAAAAGTCCTTTCTGTGAGAGCCGGGAGGCAGAAGTATCTTTCATATTTCTTGGTTTTAAAACTTTGAATTTTGCTTGAAATTAACTTTACTCAAATTTTAAGACGAATCCGATAAGAGAATATGTGTCAATATTATAGAGATCCAGGATATTGAATTTGAATGAGAATTGTGCAAAATTAGTAAGCTTTATCGCCAAGTTGGCATCATTTATGGTTATTTATTTTCGGTCTCCAAATTTGACGATATCTCGCCAAATATCGCCAATCTTGTCTAAAATTTGAAGCAACGGATATTAATAGTATTAAATAAATCAGTTTAACTGCAATTTATGAACCTCCACATACTAATTCATTCACAATGGCGAACAATTTTATTGACCGTACTGAACTATCATCGTTTTAATTCAAGTTATCAATATATTAGTCATTGATCGCGTAAAGTATCTAACTTATCAAATACATGTTGTAAAAACGTATTACAAATTTTAATTTTAAAATTAGAAACTCCGGTTACTTAGCTCTTAATTCGCTGAGATTTGTTACAATTGTTGTATTTGTTAAAAGTATTTACACAGATTTCAAATATTATTAGGCTGAATTTTATATTTTGTTTTAAAATAAAGTTCAATCATGCAACCTGATTCGGGTATTGAAATGATATAATTTAATTCAAGGTTAAGCTTGAATTAAATTATACAGTTTATGAATATCAATATTCTATTGGATTCACATTTACATAAAAAAAAAATTGGTGACAATATTCAAATATCATTTTTTAAACATCAAGTTATCAATGACTTAATTCTTAATCGTATGACTTTTTTTATCATATAAGTGACTTATCATAAAAATATCATTATATAACTGATAATCAATTGAGCTATGTTCCAGCTGTTGTTTGGCAAATGGGTTTACATCGATTACTGATAACAATATCAAGCTGATTTTTTATATTTTGTTTTAAAATATCATTATGACTGAACAATCTAACCTAATTCAGACATATTTAAATTAGTAATTTCGTGCCTTTTAAATTAAGGAATTATTAAAAAAGAATTCATTTATAAATATAGCAGAGTGCTGATTATTCGAACTTGCCGGGACTAGGCCCAATTCAGATAATTGAACATGTTATGTAAGATATAGTTAAAGACAATTGTATCAAGGCCCCACCAGTGGCCGAGAGGTTCAGACCTCTCAACTGGTAGACGGCCAGTGCTGGGTTCGAACCCAATCGCGGCTGTCGGCCTAACCGTTCGGAGTTTTCGTGGTTTTCTTCGAACCTTGCGTAAATACGGGTTAGGTTCCCTTAGAAAGACCCCCCACGAAGGGCACTCCCACCCTGGTCCTATATCCTATTAGTGTAGATAATCGGACGTCAAAAATAAACCAAACCAATTGTATCAATTGTTATTAGAGCAGTAGTTTTGGCTTCCTCTTATGTTTAAGTTAAATTTGAACTTCAAGTTATTTTCCAGTGTTTTAAATATCATTGAAAATTAATAGAGGAAGGACAGGTTAATTGGTTAATTAGTGCAAAGTGGCCATTTGAGTTTTTTTGCTGCATTGTAAATTCCACCACGCAGCGACTGTGAAACAGTCATAACAGATGCTGGTAGTATTGTCTATGACATTAAAGGGGGAATGTTATATTGTATTTCATGTATAACCACGCGAATGATAACGTCAGAGCAGCTCTACGAATGTATCAGGGAAACTTTTTTCTCATAGACGTACATCGAGCGCATTCAGCAGACCTAACCGAAGAGACAAATGTGACCGGTTAAATGACGCCACGGTAAGTGTCCGATTTCTAACCTGTTGACAGATTCACTGGACTCCACTGGTATTATTGTTTACTACTATCGCCAACTGTATTACTTTGCTGTAATTATTCTTTTATTGTTGTTGTCATAAATGTTTATGTAACCGTTTACGTGACACAAGTAACCGATATTTTTTCTTGGTTAGTTCGGTCGCTTAACGGTCACCGGTTACTTCCGCTGTACAACATTAGTTGCGTAACGGTTAGCAACACTGAACGCTTTGGTAACTCACCGATCCTACCAGTACGTAACCGGTGACTCCGTTGAACGCACTCATCGTATCATAGAATTTTTGAGACATTATGTCGTCAACATTTTTTGAAAGAGGTTCTTCCCACATCACCAGGCACTAAACTGACTGACGAAAAGCTGTAAACAGTCCAAGCCTGTGAGAATCTTGAAGTTTGTGGTTGATAGACCCGAATTCAGTCAAAGAGATGTTGCACATAACGTAAGTGTGAGTCAACGGAGCGTTTAAAGAGCTTGAAACGAAAATCGTATACACTCTTCCATTTTCAGCTAGCACAAACTATGAATCTGGAAGACTAATCTCTGCATCTGAATTTTTGCTGGTGAGTTTTGCAACAATGTGCATAGGAGCTGGATTATACAGCTCATGAGCTAGTTACAGATGAAACGATGTTTACATGGGAGGGTGTTTTTAACGTGCACAATTTCCATGTGTGGGCAAGTGATATTCCACACACACAATGTCAAAAAAAATCTGTGAATTCACGGTAAAACTACTGGCAGCAAAGTTGCCAGACATTTACCGTTCCGTTAGTAGATTTTCCGTTTTAGGAAATAAAAGAAAGGAAAACTCCGTTTGAAGAAGCGGTAACTTTCCGTCACAAGGTTTGATTTTCAATGATAATAATTAAATTTAAGTTTTTTAATTAACGAATCGTCTAAGAATTCGAACTTTCGGAGTGATTTTGAGCTGCTGCATTATTTAATTAAATTTATTTTCGTTAATTTATTTGCATAATTTTCTTCAAGCTTTCCCGAGGATAAAACTCCAGACCTTTTTGCTAGCGGAATAAGTCCTTACCGAATGAGCCAAAGCTGCTAATGTGATTTTTTTGTACAAAGTATGTCTTTCATGAGTTAGTGGTAAATCTGTTGTGCTTTTCAAAGATTTCCTTTCAAATATATTCATTAAAATATTCGTAAACGGTTTATTTTATTTTATTTTAGACTGTTGCATAATACTTATTGTTTTTTTTTAAATCAATTTCAGTTTTTTAATTAATTTAAATTAAAAAAAATCACTGTTTCTTGTTTTTCTTTCTTTTTTTTCGAATTAAAGAAAGAATGAATGAATGAAAAAAAAATGTTATTCATTTTTTACACAAATAACGTTATAGACAATTTTTTGAAATTATCGCACACTATTTATTTATTTATTTGGACTAATTAATTAAAAGATTTTTTTAAGAAGAAATAAGAGAAAAATATAATGTAAAAGGAATTTTTTAAGTTTCCTTTATTTCATGGCAACTGTAGGATTCGATCCCACTATCTACAGTCGCAGGAGATTAGCGGAGTGGCGCTTTGACCACTCGGCCACGGAGACCCCTAGCTAATGGAGTGTCTCCTTTTTTTTATTTCTATTTCCATCCGTTTCGTTATTTTCACGAAATATGGACGGGAATTTCCTGATTTTTAACGGAAAATGTCCTTTTGTTGTGAAAAGGGACTTTTTCTGTGAAATTCAAGAAAAATATATGCGTGAATTTCAGATTTTTTTTTAACAGTGCAAAACGGCCTCATGAGTATCAACAACAATTCTCTCCTAATGGCGGACAGATATTGCCAACGCCTTTTTGATTTTCTTACCCCCTAACGAATTTTACTAAGGTTATTATTATGGAATAGATTTTACCGAAACGGTTGCAAAACTTCCCAAAAATCATTTGTAACTGAATGTGGTTTGAGCATGACGGAATACCAGCTCACTTCAACACTGATGTGAGCAATTATTTGAATGCTAATTTGGGGCGCAATGTATTGAGTGTTGTAAAAAAGTTTGTCAGCAACCCCGATTTACCTAATTATCGTGTTTCGATTATTTTTTATGGGGACATCCGATGTATTTGATGTATTTTTTGTCGGCCGATTATCTACGCTATGGGATATAGGCCCTATGGGGTGGGTTTCCCTCCGTGGGGGTCTTTCCAAGGGAACCTAACCCGTATTTACGCTAGGTTCGAAGAAAACCACGGAAAACTTCGAACGGTTAGGCCGACGGTCGCGATTGGGCTCGAACCCAGCACCTACCGTCTACCAGTTTGGAGGTCAGAACCTCGCGGCCACTGGTGGGGTATGGGGACATCCGAAGAGTATACATTTTATGCGACTCCAATCGACGCAAATGTTAATGTAAGATTTTTGTAATTTTAGTAGATTCTTCTGTAAAGCTACAGATTACTGTAGCTACAGTGCAGAAGGAGAACTCTTATGATTTTGACAATTTAATGTTTAAAAATTATTTATTATGACTTTAGCCATTTAAGCGGGTTTTAGATGTTTTTCCGTTTCTCTCTACTGAAACGATTCATTACCATTTCGTCATCAAGAAAACAAGAGACTAGAGCTTCTAGATCATTTCTTCTATTTAGTTTAGTTGTTTACACTATTTGCAAAGCTCGAAAATCTATATTCCTAGTTACTATTTAGTTACTACTTACATTTCTAGACTATTTATTCATTCTAGGTGAAGGGCCCCACCAGTGGCCGAGAGGTTCGGATTTCTCAACTGGTAGACGGCAGGTGCTGGGTTCGAACCCAATCGCGGCTGTCGGCCTAACCGTTCGGGGTTTTCCGTGGTTTTCTTCGAACCTTGCGTAAATACAGGTTAGGTTCCCTTAGAAAGACCCCCCACGGAGGGCACTCCCCCTGGTCCTATATCCCATTAGCGTAGATAATCGGACGACAAAAATAAACCAACCAACCAACCATTCTAGGTGAAGACGGTATTTTTTTTTCTCAGTGAGTTTACAAACTTGGTTTATTGTGGAAGTGAATAAAACTGATTTTATGCCCCTTCTAAAAGGGCTATCTCCTTTTATTTTCCAAATGGACTCCGCCTATTATGATAGGGAGTACCTCATTTATAACTCAAAATGTTACAATAATCTTGGAATTTTTTCAGTATCAGAAGATGTTGGATAAAACTTACACAAAATTATTAAGTCTTGAACTCTTTAAGAACTTTAGGGAAAGTTTTTAGGGACAGACTCGCAAAAATCAGGGCTGCGGAGTCGATGGGTAAAACAGCCGACTCCGAATCTGACTGCGGAAATTTTAACGGCTTCGACTCCGACTAAGACTCTGACTCTGACTCCCGACTGGCTAATACACTAGTGTTGTGGTTGGTTAAAATTATGAGAAAACGTAAGAAAAATAAGATAAAATTTTCACTATTTTGGTATTAATTCAATCCTTGGAGCTTTGAAATTAAAAAAAAAGGAAAGTAAAATATCGTCCGTTTTATTTTGACGGCAAGTGCTGGGTTCGAACCCAATCGCGGCTGTCGGCCTAACCGTTCGGAGTTTTCGTGGTTTTCTTCGAACCTTGCGTAAATACGGGTTAGGTTCCCTTAGAAAGACCCCCACGAAGGGCACTCCCCCCGGTCCTATATCCCTAGCGCAGATAATCGGACGACAAAAATAAACCTAAACCTAAACGTCCGTTTTATCATTTTGCGCCCCACAACCCGAAAAATCCAACTATCAAAATCTAAAGAACAAAACAAAACAGAAATTTTACTATTTCATATCCGTGGGCTTGAAAAAGAGAAAGCTTTACACTTTTGATGTTAATTTGTGCCATCTAGAGCAGAAAAAATTTGATAGAAAGGAACAAAAAAGAAAAAAAAAAAAAAAAAGATAAAGATGAAAATTTTACTTGTTCGAAAATAATTCGGTTTGGTTTGGTTTATTTTTGTCGGCCGATTATGTACTCTAGGGATATAGGCCCTGGGGAGAGTGCCCTTCGAGGGGAGTAATAACCCTAAGGGAACCGAACCCGTATTTACGCAAGGTTCGAAGAAAACCACGAAAACTCCGAATGGTTAGGCCGACGGCCGCGATTGGGTTCGAACCCAGCACCTGCCGTCTACCAGTTGACCAAAATAATTCGGGATCTAGAGTTTGTAGTTAAAAACGGTTTTCATCTACTGTGTACACCGGGCAAATGTTAGGAATCTTTAACTTGGGTAGCCTGATATAATAAAAAAATAACAATAATAATTTCTTTTATGGATTTAAAATTACATATAATTCGTTTAATTTTACTTCAAAGTGTCTAACAACAACAACAACAAAATGGAGTCAGAGTCGGCTTGTTTTTCAGCAACGCCGACTCTTATGCTCAAACATGGGTCCGACTTCGACTCCGCAGCCCTGGAAAAAATATAAAGGAGATGCATTTTCCATAATCATTATGAATATCAGGAGGTAGAATTCTTACGATTTTGTTAATTTAATGTTTAAAAATATTCATTTCGACTTCATCTTTCACTATGAGTTTTCCGAAAACAAATGATTTTTAACTTACTGAAAATGTTACATTAATCTTTGTATGACTTTTTTTCTTTTTTAAATAACAAAGGCATTAGGTCAAAATCACACTCACAAAAAAGTCTTAAATCTTCAACTTTATTAAAAAAAAAAAAAAATATATATATATAAAGGAAATACATTTTACCTAAACTCTTTGAATTAAGAAAAAGAAATTCTTTTGTTTTTTAATTTTATGCATACAAAATAATCTTAATTTCGGCTCCAAAGTTTCAAAAAGGTAATGATGTATAACTTATTTCAAATTTTATATATTTCTTTGATTTTATTTTTTAAATCGAGAAACAGGAGGTCAAAGACTCATACAAACGTAAGCCATGAACTCCATTGAAGTATATTATAAATTCTTTCAAATAAAAGTATTGAAATTTGAACACTTTTATTTTTTATCTTTCTACATTTACGTAAAATCGGGTTTCTTTGTCAAAAAATCGGGCGATAAACTTTTAATCGGTGGAAAAAATATAAAAAATCACAAAGTTATGAGAATATTTCCACATGTTTCAAATCGAAGGTTAAATGTATAAATTTCAGTTGAAGCTCACAGTGCGGTTGAAGTTAAAATTTTTCTTCGGCACAATGCTCTGTTTTCTGATATCGGCAATCTGTATCGATCTTGTTTGGGGCCATGGAGCTCTGTATGAACCCCCGGGTCGCTCCTCTATGTGGAGGTTTGGATTTGATACTGAAAGAAATGATGACGATATGGAATTGTTTTGTGGAGGAATAACAGTAATTATTTTTTATGTTGTTTCTTTTATTTCTTATAATGTTTCTTTTATTTTATATTGTTTCTTTATTGTTCCATGAGCATCAGTTTATGCTCATGACATCATTTCAAAGAGTTAAAATTCCAATATAAGATAATTTGGTGTTTTATTGTCTGTTTTACTTTTAACCCTTTGAGCTCTGGTGGTTGAATTTTCTACCACTTAATTTTAATTTCGAAATGTCACAACGGCACCAGAAAAATCGACCAAATTTATTTGAAAAAGGTTTAATGATAGTTTTCATATATACCGTTAATCGATTTATTTCTTTGCAAAATACTGGTGCCAATGTGACATTTGGAATTTTGAGGAAATTTACCCACCAGAGCTTAAAGGGTTAACGTAAATTGCGTATTTCCAATTTTATATACATCCATGCATGGTTTGCTTTCCTTTTTCAAAAAACAGTGTATGCAAATTTATATGTAAGATTTTGTAATTCTACGATTCAATATGCATATTTTCATCATTATATTTTACCATAATGAATGACCAATTAAAGTAGCATCTCAGTTTCTTAACTTATCACAAGATATTAAATCTGTTTTCTCAGCAATATTGCTCAGACTAATCCCTCTGAGGGAAGTCCTAGTCATAATATTATTATGATTAAAATTACTATTAATATTATGGGTAATTTATTACTATTATTTTTATTGTTAAAGTTTCTATTATTATTATCACTGTTACTAAAATATATCTTATTACTATTATTATCGTTGTGCATCATTATTACTAGTAGTAGTTTTAGTCGTAGTATTTTCATGATTATTACTGCTAAAATTTCAATTACTGCAATTGTTTTCATAGTTGTTTTCATAGTCTTCTGATTTCTCAAGCATCGCTATATTTATTTATCTGTTTCTATAGTTCTTAATATTACTACTATTATACTATTACAGTTTTTATAATTAACATTGAGATTAAATAATAATAATAATAATAATAATAATAATAATAATAACTATTATTATTATTGTTATTACACATACCATTATGATCATTGGCAACAATACCATTCTATTACTGGGATTGCCCTTATTATTATTGTCGATTACAATATTACAATCTGTACTGATCTTGTTTGGAACCATGGAGCTCTTTATGAAACCCCAGGTCGGTCTTCTATGTGAAGGTTTGGATTTGACACCGAAAGAAATGCCGACGATGTGGAATTGTTTTGTGGAGGAAAAACAGTAATTATATTTTATATTGTTACTATCATTTTCAACAGTCTTCTTTAATTACTTTCGCTTTTGTTACAGTTAGCATTGTTGTAGTTCTTCTTATTATTATATTATCATGACTAGAATTATTATTAATATTATGAGTAATTTATTATTATTATTGCTGTTGTTGCTAAAGTTTCTTTTATTATTCTCGTTGTTACTAAAATATCTGTCATTAGTATTACTATTGCTGTTAAAATTTCTATCATTATTATTATTAGTAGTTTTAGTAGTAGTATTTCCATAATTATTACTGCTAAAATTTCAATTATTACAATTGTTTTCATAGTCTTCCGAAGCACTGCTATAGTTATTTATCTGTTTCTATAGTTCTTAATATCACTACTATTACAGTTTTTATAATCAACATTGAGATTAAATAATAATAATAATAACAATTATTATTGTTATTGTTATGACATATACTGTTATGATCGTTGGCAACAATGCTATTCTATTACTGGGATTGCCCTTATCATTATTATCGATTACAATATTACAATCTATACCGATCTTGTTTGGAACTATGGAGCTCTTTATGAACCCCCAGGTCGGTCTTGTATGTGGAGGTTTGAATTTGATACCGAGCGAAATGGCGACGATATGGAACTGTTTTGTGGAGGAATAACAGTAATTAGTTTTTATATCGTTATTAATGTTTTCAACAGTTTCTTTTAATTATTATTATTAGTTCCGCTTTTGTTACAGTTAGCATTGCTGTAGATATTATTATTATTATTATATTATCATGACTAGAATTATTATTGATGCTATGAGTAATTTATTATTTTTATTGTTGTTGTTGTTAAAGTTTCTTTTATTATTATCGTTGTTACTAAAATATCTGTTATTAGTATTATTATAGTTGTTAAAATTTCTATTATTATTAGTAGTAGTAGTTTCAGTAGTAGTATTTTCATAATTATTACTACTAAAATTTCAATTATTACAATGCTTCTCATAATCTTTTGAAGTATTACTTCATTAATTTTTTTATTTCTATTGTTCTTAATATTACTACAATTACAGTTTTTATAATAATTAACCTTGTGATTAAATAATAATAATAACATTAATAATATAATAACAATTATCATTATTAGATTTATTAATATGATCGTTGGCAGCAATATCATTCTATTACTGATAATGCCTTCTTATTATAATCGATTATAATATTACAATCTATATCGATCTTGTTTGGAGTTACGGAGCTCTGTTTGAACTCCCTGGTCGTTCTTCTCACAGAGTAAGGAATTTCTACCCTCCTTACTCTGTGGTTCTTCTATGTGGAGGTTTGGATTTGACATACAGTGAGAAAAAAAAGTATTTGCACGCCGACCATTTTTTGCATAAGTAGCCATAGAAATCAAATTTGATACTATTCTCTTAATTATTTATTTATTTAAATTAGAAGAAAACAAAAATAACTGCACATATTCCTTAAACAGTGATATTACACTTTTAAAAAATAAATTAATATTTTCTCATACCTAAAAAGTATTTGCACACGAACCATTGGCTCTTAAAAAAGGCATTAAATGTGAACATTATGCAAATGTTTAGCATATCAGTGCCACAGTACATCAGCTCCGCATTTTAAAGTCACTTAATATATTAATTGGAGCAGGGATTCTGGAGAATTTTGTTCTAATGGCGCCGAAAACGTGTGAACTGTCTGTTGCTACCCGTGAGAAGATTATATTTCTTAACAATTCTGGATTAAGTTACCGAGGAATAGGTAAAAAATTAAATCTAAACTTTTCTAGTGTTCGTCATGTAATTAAGAAGAAAAAAAACTGGTTCGACAATAAATAAGCCGCGAACTGGGCGTCCAAGAAATCTAAATACCTGGCAAAGAGAGCCATCATAAAAGAATCTTCAAAAAACCCTTTTCTAAGTGCTCGAGAATTGGCTGTTGATGGTCGAGAACAATAGTTACTCCACAATCAATTAGAAATATTCTTCATAATGCAAATATTCGTGAAGAGCCCCTCGAAAAAATCATATATTAGTGAAACAAAAAGGGTGAAAAAAGTTGAATTTGCAAAAGCCCATATCAGCAAACCACTAGAGTTTTAGAAAACTGTAATTTTTTCCGATGAAAGCAAGTCAATATTTTTGGCTCAGATGGTAAGAAAACTGTATGGCGAAAGCCAAATACTTCTCTTCAAATTAAAAACTTGAAACCAACTGTTAAACATGGCGGTGGTCATGTAATGATTTGGGGATTCATGTCTTTTAACGGAGTTGGCCAAATGAGGCAATATGAATGGTAAACAATATATTAATATATTGCAAGATCATTTATCTAATAGTGCTCTGAAATTAGGAATTCTTAATTCGTATTATTTCCAACAGGATAACGATCCGAAACACCTTGCGTATATTACGAGGTTATGGTTGCTTTATAATGTAAAATATCAATTGAAAACGCCACCACAATCACTAGACCTCAATCCGATTGGAAATTTATGGCATATTTTGGATGTGAAAATAAGGGAAAATAAAATTTCTAACAAATCAGAACTTAAGCAAGCTCTTATAGGGAAGAATGGCTACAAATCACCAGTGAAACATGTCACAAATTAATAGAATCAATGCCCAGACGATTACAAGCTGTAATTGAAGCAAAAGGCATGCATACTAAATATTAGCGCCTGTTTTTAACTAACAATTAAAAAAATATATTTATTATTTTTATTATTTATTATTTTATTATTATTTTTAAATATTTTTTTGGGAGTACAAATGCTATTTTTTATGTTTTCATATTTTAAATATAATTATTAAGTCAGATATTAAATATGTTTATTTGTTTTGTAAAAGTGTTGGTACTTTTAATTTTTAGTTGCTTTTTATTTATTTATACATATGCTACGACAAATTTACCTGGTGTGCAAATGCTTTTTTTGCTCACTGTAGAACGAAATGACGACATATGGAACTGTTTTTGTGGAGGAATAACAGTAATTATTTTTTACATTGTTACTATTATTTTCAATAGTCTTCTTTTATTAATTCCGCTTTTATTACAGTTGTCATTACTGTAATTATTGTTATTAATCGTCTTTAGTATAAATGATAGTATTAAGGATAATTTATTATTATTATTTAAACTTCAACCGCATTGTTAGTTTCAACTGAAATTTATTCTTTTAACCTTCAATTTAAAATATGTGGAAATATTCCCATAACTTTATCATCTTTTTTTGTTTGATTTTTACCCATTAAAATTTTATCTCCCGATTTATATTATTGTGTTATTATTATTATTATTATTATTATTGGTAAAATTTTATGCTTTCATATTCTTCTCAGTTATATCTACTTTTATAATTTTTGTTTCTAAAATTGTTAATATATTACCATTGTTTTTATTATTTTATTAATAATATTGAGATTAGTTTATTATTATTGTTGTTGGTGTTGTTGTTTTATCGTCAGCTGTTGACTTTATGATCATCTACTTATCTACTTATGTACATAAAATGTAAACGGAAATTCCGTTCAGGCCGCTTTCTACTTGAGTTCTACTGAAGGGATTTTGATGAAACTTATACTGAATAATTAAATAGATATAATTCCAAGTATTATTCCATTTCGTATATAATACATTTTTCTACGTAGATTAATTAAAGAATTATGCTGGAAAAACCTGTTATTTTGAACAAAAGGTTACTATTTAGACGAGGTTAATTTTTAGTGACCATTGATGTTTTTAAAAGGATTCAAATAGCTATACATCTCTAATATTTTTTACTAATTTTATTTAAAAGAACAATAATATTAAATAATATTTTTTAAAGAAAAGCTAAACAGTTTTGATAAGTGACAATAGTATGAAAAGAAAATATTTAAACATGAAAAGAATATTTTTAATGCTTAAAAAATAATTTAATGCGAAATATTACAGCTGATATAAGATTTGAGGTTTATCGATTATGTCAGGTTAAAAAATTTGAATCTGGTAATTTGATTACAGCATATTTGAATGACATTTTTTAATTTTTTTTCTTTTGTTTTTTATCTTATTCCTTCATCATATGTCTTACAACGGGAAATAGCAGAAGTAATTGTAAAAATGACCGCACTTGTGAGTTACATATTATTGTATCTTTACAACTTTGATTTTACTTTCGACGCCTATAATATGATTTTAAGCCAAAAATGCATAAATGGGAAATTCGCGTGTGATGTTTGCTATGATTTTTTTTAAGTATACGAAATTCGCGTGTGATGTTTGCTATGATTTTTTTTAAGTATACGAAAGCATGTTTGGAGTACATTTTTATATTCGTCTGTAAATTATGTAGAAATGAGTTAATATTGCAAAAAATGGAGTCAAATGTAAACATTTTAGTGTCAATAGCTGTTGCACACACGTATTGTAAATTAATTTTAACCTTTTAAAAAGTTTCTCTCTTTTTATTATTGTTTGCTGCTCCCAAACATATTATTTTTATGGATCTCCATAAAAATGACTAGAGAGTTGCCAGACAAAGAATTTTCCTTTTCTTTCTTTCTTTCTTTTTTTATTTAACAAATATTATCCAGAATTATATATATATATATATATTAGCATATCGCCAATTACGGAGATTCGTTTACAAATGTATTCACTGCTTTAAAAGCTAGGAATTGAAGATTATTATCTTGGCAACGATATATTATGCTATTATTGATGAATTGAAACGGTTATATTGTCAAGAAAAAAAAATACCAGGACTACGAAAAAAAATCGTATATATAGTTCCGCAGATTAGACCCTACAAATAAACAAACTTTACCTCTTTATAATATAGGTATAGATTACTTGTGTTGTCCAAGTTGGCTCTCTATACCTCTGGCCAAAACTTTTTATTTCCATATGAAATAAAGTGTTATCAATTCATCAACGATACAGAAGTATTTTCTAACTAATATAATTTAAAAAAAATGCTTTAGGTATGCATACCTCGATTTACCTTTAAGATGATTTTTGTAAATGACCATCTATTATTTTAGAACTTCCTCAAAGAGTATTCGGAACACTTCTACAGTTTCAGGCTAAAAAAATTAATTATAGGAGAGAGCCGCTTATCCGGACAATGATTAACCAGATTGTCCAATTAACCGGATCTGTCATATCCCCCCCCCTCCCCATCTTCTTCAAAATTTTTGAAGTGAAATTACTCTAAGTGCGGAAGAGTAAATTTATCAAAATCATTTGAGCCTTTTCCAGAAAACATACAATCAAGAAATATCATTATTAAATATTATTTTATTATTGTTATTGTTATTATTAAAATTATTATTCGTGTTTTGCTATTAGTTATCAATATGAACGGGATGTTAATTAAATTTTTGATAGTGCCGTTTTGAAATACGAGATTTTCCAAAACTAATTATATTGAATGATTTTACAAGTACATTTTCTCTAAATATTCACTCCTTCATCGATAATCCTGTCAATTTCTGTATTTGAGGTGTACAGAAATAATATAGACTAAAACAACATTAATCATTTTTCTCTCATTATAATAAACTTTAAAATAAAAAAGTTAACTATCGCATACTTTCAATTAAAATCCATACTGAATTTTTTTAATAAAATTGTTTTTTTTTGTAACTTAAATTGAAAAAAAAAAAGAAATATTATGTTTGATTATTTTCAATTAAAATTTTAGAGAAATTCCAGTGAGTTTTCAACATTAAAAGAAAGGAACATTTTCAGTGCCGTGGCCACCATTTGTGTTTAAACAACAGTTAGCTAGTTTTTCTATGTTTCTTTATGATAATATAATAACTAGCTGATCCGCCCGGCGTTGTCCGGGCCATAGATGCTTTCAAACAAATTGTGAACGTTTAAAATCTCCATTCATACTAAACTAAAAATAAATAAACAAATAAATAAATAAGTTTTACCTGAAGAATATTTTAAATTTTAGAATATTTTAAATTTTATCTGAGTGAACCCAGGTATGTATTTCTGTTACGAAAACCATGTTTTGGAAGAATAAAGAAACATAGTCGTTGATTTTAAAAGTTTTGTACCACAAAAATAATGCAATAACTGAATTGTTTTAAAATTCCTTTCTTCAATGACACCTAATCCACACAAAATCTTCTGAGCACGTGCGCGACTTGTGCTATATCTGAAAAAACACTAAGAAAACATAAAAGGAGTAATTACCTCATTTACTACATTTTTTGGATGGTATCATGATAGATTTTAAAGATCGATTGTAAATGAATCAGGAAAAAGAAAATCATCAAAACAGAAAAAATTAACAAATGCAGTTGCAATTTGTTGCTAGCATTCCGCCATGAAATGCAGTCATTAAATCCGATATTTAACGCTTGTTCTCATTGGCTGGCTGCTTCGTTGCCGCGTATTTGTGCACTGTTAAAAATTTGAAATTTTTGCTGCATCCTCACTCCACCGTTTTTATAGAATAGCTCTATTTTGACCAATGAGAATGCTCCATAATAAAGTAATGAAATAATATCTTTATATAAAAGGGTCGAGTGAAGATGCAATAAAAGTTTCGAATTATTAACCGTGTAGCGAGCTGCAAATAACCTCTAACCCGGCTGCTTCGTTGCCGTGGATTGGTGGAAAGTTTCAAATATCCTCTTACCCAATAAGTTTTAATTTAAAAAAAGAATCTAAGTTGAAATTTAAAAATACGGCTGCGAAGTGCACTTTCCGATGTTAACATTCACATATGATAAAAATTTCAGAGACTTGGGTGTTATAATTTTGGCGTTATCCGCGGTCAGGTAGGCAGACAGACAGAATCTCTTATTTTATATATAACCATAAGTTAGAGATAATTGCGGGATATTTTCAGTATTCCTTATGATGTTATCAGGTTTGATACAAAGCAAAATAAGTCTTCTGAAAGTATTATTATAGTATCTTAATTGTTGTCAAAATTATGATAATCAAAATTTATATTAGTATCGGCTTAGGTGACACAGTATTGTTGACAAAATAACAAGTTTGTGACTTAGATTCCAAGGAAAATATTATTTATCTTGTTGCTTACTCCCACCCACGATTCTCTTCTCCAATCGCCATTGCACCAAATCACGATAAAAAAAAAATTATTTGGCGAGAAAACGAAAGATTAAAAGTGCCAAATTGGGAGAGCGGCATATTTTCTTCCTTTCTTTTTGTGACATTCTCGATAATGTTGTTATACGATTGAAGATTTTTTGTGTAACTTATTTGTTTTTTAACGTTTTTCCGAACTAATTATTATTTAAAAATCTATATATTTATTTATTTGTTATCACTAAATCCATTTAAATCGGACTTTGTTTAATAAAACTATGTAGAAATAAATCTGTTTCGATTTTTTTTTTCTCTTCGATTTTGCAATGATATAAATTACGCTAGTTTTGTCAGTATGTGTAACTGACAGTTCAATTTGGATCAGTAACTTCTTTAAAAGTAATTAAAAAAAAAATACTGAAATTGAAAAGAGAATAGATTAGAGTGTTTAAGGATAAGGGACACTTCAAAATCATTTATTATTATTATTTTAATTGCACTTTAAAAACTATTCAAAACTATCTTTCATATGAAAAAAAAGGAGAAAAATAAGGAATTTTTTCTGCATATTTTAAGCGTTCCTTGTCCTCTTAAAGAATGATTTTGGAAACAGTGTTTCACGCCGAGAATCCTAGTGGCGTAATAATCGTCGTACTTGATTCCTGGTAAAAAGTTGGCCTTTGGACTGGCCAAGGTGCATTAGGCGCCATTTAACTAGTACATATGCTGCATATAGTGTTCTCGCTGACATTTGATCAACATTAGTAATTTGGCTAATTAAAAATAAAAAACATTCGTCAAATGAAAAAAGTATTAGCCAAGTAGATTCGCCGTGTAAGCACAAAAAAAAAAAAAAAAAAAAAAAAAAATTATCTTTAATCCTTTAATGTGCCCATTTTTTTCAATATGTTCTAAAATAATCTAAGTTTTTATAACTGCGACAATGATTGTTATTAATCTAATTTCAGCTATGCTCTACAAATATATTGAAAATATATTTCCATATGTATATCCATATGTATGAAAAACGAAAAAGAAAAGAAAGAAAAAGCAAAATCTGAGCACTAGTAATTTGGCGAATCTAATCGCTTGTTTAAGCGCCAAATGAAGAATTTTGTCGTAATTTGGCGCAATGGCGTGTGACAGCGAGAACTCTGGCTGTATAGCACCTCATGGCGCATAGGCAAATCCTGTTTTTAATGAATCATAACGCGATTTAGTTTTTTAATTTCTGTACGAATGTATTGCTGGCATTATTTTTCCTTTTTTATGATTTATAAAATTGCTAAATTAGTCAATGACCAAGAGAACCTTGTTTCCAACCATCTATACCATTATTGCAATTGTATTAAATATGATTTGCTTTGCATTTATAGTTTCAATTTTAAAGCTCTACTTTTTTTTATATCAGAAACTATGGGACGTCAACAAAGGAAAATGCGGCATTTGTGGTGACGCATGGGACCTTCCAGAACCCCGGCCTAATGAAGACGGTGGTATTTTCGGAAGGGGCATCATCGTTAGAACTTACAAATCTGGTCAAGAAATCACAGCCCAAATTAATGTGATAGCTAACCATTTTGGGTATTTTGAATTCAAGCTATGTCCAGTTCAGAAGGGAGTTACAGTAACCCAAAAATGTTTAGACAAACATCCCATACCTCTTGCTGATGGATCTGGATATAGATGGGACCTAGGAAGTAGAAAAGGTATGGTTGAAGTTAAACTCAGACTTCCAAAAGGCTTAACTTGCGATAGATGTGTCTTCCAGTGGCACTGGAAATGCGGTAAGTTTAAATACATGATTAATAAGCTAATGTTTTTACTTCCATTAAATCAAATTTACTTCAGGTTTCTCCTTATATAAGTATTTGCTTTGGAAATGGGGAAAGTTTACTCTGAGAATAAAATATTGTTCTAATATCTAAATTTTGACTCTTGAAAAAACAATTCCATGATGTCATCCTTACAAATTTTAGATGAATTTTATGAAATCTAAGTTGTATACTTTATCTGGTATCATTTTCTTTTGAGTGACTCCATTTTCCCTTTGACTTTAAAACCACAAATCATACTCCAAATCTCCAATTTCCTTCGTTAATGTTAACTCATACTTTAATTATGCAAGATGAGTCCGGTAGAAGGGCCCGATTAACTTCTGAAGAGATTTAGGATGTCCAACAAATAAGACCCCGATTTTAACACGTTCGCTGTCGCTTACATGATGATGTGATGATAGTTAATGCCCCACTGTACAAGTGGGTTTTTCCCAGAAGCCGATTTACTTTTTATAACAAAGAACATCAGCGAAAAATTTTCCCGCGCCAGCGCGTGACTGGCTATTGGACATCCCCCACATCACGCGCTGGCGCGTGAGTGACCCTTTGATGTTGGTGCCATATCACGCGCTTTCGCGTGAGCGGCAGCGAACTCGTTAAAATTAAATTTATCTAAAACATAGATCAATAGAATTATGCGGTAAACGGTTTCTTTATTAAGTGAAATGTAAAAATCTTATCCAGAAGTTTCGAACGGTGAGTATTTTGAAAAGATTGTGTTCTGATTGCAAAAACTTGATATTTTTCTTGTTTTAGATTACTAGCAGAGAACGAGTTTTTGGGATTACAATGCCACATTTTAAAGATTTTTGGAGTTAAATTTTTGAAATTTTGGAATTGCAAGAGAGACAAAATTAGAGAAATTCTCAGAGAACAAAATTAAAAGACTTATAGAAAAATGTACTTTCACATTGACATTACATTGATTGAATCATTAAGATGAAATACATGCTTAGAGGGGAAAAATTAGTTATTATGATGGAAAGAAACACGATTACATCTTGAAAATGAAAGTATCTTAATTATATTAAAAAGATTTATCATAGCTTGAGAAAATAATTATGCCTATCAATAATTGGATACAATAAGTAAAAATATGGAAAAGTAATTTCGAATAGTTTTGGTGCAAAAACGGATAAAAAGTTTGAATTAAGCATGCATAAAATATTAATATTTTGAAATAATTCTTTCCACTTTAGCAATAATCTAAATTATTAATATTTTATATTGTGCATACAAACCAAATTAAAAAAGTATTCACATCCAATATGGCCCGACCAGTGGCCGAGAGGTTCAGACCTCTCAACTGGTAGACGGCAGGTGCTGGGTTCGAACCCAATCGCGGCCGTCGGCCTAACCGTTCGGAGTTTTCGTGGTTTTCTTCGAACCCTGCGTAAATACGGATTAGGTTCCCTTAGAAAGACCCCCACGAAGGGCACTCCTCCCCATGGGCCTATATCCCTAGTGTAGATAATCGGCCGACACAAATACACATACACCATCACATCCAATATGTAAAATAAATACAATCTAACAGTCTAACACTACAATTAATTCAATAAAAAATTTGGGGCCGCCTGTTTTCTCAATTCCGGGTCCCTTTAAAATTTTCTAAGGGAAGCATGTTCTTCTCATGCCCATTTGGTAATCTGGGTCTGTCGAAAAGTCAAAAATTTTCTTTTTAAAAAAGGCAATAATTAATTCAATGATAGTTTGAAAGCGTATAAAAAGAGAAATAATAATAAATAATAAATACGAGAAATTTTTGGTTAAATTAAAAAAAAAAAAAATCTTAAATTAATAATATTGGGGAGATCCAATCTGGTCTTACCAGATTACAGAATATAGGGGAGGACGATTTTTAAAATTGAAAATTCAAATACGCCAAAAAGCATTTTTGGTGGCACCTGTATAATAACTTAAGAGAGTGTATAAAATATAATAACAACCTTAACTTTATTATTATACTTTAGTACTAAATGCAAAAATTTACATATTTGTTATAAAACCAGTGATTACATTTGAATCATAATAATAAAAAAAAACTGAAATTAATAAAATATAGTTTTGAAAAATAATGTACACATGTTATGCATCATTGCTTAGTAATTATCAGACATCATTGATAATTTATTTAACAAAAAAATATTTAAAGCATTTTATCGAAGAAAGTGAAAAATATTATACAAAATAGCAATTATTTTGTTTTATAGATTATTTGATAAAACATAACTGGAATAATTAAAAAATATGTTATAGAAAAAACTAGAAAATAATCCTTTAGCAATAAAAGTAATATGTGATAGCTTTTTTATCAAAACATTAATGTAATAAAAAAAAAAGACTCATGCCACTTCAATAAGAAATTACCGTTGGTACATTATTTTAAAAAGCGTAGCCAAAATAATTCAAAAAATTGTACTCAATTGATACATATTTTGCTTACAAATTCTTATCTGAAATATAAATTTTACCTTTGCAATGTTATGAAATAGTTTATTGAACTTACACTGTCGTTTGAAGTCTGAAATATAATCTGATAACGATTATGCAAACCATAAAAGGATCAAATTATATAAGGAACTATTTTCAACGATGTGTCACTTTTGCGCATGAATTTAAAAGTCGAGAATGCTTTCTTTTTGTTAGTAGTTTTTATTTCAAAAAGGAAGTGTAGTTTAAAAAAAAGCTATCGAATAAATAGAATAGACCCAGAATTAAGGACTGTACTTATATAATGTGCAAAGGTTTAGGCAATTTTGAACCCCCTTTCTCGTTGCATATCATGCTTTATCGTTCCTCGACGCCCCCCCCCCATCCCAAATGATATCATCAATATTTAATTTTTTTTTCATTTTTTTCTTTGTTTTTGTGTTTAAACTGTAATTTTAATAGTTCCTTTGTAAAAATACAAATTTCTGTAGCTTTACAAAAACTAGTTTTGTAGATTTACATTTCTTTTTTCTTTAAGTACATTACAGATTAAATTTTAATAAACATTACAGATTTTTATTACTTTACATCGGTAGGATTACAGATTTTTTTTCCCTTACAGTATACACGTCAGTCAACCCATAATAATGCGCTGAAAAAAAACCTGTAAAGTTATTAAAGTTTTTCTAGGAAACTGAGATTCTTAGAGATTTTATATAACAAAAACGCATGCAACAGATACACATTTGCATTGTAAAGAATAATATCTGTTAAGTTTCTAAGAACCTTTTGGGGAAACAGGGACGCCTATAACTTTTTATGTAACAGCAAACCGGGTTACAAATAAAATTTTAGTAAGTAATCTGTGTAATTTTAGTAAATTCTTTTATAAAGCTTACAGCTTTCTGCAACTTCACAAAAGCCAGTTTTATAGATTTACATCTTTTTTTGTACAGTGTAGGGATAAAAGTTAAGTAAGCATACATATTTCCCTAACTTTACATCTGTAGAGTTACAGTTTTTTTTATAGTATGGGAAAGAGAAGCTTACACTTAAAAATTTCTGTAAACACACACACAAAAGCCAGACTCTCTGTAAATTTACACTACTTCTCGATTAAATACATTCGATTGTGTTTCTCGGTCATCATTTTACACACATTTCCCTTATCTTATATCTAATTCCCTGTAGGGATTTTCATATCTTCATTTAAAGATGTCTTTATCTTTGATAAATTTTGCAATTCAAAATACACACTTTTAAAATTCTTTTGCAATTTTATTAGAAATATTAAAGTAGAAAAATTAGTTTAAAGATTGCTTTTCTTAAACTTAGAATAACATAGAAAGGGAAAAATCAGTTCATCAAATTTAGTGAGGATTTTTTTTCGCTCAAAATACATACTTTGTATCTTCATACTTTGAGAAGTATCTTCTATATCTCAGTCAGTAGGTTGTTCTTCTTACTGTGAAGTGGACTTGGGTTCAAACCCTAGAACGTCTATAAACAAATTGTGCTAAAATTTAATGTTTTCAATAGTTCAAATTTATTCAGGAAATTCAAGTTCTTTAAAGCTTGCTGAAATTTGAGTTAATCTCTATTTTTAAAAACTAAATTAAATTATTATCATTAAAAGTACATTTTCTCCTTGCGTATTTTTAACGATGTTAAATTACAGAACCTATTCTTGATTTACCTAAAAACTTCGCTGTTATATATATTACAAATTTAAATTTTTTTCGCCAAAACTAACCTTTATACTATCTTAATTTTCCGTACTTACTTCAAATTATTAAATTAAAATCTTGTTTCTAGATCTAATCTGTTAATCTGTATGCAGACGATATAAATTCTTAATTTGCCTTAAAAAACATTATTCCAGTATGCGTAAATTTAAAAAGATGGCTCTAAATTAAAAATATTCTTAATTAAAACTTTATTTCTTAATATTCCAAATAAAACTGATTTCTTCTATGTTTTTATCAACCCTTTTTAAGAAAGTCTTATTAAATTTATTCCAAAACCATACCTTTCAAAAAATATCATTATTTTATTTTATCTATTTATTTATTTTTCCTACGTCAACCTTTGATGTGTGCATATTAATAAATTCATTTCTTTTCTTTTTCTCTTAAAATTAATCATTTATAAAAATCGTCTGCCTAAGATATTTAAAATTCTGAGTCAATTATAAATTGGTTAAATAATATTTTTTTTTAAATAAATTTATCGTTTGTGGAAAATAATCTCGTAGCTGGACAAGAATTCTGTTTAGATAGAAGAATGATGGTTTGAGGTTACAGAATGTTCCAGAACTTTCTTTTTAGTTTAAAAAAGGTGGAAGTCTCGAGATGAAAAAGAAGATTTCTTGGGTTGCTTCTTCGATGAGGACAGCTCGCTGAAATAATGATGGAATTTTTGCAAAAGGAGCTTTTCCTTTCTCATTATTACGAATTTAATAAATGAATTTACAGCAGCCCATGACTAATTATTGGATCTTCTACATTTATTTATTTATTTTGTTTTTTCCCTCGCTTGCCATGACTGTGTGTTTCTTTTTAACCAGTGGAAATAATTCGAGTTCTCCTTAAATCGTCACATATATCACTTTGACTGTCGTGGTTATCATATGTGATAACCAGTTTCCGTTGGTACACAGGCTATCTGATATGATAGCCTGTGTACCAACGGAACTGTGAAACGGAAGTGTGAAACTGTGTTTCAACACTTCAAGCCTTGGCTATCAAAAACGGTACAAGTTACATGAAAAGGGTATAGGCGTTTGATTTTTGGGCTCCTTACAATGTGTTAGACATACGTGGTTTGTGCAAATTGATATATGTGCCGATTGTATGAGCTAGTTTTTCTGGAAGATAAAATATTTTCCAGAAAACGTACATTTACAATTTGTGAAAAAATAATAAAAATTCAAAAAATTCTAATTCTCTTAAAATGTTTTTTTAAAAGTTACTGTTATTAGTAATATGAAAAAAGCATCCGTAATAATATTGTAATTCCGATTTATCTGGATGCTGAATGACACCATTTTCCTCATTTGAAAATTTTCTTATTTTGCCTTAGACATTAATTTTTATCATAAATTATTTTCTGTTATTTTATTTACATTATTAATATTATTTCTCAGTAAATATTTTTTTTTTACCTCCATTAGTGCATAATTATACGCAATCACTTTGGGAAAAAAAATTATTATCGAGTGAAAAGCTAAACTGAATTGCCACCATTTTGGAGAAATATCGTAAAAAGCATTTAAAATTAAAAATAAAATATAAAAATGGAAATAAATTAAAAAATAACTAAAATGGGCACAACTACAAATAAATAGCTTTTATTAAAAAAATAATTATCAAAATCGATTGAGTAGAAAATTTAGGGCTGATGACACGACATTTTTTAGCTTGTCTGAAAGAAATACCATCGGAGGCTAATAAAGATACAGAAAATCAAATAATAGAAAAAATAATAGAAAAGAAAATCTAAACCAACAAGCTCCCAAGCTCATCCTTTCATATATTTAAATTTTTTATAATTAAAGAGAGGAACTGCCAGAGAAACACAAATATTAATAACTGATTTTAGTGATAAATGACAAATTTAGCTGCCTATCAAATAAGATAGCCATGACCACTCATGGCAGAATTTGCACTAACTTTCGTGGTGTGCTTTGACTATCATTTTTGATATCCAGGATGAAAATCTCCCTATGTGCTGCAAAATGAGTCAGATTGAAAAATATTGATTTTATACATATTTTTATGTTGCAAAAATTCAAATTACACACAAAAAAAGTTTTGGCACCCTGGTGAACAGTGGCGCTAACTTTTGAAACATATTGGGTTGGCTCAAAAATATTGGGTGGGCTCAAATATTTTTGTAAAATGGTGCGATCGGTTTGTTTTTCTTTGAAGGGTTGATAGATGGTGAAAGATGAGAATTTTAAATCAAGCTATCATGTTTTAATTAATTTGAAATTGTATTCAATTATATTCTGATGCGTTTTTCCTTATAAAGACACTGATATTTATTGTAATGTCATGATATCATGAACATAACTACAAATTGAATTAGAAGAAAATGAAACATAAAGCAAAACATTTCAGTCATTTGGGATTTATAGATGTCAGTCTGAGAATTAAAACACATTGTAACTAGCAAAATAAAGGAGAAAAATCAATAATAAAATAATTATGAAATAAATAACTAGAACAATGAAAATTATATACGTTATGATTCAAAATTATTGGGTGGGCTCGGGCCCCACGGGATCATATAAGTTGGCGCCACTACTGGTGAACATTAGCAGTTTTCGCTTGGCGGTCAACGTATTAACAGAATCTCTGTTTTCCTTATATCTGTAATTTTACAAATGGCTTAAGATTTTAGATTACCCATAGATTATCTGTAATGTCACAGAAGATTTTTTAACAGTGAAATACTAATAGAAAAATGTGCTACGATGAATAAAAAATGACTATTTAAAATTTACAAAGATTGGATTCCTGAAATAATTCTTGTGTATTATGTTGTCCACAGAAAAAAAAAAAAAAAAAAAAAATGCAGTACCCAAAACTTTCCAATCAATTCTTAATGTGTTATTAACGAGTTAACGACCAGTGTTATTTAAGTATAGGGTATCCATCGAATAAAACCCTGATTTTAAAAATTAAATTTCTCAAAAATAAAGATCGATAGAATTATGCGGTAAACGGTGTGTTATAGGTTAGCTGTAGAAAGTTATACAGAAGTTTCAAACGGTGAATATTGTGATAAGATTGTGTTCTGATTGCAAAGAATGCTTGATTTGACATTTTTTCTTGTTTTAGACTAAATGCAGATAACGAGTTTTTCGGCGTACAATGCCATACTTTAACGATTTTTGGAATTAACTTTTAAAATTTTGAGATTCTAAGAATTTAATTCGAAAAATCAGTAAAATATGGCACTTTACGCTGAAACACTCGTTGTCTGCAAGCAATTTAAAGCAAGAAAAATGTCAAGTCAAGTATTCTTTGTATTCAGAACACAAAATTTTTAAAATATTCACCGCTTGAAACTTCCGTATAAGATTTTTTCAGCTTACATAATAAACAAACCGTTTACCGCATAATTCTATCGATCTTTGTTTTTGAGATATTCAATTTTGAAATAAAGGTATTATTCACTGGACACACTGTATTAAAGCTATATTTTGTCTCAAGATAATGAGCTAATGAGACCCAATAGTTTTTTTTTTCGTTCTTGTGTATATCATAGATTTCCTCTTGCTCTTTCATTCCCCTGGCTGCCAATAGAATCAAAATTTTTCTACAAAAGTTATAGCCTGAAATACGACATTTATGTGATTTTCCTATAAAGTGCACTTTATAAAATAAAAAGCTACAGTTGACTTTTAAATGATTCGTAGCACTTACTATCACTGTGAGAACAGAAGAAATATTTCTTTCTGCTTTCTTAATAAAGCCTTTCTTTGAGTCTGGTAAATAAAGTCTTTTTTTTTTTTTTTTTTTTTTTTTTTTTTATTTTTTCAAAACGCGTTGTAAAGTGCTGTTTATAAAAACTAGATTTGTAGATTTACATCTTTTTTTTTTTTTTTTTTTTTTTTTTGCCGTAAATCTTAATTTTTGGTGTATAAAAATATCCCAAAATAATGCAGCTGAAATTTAATTTTTAGTACAATTTTGGCATTAACGGTTTAAAATCTATTGCAATCAAACCTCTTTAATATGAACTCGCTTAACGTGGATTACTTTTAACATGAATTGTTTTCACAGTCCCCTATAAAGACGAATATAAAGGTTTGATACCGATAACATGATTTACTGTAACGTGAACAAAATTTTGATTGCCCTTGAGGTTCATGTTAACGAGAGTTAGAGTGTATAAAACGAGACAATGCTGTTACCTAAGTCTAAACGTGAATCTTTTCAAGGCATTTTGTAAATATAAAAGTTCCGACCATATCACTGCGGCAGTTGGCAAGGAACCATGGAGGAAAGCGATGAATGAATAATGCAGTATACCGTAAATATAGTTTGCAATATTATAAGTGTTATCGCTTAAATTTAAATGCCTTTATTCGGTATAAAACAAAACAAGCAAATGGACCAGAGGCAGTATTCTTTCACATCAGCATTGCATTTTTTTAAAAAATCTAAATGAAACTGATCTACTTATATTTGAGCATTCTAAAGTAGCATTTCATTGTATGGTGAATTAAAAACTGTATTACAAAACGTTTTCTACTTTTGAGGGGAAAGCACATCGATATGTTTGAATCGAATCTAGCAGATTTTAGGATTACATTTTTGGCTTCACCCCCAACCTCCACACTTCATCTCTATTCTTTCTCTTTACTCTATTCAAGGAACAGCAAATTTACTTGTTTGGTAAACTACAAAATTGTGAAATGATTAGTTTCTGTTAAATCTTTGTTTGCTTCATATAGATAAATAAAAGTCCACTTTTTTAATTACAAGAAACTTAATTAAGGAGTGTGGGTGTAAAGGGGGGGGGACATCGTGATTTTACACATGCGTTAGTGGATTATAGCCCATTAATGGTTGGGAACCATTAGTTTACAGGGACCCACAAAAGATTTCACTTACATTAAATGTGGGAAAAACTATTTGTGGTGTATTTTATTTAAATTGCTTATTTAGATGTATTATTTCATTGTGTGAAAAAAAAAATTAAATTTCTTTATAATATTCTATTAGTGTTTGAACGTGTTTCATAATCTATGCCTGATGTATGATTTTTCTTTCTTTCGATTACAGCTAATAACTGGGGTATATGCGAAGATGGCGAAGGACGCATGGGATGCGGACCACAAGAATATTTCAGAGGTTGTGCGGACGTCAGAATAATTTGAGCAATATGTACATAATTTTTTTCCTCATAAAATATATATTTTTATAAAACTTATAAAATTAATAAAATCCTTCCTGCCTGTGCAGAAAAAAGTAGCTTCCATATGTATAGCGCTCATTTATTTATTTATTTATTTTTTTATTTTTTTTTTGTTGTTGTTGCTATTTTTTAAATGCAACTAATTTTATTCAAACACATGAAGTTAACCCTTCACTGTACAGTTTTTCCTATTTTTATGAAAAAATTATTTGAAGTCTATATATCAGTCTAATAATGGAAAAAAAAGTGAGAAAAAACCCCAATTAAATTTCAAATTTGCAGTGAAAATTTGATAGTTATGGTGTACTCTATGCACACAATTTGAGTTTTAAAGTATTGCATTGCTATATTTTGCAATTAAATGAGGTTAAATTAATTAATTTTATCTGCTTAACACTCTGCAAGATTTTTTACCGGGTGTCCCAAAAATGACTGATGGATTTTAAAATTCAATAACTTGCAAACGGTGACAGCTATTTAAAAAATTTTTGTAGAAGGGTTATGTATAATGTCAGGAATTTTTTTACCATAATTTTTTATTTTAGTTCGAATTTCAAACAATAGGTGGCGCTGACGGCGATTGAAGGCCAGGTGATCAGTGCTGAGTGTAGCGTCGACCTGGCCTTCAATCGCCGTCAGCACCACCTATTGTTTGAAATTCGAACTAAAATAAAAAATTACGGTAAAAAAAACTCCTGACATTATGCAAAACTCTCTTGCAAAAAATGTTTTAAATGGCTGTCACCGTTTGCAAGTTATTGAATTTTAAAATCCATCAGTCATTTTTGGGACACCCGGTATATTAATATTTTAAGTATCCAATAAAAATAATGAAAGTAAATTTTGCCTTAATAGCTTGATAGACTTTTTTGGAAGAATAACAAATTCTAGTTTTTGTCCCCCCGCCCCCCAACAATGGCCGAGAGATTCTGTTCTCGAAATTTTGTAGACGGGAGGCGCTGGGTTCGAAACCGATCGCATCCACTGGCCTAATCTTTCGGAGTTTTCCATGGTTTTCCTCGAATCTGAGATTTCCTTGCGTAAATACGGATTAGGTTCCCCTAGAATAACTCCCCCGAATGATACTCCTATATCCCGAATGACTGCCTAGTATATCCCTCGAGTTGATAACTGGCCATCATAAACACAATCACTACTTTTTTTGCCAAATACAGCCATCTGGCAAAAATAAAATAAGTGTTATTCCATTCTTTCGACTGTTCTTGATCATTTATAGAGATCATATTGACCCAATTTCAGGGCCGTAGCTAGAAGTGAACAATAGGGGGTGGGGGGGGGGGCTCAAGAGAATGTAGGGGGAGGCTCATAATTTTTTTTTTATCTCTCTCTCTGACGTAGAAAGAAAAATTAGTGCATATTCACATTGTAGGTACAATGTTTCTGATTCAACTGATGTAATAACTTCATTTTATGCTAAGAAAAGTATATGATGATGAAAATTTTGAGTCTATAAAATTAAACATAATGTTAGCTTCATATGTACAAATAGGATGAGGGAGTGTTGTAACACTTATTGATACAATTTAGTAACTGTGCAAAGCTGTGAAAAGGCCTCAAAATTAAATTAGGTTTTTGAACAGAATTTCATTTGAATATTCGTAACAGGAATTCATTTAGTGACCTTGGAATCTTCTCAAGAGGTTTGAAGGGGGGGGGGGGAATCAAAGTATTTTAGGAGGAGCTGAGCCACCCATAGCACCCCCTTAGCTACGGTCCTGCCAAATTCATGGCAAATAATGAGAATCATAGTATTTATAGTATATGCCAGATGTGGCACGTGGTGCAGTGAAGAGTTAAAATGCATGTTACCCGATTATAGAAGAATAAATGACAACTGTAGTAAAATTAATCAGGCGTATCCAAGTGTATTTCATTTAAGGGGGTTTATTTTTGAGTCACCTAAATTTGGCGATTTTTCCCCAAGTTTGCCAATTTTAGAGAGGATAATATTTTGGTGGACATGACTGTATGATTTTAATGTATGAGAAAAACAACAACGGTTGCAATAATTAAAATAAATTTGCGAACACCCCCCCCCCTCAAAAAAAAAATTGCCATCATGAAATTTCAAACAGCTATATCTAAGCCAATTTTAAAAATAAAAGCAAAACAAAACATACTTCGGAATCTTTATGTCATAGCGAAACACTTAAGACTTAAAATCTTTTAGATTTTTTTTTTTTTTTTTTTTTTTTTTTTTTTTTTTTTTTTTTATGCATCTATTTGATTTTTAAATCTCTTACCGGGCAAGTCTTCATCAACCTTCAACCCGCTGTTCAACTCGCAGTTGAGAAACCTTTGGTTAGCAAATCTAACCGTCGGTTAATATTTGAAATTCATCGTTAACTTCAGAACCGAGATCAGTCAACCTAGGGTTAGTGAACATCAGGTTGAAATAAACATACCTGATTGGCCAAACGAATCACATGACGTACGTATCCCGTTCATGAGTTCTGTACTCACGTATCACCAATTTTTAATTACGAAGCAAAAACAAGTTTTTAAATGCATATATAAATACTTTTATAAATACATCCAAAGTTATTCAGACAATACCAATAAAAGAACCAATGAAACCAGTATTTTTACATTCATATTATTAAAAACAGTTGAAGTTTGAAGAGAAATAGAAGGCAGATTACCAAATTACTAAGAAATATGTGGATAAATGGACATTATATAACCAGAGTAATTCATATATTACCATACAATAAACCAATGAAACCAATATTTTTACTATCATCTTATTGAAAACAGTTGAAGTTTGAAGTGAAATAGAAGGCATATTACTAAAATAATGAAAAATAAATGGATAAAAAGGCAGTAGAAGGCTTTTCCATTAAACTACGTCATCAGGGGTGTATAGTTTAACAAAAAAGCAAAAACATCCAGCCAGTTTCTGTTATGAGTCGTGCTGAAAGCTAAGAATTCGACTCACAATACACCCGACTGGCTGGAAGCTATTCAGATGACAAATTAGTAGAAAGATACACATAGAAGAAAATAAAATTAAATGCATACTTGTACTTAATTTTTATACAGATAAATTTCAAATTACCGTTGAGATTTTGTTGTTTTATTCGTTCCCAAAATTAGATTAAAAGATTAGAAACACCGATACAGTTACTATAAGATTTTTATTTTTACAAGATTTTGCGTGACAGTAAAATTCTTTCATAAAAGTTACTTGATGAAAAAAAATTATATTTTTTCTTTAATCATTAAATTTAATAGACGATTTTATGACCAGGCTAGCAATAGTAATTTGAATAAAAGAAAAAAACAAGCTAATTTATTTATTTATTTATTTTTCAACGAATATTAAAATATTGAAAATACATCTATTTTCTCAAATATTCATTCTAATGTTTTTCTAACGTAAATGTAATGTTTTAATTAATTTAACTAAAGTAATTGATGCGTAAATTTTTAAATGTGAAAATTTTCAAGATAAATTTTCTGAAAAATGCTTCTAAACAAAAGTAATTATTTAAAACAAGTAAGAAAATTAATTATTATAGTGCATTATAGTTCAACGGTTTATTATTTTGCGATCACAAAATTCTTGCTTTTACGATTGCATGGTTTAAACAAATATAAAAAAGCTGAAACTGAAATGTAGGAAAAAAAAACTGCTTTTCTTTTTTATTATTAAAAAAAAAATCTAAATTATGTAACCAAATGTTTCATATCAGAACTTTGTTTCTATTGGCATTCAATAGATGGCGCTACCTGATATCAAAATTTCTATGCAAACTGAAGCCTACGAAGCCTGGAGACTCATCACAAACTAATATAATTTTCGTTTACAGAGGTAAAATGTTGAAAAAACCCTCAAAAATTTAAGGTAACACATTCTTTCATAACATATTTTATAATTAACATTTCGTTTACTTAATAAATTACAAACAGCTCTCTTGGAAAAAAAAAATCCACCAATGTTCAATTCAAAACAGCCGCCATCTTTGCTTCGACTGCACATGCGCGGTCGAATAACCTGTCTTCCATATTAAGGTTGAGTAACTCAACTTTTGTTTTGGTTTCTTGTCCGAATTCGGCAGGTTGAGTTAACGGTAAATTAGGATTCACATTCAACTGAGAGTTAAGCGCTGAACTGGCGGTTCAGGTTGATGGAGACTTACCGGGTTAGTGGTAGCCATTTGAAAAAAAATAGCGGATGAAGTTAGCCAACGAACTCGGTCTAGACTTTGCTAAGTCCTGTAAACACATTCAATCGCATTCAAATCAATTTTAAAATTACGAACTTAATCACATGACAAAAACTAGTTTGTTTGAAGATGTTAGGCATCTTAGAATTTCAAAACATCATATATCATTTATTTCGACATATTTTTTTCAAAAAAAAAAAAAAAAAAAAAAATGCTCCATAATCTTTGTATTGAAGTAGAACACTTTTCTTTTTCAAAATTCTAATTTTATTGTACATCTTTTTGAATTTTGAAAATTGATAAACCTTAAATTAGCTGCCATTAAAAAAAATGGCGGATAAAGCTGGCTAATGAGCTTGATCGAAGTCTTAATAAGTCTCATAATCTTGCTCAATCATATCCGAATGCGAATTTTACAACATGACAATAATTATATATATGTATTTATTTTGCAACATTCATTTAAATTATTCTAAATTTACGGCAAATCCATTTTTCCCTATTTCTTAATAACATCTACTATTTTTTCCTATCTAATTTCTTAAATTTAAATCGCGTATATTAATAATTATCTTATTCGAATTCTTAATCTAAAACTTTCAATACCTTCATTTTAATCAACTAACAAACCTATAATATTCTGAGAAAAGCGATATTTTAGAATATTTTAAAAAGTCATTTTTACTATTTTCTTTCTATTCCACGAGCGCACCTGTCTGCAATCAATAAATGAGTTGAATTTAAGAAACTAGCTGGATGTGCTAATCACAAAATTTTCTTCTATCTCATGTATATAGCTTAATATTTCAAACAGTAAGTACACATGTTTATACTTTAATATTATTAATGCAATACTATACCAACTTTTATTTTCATCTTAAATTTCCGCTTCAGTCAGTTTGTGAGGGAGTGACCTTTGTAATAAAGGCACTCTAGCATTTTTGAGATCGTGACGTCAATGATTTAACATGTGTAAGCGTGAAAGCGACATCTATCCTCTCTTTTACTCTAACTTTCTAGAGCGTGTATGTCTTTTTCGGATTCTACAGTTATGTCGCGGTTAGAAGTAATATGTAAATTTGTAGTATCTCAGTTTGCAGCATATAAAAGCTTGGAGTTTGAGTATGGTGTGTGTCTAGCGGCGTTAGCCAGCTAGTAGTGACTAGAAGCTAGCTAGGTGGTGACGACAAGCAGTGGGATTGATCTAGAGCGAGTGATATCAAGTATTATCGAGCCTTCAGTGAGTTGACAAGGTGTTTTGGAAGGCGAGTCGAGAAGTTTGCCGTTGGTAAGAGTTGATATTGATTGCGTTGAATATTTTCAAAGTTAATAAAGAGTATATATACAGCCACGAGTTGTCTAATAAAGTTTTATCCAACAGCCTAGCTGACGCTTACGTAAGAAGTAATCTGAAGTGCCTATTATATAAAAGTGATAAAATTACAAAATTTACAAAAATATTTATTAAAATCAGAAAACACATGTACTCGAACTTTATTTACAAAATAACTAGTTACAATATAACAAATCAAAATACCTTACACTAACATGTATACAGTTGAATAAATATTCACTTATCATGACAACTTTTAATAACATAGAGAACAATCAGAATGCACCCATAAAGTATGTAAAAGAGTGCAATAGTGGAAGCGTACAAGAAAGTGCATAAAAAAGGTACAAGCGCAAAAAGTGCAATCACAATTTTATTGCAATGGTTTTGAAGAATAATGAAACCTAAAATCAGTTTGAATTTTTCTCCGTATGAAGCTGGTAACAAATTTACATGCCTTATAACAAATATTTATTTTCTTTTTCTTTCTTTCTTTCTTTTTTTTTTAAATACGTTTGTTATAAAACAATCCCGACCTGCTTGAAATACTGCAAATAAACTTAGAACCATTTCTGATGCAATAGCTGTCATATTTGTTAATAGCTGTCATTATTGTGAAAATATTTCATTTACATTTTATTTATGATCTGATAGTAATAATGGCATGTTATTAGAAATATAATTGACCAAAACCCAACTGAACGTAAGCTTTTCATTGTGAATATTCCCAACAGTATGTCAAATTTCTGCTAATGTTGTGTGAATGCTTGCAAAAAGTATCAGACATATACACCCAAGTTGTGAACAACAGTGTTCTATAAAATATTGGCTAATGTTGCACAAAAGTAAACTCAATATTGAGTTAATATTTGTAAAATATAACAGAATAGCTAGTCTACAACAAATATGGCCATTCTTTATGTTTTAATTTTAAATAAAACATCACTTTTTTTTCTAATTTTTTTTCTTCTTTTTTTACTGACACGTGAAAGTACTGGTAAAATAATTGAACATTCAATATGTGTAGAAACAAACGTGTTAAACGATTTATACAATAAACAAATATATTATGACAAAGCATTTTGCAACACTTATATAAATTCTGAAAAAGTAAATATAAATAAAGAGTAAATAAAAACATTGGTACTACTTGATTATCCCATAGATTAATTTCGCCAAATTAAACAAACTGCCAAATTTTTTGCCAAATTATATTAACGGCCAAACTATTTGCCAAATTATACAAAAGGAAAAATGTTGCCATTCTAAAATTTTAAGATAGGAAAATAAATGAATAAAAATTGAAAAAATCAATAAAGAATAGGGTTATTTTAATAATGACGTTCACTTATTGCGTAGCGACATACCAGATAGAAAATTTATTATATTTAGATGATTTGGGGCAAATGACTGCTAATAGTTTACGAATTTAATGGTAAAATTATTGAATTAAACTATAAACAAATAGATATTTTTAGGATATTGTATTTACAAGTAAAATACAAATACTTTTAATTTAATAAATCTAATTTATAAAGAAACTCAATGATTATCAATGATAAACACCATACGCGATATACACCACCTAGCGATATACACCACCTAGCGATATACACCAAAAACTTATAAGATCTAGTGCATATCAAGGTCTAACAGAATCTAAAGTTTTGTGAAGTTCTGTGCACTAGTTCTTGAGATAGAGCTATTGAGACAATCAAGAATAATGCACCATAGTAGCACCACCTGCTGAGCGATTTGCAACATAAAGTAGTCAGCACTATGTTATATCAAGTATTAACTAAATCTAAAGTTTTATGAAAATCCATGCATTCATACTTCAAATATGGCTGTTGTGGAAATTGCAAATAATGAGGCATAGTGCCACCTGTTGAGCAACATACAACAAACACTGATCAGATCTAGTTTATATACAGGTATAACATGATCTAAAGTTTTGTGGAGTTCTGTGCATTAGTTCTTGAGATAAAGCGCTCACAAAATTTTGGTCACATATAGACAGACAGAGAAACAGACAGACAGACAAACAGACTCACAGACAAACATTTGTAAAAACATGTTTTTTCGGTTCTCTCACCCCTAAAACATGTAAATCCGTCAAAAACCAGATTTCGAAAATTTTCATGAATCCAATAGTTCTCGTAAAGATAGAAGAAAGCGAAAATACAAATAAAATGACGAATTAAAAAGATTTGATGACTTATCAAGCACATGTTTAATGCCAAGTGAAAATGACATTTATGATCATCCATTATTGGCATTTATTCTTATAGTTTGGCGACAGTTGTTTTGATCGACGGGATAATCAAGTAGTACCAAAACATTCAATAAATTATTTACAAAACAAGGTTAATCAGTGTCTTTTACGATGACTTGGATGTCCGTGATGTTTTTCTGCATGTTTCTGTGGATTATATTTCTTGAGTGTTTTAGGGCCACGAATTCTGGGGTTAAACGCTGCAGACCCTCTGATACCAGCGCCTGCAAGAACTGATATATCTGCGCAGTTTCGATAGATTTCCTGAGGTCCACAGCCGACAGCTTTCGTACCATTATCACAGTCACCCCAGTTGTTCGCTGTAAAAATAGAAAAAAAAGTTACAATAAGCAATACATATACGGAGACATGCATGCACACTCTAAAAGATAAATGCTTAAATTTACACATTAAAACAGGTATACGGATGATACAAAGATTCGTCTACAAGTGTGAAAATTTGTGTTAATTGCTGTATATAGACAATGGTGTGTCAATTTTAAAATACACATTTTACTGGATAGCGCATTAAGCGGCACAAGTCTGTGAAATAATTCAGAAATACACAGTCTAACTTGTAAATTGCACATGGTTACATTTATATATATAATATTGTAGCACATCTGGCATGTAAAAATTCAATCGAATGCATTGTAATTCTTTTCACTCATGCGTGAATTAATTTCAGTTGGATGAACAACCGAAACCTTGCCAACATTATCGCAAATCGTAAAGCGGACGCATACAGGCAGTGGAATTAATTTAACAAGGACTTTACCAATGAAAAAATAACGAGTCATCTTTAGCTTTTATATTTTTATCAGCAACACGTCATCTAAAACATTTTTCACGATTCATTATAAAGCTCAAATCTTGAAGTTACTAATCATCGTTGGTATTAGAAGAAATTAGATCTGCTTATCATCTGCTCTTCACCACCGCAGCTGCCTGCGAGATGAACATTAGACTCTTTTTATCATGATGATGAACTCTGCTTAGATCGTCCCTTATTCGATGGAGTTAACGTGGGCATCACACCCACGTAGGTATTCCAATACCAATCGCCTTTGAGCCTTTGAGAAGAAATTAGAATGAACAACTATGAACATCAACAAACTATCAGTCAAGTGGAAAAATTGAAAAAAAAAAAACTGTCTCATTACTAATTGGAACTGCTTTTGACAACTTCGCATTAACACAATTCATGAAATTGTACTGTACGCGTTCTGGCCAATGATGAGCAATAACGGCACGAGTGAAGGTCCAATGAGAGCAATTCCGCAAAAAGTTCCGTCAAAAGGAGCGTAATAACATTAGGAGTAAACATTATTCCAGCGTACGAAAAATCTCGGAATAAAATGAGTGAAAAAAAGAAATGTCTATTTTAAAAACATTCGGATTCACACCAAATAATAGAAATTGGTCAAAAATTATGATGCAATTTAGGAATAAACTAAAAAAATTATATTTAAGTAAACTGAGTGGAGAATTTAATATCATTGATGATAGATATTATTAAAGAATAGGAAATTAGTGAATATGCCGACAATTTAGCACAATAAGAAAGAAATAGGAAATATCGAGAAGGATAAGTTAATAATATAACATATAAGTAAAATTTAGAGGAATTTTGCGTGCATAGTACGTAATCTTGTATTTTGGGATGTAAATTTTGAACTAAATATTTTTATGGTCACAAAATAGATTTTCATAAAAAACAAACATGTATGATTGGTGCATCTGTTTTCTTTCCAGCAAATTTGTTTTTATACCACAAAATTGTGCAACCTTAATTTACAAAAAACGTGATCGTCTAAAATTATATTTACTGCAAACCATTCTCTGTTAAAGTTGTTTTGAAGCCCTAAAACTAGTATAGTCACAATTTATAAATGTATAATCTGTATAACCTAAATAAATACATTGCAAAATAATATTTTGAAAAATATGAAAATTGTGACACTGGTATTATTTCTTTACTTAGTCAGGTGTTTTTCCCTATGAATTTCGGTCACAAGTTTTGAAAGATACATATACATCACGAGGAGAAATTCGCGATTTAATTCAATCTACAGCAAACAAGCGATACTTACCGAAATAGGACTTAAACTCAAGGTCTGCGGCTTTTTAAGCCATTAACTTGACCATTCAATCATTATCAGACAGACCACATTTTCAAGTATCTCTTTTTATAGTGTTCATAATAAGCGCATATATTTCTGTGTAACATTTTAGGATATTTTTGGGACATTTGGCCAACAGTCTTTGGGACAAAGAATTCTCCTCCGAGCATATATATGAGGGTGATTCAATATTTATTATCGTTAGTATATATAAAATATTTGTACTACGATGGTTGATGTGGTATATCGAAATGTATTCTTTTAGATGTCTATATGCTCAATATCAGAACCGTAGCTGCTATACTAACATACTTTTTGGAAGGTAGGGGTGACGGTAAACGGCTGGCTTAAAGCTTATGGGGCTAGATTTGTGACAGTGGATGAGAAGTCGCTACTGCCGTTTGGACTCGGGATTATAGTGATGTAGCAGTAGCTACGTCTCATCCACTGTCATAAATCTAGCCCCTTAAGTTCCAAACACGCCTTCCCCTCCTTCCCCCCTTCACTTCTCCAAAAGTATACTAATATAGAAACTACGGTTAAGAAATAGAGCATATACTAAGACATTAGGCTCAGAGTTCTCGCTGACTTTTAGCCAACATTAGCAATTTGGCTAATCAGAAATGAAAAACAGTAGCCAGATTAGCAAGATATAGAAAAATAGATTTGTGGTGAAGCTCTGGAAAATCGAGCTTTAATGTATCTTTTTTTTACCCAATATGTTCTAAAATAACTTAATATTGTACAGGGTGAGTTATAAATATCGAAACAATAGGCTATATCCTCAAGTATTGCCTCTAGACCCATACTTCCAATTGCAAAAATTCATAAAAAAAGGTGAAATTTCTGATAAGATAAGTTGCAACTCCATGGGGGGGTCTATTTTAAAAAATACGAAAATTAAATTTTTATACGGTCCCCATAGGGCAAAATTCCCAATTAGGAAATTATTCCTTATCCATTCCTAAATTGAACAAAACAAATTTCATCTCCGTATCTAAAAATCCCACAGAGATATTAAATCCCAAAATCCTCAAAAATTCCTGATTTACACCACTTTTCCCTGCCTCTAAACTGTGATTTCTTGACTCAATTTCAACGCTTGTTAGGGAACATTCACAAATTGCAATTTAATAAAAATCGGTTTAAGATAGCGCTTTTTCTTTGGACATAAAAATAGCACCGTATAGTTTTTTCGCTAAATTGGTATACCAAACGTCTGCCCGGGTCAAAATATCTAGGTCTGGTCCCAAACCGACCCACAGGGGAAAAAGTTCGGCGTGGCCTGAAAAAATGTCAACATCATAACCCGGACCGGTCTGGAAAATAGTTTAAATCATAGCCCGGTCCAGACGCAAATTTCTACATAGTTTTTTAATTCGGCGTGGGGAAAAAATGTTTCATATAGAGGAGTTCTGAACAAAAAATTCTTTTTTAGCTTTTCGTTTTTTATATTTATACTTTTTATTATTAAAGAAGCGCCAAAGGCTGTAATATATTTATTTTATCAATGAATCTCTATTTATATGTAAATGTTTCACTTATATTTTAATATCGTTAATCCATATCCCATGCGTTGGAGACTCTGAAAAATGTTATACACTAAAACTTTTTAAGACGGAATCACATAGGAAAGAAAAAATACGTTATAGACAGATGCTCTCCCTAGAAGATGTAATTGGAGCTTATTTTCTTTTCAGGTACTATTGCATTTATTTTGCATGGATCAACATATTTTCCGTTTAAGACAGAATTCCGTCATAGGCAGATTTTTTTCACTGGTTTTAGTGTGTATTTAATTTTTTTAGCCCTTGAATAATCTATTTAAAAAAAAAATTAAGTTTTTTTTTTTTTGCAAAATAAAGATTTTAAAATCTATATGTTTTTCGTAAAAAAAAATCGATTGAGCCGAATTTTCTTTATTTTATGCACGTATTCAGTCAGAGACAGTGATTTTAACACGGGTTTTGTCGAGACCGGGTTTGAAAATTTCATCCAGAGTGCACCTAAGCTGAAGAAAGTAGTCCCCTCCTTTATGAAAAGTACGCTAGACCCGGCCTGGCGGGTCTTCAGAAAAAAGTAACATCTCGGTCCTGGCCCTACCTGGGCCCAGAATACAGATTTTTTAACAACCTCTGGAGGACGATAAAAAGCGTGAAGTTGTCAGAGGTAAATTTAAAAAGAAAAAAAAAAGACTTAATCTGCATCTTAGAAAAAGCATCTTTTAAAATAACTGACGGACATTTAAACAATACACTTCGTTTTTCTGCATAAGGAATTTTTTATCCTCTATTTCTTGTCTTTAAATTATTAAATGCTCAGAATTTTTAAAAGAAAAAAGAACTTGAAACACGTCATTTTTTATTTTTTTTTACATTAGTTTTGTTTCGGCAAATTTGAAAAAAATGTTTACTTTTGAAAAAATGTTTGCTTTTGAAAATATGATTTTTAAATAAACCTTTTTAATAGTTTTAAAATTAATATAAAAAAAAACCTTGGAACAAAACTGAAATCAAATTTTCATCTTTAATTAAATGGAAAGAAATTGAAATCCGATAAATAATGTTACGAGTTATAACGATTTTTGATTGTCCCATTTAAACCAGTACTAACCACATGAAACTTTTATAAATCGTATGAGAAATTTTATAATGTGATTTTTTTTAACAAATTATAAGGCTAACCATTACAAAAAAAGAAATAAAATCAAAATTCTAACTCAAGAAATAGATTTTTTACACGTTTTCTAGAACTGTTAAAGTAACATTGTTTTTCGAATGGCGCGCATTTCAATTGTGTCTAATCCCTTAAAACCTGATGAATTTTTTAAACGGCTATAACTTTGCGAATTTTGGAGATATGAAGATACAACTTTTTGTGTCTTATTCAGGACTGAATAAGAAAAGTTTTCCTAATTGGAATTTTTGTCCTACGGGGGCCGTATAAAAATTTAATTTTCGTAACTTTTCAACTAGGCTCCCCATGAAGTCGCAATTTATCTTATCAAAAATTTCACTTTTTTTAATGAATTTTTGCAATTGGAAGTATGGGTCTAAGGGCAATATTTAAGGAGATAGCCTATTGTTTCGATATTTATGACTCACCCTGTATAACTGCTTATTGCTCAATTACTTATTTAGATTAAATTATGAAGCACGAAAACTATTAAAAATAAGTACATTTCAAATTTCTTGCGCAATCGAGAAAAATTATGAAACGCAATTTAATTTATTGAAATATTATGCAATATAAGTTCACAAACTAAGGTAACCCACAATTATATTAGATTTAATGAATCTGGAAAATTCAAGAAAACTTTATTTTCTTTAATACTTCAGTTTTTACATTCTTGCTTATTGGGTCCATTAGCACATATTGAAAGGCATTATTGGCATTTCTCGCAAACATTAGCTTTCTCAATTTAATTTTAATTGTGTTCAACGTTCACTATGCTAAATACTCTCTCTCTCATAGTCCACTAACCCGGTAAGTCTCCATCAACCTGAACCGCCAGTTCAGCGCTTAACTCTCAGTTGAAAATGAATCCTAATTTACCGTTAACTCAACCTGCCGAATTCGGAGAAGATACCAAAACAAAAGTTGAGTTACTCAACCTTAATATGGAAAAGAGGTTATTCGACCGCGCATGAGCAGTCGAAGCAAAGATGGCGGCTATTTTGAATTGAACATTGGTGGATTTTTTTCCAAGAGAGCCGTTTGTAATTTATTAAGTAAGCGAAATGTTAATTATAAAAGATGTTATGAAAGAATGTGTTACTTTAAATTTTTGAGGGGTTTTTCAACATTTTACCTCTGTAAACGAAAATTATATTAATTTGTGATGAGTCTCCAGGCTTCGTAGGCTTCAGTTTGCCTAGCAATTTTGATATCAGGTAGCGCCATCTATTGAATGCCAATAGAAACAAAGTTCTGATATGAAACATTTTGCTTACATAATTTAGAATTTTTTTTTAAATAATAAAAAAGAAAAGCAGTTTTTTTCTTACATTTCAGTTTCAGCTTTTTTATATTTGTTTAAAGCATGCAATCGTAAAAACAGGAATTTTGTGACGACAAAATAATAAGCCGTTAAACTATAATACAGTATGATAATTAATTTTCTTTCTTGCTTTAAATAATTACTTTTGTTTAGAAAAAGCATTTTTCTGAAGATTTATCTTGAAAATTTTCGCATTTAAAAATTTGCACATCAGTTACATTAGTTAAATTAATTAATACATTAGATTTATGTTAGAAAAAATATATGAAAAAATAGATGCATTTTCAATATTTTAATTTTCGTTGAAAAATAAATAAACTAACTCGTTATTTTCTTTTATTCTAATTACTTTTGCTAGCCTGGTTAGAAAATCGTTTATTAAATTTAATTATTAAAGAAAAAATATAATTTTCTTAAATCAAGTAACTTTTATGAAAAAATGATACTGTAACGCAAAATCTTGTAAAAATAAAAATCTTATAACTGTATTGGTATTTCTAATCTTTGAATCTAATTTTGTGAACAAACAAAACTACCAAATCACAACGTAATTCGAAACTTATCGATCTAAAAATTAAACACAAGTATGTATTTCAAATCTTGGTTTTGCTTCGCAATTAAAAAATGGTGGTACGGGAGGATCGAACTCATGAACGTGATAAGTATGTCATGTGATACCTTTGGCCAATCAGGCACATCATGACCATCACATTTCAACTTGAAGTTCACTAACCCAAGGTTGACTAATCTCGGCTGTAAAGTTAGCGATGAATTTCAAATATTAACCGGCGGTTAGATTTGCTAACCTGAGGTTTCTCAACTGTAAGTTGAATCGCGAGTTGAAGGTTGATTGAGACTTGCCCGGTAAATGTTGTGGCAAGATTGCGGCAAAGTGTAGCATGTTAATTAGCTTGTATGTTTTATAAGATAAAGTTTCAGCAGGTCATTTCCCCGATAGAAATCTGTGATGTCGTTCAAATTCCTGATTATGCAAGGAGAATTCTAGTAATAGTCCAAGAGTCGACCGTCCAAAAACCTATGTTATTGAGCACAAGAAAAAACTTTTATTTTCTGGAAGAGTAGTAATAGGAAAATCTAGTGATCCTTGTCTGCCGGAAGTGAAGAGGTGCATAAGATAAAAATTAATACCTCTACTGGTTTACTCATTGGTTTAGCATCGTATTTGCCGTACAATCAAAGGTATGAAAACATGGAAAATTGGGAGCAGGAAAATACAATGATAAACCTACGAGTGAATCATTAGTAGTATTAATTTTTGGCTTATGCACCACTTCACTTCCGGCAGACATGGATCATTGAAATACTTTATTACTACTCTTAAAGTAAAAGCTTTTTCTTGTGCTCGATGACATAGGTTTTCGTGCTGTCGGCTCTTGGACTATAAGTGAACAAAAGGGTCGCTTGTACTGACACACACATACACACAAAATAAAAAGAACAAAAATCAAGCTCTCGCAATTTGGCGAATTTATTTGTCCATTTATTCGCCAGATGAAGCATATTGTCGAAATTTGATGTAATGGCGATCGACAGTGAGAACCCTGATTAGGCTTATATGTTCCACATAAACCATAGCAGTACAAATACTTTATGCACATTGGGGACAATAATTATTGAACAACCCTTGTATGATAAATGATTAAGAACAACCTTTGTTTTAATAAATGATTCATTAAAACTTGAAAATACATTGATTTCTGACACTTATAAAGTTAAAAAACCTTTTTCGGGATCTTCGGGATCTACAACTTGAAAGAAGTTATTGTTATTGTTTCGCCCATAGTTATGTTATATTTTCCTATATTAAGAAACATTTGACATTTTTTTTAGTGATATTAAAAAAAATTTCGATTTCGACATACACTTGTCAATAAACAAATCATTAACTTTGTAGAATTTTATGTCTGTTAAGAAAACATACCAGATCTCCAGTGCCACCTGAAAACGCAATGCGAACAACTGACGTCATGGGGAATTTTCACCGGCACAACATAAAATCCATTATCTTCTTTTGGGATGTGGAATTTGGTTCCTGAGCCATCCGCTAGTTCCAATATTCTCTTGTCAAAGCATTCCTCAGTCTCTACAATTTTCGAATCATTTCGTTCACAGATTGAAAATTCAAAATATCCCTTGTGATTGGCAACCAGTTCAATGACGACGTCCAATACACGTCCTGGCTGATAAGTCCGCCCAATGACATTGTTTGTGAAATTCCCGCCAGATTCGTGAGGTCTTGGAACTTTAAAATCGTAACGGTCGCCACACACACCGCATTTGCCTCCATTGTCTTCGTGAGTAACCTGTAAAGAAAGTAAATGTTATACAATTTTATAACGAAGATTTTTTTAATGTTCTATGCAGGGTGCATCAGCACAGCGGTTACAAGCTGTTGGGGGAAGTAGAGTACACCCAGTACAATGGTAAATCACATAGCAATACATCGTCAGAAATGCTTTTCTGGCACGGTAGTAACTACATAAAACAGAACAAAGGAAAGACTCAAACAGGCTTAGAAAACATGTTTATTATTCCTAGCTCTTAATACATCAGAAAACTAAGAAATAAGAATGTAATGTTCTCAAAAATCTCTCCCAGACTTCTACAACAGTTGCCATGATGCGTGCAACAAATTTCTCAGTACTGATAAGGGGAGTTTCGTACACCAGTGTCTTGACACCAAAGCCATCTTAGCATTTTTGCGGCATTAAGAATAATAATTACGTTTTCTCTCCCTGTTGGTGCCTTTCCTTTCTTGTATTTGTGTCGTCACTACCTCGCCAGAAAAGGGTTTCCATCCATGCATTGCTATGCAATTTCACATCGTTCATCCTTATTGTATCTTTCCTAAAAGTTTATAATCGCTGAGCTGATGAACATCAACGTGCATAAAAATTTTCCTGCATCTTATTTTTATAAAAAATGACTAATAATTTAAGTGAAATAATAATTTTTGTATGAACCAGCATAAAACAGAAGAAGACATAGAAAGAGTTTCGGGATGAAAATTTTAAAAATCCTTCATCATCCTAAATAAGCACATGTCTGTAAGAGGCTTTGCTTTTGTTTATGCCGGCCAATTATCTACGCATGGGATATAGTCTCTAATGGGTGGAATGCCCTCCGTGGGGGTCTTTCTAAGGGAACCTAACCCGTATTTATGCAAGGTTCGAAGAAAACCACGGAAAACTCCGAACAGTTAAGCGAAGTTCGCGATTGGGTTTGAACCCAGCACCTACCGTCTACCAGTTTCGAGGTCAGAACCTCGCGGCCACTGGTGGAGCCATAGGTAAGAGGACAAGGTCACAAATAAACAGTAACGACAGGAAGGAGAGCATACGAAGAGTGCAAGGGGTGGTGTAAGCTGAAAGATAAACACCAATCACAGAAGCGCACATGCAGAAGAGAACGAAGTCGACAAAATGACAGAAAAAGGAGTAAATAAAATTAAAAAAAAAAGAATGAATAAATAAATAAATAATCCCCCTCCCCCCCATTTGCAAAAAATTGTAATTTGACAAATTACAACGACTATTTGGAAAATAATATTTTCAAAGACTATATCTTAGACTTATAGGTGATTTCTATATTTAAAAAACAACAATAACACCATTTTCATGATGATCACAACGTAGCTTACGTAATAACAGAGTCCTAATTAATATGCCTGGACATTTAGAATCACGTTGATATGCCTGGGCCAGTTATAAACAAATATTAAATGAAATTTCAGTTTAATAATTTTCGGTAATGTAAATTTTTAACAATTGCACATTTTTAATTTTTACACCGTCATATACAGAAAAAATTTACTTTTAAATGCAACTTGTCTGAAACGTATATCTAAATTTGTCATTGAGTTATTAAGTTTGTGTAGTTTTTATTTTATTTTATTTTATTTTATTTTTTATTTTATTTTATTTTATTTTTTGTTATTATGGCAACAGAAGTATTTCATTTCTAGGTATTAAGCATAAACCAATCAAAAAACGAAAAAAAAAAAAAAAAAAAAAAAACCAGAAGTATTTTATTTTTGGGCATTAAACACAGACCAATCAGAAAACGAATAAAATGAAATAAGCTGCGGAATTCAACCAATGAAAACATTCAGATATACTTCAGATTTTTCAATTCTCTACCAAGGACCTATTTTCCAAATAGTAATAAAAGAAGTAAATTTAAAAAAAAACTAAAAATGAAAGAGAAAAAAAAAAAGAATTTTATTTATTTATGCATTTTATTTTTTTTATTCTTAAAATACACATATTTTCATAAACGTTTATACACTATATGGCCATTGATTATTGGACACTTGCGATTTTAGACATTTTGTTAAATATCTAGAAAAATACATGAGGAATCATCTCGAAACTCTTAGTGTATAAATATAATAGTATAAGTCATACATCTCCGTAAAGATTTTTTCCCGAAACTCCATAGGGGATCGTCAACAAATTAAAAAAGAATGAATAACCCTGTCAAAACTAATGTAGCAAAAGCGCTTAAACTCTAGATTATGATTGAATGTCTTATTGTAATACACTGTGTTCACTTTTATGCAAATAGCATGCATACTCGCAGAGTAATTAAGGTTTTTATAAAAATGGTCCCAAATTTTTCCAAGTTTTTTCCTTATAATTTTCAGAGTTCTTAATATAAAATAATATTTTTTTCAGAAAATATGACAAACAACATTGCACACAGTACCCTGAAATCAGAATTAAAAAAAAAAATGAAAATTGTATACAAAATGAGTTGGTTTACTAAATAATTTTTTTTTTTTTTTTTTTTTTTTTTTTTTTTTTTTTTTTTTTTTGCCCCACCAGTGGCCGAGAGGTTCTGACCTCAAACTGGTAGACGGCAGGTGCTGGGTTCGAACCCAATCGCGGCTGTCGGCCTAACCGTTCGGAGTTTTCGTGGTTTTCTTCGAACCTTGCGTAAATACGGGTTAGGTTCCCTTAGAAAGACCCCCACGAAGGGCATTCCCCCCCTGGTCCTATATCCCTAGCGCAGATAATCGGACGACAAAAATAAACCAAACCAAACCTAAATAATTTTTTACTGCGCATGCGTCAACGATATCAAAATTTCATTTGCATATTATGTTAGCTAAATGTATAGAGCAACTTTTGTGGAAGTCACAAAATCATAACTTGAAAATTTTGAAAATAATCGTCAATTGAATAAGTCGAAAATCAGTTATTCTCAAAATGAAGCAAAAACAAGAGGGGTTGTATCCATACATTCATTGATTAGTGTCAATATAGAATACACATACGGGATGTACTATTGCATTTGGATAAAATCCCTCATTTTTTTGCTTCATTTTGGAAACAACGGATTTTGTCCTTTTTCTATAGACGATTAGTTTCAGAATTTTCAAGCTATGATTTTGAGACTTTTACAAAAGTTGCTCTATACATTTAGCTAACATAATATGCAAATGAAATTTTGATATCTTTAACGCATGCGCAGTAAAAAATTATTTAGTAAACTTACTCATTTTTCATACAATTTTTATTATTTTTTAATTCTGATTACAGGGTACTGTGTGCAATGTTGTTTGTCATATTTTCTGAAAAAAATATTATTTTGTATTAAGAACTCTGAAAATTATAAGGGAAAAACTTGGAAAAGTTTGGGACCATTTTTATAAAAACCTTAATTACTCTGCGAGTATGCATGCTATTTGCATAAAAGTGAACACAGTGTATTACAATAAGACATTCAATCATAATCTAGAGTTTAAGCGCTTTTGCTACATTAGTTTTGACAGGGTTATTCAAAAGATATTCATTCTTTTTTAATTTGTTGATGGTCCCCTATGGAGTTTCGGTAAAAAATCTTCACGGAGATGCATGACTTATTCTATTATATTTATACACTAAGAGTTTCGAGATGATTCCTCATGTATTTTTCTAGATATTTAACAAAATGTCTAAAATCGCAAGTGTCCAATAATCAATGGCCATATAGTGTACAACAATACTAAATCTATGTTATAAATCGTCTCTTATGCCTCTCGCTCTCTTCTTTATAACTAGCTATTCTTTTATAATAATCATATTATTCGGAATTCAGTTTTGCATTTTGTTTATAAAATTATTTAAGGTAATGCATACTTGCTCAATTCAAGAGAAATTTTAGTGTTTTTTGGAATTTTAAAGTATTTCATTTTGCATTTTGTGTTTAGTAATTAGAGTTCTTTAAACAATGAAATTAGTTTATATGAAAAATTTTAAAACATAAATTTCGTGAAATACATTTAAATCTATTATCTTTTAACTGTCTATTTAATTTTTTAACTGTCATTTTCTAAACGAAATTGAATTTTAAAGTATTTCTTAAAGTAAATATTTTCACCACCAGATAGCAGCAGCAAAACTACAGACATTCGGAGTTAAATATTTGATCTTTTTAGAATTTTGAAGTATTTCACACTATATTTAGCATTTAATATTTAGAATTCTTTAACCAAAAAAATTTATTTCTATGAAAAAATATAAAATATAAATTTTGTAAAAGCTTAAAACTACAATTTTTTAACTATTGTTAGCAATGTATGTGAAGTTTCTATTTTAACGTATTTCTTAAATTAAATATTCTCACCAATAGATAGCAGCACTAAAACTATAGACATGCAGAGTTAATTGTTTTATTTACTTCCAGTTCTCTTTATTTAACATTTATTATTTATTATTCTCTCTATATAAAGACTGTTATTTATGTTTATAACTTGTTTTTTGTTTCTAGAATTATATCATTTTATTGTAAAAATGAATATCATTTTGTAATTAAGATTAATCAGGATATTTTATCATAGTGAACTTAACAAATATACATTGGTATTTATAAGTTTAAAAACCATAAATATATTTGTTACAAAATTAATTAAATTGTTTTATTAAAGTATTATACGTATGCAAAATAATTGCGATTCATAGAGAATGTTTTTAGGGCTTAATTTCAGTAATTCACTGCCAGTCTAATTCATTATAATGTATGAATGACTTTGCCTAACATGCATAGAAAATAATTAATTCCTGGGCAACATTTCTGTTGTTTAGTTTTAATTTCAATAAATCATCGCCAATCTAATTCATTATTATGTATGAGTGAAACTGTCTAACATGTATACAAGATAATTGTAACTCATGGAAAATGTCTTTGCAGTTAAGTTCCGATGCTTCATAATTCCGATGCTTCATTTCTAATTCATTATAAACAGGGTTCGCACTGTTCCTAAAACTTTCGTGCTTTCCTAGCACAACTTTTAAACGGTAATAATTTTGGTCTGATTATATTGTAGATGTTAAATGGGCCTATAATGAATTCCATGAAAATTTTCTATTTTAAATACTGGTAGCAACGTCTTGAAATTTTAGGAACGTTGCGAACCCTGTTATAATGCATAAATAACACTACCTAATATATACAAAATAAATAAATAAATAAATAAATAAATAAACTAGTCGTTGGAGGCCACCGTAATACTTACCCATCATTTATATGAATATGAAAATAAAATATGTTAAAACTATTTATACAATGTATTTCAATTCCAAAACTAAATTTAAATGTTGTTAATACACATAGTAATACCCTATTAATGAATTGCTGATGCACCAATTTCAACAAATTATATAAAACGCCAAACTACTCAAGAAGTACCAAACTACGTAAAAGAAACATCCTTATAACTCCAAAAATAATAATCATACTAACTAACAGTTTGCTGCGTCGGATTAAGCGTCTCATTTTCAATTAAAATATACCTCTGAATTGAAATTTGAATGAAATACAGGATCATGAAAAATCGAAGAAAGTGGAAAACAGGATTACAAATATCTCGACAACTAATAATCCGATCGACTTCGTTTTTTATGCAAAATTTGTGTTTTTTTTATTGCATTTTATATGCATTCCTTAAAATAAAGAATTTGAAAATTTTTATATACCTTTCATCAGAACGAATTTTTCGAGAATCCGGAAAAAATAGTTCCGGATAATCGAGCTTGCTGTTATTCAATAGGCTTCGTCCCATTCTTACATACTAAGTACATACAAAATTTCAAGTCTCTATCTCAATTTGTTCGTGAGGTAGAGCGTTTACAGACAGACAGACTGGCTGGCAGACAGACAGACAGACAGACAGACGGACGGCAAATTTTTTTTTTTTCTAAAAATGTGTTTTTCGAAATCTCCAGTGTCTACAACGTGTAAATCCGTCAAAAAAAAAAAAAAATTTCGATTTGCAAAACGATTGCAAGACTAACCCTATACTACGTATGATGGGTCCCATGAAAAATGTTTTTGCAGCTTAGTTCCAGTAATTCATTGCCAGTCTAATTCAGTAGAATGTATGAATGACACTGCCGAACATGGATAGAAAATAACTGACTCCTGGGCAATATTTCTGTAGTGCAGTTTTAATTTCAATAAATCATTACCAATCTAATTCATTATTATGTATGAATGAAACTGTCCAACATGCATACAAGATGATCGTAACTCATGGAGTAAGATAATATTGAGTATTGAGTAAGATAAGTTTATTTAAAATCATATCTTAGTTAAACAATATATTTAAATGAAATTCAGTGAAAATTGAAAATTTCAATAAATTATTTTAGATATTAAAAGAAAAAAAAAAAACTATTCAAACTGAAATAAACATATCCTTTATTTAATGATAAATAATAAAAGCATGTTAATTACATTTGAGTCTCAATTTAACTATTGAAGTATGTTTTGTATAAATACAGTTTCAAAAAAAAAAAAAAAAAAAAAATCTTGACACTCGCGATTTTAGACGTTTTGTTAAATATCTAAAAATATACACGAGGAATGACTCTGAAACTCCAGATGTATGAACAAAATAGTACAGGCCATATATTTTCGCGAAGATTCCCCCCCCCCCCCAAATCCAATAGGGGACCGTAAACAAATTGAAAAAGAACGAATATGTTTTGAAAAGCCCTGTCAAAACTAATGTAGCAAAAGCATTCAAACTGCAGATTATGATTAAATGATTTACGGTAATAAACTGTGTTCATTTTTATGCGGATAGTATGTTTACTCGTAGAAAAATTAAGGTTTTCATAAAAACGGTTCAAAATCTTGCCAAGTTTTTTATTTATAATTTGCAGAGTTCTTAATATAAAACAATGTGCTTTGCAGAAAATATTAGAAACAACATTTTATATGATACCCTTTAATAAAGATTAAAAAATAATAATAATTGTATAACAAATGAACAGGTTTATTAAATAAATTTTCACTGCACATGCGTCAACTCTATAAAAATTTCATTTGCATACTATGTTAGCTAAATGTATAGAGCAACTTTTATTAAAATTTCAAAATCATAGCTTGAAAATTCTGAAAATTATCGTCGAAAAAACAAGATCAAAATCAGTTATTCCCAAAATGAAGCAAAAAGATGAGGAGCTGTATCCAAATACAGTAATACGTGCAATACTGTGTAGACACTAATCAATGGAATATGGATACAGCCCCTCATCTTTTTGTTTCATTTTGGGAATAACATATTCAGCTAAAAGCTAAATTATGATAAAAGTCATAGCAAAGAATAAAAATCTTAATGTTTTTTTCTAATGGGCTTGAATTATTAACTCTTTAAACAATATATATAAACATCAGAATTATAAACTGACATTTAAACAAATTCTTCTAAATACATACAGAAAAAAAACAGTCAAAAATGTTATTTTACAAGATAGTTAAAAATTCAAAGAATTGTTTTCAGATAAGACTACTAAAACTAAGCATCAATTAAACTGTATTTTTAAATGAAACTGGATCAAAACAGAAAATTTAAACAAATTCTTCTATACATCAAAACAACAACTTTATTTAAACTGTAATAAATATATTCCGATTTGAATCATAAACAAATAATACATATATTAAACACTTTTTATTAATGAATCCAAGTGTCTACTTCTTTTATATTATCTGCCCTTGAAATTGCACTCAAAAACGTGTTTTAGACATAAACATATTTTTACAGGAATTTAAATTTATTCAGAAACAAAGCGATTATTATGTAATAAAATATTTTAACTACAAACCTTAAACCTAAAAAAAGGGTTTTTTTTATAATTTTAATGATAATTGGCAAGTATTACGAATTAATTATACAATAATTTTAATGAAATAATAGCAAAATCAAACTTTGTTCAAATTCTTTGAAGATTTTTGATAAAAATTATAGAAAAAATAATCTTAATATATTTTTTGTGTTTGAATTATGAACTACTCAAACAATACATTATTTTTTTTAAAAATGAGTAAATTGATTTTATTTATTTATTTATTTATTTAATATTATGTATTTACTGTATTATTTTTTTTATACAAAAACTACAAATTGCTATAAAAAATATTATTTAAAAAAATTAAAAATACAGAACAATTATTATAAGATAAAATTATTTAAAATTATGCATTAGTTAAATAATATATTTAAATGAAGATGGGTCAAATCTGAAAATTTCAATAAATCACTTTAGATGATAAAATAATAAAAGTATACATACTCTGTGTTTAATAATAAATATTAAAAACTTATTAATTCAAATAAACATATTTGTAATTACTTAAGAATCTCAATTTAATCATCGAATAATGTTTTGCATGATTGGGTAAAAATATCTGCTTTTTTTTCGGTCATCTGCTCTTAAAATTGCACTCTAAAAACGTGTTTTGATTTTTAAATAATCATAAATTATGAACTATTTAAAAAAATATTTAAAAAACATAACCTAAATATCTAAGCTGAAACTTAAAGATAAAATTGTTTTAAATATCGAAAAGAAAAAAAAATAGAGAGAGAACGATTATAATAGAAAATACTGTTTAAAAAGATAATTAAAAGTCCAAAGCAATTATTTTGAGATAAGATTACAAAAAATTATGCATCAAATAAAACAATAAATTTAAATAAATTTGGTCTAAATTGAAACTTTAAATTGATTCTTATACACATCAAAACAAAACAACAACAGCAAAATGTTTAAATTGCAACAAATATATCCGAATTTTAAAGAAAAACAATACTAACTTATAAAATAATAAAAACTTATAAAATATTTTGGAGTTTGAGTTTGATCATCAATTAATGCAATTCATGAATGAATTAAAAATTAAAAAAAAAAAATTGTTTTGAGGTAATGTTTAAACAGTTAATTAAACATTAATATTAGTTGAACAATATTTTTGAATAAAACTGGATTTGAATTAAAAATTTTAATTATTCTATACATCAAACTGCATTAAGTTAATTCACTTTAAGGTATTCGACAACGTTCGAAGCCATTTCTTTTTTTAAATTCTACTTTTGAGACATTTTTCGGTATTTTTCAGTGTAATATAACACAGAATAAAGTAAATTATATTTAAAAAAATATATATGTTTATGCAACGTTTTAAAATTTTGAAGAATTCTGGTCAGTTTTTAGCTTTTTTTAATTAAAATGTCTCCGGTTTTTAAAAAAATCAGAATACATATAACACAAAATATATTTTTTGAAATTATCCGCGTTAGACACTCTTGAGTATGAATGAACTATAAACTAGTCAATATACGGAAATCTAAAAGATTTTTAAATTTATTCATAAACAAGCAGACTATTATGTAATAAAACATTTAAAATACTAACCTTCAGACCTCCACAAAACAGTTCAGTATCATCATAATTTTCCGGCGTATTAAAATCCATTCTCCACATGGTATTTCGTGCAGGGGGCTCCACCATTCTTCCATGACCATAAACTAACACCGGAAAAAGGCATAAACCTAACAGAACATTTAGAACCACCGGCTTCATCCTTTCAGTTGAAATTGTTCTAAAAATCTATCAGTGACTTAGTTTTTAAAAGAGGGCCCTTCTCATGAAACCAGGATATGGCAGGTACCTGTTTTTTTTTTCTCTGTTGTGACCTGGAGGGGCACGTCTCTCTTCGTGGTGCCCTATTTTTGTTGATGTGCAGACGATTTCGAGTCTTGTAGAATCTGATGTTTTGACGATCAAGTTCAAGGTCATCGTGAGTGCTCTGATTTTGATAGCAATTGTTGGTTAGTGGGTCAGAAGATGTTTTAAATGGCACATGTTATGTCAGTGCGGGACGATAACAGGCTAAAATACATGATAAAATGCAAATGAAATGCAGTTAACATAGTTAACAAGTTGGAAGTTGCACGGCAAGCGAAGCAAATGAGGTGCGTTCGTATTATAAGGAAGTCTTAAAAATATTCAGATCTTGGTGTAATAGTATACAGTACTTCGGATGCAGTATAGTATCCGAAATCTGTTGTGTATCCCTGTAAATACTATCTAACTTTTATTATACAGAAAGTAACTTTTAGTAAACCTCAGCAACGTATATAAATTTCATAAAATGTGAAATAGTTTAATATTATTAAAGCGCGTCCCAAACAATGTTTCCCCCTATATAATGGAATAATTTTGTGTAGCCCGGTAAATTAATAATAAATATTTTTTGCACCTCAGATTGTATAGAATGTATATTTTCGTACAAATTTTATAGATGCATATCAATTTTATTATGTTTGAAAGAGTGTAACCCTATTAAAATGCATTTGAAACTATATTTTCCTATTGGCCGTAATGCAAAGGAATACTTTTGATTGTCTCTGTATTCAAACTATGCATCCGATTTTCATAAAATTTGAAATGACTCGACAAAATCATGCAACAATTATATACTTCAAATTTTCAATGATTCGGCGCCCCACCAGTGGCCGAGAGGTTGGGACCTCTCAACTGGTAGACGACAGGTGCTGGGTTCGAACCCAATCGCGGCTGTCGGCCTAACCGTTCGGAGTTTTCGTGGTTTTCTTCGAACCTTTCGTAAATACGGGTTAGGTTCCCTTAGAAAGACCCCCACGAAGGGCACCCCCCCTGGTCCTATATCCCTAGCGCAGATAATCGGACGTCAAAAATCAACCAACCAACCATCAATGATTCGGCTGGATAGTTTTTGCTTTCTTATATGCGGACGGACTGAATGACAACTATAGGTGCTACATATTTACATAATTACGGACTGACCCAAAAACTGACGAAATATTACTGGAATTACACCGATTAAGTTAACAGCGGCATTAATGATTGAAAAAGACCCGGATGATAATGTTAATCTATGGGGCTTTCTTTTCAAATATCTCGCTCAAATTTTAGTATTTTTACAAGATTATTTTTTGCATAGGATATCTGAGGACGATCTACAACCGAGCTAGTTCTTCTTATTATTATTATTATTATTATTTTTATTTTTTTACTATACATATTTTATATTATGAAAGATTCAATTTCAGAACCGGTTCAAACCAGTTTCGAAATTTAAAGTTTTTTTATTTTTTTTTTAATCTGAAACCAAAATTGAAAAATAAAAACTAGCCCGGTTGTAGATGGTTCTCAGCTATCCTATGCAAAGAAAAAAAAAAAAAAAAATCATGTAAAAATATTAAAATTTGAGCGAGATATTTGAAAAGAACGCCCCCATAGACTTTGAGTTAGAGCAATAGTCGTTTATCTCTTCCAATGTAAATCTAATTTTTCAGAAAAAGCTTTTAAAATTTTTCTCTTCGGTTTAAATTAATATCGTCTGCTTTTTAGGTGCGTTCATAATTATGTAAATATGTAGCACCTCTAGTTGTCTTTCAGTCCATCCGTCTGTTCGCATATAACAACGCAAAAGCTTCCAAACCAAATCTTTGATATTTAAAATATGTAATTATTACATAATTTTGTCGAGTCGTTTCAAATTTTATTACAATCGTACGTATAGATTAATTACAGGGAGAATCAAAAATACTCGTTATATTACGGTCAATGGTAAAAAAAAAAAAAAAAGGAAGTTTTAAATGCATTTTAATAATGTTGTACTCTTTCAAACATAATAAAATGATTGGCATACTAAAATATACATTCATAAGTATACTAAATATAGATTCATAAGTATACTAAAATATACATTCTACACAATCTGTGGTATACAAAGAATATTTTTTAGTAATTTGTAACGTTAAACCCACGGTGGGCGTCATTTGTAACGGTAGGTTGGTCGTGGTGGAGGTTAAATGTAGACATACTCATTAATTTAGGGTAAAATAACAAAGTTTATTAAAGTGATAATGGCTGAAGGGAAGTGGAGCAAGTCTTCAAATTTACACAACTGAAAACACTATGAACAGCTAAATCATACTCACAGGCTTCGGCCTAGCTCAGTCGGGGCACCGCCTAACACTTCTCACTATCTTCTGGCTGAGCTGCTAAACAAAGCTTGATTAAACAGCCCGTGGCTGTGGGTAATTCTTTATTTCACCAAATAATCAAAAATGGAACTAATAGAAACTCTCTTACCATGGCCGAATCTCAAAACAACTATCCAAACTCCTTTCCACTTCGCTGGAGGCCGTCGCTACTTCCTATTTGCTAGCACTTCGCTGAACAATAATTCACTTCGCTTGTCTAATACTAGAGATCCTCACTCGCTGGCTGCTGGCTAATGCCAGAGACACGCCAGAAACACACTCCATTCACTCAAACCCAAGCTTTTATATGCTGCAAACTGAGATACTTCACATTAACATATTACTAATAACCGCAAGCTAACTGTAAAATCCGAAAGAGCACACACACTCTAGAAAGTTAAAGTAAAAGAGAGGATAGACGTCGCTTTTACGCTTACACATGTTAACTTATTGACGTCACGATCTCAGAAACACTGGAGTGCCTTTATGGAAAGGTCACTCCCTCACAACCCCCCCTCGGATTTTACAGAGAAAAAGGACTGTGCCAAATGCATGCCCAGGACTTTTTCTTGTTATAAATGTCGAGCCGTAATAAACACAGTGATGGGTGAAATTTAGCGCCGAAACATAACTTTTAAAATATTAACTTTAACCCATCACAACCAAAAAACCTCAGTTTGCCTCAAATATTCACATATTCAATCCAATCGTTCTTCTATCTTACAAATAGCCTCCGTAAAACTTCCAAAAACTCGTAAAACTCTCAAAACTAATTACTTCTTCTTTCAAAACAGCCCACTCCACTGAGAGTGCTAAAATTTCTCAAAACACTAAACTTCCGAAATTTTCCTCAATATTGCAATACAACTATAACATTACCAAAAATTATCTCTCCATAACTTTCCTAATACTAAAATTCGCACCAAGTCCAAAAAACCCAATGCGCAAAAATTTTCCTCATCCAAATACCGAACTCATCTAAAATTAAATTTTACTTCATACTCAAAATAACTCTGCTATTACGTAATACCTACATACCCATTAGCCAATGAATTAACTCCCAAAATTCTTCAGAACTTAACTCCACTTTAACAATAATTGGGGCACATACGTACAGCGTCATATCGCTGTGCTTATGCAACATTAAAAAAAATATAAAAAATTTACAAAATGACGTCATCATGCTCTTCATCTGTATTAACTAAAAGAAAAATAGCAGAATCAATACATAACACAGGTATACTTCCCTGCAAGAAAATCATATTAACATTCAATTTTAATACAATACAATTTCAAATTCAAACGCAGCTTAAAAATTCGCAACTTGCGGAAACCATTCCCAACTAAAGTACAAACGCAACACATAAAACACGAACGATAAGAAGAAAGTTAATTCATTAAATGTTAGTATAAGAGATAGAAACGCGTGTCAAGGACTTCTTGACCGCAAAACACGTGCGCGCCTGAACCGCGGCGCGCACGTGTACAAAATAACCCCAAATTACTATCTGTACTTTCTGAAAATTTAAACATACATTAACATACATTTTATAACACATGAACAATATAACAACATAGTAACATTTTTAACAAATAACACAACAATTTAACAATAGATCCAGAATTTTTAAAAGCAGTTAAGACCAAAATCTCGAACATACATAAAACTAACAATTTTGCAAACAAATTTTGAACACAATTAAGCACTAAACGTGAGTCCGTCAAAAAATTCCAAAAATGGCCAAAAATACAAAACAGTCTTTCTGCTTTCTATTCTTTCATATTGCTACCACATATATGCACTCTAATAGAAATTTAATAAAGAACATTATCACCCAATCATAGAGATGATTCGCTGCTGGCTGGCTTCATACTACAGGATGGTTTTCTCCTCTTGTCCCAGAAACCTTGTACGAAGGATCTTTCGTCATCGGAACTGTATGGTGACGCCACAGTTGACTGTCGTGCCTGCAGCCTGGTTCTGAATGGATGCCGCGACTTGTAGGTTCCGCTTGACGACTCTGCTCTGGCCGGTTCGCTGGGGTCACTCCACGGCGAGATTCACACTGCTGATGCCGGTAATCTGAGAGTTGTCTCCTCTTTCTAGACGCACCCGAAGTTACTGAAGATCCTAGACCACGTTTCTTTCTAGACCTACGCTGTTTCTTATTGGGCAAAAATTCCGACTTTAAAGTCCTTTTAACAGTTTGGCGAGTGTCCATCTGAAATCTTTTCCGGGGATTAAGTACCGAAGATGGTGAACTATTAGATAATGTATGTTTGTGAGGTTGCTGTCTAATAGGTGGAGGAACTGGACAGTTTATAATTTTTTGTCTTTTATGGCACACAGAGTCCGATGTATTTGACACAGTTCTCTTATTTTTATTATCATACTTTGCTCTCGGATTGCTAGGCTTTCTACTTTTAACAACAGTTTTTGGAGCTGTTTGACCAACTTTTCTTCTTGAATATTGATGAAAAGAATTAGATGAAGAAGTGCTGGACTCGGGACACTCATTGGATCGGGAATTTCGCGAAACACCACTCGACACATGAGAACCTTCACTACCATTTTCTCTAAACTTATAAACTCTAACCTGATCCAAATTAACCGTCATTCTTTCACCATTGACATCAACAACCAAATTATTATTTCGAACTTCTAAAACCTCGAACGGACCTACAAACTTCGGACCAAACTTAGCTACTCTCTTTTGACGACTTGAACTTAACCAATGCTTTTCTACTAACACAAAGGCCCCACCAGTGGCCGAGAGGTTAGGACCTCTCAACTGGTAGACGGCAGGTGCTGGGTTCGAACCCGATCGCGGCTGTCGGCCTAACCGTTCGAAGTTTTCGTGGTTTTCTTCGAACCTTGCGTAAATACGGGTTAGGTTCCCTTGGAAAGACCCCCACGAAGGGCACTCCCCCCATGGTCCTATGTCCCTGGTGTAGATAATCGGACGACAAAAATCAACCAACCTACTAACACAAAATCTCCAACTTTCACTTCTAACTCCCTCCTACGCATATTATAATACTGAGCCTGCTTTTCTTGCGCTTTTCCCATCTAAACTTGAGCTTCCTTAACCAACCTCTCAATATCCTGACACATGTACTGACTTTCCGCATCTGACACCATAACTAACCTTTGGAATGGAGTAATGACTTTTCTACCCAAAAACAATTCAGCTGGTGTTTTCCCCGTCGACTCGTGAACTGCTGTACGAAGTGCGTACGCAAAATGCTGAAGAAACTGGTCCCAATTTGCATGATGAGAACCAACATATGAAGAAATCATTTGAATTAATGTACGATTTACACGTTCAGCCATATTAGACTGAGGTCGATACGGAACAGTAAAAGAATGATCGATCTCCAGCTTCTCACACAGGGCCTTAAATATATCAGAAATAAAACAAGGGCCATGATCGCTCACTACCCTAATTGGTGCACCATATTTAGAAATATAATTATCGAAAAATGCATCGGCAACTGCAGGTGCAGAAGCCTTCCTGAGGGGGACTAACTCTACCCATTTACTAAAATAATCAACTATAACTAGCACAAATCTATATCTTTTAGGATTAGACAATGGATAAGGACCGATTAAATCTACACCTACACATTCATTAGGAAAATTTACTTTAATAGGAATTAATTTGCCAGCTGGACTTACATTTTTATAATTATAACGTTGGCATGTGCTGCAGCTGGAGACATAAGCGCGCACTGCTTCCCGCATTTTAGGGAAGTAGCAGGATTCACAAATTCGAGCATAAGTTTTCCTGATTCCTAAGTGTCCTGCTAATGGATTATCATGAAATTCTTTCAAGATGGCCTTACGAAGACTAGCCGGAATAAAAACTCTTAATTCACCACGTGAATTTACAATTTTAGAATAAAAAAGAAGACCATCGATAAGCTTAAAAGATTGGGACCATTTCTCAAACATAGGCACATCTGCGCTCGGGACATCATCATGATTTTCCAAGTAACGATACAAACTACCAAACTCTTCATCTTGCTTCTGTTCCCTTATCAACTGCTCTCGCGACTTTAACACCAATGAAGACAATGCACAACACTTAACTTCCTCCGTGACCTCTAAACCACCATGCGGGTTTCGTGACAGAGCGTCCGCTACCGCATTCTGCTTGCCAGCCCTATGTTCTATAACCACATTATACTCTGCTAACTTCAAACACCATCTGACCATACGAGACGACAAACCCTTTCCATTAGTTAACTTTGTCAAAGCTGAATGATCCGTAATGACTTTAACCGGTATATTAGTGAAAAAACAACGAAATTTATTCAAAGCCCAAATTACTGCAAGACACTCCCTTTCCGTAATCGAATAGTTCCTTTCGGCTGCATTTAAAATTCTCGACGCAAAAGCTATAGGTCGACCTTTCTGTGCTAACATCGCTCCAACCCCCACTGCACTCGCATCGCAATACTCTTCAAACTGAGATGAATAATCGGGGTGAGCCAAAACAGGAGGGGAAACTACTGCCTCTTTTAATAATTCAAACGATCTCTGAGCCGCTGATGACCATACAAACTTCACCCTTTTCCTTTTTAAATTATACAACGGTTCACATAACTCCGAAAAACGTGGAATGAACTTGGCAAACCAAGCCACCATCCCTAAAAATGTCGCCACTTCCTTACTATTTTTGGGGGGACTCATTGACGTAATTGCCTCAATTTTCTCATTATCTATATTAATACCATCACGCGTAATTTTAACTCCTAAATACTTTATCTCTTTTCTCAAAAATTTACATTTCTCTAACGTAACTGTTAACCCAGCATCTCTTAACAACGTAAATACTTCCCTCAATAATCTTAAATGCTCTTCAAAAGTAGCTGCCATTATAATTATGTCGTCCAGGTAGACCAAGACACCCTTACCAAGCAAAGGTTTAAGGATATTATTCATGGCCTTCTGGAACGTTGCCGGCGCTCCCGATAAACCAAAACTCATTCTCTTAAAAGCAAAACAACCGTCCCGAGTAATACAAGCAGTCTTAGGTATGTCCTCCGGCTTCATTGCAATCTGAAAATAACCTGACGTAAGATCTAACGTTGACATATAATTCGTACTCGTTATATTAGCCAAAATGTCGTCAATAACTGGAATAGGATACTGAGGGTATTGCGTTATCGCATTTAACTTTCTATAATCTACTGCAAACCTATATGCCTCTGGATTATCTAAACTTTTCCCATTATTTTTACGACATAACACTACTGGCGATGCAAAAGGAGACTCAATTGGCATTATAATATCGTCCGCTAGCATTTTTTGAATATGATAATCAATTATACCTTGTTTAACTTTATCATAACGATATGGTTTACTAGCAACAGGTGCTTTCAAACCAGTATCAATCTCATGCCACGCAACATGCGTTAAACCCGGTTTATCAGAAAAAACCTCTCCAAATTCATTCAAAAACTTATTAAATTCCTCCTTCTCGATTTCACTTAACCCCGACTCCTCCAAATTAACTGACACTGCAACATGCTCTTTCTTACTCACATTCTCATCATTATTCACGATTAACGACTTTTTAAAGAAATCCAAACTAATTCCTCTATCCTTCATATAATCCACACCAACTATACAATGCACTGTTAATCCATCTAACACACAAAATTCCCAACATGTCTTAACCGAACGAATTTCAACTTCCAATTCTACTGAACCTTTATTATCGCAAGCTACTCCCTGTGCCGACTGAACTACCAGACTTAACCTCTTCAACTTCTTATACGAAAAATATTTCCGATAACAATCAAAAGAAATGAACGACTTATCTGCCCCTGTATCGAAGACACTTTTAACGACAATACCATCTAACACAATTAACACTTCAGGTAACTCAACCGGATTAATAGTAATTTTATTCAAACTCACAGAAGGCTTTTCCGATTTAATCTGTGACTGCATACCTTCCGAAATACAGTCACCTACCAGTTTAACTGACCCGACCTCCTCACAGCTCTCCTTTGCACTGATCTACCTTCAAAATTCTCATCCGAAGTTAATCTTACTTGCGAAGAAACATTCCTGTCCCGTACTCCCCCTCTCCGATCATAACCACTATTCTGTCTATTTCCATACATATTTCTCTCACCACTTCTAAAATTATTAGCACCACCACAATTCCTATTACCATTACTCGTATTCGACATATTACGACCAAATCCATCATTTCTATTACGCAAATTACTATCCGGAAATCGCTTCCCCCCTTTCACAAAATTACGATCCCCCTCATTTCTCAAATTTCTATCTGTGACCGGTCTCTGACGAGGGCTACGCAAATCCCGTTGATCCGAGCTATGCCGAGTCTCATACTTCGATAATATCTGATGCATCTCTGCAAAATTCTCCGGTGCTCTAACTTCAATAAAGTCCTGTATACTTGGATTAAAAAGAGGAAAAACAATGTCCAACAATTCCTCAAATGTGATATCTAAATCTAATTTATTTTTTAGTTCAAGCTTACGTAGATAGAATTTTGACGCCGACTCATAAATATTCTGCTTATTACAATAGAACTCTTTTCTCAAAATACTTTTATCTTTAACTGGAGGAAATGCCTTCTTTAACTCAATCACAGTTTGTTCAAATCTTTTCGCTTCATCATTAATCAAAAACTTTCCTATATTTTCCAACCACAAAAGTGCTTCGCCCTTCAACGAGCATTTAAGCACTACGTATCTACTTTTTTCAGGTATATTATTGAACAAAATATAATCATCTAATTTAACTAAAAATTCACTAATATCACCTGCACCGGTAAAATACACACGTGGCACAATCTCATAATGTCCGATGTTTCGTTGGGCGCCATTTGTAACGTTAAACCCACGGTGGGCGTCATTTGTAACGGTAGGTTGGTCGTGGTGGAGGTTAAATGTAGACATACTCATTAATTTAGGATAAAATAACAAAGTTTATTAAAGTGATAATGGCTGAAGGGAAGTGGAGCAAGTCTTCAAGTTTACACAACTGAAAACACTATGAACAGCTAAATCATACTCACAGGCTTCGGCCTAGCTCAGTCGGGGCACCGCCTAACACTTCTCACTATCTTCTGGCTGAGCTGCTAAACAAAGCTTGATTAAACAGCCCGTGGCTGTGGGTAATTCTTTATTTCACCAAATAATCAAAAATGGAACTAATAGAAACTCTCTTACCACGGCCGAATCTCAAAACAACTATCCAAACTCCTTTCCACTTCGCTGGAGGTCGTCGCTACTTCCTATTTGCTAGCACTTCGCTGAACAATAATTCACTTCGCTTGTCTAATACTAGAGATCTTCACTCGCTGGCTGCTGGCTAATGCCAGAGACACGCCAGAAACACACTCCATTCACTCAAACCCAAGCTTTTATATGCTGCAAACTGAGATACTTCACATTAACATATTACTAATAACCGCAAGCTAACTGTAAAATCCGAAAGAGCACACACACTCTAGAAAGTTAAAGTAAAAGAGAGGATAGACGTCGCTTTTACGCTTACACATGTTAACTTATTGACGTCACGATCTCAGAAACACTAGAGTGCCTTTATGGAAAGGTCACTCCCTCACAAATTTACAGGGACCCATAAAAGTATTCCATTGCATAATGGTATAAGGGGAACATTGCTTAGGCACTTTTTAATTGCATTAAACTATTTAATATTTTATAACATTGATATACGTTACTAAGGATTACTACAAGTTACTTTCTTTATAACCACTGAGCTCGACAATAATACGGAGAGCTAACTCCCTATTCTGATACATTGAATCCAGCGGTCCGTATACAAGAATACAATGCCAAAGATTTTCTGACGAAAATCTCAGCGCTTTTTGTTGAAAAACATTTTTTTTCTGTTTTGGTTGATATTTTATAGTAGGATAAATTTTCTATTAAATTTGGACAAAAGGAAATGAAAAAATATTATGATCCAGATTTATTCCAGTTTATAAAATAGTCTTTTATTTTAAATAATAAAAGGGGAAAAATATAGTACATACACTGATCCTTAAATGTTTCAAAAGATGACAGATACTTGTTTTTGGAAAAAAAAAAAAAAAAAAAAAAGATATGACAGATAGATGATTACACCATATTTTTAGAAACAGCATCATAATACAAGTTATTTAGTTAAAATAGATGTGTTTCAAAATTTACAGCCTTTAATTTTGCTTATATTAGCATTAACAGTAACGAAATTACCTCAATAAAATTGTCGATATATATGTATCTTGCTTTTAATGGGTATGACCACCGTCCGTTTTCAAACAGTTAATAAGACGTTTCAATTTTCGGAATATAATCGATAATACACAGTGACCTTGAACGAATTATTATGCATGTCTAACGCGTATCGCAACATCATGCCATTTCTCAAAAACCAAGATCTTTGAGAAATATGCTCAAAATAGAATTCAAATACATATAGCCCCACCAGTGCCCGAGAAGTTCTGACTTCTCAACTGGGCGATGTGTGTCCCACCAGTGGCCGCGAGATTCTGACCTCCAAACTGGTAGACGGTAGGTGCTGGGTTCGAACCCAATCGCGACCGTCGGCCTAACCGTTCGGAGTTTTCCGTGGTTTTCTGCGAACCTTGCGTAAATACGGGTTAGGTTCCCTTAGAAAGATCCCACGGAGGGCACCCCACCCCAAAGGGCCTATATCCCACAGTGTAGATAATTGGCCAACATAAATACACCACCACCACGTGAATACACTCAGGCGGCATGTGCTGGGTTCGAATCTAAACGCGGCCTAACCATTCGAAGTTTTCCGTGGTTTTTTTCGAACCCTGGATTTACTTTTAATTTCGTAAATACGGGTTAGGTTCCCTTAGAAAGATCCCCACGGAGGGCACCCCATCCCTTTCGGGCCTATATCCCAAATGTTGATAATCGGCCGTCATAAAATAAACCAAATTAATCAAATACATATATGTTAGAATTATAAACAAATATCCGGGATCAGACGAGAATAAAACAGACAGCGTTTTTTAATGAAAAAATCGAATAGCTTATCAAAATTACTGTGCAAAAATTTCTAATTATAACCACTTTTAAACCACATTTTTTATCTTTTTTAAAACACACTGTGTGCAGATTCGCTATTTTTGCATACATTATGCGTACTAACCCTTGATTATTTCAAAGACCTTATCAGCGTTTTTAATTTCTACATATATACTAAATATATCAGAATGAAACGACTGCGGAACTAAAACCAATTTTAATTTTAACATAAAAACCTGATTGCGTCAAGGTGACCCCAATCTTAATATTATATGCATACAACATATGCATCAGAATAAATAAAAAAAATGAATTGAATGGAAAATTAGATTACAACCTTTCTTATGCCTCTAAATAAGGTTAATTTTTTTTTCTTTTTACCATTCATTTCTTAACTGCGTTAGTTTTCCAGTGATAGACGGTTAGACGCACTTTTGTGATCCTTAACAATGTCATGCGTCTTATGCTCTATTAGAGATCAGCACGGGCCGGAATTCCCAGGCCCGTTTAAATTTTAATATTTTAGGCCCGGCTTGGCCCGTACAGAAATCAGTGAAAACAGGCCCGGCCCGTTTTGGCCCGTTACAATTTCTACGATTTCTAAAAAATTCAAATTTTTATCATATAATTAAGATTTTTTTAAGGAATACTGCATACATATCTATGTAATGATTTTACAATATATTTTGCAGAAAATACACATTAACAACATTAATGATTACTTAGATTCTTAGGCTTTTAACATTCGAATAAAGATTCATTAAAAAATTAATATGGCTTAGAATAAAAGAAAAAAGAAAGAAAGCTAAAAAACATCGTTATTTTTGAAGCTGTTTAATAAAAGAAGATTTCTAAACATATTTCTATATCATTTTATTAAAGATTTTAAATCCAAATTCATTCTTAAATTCAAAGAGGGTCCTTTCTGATACATTTCTAAATTCATTTTTTCCCCCTCAAAAGCGCATAAGATTAGCAGTTATCTTTATTCAGAAACTATATAATCGAATGGCGTTATCCATTTTTTAATACAAGTAATTTAAGAATACTGCAAGCAAATAAAATACTATCATAATTTGCGTTTTGAATAGAATTTCCGTAAACGATAGCATGGGAAGAGCGAAAAACCTGCAATCATTTGAGAAAGTATTATACCTCAACAAGGTTATACAAGTATTTTATTTACCAAAAATGAAAAACGCTATTCGATTCCAAATCCCTTCAATAGTTAGACTTATCACTGCCCGAAATTTTTTTTTATCGGCCCAGCCCGTTAGAAAATTCGAAACGATTCCGCCGGACCCGTACTCTATGCTCTGTATGTGCCCTTTTTTGCGAGTATTATTTGTATGAGGATTTGTATTACACTTTTCTTAGTACTTTATTAAAAAATGAAAAAAAAGGCAACTAAAAAGATATAATGATCTACTATTCTCGAACTATTTTTCCTTAACTTTCTACAGAAATTAGAACTTGAATTACCAACTTTATACAAATGACACTAAAAGCTACAAAAAAAATTATATTTCAGTAATAAATTGAGATGCAGTTTTCAAACAAATTGCATTTTAAAATGCTTTTTTCCCTACTAGAGGGCTCTGGGCATTAAACTTGCGATGTGCTCTGACCCATTCATCCAAGGGTATTGCAGGTAGTATAATTATAAAATACATGTTTTTAATTTTAACTACGCTATAAAACTGTTCAAAGTCTACACTGTAAACTACTGTTCCTAAATTAAATTTTTCTAAGATGTAAGGAATATTCCTTAGCGAAATTTGGGGATGTTTTTTAGTACGAGAATAGAAAGTTATTTATAAGACACACACACACATATACATATATATATATATATATTTATTTATTATTAATTTGTAAATTTATGAATGTGTGTTTTATAAATACGAATACAATTTCAAAATACACATTTGTTTCATCTTATATCTGATATTCCGCATTTTAAACTTATGATTGTAAGATACATTTTTAAAAATGCAAGAGGTTAAAATTATAAAATTAAACTAGTTATAAATTTTAGCAGACTTCGTTACATTTTGATAAACTTTCGAAATTAAATTTATATTCTCTACAAATTTCGGAGTGAGCTGTAGCCGCATCATAGTCCAAGAGCCTACCGCACAAAAACCTAAGTCATTAAGGCCCCTGTCCTCGCTCGAGGAAACACTCGCGAGCTAATGCTATTCCTATGGGGAAGCATTTTTTCTAATAATTCTTTCGCATTTTGACATTTTTGAATTTTTTTTTTTTTTTTTTTTTTTTTTTTTTTTGCATTGGATAGCTGAGGTGCATGCCGACAGCGCACCTTTTTTACTTTTTCGATTTTGGTCGCAGATACTTAAAAAAAAAAAAAGCACTTTCAGTTTCGAAACCGGTTTTGAAACGGAAACTAACTTTGTAAAAAATATCAGCAACCAAAATCGAAAAAGTAAAAAAAGTGCGCTGTCGGCATGCACCTCAGCTATCCAATGCAAAAAAAAAATATTATTCAAAAATGTCAAAATGCGAACGAGTTATTAGAAAAATGCTTCCCCATAGGAATAGCATTAGCTCGCGAGCGTTTCCTCGAGCGAGGACAGGGGCCTTAAGCACAAGAAAAAAATCCTTTATACTATGGAAGAGTAGTAATAGAGGAATCCAATGATCCATGTCTGCCGGAAGCGAAGGGGTGCATAAGCCAAAAATTAGTACCACTAGTAGTTGACTCGAAGAGTTAGCATTATGTTTTCCTGCACCCAGTTTTCCGTGTTTTCATACTTTTAATTGTACGGCACATACAATGATAGACCTATAAGTGAGCATAATATGAAGGATTTTTTCTTGTGCTCGATGACTTAGGGTTTTGTGCGGTAGACTCTTGAACTATCAGCCCTTCCCCTGTTTTACGCCACTGGCATAAGGTTTAGGTTTGGTTTATTTTATGTCGGCCTATTGTTTGCATGTGGGATATATGATCTAAAGGGGTGGGATGCCCTCCGTAGGGATCTTTCTAAGGGAACCTAACCCGTATTTACACAAGAAAATCCAAAGTTAGAAGAAAACCACGGAAAACTCCGAACGGTTAGGCCGACGGCCGCGATTGTGTTCGTACCCAGCACCTGGCGTCGCCCATTCGAGAGGTCAAAACCTCTCGGCCACAGGTATAACCTCGCAGCCTCTGGTCTTCGTCTATGGCAGATTCATACTATCAGTTAATCTGTATGTTATAATTGTATCACATTTTAATAGTCATGGGGGGGGGGGCGAATTTCGCAATATTGTGTTTAACTATGAGTTTCTGAATGTGAGTGAAATCTTGTGATTTTTGTGCAGAAAAAAAACCCTTTCTTGAGAACAGCATTTCCTATGTAAAAGCTGTAGTGCTGCCATCTGCAGATTCGATTGTGAAACAAAAGCTTTAAAAGCAGAAATAAATGGTTCAATGATCCCCGATAAGGCAAGCTTGAGTAAAGTTCTGCTCTAATTTAGTTTGTCTTATTGGAAAACTGATCCCTGATCGATTTTATCTGTCGCCGTGATCGTATAGTGGTTAGTACATTGCGTTGTGGCCGCAATAACCCAGGTTCGAATCCTGGTCACGGCAGTGCTTACTTTTTTTTCCCCATCTCTCATCCGTTAAAATATGCTATGAAAATATTTAGTAAATTGTTGAAAGTTGAAAATTATTTACATTATTATATTATAAATTATTCCTTTTAATGGATATTATAGATCCAAAACCGTTCTGAAAGTGAAAGTAACTTTATAAAAAATATCTGCAACCAAAATCGAAAAAGTTGTTAAGGAGCGATCTTGAGAGGAACCTCAGCTATGCAATGGAGAAAAAAAGATTTAAAAAAGTCAATATACGAAAGAGATATTAGAGAAATGCCTCCCCATAGGAATAGCACTAGCTCGCAAGTGCCTTCGCTTGCAGGGACAGGAACCTTAATCTTACACTTATCTCTGGTATCCTGTGACTCCAAATCATGCTAGGTTTCGTTTTGTTTCTGACGGGTCAATTATCAAGACGAGGGATATAGGCCTAAAGAGGGGGGGGGGGTGCCAAGGAAACTATTAACGTAAGGAAATCCAAGGTTCGAAGAAAATTACGGAAAACTCCAAAGTATTAGGCCGATGGCCGCGATTGGATTCGAACCCAGCATCTCCCATCTACCAGCTTCGAAAGCAGAACTTCTTAGCCGCTGGTGAAGCCCAAATAATTCTCGGAATACACATTTTAAAAACTAAAAATATCATTTTGAAGTATTAAAATATGTTTTTTATTATGATAAATTGTATTTAAAATTAATTCATAAAGTTTACAAAATTTTAAATTTATAAGTGTGCGTGTTATGAATATGAATATAATTATAAAATACATACTTTTAATTTCGACCCCGCGTTTTAAAACTGTTCAAATTCTACATTGCAAAGTACTGCTTACAAACTCTCTTTGGGGCCCCACCAGTCGCCGAGGGGATCCGACCTCTCAACTGGGAGACGGCAGGTGCTGGGCTCGAATCCAATCGCCGCCGTCGGCTTAACCGTTCGGAGTTTTCATTGTTTTCTTCTAACCTTGCCTAAATACGGATTAGGTTCCCTTAGAAAAACCCTCACGAAGGGCACCCACCCTCTTGGGCCTATATCCCACGAATAGATAATCGGCCGGCACAAAATAAACCGAACCAATCTATTTTTGGAACGATGTAAAGAATATTTCTTTATAAATTTTGAAGATGTTTCTCATTATGAGAATTGAAAGTTAATAAGACATGCATTTAAAAAAAAAAAAATAATTTATGAATTTATAAATGTAATGTTTAAAAATACGAATATAATTTAGAAATACGGTAATAGTGTTATTTATGACGGCCAATTATCTGCATGAGAGGGATAGGGCCCTAGGGGCAGTGCCCTTCGTGAGGGTCTTTCTAAGAGAATCTAAACCATATTTTAGTTTAGAAATACACATTTTTTTAATCTAAATTTGATACTGTATACTCTCAACTTGCGATTGTAAGATGATCTTTTAAAAATACACTGTAATAATAAAAAAAAAAAATTAAGCTTGTTTGCTGTTTTTTGTAATGGAAATTATATTTTAAATTATAAAACTTGTAAATTTATAAATGTGTAATTAATAAATATAAAAATACTGCAGAATCGCATTTAAAATTTATAAATGTGAATTTTAAAAATAACATTTTACAGGAAAAAACATTAAGACTTGAATCTGATAGGAGAGGAAAATGCCGTATCTCCCCGCTAACCGCCATTTTGTTTCTCTATTATTTCTCACAAATTATTATTATTATTATTATTTTGCAATTATTATTATTATTTTTTTTTTTTTTTTTGAGGAAACATAAAATAAATATTTTTGAGGCTTATGCATACTAAAAAAAATATGTATTTTTTCACTTTACTTGAATGTTTTACCAAATAAATAATATTTAAATGAAACGATTTTTACTATTAATAATTTGGCCTTTCAATATTTGAGTTCCTACAGTAGATTGTCTTGTTTAATTTAATATCATTTTTTTAAATGTATGATTCAATCATTAAATAATCATTTCAATTGCATTTTGTAGTTTGAGGTTCAGGGACCGACTTACAAATTAAGGGGCCCTGGGCACAGATGCTTACGTGGGGGGGGGGGGGTTATTACCGAATATATATTATATATTAGACCAAATATATACTATATATGTATTATTGAAAGCCGTACTTATTAAGTTCATTATCGACTATAATATATATTTTTTGAATATCGATTAAAAAACTAAATTTGATAATTATTAATTTGCTTTTAATAATTATTTTATTATTATTAAATTTAACTGAATATATGTTTTCTAAGAAACTGTGTGTTTCAGATTTCTGTTTTCTATGTAATTTCATATGTCTGGAATGATAAATCTTCCACAGTACTGTAATATTTTAAGTATTTAGCTGTTAATCAAATAACATTTTTTTTTCAAATATAAACATTCATTGGAATATATATATATATATATATTATTATTATTATAATTCAATTCAATTCTAATTCTTCGTTTTGGTTTTATTGATAAAATCCATTGGTGAATCTTGTCAACTTTTAATGGTATTATATATATATATTATATATATATATATTCTTTTTTAAAAGTTAAAACTACATCTAATTTTGAACAACAATTAAAAAAACTGTAACAGCATTTAGGGGCCCCTGAAAATCGGGGGGCCCTGGTCCTGTGCCCTGAATGTCCCTGCGTAAATCAAGTACTGTTGAGGTCAAATAATAATATAATGCATGAGAAATAAACAGGGAAACAAAATGGCGGCTAGCGAAAAGATACGGCATCTAAGCCGGAAAAATTCCATTTATAACAGGTTCACAGTATCAGGTACTTTGTTATAATTGCATGCCATTTTAATAATCGAGTCTGCAAATTACGTAACGTTAGGTTAAAAATAAGTCTGCGAATCTGATAGAAAGCGTATTTTTTTGTGCAGGGAAATAAGCTTTCTTGAGATCTATTTAACCCTTTCAGGGGCAAGGTAATTTAGAAATGCTCCAAAAATGCTCAAATAATTGATTCACACCACAATTTAAGAACAAATTTAGTCTATCATGTAGTATTCGCCTGGAGATGGTGGTCATTTTTTTGCCGATTTAAATTTCTGTATTTGGATTTATTCATTTATTTTTGTTATTGTTTTTTTAAATGTATAATCGCTGAAACATTTTTGACTGTGATTTCGGAATATATCTATTTTTTAAATGAATATTTGCTTTATCTAACTTTCTTAAAATTTATGCATTTACCGATTTGTAATTATGAATTCCTAATCCCCCTTCCCTTATTATTTTTTCTTTTTTTATAAATAATGTTTGCAGTGCTGATTTTCAGTTTAAAAGCTTGCTGTTGTATATATTTATTTTCAGTATTGTTCAAAAATTAAGTATAAAGAGGGCATAAGTGACAATCATAGAAACAAGATGGTGGATTCCTGGCGAATACTACATCTGTTCCCAAATTTATTTTTAAATAATCAGGAGTTCTTTTTCACGTATATTGTAATATCGAAATTGTACTAAAAATTTACTGGCGTCAGTTAGTAATTGGAACAGTAAAATTAATCGTTTGGAGACTGCAAACGACGCCTCTGAAAGGGCTAAAAATTTGGGAATTTCTATGTAACTTTTCTATCAAAATAGTGGTGCTGCCATCTACGGACTACAATCTGAAATTAAGTTTCATTTGAGAATTAAATGGATCAATGATCCACAATAAGGAAATGATACGAAAAAAATATAGCGTCATTTACCCGATTTATTTGCAAATTGATCGTTTACCACTATCGCCGTGATCGTATAGTGGTTAGTACATTGCGTTGTGGCCGCAATAACCCAGGTTCGAATCCTGGTCACGGCAATATGAATTTTTTTCCCTTTTCTAATTTGCTCAAACATGTCATAAAATCTGTTAGTAAAATGTCAAAAGTTAAAAATTATTTACATTGTTAAATTCTTAATAATTTCTATTACGATCTATATCACTTAATAGGAAATGGTTCTATAATTTCCTAAGCTATTAATATTTACAGGAGTATACGATGTTAATGTTAGTTAAGGTATCCGAACACCTTTAAAACGTAATTTTCAACCGAAATGCCGATTCTTCATTTATGCAATAATTAGCCGCTCTTGATGACCAGTTTGGTCTCCTTTAAATTTATACTAAATATTGCATCATAATATGTATATTCATAATTTAATTTTACCTGTTTTATTGTATGCTAAATCAGAAAATTCTGCTAGAAAATTCAAAAACTCGGTATTTTTATACTTACTGGGCACAGGTGATAATTCACGAAACAATACGACGAAGACCCGTAGCATGTTTTCGTATTTCATTAATTTCATTTAAAATGTAATCCTTTCACTCATTTCATTTGTAATGCAAAACTTTAATATTAAGCTGAAACGTTTAAAATTCATGAATTGTATTTTTTTTTTTTTTTTTTTTTTTTTTTTTTTTTTTTTTTTAAGTAACAGAAAACTAAAAAAATAAACAGAAAACTAAAAAAATAATATTTTAAAACTCTGTAATTACAGCGAAAGAGAAAAATTAAAGTAAATCAGATTTACCTTGGTCTAAATCTTTCTAAATTACTTTTACACAATAACCGATGATTTGCATTTCATTTAGATGTTGCCATTGAACAACTAACAAATAATCGTGATTTTTGTGCCACATACGCTAGCTTAATATATATATATATATAATAAAATTGACTCGTTTATCAGTCGAATTAACTTAAGGGTGTTCTTAAATCAAAAAGGGCAACTTTGTGACATATGCTTTAATTTATTTTTGCTCGGAAATGCATGAAAAAAGCAGGTGTTGTTATTCAAAAACTGTCTAATTGCACTCAATTTTCTGATTTTTTTAAAAACGCAGTAGATCTTTCATAACAAGCCTTCAAAGTTGACGTTTTTGAGCACATTTCCGGACGAAAGCAGAAAAACCGGTCGTAAAGCAGGAGAAAAACGGGTGATGATGTTTATCGAAATAGCTTAGAACTGGATAGGTCATAAAATGGAATATCATAAAATGGAAAAATCACCTCGATTCGAAATCGCTTCCATAGTCAGGCACTCCAATTTTATATCTTTTTGTTAAAAAATGAATTTGTAAATGTGTCAAAACGTTTAGCGCTTGTTACGCGGAGCAGTTGAGAACACCCTTAAATTGTATTTGCATCTTGATTATAACCAAAGAGACAGCTGTTTAAATTTACAGCTATACAGCTCTTGAGTTTTGTTTAAAAGTTACTTTTGGCTCTTTCTCAAAATGAAAATTTTCAGATTTTTACTGACACAAAACATCCAAAAAAAAGAAAAAAAAAAAAAAAAAAAAAAAAAAAAGCGTGAAATGCCACGAAATTTTTTGCTCGTCTTTTACAAATGTCTATTGAGGCAATAGATTACAACTCATGATAATATATTGAATAGTTTTGTATTAACACTGGTATGAATAACTAACTTGAGACAAATTTTGCAATTTTTCCAATACATTTTTACTTTAACTGCCATATCAACTGAGGTAAAGATGTGACTATAATGTGTGTACTCTAAGTCCCAGAGAAAATTATTTTGTTTATTATGCGATTTACAAAATGTCAATACACTGTTTTACTTTGGTGTTATCCCATTTTGCGGAAATGTCAATTTTTGACATAATTTTGGCTATTTTTTCTATAACTCTCGTGCTGATAATTTGCCGCACAACAACAACTATTTTTTAACAATGTTAGGAATATCCGTGTGTAAAACGTGAAGTTGGCTCTACCAGTGGTCGAGCGGTTCTGACCTCTCAACTGGTAGATGGCGGGTGCTGCAATCGCGGCAGGTTGGCCTAAGTGTTCGGCGTTTTCGTGGTTTTCTTCGAACCTTACGTAAATACGGGTTAGGTTCCTTTAGAAAGACCCCCTACGAACAGCACTTACCCCTGATCCTATATCGGTCGAGACAAAATAAAACAAACAAAACCCAAATTTGACGATGTTTCTCACTATGAGAATATATGGTTTGGTTTATTTGGTGTCGTCCATTTGTCTACACTAGGGAACGCTTGTAAAAAAATAATGAACATTTCATTTATTTCGCAATTTATTAACGGTTGGCTACGAAAAATTTTTTTTTCAAAAAATACTTTTTCTGTCAAATACTTGCCTCACCAGTGGCCGAGAGGTACGGACCTCTCAACTGGTAGACGGCAGGTGCTGGGTTCGAACCCAATCGCGGCTGTCGGCCTAACCGTTCGGAGTTTCGTGGTTTTCTTCGAACCTTGCGTAAATACGGGTCAGGTTCCCTTAAAAAGACCCCCACGAAGGGCACTTCCCCCCTGGTCCTATATCCCTAGCGTAGATAATCGGACGACAAAAATTAACCAAACTGTCAAATACTTTTTAAAGTAAACATGTTTCATGTTGAACTTTTTTTTAAATGTTTATTTAAATAACTGTAGTTTGTCATAACTATTGTTTTGTCATATATATATTTATATTGAAAGTTAACAATGAAATTTTATGAATTAAAACGAAAATTAAATTTGTTTCAATCTCAAAACTAAGTCCAAATACATGACTTCCTTGTAACTCATTGTCGATTCAATTTAGTTGCTAGGGAAACAAAAACTTCTTTGATATTGAAATTTGAAATGTATTACAGCAACATTCTTTATCTAGCCTTACGCTTAAGTATATGAAAATACATTTATCAATATGAAAATATTTTCTGTATATAAAAATTATTTTTACAGTATTCAAATTAAGTAACTACTGGAACAGGCAATATATATATATATATATATATAATATTATATAACATATATATTAAACTCTCTCATTCTTTAAGTTTAAATTCATTAATACCATTTAAGGACTATTTAAACGCATTCTTAAAATATTTTAACAAACAATTTTCAGTTACGTGGATATCGTTTGCTTTTGGCGAAGAAAAAATCTGCTTGCCAAATAATAAGCTTTCGTCTTTTCACGCCAAATATTGAAAAGTATTTTATTTTTTTACATACTTTCTACTGTGATTCCGCCGTTAAATTTGACTGATCCTTTATTACATATATAAGTATTTTAATTGGTATATTTTTCTTCAAAAGATTCTGAGTATGCCCACTATGGAGACCTCCTTTGCTACATCAAAAACTAAGTATATATTTTAACCTGGAAAGAAAGAAACCTATGCAAAATTTGTCAGGGATCAAAGTCTTTCTAGAGATTCGTCAAAAAAAATTGATATTGAATTTCTACGCAAAAGCAGTAGTGCTGCCATCTTTACGTTAATTTTAAAATAAAAGCTTAAAATGTGGAATTAAATGGTTCAATGAACCCCAACAAGGAAAGATTGGTAGCAAATTGCTTTAATTAGGTGATTTATTTGAAAACTGATCGATTTTGGCTGTCGCCGTGATCGTATAGTGGTTAGTACATTGCGTTGTGGCCGCAATAACCCAGGTTCGAATCCTGGTCACGGCAGTGCTCCATTTTTTTCTCCCCCCTCTCTTATTTGAAAATATATGCTATAAAAATATTTAGTACATTGTTAAAAGTTAAAAGTTATTTATATTATTTAATTATAAATCACTCACTTTGAACTGTATGTAATTTATTTAAAATAGTTTTACAATTTTTTAAAATGCATGATTTTTCTTCTATTTTAGATATCTTAATACATTCTAAGTTTAAGAAATTAAAAATCTATTTTAACTGATCGATAAACGGGAAGTTTTTTAAATATAGCACTTATAAAACATGATAAAACCTGTTTTAGTTTTATTCATGATCTTTATTTTACCTGAACTTTTCTACATTTATCATTTAATTTAAACTGCATTGAAAAAAAATTTAAAATGCGAATATATATATATATATTTTAATTTAAGCTAAATTGTTGTCTTATCTATCTATCTTCTATAATAATAAAGAGAGAAGGATGTTTGTCTGTCAGCGCTATTCTGAAGAGACTGCTGCACGTAGAGTTACAAAATTTGGAGGGAAGGTACTTTTTTACATGTAGTTTTGCACCTCGAAGCCCGATTTTCGATTTTTTGTTTATATTTTTTAAATAATTTTTTTAGGCGATTTTTAGCGTTATTTTTGCGGTTTTATCCCATTAGTTTAAGGAATACGGTTTCATTCTTTTAACCCAAAATAGCAATTTTTTTTTCTCTTTTCAACAAAGTTTATTCGGAATTTGTACAGCGATTTTTGAATTTTTAACGAATTTTTAATGCGATTTTTAGTGTTTTTTTCTCATTTTGCGGCTATTTTTTGAGATTGATAAAAATAAAATCGTTTTAAACTTTTAGCCTAATGCCCTAAATTTTGCGTTTGTTACGATTTTTAGATTCTAACGATTTTAATGCGATTTTCAATGCGATTTTTAACGTTTTTTAAAGATTTTTGCGTTTAGCATCTATTTTTTTCATAGTTGTTCCATCAAAAAATTGATCTGTTGAGAATGCAATAAGTAGTATTTTTTTGTGAAATCTACCTAAAATATCAAAAATTTAGGTACCACTATTTTCGAATAGCAATTTCATAAACTATCTTAAATTCTTGCTTAAGACCGCTATCCCCTCGAGTTATATATCACCTGATAGGTTATTTAACAGAGTATGGTTTTGATAAAGTTTTTGAAGAATAGAGTGCTCTACCTGGTGGTGGAAAGTGGAACTAATAGAACGCTATTTTCTTAAATCTATAATAATAAAGAGACAAGTTTGTGTGTGTGTCAGCGCTGTTCTGAAGAGTCTGCTGTACGTAGAGTTACAAAATGTGGAGAGAAGGTACTTTTATACATGTAGTTTTGCACCTCGAAGCCCGATTTTCAATTTTTTGATTAGATTTTTTTTTTATATTTTTTTAGGCGATTTTTAGCGTTCTTTTTGCAGTTTTATCCCATTAATGAAATAAATACGGTTTCATTCTTTTAACCCAATATAGCAATTTCTTTTCTCTTTTCAGCAAAGTTTATTCGGAATTTGTACAGCGATTTTTGAATTTGTAACGAATTTTTAATGCGATGTTTAGTGTTTTATCTCATTTTGCGTTTTTTTTTTTTTTTTTTTTTTTTTTTTTTTTGAGATTCATAAAAAGAAAACCGTTTCAAACTTTTAGCCCTAAATTTTGTGTTTGTTACGAATTTTAGATTTTAACGATTTTTAATGCGATTTTCAATGTGATTTTTAACGCTTTTTCAAGATTTTTTGCGTTTAGCATCTATTTTTTCATAGTTGTTCTATCAAAATCTTGAGCTGTTGAGAATGCAATAAGTAGTATTTTTTTTTTTTGCGAAATTTACCTAAAATGTCAAAAATTTAGTTACCACTATTTTCGAATAGCAATTTCATAAAATATCTTAAATTCTTGCTTAAAACCGCTACCCCTCGAGTAATATATCACCTGATAGGTTGTTTAACAGAGTATCGTTTTGATAAAGTTTTTGAAGTATAGAGTGCTCTAGCTGGTGGTGAAAAATGGAACTAACAGAACGCGATTTTGTTAAAATTTGGAAATATAACAATGTGATTTATTTTAAATTTTAAAATGGTTTATAATACATGATAAAAATGTAAACAAAGAATGGTGTGACACATTTCAGGGTGCGTGAAAGGAGGGGCGCGAACAAAATTAGGAAATGTAATAAGGAGATCTGTTTTACACTTTAAGGTAGTTTATAACGCATGTTAAAATTTTTAAAGTACTGGCGATACTCTGGAGAGACCGCTGCACGAAGTTATGTATGAAATTTTACACCTTGAAGGCCGATTTTCAGTTTTTTTAATTTAATTCATATGCAAATTTTAGTGGGTTTTGAGGCGATTTTTCCACATTAGCAAAAAGGAAAGCGGTTTCATTCTTTCGACCTTTAAATTAGTGAATTTTGTTCTCTTTTCAATATAATTTATTTGGATTTCGTGCAACGATGTTTGGATTTTTAGTGAATTATTTAATGTAAATTTTGTCGCTATTATTCGACATTAGTAAAAGGAATTTTGCTTAAAACTTTCAGGCTGATCTATTAAATTTTAGCTTTTAAGATTTATGAATTTCAGCTAATTTTAATGCGATTTTTCGAGATTTTTTGCGTTTGATGTCGGATTTTTGTCATTCATGATATATTTCCAATTATAACGTTTTACCCTATTAGAGTAAATTTTGACCCCTGTGATTTTTTAATATTAGTGATTTTTAATGCACTTTTCAATGCAATTTTTAGAAATTTTTCGAGTTTTATGGTGATTTTTTGATATTCGGAAGTAAAAATTGATTTTAAACTTTTAATCTAATATAATTTTAGGGATTTTTAACGCGATTTTTCAAGAATTGTTGTGTTCCGTGTCGATTTTTTAGGTGCGTTAGTAATTATGTAAATACGTAGCACCTATTGTTTTCGCTCAGTCCGTCCGTCTGTCTGTCTGTCTGTCCGTCTGTCTGTCTGTCTGTCCGTCTGTCTGTCTGTCTGTCTGTCCGTCCGCATATAACAACGCAAAAACTACCCAACCGAATCGTTTGAAATTTCAAATACATAATTATAACATAATTTTGTCGAGTCATTTCAAATTTTATGAAAATCGGATGGATAGATCAATTACAGGGACAATCAAAATAATTCCGTTACATTGCGGTCAATGCGGAAAAAAAGTTTCAAATGCATTTTAATCGTTTGAAATTTAAAACATATAATTTTTGCTTAATTTTATCGAGCCATTTCAAATGTTATGACAATCGGATGTATAGATCAATTACAGGGACAATCAAAAGGATTCCGTTACATTACGGTCAATGGGAAAAAATTTTCAAATGTATTTTAATCTTTTGAAATTTAAAACATATAATTATTACGTAATTTTGTCGAGTCATTTCAAATGTTATGAAAGTCGGATACATAGATCATTTACAGGGACAATCAAAAGTATTCCATTACATTACGGTCAATGGGAAAAAAGTTTCAAATGCATTTTAATGATGTATTCGAACATAATGGAATTGGCATGAATCTATGAAGTAAATACTAAAATATGCATTCTGTACAATCTGTGATGCAAAGAATTTTTATTATTAAATTACAGGGCCACACAAAAGTATTCCACTACTTAATGCTATACGGGGAAACATTGTTTGGGGCGTGTTTTAATTATATTCAACTATTTCACATTTTATGAATAAGATATACGTTCCTGAGGTGTAATAAAAATTACTTCCTGCATATTTACAGAAACACAAAGATTTCGACTACTATACTGAATCCGAAGTACGCTCTACTATATCACCAAAATCTGAATATTTTTAAAACTTCGTTATCGTACGAACGCACCTCATTTGTTACGCTTCACGTGCAATTTCCAACTTGTTATTATCTATAAAGGATTTCCTTTTACTACGTGATTATCCTGTCGACCAATTTCGCCAAATTATATCAATCGTGAAACAAGCGAAATTATGCAAATAGATGTAATTTTTATGTTAAATAATGAAAGAAGAGATAATTTAGAAAAACATTAATACAAATACATATAAAAATAAGACGTAAAAACCACTTGATGACGTAACAAACATATGTAACTTGTTTAATGTCAAGTGAATATGGAATTTACGATCCGCCATTATTGTAGTTTAATCTTATGGTTTGACCCAGATAGTTTCTTGGTCAACCGGATAATCAAATAGTTCAGATTTCCGATTAGAATGTTTTATCCATTTGATGAAATTCTGATTACTGCGATTTAAAAAATAACTAGCGATATTTAGTGCATTTTTCAATGTGTTTTTAATGAACTTTTTAATGCGATTTAGTACTATTTTTTTCGATCCCCACCACAGTGGTGTTTCAACAATTAAAAAATTATTTTGTTTTCAAACTTTTAGCATAATATAGTAAATTTCACCATTTACCTTTTTTAAATTTGACGATTTTCAATGTGATTTTTGATATATTTTGTGTTCTGCGTCGATTTTTTTGTAATTCATGTAAAAAAGAATGGTTGCTACGTTTTACACGACTAGAATATTTTTTTATTCACGGGATGTATTTACATTTCGCGATTTTTAATGAATTTTTCAATGGTTTTGTATTGGTTTTTTAAATCTCACGGCTATTTTTTGAAATTTCGAAAAGGAAATTAATTTCAATCATTTACACTTCATTTACGAATTTTGAAATTTAGTTATTTTTTAATGCAATTTTTAGCAATGTTTTCATTATTTCTCACGCTTTGCGCCGATTTTTTCATTCGTATTTAAGAAATAATTCAGATTACACTATTTTACTCTATTAATGTAAATGTTGTTTCCCGCTATTTTTGAATTTGAAACGATTTGTAATGAATTTTTGAATACAATTTTTAGATGTTTTCGAGTCCATGGTGATTTTTTCACAATTGGAAAAGAAATTTTTAAATAATTTGTAGCTTAATGTAGTAAATTTTGACATCAATGATTCAGATTTTTTGTGTATTTTCATAAAATGTTTAGCAAGTTTTGTGTCGATATTTTTTAACTAATGAAAGAGTTCAGATTTCAATGTTTTGCCCATTATGGTAAATTATGTCCGCAGGAATTTAATATAAATGTTTACCTTACTATGGCAAATTTTGTCCGGATTTTTGAATTTTACTGATTTTTAATCTGTTTTATAGTGATTTTTCAAGTTCTGTGACAGTTATCGACATTGGTAAAAGAATTTCGGTTTCTAACTTTTAGCAATTTTTGGGCATTCTCAGTCTTTTTTTTTTTTTTTTTTTTTTTTTTTTTAAGGAATTCGTTTTTAAATTTCTAGACTAATAAGAGTTTGCTTTCAAACTTTTATCCTTTACGGTAATTGTTTTGCTCTCTTATTTTGATCTACAGCAATTTTTAATGCAGTATGCTTTTTTTTTTCTTTTTTTTTTTTAGTTTATGGCGATTTTTTTCATATACGGAAAAGGAATTCGGTTTTTAATTTCTTCGCTAATATGATAAATTTTCTCCTGTGCGATTAAAGATTTTTATTGCGATTTTTTAGCAGTTTTTTTTTTTTTAGTATTTTAATGCTTTTTACATTATCAAATTAATTAGATTCAAAACATTTATCCAAGCAGAGTAAATTTTGAATTCCGTGATTTTTGAAAATTTTGCCATTTTTAAAGCGATGTTTACGTTTCTTCGCGACCCGCTTCGATTTTTAGAGGTTCAATTTTTGGCCGAATTTATTAAATTCTGATCTCTTTTCTTTAAAGTTTATTCGAATTTTGAAACACAATTTTTGAATTTTGTTTTATATTTTTATGAGATTTTTAATGTTTTTTGCGATTTGTAAGATTTTTCCACATTAATAAAAATAACCCAACTTCAATTTTCTAGCCCATCTCTTTTCAACAAAGATTAGACGAAACTCGTGCAGTGTTTTTTAAATTTTTCGAGGTTTTCATTATGAATTTAAAAGTTTTTTTGCAATTCTTGCTATTTTTTGATGAACCCGGGCAACGCCGGGCAGAACAGCTAGTTACTATAATAAAACCATTTCATTACAAATAAATAACATATTATATTGAAAATTGTAAAAATACGTTTCCGGTATTTTATTTAAGCAGTATTTTTCACTTACTACTTTTTAAGAACTAATTAACATAAAATCTTATTTAATAATAATAACAAAATAAATTAAAAATAATTATAAAATAAATATCTATTCAATCTTACTTTTGCTGACATTCCCTCTAAATTATGATTTTAAACCTCTTTTTTAAAAATTCAAAGTGTTTTTCATCATGATAATGAGCTTTAATGCATAAAAGTTTTATAATTTAAAAAAATGAACATTTTATAAAAATACATCTAAGATGGATACTGGTTTAATATTACATTTTACACTTTATTATAAATCTATGATTTTATAGTTTCTTAAAAAAGCTTGAGTATTCTAATAAAAGATATTTAAGGTGTTTTACATTAGAATAATATTTATTGATTATTAAATCGTAAAATTTATATTATTTATTTTTTTGTTTTGTATTTATGTCGGCCAATTATCTACGCTATGGGATATAGGCCCTAAAGGGTGGGATGCCCTCCGTGGGAGTCTTTCTAAGGGAACATAACCCGTATTTACGCAAGGTACGAAAAAAACCACGGAAAACTCCGAACGGTTAGGCCGACGGTCGCGATTGGGTTCAAACCCAGCACCTATCGCCAACCAGTTTGGAGGCCAGAACCTCGCGGCCACTGGTGGAGCCAATATTATTTATTAATGTGGCTTTCATAAATATGAATATACATTGGATGATCGATTAATTAACTCTTCGATTTGCTTTCGCGAGAGATTTTATATCGATTAACAGAAACCTCACAAAACAAAGCCGACAAGAAAGTATTGTTGTTTATGACAGGCGACTGTCGATACGAGGAGCATGAAGCATAATTTACTGGTACCAGATGACTGGGAATAAATTTTACTTTTATACGATGTACATAAAATTTGCTTAGGGGGCTATTTACATATTGAAACAAACACAAACTTAATAATTTTCTTCTCCTACAGCAGTGCTCCACCAGGGGCCGAGAGGTTCTGACCTCTCAACTGGTATACGACAGGTGCTGGGTTCGATCGCGGCCGTCGGCCTAACCGTACGGAGCTTTCGTGGTTATCCTCGAACTTTGTAGGGGTTAGGTTCCCTTAGAAAGACCCCTACGAAGGGCACCCCCCCCGGGCCCTTATCCCTAGAGTAGATAATTGGCCGACATAAAATAAACCAAACCCCTATAGCAGCACCCAATTATGACGCCCTAAATGAAGTTGTACACCCTTCATTTAGCCTAAAAGCGAATTTTTATGCAATTCGTACCATAAGTGTCGGAGAAATTAATTATTTTAAAACGAGGATATTTTAAGGATTGTATCCAAATTGAAGTTCAGTACTCAATAGTTAACCGCGAAAGAGCACCCTTCTTTATCAAGGTAACTTAGACACTACTCAAGCAGTCATTGAAGACTGGGACCCCAATAACTTAGAAATGCCTTTTATGCAATGAAATATCTTAAAAACAGTAACATTTTTTTTTCAAATATTACTGTAGCAAAATGTTACATTAATGCTTTTGTTACAAATGCTGGCGATAACATGACGAAAAGTGTTTCTTGTTTCTTTAATGTGGCCAAGAGAATTCATCCTCCAAACTGGTAGACGGAAGGTGCTGGGTTTGAACCCAATCGCGACCGTCGTTCTAATCGTTCGGAGTTTCCCTTGATTTTCTTAGAATCTTGAATTTCCTTGTGTAAATACGGGTTAGGTTCCCTTAGAAAGACCCGCACGAAGGGCATTCCCCCTAGTAGCTATATCCCTCGAGCAGATAATTGGCCGTCATAAATACAACCAACGTTTCTTCAATATTAAGTATTGGTTTATTATGTTTAAATGTTTTAAAAAAAATTGTAATTTAACAAATTACAACGACTATTTGGAAAAGGTTATTTTCAAAGACTCAAATTTTAAAGATTTATCAATAAACCCTATATTTAAATTAATAATAATAATAAACATCATTTTTAGGATGACTATAACGAGTCATATATTACGTACGCCGTGCATTAAACATTAATATTCCTCGACCAATGATTAAAAAAAAAAAAAAAAAAAAGTAGATTAAAGATAGACAACTTTAACTGTTTAAAACGTGCGTTTTTATTTGGTGGAGTTAGTCAGCCTGCTTCTGAACGCCTCATATTACGTACGACATGGATTAAACATTAATATTCCTGGACCCATCACAAACAAATTTAAAATGAAATTTCAGCTTTACAATTTTTGAAACTGAAAATTTTTCAACTACTTAACATCGCACATTTTGAATTTTTACACCTTTGCGTATTTTTACACCGTTGCGTAATTGCACTTTTTAATGAAATTTGTTTGAAATATCTATCACAATTTGTTTTTAAATTATTAATTTGTTTTTAAAGTTTTTAGTACTCAAGTTTTTGTCATTTTCGCAACAGAAGAATTCAGTTTTTTTACATTAAATTTGGACCAATCAGAAAACGAATAAAATTAAATAAGTTGCCGAACTCAACCAATTAAAAGATTCAGATATACTTTAGATTTCCCAATTCTCTACCGAAAACATCAACTATTTTTTCCAAGTGCAGTAGACTCCCTCAAATCCGCACAGCTTGGGGCCAGGGGTTGTGCAGATTTTAGAATTTTGCAGATTTCTGGTCATTGCTTTGATTACAATTTTTAAACAGTCATTTAAATGTAATTAACACTGCAATCTGAACTATAGGGAATGCATATAATAAAGTATTAAAATAGGTAATAAACAAAACTAATCAAAATTTAGATAATTTTTTAAATGATTAAAATGCTAAAAACAAAGGTCAAATTAATAATCAATAATGTATGATTAAATATTCATTATAAAGATGGAAGGTATTTTTTCTAAATTATACAATGAAACTTTACTAATTCACATCAAAATCATAAATTAAGGGAGTTGTTTTTCATGTTTAGCTACACTTAATAACCAAAATAGCTTGATTAATACGTAAATATATTTGATAAGAAGATTGTAATGACCAGTGATATAAGCAATATCTTGAATATTTTCAAAAAGAAAATTTATCCTTCCTTGATAAAAAAGCACGAATTTAGTAACATTAACAAAACTACAAATTAAAAAATATATGGAATTGATATAAAACTGAAAAAGACAAATTTTGTCCCTATATCTGAATTGTGATCTTCATTGTTTACGTCACCCGACCAGTGGTTGCGAGGTTTTGACCTCTAAACTGGTAGACAGTAAGTGCTGGGTTCGAACCCGACCGTCGCCTAGCTGTTCGAAGTTTTCCGTTGTTTTCTTGGAACCTTGCATAAATATGGGTTAGGTTCCTTTAGAAAGACCCCAACGAAGGGCATCCCACCCCTTAGGGACTATATCACACAGTGTAGATAATTGGCCGACATAAATACAAACAAACATTGTTTACGTCCGTACATAATGTGCGGATTTAAGGGAGTCTACTGTAGTTTAAAAAAAAAAAGCATTTGCCTGTCGAGTTTGCAGTGTTAATTCATTATTAGATGCTAATGCAAGGGAATAGGGGCTTCAATAAAAATATAATCATTTACATACGAAATGTATTCATTTTATACGAAACTGAGTGAATGCACGGAAGAAGTTCCCAGCAGGGGCTATTTAGTTGCAAAACTTTTTCCATCTTCAACAGCTCGAAAATTTCCTATACAATTTCAGACACATTTTTAAAAGTATAAATATGAAACTTGCTGAGGGGATTTTTGAGGAGACGTATAAAGTGCGTGTGATGTCTTTTTACGCTCAATTCATTAGAATTTGATTTATAAGCATTTATCTTCTCAGTATGACCCTTTTTTTCGTTCGCAGACCTCCCGCTTCGGAAAATTCGGTTCAAAATGCTGTTTTTGATTGTTTTTTTTTTTGCAATATTTTCTGCATTTATCAGAGAATCGATAATTATGGCAGCTTGTGTATTTTGTAAATAAGAGAATTTGAAAGTTTGGTGCATTTGAGAGCAAAAATGTATTTAAAAATAAATCAGAAAATAAGCAGTTTGAATCGAAATACTTGTTTCAGGTTAATTGTTTACAACTAAATTTCGATTTTGAAAAATCATATATAATATTTTTACTTACCCATCATACGTAGTATAGGGTAAGTTTTGCAATCGTTTTTAAAATCGAAAATTTTTTTGACGGATTTACACGTTTTAGACACTGGAGATTTCGAAAAACATATTTTTAGAAAAAAAAATTTGCCGTCCGTCTGTCTGTGTGTCTGTAAACGCTTTATCTCCCGAAAAAATTGAGATAGAGACTTGAAATTTTGTATGTACTTAGTATGTAAGAATTGGACGAAGTCTATTTAATATCAGTAACCTCGATTATCCGGAACTATTTTTTTTCGGACTCTCGAATAATTCGATCTGATGAAAGATATATAAAAATTTTCGAAATTTTTTATTTTAAGGAGTGATCGTAAAAGGCAATAAAATAACACAAATTTTGCATAAAGAACGAAGTCGATCGAATTATTAGTTGCCGCGATATCTATAATCCTGTTTATCAGATTCTTCGATTTTTCATGACTCTGTATTTCATTCAAATTTCAATTCAAAGATATATTTTAATTGGAAATGAGACGCATAAGCTGACGCAATAAACTGTTAGTTAATAAGATAATTATTTTTGATTTGGTTTGGTTTGGTTTATTTTTGTCGTCCGATTATCTACACTAGGGATATAAGACCAGGGGGAATTGCCCTTCGTGGGGGGTCTTTCTAAGGGAACCTAACCCGTATTTGCGCAAGGTTCGAAGAAAACCACGGAAACTCCGAACGGTTAGGCCGACAGCCGCGATTGGGTTAATTATTTTTGGAGTTATAAGGATGTTTCTTTTTCACAATTCAGTACTACTTGAATAGTTTGGCGTGTTGTATAATTTGTCGAAATAGATTCATCAGTAACTCATTAATAGAACATTACTATGCATAGTAAAAATATTAAATACACGTTTAAATTTTGTTTTGGAATTGCAATGCATTTTATAAATAGTTTATAAATGTTTTATTTTCATGTATTATGTATGCATGTATATGATGGGTAAGTTTTACGGTGGCCCCCAACGACTAGTTTAATAATGAAAATGTGAGTTGAATAAGAAAAAAGTAAGCCAAAGTATGCCCGGTTAACGGTATGTAATAAATTAACATAAAAATAATGCAAATAGAAATTTCTAGAGATTCTAAAAAAATTTTGATAATGCAGTTGTTTGCAGGGCCCTTCTATGATATCGTTATGATATCTTTTTTTCAAAGTATTTATCTTGAAAATTTAGAAATGCGAATTTTAAAAATAACATTATCAGGAAAAAAAAAACTCCAAGTCTTGATTTGGATAGGAAAAGAAAGTTTCCGTTATGAAACTTATAAATTTTTAAATGTGTAATTAATAAATATAAAAATACTGCAAAATACATATTTTTAAAATTTCTAAAATAATTACGATTATAAATGTTTTTTTTTTTTTTTTTTTTTTTATTAATGGATAAAATTTTATCATTTTATAGATTTATAAATGTGAATTTTAAAATTATACAGTAGAAGTTATACGGTAAAAATATACAATAGAAACCATTAAAACTTGAATTGGATGAAACAGGAAAAATTCCAATTATAATAGGTTCACTGATCAGGGTATACGACATTTCGGTCCCGCCACTTCGGTCCCACCATTTTGGTCCCCAGACATTTTGGTCCCGAGACAATTCGGTTCCAAGACATTTCGGTCCCAAGACATTTCGGTCCCCAGCAACATTGTCTCTTGCCGTTTCGGTCCTTAGTCATTTCAGTCCCTTGTTATTTCTTTGCTTGCTATCTTATAAGTCGGGTTCTAATTGTTGTAGGCCTGCCAAATGGTATAAGTTCATCATTATTCGGATCTTTTTTTAATTCTTTTAATTCTCCGCCTCCTCCTCCCAAGTTTTATACAAAGTTGACTACAAGGGTCCAATAAATTAAAATTTTTATAACTCGTCACAATGAAATCACAGCGAGTTGAAAATTATGTTTGGTTAAAAACAATGTGATATAAATTTAGGGGATATTGTCTTTTTCTTTTAGTAGTAGTATCATTATTAATCAGAATAAATATTTTAAATTTTATTATTAATTATTAGTAGCAGTATTTTATATGAACTCCTATAAACTATGTAAACTAAAAAGTATTTTATATAAAATGCCATAAATATTTTTTTGGCTTTTTACGTACATTTTTTAGAACCTTTCAATTAGCATTAATTGAATAATAAAAAAAACTTATTTTTTCCCAATTAGTTTGATAATAAATGTCTTTAATAATTCAATTAGACAGTTATAAGTTATAATATATCCATATTTCCTCAAATCACCCATCTACACCCTCTCCTTTGATAATTCAGAAATGAGATATATTTATTGACGAACAAATTTGTATTTTTTTTTTTTTTTTTTTTTTTTTTTATAACACAAAGTTGCATTTTAGAAATTTGTTTTCATAAGTTACTTTCCGCTATTAACATTGCGAAAGCAATTGTGGCTTCGTAACTGGGCATGCTATGAAAAAAATTTGTTTTTAGAAATTTGCCTCCGCCACTTTTTTTTTTTTTTTTTTTTTTTTTTTTTTTTTTTTTTTAAATAATAATAGTAATTATTGATTGCATTTTTAACAGTCTTCTCACGCCATGAAGATAATTTTTGTGAGTTAATTTTAATGATTACTGTTGTTGTTTTAATAAGGTTGAAATCTTCGCTTGCTGCTGCTTTTCTCTGTGTTATGCAATTAATTATACCACGAAATTCATTCATATTTGTTTTATTAGTCATCTGTTTTATGTATCAAAGTTTTAAATTACACTTCACAAAATAGGTAAAAAGTTAAGATTCAAGTGCATTTGACAATTTTCCGAAAAAAAAAAAAAATCAAATTCCATCATTGAAATCTTGCCAGTCGTACCTCTTGTATTTTATTCTGTCTGTCGTTATCATACACTGATGGTACCATTTGAGGTCAGAGACTAACTTTTCTGGCAGATTATCACTTCGAGCTAAAAGCGTTTTAACTTGATAATCCGACATATCAGCAACTGCAACGAGAAACGACACTAAATTAAGGAAGACGAAAGAACAAGAAGATTGTAAAGTTGTGGCGGACCCTTCAGGCTCGCCACCTATATTAGTAAGACATAACTCTGAAATAATAATAATAATAATAATAATAAAATACTTAAAATCTATAATACAATACAATCCAGGTAATCCGAAATTCTGGTAAATCCGAACCGTTTTTTTTTCTTTATTTCGAAAATTATATTTAAATAGAATAACTGAAAAGGTTAATTTTCGAAACTGTCGAGAAAAAAAAGTGAAAGTTTGAATTAAACAAAAAATAGCATAAAAAAATGTTTTGTATTCCTTAAACAACTTGAATAGAATAAAATAACATACTTTTTAATGTAATAATACAATGTATATACATGAATATAACATGAAAGTTTGCACTGTAGGCCTACTGGTAGAAGCCATCTTTAAAAAAAAATCTTCAGTTATTAATCTGCCAGTCGTTATAAAATTCCTTTCTAAAATGCAAAAAGTATTTAATTCAAATGATATAAATATATTTTTCCTTTGAATAATTTGATTTCGAAAATTACCTATAAAAATGTCCCCTCACCCTCCCATTTTACCGTAGTAACTAAGCTATTTATAGATTCGCGATTTTGAAGCTTTTGTAATGGATTTCTATGCAAATCTTTATTCTAACGTTCCATTGAATTATTATAGACATTAGGAATGATTAAACAAGGAATACTTTTTTTCCGAGAATCGTGCCAGATTATCCAGAATGCCGGATTAGAGAATGTTTACTGTCATAACAATTTATTCTACACATCTTTTTCTTTTCAATTTTTATCGAAATCGCGGGTACTCCGAACAAGCACTGGTCCCAATTAATTCGGATTAAGGGGGTTCTACTGTATATGAGAAATGAAAAGGGGAAATTAAATTATCAAAGATTATATCTTAAGGCGCAACACTAGACACAGAAAAAGACCCGGATGATAATATAAAGTCTATGGGAGCATTCTTTTCAAATATCTCGCTCAAATTTTAATATTTTGACATGATTTTTTTTTACACAAGATAGCTGAAGGCAATCCACAACTGGGTTAGCTTTTACTTTCTCACTTTTAGTTTCAGATTTTTTTAAAAAAATTACTTTAATATTCGAAACCGGCTTAAACCGGTTCTCAAATTGAAACTATCGTAATATAAAAAATATATAAGCAAAATCAAAAAAGTAAAAACTAGGCCGGTTGTGGATCGCCTTCAGCTATCTTGTGCAAAACAATCATGTCAAAATATTAAAATTTGAGCAAGATATTTTGAAAAGAACGTTCTCGTAGACTTTACATTATCATCCGGGTCTTTTTCTGTGCCTACTGTGGGGTCTTAAGCTCGAACGTGGTGCCGCGCCGTGTTACACAATTAAATATACCACAAATCATTTATATTTGTTTTATTTGTCCTTTTTTTTTGTATCAATGTGTTAAATTACATTTCACAAAATAGATAAAAAGGTGAAGATTCGAGTACATTCGACACCTTTCAGTCAAATAGAAATCAAAGTCTATCATAGAAATCTTGTCGGTCGTATTTCTTATATTTCATTTCACCTGTTGCTATCATGCAGTGGTGGTATAATTTCAGATCCGAGATTAACTTCTCTGGCAGAATATCACTTTTAGCTAATATGGATTTAACTTCATTTTCTGACATATCAGCAACTGCAACGAGAAATGACGTTAAATTAAGGACAACAAAAAAATAAGGTATACACTGTAAAAAAAAAAAAAAAAAAAAAAAAAAAAAAAAAAAAAAAAAAAAATGTACGATTTTACGGAAGTATTATTGATAATCTGGACGCCAGTACTATTTACTGTTTTTTAACGAAAAAAATTTCGTAAATTCCGGGAAAAACTCGAAAAAAAACGGAATATTTTTTGTAATTTTTCCGTTAAAAAACAGTAAATTGTACTGGCCTTCAGATTACCAGTAATACTTCCGTAAAATCGTCCACTTTTTTTTTTTTTACAGTGTAGTTGTGGCGACCCTTTTGGCCTGTCACAATTAGCATAGGCATAAATCTGAAATGACAAATGAAAAAAAAATTATTTAAAATCAATAATTGATGATCAACGGAGAAAGAAAAGTAAATTAACGATAATCAAATTTTAAGTTCAAACACTACGCCACTCTATGTTACAGAATTAGTAATATCACATATCATTCCTATTCGTATAGATTTCTGTTTTTTGTATCAATGTGTTAGATTACATTTCACAAAATAGGAAAATAAAGAGAAAATTCAAGTATATTTGACACCTGTCCGACAAATGAAAATCAGAGTCTGACACAGAAATCTTGCTGTTGGTATTTCTGTAATTTTATTCCGTCCGCAATTATCATTCAGTGGTGGTATCGTTTCAGTCCAAGATAATTTTTTCTGTCAGATTACCAATTTGAGCTCAAATGGGTTTAATTTGATAATTCGACACATCAGCAAGTGCAAAGAGAAACGAATTTAAATTACGGGAGACAAAATTGTAATGTAATTTCTAAAAAAATATTTAGCATAGATTGAGCGATTTTTCATTTTATTTCAGTAATGAAAATGCACTCTTCCTATAGTTTGGTTTAGTTTATTTTGTGCCGGCTGATTATCGAATCGAGGAATATAGGCCCAGGGGGAGAGGTGCCCTTCGTGGGGGTCTTTCTAAGGGAACCTAACCCGTATTTACGCAAGGTTCGAAGAAAACCACGAAAACTCCGAACAGTTAGGCCGACGGCCGCGATCGGGTTCGAAACCAGCAACTGCCGTCTACCAGTTGAGAGGAAATATCCTCTCGGCCACTGGTTGGGACGCGCTTATCCTATTAGAAGGGGAATTCACCCACCTTGCGTACACTGTTAAAAATAAATTTGTGAATTCACAGTAAAGTTACTGGCAGAAAAGTTGCCGTTTCGTTAGTAGATTTTCCGTTTCGTGAAATAAAAGAAGAAAAAACTGCGTTTGAAGAAGCGGTAATTTTCCTTAAAAAGTTTCTAGTTAGAAAAAGACTAAAAAAGTATTTCCCCTCCGACGAGGACAAAAGTCGCGACCTGGGGGCGGGAAACTAATATTCTTACCGTGCTACAAGGGCCGTGTGATGCTAATTCTGTTGTGCTTTGATATTTTTATAAGATAGAAAGTAACTTATTGATGCTGTTATAATTCCTCTGAGTTTCAATTAGTAAGTCTGATTTATTATTAACATTTTCTGTCGTTAATAGATATTGATAAACAATTTTCAACGAATTTTCTGTTCCTCTATATACATTGGGTGTTTCTTATGTATTTAAGGTGCTGAAAAAAAAATATGTTTGTAAAATTTTTCTATCACCCTTGAATTTCATTCATACGTTTTGGATTATTTAGGATATCGTACATTGTAAAAAAAAAATTCAAGAGGTTACTAAAAATTTTTTAGTAAATTTGTATTCCAGAGAATTTTATAGTAACCATTATAAACTTTTTTTTTGCAAGTGAAACACGCATTTCTTTTGTAAGCTGAACAAAAGAATTTTTTGTATAATTAACTTAAAAATTTTTAGTATGAGCCACCAAGCAAATTTTAGTAATAGTTCCAAAATTATTTTTAATAACCATTACGTGCGCCCGAAGGGCAGGAGGTTCCTTCGAGCTGCATCCAGACTTCTGAAGCGGAAGATTTTCGGCAAAACTGCAAAAGATTTTAGCACCAAAGTTTGCTAATTGCTCCGACAGGATTTTCATAACCCTTTTGCTAACGAGTACTTACACTACATACATTCGGGGTGTATTTGGTGGCGGCCGGTATCGAACCCGGGACCTTTTAGTCTGGAGTCCGTTACTATAACCACTATGCTATCAGGGCCACACCAAGTGAGTTTTAGTAATAGTTATTAAAAATATAAAACTATTAACTCTCTTCGTTGCTAACTTATTTCTAGTAATTTTTACAGATTTTCTAGTAACCGACTAAGATTACTAAAAATTTTTTAGTAATTACAAGGATCACTAAAGTTTTTTTAGTAGATCGACCCTTTTTTTTTACAGTGTATAGCAGTTGCATATATATTAAATTTTTCATTTACATGCTTTTTGATAAGAAGTATACAATTTGTTATATTCAAGATATGACGCGAGTCGAGAGATCATACAAATGCCTGCTATTTTCATGTTATAAAAATTAAAAGATTTTCTGCAAAAACTAATTATAAAATTGAGTTTTCGAATTTAGATCCAGAAATGCGGCAAGTTATTCATAATCGTGAATTCGTGAATCGTCACTAAAATCTCCGAAAATGTTTACATATGACGGTGCAGCAGTAGAAGTTGAAACGTGCTCTTCATATCGTATAAACTGTTGTCCTGACATAAATGAAGAACCTTATCTATCTTTATAATTGGTCATGAATAATTAAGCAATCTTGTGAGAAACTTAAATTTAAGTTTACAGCACACACAAAAGAAAAAACCCCTCAGAATAACTTAAATAAGATTGCAAATTTCAAATCTTCCTCTCAAGAAAAAAAAAAAAAAAAAAAAAAAAAAAAAAAAAAAAAAAAAACATACATGCATAAATACATATATATATATATATATATGACCAGTAATAGTAAACAATATTAACCAATTGATATTAACCATTGAATTTAATAACTTATATCACATTGAATGTGAAAGGAAAAAAGGTTGGTGTATTTTTGTCGGCCGATTATCTACGCTAGGGATATAGGCCCAGGAGGGAGTGCCCTTCGTGGGGGTCTTTCTAGGGGAACCTAACCCGTATTTACGCAAGGCTCGAAGAAAACCACGAAAACTCCGAACGGTTAGGCCGACGGCCGCGATTGGGTTCGAACCCAGCACCTGCCGTCTACCAGTTGAGAGGTCCAAACCTCTCGGCCACTGGTGGGGCGAAAGGAAAAAAGAATAATATGAATACAAATGGAATTTGTAGAACCAAAGCAGAATCATCAGGTCCCAAATACTTTGGAAGTACAAATGGAGTGTATGGTTTCATCTTCGTATTTGCCATGAGAAAGCAAAACAATACGAATTTGGGACTACCAACACACATGAAACCAAAATTAGTTAAAGAAATACCAAGTAATCTATAGTGGATATGGAGAAAATAAAACAGTTATGAGCTATAAAGTAGAATGAATCCCAAATGCACAACCTTAACCCTGATACCGCACGTGGTTAATTAAAACTTGAAGTATTCATATATTATATGACAGAAAAATGGAGATAATATAATAATAAAAACAAAAAACGACTTATCGTACACATCATAATATTAAATTAATAAATTAATTAAAAGTAGAATAATGTAATCACAGAAAAATTAAACCATACACCATAGTTTACCCTATTATTATTTAAATCAATAACATTTATTTTGACTATGCTAGGCTGAACTCAATATCTTAATTAAGGAAGATTAAAGATTAAAAAATAGCTTATTAAGAAATGTTCCCTATACATTTAGTAGTGATATAGTACACTCATTTATTAAAAGTGAAGTGCAATTTAATAATGTAAATGATTAAAATTATTAATCTATATTAATAAAAGAACAAAACGCTCTGTCTGTGTGTGTGTCTGTGTGTGTGTCTGCGATGGCTAGCAAAATCTACAGCATGTACGAAGCTCAAAATTTTTTTCAGAGTAGCCCAATATCTCTCCTGATGCACCTGAGCTTCAGAATTTCGAAATTCCAATTATTAACTGAGTAATTAATTAAAACCGAGAGGTCACTCTCATAAAAAATCATCTTTTTCCAATTTTTTTTCTCTTTCGTTTCTTAATGGTTGGTTGGTTGTGTAAAAATTTTCGCAGAAGTAATAAGAAAGCTGAGACAGAATTAAAGAAACCCATAGAGGAATGAGATAAGTGGAGGTGAAGTAAGCCTCTAAAAAGTTTTGCAATATGAAACCATTTATCGCTCAAATTTTAATGTGCCAAACAAAAGGATGTGGAAGGGACTTTGTATTATAAGACGAATTGAAAGAAATGGATTACAATTGAAGCATGTTTTAAGAGGAAATAGCAAATTTTTAAAATGGTCTTTGTTCTATTATTATTTATTATAATAAATGTTCGCTTTTAAAACGAAGGAAATTGGAAAATTAGCAATAATTAAAAATCAAATTAATTCTTTTAAAATCATGTATGAAAAATTAAGTAATAAATATTAATCTAAAATATAGATTTCTGACTGCAGACGATTTTAATGTATTACCAAAAGAATGTTATATTTTCAAGCAAAACGTTAGAATAATTTTCTATATTGATATTTAAAACACATATGATAAAATAATTAATAAATTTTTACCGGTGAAGCGATAGATTAGTTCATTTTAAGAAACAAGAGCAAAAGATATACGGGTTTAAACCTGACGGGTAACGGGTTTAATACTTACACTCTATCAATTTCGTTTTACTCTATGAAATAAACCAATTTGAGATTTTGACATTTCAAAAGTGACTGTTTTTTTCCCCCAAAGACTTTTAAAATTTAAAGACTGGCCAAATGTCAGTTTAACTTAGGATTTTTGAACACAGCTGTTACGGCAGATCGTTGGTACTTCGTACATTAGAATGTATGTGTGGTTAGCTATAATGCAGTAAATATATGTATATGTATATATGAGGCATTTTTAGCAGTTTTTTTAAATCATTGATTAAATTTGAATGCATTTTATTTAAGTTAAAATTTTATTAAGACTTTAATTTGTTTTTAAAACAAAAATGAAATGGCTGTTTGACGTACAATTGTTCGAATCGGCAGAAGATTCATATACATTAATAAATTATCAAATAGCAAAATAAATTATATATCAAAAATAGTCACTAAAAGAATAGTAGCAAAACATAATGTTTAGGCGTATTAACACATAACCCGATCCCAACCAGAAAAAAACAGACTATACTCCGATCCAAGCAAGATAAAAATTCCATGAGCATAAACCCGACCCGAACCTAAAAATTCCATTTGAAAAAAAAACTATGGATTTGATAATTGACCCGGATCAAATCTGGATCCCACAAAAATATTCAAATGAAGCATACCCCAATCCGATCAAGGAAAAATAATATTCGTGTATATGCAACCCGACCCGAACCTAAAAATTTTCTTTGAAAAAACCCGAAAAAATGACCAGAACGAAACCTGAAATCGATAAAAATATTCCAAAGAAATATAACCCGATAAGAGTAAGACAAAATAATTTCCGTGAACATAAACCTGATTCGAACCTAAAAAATTCCATTTAAAAAAAACCTGAAATTTTATGCAAACTACATCTGAATCCGATAAAAATAATCGAAAGAACCATAACCGGATTCGAATAAGAGAAAATAATTTCCGTGGACATGAACCCGATCCGAACCTAAAATTACATTTGAAAAAAATACCTGAAATTAGAATCGAACCAAATATGAACCTGACAAAAATATTTCATAGAACCATACCCGGATCTGAACAAGACAAAAAATTTCCATTAACATGAACCCAATCCGAACGTATAAAACTGAACTAAATCTGAATCTGACAAAAATATTCCAGAAAAGCATATCCTTATTCAAACAATGCAGAATAATTTCCGTTGATGCGCAACCCAACCTGAACCTAAAAATTCCATTAAAAAAACCGAAATCTGAATTGAATGACATCTGAACCCGAAAAAATATTCCAAAGACCCAAAACCGGACCCGAACAAGACAAAATAATTTCTCTGGATATGAATCCGACCAGAACCTTAAAAATCAATTTGAAAAAATACCTGAAATCTGAATCGAACCAAATCTGAATCCGACGAAAATATTCCAAATAACTATAACCAGATACGAACAAGACAATATAATTTCCATGGGCATAAACCCAATCCGAACCAGAAAATTTGTAAAAAAAAAAAATTAATAAATAAATAAATAAATAAATCCTGAAATTTGAATCAAACCTAATCCGAACCTAACAAAAATATTTTAGTGAAGTATAACCTCATTGGAACTAGGTAAAATAATTTCCATGGAAGTACAACCCGAACCGAACTTAAAAATCTCATTTGAAGGGAAAAAAAAACCACGAAATCTGAATTGAACCGAATCTAAACGGAACAAAAATATTCCAAACAACCATAACCGTATCTGAAGAAGACAAACTAATTTCCATGAACATGAATCCAATCCGAACCTAAAATTCGGATGTTCTACAAAACATAATGCGCTCCGTAGCGGTGGAAAGTGAAACTAAGTACTTAGCGCGAGATGGTTAAGATATTTCGTTTATGGGTCATTCCAAGTCAAATGAGCAAAAATGTAAAAAAAGCCGTGGCTGTATAGAATCCGATTTTAATGAAATTTGAGATATATGTTCATTTCATATTCAAATGTATGTCTGCACAATATTTTGACGAAGAATAAATTATTTTATCAATTTTGGACATTTAAAAAACTTGTGATATAGAATGGCCTGCGGATAATCGTAGAAAGTTGCAAGTTTCAAGTTCAATATTTTGAAAACTATTTAACAAAAATGAATTTTTTTTATAATATTAAAATCTCTGGAAATCAATCTTTATATTTATTGATTAATAATAATCTGGTAATACCATAACTAATCATAAATTGGTTGTAAATATTGAAATTTCGTAAATTTTTGAAAAATTTTAAACGCTATAAAAATTAAAGGATTTAAAAAACATCTTTGAAATTCATGCAAGATGTAGTATTATATATGAAGATCGAATTCTCCAAGTTTCAAAGTTGTTATTTATTTCCTTCATCTTAAAAAAAACTTAGAAACTTTTTAAAAAATGACAAAATCACAATTATTCCTCTTATTTAACCTAAAAAAATAATTAAAGGACAGCTCCGACATCAACAATATTGCACATATATAAGAATCAATAAGTCCATGATACACTAAAAAAGTTTCAATACTGCCTTTTTAATTTCTAACATAACAAAAATGAGTTCAAAAAACTAATATTCGATACATTCTAAAGACAATCTTTCTTTGAAAACACGCGCTTTTTTTTAAGTTTCTTGTTAAAAATAGACGTGTGCTGCCATCTATGATTTTAAGATTAAAATACAGTTATTTTATGAAGAAAATCGTTTTTCTTCTATACAAACTTAAAATATTCTTGAGGCAAAAATAAACTGAAAGCAAAAATAAACTGAAAGCAAAAATAAAACTCCGTATACTTAAAATATACACTTTTATCTGTAATATCAAAGAGTTTAAAACTTTTAAAAGCTTTTATTCGTCTTCAAAAAAATGAAAAAAATGTTGACTTTTTAATCAGCAGTCTTCACTATTTATTTTTTTTTCTCATAAAGGAATGAAAAAGGCAAGAATTAAATTACAGATGCATTAAATATATTCAATTAGCTATAATGGCAAAAAAAATTGAATTTGGAAAAAGTGTCCTTCATTTTAAAACATATAACTGAAATATTTTATTTTTTCCACGATTTTTTTTATTATTTATTTATTTTTAAATTATAAAATAAAAATACAATTACTAAATTATGCTAATCTGTTACTTATAGTTCATTCTTAAGTGTAAATAATTTTTATTACAATCTTTCCATTCCTACGGCAAATAATCAAACTTGAAATTTCAAGCATGTACACAAGATTTCGATTTCGTTTCAACTTTAATGTAAATTTTTATACTGAAATAAACTAGTCTGAACTCTACTACTTTGCGCTTCCTCGTAAATGATTGTGATCTACTTATATGATGATTTTCAATAAAATCTGTGACATGTCAGCCACACCTGATTTGCTCATTTGGTGTGGAATGACCCTTATAGTTAGTGTTAAATTAGAACTTGGTTGCGGTTAGGTAACAGTTAGGTTGCAATTACGTTCCGGTGAACATTATGTTATATTTATTTTCCGGTTAGGTTACAGTTAGGTCCTGGTTAAGTTACAGTTAGGTTAAGGTTAAGTTGCGGTTAGGTTGTGGTTAGATTATGGGTAGGTTATGATAAGGTGACGGCCAGGTTACATTTATGGTATATTTAAGTTACAGTTAGGTTACTGTTAAGATACAGCTAGGTTACAGACAAGTTATCACTACAATACAATTAGATTACGGTTAGGATTTTGTTAACAGAATTAACATTACGCATGTTTGATAAAAAATATGCACCTATTTTTGTAAAATGGCTCTGATATTATAATACTATATACTAAACTTTTAGCTAATCATTGAGAATCGATTTCATTCACGGTATTGTCGGATTTAAGAGTGATATAATTAGTTTGAAATTCAAAATATTTCACTTGGGATATCTATGTGAAAAAAGTATTTAGTTAAGTCACTTAACAGTAATTTTAAGGATAAATATCATCAGTTTAACACGAAAATCACGCAATTGTTGGACATATATTCCCTCCTGCGTTTCCCATTGCAATCATTTTGGGTATTTTTGCAGCTAAATATTACTCTTTTTTTAACCAATTTTTGACACAGTCAGGGGGCACGTATTTAATATAATGTACACTGTAAAAAATTTTACCCTTTTGCTGTATCATCACTCTCCCGCTTTTATAGAATATCTCTCTTTTGACCTATGAGAATGCTCCATAATAGACTGAAGTAATCATTTTCTATAAAAGCGGTGGAGTGACGATGCAGCAAAAGGGTCAAGTTTTTAATAGTGTATTTACACATATTTCGAGTTAAAGATAAAATCATAAAAATTTCAAGTTCGTTTAAGATTATTATTACGGACCCGGGCAACGCCGGGCGGGTCAGCTAGTGTAATAGATATAACTAAACAATAATCCATACATTGGTGTTATTTAAACTCCACAGAAATTTTGTACCTAATAAACAAATAAATTTCCCACTTTCAATTTTTTGAAATATATGAAATTAACCTTTGCGTATTATGAAGACAACACCGCCCTCCACCGTATTCTAACATCTACCCACCCAACCAACCTATTATATACATTTTTTTATATATTTTTTACGTTTTCAATTTTTCATTCTTATTTTTTGTGTTTTAATAATTTTTTTGTACTTTTCTTTACGCAAAGTGTTAATTAATAATTAGATCATGTACTTATTAATTGTATGTTAAAGAATAAATGAATCTTTTAGGAAAACCATTAACTATAGCATCATAAACAAGGTTTTTAATATTAGTATTAATTAAATGTGAAGAACATAAACATTTTATTCTATATAAATGATTAAGGATTATATTACGATATACAGAATTATGAAGACCGGATTTAAAATTAGCAAATGTATTAACTTTAATGGGCGTGACTAGAGGCACGGATTATTTAATAGAGTAATTTGCCCACGAAAAGCGTATGAATCTCCTAACAGACGATTAATTAAATAATGAAACAAAATTAAAGTTCCGATAAATGTTTTTTAATTCTAAAAGGAAAATGGATTTGTGTAATGAATTTAAGATTTCGCAATAAGATATTGACATTCAAGAAACATTCTAGCTCTTTTTAAGAAAACAATCAATAGATTATGCTAAGTTAAATAAAATAAAATAAAAAAAGAACTTTAGCCGTTTAAAATATTAATGCATTACGGAAACTGAGAATAAAAGTATGTTCCTATAAAACGTTAGAACAAACTCAAGGCGGGAAAAATGGCGAAATTTTTTTTATTTATTACACATATATATATACAGATAAATGTTTCACACTCTTTTATAAGCGGATCGAATTAGCGTGTTTTTAGCGTTTGTGATGTTTGAACGGGGGTTGACGAGGGGGCAGAGCCCCCTAGTTATATATATATAAAAAATGCCTCATAAGAAATCATCAGTGTTTTAACATAAAATTTTACATGGATTAAAATGATAAGTACTCAAATGTTGTAAAAATATCTGAATATACGTTTTATTTGTATATAAACATTATATAGTAAAATTAGTTTTTATGTGATATATTTCACTGCACAAAGAGCAATACCACAAGGTCACAATAAGTTGGAGTTAGGCCCTGATTCTAGATATTTTTGTATACTTATTTTACCCAATCGCGACCGTCGGCCTAACCGTTCGGAGTTTCCTTGGTTTTCTTCGAACCTTGCGTAAATACGGGTTAGGTTCCCTTAGAAAGACCCCCACGGAGGGTATCCCCCCATAGAGCCTATATCCCATAGTGTAGATAATTGGCCGAAATAAATACAAGCAAACAAACCTATACTTCTTTTTCTTAAGTGCTTTCACTTTGTTTATGTTTATCAAAATAAAAAAACTCGTAGATAATAAATGAAAATACGCCGAACGTACATTTAATAGTAATAATAATAATAATAAAATCTGTGAATTCACGGTGAAACTACTGGCAGCAAAGTAGCTGAACTTTTACCGCTTCGTTAGTAGATTTTCCGTTTTGGGTTGATTGATTTTTGACGTCCGATTATCTGCGCTAGGGATATAGGACCAGGGGTGAATGCCCTTCGTGGGGGTCTTTCTAAGGGAACCTAACCCGTATTTACGCAAGGTTCGAAGAAAACCACGAAAACTCCGAACAGTTAGGCCGACAGCCGCGATTGGGTTCGAACCCAGCACCTGCCGTCTACCAGTTGAGAGGTCCGAACCTCTCGGCCACTGGTGGGGCCTTTCCGTTTTGGGAAATAAAAGAAACGAAAACTCTGTTCGAAGAAGCAGTAACTTTCAGTTACAAGATTTGATTTTTAATGATAGTAATTTAATATATTTTTTAAAATCAATGAATCGTCAAAGATTTCGAAATTTCCGAGTGATTTTAAGCTGCAATATCATTTTAATATATTTATTTATTTACTGAAAAAATTACCTCAAGCCGTCCTGCGGATCGAACTGATGAACTTTAAATAGCGGAAAAAATCCTTACTGACTCAGCCAAAGATTGTCACATCTATCGGCTTGTACAAAGTATGTCTTTTATGAGTTAGTACGAAAATCTGTTGCACTTTTTAAAGATTTCCTTACAAATATATTCGTTAGAATATATTTAAACGATTTATTTTATTTTGTTTTAGACTGATGCATAATACTTATTATTTTTAAAAATCAATTTTAATTTTTTAACTAGTTTAAATAAAAAAAATCACTGTTTAAAATCACTGTTTTTTTTTGTTTTTTTTTCCTTTTTCTTTCAATTTTTTTTGAATGAATGAATGAAAAAACATATTCATTTTTTACAAAAATGTTATAAACAATTTTTGAAACTGTCGCACACTATTTATTTATTTATTTATTTATTTATTGGATAATTAGTTAAAAGATATTTTAATAAGAAATAAGAGAAAAATAAACAGAAAAAATGTAATTTAAAAGGCATTTTTTATGTTTTATTATTTCATGGTGCCAGTGGTATTCGAACCTACTACCTGCATTCGCGGGCGATTGGCGGTGTCATGTCTTAACCATCCGGCCACCGAGCTCCCCACGTAAGACTATGTCTCCGTCTTTTTTATTTTATTTCCACCCGTTTCGTTATTTTCAGGAAATATGTTGGAGTTTTCAGATTTTTAACGGAAAAGGGACTTTTTCTGTGAAATTCAGAAAAAAAAAATACTCGAGAATTTCAGAATTGTTTTAACAGTGTATGCAACAGGTATTTTTATAGATCAGAGGGTTAAAGTTGACAACGAGAGACACCCGGGTTTAGTTCTCTCATCGAAATCCGAACGAGTCATTATCCGAACGTTGGTTGATTTTTGTCGTCCGATTATCTACGCTAATGGGATATAGGACCAGGGGGAGTGCCCTCCGTGGGGGTCTTTCTAAGGGAACCTAACCCGTATTTACACAAGGTTCGAAGAAAACCACGGAAAACTCTGAACGGTTAGGCCGACAGCCGCGATTAGGATCGAACCCAGCACCTGCCGTCTACCAGTTGAGAGGCCCGAGCCTCTCGGCCACTGGTGGGGCCATTATCCGAACGAACGAATCCTCATCGAGCCCAAATTTCTATTCTTGCTTAGACCTCAAAGTGTTAAATAACAACTGTGTTAATTATATGTGGATCGCACATAACTGCTGTTTTAAATCATTTATTAGGAATAAAATGTTCATTTATTAGGAATAAAATGTTCATTTATTAGGAATAAAATGTTCATTTATTAGGAATAAAATGATAGTTAATGCATTTAGATTCATAAGGTAATTGCACTACAAACAGAAAAGTGTTTGCAGTAAAATGTAATACATTATAGTTATTGATTCTGAGTTTTAAAACTATTGGATCAAAAAATTTATGGTGAGTATATTCTCAACGGCTGATGTACACAGTTAAAAATTTACTATTCGTGGTTGATATACAGCCATTTTTATAGTGATATATGAGAAAATCCATTTTCCAAAATTTTCGATGGTACTCTCTAAAGGAAAAACTCTAGCGACCATAAGAATTGTTCCCGGAGAATTGATGCATCTACAAAATATTGTACGCATTATATGTAATTAGTTTTTCAAGAGCTGGGAAAAGAATTTTTTTTTCCCATTTAAGTACTTTTTTAAATAGGTTCCTTCAATTGTTGCAGATATTCATGTATTCCACGAATTTTCACGTTATACTTCAATAGATAAAAAATAGTGGGAGAGAATATTTGATGAATTCATAATTCCGTATTTAATTTCAGTATTATATGAAATTTTGTGAGCACCATTTGTAAATAAACATCTTCTTGACAACTTGACACAATGCAGAAGGCTTTATATTTGCGATATCACGCACTGTTAAAAAAATCTGTGAATTCACGGTAGACCTACTGGCAGCAAAGTAGCCAGACATTTACCGTTCCGTTATGAAAAATAAAAAAAAGAAAACTCTGTTTGAAGAACCGGCAACTTTCCGTAACAAGGTTTCATTTTGAATGATAATAATTTAATTTAAAACAAGGCATCAAACAATCGTCAAAGAATTTGAACTTTCCGCGTGATTTAGAGTTGCTATATTATTTAATTTTCTTCAAGCCGTCCTGTGGATCGTACGCGAGCCCTTTCTACAGCGGAACAGATCCTTACTGACTAAGGTCCCACCAGTGGCCGAGAGGTACGGACCTCTCAACTGGTAGATGGCAGGTGCTGGGTTCGAACCCAATCGCGGCTGTCGGCCTAACCGTTCGGAGTTTTCTTCGAACTTTGCGTAAATATGGGTTAGGTTCCCTTAGAAAGACCCCCACGAAGGGCACCCCCCCCCAAGGTCCTATATCCCTAGCGTAGATAATCGGACGACAAAAATAAACCAAACCTTACTGACTAAGCCAAACCTGCTGCTGGCAGTGTGTAGAAAGTTTGTCTTTTATCATTTAGTGGGAAAATCTGTTGTGCTTCTCGAAGATTTCTTTTCAATATTAGTTTGTTTGTATTTTATGTCGGCCAATTATCTACACTATGAGATATGCGCCCTATGGGGTGGGATGCCCTCCATGGGGGTCTTTATAAGGGAACCTAACCCGTATTTACGCAAGATTCGAAGAAAACCACGGAAAACTCCGAACGGTTAGGCCGACAGCCGCGATTGGGTTCGAACCCAGTACCTACCGTCTACCAGTTTAGAAGTCAGAACCTCGCGGCCACTGGTGGGGCTTTCAATATTAGTAGAATAGTCGTTATAATATTCGTAAGCAATTTATTTTATTTTAGACCGATGCATAATGCTTATTATTTTTTAAAATCAATTTTAATTTTTTAACTAGCATAAATTAAATAAAAAATCACTGTTTAAAATCACTATTTTTCTTTTCTTTTCCTTTTTTTTTTTGATTGAATGTATGAAAAAAAAAGTATTAATTTTTTACAAAAAATAATATTATAGACAATTTTTTGAAATTATCGGACACAATTTATTTATTATTTTGGGAGGGCTAATTAGTTAAAATGTTTTTTAAGGAGAAATAAGAGTAAAAAAATGTAATTAAAAGGGACTTTTTATCTTTTCATTGGCCCCACCAGTGGCCGAGAGGTTCGGACCTCTCAACTGGTAGACGGCAGGTGCTGGGTTCGAACCCAATCGCGGCTTTCGGCCTAACCGTTCGGAGTTTTCGTGGTTTTCTTCGAACCTTGCGTAAATACCGGTTAGGTTCCCTTAAAAAAACTCCCACGAAGGGCACTCCGCCACTGGTCCTATATCCCTAGTGTAGATAATCGGACGACAAAAATAATCCCAATCCCGTTTAAGCTAATTGGGGGAAACTGGCAGCCACTTTTCGCTCATCCGGCTGCACATTTCGGCCACTCTGACTGCACTCGATTCTGCGAACTTATTCATCGTCCATGTTGATTTTATTTTGCAAGAAATAACTAATTTTATTAGTTTTTGCCTAATAACTATAAAAGTACTGAACCAATTTCGATGAAACGGAAGTGATAACCAGTTGGACAGTTCTCTTTCATTTAACGCAAAAACCAAATGTAATGGTTGGATAGTAGGAGTAATCGGAGAATATACCTAAAAAAAAAAAAAGAACATATCCATGGAAATCGAATTGATAACCTCCGCCACCTTTTTTGAAATTAAAATTCATATTACAATCGATTAAAAATCATAATACAAAAAAAAAAAAAAAAAAAAAAAAAAAAAAAAAAAAAAAATTGTAAATTTTACATGCATGTCTGGAGTTTTGGTTGAACCTATGCTCTATTTCGAGAACCGAAGCCTAAACCTTGCATCTTAGACCGTTCGACCATCCTGGCTGCCCTCCACTCGGCCAACGTATTCAAAATTTATGTTACTTTTCCGCAAGTCTGTTATATTAGTATTCTTTCACTGATTAATTATTGAGTTGATAAAAGATCTCCCATACTCCATGCTAACAGTTAAATACAAAATATTACTAATAGCGTAATTATTAGCATTTAATTTGTATAACATATATGTAAAAATTATAACACGGAAAAGTTCATTGCACACACATGACAAGAGAGGGATTCGAACCCACGCTGTCTTGCGAGAATTGCGACTTGATGCAACGCTATAGACCGCTTGGCCATCTTGCTTGCACCCCGTTGGGCAAACTTATTCAACGTCCATGTTACATTTATTTAGCCAGAAATCACTAATTTTATTAGTTTTTACCTTGTTACTAAAAAAGTAGTGAACCAATTTCGATGAGCCCTACCAGTGGCCGAGAGGTTCTGACCTCAAACTGGTAGACGGTAGGTGCTGGGTTCGAACCCAGTCGCGACCGTCGGCCTAACCGTTCGAAGTTTTCCGTGGTTTTCTTCGAACCTTGCGTAAATACGGGTTAGGTTCCCTTAGAAAGACCCCCACGGAGGGCAACCCACCCCATAGGGCCTATATCCCATAGCGTAGATAATCGGCCGACAAAAATACACCATACACCAATTTCGATGAAACGGAAGTGGTACCAATTTGAAAGCATCCTCTTTCATTTAAAACAAAAATTACAGAAATCGGTTTCATAATTTCGGAGCAGTCGGTAAACATACATTAAAAAGAAAAAAAAAAAAATCAATACGCGTCGAATTGACAACCTACTCTTCTTTCTTGAAGTCGGTTAATAATTATTAGTATTTAATTTGTAAAAATTATAATATAGAAAAGATTATTGTACACATATTTCAGGAGTGGGGTTCGAACTTACACTGTCTTTCGAAAATTAGAATTTAAACCTAGCACCTTCGCCCGCTCGGCCACGCTGCCTGCACCCCTTCTCCTTATTCAAGGTCCATGTTACTTTTAATTAGCGAGAAATCATTAATTCTCTAAGTTTTTGCCTAATTACTAAAAAAGTAGCGAATCAATTTCGATGAAACGGTTTGGTTTGGTTTGGTTTATTTTTGTCGTCCGATTATCTACGCTAGGGATATAGGACCAGGGGGGAGTGCCCTTCGTGGGGGTCTTTCTAAGGGAACCTAACCCGTATTTACGCAAGGTTCGAAGAAAACCACGAAAACTCCGAGCGGTTAGGCCGACAGCCGCGATTGGGTTCGAACCCAGCACCTGCCGTCTACCAGTTGAGAGGTCCGAACTTCTCGGCGACTGGTGGGGCTCGATGAAACGGAAGTGGTACCATTTCGAAAGCATTCTCTATTTTTAAAACAAAAATTACATCAGAAATTGGTTGCATAATTTCAGAGTAATCGTTTGAACATACATTAACAAACAATAAATAAACAAATAAATAAAAAATAAATAAAAAATAAATAAATAAATAAACTTTTCTACCAAAAATTGAACCGACTTCAAAAACTACTGCGTGGCCGAGAGGTTCTGACCTCAAACTGGTAGATGGTAGGTGCTGGGTTCGAACCCAATCGCGACCGTCGGCCTAACCGTTCCGAGTTTTCCGTGGTTTTCTTCGAACCTTGCGTAAATACGGGTTAGGTTCGATTAGAAAGACCCCCACGGAGGGCACCCCACCCCTTAGGGCCTATATCCCACAGCGTAGATAATTGGCCGACATACATACAAACAAACAAAAACTACTGCAAAGTAAAAAATATTTTTTTTATATAATAGTAATAAGAAATTAAATTAAGAGCGTAGTATTTACCATGCGTATTATTATATATATGTACATTAATTTGATTTTTTGGAGTCGGTTTGGTTTGGTTTATTTTTGTCGTCCGATTATCTACACTAAGGATATAGGACCAGAGTGCCCTTCGTGGGGGTCTTTCTAAGGGAACCTAACCCGTATTTACGCAAGGTTCGAAGAAAACCACGAAAACTCCGAACGGTTAGGCCGACAGCCGCGATTGGGTTGGAACCCAGCACCTGCCGTCTACCAGTTGAGAGGTCAGAAATTTATAGTCGGTGTCAGCCAAGCCAAGTTACATGTAATTTTGCAATATACATACATCCAAGTATCTACGAGTTTTATTACGATTTAATGTTTAGTTTAAAAATTTAACTTTATACATTTACGATTTGCATTGGATAATTAATTTTAATTTTGAACTTGGCTTGGCTGACACCGACTCCAAAAATCAAATTAATGTACATACATATAATAATATGCATGGTAAATACTACGCTCTTAATTTAATTTCTTATTACTATTATGTAAAAAAAAATTATTTTTCACTTTGCAGTAGTTTTTGAAGTCGGTTCAGTTTGTTGTAGAAATGTTTAGATGCGCTTGCAGTTTGCCCTCTCGCCAAATGGCGCATTTTTGCATACTAACTCCCGGAGCTACATCTCCGAGAGAGAGTACACAAAATTATTATTTCTTTTCTCTTCTCATATATTTTTAAACCAGTACCTATCTAGACAAATGCTTTAAATGTGAGAATAAATATTTGATCAGTTATTTTTATCTTATTTTAACCTGTATTTTTGAGTAAAAATAAAAAATACATAACATTTTAAATTTTTTCGAAATACATTTTTAAAGATATATCATATCATATATATTATAAAGCAGAAGTTTTCAAACTTCCAAACGAGTGTTTTCAAAAACTACCCGATGGATTTTTTTGCCGATTTTATCATTCGATAGGAAATATTTTTCCGAAGGTTTATGATTCAAATTTACAGGGATAACTCTGATTTTTCGTAGTAAATTTCGTATTTTTCGATTATTTTTGACAAAAGGGTTGCCAGTAGCTGTTTTTGGCGAAAATTATAATTGCTAAAAGAATTAAAATGGCGATATCTATTAGAAATATTACAAATATCTTGCAAATAATAGCAGAAAATAACTACTGATAATATTAATAATAATAAAGAAAAACCGCTTAAATGAGGCGTAATTTTATAAAAATATATTTATCTTGAAAATGAAAAAGTATTTGTAATGCTTAAAAAATAAATTAACGCGAAATATAACAATTGCTTCAACTTTTGGCGACTTATCCCTGGTGTTAGATTAAAAACATGAATTTCAGAAATTGATTAAATGAATTTTGAATGATAGTTATTTCCCTTTTTATTATTTTCTTTCTCTTTTTTATCGAATTTCCGTATAATATAACTAATAGCAGAAAAAAGCAGATCTGATTGTAAAAGACACTGTAAGTTGTGAGTTACTATTCGTTTCTATACCATTTTCATCTTGCTTTTGTCGCCAAAGAATGTGTTTTTAAGCCGAAAATGCACTACTGTAATGCTTGACTTAGGTTCTTAATGGTCGCAATGTTGTTTTTTTCAAATGCAGATAATTTTAGAGTATATTTTAATATTCAAGATATGATATAGATATGATATCATTCTTTCTTTTATTTCTTTTTGCAAATGTTTTGATTGTTAATTTAATTTTTCTCGCGCCATTTCGTCAATTTCACTTACAGGAAAAATTTCAGTTTTAAAATTTAAAAACTGAAGAAGAAAAGATTACCCCATCGATTAAAAATCTACCCCCAAATTCCAAGATTAAATGTCAATAATGGATGATCGTAAATGTCACATTCACTTGACATTAAGTATAATATAAATATTAATTATGTCATCAAGTGATTTTTAATTCGACATTTTATTTCTACTTTTATATTATGTTCTGCTAATTTGTTTTTCGTTATTTAAATGAAAATTTATGCTAATCTATATAATCTGGCTAATAGTTTGGCGATTTGTATAATTTGGCGAAATTGGTCGACGGTATAACCGGTATAACCGGTCGACGGTAATACTGAAGGAAAAATTTTGCAACTCAAAGTAAATTTATGCAATTATGCGTTATTACTATACATAAATTCAACATTTTGAAATGAAAAATTCCCGCTGAATAAAATTTACAAGTCTTTTTTAATTGACCATTTCCTCTTCAATATTTCTTCAATCAAACTTTCGCTATTCTCTTTCGCGCAGGCTAACAAAAATGTATTTTAAATATTTTATTAGATAAAACGTAAATAAAATTTTTCTATTTAAAAAAAAAAAAAAAAAAAAAAAAAAAAGAAAAAAAAAATTAATTTACCATTATGTGTCTTACAGGGCAAAATAGCAGAATTACTTTTGAAAATGGTTTTATCTGTTAATTGTATGTTATTTGTTTATTTGGGTGTTTGAATTTACTTTTGTCATCAAACAATGCGATTTTATACAAAGAAGGCATAAGCCGGAGCGATGTTCACAATTACTAAATTCTCTCACTCTTTTTTAAATGTGTGAGAGCATTTTTAGGATATTTTTTTGTTTAATTGTAAATTTTATAAATAGCAGTTATAGCCCCCCCCCCCCCCAAAAAAAAATGCGTATAATGTTTAAATTTTAGTATAAATGTCTTCCTCATCCAAACTGTAAAATAATTTAATTGCAGCTTTTTAAAGTTTGGGCGCAGATGTCATATACGCACCATATTCGCACAATTGCAGCAAAATGGCGATTTTATGCCACACATGGTAAACCGACTATGGTTGTTTATTTATTAATAAACTATTTATTAACTTTCATTTTGTTTGTTAAAATAATATAAATCATGTTGTTCTATAGCTATTAATTAAACTTTTTTATTTATTATTTTTTTTCAAATAATACAAAATAATTAAAAGATATTTATGAAATTCGTAATTAAAAACCAAGTTCTCCAAATTGGCGCCAGAAAAAATTGCGCCAATGTGGTGCATACATGACATCTGTGTCAAAGTTTTTTCTTATACCTAAGTAGGGAAAATGCAGTATAAATTCCGATTAAAGTTTTTTCCAAATGGAAATTTTGTCACGGATTTCGTCATATACTAATCGAAGTATCTCACTGGCGCCAAAATGGCATTATTTGCCTCATATGGTAACCCAGCTATATTTGTTTATCTGATGATAAGTTGTTTATTTTACTTTCATTTTTTTTCTTTTTTTGAAATGATATTTGTTGTTTTGTTCTACAGTTACTTTTTATTTATTGTTAATAACTGTTTAAAATGATAGAAAATAATAAAATATACACAAATTTCTTTGGTATTCTAAAACGAGGATTTTGCCACATTGTAGTTGCAAGATAATCGTGCTAAACCTATTGCGTGTATGTCTTTGTAGGAATCTTTTGTGAAATATGAAAAGTGTAAATTGGCTACTACTTGATTATCACATCAACCAATTTCGCCAAATCGTTCGCCAAATTATACAAATTTACATGATTTTATCTTAAATAACTAAAGAGAAAATGCTTGAATACGAAAGAGCAAATAATTTTGTTTTCATTTTTCAGGAGGAAATTTTGCAATAATAAAGTAATTGTTGTAGTGAGAATTTTAATGTGTGTGTTTTTTTTTTTATCATTGGCAACTTGCTGTAACGAAAAATGTTAATTTTTTTTCTGCTATGGTTTTGTAAGAGCTGGTTTTGTAAAAGCCATGTTAAGATGGTATTCAAATTTTTGAACCCTTCCCGATTACCACCCCTTTGGGCCGATTTTGCTCATTTGCAATCCCCACTGAGATATTAACAATCTCAATGTACTTGACGAGTGTGAAGATGATTCTTGCATAATTGTGCCTTTTATCGCGCGGACAGTATTTAATATATATATAAACTTTTTAGGTACGAGTAGCTTTGGTTTCCTGGCTTCACATAATGAAAAGTTGTGAAGAAATTTTTCAGAAGTTGTACCATGGTAACGACTGTAATAATTAATATTTCTTCAGAGAAGGGAAAGTTTTAAATCCTGTTGTCATAATGGTCTCATTTCGCTTCCAAATGTGCACTGTTAGTAATAAACTAAAATAGTTACTTCTAAATAGCTGGTTTTGCGCAACGTTTAAGATAATTTAATATCACAATGGTGTCTAAATCGTTTTCAGCAATGAGCAAGGTGCTGCTGGAGGTCCAAATTATTTAAAATACAAATTTAAATTCACCAGTTCGTTTCATCCACGGTTGATTTTGAAATATTGACCAGCGCAGCGGGCATAGGCTGCTAGTTTAATATATTTTAAAATACATTTTATCAAATATACCAAAAAACAAATTTTTTACTTACCCAAATTATTAAAAAAAAATGTTTGTTAACAGTAAGAGGAGCAAAACAATGTTGTAGTCTTTTTATTCAGAAGGTTTGTTTTTTTTAATCAGGGGGCTGCCGCCCCCCTGAACCCCCCCTTTTTTAATTCATAATATCTTCTACTCTAGGATGTCATTCAAAACCATCACTCAATCTATCATTTTTAGTCATTCATATCTTGAAACAATCAACCTCTCATTCATACATAATTCAATCAAAGCTCAAAAATACAGGTTAAAAAAAAAGAGAAAAATAAACGATTGAATATTTATTCTCATTTGTCAAGCATTTATCCACATCGGTACTTGTTCCAAAATACACGAGATGAGAAAACAAAAAATAAAAATAAATTGTAATTTAAGAAATTACCCCAACCATTTGAAAAATGTTTCACTCGATACATTCATCTATCATTTTAAGCTAAATACCAGTTGTTTTATTGTGTATTATCCGTGCCACTGCTATAAATGACTTTATACATGCTGCAATTTGAAGGTACGGTTCGTTTAAGTTATATCACTCTATTGTCGCCAAGCATAAAAGTTGGCGACGAAAGAAACATTTCAAACTATTTAACATTGTTGGTGCAAAAGTAATCATTATTAAAATACAGCTTTGGCATATACTGTTATACTTGTAAGACTTTGGCATATATTGTTTGATTTTACAGAGCAGAATTTTGGTGATGGAGGTTTTAAACCAAAATCGATCGCAGCACATGCATCTGTGAATGGGTCCATCAGACATCGAATCAAAAAAGTTTTTTCCCAGTTTTTCCCAAGCCGATTGCTTTTTAGTTTTCTTTTTAGGTGGTGGAAAATCAAGAGTAATAGCTATAACATTTTCCGGCTTGTTAGAATCACTATTGGCACTCAAATTTTCCTGGTTAGAACCGACCGATAGTAAAACGCCATGGCTAGTGGATTGGTCGCCCTGGCGACATGATGTTTTACAATTAATCGGTTCGGCATTAAATTGCTTCCTTTTTCGTGATCGCCTTTCAACACGTAATTGGTTTTCAGCGGCTCAATAATCTTTTGATTTTATCATTTTCTGCATTGAAAGACGTTTTTGCGCCAAACCAAATACAGTATTACTCAGTTATCCCGTCGACCAATTTCGCCAAATGATACGAATCGCCAAACTAATAAGCAACTTATACATGTTGACTAAATTTTTATTTTAAATAGCAAAAGAAGAAATAAAAATCACTTTATGATTGTTTAAGTACGCGTATTGTGTTTAATATCATTGAATGCGATATTCACGTTCATTCATTTCTTTGGCTTCGGCTTTTTCCGTATCTGTTAATTTCCGTCTACCCATTTTTAAATTTGTTAGTTTTCTCCTTTATTACAATGATTTTAACCATTTTAATTTACTATTCAAATAAAAATTCTTCTAAAAGTAAAGAATTTAATTTAAATTCAAATAAAAATTCTTCTAAAAATAAAGAATTTAATTTAAATTCAAAAGTGGTAACATCATTCAAAAGTGGTAACATCATTCAAAAGTGGTAACATCATCGGGTCCATTCTCCCGAAAACAACAACCATTTTTCAAATGGTTAAAAAAAAAATAAAAAATAAAAAAAAAAATTGTAATTTAAGAAATTACCCCAACCATTTGAAAAATGTTTCACTCGATACATTCATCTATCATTTTAAGCTAAATACCAGTTGTTTTATTGTGTATTATCCGTGCCACTGCTATAAATGACTTTATACATGCTGCAATTTGAAGGTACGGTTCGTTTAAGTTATATCACTCTATTGTCGCCAAGCATAAAAGTTGGCGACGAAAGAAACATTTCAAACTATTTAACATTGTTGGTGCAAAAGTAATCATTATTAAAATACAGCTTTGGCATATACTGTTATACTTGTAAGACTTTGGCATATATTGTTTGATTTTACAGAGCAGAATTTTGGTGATGGAGGTTTTAAACCAAAATCGATCGCAGCACATGCATCTGTGAATGGGTCCATCAGACATCGAATCAAAAAAGTTTTTTCCCAGTTTTTCCCAAGCCGATTGCTTTTTAGTTTTCTTTTTAGGTGATGGAAAATCAAGAGTAATAGCTATAACATTTTCCGGCTTGTTAGAATCACTATTGGCACTCAAATTTTCCTGGTTAGAACCGACCGATAGTAAAACGCCATGGCTAGTGGATTGGTCGCCCTGGCGACATGATGTTTTACAATTAATCGGTTCGGCATTAAATTGCTTCCTTTTTCGTGATCGCCTTTCAACACGTAATTGGTTTTCAGCGGCTCAATAATCTTTTGATTTTATCATTTTCTGCATTGAAAGACGTTTTTGCGCCAAACCAAATACAGTATTACTCAGTTATCCCGTCGACCAATTTCGCCAAATGATACGAATCGCCAAACTAATAAGCAACTTATACATGTTGACTAAATTTTTATTTTAAATAGCAAAAGAAGAAATAAAAATCACTTTATGATTGTTTAAGTACGCGTATTGTGTTTAATATCATTGAATGCGATATTCACGTTCATTCATTTCTTTGGCTTCGGCTTTTTCCGTATCTGTTAATTTCCGTCTACCCATTTTTAAATTTGTTAGTTTTCTCCTTTATTACAATGATTTTAACCATTTTAATTTACTATTCAAATAAAAATTCTTCTAAAAGTAAAGAATTTAATTTAAATTCAAATAAAAACTCTTCTAAAAGTAAAGAAATTAATTTAAATTCAAAAGTGACCACATCATTCAAAAGTGGTAACATCATTCAAAAGTGGTAACATCATCGGGTCCATTCTCCCGAAAACAACAACCATTTTTCAAATGGTTAATAATAGAAGACGCAACGCAATAGACAACATTTCAACGTGCAATCCATTGCAACATTAACGTTTTTCCAAAAATTTAAACGCTCCTTCTCTTCTCTCAGTTCTCTTCTTTCGTCTAATAAGAAAACATGTAACAAAAAGGAGCGTCCAATCGGGAAACGGCTTAGAAAACGGTAGGATACGGTTTAAAAAGTAAACACTTTAATAAAACGGAGCACTCCTTAGGGTTGCCACATTGAAGATGCGAGAGGAGAAAATGAAAATACAAAGATTGCCATATTGGAGCATTTATCGCGCCAATAAAAAAGTCGCCTTGGCGAAGGAGAGTAAACTGCATTTCACCCAAAGTTTATTTCTCTCTTTTTAGTGAAAAATTAACGATTTTTTGAAGTCGGTTAGTAAAAATTATAATACGGAAAACATACAGTAAATTATACACGTACGTTAAGAATTTGAACCCACGCTCTCTTTCAGAGCGTGAATCTGACGCCTTAGACCGCTCGGCCATCCTGATTGCATTCTTTTCAGTGAGATTATTCAACGTCCATGTTACTTTTAATCCGTGAGAAATCACTAATTTTATTATTTTTTGCCTAATTACTAAAATAATACTGTATCAATTTCGATGAAATAGAAGTCGTACCGATTCGAGAATAACATCTTTCATTTAACATAAAAACCAAATTAGTCAATTGTATAGTTTCGGAGTAATCGGTGAACATACATAAAAAAAATACACACGCATCGAATTGATAACCTCCTCCTACTGTTTTGGAGTTAGTTAATAAAGATTATAATACAAAAAAAAATTATTGCAAAGCATACACTCATGTCAGGAGTGGGGTTCGAGCTCACGCTCTTTTTTGAGAACGTCAGCTTAAACTTGGTGCTATGGCCGCTCGGCCGTCCTGACTACACTCCATTCGGCCAGATTATTCAAAGTCCATGTTACTTTTAATTTGCGAGAAATCACTAATTTTATTAGCTTTTGCCTAATCACTAAAAAAGTACTGAACCAATTTCGATGAAATGGAAGTGGTACCAATTCGAGTGTAGCATCTTTCATTTAGCCAAAAACCAAATTAATCGGTTGGATAGTTTGGCAGTAATCGGTGAACATACATAAAGGAAATACATAAGCGTCGATTTCATAACCTCCTCTTCTTTTTTTGAAGTCGGTTAAAAATTATAAGACGGAAAATATTATTGTACATAAGTATGTCAGGAGTGGGATTCAAGCCCTTGATTTCTTTCGAAAACCGGAATTTAAGCCAGACGCCTTAAGAGTGTATTCGAAAAAATGATTTTCCACCTTCAACGGCTCGAAATTTTCTGATACATTTTCAGGCTCATTTTTTAAAGTCGAAATATGAAACTTGCTGAGAGAATTTTTGGAGTGATGTACAAGGTGCCGTGTGATGTAATTTTTCGCTGAATTAATTAGAATTTGATTTATAAACAATTATTTTCTTAGCATGACCCTTTTTTTCGTTCGAAAATCTCCCGCTTCAGAAAATTTGATCCTAAACGTCGTTTTTGACAGCATTTTTTTGCAACATTTTCTACATTTATCAAAAAATCGACAATCACGGCACCTTGTGTAGTTCCTAAATAAGAGATTTTGAAAGTTTGGTGCATTTCAGAGTAAAAATGAATTTGAAAATAAATCTGAAAATAAGCAGTTTTGATCAGAATACACCCTTAAGCTGCTATCAGATTCACTAACATTTCGTAAGACTTTTGAGCCAACACTTGATTTCTTCCAACTTTTCGCGAAATATCGTTCCAAAACCCAGTGTGATAGCAAACAGAAATGTTCCCCCAACATTTTTCCGCTGTTCCAAAAAAGTCTCTCCTAGATAAGACTTTTCATCCAACATAGAACATTTCAACAAATCAGAGATAAGCGATTGATAAGAGTAGGCGATAAATATTAACGTCTGGTACTAATAGAAACTGGTTTTCCGGCTTTTCCTCCAACTTTTCCAAATACAATTGTAACCTTTTTCTCTCTTTGAAAGGGAAAACGTTGGGGTTAAAATCGGCTGAAAAGTTTGTCTTGCCTAAAGTCCGTGAATCTCATAACAGCTTTAGACCGCTCGTCCATCCTGACTGCATTCCGTTCGTCGAACTTATTCAACGTCCATGTTACTTTTAATTTGCGAAAAATCACTAATTTTATCAGTTTTTGCCTAATTACTGAAAAAGTACTTAACTATTTTCGATGAAATGGAAGTGGTATCAAATCGAGTGTAGCCTCTTTCATTTAACACAAATACTTGTTTAATCTGTTGAATAGTTTCGGTGTAATCGGTGAACATACATAAAAAAAATTACATACGCGTCGAATTGATGATAACCTCTAATTCTTTTTTTTAAGTCGGTTTAAAAAAACTATAATACGGAAACAGTACTGTATATTATATACGTACGTCAGGAGTGGGATTCGAACCCACGCTCTCTTTCGAGAACCAGAAATTATACCAGGTGCCTTAGACCGCCCGGTTATCCTGAATGAAACGTGTGTGCCGAACTTATCCAACGTTATATTACGTTTCGCAAGCCTTTTATTTTAGTACTCTTTCAGTTTCACTGATAAAAGATTGAGTTGATAAAAAATTTCCGATACTCTGTGCTAACAGTTAAATACAAAATATTCTGAATTGCATAGTTGGTATTTAATTTGTAAAATGTACATGTAAAAATTAAAATACAAAGAAAAGTTGCACATGTTAGTCAGGAGTGGGGTTCGAATCCCTGAAGACGAGAAATAGAGCTTAGATCAGGCGTTTTAGACCGCTCGGCCATCCTGAGGGAACTGTAAAATGTACATGTAAAAATTAAAATACAAAGAAAAGTTGCACATGTTAGTCAGGAGTGGGGTTTGAATCCCTGAAGACGAGAAATAGAGCTTAGATCAGGCGTTTTAGACCGCTCGGCCATCCTGAGGGCACTCCATTCGGAGAACTTATTCAACAATTTTAGTTAGTGAAAAATCACTAATTTTATTAGTTTTTGAATAATTACTAAAAAAATACTGAACCAATTTCTATGTAACGGAAGTGGTACCAATTCGAGAGCAAGTTTTTTTTTTTATTTTAACACCAAAAACAAATTAAACGGTTGGATAATTTCGAAAGAATCGGTAAACATACATAAAAAAAACATACGCGTTGAATTGATAACCTCCTCTCCTTTTTTTTGAAGCACCCCCCCCCCACCAGTGGCCGAGAGGTTCTAACCTCTTAACTGGTAGACGGCAGGTGCTGGGTTCGAACCCAATCACGGCCGTCGGCCTAGCCGTTCGGAGTTTTCGTGGTTTTCTTCGAACCTTGCGTAAATGCGGGCTAGGTTCCTTTAGAGGCCTATTCCCCGGCATTCCCCCCCTCCCAGGACCTATATTCTAGTGTAGATAATCGGCCGACACAAAATAAACCAAATCAAACCTTTTTTGAAATCGATTAAAAATACATACATGTCGAATTGATAATCTCCTCTCCTTTTTTGAAGTCGTATAAAAAAGAAAAATAATTACAATAAAATGTAACGTAGAATTACTGAAATTGATTTTTAACTCTGAGTGTTTTGGTTAATCGGCACAAATGATTATGAACACAACCTTCCTCTGGATAATATAGCAGACAATAATATGCGATAGATGCATTTGATTTTTCAACAAGTATCAGAAGCATGGAAGTTTGAGAATCCCTGCTATGAATTGCACTTAATTAAGCATAGATTTAGATAGGATCTTTTACTGTAGAATAAGTGAGAGGTAATTATATTAAGATTCAATGTGAAAACTGTACGGAAAGAAAGACAACTAATTACTATAAAATGTAACATAAAGTTACTTACATCGAATATCAGCTCTGAGTATTTTAAGTAAATGGGACCAACAGATTCTGACCATAACTTTCGCCTCTACAGCATAAGCTGACAATTAACAACATATGATATACAGTGTCTCACAAAAGTGATGGGACACTTGTGCTTTATAAAAAGAAATTGCAATAAAATAAATAAACAAACATGTGCAAAAATTTTTTGGGTGTGTTTCATATTTAAAGTTAGTAACAATTATTACATAACATACATTTTGTCAAAATATTAAAATATTAATTTAGTAAAAATACAATTGTTCAGAACGGAGCAAAAAATGGCTCACATAAGTAATGGGACACTTATTTTTCCATCAAATATTTATCCAAAAATTTTACTTTTTAAAAGGTTTTAATATTTTGTTGTATTTCCTTTTACTTTTAAAACATGATTTAATCTTTTTGGGATGGATTCGACTAATTTTTTTGTGATTTCTGGAGTGATTTTACCCCATTCTTCTTGAAGCACCGATTTTAGTTGTTGTTTTGAAGAAATGGTGTGTTTGCGAATTCTTGATTCCAATTCTTGCCAAATATTCTCTATGGGAATTAAGTCTGGAGATTGTGGTGGTGTTTTTATTATTTCAGGACAGTTATACAGCAGCCAGAGTCTAACGTTCAGAACAGTGTGCTTGGGGTCATTGTCCTGGTAGAATTTAAAATCGTTATGAAGGTTCAATTTTCGTGCTGAAGATTTCAAATTTTGCTTTAAAATATCAATATACTTGTACTGATCCATTATACTGTCAATAAAAACAAGATTACCAACTCCAGCGGACGACATACACCCCCATACCATAACTCCTCCTCCACCATGTTTTACTGTTGGTACCAAGTTCTGTTTGCGAAATTCTTCCCTGTGTTTTCTCCACACCAAGATTCTACCGTCAGAACCAAATATCTTAAATTTACTCTCATCAGCAAATATAACTTTATTCCAGTAATCAGAATTCTTATTTATGTTGGATTTTGCGAAAGCTAGTCTGAGTTTTCTATTCTTTTCACTTACGAAGAATTTTTTCCTGGCTACTCTACCGTGATATCCAGCAGATCGAATTACCCTTCTAATAGTCTCAGGATTAACAATTATTCCATATAATGCTTGTAAATCAGCAGCAACTTTTGAAGCACTATTTCTTGGATTTTTTTTAATATTTCGAACGATAATTCGCTTTATTCCATTGGATAGCTTTGATGGTCGGCCAGGTCTTCTTTTATCCTGAATCATATGATTCTTTTTATATCGTTTAATGCTATTGAAAACTGCTGAACGACTCAAGTTAACTGTTTCAGCAGTTTTTCTAATAGATTTTCCGCGTTCAATATGCAAATTAATAACTAATTTTCGAATTTCAGGCGAAGTTTCTTTTCGTTTAGCATTCATGGCTACACAGAGCTAAAAAACACAAAAATTCCAAAACAAACTGGAGAGAAATACTGCAGACGATTTTATAAATTATTGCCAATTGCTTTTAAGTAAAAATAAAACCCCAAAAAATATTTTTATTGCTTATTTCAGACGATTTTTGTTGCATATATAATGGTGTCCCATCACTTATGGGAGCTGTTTTTTGCTCCGTTCTAAACATTTGTATTTTTTTAAATTAATATTTTAATATTTTGACAAAATGTATGTTATGTAATAATCTTTACTAAATTTAAGTATGAAACACACCCACAAAAAATGTGTACATGTTTTTTTAATTTATTTGATTAGTTTCCTTTTGTAAAGCACAAGTGTTCCATCACTTATGTGAGACACTGTATGCAGTGGATTTTCCAAGAAGTACTAGAAGCATGAAAGTTTGAGATTCACTAATTTAGTCTATGTGTTAAGTACAGATTTAAATAGGTTCTTTAAATGTAGTACAAGTGAGAAGCAATTACATTCAGATTCATAGGTAAAATTGCACTAAAAAAAGGAAAATTAATTACAAAAAAAAATGCAACATAGAAGTACTTACATCGGTTACCAGCTCTGAATGTTTTAACAAATCGATCCAAAGTATTATGACCACAACCTTCACCTCGACTGCATACGCAGACAATTAATAAGTACATTATTAATGGATGATATTCTACCATTTTTCAGGTCTTCTAGGAAAAAGAACTAGCCAACGTTTAAAGATGATATAAACTCCTAACAGAGGATTTATACACCTACAACATATGGTATTTGTAATTGAATTTTCAATTACCACCAGAGGTATGAAAGTTTGAGAATCACTGCTTTAGTCTATGCGTTGCTTCTAGTTAAGCACATACTTAAATGGGTTCTTTCAATTTGATGTAATGAACGCCAAATACATTCAGATTCCTGGAGAAATTTTTACGAAAAAAGGAAAAATAATTACAATAAAAGGTAACATAGAATTACTGGAATCAATTTTTAACTCTGAATGTTTTGGTTAATCGGCCCAAAGGATTATGAACACAACTTTCCTCTCGATAATATAGCAGACAATTAATAATATTTGATAAATGCATTTGATCTTTCAAGAAGTACCAGAAGCATGGAAGTTTGAGCAAAGACCTTAGAGGGAAAGACATGAAGGCTTTGGAAACCGTAACTAACTGAAACAGTGCAAACAGCACTGCTAGGAAACATGCTCAAAGGGGGAGATCCAATCGTAGGCTGGTTCATTGCATCCACCGATTCCCCAAATATTTTTCTAGTAAACCTCCTTGCGCCAACTCCCCCGCGAGAATTCAAAACAACATTTCTTTTGGCAGTTCGTCTTGAGACTGTGGGAGATTTTTTAATATGATTTGTTTGTTGTGATATATTTTCTATATTGCAAATAGATAGCCGATTAACACGTACAACGGAAAAGTCTTTAGTGATGCTGAACTTGTTAAATAAATTTTATGTATCGAAAGTTCCACTTTCACTCGAAAACTAACATAACAACGAGCAGATTCATCTAGTCTTCTGTAACGTATTGTATGAACTTTGACCTAACTCATCTCCCTCCACGAAAAGGGATGGAGAGGGAGGGGGGCGCGCACTGCTTTCGCGGGGACCGAGGCGGGCAGCGATGACCACATCATTACTCCACATTTTGATAATTATCGCTACTGGTAATAACGCCAAAGCGCGCCAAGTGATCTTTCGCCCCTGTATACGACTTCTGTTGCCTAGCTGTTTGCACTGTTTCACTGACAGCTGTGGATTTACGTTACGCCTACGGAGCCTTCACATCTTTTCCTCTAAGACCTTTGGTTTGAGTACCACTGCTATGCATTTAATTAAGCAGAGATTTAAATAGGCTCTTTTACTGTAGTATAAGTGAGAGGTAATTATATTCAGATTCAATGTGAAAATTGTACGAAAAGAAAGACAATTTATTACAATAAAATGTAATATAAAGTTACTTACATCGAATTATCAGCTCTGAGGTATTTTAAGTAAATGGGTACAACGGATTATGACCATAACCTTCGCCTCTACAGCATAAGCTGGCAATTAACAACATATAATATAAGCATTGGATTTTCCAAGAAGTACTAGAAGCATGAAAGTTTGAGATTCTCTAATTTAGTCTATGTGTTAAGTACAGATTTAAATAGGTTCTTTAAATGTAGTACAAGTAAGAAGCAATTACATTAAGATTCATAGGTAAAATTGCACTAAAAAAAGGAAAATTAATTACAAAAAAATGCAACATAGAAATACTTACATCGGTTATCAGCTCTGAGTGTTTTAATTAATCGGTCCAAAGGATTATGACCACAACCTTCTCCTCGACAACATACACAGACAATTAATAAGTATATTATTAATGGATGGTATGCAGCCATTCTTCTGGTCTTGTAGGAGAAAGAAATAACCAGCTTTTAAAAGAGGATATGGACCCCTAACGGAGGATTTATATACTAGAAGAAATCTTAGAAATGCGGAAATAATCAAGTTATGCCCGAGAAATAAATACTTCAACATGTTTTTTGTCCAAAGAATATTGTTGTGTATTTAAAATAATTGAATAATATCTTTTCTCCCCCTTTTTAACCAGCAATAAACTAGTAATATTAAATGCATTTCCAAAAGCAATCATAAAATCCAAATTAGTCTTTTGCGATGTTTTATAAGCAATATAATGCTGCTTTTCAAACTGCAGTAAATGGAATTGGAATCTCATTTAATTATCTCTAATTAATCACAGTATTTTGACGTATGTTGAGAGTAAATAAAATTCCGCTTCAATCATAAAGTTCATTAAGTTATTTGAAATAGGAATAATTATAATAGATGATGACTATGTTTTACGTTTATATTTCTGGAGGAAAACTTATACAGTCATCAAATTTAATTAATTTGAAATAAAAGACAGTAAATACTAATTAAAAATTGGTTTAAACTTTTAGGGGAAACCTATATGTTCTCTTGAAGAACATGGCTTGAATACCTTGTTTTGCAGATGTTATCATTGCTTCTAAATTGAATTAATTTTAAGAATACAATGGTTGTACTACGATGAATTTTAGGAAAACTTTATTTAGGGTTTGCTATTAAATTAGTATTAGACGACAATGTGGAGTAAATTAGAAACGAAGATAGAAATCTTTAGAATCATGAACTCAGTAATAAATGAGTGAAGAAAAAAACAAGAACATGGAACGTATCTGGAAATATTCTTTTAAGATCTGTGATTGAATATTTGTTAAAAGAGGTCCGGGACATCTTTAAAAAAAATCTTTATTTATTGAATGTTAAAATTTTGAATTTTTTTGAGACGGTTAATTATATCATTTGTAAATAAAATAATATGATAAAACTTCTCATAAAGAAAATAATAATAATAATAAAATTTATTGAAAAAGGTATAACTTATAATTTGAAATATTATTTACAGAATATAATTTTTTTTTTTCATTTAAATAAAAAGAAATACATAAATTTTAATTTTGACTAAGCATTTTAAAAATATTAATTTAAACAAAAATTAGAATTATTTAAAGTAAAAAATAACTTAAAAAGATGAATTTTCTTTAAAAAAATATTTTCATAAAGAATTTTTTTTTCAAATTTGGTAAATCAAAATTAAAGTAAAACAATTGAAAAAGACATATTCCAATTTTTAATCATTTATCTTTAACAGTTTTCAACTTATAACAATGTAACCTTTAAATGCCATGCTTCAATAACATTGATGCCTAATCCCTAATGTTACAATACAAACTGAAATTAAATGAATTTTCAACATGCAGATGGCAACAACTGTGCTATTTATGAATAAATATTTACATACATATATTTCAATTGTTGCTAGTTTCGTCAAACTAGTTTTCACAAGAAGCCGTTTCTATGACAACCATTGGTTAAAAACTATATTTTACAAAGAGACAAAAACGAGAAAAAAAAAAAAAATATTTCCTGTTCCAAATCAAATATGTAGATTTTTATCTGAAGGAATTTAGGTATTTCTATTCCGAAAATTTCTGAAAAAATCAAAATTCAATCAGAAACCGAGTTCTAGTTACCTGGAAAAAATAATTTTGTCCCTCCGACTTCCAACGAAAAAAATAAATGAGTTCCAACTTGAGCTACTCCTACCGGTCAGGAATTCAAAAGTCAAAATATTTTCCCCGACGACACTGAATTTTGACTCCGACGGGGCATATGCCCCCAGGGGGAAGTAATACAAATTAATGACCCACATATTTATCGATAATTAAACATTTACAAATATATTTAGGAGGAGGTAGGGGGCTAATTAAATTACTTAAAGAAAAAAAAATCTTTTCTTTATGTATCATTTGTGGTATGGTGTGAAAGTTTTCGTTATGCTTGACTCAAAAATATATTTGTTTTAATTTTAGGTATTATATTTTCAGAGATACCATAAAAAATGTAGTGCAAAAATATGTCCCTCCGCCCTCCTAATTTCAAATCTAATGAAACTAAAATTAAGAAAAAGAAAAAAAAAAAATAGATGTTATAGATGTTTCTTTAAATCCTGCAGGAAAACGATAGCAATTATTCTAGATCGCATAGTTTTTGAGAAAAGCACTTTTTTCTGTTATAGACAAATTTCAATTTGTGAGCATTGAGCAAAGGTGTTCAGGAGCGTTGAAGGCACCTATCGTAATAGAAGTAAAAAAGCATTGTTCATAATGAATTTTGAAAAAACTAATATTTTTTTTAGAAAATACATCTAACATCTAAAACTGCCTTTCTGGGAGTTAAAGTTGCATCGAAACATTTGCTTGGTCTTTAGCCATGGAAGAATTTAAAAATATTTAATTTTTTCTACGTTTCTTAGATTGGGAATTATTGTATTTTAAAAAGTTTACTAATTTTTGGAACAACCACACATAAACTCGTCTTTTAGCGGCAGTTTTTAGTACGATCATATACGATCATATTTTTATCATTTTGCACGATCATATTTTGATTTCTACTACACAAATAACAACTTGGCAGTAAAAGGTGAAATCTTACTTTCTAATTAACAGTGTAGGGGAGAGTGGAGTGGAGTAGGACACTGTTTTCAAAAATAAAAAAAATCAACTTTGTTTGGCACAAAAACAACAACAACAACAACAAAAATGAATAGATAGAGGGCAAAATGAATTACTTTTTAATCTCTCTGAACAGTATAGAAACATACCATGCAAAAGCTATTATATAATTAAAGAAATTGTAAATTTCAAAATTTGCCCCATACCTTCCCACTAACAGGTAGGTATGGGACTGCAATAAATCCAATCTTATAAGGCACAAATCGTATAGTTTCGGACAGATATACAATCGAACAAGGATTGTAGGTTGATAATGTATATGCCACAATGTAAAATTCCAGTATCTCCATTACTGGAATCAAAATTCAGGATTATCAGTCATAGATGACATTAAAAAGTCATTAATTCAATTTATTTACATTTTGTAGTAAATAAATATATTATCAACGTTGTAATTCATATATTATCCTCTAAAAATGTTTGCGTGTAAGCAAATTACATTAACCTTATTAAGAAAAGGAATTACATATGCCCTATTCCTCTCTTTACTGGCATGTTCCATTCTTCCCCACTTTCTTCTTTTGTATTAAACTTCTTATATAAACAAAAATACTATTTTTTGGCTTAGTTTAAATTATGCATAATATTGTACAGTATAATGTCCTATAAATATGGAAACTATTACATCTATGTATAAAACAAGTCATTAATATACAGAAAGCATAAAAAGTATATGAAGCGCATTTACTTTTGATTTTTGAAATAAACTTTTCCTTTATACAATTGCAAGAACATAAACATCAACAGTTTTTATAAGCAGAAGATTGGGCTACCATTGCTTCATCTTGTCTGTGATTGATGAAATGATTAGAATGATACATATATAGAAAATCTATTGTCCCATTCCTCCCATTGTGCCACTCTCTCCTATATATTCTTAAATTGAGGAAATATTTTCGTATTATAACGTTATTAATTTCAATGAAAATAAGTTAAACTTGAAGTTTTTTTACTAAATGGTCAATTACTGATGCATTCAATACAAAAGTGTGAATAACTTTACGAAAAAAATTATTGTTATTATTATTATTTCAAAATTATATTCGACCACGAATTTAATGTTTTAAACAGTTAAATAAATAAATTAATTAATTAAAAAATAAAATAAATAATAATAATGTGTTAAAATAAATAAATTCAAAATCATGTCAGCTTATAAAATCATTATACCTTATGTCAAAATATGATATATAAAAATTGCTTAATTCCCTAGTAAAATAGCTATTAAGAAAGTAGTAAGAAAATTTTCAGTTTGAATCGGCCTGATCCCACTGTCCATTTGTTTCTTATTTTTAATACTCCCGAAAACATTTAATTTATTATACATTTTTAAAAAATACTGGCATATTAATAGCAAAAAGATACTCCTGCGTTACTTTTTATCTTAATATATATCTTTGTTAAACAACGGTACAAATTGATATTTGAAACAAATTTTTATATAATTGCGTCTTTTAATTACTGAAATAGAAGCCATAATCAACAATATTTTTCCCACATCTTGTATTTACAATACTTTTCTCAAAACTTAATATCTATAAAATTCATTTTCACACTCGGTATATCCGCACGAAGGTGTTTTTTTCATCGAGTTTTAATGGTTTTCCAATCCTATATTAAATATGGCTATGAACTATGAATAGTTGTTTTAGAAATTTGTCTGTATTATCTATCATATTTTGCAAAATAAATAATAAATAATAAATAAATACACAAATAAAAAATCATGCCAGCTTATAAAATCTTCACACCTTATATCAAAACAACATATAAAAATTGTTTAATATCTTTAAGAAATATATTAAGAAAGTAGTACGATATTTGTCTGTATTATCTATCATCTTTACAAAATAAATATAATAAATAAATAAATAAATTAAAAATCATGTCAGGTTTTAAAATAATTATACCTTATGTCAAAATATGACATAAAAAAATTGCTTAATTCCCAAGTAAAATATATAAAAAAGTAGTAAGAAAATTTTCAGTTCGAACAAGCCTTATCCAATAGACCATTTCTTTTTATTCTTAACACTTCCGAAAGCATTTAATTTATTATAACTTTGTTAAATACACCGGGATATTAATAACAAAAAGATACTCCTGTTATATTTTATCTTAATATATCTTTGTAAAACAACGGTACAAATTGATATTTGTAATAAATTTGTATGTAATTGCGTCTTTTAATTACTGAAACAGAAGCCATAATCATAAATTATGCTTCAAAACGCATTACGAATCTATTCATTTTGTAGAATTGCATAATTAAAAACATAAAACACAAATGCAATGTGCACTTTTTATTGCTCCAGTAAATGCATATTTAACAGGCACAGAACGAGAGGTTAAACGTTATTTATCTTAATTCGTTCAAAATGCGTTTAGAGGTTTCCATTTAAAAGTGAAACTCTTTTTATGCATAATTAGGCATGCAATCATTTTTTATAATTCAAAAATAATATTTAAAAAGGATTTTTGAAAAATTACATATTGTTTATGTCAATTCTAATAAAGCAAACTTTTATTTTTATTTTTAGATATCTAATTGTAGATATAAAAACAAATTTCTTTAAAGATGTTCTTAAATCCAAAGGGAAAATGTGATGACATCTTTATTTACGGAATTGTTTAGCTAGAAATCGCTTTCGGTCAAAAATGATCTTCTTTAAAATTTGAAATTTTACTGAAATTTTTAAACTACTTTGATTTAATCTTGACTGTGCTTTCAAAAGCTGTAGCAACGTAAAGTCTGATATTATAATGTCAGCAAGAAGATTGATTTTCAATATTCCTTCAAAACACGACTGAATTCTAGCAATTATTGTAAGATCATTAGAATGATTAGTAACGCTTTATGCTCGGATTCACCCTTTTGCGAATATGGCACTGCAAGCGTGTCAATAATAAAGCATTCACGCATGCGCCTATTAAAATTGCCTAAGTTTTTATTTGTGATCTTGATCCAACACACTACAACATTTACGGTTTTACAATTAAAATTTATATCTACACTACCTGGCCATTGATGAACGCCCACTTGCGATTTTAGACATTTTGTTAAATATCTAGAAAATTACACGAGGAATTCAATAGCAAAAACAAGAGGGGTTGTATCCATATATTCATTGATTAATGTCAATATAGAATACACAATATGGGACGTACTAATACATTTGGATAAAATCCCTCTTTTTTTGCTTCATTTTGGAAACCACGGATTTTATGCTTATTCTATAGACGATTACTTTCAGAATTTTCAAGCTATGATTTTGAGACTTTCACAAAAATTGCTCTATACATTTAGTTAACATAATGCGCAAATGAAATTTTGATATCGGTGACACATGCGCAGTGAAAAATTATTTAGTAAACCTACTCATTTATCATACAATTTTTATTATTTTTTAATTATGATTACAGGATATTGTGTGCAATATTATTTGTCATATTTTCAGAAAAGAATGCTACTTTATATTAAGAACTTTGCAAATTATACGCAAAAAACTTGGTGAAATTTGGGACCATTTTTATAAAAACCTTAATTTCTCTATGAGTATACATGCTATTCACATAAAAATGGACACAGTTTATTACAATAAGCCACGTAAGCATAATTTCCAGTTTGAGCGCTTTTGCTACATTAGTTTTGACAGGTTTATCCAAAAGATATTCATTCTTTTTTAATTTGTTGACGGTCCCCTATAAAGTTTCGGGAAAAAAATCTTCACGGAAATGTATGACCTGTATTATTGTTTTTATACACTGAGAGTTTCAGGATATTTCTTCATGTATTTTTCTAGATATTTAACAAAATGTCTAAAATCGCAAGTGGACGTTCATCAATGGCCAGGTAGTGTATCTTTTATCTGTATATCGTGGCGCGTAGTGTGTAGCGTCTGTCTATAAAATAGACATCCTGTATTATAAGAAAATAATTACGGCACTACATCAATTAATAAAACATACCTTTAAGAGAAGTAAGTGTAACATTAAATCTACTTTGATTTAATCTTGACAGTGCTTTTAAAAGCTGTAGCAACGTAAAGTCTGATATTATAATGTCAGCAAGAAGATTAATTTTCAATATTCCTTCAAAGCACGACTCACTTCTAGCAATTATTGAAAGATTATTAGAATAATTAGTAACTCTGTATGTTCGGATTCACCCTTTTGCGAATATGGCACTGCAAGCGTGTCAATAACAAAGCATTCACGCATGCGCCTATCAAAATTGCCTGATTTTTGATTTGTGATCTTGATCCAACACACTACATCATTTACGGTTTTTACAATTAAAATTTATATCCATCTTTTATAGACATTATGTATAATAAGAAAATAATTATGGCACTATATTAATTAAAAAAATACTTTTAATGTAAATAAGTGTGACATTAACTTCTTTGAATTAGTCTTGACAGTGCTTTTGAGAACTGTAGCAGGAAAAGTCTGATATTTTAATGTTAGCAACAAGATTAGATTTTAATCTTCCTTCAAAACATGACTATTACATGAAAATTATTGAAAGATTATTAGTATAATTAAAAGGGATTCGAAATAATTTCTGATTATGCTTCAAAAATGCTATTGTTTTCCTTTACAATTACCCATTTAAATGATAAAATAACACAAGAGGGAATTAGAACATCTAGAATTTAATTTAAATTCCACCTCACATGCTATTACATTTGCTTGTATCGATTGAATTATCACTACATTTGAGAATTAATTTTCTGTAAATTGTTTTTAAACACTTTAGAAATTAATCTATAAATTTAACTGCTTTAGGAATTTCGTTAACGCAATTATTTTCGTATACTACATGATAAATTGTTCTTTTCTTATTCAATAGCAATTAGTTGTATAATATATATAATGAAATGTGTAGCTGTTATTGTTTAAAAATAGGAGTAATTAAAAATACTTGAAGATATAAAAAGAACATGAAAGTTACAAAAAAAATTTTGTTGCACGAATTCAGCTTACCTTTTTAGGTGTAATATAAATCCAATATATCCTTTTTGATATTCTTATAAAATAAAGTGTAAAAAAAAAATGGTAGAATGAAGAGAATGTTGATGCATGTTAAGAAATTTTATGTAAAGTTTTTATTATTAGAGGAACAGGTTTCATGTGGACCTCCCTTCCTTTTTTCTTTTCAACTAATATAATATACTGCAAAATATATCTGTAATTCTATCTATATAAATTTACATTATAATATACTATATAAAGTCCTTTTAATTAATTATTGTCAATTTAAATGACATTTTTTGAACATACTTCTGTCTACTGGTATTTAACATGTAAACAATCTTTGTTCTGACGCTTCATTATAACCCAAAATTACATTTTTAATGTTTGCAAAGAACATATTAGTAAAATGTAATTGCATGAAATTCAGTTTCAAATTCCAAAAATGCATTTTTGTTAGTTTACATTTATCTTCTTCTTACATTTATCTTCTTATCTTTACATATAATTTAATCAAATTCAGTTGCCCCTATCTACTTGTATTTAACATGAAATCAACATCATGCTTAATATTGACTTTTCGTTGTAAAACACAATGCATATTTAATAATTGCAAAGAAGCGATTTGTAAAATGTTACTGAAATAAATTCAGTTTCAATTTCCAAAATGGCATTTGTGTTAGTTTATAATTATCTATTTAACTTTTTATCATATAATTATGTGTATCTAAATGCATTAAAAATATTATTTTACGCTGTCTTCTTTTGTAAAACAAATTAGATTTTGAATAATTTCAAAATGAGCATTAGAATTTTTTACAGTGTAATTGAAATAAAATGTGTTTAAATTTCCAAAAATGCATTTGTTTTACACTTACAATTATCTCCACTTAAATGGTGATCATATCATTAATTACCTTTTGTTGTCGCTATTTAATATGCATACAATAACCATTTTTATCAATTTTCCTTAAAGAAATACATCCTTAATAATTATAAAAATATCATTAGGATAACTAAAATACAACCATAATAGCTTTTATTCAAATTTTCACAAATGCATTTGTTATCTTTTAATCTATCTTTATCTACCTATATTTAACATAAAAAACACATTTTATTGATTTTTCATTGTAAAACTCAATACACTTTTAAAAATTGAAAAAGTACCAAATAAAATACAACTGAAATAAATTCAGTTTCAATTTGATTTGGTTTATTTTGTGTCGGCCGATTATCTACATGTAGGATATAGGCTCGAAAAGGGTGGGATACCCTCCGTGGGGAGTACTTTTAAGGGAACCTATCCCATATTTACGCAAGGAGATCCAAGGTTCGAACAAAACTACTGAAAATTCCGAATGGTTAGGCCGACGGCCGAAATTGGGTTCGAGCCTGCCCTGCCTGCTCAGCTCCAGTTCGAGCCCCCCGAGTTGCCCCAACTGCCAGGGTTCGAGCCCTGCTGCCAGTTCGATGCCCTCTTAACTGCCGTCAACCAGTTAAGAGGTCAGAACCTTTTGGCCACTGGTGTGTGTGTGTGTGTGTGGGGGGGGGGTGGCGTTGCAATTTGAAAAAACACAGTTATATTAGTTTACAATTATAAAAACCTTTTATCATAGCAAACGCGGTAGCGTTTGGTATAATATGTTTAAGAAATAGAAAGTGCGAACGTCTTTTTGAAATTTCTGGCGAACCAGTTGACGTACGACAGTGATTTTTTTTTAAACAATAGAACTCGACGAGACGAATAAAATGATAGCATTAAAAAAATTATTGAAGTTTACTGTAGTTTTTTATTTAACTTTTAACGAAAAAATTAAGACGAAAAGTTCAACAAGCGATAGCTAGCGATCTTATGGATGGATTAACTTCGTTTTTGGCTTATTTTTATCGTCTTGATAAAACTTAGAACAGTTTTTTTTTTCATCTTTGTATTTTTGACGGTACCTGAGAAAATCGAATTTTTGTCTTAAACCTCCAGTTGAATATTACTTTTTGCTGTTGCGATTGTAGTTTCTTTTATTCATTGCCACTAAATTTAATATAAAAATTGTAATGCATGTATCATAATTCATTGAAATTAAACAAATCACGTGAAAAACATGGTTATTTGTTTTTATTGCGAAGCTTTCAATTTCAGTTCTTTAAATAATAAAATTGTAAAGGCACTGTCATTTTTTTTTTTTTTAACCATTTGAAAAATGGTTGTTGTTTTCGGGAGAATGGACCCGATGATGTTACCACTTTTGAATGATGTTACCACTTTTGAATTTAAATTAAATTCTTTATTTTTAGAAGAATTTTTATTTGAATTTAAATTAAATTCTTTACTTTTAGAAGAATTTTTATTTGAATAGTAAATTAAAATGGTTAAAATCATTGTAATAAAGGAGAAAACTAACAAATTTAAAAATGGGTAGACGGAAATTAACAGATACGGAAAAAGCCGAAGCCAAAGAAATGAATGAACGTGAATATCGCATTCAATGATATTAAACACAGTCAACATGTATAAGTTGCTTATTAGTTTGGCGATTCGTATCATTTGGCGAAATTGGTCGACGGGATAACTGAGTAATACTGTATTTGGTTTGGCGCAAAAACGTCTTTCAATGCAGAAAATGATAAAATCAAAAGATTATTGAGCCGCTGAAAACCAATTACGTGTTGAAAGGCGATCACGAAAAAGGAAGCAATTTAATGCCGAACCGATTAATTGTAAAACATCATGTCGCCAGGGCGACCAATCCACTAGCCATGGCGTTTTACTATCGGTCGGTTCTAACCAGGAAAATTTGAGTGCCAATAGTGATTCTAACAAGCCGGAAAATGTTATAGCTATTACTCTTGATTTTCCACCACCTAAAAAGAAAACTAAAAAGCAATCGGCTTGGGAAAAACTGGGAAAAAACTTTTTTGATTCGATGTCTGATGGACCCATTCACAGATGCATGTGCTGCGATCGATTTTGGTTTAAAACCTCCATCACCAAAATTCTGCTCTGTAAAATCAAACAATATATGCCAAAGTCTTACAAGTATAACAGTATATGCCAAAGCTGTATTTTAATAATGATTACTTTTGCACCAACAATGTTAAATAGTTTGAAATGTTTCTTTCGTCGACAACTTTTATGCTTGGCGACAATAGAGTGATATAACTTAAACGAACCGTACCTTCAAATTGCAGCATGTATAAAGTCATTTATAGCAGTGGCACGGATAATACACAATAAAACAACTGGTATTTAGCTTAAAATGATAGATGAATGTATCGAGTGAAACATTTTTCAAATGGTTGGGGTAATTTCTTAAATTACAATTTTTTTTTTTTTTTTTTTTTTTTTTTTGTTCGACTCCATGATTATTTTTTCAAATAGCATGCATTTTACATGACAATGGAATGATTTTCTCGAATACCCTAACATTTTGAATTTTATTAGCAGGAAAAAAAATGGGAAAAACACAAACACATCGGAAAAAACTACCTAGGAGAACCAAAATTTCTATTCAGGAACTAAATGTAAGCTTTTTAAATTAGTAAATCAAAAACTTCACATTCTGTCCATATCTTAAATACCATTCAATTGATTTCAAATAACGATGTGATGTCAAATACGCATCAGGGTACCTAACTGATATGTTAGCCGGGCTATTGTTGTTTATTAAAAAATAACTTTTTATTTACCTTTATTTAATATTGTTAAATTAAAAAAAATATTTCATTCTATAGTTATTACTTAAACTTTTTAGTACCACTTGATTATCCCGTCGACCAATTTCACCAAATTGTACAAATCATCCATTTAATCACCAAGTTATGCATATTGGCATAATTTTTATTTTAATTAACGAAAGAAGAAATAAATTAGTAAAACATCAATAAAAGTACAAATATAAAGTCGAATTCAAAATCACATTATGACATAACACACATGGGTAACCTATTTAATGTAAACTGAATGCAACATATATGATAATCCGTTATTGGCATTTAATTTTATAATCTGGCGATATTTTTTTGGTCGACAGGATAATCAATTAGTACCCACTTTTATTCATTATTATTTACTTTTTTAAAATAATAGAAAATAGTTGATATATGTACTACTTGGTTATCCCGTCCACCAAAAAACCATCGCCAAACTATAAGATTAAATGCCGATAATGGATGATTGTGAATATCGCATCCAATGACATTAAATACGATGCACGTGTTTAAAACGCCATTAAGGGATTTTTATTTCGACTTTTTATTTGTATGTTTTATTAATATTCTATTAATTATTCGTTTTTATTTGCGTTCGTAATTATGTAAAAACGTAGCACCTACAGTTGTCGTTCAGTCCGTCCGTCTGCCCGTCTGTCTGTCCGCATATAACAACGCAAAAACTACCAAACCGAATCTTTTGAAATTTAAAAAATATATTTATTGCATAATTTTGTCGAGTCATTTCAAAGTTTATGAAAATCGGGTGGATAGATCAATTACAGTTACAATCAAAAGTATTCTGTTACATTACGGTCAATGGGGAAAAAGTTTCAAATAAATTTTAATCGTTTTAAATTTCAAATATATAATTTTTAGATAATTTTGTCGAGTCATTTCAAATTTTATGAAAATCGGATACATAGATCAATTACAGGGACAATCAAAAGTATTCCAGTACATGACGGTTAATAGGAAAAAATAGTTTCAAGTGCATTTTAATGCTGTTAAACTCTTTCGAATATAATAGAATTGACATGAACCTATGAAGTATATATATATATACTGAAATATACATTCTGTACAATCTGTGATGCAAAGAATATTTATTATTAAATTACAGGGCCACACAAAAGTATTCCACTACATAATGCTATACGGGGAAACATTGTTTGGGGCGTGTTTTAATCATATTAAACTATTTCACATTTAATGAATATGATATGTGTTGCTAAGGTGTAATAAAAGTTACTTCCTGTATATTTACAGGAACACAAAAAAGATTTCGTCCACTATACTGTTTCCGAAGTACTGTCTACTATAAAGGAGATCTGAATATTTTTAAAATTTCGTTATCATACGAACGCACCTCATTTGCTACGCTTCACTTGCAATTTCCAACTTGTTTTGTATGCATTATTTAAAATGAAAATTATGTCAATATTTATAATTTGGCTATGAGTTTGGTAATTTGCATAGTTTGGCGTGATTTGTCAACGGGCTAAGTAGTACCTTAATATACATATATGTAATTGAAGTTTGAAAATGAAGCTTTTGCCAAATTGGCGTCAGTAAAATATCGCACCAATGTCGTGCTTATATGGCATCTGTGCCAAGAAAGCATAAAATGAAAAAACACATAGTGATGCAAAAAACTTTTGTGATGATGTGAAGTGAACAGTGTTCTCGCTGTCGCTCACCAATGCGCCAAATTGCGACTAAATTCTTCATTTGGCGAATAAACTAGCGATTAGATTCGCCAAATTGCTAGTGATCAATTTTTGCTTTTTTTGCGTTTTTCATACATATGTATATATACATACATTTAAGATATACATATTTTTTATATTTGTAGCGGATAGTTGAAATTAGCTTAATAACAATCGCTGCCACAGTTATAAAAACTATATTGAAACAAGTTGGAAATTGCACATGAAGCGTAGCAAATGAGGTGCGTTCGTACGATAACGAAGTTTTAAAATATTCAGATCTTGCTGATATAGTAGAGCGTACTTTGGATACAGTATAGTGGTCGAAATCTTTGTGTTCTTGTAAATATTCAGGGAGTAATTTTTATTATACTTCAGTAACGTATATCTTATTCTTAAAATGTGAAGTAGTTTAATATAATTAAAACACTCCCCAAACAATGTTTCCCCGTTATGACATTTTTAGTGGAATACATTTGTGTGGCCATGTAATTTAATAATAAATATTCTTTGCATCACAGATTGTACAAAATGTATTTTTAGTACATATTTCATAGATTCATGTCGATTCTGTTATGTTCAAATGAGTGTAATACCATTAAAATGTATTTGGAACTTTTTTCCCTATTGATCGTAATGTAACGGAATACTTTTGATTGTCCCTGTAAATGATCTATCCATCCGATTTTCATAACATTTGAAATGACTCGACAAAATTATGTAATAATTATGTATTTTAAATTTCAAACGATTCGGTTGGGTAGTTTTTGCGTTGTTATATGCGGACGGACAGACAGACAGACAGACGGGCAGACAGACAGACAGACGGGCAGACAGACGGACAGACAGACAGACGGACGGACTGAGCGACAACAATAGGTGCTACGTATTTACATAATTACGAACGCACCTAAAAAAGGGGGGGTATATTAAAGGATTAAAAATAATTTTTTGTGCTACACGGCGAATCTATTTTGCTAATATTTTTTTCATTTGGCGAATGTTTTTTATTTTTAATTAGCCAAATTACTAACATTGGTCAAAAGTCAGCGAGAACATTGGAAGTGAATGTAACATTTACGATCAGAAATTATTGGCATTTAAAAGTATTTTTTCTTGAGATATTGTCGAAAATGCATTTTAAAGATATACTTTCCCTCTCCCTTCCATTTCCAAATGTACTGAATTTGAAATTATGGGGAAAAAAATCAGAGTTTAGCGGAAGTTTACTCAAAATCGTGCATAAAAATTTTAGTAATTAACCTAATTTTTCTACTAAAAGTTCTTAATATTCCGTTGTTAACAAACGCTACTTTAAAATCGCAAGTTTTATCGGCTAAATCACCAAGTTCCATAATGATCATCGCCACTGAATATATAAATAATGCCAAATTTGCAAACTTAACGGTTAAAATATAGTGGAACCTTGGTTTACGGCCGCCTCTGTTTATGACCAGTTCGGTTTATGACCAACTTCGGTGATCAAAATTTAACACAATCTGCGTAGGATAACTCGATTCGCGACCAAAGCTGTTGAATAGTTCAGTTGGCAACCCTCACATAACTCTTGTTATAAGTCAAGTTTGGAGTAAAGTGTTCGTATCAGAGTTCTTTGTGGCCTTTAGTACAGTAAAAAATTTAATTTATTGTTTTAATTTTAATCAGTGTTGCGAAAATTTTAGCCTTCATTATGACTTCTAAGAATGAAAATGTTTTTAGTCTTAGCAGTAGTGAGAAGCTTAAGTGAATTACTCATCAATTATGAAAAGAAGTGGTAACAAAACTTACGAACGATGATAATGTAATCGAAATAGCTAAACAATATGGTGTAGACGAAACGTCGATCACCCCGATTATAAAGAACTAGCCGGATGTGGCAACCCAAAGCTATTTTCTATCTCATGCATGTTAATGCTTCAAAATTCATTATTTCAGTGCCAAAATCAAATGACAATCATATGCTCACCGTGAGGATTCTAAAGGCATGAAAGTCTGAACATTAGTTTTTGAAATAGGACTGTTGCGGATATCGGGAAAAATGCAGCATATAAGCGACACTTGTTTGGAGATTTACCCAAAACACACAATCAGCAATAATATTAATCAAAGTATGCCTAAATCTCAAGTTTGAGGAAAATTTCTGCATTAATTCCTGCGATAGAGCTATTGTGGCAATCGGAACAAATTCAGCATAGCAGCGCCATGTGTTAGATTATTGAAACCAAAACGTAAAAAAAAAAAAAAAAAACAAGTTGAATGTAGATTCTACCATTGCAGAATTCAATTTCGCCTCCGATTAGAAAAAAAAAATCGATAGATGTCTTTTAGAAGGGCGAACCCGTTTAGATTGCAATGAACTAACTTCATCTTTCTTGTGTTTATCAATATAATAGCAAACAGAACGGCGTGAAATACCCAATTGAATAGCAATTTCTCTCTGAGACATTGGAATTGCGGAATAATAAAGAGATACAATTTGACGAGTTACTTCTTCATTGACTAGATTCATCAAAAACGGATTTTTACTTTAGTTTAAACGCTTTTTTATAGACTCTGAGTAAAAGGAAATGCAATTTAACAATAAAACGAGTGGAATCCCGTCAAATTCGACGAATGAAATGTTTAAAAGGCCCGATCGATTTGGTTTTAAAAAAATCAAAAGTAATTACATTATTGAATCAATATATAATAAATATATTTCCAAACTAAATGTCAAATTTGCCAGTTACAATTTTGCATGCAAATATTCGCACATCTTCAGTTAAAATTGTAATCTGAGTGCCGGCGAAATCCAGAAATTTTATTTTATACGCACTCACAGAAAAACAGCTTTATTAAAAAAAAAAAAAACTAATTTCATTTTTACTGTGACATTATTTTCACTAACTGAAGTCAGCTGAAAGTAAAATCTCAATCTGTGTCCATAATGAAAAGAAATATTGAAATGTAATATCGGGTACTACTAGGTTATCCCGTCGACCAAAAAGTTATCGCCAAACTATAAGATTAAATGCCAATAATGGATGATCGTGAATGTCACATTCAATGACATTAAATGTGTTTCATGTGTTTAAAATGTCATTAAGTGATTTTTATTTCGATTTTTTATTAATATTCTACTAATTATTTGTTTTTTCGTTATTTAAAATAAAAATTATGTCAATATGTATAATTTGGCTATTAGTTTGGTGATTTGTATAATTTGGCGAAATTGGTCGACGGGATAACAGAGTAGAACCTAATATCGTTATGAGTAAAAATGCGATGCTTTAAATAGTGACGTCATTTTCTCTTCAAATGTTTTTTTAAAAGTTACTGTTATTAGTAAAATGAAAAAGGCAACCGTAATAATATTGTAACTTTCATTTATCTGGTTGCTGAATGAGATCATTTTCCTCATTTTGAAATTTTTCTTATTTCGCTGTTGACATTAATTTTTATCATAAATTATTTTCTGTTATTTTATTTACATTATTAATATTATTTCTCAGCAAATATATATATATTTTACCTCAATTAGTGCATAATTATACGCAATCATAATGGAAAAGAAATTTTTATTATCAACAGAAAAGCTAAACTGAGTTGTCACCGTTTTGATTTTTCAAGAAGTATCGTAAAAAGGCATTTAAAATTAAAAATAAAATATAAAAATGGAAATAAATTAAAAAATAACTAAAATGGGCACAACTACAAATAAATAACTTTCATTTAAAAAAATAATTATCAAAATCGGTTGAGTAGAAAATTCAGGGCTGATGACACGACATTTTTAGCTTGTCTGAAAGAAATACATCGGAGGCTAAAAGTACTGGGAATATTTAAAAGCAACTGAGGTTTTCTTATATTCAATATATATTTATCAAAAAATTTAAATGACTAGTATTAAAAAATGCTCTGACGAGCACCAAAAAAGGTTAATATGTTTTAAAGTATGAAAAAGTGTTTGACAAGAGCTTCTAATTGAGAATGAGAAAGGACAAGGGGTCCCTTCTTGGCTGCAATTCACTGTCAATGCCAAATTTGAAAAAATCATATTTGCGCTTTTTCCATATGAAAGAAATCAGTCACTGTTACAATAAAATTGTGTAGTGTAAAGGCATAATTAGAAAAGACACCGCGTGATTAAACATGAATGTAAAGCAAAATAGGGCCAAAAACCATAGTTCCCGCAGCCAGTGTTGAATTCAGACACTTTTCTCCGGGAGGGTCTTCTGTGGCTTCGGGGGGGGGGGGATACAATAGAGTTCTACGGGGATTATACTTTTTTACCATTAAAAACACAAAATTTGAAATTTTATTGGGGGTGGAGCATTTGATACCTTCGGAGGGAATGTCCCCCCAGCCCACCTCCTGCATTCAACACTGTCTGCAGCGTATCACATTCACGCAGTCTCACCATAAACTGTCGCAGTGTAAACAGCACAGAAAACTTATTTGTAGTGCAGTTGCAGTGCAGAGTCAACAATGCAGTTAGCATGTAAAGCACGATTGAAAGTTTTACTAAAAAGTAAAGATAGAAAGTTTTACGCAAATTTCTTTTATATGGAAAAAGCGCAAATATGATTTTTTCAAATTTGGCATTGACAGTGAATTGCAGCCAAGAAGGGACCCCTTGTCCTTTCTCATTCTCAATTAGAAGCTCTTGTCAAACACTTTTTCATACTTTAAAACATATTAACCTTTTTTGGTGCTCGTCAGAGCATTTTTTAATACTAGTTATTATATAATTAAATCAAATGCTGTTAGCTCTATATAGCTACATTTAACATGCACACACCAGCATCTTTTACTGATTTTTCATTGAAAAAAAGAATACTTTTAATAATTGCAATAAGACTGTTGTGATAATTAAAGCACAATCGTAATAACTTCAGCTTCAATTTCTAAAAATACATTTATTTCAGTTCACAATTTCCCATTCAAATGATTAAATAGTGCCAGAGGGAATTAAGACTTTCGAAATTCAAATTCAGTGACTCACAATCTTGCATTTGTTTATAGCGATTAAATTATACGTACACTTAAGAATAACTTTTCTGCAAATGGTTTTACTTACTCATCATAGGACTATAGGGTAAACCTTGCAATCGTTTTGAAAATCGAAAAAAGTTTTTGACGGATTTACATGTTTTAGACACTGGAGATTCTAAAAAACATATATTTAGAAAAAAAAAATGCCAGACGTCTGTCTGTGTGTCTTTAAATGCTGTATCTCCCGAGCAAATTGAGATAGAAACTTGAAATTTGATATGTATTCAGTATGTACGAATGCAAAGAAGCTCATTTAATATCAGCAACCACGATTATCCAGAATTATTTGTTCCGGACTAACAAAATATTCGTTCCGATGAAAAGTATATAAAAGTTTTCGATTTTTTTTTAATTATTTTTTTTATTTTAAGGAATGAATGTAAAAGACAATAAAAAACATACATTTTGCATAATGAATGAAGTAGATCGGAAAATTAGTTGCTGAGATATTTCTAGTCCTATTTTCCACATTTTTCGATTTTTCATGACCCTGCATTTTATTCAAATTTCAATTCAAAGATATATTTTAATTGGATTTGAGACGCTTAATCCAACTGCAGTAAACTGATAGTTATTATTATTATTATTTTGGGAGTTATAAGGACCCCTTTTACGCAGTTCGGTATTGCTTAATTTTCCCATTGCTCGAAAAATGAAAAAAAAAAAAGATCATTAAACTGTAAAATTAAATGCCAGTAATGGCTTATCGCATATGTCACATTCACTAGGCATTAAAAATGTTACTTGTGTTTCTTACATCATCAATTAATTTTTAGTTCTACGTTTTATAGGGACCGTCCAAGTATTACGTAAGCACTAAAGGGGGAGAGGGGTCAGAGTCTGCTTATTTTTTCTGACAAGGGGGATGGGGGGTCACGACAATTCTTACGTAAGCATTAAACAACGAAGCAACTGCAGTTCAAATTCAACAAGAAAACAAAGTTTGATGGGGAAAGAGCGTTCTACAGTCCGTTCGAAATTCGCCGTTTATTTTCGATTTTATCCTTTGCCTATCCATCGGCAGTCGCGTGACCTGCATCACCCACTTGCCCTTCGTCTTCATTGTTGTCTGTTAAGTTGTGTGCCTATTCATTGCAAGACAAGAAAAACACAGGAATCGGTTTGGCTGGGTTCTGTTGCCAGGGTATCGAAAGGTAATCGCTTTTGCTATACGCCACTTCAAAATGTACAATTTGGATGCATAATTCATTGCTACTAATGCACCAGGAAGAAGTGCATTCAACAGTGTTGAACGTAGAACGGCCCCTCTTAGTCGGGAATTGGCAGGACTAATTTTGCCTCATGGTCATTTTTGGCTCCCATCTCGACGTCAAAGGCTGCACAATAAATGTTGACTTGGAGAAATCCAACTTCGAGTTTGCTGGGAAGGTGTTGGCGGAGATCTGGAGCACCATGAACATCGATGGACATCCTGTCCACGCCTTTTACGTCAATTCTGGTGAGCCTGAACTTTCAGTTGAGGAACATATAAAATGGCATTCCGATCATGTTCGGGAAAATCAATATTTGCTTCAGATAGTGAAATGCAAAAATGAAACGTGTTGTCTTCGGCCTAGAAGCGGAATTTTTAAGATTCTGAAATCACGCTACTTGCCACCACCAGCTAAAATGAATCAAACATCACATGATCTCATCGTAAGTGATGAAGGAGAATTTCTAGATCTAAGTCTCCACCTTGCACTAGATTTAGAAATTTCTTCAGCAGGGTTCATTCAATTACCTTACGATTATTTCTGTCCAACAGTGAAACCGAAGCTATCAAAACGTATTTGTCAGGTTTGTGGACATTATAATGCGTCCAATAAATCAGCTGATCGCCATAGAAAAAGTATTCATGGGAATGATAAACAAAATGTCCCTCAGACAAGAGTGCATCTACTGCATATAGCGGCTCGGCGGGCCAATGAACTGATGTGCATTCTTCAAGCCCTCAATGGAATTAAGACGTTGAGTGGCTGGAGAAAGAAGTGGAAGAACAAGGACCGGAAACCTGCAGTACCCCAGGCCACTGTTCCAGTGAAAACTTTATAATAGACAATGTTGAAACATGGGTTCAAGGATCCTAGACATCACATTAAAATATGAACACCAAATTGAACTCCAACATTTATATGATTCATGTCAAAAATTTTAGTTATGATGCCTATGTAAGTTAAGACTTCTTGTATATCTTGTTTTATTGTTCAATGTGATAAATAACAATATATTTAAACCATTTTGTATTCTGTGGTTTGTTTAAAGCAATAAGCAATAATATATTGAAACAATTTTATATATTTTGATATCACAATCCCTATATGCCTATATAAATTTGTAGGATTAATAATGTGATTGATTGGTAACTTTTTATAAGTCAAGAAGTATTGATGTATAAACTGTTATAAAATCTTACGTAAACAAAGGGGGGGGGGGGGGTCTAGCATTTGCTTATATTTTCTTGCAAAGGGGGGAGGGGGTACAAAATGATTAAAAATATGCTTACGTAATACATGAACGGTCCCTTTGTAGTAATATTATTCTTTTACTAATACATTTGTTATTTCGTTATTTAAAATAAATATTATACCACTTTGTATAATTTACGAATAGTTTGTCGATTCACATTACTTGTCGAAATCGGTCGACGGGATAATCAAGTAGTAAAATCCTTATAATATTATAAATGTGAAAATGTATCCGAAAGTTTGAATGAAGCTAACTTGAAAACGGATGACTTAAAGTCTTTGCATTTTTGCATATAGATAGATTATAGCCCGGAAATGAACATTGGCTATGTTTTATTTATTTTATTCAAAGATTTTCCTTAATAATTGAAAATTTCATTATTTTTTATAAAGAATCAACAGGCATTTTTAGGTGCGTTCGTAATTATGTAAATGCGTAGCACCAATAATTGTCGTTCAGTCCGTCCGTCCGCATATAACAACGCATTAACTATCCCACCGAATCGCTTGAAATTTCAAATATATAATTATTGTTTAATTTTGTCCAGTCATTTCAAATTTTATGAAAATCGGATGCATAGATAAATTACAGGGACAATCAAAAGTATTCCGTTACATTGCGGTCAACGAGAAAAAAAATATGAAATTCATTTTAATGGTGTTACACTCATTCGAACATAATAAAATTGATATGCATCTATGAAAGACATATTATAATATACATTTTGCACAATCTGTGGTGCAAAGAACATTTATAATTGATTTACCAGGCCACACAAAAGTACTCCATTACATAATCGTATAGGGAGAACATTATTTGGTGCGCGTTTTAATTTTAATTAACTATTTAAGATTTTATGAGATTGATATAACGTTGCTGTGGAATATTACAAGTTATTTCGTATACAAAAGAAAGAAGATAATATTTACAGGGACACACAAAAGTTTTTGGCTTCTATGCTGTATCCGAAATACTGTGCACTATTACATCAAGGTCTGAATAATTTTAAGTGAGTCCGTAATTATATAAATAGCTAGCACGTATATTCGTCGTTCAGTCTGTCAGCCCGTCTGTCCGTCGTCCCGTTGTCCGCCCGCATATAAAAACACAAAAATTGCCTAACCAAATCGCACGATATTTAAAATATATAATTTTAGCGTAATTTTGTAGAGTCATTTTAAATTTTATGAAAACCGGATGCATAGTGTAACTAGAGGGACAATCAAAAGTACTCCATTACATTATGATCAATAGGAAAAAATAGTTTCAAATATATTTTAATGATTTTAAACTTTTCCGAATACAATGGAAGTGACATGAACCTGTGGAGTATTATATACTAAAATATACTTTCCACTACGGGGAAAAATTGTTTGGGGCATGTTTCAATTATATTAAACTATTTCACATTTTATGAATATGATATACGTTGCTGAGGTGTAATAAAAGTTACTTCCTGTATATTTACAGAAACACAAAAAGTACTTCGACCACAATCTATATCCGAAGTACTGTCACACTAACGCACCTTATTTGCTACGCTTCACGTGCAGTTTCCAACTTGTTTTATAAAAGCTGTCATTTCATAGTTTAAAGTAACATATATCCACATATACAATTTTTAATTAATTTGAAGATGTGAAATTACGGTTAAAATTATTGAATACGTGATTTATCACTTGCTAACTAAGTGCAGAATGAATAACTGAATAATGTCCAAGCCGAGACTCGAACTCGGAACCCTTGCAATAACGTTTCAAGTGCTCTACCATAAGGGTGTTCTTAACTGCTCCGCTCGACAAGCGCAAAACGTTTTGATACATTTACAAATTCATTTTTTAACAGAAATATATAAAGTTGTAATGCCTGACTAGGGAAACGATTTCAAATCGAACTTATTTTTCCATTATATGATAACTAAATTACTTATCCAGTTATAAGCTATTTAGATCACCTGATCACCCGTTTTTCTCTTGCTTTTCGACCGGTTTTTCTGCTTTCGTCGGGCAATGTGCTCAAAAGTGTCAACTTTGAAGGCTTGTTATGAAAAATCTATTGAGTTTTTAAAAAAACAGAAAATTGAATGCAATTAGGCAGTTTCTGAATAATAACACCTGCTATTTTCATGCATTTCCGAACAAAAATAAATTAAAGCGTGTGTCACAAAGTTGCCCTCTTTGATTTAAGAACACCCTTAAGGTAGGTTTGGTTTGGTTTATTTTGTGTCGGCCGATTATCTACTCGAGTAATATAGGCCCAGGCCATTTAAGGTTGGAGGAAGATGTCCAGCTTAGCATTTTTTACTCTCATATGTTGGTAAGGCTGCAACTGCTGCACAAATGAAACAGTCTTCATGTGCATTTTATTTATTGTACATCTGATTTGTGTGCTTGACATGAAGCCTGCTTATAAATAATCGTCAATATTACAGGGACGAGTTAGCACAAGGAAATTTTACAACACAAGAGATATACACCCGGGAGCTCCACGCAAAGAATGCGTGCAATGGAGCCAGTGGGATTCGAACCCCCAACCTCCTACGCTCGAAGGCGATTAGCGGCGTGGTACTTAGAAAACTGGACCACGGAGGCCCCTTCATGTGCACACAAACCAGAGAGACATAAACAAAAGATCATTGTTGCCAATAGTTTATTAGAAATTATCAATGTTCCGAAATACAAGCGTTCCAAGGTACAACACTCTCCCCTATTGTAAACTTTGGAATGAAAAGACTTTACAAATTTTTAATTGCTTTAATGATAGTTTTGTATTTTCATAAAAACATATAAAAATAATAACGAATAAAAGGTTACAGACTATTTAAAGTAAAAATTTACTGAAAAAATAATAGTTTGATTGCATTGAAAAACGATGACGATATCGAAAAGCAGCCCCCCCCCCCCCCAAGAGATATCTTAAGGTTTAAAGTATCCCCATCATCGATATCATCATTTTATCATCGAGATTAAAGATTATATTGGTTAAAGACTTTATGACAACTTAGTTATACCAACCCAGTTAGAAAACTTTTGCACTTTTTTTTTTTTGGAAAAAATGATGGATTATACCATATATTGATATTGAAATACACGCCCTTATTTATTCATCACTTTAACAAAATTCATCCTCAATCCCGACTTTTACTAGTGGCCGCGAGATTTTGGCCTTTCAACTAGTAGACGGGACCCACCAGTGGCCGCGAGGTTCTGACCTCCAAACTGGTAGACGGTGGATGCTGGGTTCGAGCCCAATTGCGACCGTCGGACTAATCGTTTGGAGTTTTCCGTGGTTTTCTTCGAACCTTGCGTAAATACGGGTTAGGTTCCCTTACAAAGACCCGCACTAGGAGGGTATCCCACTCCTTAGGGCCTACATCCCACAGTGTAGATAATTGGCAACATAAATACAAACGATATAAAGTGCCAAGCCCCCGCTTTTAAGAGTCTAAGTGATAACGTTACATGGTTCGTACATTGTTTAAAAAACCCCAAAAATCTGTGAAATTACAGAAAATCTTCGGGTAATCCATTACTTATGTCTTATCTAAAATTAGAGATAGTAGAAAAACCGCGATTATGTTAAATAACCAATAATTTATTTGGCAAATTTAGAATAGACTCTGTAAATTAACATCGTTAAAAATGCACCAAGACTCAGTAAATTTACTTTTAATGATAACAATTTAATTTAGTTTTTGAAATTAGTGAATCCCTCAATCTTCAGTGAGTTTCAAATTTCCAAGTAAAATTGAAGAGCTGTATCATCAACATAGTTTGTTTCCAACCGTCCTGGAGTTTGAACCCGAGACCTCTTCACAGTGGCAGAACACCTTCCTGACAGAGATATAGGGATTGTTGTTATTACGGACAACGTATGTATTTTATGATTCAGTAGGAAAAAAATCCCCTCTAAATCTGACGAAATGAATTTTCTATTTTTAAATTATTCTAAATTAAATTTAAATATATATATATACAGGGTGTCCCTAAACTCATGGTATATATTACGCTAGGGGGTGATAGAACACATCAAGACCAGTAATAGTAAATAGGAAACCAAGTGTCCGAAACGTTTTCCAAAGGAGATAGCCGCCATTAAAGTTTGGGGTCCAAAATTTCAAATACACATAAAAAACGGAAAAATTGGTCGAATGATTTGCGGTTTTCACTAAAACTATTCTTTATGTTGGTATTTTCTTAAAAATAAATTAGAAAGAAAAATTTCGAAAAATACCGATAGAGGGCGCTTTAGAATTTGGAGTAACGAACAACGATCTTTTACGTTATTTTTTGCATCTGATTAAATATTTTCGTAAACTTAGACTTAAACTTATATTTTGAGCTCAAAATCTGAATAGTTGGGAGTCGTTAAGTAGCACAAACTGAACTGTGTTCAGAGGGTTCAAATTTCAAACGATTATAAAAAACGGAAAAATTAATCGATTCGTTTAAAATAAACTATTCTTTAAGTCAGTATCTTCTTGAAAATAAATTTTAAAGATAAATTTCAAAAAATTCCGTTAGAGGGCGCCTTAAACTTCAGAGTAACCAACAACTAATTTTAACCGTTATTTTTTGTATCTAATTAAATGCTTTCCAAAACTTATTAAATGTTTTAGAAATCTTAAATTTAAACTTAAATTTTGAACTCAAATTCGGAATCGTTGGGAGGGGTTAAAAAGCGCAAACTGAAGTGTGTTCAGGAGTTGAAATTTAATCCCCCCCATCGAACACAGTTCACTTTTGCGCTACTTAAACACTCGCAACGACTCAGAATTTGATCTCAAAAATTAAATCTAAGCATTTAAAAGCATTTAATGAGATAAAAAAAAAAATAACGGTTAAAAATAGTTGTTCGCTACTCCAATGTCTAAGGCACCCTCTATTGGCATTTTGTGAAATATATCTTTAAAATTTATTTTCAAGAAAACACTGATTTAAAGAGTAGTTTTAGCAAAAACCGCAAACGAATCGACTAATTTTTCCGTTTTTTATAATCGTTTGAAATTTAAACGCTCTGAACACAGTTCCGTTTGTGCTACTTAACCACTCCAAACTATTAAGATTTTGAGCTCAAAATTTAAATCTAAGCATTTAAAAGCATTTAATGAGATTAAAAAAATAACGGTTAAAAATAGTGGTTCGTTACTCCAAAGTCTAAAGCGTCCTCTATCGGCATTTTTTGAAATTTATCTTTATAATTCATTTTCAATAAAATACCGACATAAAGAATAGTTTTAGTGAAAACCGCAAATCACTCGACCAATTTTTCCGTTTTTTATAATCATTTGAAATTTAAACCCTCAGTTAAGTTTGTGTTACTTAACCACTCCCAATATTCAGATTTTGAGCTCAAAATTTAAGTTTAAGTCTAAGCTTACCAAACCATTTAATGAGATTAAAAAAATCATGGCAAAAAATAGTTTTTCATTACTTCATAGTCTAAAGCCCCCTCTATCGGCATTTTTCGAAATTTATCTTTATAATTTATTTTCAAGAAAATACCAACATAAAGAATAGTTTTAGTGAAAACCGCAAATCAATCGACCAATTTTTCCGTTTTTTATGTGTATTTGAAATTTTGGACCCTAAACTTTAATGGTGACTATCTCCTTTGGAAAACGTTTGGAACCCTTGGTTTCGTATTTACTATTACTCGTCTTGATGTGTTCTGTCACCCCCCAGCGTATATACCATGAGTTTAGGGACACCTTGTATATATATATATATATAATATGAACTTTAAAATGTTCATGTTTACTTAAAAAGCTATTAAAATAATCAAATATAGATGTTGATAATTAATTTTATTTAAAACATCTTAGTACTTTCAAGCCTTTAATCAGGTTCTTCCTCAGAGAATATTTTCTTTATTTATACAAATAATGATTCCGTTTTGAAAACGACGGACACTCGTGGCTTGAAGATTGAATTGGTAGTATTTTAGGTGAACGACAAAAAGAAATATTTAATTGTTGTACCATAAAATTTAATGCGTCATTTTTTCAAATTGTCAGGATTTATTTATTCAGTCTGGTTCATTTTCAAAACGGAATCATGCATTTATATAAATAAAGAAACTATTCTCTGAGGAAGAGCCTGATTAAAGGCTTGAAAGTACTAAGATGTTTTTAAATAAAATTAACAATTAACATTTATATTTGATTATTTCAATCGCTTTTTTAGTATACATCATAGGTTCCCAACCTTTTATGGACTACCGCCCCTTTTACAAGAAAAAAGTATTCCTACTCTCCCCTCTTCCATAATAGTTAATTATACCAATTAAAATATTGTTTTATATTATCTATACTTATTTTTTGTTTATTTATTAAGAAACAGATGGTAAAATTATAATTAAAAAGATTATCAAACGTAATAAAAAGCTGTTCAGTGAAAGTTAAAAAAATTAACTTAAAATAACTTGAATGACTTAAATAAATTAAATAACTTGAAAAAAGTGCATTTAATACGTTAAAGATGTCATGTATCTAAAATATGTTATTATATATAAAAACATAGTTTTAAAAGCTTAAAACTTCAAATGTTATACGCCAAGCGCTTTTGATCAGAAATTCATCTTCTTTAGGGCAGCTTTGTTTAGGCACCGAAATTCCTTTTCGTTCTCTTATGTAACTCAAATGTAAACAAAGATTCCCTACGATGAAACAGTTTTGATCGAAAGCACTTGGCGTATAATATTTGAAATTTGTAACATCTTTTAGATTTGTCACATCTTTAACGTATTAAATGTTTCACAAATAATAATGTGCATAAACAGAAAATCAATAAGAAATTAATTAAATTAATGACATAAACATAAATTCAATAAGAATAAAAAATATTAAAGAGATGATTGCCGCTGATGGAATTTTAACAATTTGTTAATGTCGGGTTCCAATTTTGTTAACAGCAGTCGTAAATCGCCACATTTAGTGACGTGAAGTCTATTTCTTTTCTTAGTCAATAAATTAGATATCGCACTGAACCCATACTTCACTAAATAAGTATATCGAAAAGCAATTAAAATTTTTTGTTCTTTTGCCCAGGACTAAGGGTAGAGAACTGCACTGTAAAAAAAAAAGGGTCGATCTACTAAAGAAACTTTAGTGATCCTTGTAATTACTAAAAAATTTTTTGTAATCTTAGTCGGTTACAAAAAAATCTGTAAGAATTACTAGAAAAAAGTTAGCAACGAATAGAGTTACTAGTTTTATATTTTTAATAGCTCTTACTAAAACTTAGTTGGTGTGGCCTTGATAGCATGGTGGTTATAGTAACGGACTCCAGGCTCAAAGGTCCCGGGTTCGAAACTTGTCACCGCCAAATACGCCCCGAATGTATGTAGTGTCTCGTTAATAAAGGGATTATGAAAATCCTGACGGAGAGGGTAGGAATGTTTGGTGCGGCCATCTATTGCGGTTTTGCCGAAAATCTTCCGCTTCCGAAGGCATCTCCTGCCTTTCGGGCGCAAGTAATGGTTATTAAAAATAATTTTGGAGCTATTACTAAAATTTGCTTGGTGGCTCATACTAAAAATTTTTAAGTTAGTTCTATAAAAAATTCTTTTGTTCAGTTTACAAAAGAAATGCTTGTTTCACTTGCAAAAAAAAAGTTTGTAATGGTTACTAAAAAATTCTGTGGAATACAAATTTACTAAGAAATTTTTAGTAACCTCTTGAATTTTTTTACAGTGTGGCGTAGATTTCTGAAAGCAGAATTCTTGGTATCCGCTTCAAAATTTTACTTTTAGTTTCTCATTAGTTATGAGATCTATAAGTCCCTTTTCTAAATTTGAGGATTCTGCTGCATCTGCATTTGCGAAAGGATCTAAAACCCAATTCGTTATGTTCATGTTTAAAATGTCCTGGAATCGCTCAATAAAATCAGTATGAAGAGCGTCCTAGTGTTCTCAGTAAGCTGGTAAATCTTCCTGCTTTCAGAGATTGCTGCTAATGTAGGAAAAATGCTGTACTCACTTCTCCCTAGGTTTTTCTTGAATATAACAAGTTTTGTCATAAAAGGAGGTATGACATTTTTACTTAATTAAATTTAATTCATAACCTTGCAATTGTAAAAAGATTTAATTGAATATTCTAAACAGGACTCTCAAATAAACAATCTTATTCTTGGATGTTATCAGGTTTTCGCTCAATTTTTTACCTCTGTTTTCAAGAAAGTCCAGTGCTGAGTCTAAAAGATTGAAAAAACGATTCAGACAAATCCCTTTCGAGAGCCAACAAACTTATGTGTGCAAGAGCAACCGATAGTAATCTTCGTCGTTTTCAATTAAGATTTTTATCATCGCCCATGCAAGATGGGTCAACTAATTTAATTTCTTAAATAGGAAGGAACGCCGTGACCGCCCTCCCTTGACTTGCCCCGTTTTTTTCTGGACCCGTCACTGCCCCCCTGGAAGACTCCAGCGTCCACTGCGGGGGGGGGGGAGCGATACCGACCCCCGTTGGGAACCTATGGTATACATGAACATTTTAAAGTTCATATTATATATTTTGTGTTAAAAGCAAGACGAAAATTTCATTCCGTCATATATTGATATATTTTTTAAAAAATCGTTAAACTAATTTAAAAAAATATATTTCTAATAAAATTACAAAAGCATTTAAAAGTTTGTATTTCGAATGTCAAAATTTAACATAGATAAATATATTTTTAAATAAAGACATGGATGGTTCAGTTTGATTTATTTTGTGTCGACCTATTATCTACTCTAGGGATATAGGCCCAGGAAGAGGGGTGCCCTTCGTGGGGGTGTTTCTCAGGTAACCTAACCCGTATTTACTCAAGGTTCGAAGAATAACATGAAACTCCGAACGGTTAGGCCGATGGTCGCGATTGGATTCGAACCCAGCATTTGCCATCTACCAGCTGAGAGGTCAATAAAGACATGGAAATCCCTACAGAGAATTAGATATAAGATAAGGGAAATGTGTGTAAAATAATGGCCAAGAAGATCGAATGCATATAACCGAGAACTAGTGTAAATCTACTGAGAATTTAGTTTTTTTCTGTGTTTTTACAGAAATTTTTAACAGCGTACGGTTCTATGAATTTTTATATTAAGAAATTTTTCAGTATTAGTATTTTCTTATAGAAAATCTCTCTTTAAATAATTCGGAACTTCGCGAGTTTAAAATAGATTTTTTTTTCTGTTAATACATGCTGATATTTTATCTTGAAAATAACGGTACCTGTTTGAACCCTGTGTTATGTATGCATAACCCTAAAAAAGTTTTTCGATGGAAAAATGCATTATTTTTAATTGCAATAGTTTTTTTTTTTTCATAAGAATTGCATAATTTTCTTATTATTTGGAAACTGTATTTTATGATTACTATAATTTTAGGTCACTTTAATTTTTCAAGTGGAACATTTGCTTGATTAAAATCTAGATTGAAAATACTGCAAACTCACTTAAAACCGTTCACGGTTACATGAAATAAAAAAACAAGAAAAACAAATGCTATAGAAAAACGGATAAAACACATCATTACCATAGTTCCTATTTTTAAATGAAGTTTGTTGTTGTTGTTTTTAAAATAAGAACCGAGTTTTTAAATACTTGATTAAAGTTGAAGTCAAAGCAATTGTTAATGGTTCTAGGATTTTAATCAGATTAATTTTTAAAACTAGTCTTTTGTGCTAACAAAAGTAAACCTCTTTTCATAAATACTAATTTGAATATCACGCGATTTTAATGATTATTGCATTGTACTTCTACTTAAGTTTAATCACAGTTGATGGACAAACCAAATGTTAGACATTATTTTCCAGTCAAATTTTATGAAAGCTGTACTGTATTTAATAACACTACTTGGAATTTATGAGCAGTTATTAGGGTATGTTATGCATTTCTTTATAGTGATTATTTTAATATAATTCACTAGCTTTGCTTTGAATAATGTAAATGACTAGTATTCACTGTACCTTTGTTAAATAGTGACTAAACTGCATTGTTAGAAAAATCTGAAATTCACGGATATGTTTTTCCTGAATTTCAAAGAAAAAGCTCCTTTTCTCAAGAAAAGGGTATTTTCCGTTAAAAATCTGAAAACTTCACCACATTTCCAAAAAATAATGAAACGGATTGAAACAGAAAGAAAAAAAGCAGAGACACTCCGTTGTGAGGGGAGGTGGGGGGGGGGGTGTATCTCCATGGTCGAGTGGTCAAGGCACCACACCGTTAATCTCCTGCGATCATAGATAGTGGGTTCGAATCCTACAGGGGCCATGAAATAAGAAAAACTTAAGAAAAAAACGCGTTTAAATTTTATTTTCGTTGTTTATTTTTCTCTCATTTCTGATTTCAAAAATCCTTTAACTAATTAGCCCCACTCCCATGAAACCAAGCCCCACCAGTGGCCGCGAGGTTCTGACCTCCAAACTGGTAGACGGTAGGTGCTGGGTTCGAACCCAATCGCGACCGTCGGCCTAGCCGTTCGAAGTTTTCCGTGGTTTTCTTCGGACCTTGCGTAAATACGGGTTAGGTTCCCTTAGAAAGACCCCCACGGAGGGCAACCCACCCCATAGGGCCTATATCCCATAGCGTAGATAATCGGCCGACAAAAATAAACCAAACCGAACCTTTCTTTTATTTCTGAAACTGAAAAATCTACTAACGGAACGGTAAATGTCAAGCAATTGTCAGTAGTTTTACCTTGAATTCAGAGGTTTTTTTAAACAATCTTTCGGTAATTATACTTTACTGAAATCATTCCAATAAAAGTAATACATATTTTGCTAGCCAAAAAAAAAAAAAAAAAAATACTTTTTCAATTTATATTTTAAATGATATTTGAGCAATATTGAATATACTTTTTCTAAATATTGGCCCGGTTTTGAGAACTTATATTTTACTGAAATAGCTCTAATATACAAAAATTTCGCTAACAAGACAAAAAAATTCTGAAATTTCTTATAAAAATAATATTAAATATAAAAATAATATTTGTTGAAAATAAACATTAAAAAAGTTAAAATAAGATTAGACCAGTATTAACTATATCTTTATTAAATATTGGACAAATTTCTGTTAAAAATATTATTATATATTAAATATATAAATATATTATGCGTTAAAAATAATATTAATAGAGTTAAAATAACACTAGATCAATATTGTCGATATCTTTTCTAATTATTATCCCAACTTTGGGTATTTTTATTTTACAGAAATAGCTCAACATTAGTAATAACTATTTTTTCAACAAAAAGCCAATTTTTCTCCAATATTCACATTTAATAATGAATTTATTTGTAAAGTAAAACCAATATTACTTAATTGTAAATATTTTGCATTTAAAAATAACCGTTAACGAATATCGGCATAGAATTTGAAATACAGGGGATTTAAAAACGTAACAAAATATTTCACTTGTAAAACGCATACTTGGTTTAACCCTTTATCTACCGACGGTACTTATAAGTACCATAAAAATTACTTATTATAAAATTCTTTTAATACGTCAATTAGTTGTAATACTGTTTAGAATGAGTTATAGATACATTACTTTATTTTGTTCCAAAAGCATTATTGGTTATGCAAAACAAAAATATTTTTAATAGGATGATTTCTTCTGCCTCTGTATCTTTTCAGCTTTCTTGCCGCTGAGGGAGGGGGATGTGATTTTTCAATTCGGAAATATTTCTATATTTATATTGTAAGAAATCATACATATACATTTTATAATTCTACAAAATACTAAGAAAACAATTTAAAATAAAATATTTGAGTGGTTTTATAAATATTGCACAAAATACTTCTAATTTCAAATTTAATTAATTCTTCAAAATCCTTCAATCCTTTTAAAATTCTTCAAAAATTTATTAAATGATTATGTAAAACTTTCAATTTAGTTTAAACAATTCACGTAAAATGCTTTAGAGTGCCCCACCAGTGGCCGAGAGGTTCTGACCTCAAACTGGTAGACGGTAGGTGCTGGGTTTGAACCCAATCGCGACCGTCGGCCTAACCGTTCGAAGTTTTCCGTGGTTTTCTTCGAACATTGCGTAAATACGGGTTAGGTTCCCTTAGAAAGACCCCCACGGAGGGCAACCCACCCCATAGGGCCTATATCCCATAGCGTAGATAATCGGCCGACAACAATACACCAATACACCAAAATGCTTTAGAATGCAAAATTTTCATGAATTCATAATGCTGTAGATAAAGGGTTAAGCTTTAAAAACGAACTACTGTCCGTATGTGGCCGAGTGGTCAAGCGCTGCGAGTGCAGATTGTGCACTCGCAGAGTGTGTCCCACTAGTTCCGTGAAATAATGAGAACATAAAAAATTCCTTTTAATTACTCTTTTTCTGTTTATTTTTCTCTTATTTATTCTTAATATTGTAACGGCCCCCACCAGTGGCCGAGAGGTTCTGACCTCAAACTGGTAGACAGTAGGTGCTGGGTTCGAACCCAATCGCGACCGTCGGCCTAACCGTTCGGAGTTTTCCATGGTTTTCTTCGAACCTTGCGTAAATATGGGTTAGGTTCCCTTAGAAAGACCCCCCCATGGAGGGCATCCCACCCCTTAGGGCCTATATCCCACAGCGTAGATAACTGGCCGACATACATACAAACAAACAAAACCAATTACCCCTCCCAAAAAAATAAATAAATTGTGTGCGATAATTTCAAAAATTGGTCTTTAACATTATTCTTGTAAAAACTGATTATTTTTTTATACATTCAGTCAGGAAAATAAATAAATAAATAAATAAATAAATGTGTGTGGCACTCGGAGACTGCCGCGTAAAGCTATTGCATAGCATTTTTTAACAACTTATGCAAAAATACCGCGTCAATGTCTGCCGAAGTCTATCGAAGAATACCGTGCCGAAGTCTGCCGAACCGAAACGTCGTTAGCCGGAGTGTTAGGAATTTTCTCGTTACGGAATACCTAGATTCGGTCGCTGCGCTCAAAGCCCGTGATAAAAGGTATGCAATAGCTTAATAAATTATCAAACAAAATTTGGTCGCGATACGAAAATTAGATCGCGAGTCATAAGCATTTTAAATTTTTCGACCCTCACGGGGGGGGGGGGTCCTGTCACCAAAAATTATCACTGTCTCATAATAAATTACCAAACAAAATTTGGCCGCGCTACGAAAAGTAGATCGCGAGTTATAAGCATTTTAAATTTTTCGACCCTCACCTTGGGGGTCTCCTGTCACCAAAAATTAACAATGTCTCATAATAAATTACTAAACAAAATTTGGCCGCGCTACGAAAAGTAGATCGCGAGTTATAAGCATTTTAAATTTTTCGACCCTCACCTTGGGGGTCTCCTGTCCTCAAAAATTACCATTGCCTCATAATAAATTACCAAACAAAATTTGGCCGCGCTACAAAAATTAGATCGCGAGCTATAAGCATTTTAAATTTTTCGACCCTCACCTTGGGGGTCTCCTGTCACCAAAAATTAACAATGTCTCGTAATAAATTACCAAACAATATTTTGCCAAGCTACCAAAATTAGATCGCGAGTTATAAGCATTTTAAATTTTTCGACCCTCACGGTGGGGGGTCTCCTGTCACCAAAAATTAACACTGTCTCATAATAAATTAATAAAAAAAATTTGGCCGCGCTATGAAAATTAGATCATAAGAAACATAAGTTCTAGACTTGATATCCTAATATCTGAAAAATACCACGTCAATGTCCGCCGAAGTCTGCCGAAGGATACCGTGCCGAAGTTTGCCGAACTGAAACGACGTTAGCCGAAGAGTTAGGTTTTTTCGTTACGGAAGTGTTAGGTTTTCTCGTTACGGAATTTCTAGATTCGGTCGCTTCGCTGAAAGCCCGCGATAAAAGCTATGCAATAGCTTAATAATAAAAAAATAATCATTTTAAACAGTGATTTTTTTTTAATTGAAACTTGTTAAAAAATTAAAATTGATTTTAAAAAATAATAAGTACTATGCATCGGTCTAAAATAAAATACAGTATACAGCTTATGAATATTTTAATGAGTATATTGAAAGGAAATCTTTGAAAAGCGCAAAGGATTTTCCCACTAACTCATAAAAGACATACATAAAGTTATTATAAATTTTACTCATAAAAGACATACTTTGTACAGAATGGCATCAGCAGCTTCTGCTCAGTTAGTAAGGCCCTGTTCAGCTGGTAAAAGGTCTCCCTTTCGATCCTCAGGACGGCTTGAAGTTGATTAAACAAAAAATAGAAAAATAAATTAATCTAAATAAATAATATAGCAGCTCAAAATCACTCGGAAATTCGAATTCTTTCCCGATTGTTTGGTTCATTAATTTTAATTAAATTTTTATCATTATAAATCAAACTTTTAACGGAGAATTACCGCTTCTTCAAACGGAGTTTTATTTTATTTTATTTTCCAAAACAGAAAATCTGCAAGTGGAATGGTAAATGCTGCCACTGCACTGAAAAAAAAAAAAAAAAATCCATTAAATAACTTGTAGAAGGCAGGTGCTGGGTTCGAACACTGTAAAAAATTTCCCCGTTAAATAACGGAAATAGTACTGGTAATCTAGACGCCAGTACTATTTCCGTTATTAAACGGAAAAAGAATCCGTTTTTTCCAGAAATATTTTCGTTTTTTTCACAAAATATTTCCGTTTTTTTTTTCAAAAATTTTTATATACAAATTTTTGCTTGAAAGCCAAAAAAGAATTTTCGAGGAAAACTGGCATCTTTATGACTTTTGTTCTTTAGACAAAGACACATCAGACATTAAATTATAAGCAGAAGTTCTCTTATACGTCCATTAAAAACATTTCAAAAATATATATTAAAATATTTAATTGCTAAAAAGGACGTCGAATGTTAATAAAATTATTAAGACGTTGAATGTTAATAAGATTATTAAGATCTTTTAATAACACTCGACGTCCTTTTTAGCAATTAAATATTTTAATATATATTTTTGAAAAGACACATCAGGTTAGAACAAATACATTTAATTTAAACAACATTGAAGAAATGCCACATACCCTCGATGGGATCGAACCAGGGACCTGACCTAAGGCAGCTTGCAGAAGAGTAACACCACTACGCCACACTTACACATACAGAATTTGCAAATATCTTTACTTATTTCGAATGATTTTATAAAGCAAAGGCCTTATGTTGAACGCGGTATTAATTTTTGTAGAGAATAATTTTTTATTGAGAAATGAACAGTTCAGTGTGTTGATGAAATGTTCAGTTAAAAATGTTTAACAGATTTTATTTCCATAGTTCCGAATATTTAGTTTTTAATTTCAGTTCTATAAAAAATAAATTTTAGACTTTAAAATTTATCATGTATTAATAGTTGACAATAGTTGTCATGTATTAATACATGACAATGTTGTCATGTATTGATAGTTCACTGATAGCATATGCTATCAGTGAACTTAATTCTGTCCCTAACCTTCTTATTACTAAGGCTGATAAAGGCGGTCAAACCGTTCTTCTCAATAAGTCTGATTATATTTCTCATGTGGAATCTATGTTAAACTCCGGTCCTTATTCTAAATTAAAGAAAGATCCTTCTACTAAACATCTTTCTGATATCAAGGAGGTCGTTAATAAGTCTGTCATTCTTAATAATAACACTAAACGTATGGTCATTCCGTCTATAGCTAATTGTGCTCGTTTCTATGCTCTTCCTATGGTCCATAAACCTACTGTTTCATTTCGCCCTATCGTTTCTAATATTGGTACTGCTTCTTATAAACTTGCCAAGTTCCTTTCTAAGTTACTCGCTCCTTTATCTTCCACTAATTTCCACACTGTTAAAAACTCTATTGAGTTTGTTGATAAAATCAAACGCCTTTCTAATTGTAATTACAACATGGTTTCTTTAGACGTTAAATCCCTCTTCACTAACGTCCCTGTTCAAGGAGCAATTGACTGTTTGGAAAGAAGGCTACGCGAATTCCATTACTTTTCCATCGAGATTGACGAGATCCTGCAATTAGTTAGTATTTGTGTTAGGCAAACCGCTTTCCAATTTAATAATTCCTTTTATGTTCAAACGGATGGTTTGGCCATGGGCAATCCTTTGTCTCCTCTTTTATGTGATATTTATATGCATTTTGTGGAAGAAAGACTCTTCAGTTTATATGATTTTCCCTTCTGGTGTAGGCATGTTGATGATACTTTCATCTTAATTCCTTTTGAGCTGGATCTCCAAAATCTAATTTCTCTTGTCAACTCTGTTGATCCTTGCCAGTTTACTCTTGAAGTCGAAGAGAAGGATTCTCTTCCTTTCCTCGATGTCTTGGTTACTAAACACCCTGATCGGTTCTCTACCTCTGTTTATAGAAAACCTTTCGCTGTATCTCTTCCTCCGCATGCTTTTTCTAACCATCCTCCACAGCATAAAGTGGCTTTCTTTTATACTTTTGTTTACAGAGCACTTCGGATTTGTTCTGACTCTTCTGCTCTAAATAATGAAATTAGTTACCTCAAATCTCTTGCCCTCGCTCGTGGTTATAATCCCTCTTTGATTGACAAAGCTCTGTATAAGTTTAATAAGCCTAAACGTCTTCTTACTGATTCTAATAATTCGTCTAATATTAACTCTATAGTTCTACCTTTTTATTCCCCCCTTTGTTTCAAAATTGCTAAAATCCTTTCTCGTTTCAATTTTAAAGTTATCTTCAAACCTATGAATAAAATTAAATTCTCGTCTTTGAAAGATCCTATTCCTGTTGAGAACCGGTGGGGTGTTTATTTTATTCCTTGTTCTTGCAATTTGGGTTATATTGATCAGATCAGAAGAGCGTTGAAGAAAAGATTGGATGAACATCAGAGATATATTAAAAATCAGGAATTATCCAGGTCTTCGATTGCTTCTCACTGTTGGTCTTCCGGTCATTATTTCATTTTTTCCATGGCCAGAATTATTTCTAATCCTGCCTCTCTTTCTCATTTAGATATTCACGAAGCTTATTTTATTTGTAAAAATTCTAATACTCTTGTCAATGATCTCTCATCATCCCCCTCCCTTTCTCCTGCATGGAAATTACTTTTTTTTAATTAATTTTTATTAATTTTTACTTTTTAATTAGTTAATTTATTTTATTTACTATTTTTACATTTATTTTATTTTATTATATTTTATTTTATATTTACTTATTTATTATTATTATTATTTTCCCACTGTTTTCTTTCTTTTATTAGTTTATCATAATTTTTCTCTTCCACCTGAGCTCTTTTAGCCAGCGCCTCCTGTGGCACTCTTTGTAAACTCCTCCTTCTTTCTTTAACTTTATCTTTACTTTCTCTTCCTCCTTGGCTCTGTCAGGCAGCGCCACCTGTCGCACTCTTTGTAATCTCCTCCCTCTTTGTTTCTCTTTTATTTCCACTCTGTCCCTTGTGACACGTGTTTGGATTAGCTGATGACGAGCGGTATTTTTGAAGCTCGAAACGCGTCCTGTTTAATTTTCTTTTTTATGGTGATTTTACAAAGTTTTTTAGATTATTTATAAATTTATCGCCAGTGATTTCGGTGTTTCTCAATATTACTATGTGTTAAAAATATTTAAATATAAGCTTAAATTTTATTTTGGTAATGCGATGCATTTTATAAATAGTTTACACTTGTTTTAATTTCATATATTATATTATGTATATCCATGATGGGTAAGTATTACGGTGGCCCTTAACGACTAGTTCTTGTTATGAGTTTGAAATTTATTCAGTTAATAGAGTTAAAGCAAGACGAGCCGAGGAATTTTTTATCACCTAGTAAATATATTCACACTATTTTATGCAATGCATCTTGAAGAGTGACACTGGGTGAGATTTTGTGAACTATGGAAGAAGTTTGGGGGATGTAGTCAGGGCCGTGCTTAGACCTTTGGCGGCCCTGGGCGAAATATATTTTGGCGGCCCTTTTTTTTTTTTGAAATTTTTTAAATGGTATAAAATGTTAAAACTGTACAAAATATATCATAAGAGTGAAATTAGTATGAACTTTTTAACACAAAAAATTGTAAAAAAGAGATCATAAAAATTATTACCAAAAAAATCAAATTTCTCTTGCACATCAGAATTTATAATAATCATTTTACTTTACCATTTTTTGGCTTTTCATGATAAATTTTTCGTTCATATAATTTATAGGTTTTAGCAACATAAATCGCACGTAATCTATACCTATATTATAAAGAGGTAAAGTTTGTTTATATGTAGGGGCTGGAACTACCAAACCGATTTCAAAAGTAATGGCACCAACTTGATGGTGGTCTTCCCCGTTCAAACATAGACTCTATTTTAGGTCGATGACACTAACCAAGGGGGTTCAGAAGCAAAAAACGTTCTAAAAATATATTTTTTGCGTTAGCATCATTCTAAAAAATGTTCAAAATAGCGATTTTTAAACAATTTTGCGAAATAATGAACCGATTAAAAAAAGAATGATGTCAAGATGATGGTGACAGTCTTTGGTTCCAACATAGGCTATATTTTATATTAGTGTCATTATCATTACCCCATAGGATGTGAAGAAGCAAAAAACGTTCTAAAGATGCAACTTTTGTGTTACTGAAGGACCTAGAAACACAATGTTTGGCTTGTTAGTTATTTATTAGATATAAATGATCTCTAAAAAATACGAAATTTAAAAGGGGTGGAAATGCGCAAAAGTGTTCTAAATTGCGATTTTTAACCCGGGAGAACGCGTGCTTATCCAGGTATGATTGGTTTTAACTTTGTCACTAATAAAATCAAATTAAAACAGTTGCTTTATTTATAGACAGAGACAATTCTTAGAAATTTTGTGATATAATAAGTTGAAGATTACTTTTAAAAAATTAGTGGTTGCAGTTGTAAAAATCATGCGCACTCCGGGTCTTTTAGGCCCTGCTCGCGTGTTCCCGGATTAATCATTCTTAGAAGTACGGACCAATTTAAAAAATAATGATGTCAAAATTATGGTGATAGTCCTTGCTCTTGCTCCAACATAGGCTATATCTTATGTAAATGTCACTACCCCGAAAGGGGTGCAGGTGCAGGAGCAAAGAACGTTCTAAACAAATGTGATTTTTGTGTTACTGATGGACCTAGAAACATAAATTTTGGGATGTTAATTACCTAGAAAATATAAATGATTTCCAAGAACAGGTCTAAAAAATATGAAATTAAAAAAGGGTAAAAATGCGCGAAAAGCAATCTAAAAACTTTCTAAATTGAGATTTTTAAGCAATCTCGGGAAGTAACGAATGAGTTTAAAAAATAATGATGTCAAAATGATAGTGACAGTCCTTGCTCCAACACATACTATATCTTATGTCGATGTCGCTACTTCCAAAGGTGTGAAGGAGCAAAAACCGCTTTAAAAATGCGATTTGTGTGTTACTGGAGGGTCTAGAAACATGAAATTTAGCATGATAGTTATTTATAAGATTTAAATGCTCTCTAAGACCATTTCCTAAAAATTCGAAATTTAAAAGAAAAAAAATGAGCGAAAATCATCCAAAAAACGTTCTAAATGGCAATTTGTAAACAATCTCAACAAGTATCAAACCGATTCCGAAAGTAACTTGGTGGCGATAGAAATTGTTAATACGTAACAAACATCAGCTATATTTTATGTTGGGGATGCTATCAACAGAGGGTTGCAGTTGAAAAAAAAATCGAAATACCTATTGGTCTAAATTCTAAAAAAGGTCAAATAAAAAAAAATGTAATAAATTAATTAAAAAACTGTAAACCAGAGGTTATACCAGGTTTGGTTTATCTCGGGCTCAGTAGAATGAAAAAGATTAAAGACCTGATGCTTGGAAATTGTGTTAATTTTACCAATTTCTAAAGAAACAGTAAAAATGCTTTATACGGAGAAGAATTTCTCAGAAAATTTCTTTTAATTATAGTAACGATCAACAGGACCTAGATATGTATTAACATTGCATCAGGATTACAGAAAGAATTATCATAATAGCTATAAATATATTATAATTGATAAGTTCTACTTTGAATTCTAACATTTTTATTTTGCTCATTTTCATATTTTGAACTTGTTTACTAGTTTAATCAATTAAAAGTAGCTCATTTCCTGCACCTGTAAGAAGTTATATCAGAGAACTGTGTCGTCACTTATCACAAATTAAATCGATGTTCTCAACAAAATCTATCAGACAATCCCTTTGAGGGAAGTCCTAGTCAAAAATATATTTACAAGTTATATTAAAATATATTGAAAACATTGAACCAAATAATACGTACGAAATGCATTTAATGACGAACATTACGGCATATTTAAAACATTATATTTACAATGATTTCGAAAAATTATCTTTTTTAATACTTTACAACAAAGTCGAAAAGTGTTTATGATTTCGGTTTGCCTGTCAGTCTGTCTGCACTCTAACTCCAGTAAATATACTTGGATTTTTCTGAAATTTTTGGACTTTATTGACATTTACCCTAGCACGAACCTTATTTGAAGTGAAGTTTCTAGTTAATTTATTTACAGGGACAGTCAAAAGTTTACCGTTACTTATGACCTATGGGGAAAAATCATTTCAAATTAATTTTAAAGGTGTTACACCCTGTCAAATATATTACAATTTATATACATTTACGATGTGCACTAAAATATGCATTCTGTAAAATATGCGGTGAAAAAAATAGCTATTATTCATCTACAGGGCACACAAAAGAATTCCATTACATAATGGTAAAAAGGGGAATTGTGTGCGGCATATTTTTATTATATTAAATTATTTCATACATCATAAAATTAATAAACGTCGCTAAGACTTAATATAAGATATACGATATAATCGTGTATAATACGAAATGCGCAGCATTTCCAGGGACACACAAAATATTTCGAATAGTATATTCTTTCCGAAGTACTGTATATGTATCCGCTGATGGCTGGATGGAGGGATGAAATGCATTTTAATCATGATATGCACTTTTAAGTTTCACTAAATCTATGCATATTATATGGAGTGTATAAATATTATAGTTGATATATAGGGCTATATAAAAGAGATCGCAAACGTTACTAAATATGAGCGTAATTACCTAAAGGTGGTTTTTAAATAAATTCAGCATTTATATGCAGAACTGCATTCAGTTTATTAAGAAATATTTGTAGAATATGGATAAAATGATATACAGGGCTACACAAAGATTTCAATACATTGACGCCTATGAACGATAATTTCTGAGAATATCATTTCAGTAGTTTTACGAATGCTTTAGTTTAAAATAAATTTTAGCTAAATACTGGCATGTAATAAAGGTACTAGGTAAACTACAGGGACAAACAAAAGTATTCAAGTGTGTTTCCATCCATTAGTATAAACTGCTGAAAGCGAAATTTCAAAATGCTCGGCATTTTCTTGCTAAATTAAATTTTCCCATTATATAGTAACTGTATCAACCGACAAATCAAATACAGGGCTGTTCAAAAGTATTGAAATAAGTATTTGGCTACAGACAGTAACCTTATTTCTTTAAATATCGAAATTTCGTCACAGATTTGAGGAAGTGTTTGAAAGTGTTTCATAATCTATGCTTAAAGCAATTTTTTCTTACTTGTTATTTACTGTTGCCGGTTTTAAAAAAAGAGCAAATAATAGTTTCAACCTTTTTTTAACTAAGACTATATCTATAAAAGGATATTAAAACAGGAAGAAAAACTTAAAACAAATGAATTATTACGTATGAAACGCATTTAATGACGAACATTACGGCATATTTAAAACAATATATTTATAATATTTTGTGTTTAAAATGACTTCTTCTAGCGTCTAAATGAAACTTTTCTTCTAGAAGTTATTACAAAAGCCCAATAGACAACAATAACTTTCTCTTAGCTATTTTGAACAAGCTAATTTTCAAATGAATGATAGATCTTACATAATCAATCATAAAAACAGCCACCAGGTATCGCGACATCATTCAATGCGGCAGAAAAATCCTCCTCGAACTGAAAAATTTCACACTAAATAGTGAACAAGAAATGAATAGAAATCAGATTACAGAAAATCGCCACTGATCGAGATGATATAATTCAATCTTTCACAATCAGGCACTTTGTTTTAAAACAATGCAAATTAGCATGTTTTTAGAGCCTACAATATCAGGACGGCAGTTGCGAACATAATCTGATAGAGGAGATAACTGTACAGTTGCATTGTAGCATTCATTTTAATACAATCTTTTTAGAGCATCCCAATAGACCAGATTTAATCACCTACAAAAATTTTGAAACCTGACAGTAGAAATATTTTTTACTAAATAAAACTAGTGAAACTTTCAACGATATCTGTAAAAATTTGAATATTTCACCGCGGTTTCACCCTTCTACAGCGCAGTTTTACAGTTTCCAAGAAACCAAAAGTATACTCTTACAGATCAAATACTCTAATCTATAGTGCAACTAGTTGTAAAATGTGTGAATTTTACGATAATCCTTTTAAAATACACTGGCAAACCTAAGTCACTTCGCGCCTAAAAGAAACGATATTTCCTGCGCTAAAAGTAACTAAACGAAAACGTCCGCAGTTTAACAACGTTCGGACGGTTATATATATATTTTTTACAAAATGAAATATCGGATACTTCGACAAAATCTGTAACACTTTCAATTCAATATTTTTTCACTTAAAAATCTAAATTTAAACAGAATGGAGTCTTAAGATATAAAATCCTACAAATTTAAGGTCAGTTTAAAGGGCATTCATCACGGATTCAGGTTGCACCGGGCAGGTCAACTAGATTCTTTATAAAAACTGCCGAAATGTTAAAACAACATCAATTTTTTGCGGCCCCAAATTTTGGCGGCCCTGGGCAAATGTCCGGCTCGCCCCCCCCTTAAGCACGGCCCTGGATGTAGTACCAACTTAAACTTTTTCTTGGAACACCAAGACACAATCGATCGCAAGACTCAATTGAAAGAGCAAACCAAGACATTGAAGAGAAGGAATGAAATTCATCTAATTTATGGAAAAAAAACCCCATTCAATATAAGAGAAGCTATGCGAATAAGAATATCCGAGGTTTATATGTCTGAGACTGACATTTTTTTTTGTATTTGTTTTTGCCGGCCAAATATCTACGCTTGAGATATAGACCCTAATGGATGGGATGCCCTCCGTGGGGGTCTTTCAAAGGGAACCTAACTCGTATTTACGCAAGGTTCGAAGAAAACCACGGAAAACTCCGAACGGTTAGGCCGACGGTCGCGATGGGTTCGAACCCAGCACCTACCGTCTACCAGTTTGGACGTCAGAACCTCGCGGCCACTGGTGGGGACTCTTTTTGTATTTGAAAAAGTAGTATTTTTAGTACACAGGAAGTAAGTTTGACCCTTTAACAAAACCTCTTAAAACTTTTAATTATCATATTCCTCCTTTTCATGAAGCTAAAAAAATGATTATAAATTCCTTCATTAGAAACTCACAGTCACAAAAGTTTGGGATAATTAAGATCACTAGTGCACAAAAAATTCTGTAAATTCACGGTAAAACTACTGGCAGCAAAGTACTCAGACATTTAGCGTTTCATTAGTAGAATTTCCGTTTTGGCAAATAAATGAAAGAAAAACTCCGTTTGAAGAAGCAGAATCTTTCCGTTACAAGGTTTGATTTTTAATTGCTATAATTTACGCCAAACAATTCGAACGTTTTCAGTGATTTTGTACTGCTTGTTACGTAATTTATTTTTTCTGCATAACCTACTTCTCGCTATGCTGAGGATCGAACATGAGACTTTTTGGCAGCGGAATTGGCCCTTACTGACTGTGGCAAAGCTGCTGATCCCAGTTTCTACAAAATATGTCTCTTATGAGTTAGTGGGAAAATCTGTTGTGCGTTTCAAAGATTTCGTTTTAATATATTCGTTAGAATATTCTTAAGAGGTTTGGTTGGTTGGTTGGTTGATTTTTGTCGTCCGATTATCTACGCTAATGGGATATAGGACCAGGGGGAGTGCCCTCCGTGGGGGTCTTTCTAAGGGAACCTAACCCGTATTTACGCAAGGTTCGAAGAAAACCACAGAAAACTCTGAACGGTTAGGCCGACAGCAGCGATTGGGTTCGAACCCAGCACCTGCCGTCTTAAGAGGTTTATTTTATTTTATTTTAGACTGATGCATAATACTTATTATTTTTAAAAATCAATTTTAATATTTTAACTAATTTAAATTTTAAAAAATCACGTTTTAAAATCACATTTATTTTTTTTTAATTTATGAAAAAAAAACATATTCATTTTTTAAAAAAATAATGCTATAGACAATTTTTTGAAATTATCGTGCACAATTTATTTTTTTGGGAGAGTTAATTAGTTAAAATATTTTTTATGTTTTCATTATTTCATGGCTTTTGTAGCATCCGAACCCACAATCTACGCTCGCAGGCATTTAGAGGCGTAGCGCAAAATCTTTAGAATTTGCCTTTGCGGGAAACGATATAGTAAAATTAAAAAAACAAAGTATGTAAATTATACATTTTTTATTTCGAAATCCTAAGAAAAGAATTAATGTCGAAACAATGAAATTTTCAATTTATTTTGATCGGAGTCAAGATCGGAAAAAAAAGGAACCCTAGTTTTCTAAAGTTTAATAACTTTACAGATTTTATTTATTTATTTATTTATGTTTTTACAGTGTGATACTTAAATAATAAGACTTCAACTTAAATAGGATGGCAACATAGAATTATTATCTATCATCGGATATCACTAAATTAATTAACGCATGATAGGATTTATTGGAATGAAGAAAACTTTTATTAATATCCTTTTAAGTTTAGAATCTATTTTCATAAAATTTGTATCCCCTTCCGGCCTATATCCTACACGTGTTGATAATTGGCCGTCATAAAATAAACCAAACCAAACGATAAGATTTGTAATGTTTCGGTAAAATTATATAACGGTTATACATGCTGAATTCTAAACCATTCTGTTGGGTAGTGTTTGCACTGTTATATGTTAACAGGCTGACAGTCAGGTAAACAAACAGATCTGACCATGATTATAGGTACTACGCATATTATTAGGAATGCACGTAAAAAGACAGAAAGATAGAAACCTATGAGATTCACAATTTTAGTGTTCTGTAAATTTCAGATAATCCATAATTTTGGCTGTAAACACCAAATTATTTATTATTATTATTATTATTATTATTATTATTATTATTATTATTATTATTATTATTATTATTATTATTATTATTATTATTATTATTTAAACTTTTCTTAAAAAAAGCAATGATTTATATTTAAATATATGCTAAAGCTTACCTTCAAGTATTAAAACTCATTAATTCTGTATTCAAAAAATTATTGTTTTAAATCTACAAAAGTTAAATATCTGTTATCAAATTGTCTATTGATTTAATGTGATATTTTAAATTTTACTTCGCAAAACTTAGAAATAAAAGGTAATATAAAAGAAGGTAATATAAAATGAAATAAAATAAATAAATAATAAATCTACTATTAACAACAGACTGTTTGTTGTTCTGAATAATCCTGTTTTGTTTGTTGAAAATTCCCTTTCCAGCTAAAATTTAAATTTAATTCGTTGAAAAGAAGGTTCGTTATTTGTAAGTAAATACATATATGCATACAGTCTTTTGTGTCAATTTTCAATCAATAAATAGTTTAATTAAGCTATCAAAGCAAAATGCTATTTTACCTTTCGAAAAACATTGATTTTCCTTATATGTCTTACAATAGTATGGATAAAATATTTAAAAAAAATTTAAAATTGTGTTGAGTATTTAAAAATATAATTATAGTCTTTAATCATTACTTGCCTGTTTTTCGTGTGAAGTGGTCTATTTACAATATTTAATTAATACTGTTGGGTTGTTTTTATTAAACTTCTGCAACAGATCATTACTTTAATTAATTGCAACTTCTGTTCAGCAAATTATACTTAGTTAATATAGATCAATAAATATTCTTCAGCTTTATTAAAGAATTTAATGAGATCTGGGTCAAATTTCCAATTACATGAATCTTGTTGTTGGTTTAATTAAATAAACTAGATGCTTATATAAAAAAAGAATTAATTAAGTTAAGATTACACCAGTTAACATTAAGAAATCACTAAATAAACAACCTTAAAGACAAATTAAAACGATAAAGAGGATAAACACAAATATTATTTAAGATTCTTTAAAATTTAATGAATACAAGTAAATAAGAAAGAACACAGCAAGATTCTCAATCTGACCCAGTCTCAAGTACTAAACCTTGATCTGCAGTAGAACCCAACATTTATCAATGTTGATTCCTGAGATATTAAACTCATACTAATAATTTAAAAATACAAGATTCAATCTAACATTACAAAAGAGAGAAGAAAGACACTGAAATCCTTCTTATTTTCAGGAAGGCAAAGAAAGATATAATTTTGAAAAAACTAAAACACTAGAAATAATCAAAATAAACACCCCAGAAATCAACAATGATATTTTTGGCCAATTTCGTATAGTGTTAGTACATCTACTTTAATTTCTCCATCCTTTTTTTTTTTATAAGATAAATTAATTCATTTTAAATCATATGAATTTCTTAACAGTTTTTGCTTTAAAAATTCTATTGCTTAGTCAAATATCTTTACTCAGTTTAAGCAAAAGTATATTAATTAATCAGTGTAAATATGATTTCCGGCCTGATAAGTTATTTAAAAATTCTAAATAAAAAAAGTAATGGTTGAAAATTATTTTTACTTCCAAACATTCAAAGAAACTACTTTAACTTCATGGTATTACAAAATTTAGTATAGTTATTTCGATACTACAGAGGTTAAAATTCAAATAAATTAATATCAAGGTAGGATAAATAAAAAAAAACTAAAAAAACTATACTAAAGCATATCCTTTATATACATTCTCCTTTATTTAATTTAACATAAAAAAAAACAAAAAAAAAACATCTGAATTCACTAATACAACTTTTGTTGTAAACATATGGAAATACTAAATCACTACAAGATTAATCACTAGGATAAAAATCATTTAGGATTAAATACAGAATATATCTCTTACCAGCAGCTGAATTCTTTCATTTACCCATTTTGGGTATTTTTCATTTATATGATGGACAACAGTACACAAATCTTCCATGCACTAGAGCAACAGTCTCTAAGCAGATTAAATTCTTTAATTTTACCATTTAGGGTATTTTTTCATTTATATGATGGACAACAGCACACAAGTCTTCCATGCACCAGAGCAACAGTCTCTACGCAGATTTCCCAGTGTCTATACTCAGTTTAAGCAGCAGATGAATTCCTTCATTTACCCATTTTGGGCATTTTTCATTTATATGATGGACAATAGCACACAAGTCTTCCATGCACTAGAGCACTCTTGGACGGCTACTGACACGTGTTAACAGCCATTTGCTGTCAAAGGCAATTTATTCCGCTACTCTTGGTGAAGGTTAGTTCGGAAGGGACATTCTTTCCCGGCAAGCTCCCGGCTCTCTGCGGCAGGTAGCACTTTTTCTTGACTTACACTTGGAGTGTTTTTGTCTTAGACCGCTAATCATTCCACTGCTCACGGTGAAGGCTAGATCGGAAGGGACATTCTTTCGCGGCAAGCTCTCGGCTCGCTCCGGCAGGTAGCACTTTTTCTTGACTTACACTTGGAGTGTGTTGTCTTAGACTGCTAATCATTCCACTGCTCACGGTGAAGGCTAGATCGGAGGGGACATTCTTTCACGGCAAGCTCTCGGCTCTCTCCGGCAGGTAGCACTTTTTCTTGACTTACACTTGGAGTGTGTTGACTTAGACTGCTAATCTCGAAGAACTCTTTTGGCCTCCCCTCTCCCAGATTAAAAACAGGGGAGGGGGGGAGACAAAACTTATGCGCTTCTTCAGCTAGATGCTCTCCGTACGAAGCTTTGACCAGGACTCCCTTTATTTCCAAAAAACCAATTGCACGTCCCTCTGCAAATCAAAAGGGGCACCAAAAACTAGGAAGACTAATGCTTTCCCCTTTCTCTCCTGTTCCTAGAGTCCATCTCATTGGCCAATGCAATAGTCACCCTCTCTCATGACCAAATATGGTCATCGCTAGCGTCCCCTACTCTCAATCACGTGGTCAGATAACAAGGACAGCTGTCTCTAAATTTTGCACCTGCTTGCAAACCAGTGCCCGCCGGTAACCGTGAATTGGCACTATTATCTCAAATCGGTCATAAAATACTTTAAGGGCCTGGGAAATATCTACTCCGCCTCAAATGACAGTCAACGTTTGTCATGGGTTATAAAATTTTAGGGTACTATTCATTCACGTACGCAAGCAATAAACTATGCGTGTGGGCCGATTTTTAACAAGGCTGAATATATGCCCTTTACAAGCAAGCCAGAAGCTACTCTTCTTCGAAAAAATTAACAAAGGACCACTTTACTCAAATAGTACAATTATTCCAGGACAGTAAAAGCATTCGTACGAACGGGTGTTATTTACGCTAGATAAGGGACTGGGAAGCTTTCACTTTCATTCACAACAATGCCTTTATTCTCGTGAGAACGATCATAAAAATAAATAGAAGAAAGGAAATGTCCAGGGTTTCGCTACTAAGAAAAAAAAGAAGAATAATTTTAAATATGAGATACATAAAGCATTATAAAAAACCGTATTAAAAATATCTTAACAAGAGTTCTTTTTAAATTTGGAATATTAAAATAATTTATACAAAAAAAAATATTACTAAAAAAAAACATAACAAGAGCTCCCCCTCGTTGAAAAAAAAATAAACATTATTAGTTTTGAACAAAAACAAGAATTTTATTTTTTTAGCTAAATGACCACATAAGGTCAGTTAAAGAAAATCCTAAAAAAATTTAAAATTAAATCCAAAATGAAAGAGAAGATTAAATAAAAAAAACAATGCAGTACCCCGGTTGAAAAGTAGGATAAAGATAATCGCCTAGAACAGATCAGACGACGACCCGAAAAGTTGATACCCTCACCCTACTAAGCTACCACACCAACTCTGCACACCGGAAATGCTAAGTTGAAGCTTGGGCAAAACATCTAGAAGTTAAACATATATTAGGGCTTAAGATGCTATTAAAATCTATACTATATACCTGGCATACTTAATTAAATCTCTACATCTGCTATACCGTCAAGAATACCAACACACTGGGATATCCCTATCTGCTAACACCTCTGTAAAAAGAAAAAAAATATCCCAAAAAAAAATTCCACAAGTAGAATGCAAGGAAGATTTGTCCAGTGAATAAAAAAAATTAAAAATTTTTTTTTTAAAAAAATTTTGAATCCTGTGAGCAGGATAGAGCCAAAGGACCGAAACAATCAATTTCTGAAAAAAATACAATAGATATACTGCTTGCCAGCTGTAGGTATCACAAATATATACATATAATAGCACGATAACATTTTGTATACACATACACAAAACAAAAATAGCAATAACCTTTCAGTACATCTATAGGGTACACATAAAAAAAAATAGCACTAATATCTGTTTATATTCAGTGGCATAACATGTGCATATAAACAAAAGAAACAGTTCAATGACTTGCATCGGTGACACAGTATTACATAAGTGTATGGGCATTTTATATCACAGCATTATAATTATATAGGTTACCTTGTGTAGCCTAGACTGATAATTGTCTGCCTTAGTTATTATCAATGGGTAAATATTCCATATACTAATAGTAACTAAAAAAAATTTCATAAAATGCTACACATAATACTTAAAATGAACTGATAATTTCACAAGAGAGTTCGCCAATTTCATTGACAAGTACCACTAATTTTTGTTAAAATACCCAATTTACACAAACAATGGGTATATTGTTAGAAAACTTACATGAAATAACAAAACAGACTATATAAACAAAATATATACATATATAATACACATAAACCAGATACTATATCTGTGGGCTGTGGGGTGTACACTACCTGTATCTTAAATCCCCACTTCCCAAATAGAGAACTAATACCAAAAATATCCAAAAAAAAATACAAAGTTAAAAGAAATGCAAAAAAAAAAAAAAATAAAAAAAAATAAAAGATGAACTACATTCCTAACAGTACCTATACTATATACAAAAAGGGGGCAGTAGGAATACGCAAGCATCACATGTACTGCTACCAAGTCTCTACTCCAAAATTTCCTGACCCGAAATCTCTCTAAGTCCCCTAAAATAGCGCTAAAATCCGCTAAAAAATAAAAAAAAAGAATACATATAGGGGGCGAAGCACTTACACGGCCCTAATCTATCGAAATAATCCATAAATCACCGAGAGAAAATACGGAACTGGCGGAAATCCACATTAAATAACAGCGGAACCAAATCAAAACAAACGATATCGAGGCTCGAAAATTACTTAAATTTTAGCTAACTCGCGCATAAAACCTTCCTAAAATAACTAAAATCACAAGTATTTATATACAATCTAAAAAAAATAAAGTTAAACCGCCCTAAAATTTATAATTCGGTCGCGAATCCCTTTTTCGAAACGCATACCCAGTTCTCGGAATTGAATAAGATTTGTTTTGCCTAGATAAACAGACGCCATTACGATCTCGCGAACGACTCACGCGCTCCGAATCATTAGGCGTTCCTACTTGCCTTACTCTCTCACAGCTATCAGCGCTCGCTATTACCGTATTTTCCCGTGCTTCTGAGAGCAACCCACCAACCGTTTCCTCGCTACGCTCTTGTCGTCTGCTCGTAGATTGCACTGCAGGTTGGCTGGTTCCTTGACATGGAATGGGAGGGGGAAATCTATTTATGAAACGATTCCTTTTCCTTCGCGTAGTGAAATCGAATTGAGAATGATTCGAATCATTCGTAGTTGGTATCAGAGTTTGGCGTTTGTTTTGGTCTACAATATCGTCTCCATTTTGCTCATTTACACCTGAAATATGCCTATCTTTAAATAAAGTGAGGCGGTCTACATGGACAACTTGAGTTTTAGAAGGGTTAGCAATTAATGCTATCTTAAAATTAACTTCACTGAGCTTCTCAATTATAGTAAATGGTCCGTTATTTAATTTTGACAATTTTTTTGTATTGCCGGCAGTGATAGATGGGTTAAATAACCACACTCTATCGCCTACTTTTAAATCCTTAACGACTGCAGTCTTTTCTCTGTACCTTTCCTGGCTTTCAGACACCTTAACTAAACTATCATACACCTCAGCATATACCTTTTGGAGTGCGGGTATTAATAATTCACAAAAAGATGGGGCGTCGTTATAGCTAAACCTCGGCGCCTGCGAAAATAGATTATATGGTAGATTTAAGTTTCTGCCATATAAAACTGCTGCGGGGGTTAATTTAGTCGAAGAATGCACAGCCGAACGCATCGCTAATAGGGCAAATTTTAGTTTAGTATCCCAGTCTGACTGGTTCTCATTTACAATGTGACTGAGTGCGTTTTTTAAAGTTTTATTCTGCCGTTCAATCTGTCCATTCGAGGCTGGGTGAAAGGCAGATGTAGTTATATGTTTAATACCAAACATTTTATATACATGCTCAATCGCTTCCGATACTAAATTTCTTCCATTATCTGTCGCAATATACACAGGAGCGCCACAACGTGAGATGAAATCGGCAAGTGTATCTGCGATAACATCAGACGTGGTAGATCTAACAGCATAGGCCTCTGGCCATTTAGTAAATGAGTCTATATACGTAACAATATGGGTGTTACCAGAAAACGTGACCGGTAATGGGCCAATTAGGTCTAGGTGAACTTTGTTCATGGGAAATTCAGGTGTAGGCATCCGTTGAAGGGGTGCCTGCTGGTCTGGTTTATATGCCCTCTTTTGCTGGCAACTAATACAAGACTCTACTAGATGCTTGACATCGGCCGACATTCCGGGCCAGTAAAAGTGCTCCCGGATGCGGTCAATCGTTTTCTTAAACCCTTGATGACAAGCCGTTAGAGAATCGTGTGTTAGAGCGAACACTTGCTCAATCATATCCCTAGGAACTACTAATTTAATAGGGTTATTTATTACACTTGAATCTCTGGTGTCTTCACATACAAGAATATCATCTCTAAAAAAAACTTCATGTATTTAGGTGCTATATCTATATTTTTGTCTAATTTTCTAGCTATTTCACAACATTTCTTATCAATTTTTTGTAATTCACTAATTTTCTCAATTAAATTTGAATGGGGAACAAAAGTAGTTTCTTTTTCTACTTGAATACAAAAATTACTCTTACTAATCTCAGGTGATTCATCAATTTTAGCAAATCTAGATAGAAAGTCTGCTACACTATTGCATTTCCCTTTAATATATTTAATAGTAAAATCAAAATCTGAAAGAGTACATACCCATTTGGCTATACGTGAAGTTGGGTCATGAATTTTTAACATAAAAGTAAGTGGGGCATGATCAGTAAAAATGTTAAAATGAGTGTTAGCTAGATAACACTTAAAATGACTAGTCGCCCAAACCAGAGCGAGAAGTTCTCTCTCAGTGGCAGAATATCTTGTCTCTGCACCTTTTAGTCGCCTACTGGCAAACGCCACTGGATGAATTTTATTTTCATCATCCAATTGTGACAAAACAGCACCCAGTGCTTCTCCACTCGCATCTGTATATAGATAAAATTCTTTAGTAAAATCAGGCAATACTAGGCACGGTTTAGATATTAAAGCCTTTTTTAAATCTTCAAATTCCTCCTGGGCTTCTTTTGTCCAGGCAAAATGTCCAGTTTCCTTAGTCAAATCGATTAAATTTAATGCCCTTTTTGTGAAATCAGGTATGAAACGCCTATAGAATGATAGGGTTCCAATAAAAGACCTGACACCTTTACGATTAGAAGGTGGTTGCAATTTTTCTATTATCTCAATATTTTTATTAACCGGGGATACTTGCCCGCTATTAATTTCAAAGCCAAGATACTGTATTTTATTAGAAAGAAAATTACATTTACTGGGCTTAAGTTTCAGTTTATGTTGTCTTAGTCTATCAAATACTAATTTAAGTTTTTCAAAATGGGATTCTACATCGGACGAAGCAATGACAATATCATCTATATACACTAAAATTCCTAGATTTCCTAAATCTCCAAAAATGGCATTCATTAGCCTCTGAAAACTATTGCCTGAATTGGACAACCCAAAACAATTTCTATTCCACTCAAAAAGACCTTTATGCGTGATAATAGCAGTTTTATGCCTATCTTCGGGTCTTATGACCTGTTGAAAAAAGCCACTAGTTAAATCTAGTGTTGAAAAAAAATTAGCTCCACTTAACGCATCAACAGAGTCAGTAATGTTTGGGATAGGATATGCATCTTTGACAAGATTCTTGTTAAGTTTACGAAAATCAACAGCTAACCTATAAGAACCATCTGCTTTTTCTACAAGAATAACTGGAGAAGCAAATTCAGACATAGACGGGGAAATAATTTCAGCTTGCAGTAAAATATTAAGTTGATCTTCCATTTCCTGGCGTAATTTATATGGGACTCTATAAGCTTTGGATTTTACAGGTTTATCAGAGGTTAAATTTACAACATGGGGTATGGTATTACAGCCTGGTAAGTCTAGGACAGAAGCTGCAAACACATCTTTATTTTGGTCTAAAAATTCTTGCATTTTAGATTTTAAGGGGGGGTCTAGATGGCTTAAATCAATATCAGAGCTCCAAGTGAGATCAGCGTGATCAAAGTCAGCTATTGGAGTGGTTAAATTTACATTACAAGTTATATTATTATTATTTAAGGGTATATTAGATTTATCTACACATTTCTGAATTTTAGCAACATAAGTATTTTTTCCTAGCTTAACAGTTTTATTCGAAAAATTAGCAAGCGAAACAAAAAGGCCATGTTCTGGAGTACAAATGGTTCGAGAAATAAGAAGCCCTTGGCTCAAATTCTTCGCTAAAGGTTCTAATATTAGTACATCATTATCTTTTATAAAATTATTTCTATTACATTTAACTTCAGCTATTAATTTTGACTGGGGGGGAACAGAACTTCTCTCGCATAAAATAGCTAAGGAAGTACTTTCACTATTCCTGTTATTATCATTATCAGCAATGCCTAACTCATTAGTCTGATTTGCTCTATTTACTAGCTCATTTTCATTATCCTCAGATATGTAAAGATTTTCATGAACATAGATTGAATTTTCCTGTATAATTTGACTCGCTGATTGCTGGCTAAGGTCTAAAGGCACATTATTCTCATTAATTTCACACTCATTAGTACTTGAGTCACTCCCTGGTATACTTTGCAAACAAAAAACCTGAGCAATTTCACTTTCTGACTCTTTCGCATTAAATGTTATGCTTGAGTCTACCCTTTCCTCCATAATGGGATACATATTACCCTGAACCGTCTCATTTCCACTACCCAGATTCTCAAATTTTTCTTGTACACATTCCTTACTCTTTTTGTTTACATTTTTCCTAGGAGTACTCTTATTACTACACTTACTTCTCTGTTCACTATCAGAACTTTGCTTGCCTTTAGATTGCACATTACAAGTATTTACATAATTATTCTCTAAAACTATACTATTTACACTGATACTATTTACAACACTCTTTTCTCTAGAATTTTTCACATGTGAAACATTTGACATATGACTCTCTACTATTTGCTTACACTGCGTTTCAGTAGGAACATCTAAAACCACATTGTTATTTTTACAATTGATTACAGCCTGATATTTACTTAAAAAGGGCATCCCCAAAATTACACTAAACTCATCGGCCAACTTACCGTGGACAATAAAAAACTCAGACTGACATAATAAATTATTAAATTTAAAATTTAAGGAAATTTTATGGTTTAAAAGCACTCTCTCGCCAGTCACCGTTAAAATAGGGGTATTGCACTCTACAATTTCATAAGAGTCCAAATCATTAAGTATTGTATTACTTAAAATATTTATAGCAGATCCTGTATCACACAGCGCATTAAGAAACACATTATTTACATTTATGAAGACAGTAGGTAAATGATAAGACTGGGGTGAAAACATACTAAAAATAATTGGGAGGTCTAGAGGCCTTGATGGAGACGATTCGACCAAATCGACACCAGCCCTTACCTGTTTAAAGAATTGTTTTGATTATTCGCTTCACTAATTGAGCCTTGAACATTCTCGCTTTCTATATTTACACCATTATCATTATTTCTATTCCCTCTACCTCTGTAATTATTATATCCTCCCCTGCGATTTTGGTGGGACTGAGAATAACTACCCCTACCTCTTCCTCTAAAATTCTGAAAGTTCCCTCTATTAGCATTTTGGTTTTGTGGGCAAAATCTGGCTATGTGCCCAGTTTGGGAACACACGTAACAGATTACTTCTCTATACTGAGGCCTCTCAGTAGTGTGAAAGTCTCTTTGCTGATTGCTACCCTCTAAAAATCTCTCTAATTTACTAGTAAGAGCTTCTACCTGCTCCCGCAGTTTACTAATCTCCTGCTCTGACTGATTAGGGTGACTTGGCTGGATAGCAGCACATGCAACACCTTGCTGGGCAATTTGGGGGAAAAAAGGGTTCATATTCTCTACCTGCATGTTATATAAAGGATTAACACTCTTTAATGCTTTTTCCTCAAGGAGGGCAAATTCTAAAATTTCAACAGGTGTCTTAGGGCACCTAGTTATAACTCCTCTTCTTATCTCAGGAACTAAATTACTTAATAACATAGAATGCAGTAGAGCTTCCCTGCTTTTATCAGCAACATCCTGTTCTACACCCTCGACTACTAATGCTTTAAGGGACAAATCATATGCTCTGTCGTAAAATTCCTGAACAGGCATATGGGGATTTTGTTTAAAATTCAAAAATTGGTTCAAAGCAATATCAGGGGCTAGCTCTTGCGTATATCTCTCTTTAAGTACTTTAATTATTTCTTCAGTTCCCTTAGTGCGGTGCAATTTATATATCCTAGCAGCATTCCCATTTAATCTACTTAGTAGGGCAAATTTTTTTTCATCCTCTGACCAATTAAAGAACTCGGACAACTGCTCATACTTTTCTAAAAATGCAGAAAATGAGCAAGAGTTGCCTTCGCCACTAAAAGGGGGAATAAGACTGACATTCTCGATCAACGCACTCTTTTTCTGAATAAGAGCGAGCTCCTTGAAATGCTGGTTTTCTGTCATTTTTAGGCAAAACTTCACACCGAATTAAAAATAAAATAATAGAAAATAAAATAATTTAACTGCTACTTAATTCTCAGATGGCCAAGAAAGAGAGAAACAAAAGTAAATAAAAAATACATAAATACATAATTTATATTGGCATATAATTTACTCAGTAAGCTCAAACACTCATTTAAATGTAAATATAACAGTAAAAATTTCAAAATAAATAGTTTTTTGAAAACCCGGTAAAATTGCCTAACTAAAAAAAAAACATTTGAAATTAGTAAGCTATGTACACCCCTATTGGTTATGCACAACATACACTAAAATAATCAAACATAATACACAATAAAATCACAAAACACATATATTTTCATTTCGTTTCACTCTTAATACAGTAAATATATATCAAAATTCAGGCTATTGTTGTAACAAATAGGCTCTACTTCATAGTACTATTTTTATACTTATTGTAGCACAATAATCAGGCTTTTCACACACGGCACCATTTATTTTGTTGGGTTGTTTTTATTAAACTTCTGCAACAGATCATTACTTTAATTAATTGCAACTTCTGTTCAGCAAATTATACTTAGTTAATATAGATCAATAAATATTCTTCAGCTTTATTAAAGAATTTAATGAGATCTGGGTCAAATTTCCAATTACATGAATCTTGTTGTTGGTTTAATTAAATAAACTAGATGCTTATATAAAAAAAAGAATTAATTAAGTTAAGATTACACCAGTTAACATTAAGAAATCACTAAATAAACAACCTTAAAGACAAATTAAAACGATAAAGAGGATAAACACAAATATTATTTAAGATTCTTTAAAATTTAATGAATACAAGTAAATAAGAAAGAACACAGCAAGATTCTCAATCTGACCCAGTCTCAAGTACTAAACCTTGATCTGCAGTAGAACCCAACATTTATCAATGTTGATTCCTGAGATATTAAACTCATACTAATAATTTAAAAATACAAGATTCAATCTAACATTACAAAAGAGAGAAGAAAGACCCTGAAATCCTTCTTATTTTCAGGAAGGCAAAGAAAGATATAATTTTGAAAAAACTAAAACACTAGAAATAATCAAAATAAACACCCCAGAAATCAACAATGATATTTTTGGCCAATTTCGTATAGTGTTAGTACATCTACTTTAATTTCTCCATCCTTTTTTTTTTTATAAGATAAATTAATTCATTTTAAATCATATGAATTTCTTAACAGTTTTTGCTTTAAAAATTCTATTGCTTAGCCAAATATCTTTACTCAGTTTAAGCAAAAGTATATTAATTAATCAGTGTAAATATGATTTCCGGCCTGATAAGTTATTTAAAAATTCTAAATAAAAAAAGTAATGGTTGAAAATTATTTTTACTTCCAAACATTCAAAGAAACTACTTTAACTTCATGGTATTACAAAATTTAGTATAGTTATTTCGATACTACAGAGGTTAAAATTCAAATAAATTAATATCAAGGTAGGATAAATAAAAAAAAACTAAAAAAACTATACTAAAGCATATCCTTTATATACATTCTCCTTTATTTAATTTAACATAAAAAAAAAACAAAAAAAAAACATCTGAATTCACTAATACAACTTTTGTTGTAAACATATGGAAATACTAAATCACTACAAGATTAATCACTAGGATAAAAATCATTTAGGATTAAATACAGAATATATCTCTTACCAGCAGCTGAATTCTTTCATTTACCCATTTTGGGTATTTTTCATTTATATGATGGACAACAGTACACAAATCTTCCATGCACTAGAGCAACAGTCTCTAAGCAGATTAAATTCTTTAATTTTACCATTTAGGGTATTTTTTCATTTATATGATGGACAACAGCACACAAGTCTTCCATGCACCAGAGCAACAGTCTCTACGCAGATTTCCCAGTGTCTATACTCAGTTTAAGCAGCAGATGAATTCCTTCATTTACCCATTTTGGGCATTTTTCATTTATATGATGGACAATAGCACACAAGTCTTCCATGCACTAGAGCACTCTTGGACGGCTACTGACACGTGTTAACAGCCATTTGCTGTCAAAGGCAATTTATTCCGCTACTCTTGGTGAAGGTTAGTTCGGAAGGGACATTCTTTCCCGGCAAGCTCCCGGCTCTCTGCGGCAGGTAGCACTTTTTCTTGACTTACACTTGGAGTGTTTTTGTCTTAGACCGCTAATCATTCCACTGCTCACGGTGAAGGCTAGATCGGAAGGGACATTCTTTCGCGGCAAGCTCTCGGCTCGCTCCGGCAGGTAGCACTTTTTCTTGACTTACACTTGGAGTGTGTTGTCTTAGACTGCTAATCATTCCACTGCTCACGGTGAAGGCTAGATCGGAGGGGACATTCTTTCACGGCAAGCTCTCGGCTCTCTCCGGCAGGTAGCACTTTTTCTTGACTTACACTTGGAGTGTGTTGACTTAGACTGCTAATCTCGAAGAACTCTTTTGGCCTCCCCTCTCCCAGATTAAAAACAGGGGAGGGGGGGAGACAAAACTTATGCGCTTCTTCAGCTAGATGCTCTCCGTACGAAGCTTTGACCAGGACTCCCTTTATTTCCAAAAAACCAATTGCACGTCCCTCTGCAAATCAAAAGGGGCACCAAAAACTAGGAAGACTAATGCTTTCCCCTTTCTCTCCTGTTCCTAGAGTCCATCTCATTGGCCAATGCAATAGTCACCCTCTCTCATGACCAAATATGGTCATCGCTAGCGTCCCCTACTCTCAATCACGTGGTCAGATAACAGGGACAGCTGTCTCTAAATTTTGCACCTGCTTGCAAACCAGTGCCCGCCGGTAACCGTGAATTGGCACTATTATCTCAAATCGGTCATAAAATACTTTAAGGGCCTGGGAAATATCTACTCCGCCTCAAATGACAGTCAACGTTTGTCATGGGTTATAAAATTTTAGGGTACTATTCATTCACGTACGCAAGCAATAAACTATGCGTGTGGGCCAATTTTTAACAAGGCTGAATATATGCCCTTTACAAGCAAGCCAGAAGCTACTCTTCTTCGAAAAAATTAACAAAGGACCACTTTACTCAAATAGTACAATTATTCCAGGACAGTAAAAGCATTCGTACGAACGGGTGTTATTTACGCTAGATAAGGGACTGGGAAGCTTTCACTTTCATTCACAACAATGCCTTTATTCTCGTGAGAACGATCATAAAAATAAATAGAAGAAAGGAAATGTCCAGGGTTTCGCTACTAAGAAAAAAAAGAAGAATAATTTTAAATATGAGATACATAAAGCATTATAAAAAACCGTATTAAAAATATCTTAACAAGAGTTCTTTTTAAATTTGGAATATTAAAATAATTTATACAAAAAAAAATATTACTAAAAAAAAACATAACAATACATTCATATTAGACATTTCATTTTAGAAAGAACTTCATAAAGGCAAAGTGATCAAGTCATATGCTTTGTGTATGTATAGTAATTTACACCTTTTTTCTGATAATAAGAATGTTGACTTGAGTTTCATCGGTTTGTTTTTAAAGAGAACCGTCTCAGATTTATTGAGTAGAAGTATTGCATATAAAAATAACTAAGAATCTTGAGAAGGTAAAGTATATTTTTTAAATTTCGATGTTAATCTTATTGTAAAACAGTTATAATTATAAACTTTAGAATCATGAACTTTTGTGTTTTTATTTTTAAATGATTTTTTAAAGGAAGTAAAATTTAAAATGTTTAAATTTAAAAGTTTAAATTTTTATTTTCTAATCATCGATCTAAAATACCCACTTTAAATGTATTATTATTCAAATACTAGACAAGAAATGTATAGAAAAATACTTTATTAACAATTATTTTAATTTCGAAAAACATTTAGTAATGCTAGACAGAAGCAAAATTTTCTAATATTAAAGAAAATACTTTTTTATTTTTTTTATTGACAGTAAAAATCTATTTATTTCATGGGAAAAGTCAATAATTATTTTAATTTTGAAAAAAGTTTAGTAATGCTACACTGAAGGAAACATTTCTGTTTTTAAAGACTTTTTTTTATTGACAGTAAAAATCTATTTATTTCATGGAAAAAGTCTGTATATTTAAAAATTTTTATGTCTTATTTTAACAATCCGATGCTTCTGCATTCGATTGTTAAAGTGATGGCCGACTTTAAGTAAAAAAGATAAGAACGATGAGAAAAAATGCACATATTTATGTTTATAATAAAACTATATACAATTTTTTAATGCTAAAATATCTTTACAAATGATGCTGCTAATCACTGGACACTTTCAATTTCAGACATTATGTCGAATTTTTAAAAATTTTAGTCAGATTCTTCTGGAACTTATGAATTATACAGAATATGTTTTATCTCATATTTATAAATGTCAATTTGATAAGGAAGAGAATTAGGGTGCCAACAAAAAAATCAAAGCAAAATAGGAATAATTGTGATCACCCTATAAATTAAACTAGTATGCTATGGTAGTAAATTGCATGTAATGCTATAGTAAATATTATGCTGTTTCAGGTGTGTGCCTATACCTTCCAATCACTTTCTTGAAAAATATGAAACTTTCATGAAATACATGTGTTTTTAGCTAAAAAAAAGGTAATAAAACTACGAATTCAAGTAAATTTTTAATGGAAATTTAATTAAACTAATTAAATTAATTAAATGATATGCAATGCTAGTAAATGATACATAATGCTAAGTAAATGTTATGCTGTTTAAGGTATGTGCTTATACCTTCGTGGATCTTTTTTTTTTTTTGAAAAATATGAAACTTTCATGAAACACACATGTTTTAAGTTAAAACACGTACAAATAGGTATTAAAACATTGAATTGGAGTAAAATTTTAGTGTAAATTTATTTAACTTTTCAAATTTATGCAATAATAAGTCAAATTTTTGCAAAGAATTGCGTCTATGCCAAATATTCGATAACAAAATCTATTCAACGTATTTCACCATTTTTTTTCATCAATCTATTGACAAACCACTTACCTGTGTTATGAAGCAAAACATTTGCAATACCTCTTAAATTTACTAACATATGCCTAATTTTTAATTATTGGTTTTTTCTTTAAAGAATGTTGGGTTTCAGTAAAAAAGAACTACATTTTGTTTTTATAATACACCTATATAGTTTAGAAAAATCCTGTGACCAAATTTGATTTCAATATCTTAAAAACTTTTTAATAAATCAGGTTTCTTTGAAATGCAAACAATGAAAAATGCATTTTTCCATAAAACACAAATTAAGAATAAATAACTAAAAATAGAACAAAATATTATGCGTTATTTTTTATATTTTAAGCTAGAACTTAGCTTCGAATAATTGTTGAATCAAAAGTAAGGCATTTTTGGAATTCCAAATATTTGAAATATAATATAGAATAATAAAAACAAAAACGAAATTTTTTGGAAAGGAGTCGATATTTGAGGGTACGTACATACATACCTTAAGGGCTCCTTGGAGCATGGCCCCACCAGTGGCCCAGAGGTTTCTGACCTCCAAAGTAGTATAGATGCTGGGTTCGAACCAATCGCGACCGTCACCCTAACCGTTCGGAGCTTTCCGTGGTTTTCTTTGAATCTTGGGTTTTCTTGCGTAAATTCGGGTTAGTTTCCCTTAGAAAGACCCCCATGGAGGGCAAATCACCCCTTAGGGCCTATATCCCGCAGTGTAGATAATTGGCCAACATAAAATACAAACAAACCTTGGAAAACAGTTTGAGAAAGTCTGCTCTAAATCTAATGTTTTGGGAATTGAGCATTAGATAAAACAAGTAAGTACACTCTGTATACAGCTTAAAAAAAATATTTTACAGTTTGCAGGACATTATATGTTACAAAAAACGAGATAAAAATATAAACGTTTTGCATAACTAGAATTGAAGTTTTTTATCTTCAGTTTTTTGGTCTAGGAATTAATTCTTGCGGTTTTTAATGAAAAGTTATAGCTTTATTTCAAAAGCAAACTACATAAATACGTTAAAAAAATATTGTTCATCGCTACCCACTACTTTTCCTCTTTTTTCAGGCACTTTACGAATTCCGTGCGAAAGAAGTCCTCACTTTTCGAAGCAATCCAATCAGAGATCCATTTTTCTTTATTTTCTGAAGAAGTGAACCGCTGTAGAATCAAATCGTTATTCATGCACTCAAACAAATAGTAGTCTGAAGGAGCAATGTCTGGTGAATACGGCGGGTGGGGTAATACTTCCCATCCGACATTCTTCAAATATATTTTGACCGGTTTTGCGACATGGGGTCGGACGTTATCATGTTCAAAAATAAATTTATCATGTTTGTTATCCCATTCTGGTCGTTTTCTGGCCAGAGCTTGTTTTAAAATTATCAACTGAAGTCTATAACGTTTTCCATTAATAGTTTCCCCAAATTTAAGAAGCTCTTAGTACACCACACCTTTCATATACTACCATATACAGAGCATAACATTTGCACAGTGAATATTTCGTTTCGGTTATGATGGACCTGGTTTACCTGTCATTACCCAGGCTTTTTTTCGTTTAAGATCCTCGTAATAAACCCATTTCTCATCACCAGTAACAATCCGATGCAAAAATCCCTTATTATTCTGTCTTTGAAGCAACATTTCGCAAACGGTTTTTCTTTTTTCAACGTCTCTTTCTTCCCATTCATATGGAACCCAATGTGACATCTTTTGAGTCATTCCTATTGCTTTGACTCTTTTAGAAACTGTTGCTTGATCAACCTCTAATGAATTCGTAATTTCTTCCTGCGTTTGACAAGAATCCTGACTGGGCAATGCTGTCAACTCTTCATCTTCAAATTTTTTTTGCTTGTCCAGGTCGCATATCTCAGATGTGTATATTGCTGGGACGATTACTGTTTCTAAACCAATAGGAGAGCGTCGTTATCACGGTCAAGTACACGCCCACACAGTTTGATTGACTGGAACTCGTGGACAATTGACGGTGCCAATTATAACGATAATCTGTTGCGGATGAAAATGAGCTGACTGGCTGAATGGTTAGAGCGTCGAGCTTGAAACCGGAGGATATGGGTTCGAGTCCATCGCGGGCCGAGAGTCCGTTGGTGATTTTTTTTTTAATTATTGGAGGCTGTCTTTTATTAATAAATAAGACATTTAAAAAATATTTCAAACCCTTTTAATATTCTAAATATCTAATATGATAAATATCTAAATTCTAAATATTATTTATATATATATTAAACAAATGGGAAAAAAAAGTATTCTGCGGAACTATCCGTATAAGCAAAATTCTTACTTTAATTTTTATTTATTTATTTATTTATTCATTTCAGGATCAGAGTAAGTATAATTTCTAATTGAAATAAATAAAATTCAGTCATTTTGAAAAAAAAAAAAAAAAAAATTCTTTCGTACTTTTAATTTTTAATTACCGAGTACAAATTCAAACAATCCGAGTACAAATAAATAATAAACACACACGATCAATTGTCCACGAGTTCCTGTCAATCAAACTGTGTGGGCGTGTACTTGACCGTGATAATGACGGTCTCCTATTGGTTTAGAAACAGTAATCGTCCCAGCAATATACACATCTGAAATATGCGTCCAGGTCGTTCTTGGTCTTCCAAGCCGTAATCACTAATTTTAAACCGTGCAAACCACTTTTGATCCGTTCGTTCAGCTAGAGCATGGTCATCATAAACTTACACGAAAATACAAAGACTTTAGGTAGCATTTTTCTTCATGTTAAAGTAATGAAGAAGAATCTACCGCAAAAAAAAGTTTACCAGGCACAAATATGACATTTTCAGTTGGATAAAAATTGTTGTTGTTTACGCTTAAACCAAATGACACATATTAAACTGGATGCGCAATAACAGTAATTTTAAATGCATGTTTGAACAAACGAAACTATGGGACAATAATCTAGTTACGCCATCTCTTGTGAAACCGCACGAATTAATTCCTAGACAAAATATATTAGTAAATTTATGTAATGTAGCAATCTAAAATTTTAAATACATTCTTGTTGACGTGTATTTACCTCCATAATAGTAAAAAAACAGTCATTTATTCTTTTTAAATAAATATTTATATTGTAAAGTATTTTTGACGTAATTAGGACCGCATGTAAGTTATTTTAATACATGATATTTATGCAAGTTATTTTATATTAATTTATGGATATTTTTAATGTAAGGTAAAGCGCCTACACCTTCGGGAAATTTCCATGAAACACATGTGTTTTTAAAGTTAAAATTATTTTCAACGTTAAAACACCAGAATATTCGTATTCCAAGCATACCGTTGAAAATAATTTTAACTTTATCATATTGCACCAGGCAACAACTATTACATGTGTTTTTAGTTAAAACAAGTAATAAAACTATGAATTCATGTAAAATTTTAGTATAAATTTATTTAATTTTCCAAATTTATGCAATATTAAATCAAATTTTTGCAAGGAATTGCGTCTATGCCAAATATTCCATAAACAAATCTATTCAACGTATTTTAGTATTTTTTTCATCAATCTAATTGACAAACCACTTACCTGTATTATGAAGCAAGATATTTGCAATACCTCTTAAATTTACTAACGTACACCAAATTTTGTATACAAGCATGGTTTTTACTTTAAGTAATGTTTGTGTTTCGGTAAAAAGAACTATTAAATTTACATGTACATACTATTTAAAAGCTACATTTAGCTTTATACCTATAGATTACAAGAATCTTGTGACCAAATTTGATTTCAATATCTTAAAAACATTTTTAGAAATGAGGTTCATTTGAAATGCAAACAATGAAATACGCAGTTATCCATAAAACGCAAACTAAGAATATAATATAGAACAAAAAATTATGTGTATTTTTTTTTTATTTTAAGCTAGAACTTTGCTTCTAATTATAGTTGAATCAAAAGTAAGGCATTTTTGGAATTCAAAGTGTTTGAAATTTAATTTAAAATAACAAAAACAAACTTGAAAATTTTCTAAAAAACATCAATTTGAGGGTAGGCACATACCCTATGTATATGTTCCAATCCAAACTGCTTATTTTCTGATTTATTTTAAAATTTATTTTTGCTCTCAAACGCATCCATCTGGCAAATTCTATTACTTAGGAACTACATAATGTGCCCTGGATTTTTTGACAAATGCAGAAAGTATTAGAAAGTATGCTGTCAAAGTGGGCCTTTTACACCGAATTTTCATAAGCGGGAGATCTGGGAACTTAAAAAAGGATCATTCTGAGAAAATGATTGGTTATAAATCCAAATTCTAATGAATGGAGCTAAAAATGAAATCACACGGCCTCTTATGCATTTCTTTTAAAACCACCTCAGAAAAATTTCATTTTTCTACTTTTAAAAATAATTCGGAAAATGTCTCAGAAATTTTCGAGCTGTTGAAGGTGGAAAAATATTTTCTCGAATACACCCTTAAGGGCTCCTCGGAACACAGTTTAAGAGACTCTGCTCAAAATCTAATTTCTTAAGAATGGAGAATTAGATAAATTAAAAAAGTTCATTCTGTCTGTATAAAACCTAAAAAAATTACATTACAGTTTGTAGGACAATATATATTACGAAAAAAAAAAAAAAAAAAAAAAAAAAGATCAAAATATAAACTTTTTGCATAACTGAAATATAAGTTCTTGATCTTCTGATATATTAGTGAATTTATGTAATATAGTAATCTAAAATTCTATATTCATTTTTTCTATCATGTATCTACTTCTATAACGGTAAAAGAATGTCATTTATTCTTTTTAAATAAATATTTATAGCTGTAACATACTTTTGACGCACTTGGGACTACAATGGGTACTTGTGTAATATAACAGCCAGATTTGGATATTTTCAAAACTTCTATATTGTACAAACATACCTTATTTTCTACGCTTATCGTGCAATTTCCAACTTGTTTAACTTTGTATACGAATTTATATAGAATATTTTGTAATTCTATAGATCACTTAGGTCATTTTCGTCATTTAAACTTGTGGCAGTATATGGTCAATTAAATGTAGCATATTATTTTTTTTTCTGCTACTTTTCGCAAGTTGTTATTAAATCCATGTTCTCAGCAATATCGTTCAGGACTTCCCTCTGATGGAAGTCCTAGTAGGGAATTTATGCTGTATAAACAGAAAAGCATTTTAATAACAATAAAGCTATGAACCAATATTTCGATATTTGATATCCAAATTTCATAAGGCAAATTGGTTCATTTAAAATAAAAACAGATGTATATTTTATTTTGAGATAATATAAATTTAAAATTTCACAAAAAAAATTTTGATCAACATATTACTTATATTGCCTTTGTTTTAAATTTATGTGATTTGCGTCTTCTACACTAACTATAATAGATGTTGGAAAACTAAAAACAAACAATAACGATCATAATGCTGTTTTTGATATAAATTCGCATTTATTTTCTATTCCAATACATTCTGGATATTAAAATATGAATCATTATTTGAGTCTAGATTGATGTGCAAACATAAACCAACAAAGTTTTTTTTTTTTTTTTTCAAATTATGTCTATTTTATAAAACAAATATTAATACTATGCAATTTCATTCTCTAATGCAAAGTACTTTAAAAAAAATCATGTTGATTCATAAACAATAAATGGATTTTTATATTTTCCCTCTGATTTTATGAAAGATACTGACTACTACTATTATTAGTATTTTCTTTTTTATATGATGGTTGATTTTTGACGTCCGATTATCTACGCTAATGGGATATAGGACCAGGGGGAGTGCCCTCCGTGGGGGTCTTTCTAAGGGAACCTAACCCGTATTTACGCAAGTTTCGAAGAAAACCACGGAAAACTCCTAACGGTTATTCCGACAGCCGCGATTGGGTTCGAACCCAGCACCTGCCGTCTACCAGTTGAGAGGTCCAAACCTCTCGGCCACTGGTGGGGCTTTTTTTATATGAAAAAAATAAATATTAAAAATCATAATATTAATGCTATGACAAAAAGAGAAATACCATATTCTTTATAAACCTCAGCTGGAACAATACTGAATGCAAAAGGTATGCTATGTATTCTCTCGATTGATATTTGAAAACTAATTCATCCACTTTTTTTAAAGTGGTTTATTGTATTGCTATTAATAAGTTTAACATCATTAAAGTCTAAGTAATATTTAGATAACGTTTTTCAAAAGGAGAAAACTATATCTTTAAATATTCAGGAAAATTATACACTAATATTTTATAAATTTTAAAAGAGCATTAAAAACGCAAAGTAGGTATAGTTTGAGCAGACTAAATTTAGCAACTTTTACTTTCTTCTATCTTTACAATAAGAAAGTGTTGGATTCGTGAAAATCTTCGAAATCCGGTTTTCGACGGATTTGCATGTTTTAGGGGTCAGAGAACCCAAAAACATGTTCTTACAAAATATCTATCTGTGAGACTGTCAGTCTGTCTGTAAGTGACAAAAATTCTGTGGGCTCAGTATCTCAAGAACAAATGCACGTAATTTCACAAAACCTTAGATTCTGTTAGACCTTGATATAAAATAGATCTGAATCTGGGTAAATCGGGCTATAGATGGCGGTGCTATGCTGCATTTTTCACGGTTTTGCAATAAATGCACCTCAAGAACTAATGCAATGATTTTCATCAAACTTCAGATTCAATTAATATCTTATAAAAATTTATTCTGATTAGTTTTTTGATGTATATGGCCCAACATATGACACTATTATGCAGATTTTTTTTAAAAGATTTTGCAACAGCTCTATCTCTAAAACATATGCACAGATTTTCATCAAACTTCTGGTTCAGTTATAAATTGACATAAGTTGTTGCTGAATAGATTTTGACTTAAACTACCTAACTGATGGTGCTGCGATGCTGCATTTTTCAGGAAGTATTGACATTCATAAGATAAAAGAAAGTTTAGGGATTGCCACATGTCATAGTTTAGTACCGTCCTCTGGTGTAAAGAAATTGTTTACACTTAGGAGGTACCTAAAAGACAATCAAAACTAGGTCTGATCACAGTTTCAATATTCTGGCGCATTTAATTAAATATTCTGGAGTTGAATTTTAATTTAAATTATACTTCAACAAGTTATACATTAGTAATTATTAATAAGAATTCTTTTATATAATTTTTTAATTAACTTTTCAATAAATATTCAGCAATGAAATTACGTTTAAAATTTTTGAAACTTTAATAAGTGATTTATTAAAACGACGAGCTGGCATCTTCCTCGAACTTTAAATGGTAGAGAACTTGGAGCTCTATTACAGGGATTCCGGGTTCGATCTCCGGTTAGGACATTTTTCAGTCTGGTTCTACGCTTAGCTACCATATTGATAAATCACTTATTGAATATTCGCGAATACTTTTATTTTAAATTCAATTCAACTGTTAAACTGATTTTAAATTTTCCTTTTAGGTTGAAGATGGCTGAAGAAATTATACCGAAAATGCTAAGACTTGCCACTGTTACACCAACAGGAAGTGAGCACGATACAAATGTAACCAATATAGACGGAACTGTTATGAATGTTTTTAATGCTCAAATTATCCGTGCTCTCGCCCAAGGATTTGGAATACCATTTCAAATTATTATGGCCCCAGATGATACATTTGGATCAAAGATGCCTAATGGCTCTTGGAGTGGTATGATCGGAATGTTGGTAAGAGGAGAAGCTGATCTAACAGTAAGCGGACTTATTATGAATAATGAACGCAGAGAGGTAGTCAATTTCACTTTTCCTATGTATACAGGGTGAGTCATAAATATCGAAACAATAGGCTATCTCCTTAAATATTGCCCCTAGACCCATACTTCCAATTGCAAAGTTTCATAAAAAAAAGTGAATTTTTTTATAAGATAAGTTGCAACTCCATGGGGGGTCTATTTTAAAAATTACGAAAATTAAATTTTTATACGGCCCCCAGAGAATAAAACTTCCAATTAGAAAAATTTTCCTTATCTATTCCTGAATTCAACAAAAAAAAATTCATCTCAATATCTTCAAAATTCAGAGAGTTATGACAATTTTAATAAATCGTGAGGTTTCAAGGGATCAGACACAAATTGAAATGCGTGTAATTGAAGAAACAATGTTGCTGTAATGTGCCCAGGAAACATTTATTTTATTTATTTATTTATAGAGTTAGAATTTTGAATGTTTTGTGATGGTTAACCATATAATTTGTAAGCAATATCACATCATAACACTTCTTAATAAAATATTTTTTTCTAAAAATTTAGAATAAATTAAAATTGTCATAACCCAAAATATTATTTGTCGCGTTGAACTTTTTCCTTTTCATTAAATAAAAATGTCTAATTTTCAATTTTGATTCAGCATTTTAAACATTTTTTTTAAATAAAAGTATTTAAAATAACAATGTAAAAAAAAAAAAAAAAAAAAAAAAAAAAAAAAAAAAATGCAGTTTTTTGTATACAAATCATATTTTTAAAAGTAAGTTGTCTCAAGTGAAAGCTTTTTTCGGCGCGTTGGGCATTTTCTTTAGGTGCCTTAGTAATTATGTAAATACGTAGCACTTAAATACATAGATGATGTAAATACGTAGACCTCTGTCCGTCCGTCTGTCTGTTCGTCCGCATATAACAACGCAAAAACTACCAATAAGAATCGTTTAAAATTTAAAATATATAATTATTACATAATTTTGTCGAGTCATTTCAAATTTCATGAAAATCAGATGCATAGATCAATTACAGGGACAGTAAAAATTATTCCGTTACATTACGGTCAATGGGGAAAAAGGTTTCAAATGCATTTTAATCGTTTGAAATTTAAAATACATAATTATTACATAATTTTGTCTATTTATTTCAAATTTTTTGAAAATCGGATGCATTGATCAATTACAGGGGCACTCAAAAGTATTTCGTTATATTACGGTCAATGGGGAAAAATGTTTCAAATGCAATTTAATGGTGTTACACTCATTCGAACATAATAAAATTGATACGCATCTATGACGTACATATTATAATATACATTTTGCATAATCTGTTGTGCAAAGAACATTTGTTATTGATTTACAAGGCCGCACAAAAGTATTCCATTAAATAATGGTACAGGAAGAACATTGTTTGGTGCGCATTTTAATTGTAATTAACTATTTATAATTTTATGAGATTGATATATGACAGTGATATTTTTTAAACTTCGTTATCGTACAAACGCACCTCATTTGCTACTCTTCACGTACAATTTCCAACTTTTTTTTTCAGATGTTAAAAAATGAGTTATCTCGCGGGACTGTTACCGTAACTGTCGGTTATTGACTTATGTCAGTTTAAAAATGATGAATACTGAAATAAAAATATTTGATGCAGAACACTGCATTTAGTTAAACAAAGATTATTAAACAAAGATGGGCTCCTAATGTTTAAATGCTTTTTTAAAGTTTCTAGGTGATTAACTCTGCCCTGTATAATTTGTATAGTTTTGATTTCAGTTTCGATTAACTTTTTCCATTCTCACCGTCTTTAATTACTGTTTAAATGCGGCAGTTGATTTAAACCTCATTTTTTTTATCAGATCGATTTCAATTTTTTTCATTGTTTTGACCCTGTCAACTTCATATTTATCTTGTTAAAATTACTACTACACGATGCGTAAAAAGTGCCTCTAATTACAGGCGAGACACTATTAATATACGGCTTTAAAATTGTTGTAAAGTAAACAGCTATCATTTCTATGAGAAATTTTGTCGCCTGCGAATGACCCTCGAACACATCAGGAGGCGTTGTTGTTTGCAACAACCAATAGGCGACTGACGATGAAAAACTTGAAAAATTGATGATGGAAAATTTATTTATTGAAAAAACAAATTTAATGCTTTGAAAACTGACGAGTGGCAGGCAATTTTTTTCGCTTCACATTTTTGTGTGTAATGGAAATTTCAGAAATCTAAAGATTTTAGAAAATCTTACAAAATTTACATTTCATAGGAAGTTGTTTCCATGACAACGACGACTTGAAAGCTAGTTTTTGGAAACAATCCAAATACAAAAACACAACAAGAAAATTATTATCTTTCTATTTAAAATAGAAATATGATTTAAACGCTATTTTAAGTGGAAAAGACAGGGAATAATTTAACATTGAATTTCTTTTTTTTTTTTTTCGAAAATTTAAAATTTTTGTGTCTTGGGTTTTTAAAAGCTTTATTTTAAAGAAGACAACCACTGATATACTAATTTCTGGATGTAAATTTTATGTCAACCAATCGTCTCGATGTTATGTCAAGTATAAAAGTTTTCCTTTTGCAACTAACAATGAAGTTAATCTGAACTAGCAGCATGCCGCAATACACTAACAGCGAATATTTCGAAATGTTAATGATTTATGCGGTTTGTAATCGCAATAGTAGACAAGCTGCGGAAGAATATCGACGTCGTTTCCCGAATTCTCGGCATCCTACAAGTAGCTTTATTTATCGTTTAGTACAAAGAATGAAAAGAACTGGTTGCGTGCACAGACAGAGAGCTCCAGGTAGGCCTGTGTCCAGGACACTTGATACCGAGATTGACATTTTGGCCTATTTTGCGTGTTATCCTCATGCGAGTACGCGAAATGTTGCTGCAGAATTGAACATTCCACAATCAAAAGTCTGTAGAATATTGCAAATAAATAATTGGCATCCGTATAGTATTCGTGGAGTCCATGCACAGGCAGAATCAGACTATCAACGGCGTCTAGATTTCTGTAATTGGGCATTAAATCAAGAGGATAGCACCCCCTCCTTTCTCAGAAATATTCTCTGGACAGATGAATGTTGTTTCAAACAAGATGGAACAATTAATCGTCAAAACGATCACTTTTGGAGCGACACAAATCCCCATTTTAAAGGAGAGGTTCGTCACCAGTGGAAATATTCCATAAACGTATGGTGTGGAATTTTCCAAAACACTTTGGTTGGTCCCATATTTTATACTAATACTTTGACTGGTGACAGGTTTTTAAATCTAATTTTAAATGGAGTTGTTTCCGATTTTATGGAAGAAATGCCTTTGGCAGTGCTTCAACGTATGTGGTTCCAGTTAGATGGAGCCCCACCTCACCATGTTTCTGAGGTAAGGAACTGGCTTAATCGAGAATTTCCCAATAAATGGCTCGGTTTAAAAGGACCTGTAGAATTCCCTCCTAGGTCGCCTGATCTCACACCATTGGATTTTTTTCTATGGGGCCGTTTACGCAGGACTGTGTACTTGACTCCTCCGGCAAATTTGCAAGATCTTTGCAAAAAAATTGAAGACGCCTGCCACTCTATTACTCCAAACGAATTAGATAGAGTACACAAAAATATTATTCGAAGAATGCAGCTGTGCATTGGTGTCGATGGTGAACATTTTGAGCATTTACTTTAAGAATGTAAATTTATGTTCTTTTTTAATGATATTTTTTCTTATCTTACAATATTATTCCCATAATTTCAATTTTAATCTATTATGTTTTATACACCGAGCAGGTGTAATTAAACACTGTAAATGTCTTAAATCGGCCACATAAAAATTAAAATTTTTCTTCCAAAAATTTATTTTATTAATCTACTTTCCAATGTTAAAAAAAATAAAGCATATTTTTGATACGATATATGGCATATTATCATTAATTTCTTTATTCCCTTTTATGAAATATTCTATTAATTTTTTTGTTAAAGGTAGAAAACGTAATGATTCCTGCTTCATAAAAACATATGAAGAGCTTAGATTATAAAGGTGGAAAGGGGATAAAATCAATGTTTAGAAAAAATCAACTGATATATCATATAATTACAATATTTGTATTATTAAATGCCTTCTTTATTTACTGAACTTTCTGTAAATATTTCTTTCAAATAGGTTTTTAACCTTTAACGCTCGCCCCCAAGGAGTTAATCACTGTAAGCAGACTCATAGGCCATTGCTTTTTTTTTTTCATTTTTTAAAGTTTAACTTGCAATTTTCAGTTCAACTACAAACACATTTTAAATTTTGTTTAACTTGCGAATCAATTATCCACTTTAAAACAAGAACAGCTTTTTAATGAATCTTTGACATATTTAATTTAAAAGTTTTAAATTGAAATTATTCAATTGAATTTCTTAAAAGATGTTTGGTTCGAACGTATTAAACCTCCATCAATTAAATACACTTATAACGGAATTGTGGTGTTAGGCATAAAAAATACGCAACAGAAACGTTATACTCTTAGACTTTAACATTCGAATAAATATTTTTGTTTTTTAAATGCCGTTTGGAATAAATAAACTACTCGGATGTAGCAATCTGAACACTTTAAAGATACGAAATTGCGTGCATTAGTGCTTCATACCACTGAAATATTGTAAATTATACAAAATTCAGTATAACAGTGCCACCCGAAATATTATTGATACAAAAATGTAAACAAATCCAATTCATGTCAAGAAGTAACTGAATCTGACTTTTTATGGAAATTCCTGTATTAGTTCTTAAGATAGAGCTACTTCAGAAATCGTAACAAATACAGCGTTGCAGCGGAACTATTTACAACAAAATATAAACAACATCATTTCATACCAAGGTCTAACTGAAATTGAAGTTTGATGATATTCCTTCCATTAATTCTGGAGATACAGCCATTGCGGAAACCACACAAAAGCCTGTACAGTAGGATCTGCTAAGAGTTCACACCAAAAACTAATCAGCACCAATTTATATCACGAACTAAGTAAATATATTTTTTTTATTAAATTCCGTGCATAAGTCTTGAAATAGAGCGCTCACAAAATTTATGTCATATACAGAGATACAGGAGCAGTGACATACAGACAGACATTTTGTAAAAAATATGTTTTTCAGTATCTCTGAGCCCTAAAACATGTGAATAGGTCGAAAACCGGAATTCAAAATTTTCATGAATACAATACTTTCTTTTTGTAAAAATAGAAGACAGTAAAAAAAAAAAAAAAAAAGTTTAAAACCATCATAAATTTTTAAGCTGAATAGTAAAAAGTAGATTTTTGAAAATATTTCTGTGTAATTTATTAAAATATATTTCCAATGATTCCGTTAATAGAAGTGCTATTAACACTATTACTATTTTTACTAAACTTATTGCCTGCGGCAATAAGTTTTTAAGACACTTTTACTGGAATTTAATTAATATCACTTAATTTAATAACACTTTTAATAAGTGTTTAATAAGACGGTCCGGCCAATGGGTCGTGCCACTTACGAGGCTGGTGCCAAGCTCGAAATATTGCAGACATCTAGCATACTTCAAGCAAGTTTGAAGCAAAAACCTATACGCTTTTATTTCATATCTAAAAGTTAAAGTATTGTCTTGGATCGACATTTAATAATGCGTAAATTTATGGTCGATCCCTAAGTTGTATTTCAAATGAACTGATATCGCTTCTCTCAGAGGTATGGTTAAGTGGTGTAAGTCACGAATTTTGGAAAATTTTGGATTTTAATATCTTTCAGGGATTTGCAGATATCGAGATGATTTTTTTTTTTGTTCAATTCAGGAATGGATAAGGAAAATTTTTCTAATTGGAAGTTTTATCCTCTGGGGGCCGTATAAAAATTTAATTTTCGTATTTTCTAAAATAGACCCCCCATGGAGTTGCAACTTATCTTATAAAAAAATTCACGTTTTTTTATGAAACTTTGCAATTGGAAGTATGTGTCTAGGGGCAATATTTAAAGAGATAGCCTATTGTTTCGATATTTATGACTCACCCTGTATATCTGATGTTTCATTTATGGTCACTAAACCTGAACTGTATCCCAAAAAATTTGCAGTATTTGATGTTTTTTACAGTGAAGTATGGATTTGTGTAAAATATGTGTGATACTGGTATCATATACTTTGCATATGCTTTTGAAGAGAAGAGAAGTCTATCCTACTGTTTTATTAGATACTATCGGAACTCTACTAGAGCAGTCATTTTCTTTTAAAGTGAGATACAAAAATACCATTTGTTTGCTTATTACATGGTTTTTTACCACTCTTATTCTTATTACCAGCTACAAAGCTGTTATATTGTCCGTCATGACATTTCCCAGAATGGTTGGAATTCGTGACATATCAGATTTAGCAGAAGCAGCAAAGGAAGGAACAATCAAATGTATCTCATACAAAGGAGGATATCCCAGTGTTGCATGGTTTGAAGCAAATGATGAGAGACTGGAAGCTATAGAAGAGTGTAGAAAGCGGACTGAAGCAGAAGGTATATATAATCAACCCGGATTTTTAGATTATGAAGGTAGGAAAGCATTTATTTCGGACAGATTAGATTTAATCACATACAAAAGAGATTATTTTGTATCTGAAGATTCTTTTATTTTGTCTCACCTTGGAATAGCTTATTCAAAAAACTTCTGTTGCCCAAGAAAATTGGAAAATGTTGTTCGCCGTATTGTTGAGGCAGATCTTTATGCTAAGACTCTCCGAGACCGAGAATACCGGGCTCAACTACGTATGCCTAAACCGAAATCTGATAAGAACGAAGGTATTTTGGCGTTGACGTTTGAAGATTTCAGTGGATCTTTTATTGTTCTCGCAATAGGGCATATAGTTTCCTTGTTGATTTTCATGATTGAAATTTTAGGAAGACATACTGGAAAAGTTGCGCATGATGTTGAAAGAGGGGAAGATATTATTGGAAAATATGCTGAAAAAGGGGAAGATAATATTAGAAAATATGCTGAAAAAGGGGAAGTTTTATCTTATATATTGTTTTAGCGATTTTAGAACGTACTTTTTGCTTCAAGTTTGCATTCAAATTACACTATACAAGCTCTGACACAATGTTTCATGTTGAAAAACAGGAAGTATATTCATATTCATAAAGCGTATTTGTTTTCTTAAATTTCAGAAATCTAGGGTACATCGACACTTCTGTTGCTCAAGAAATATGGAAAATATTGTTCGCCGTATTGTTGAGGCAGATCTTTATGCTAAGACTCTTCGAGACCGAGAATATTGGGCTCAAACACGCATGCCACCACTGAAATCTGATAAGCACGAAAGAGCGAGTATTTCGGCATTTATGCTTGAAGATTTCAGTGGTTCTTTTATTGTTCTCGCTATAGCGCATATATTTTCCTTGTTGATTTTCATGATTGAAATTTTAGGAACGCATCCTGGAAAAGTTGCGTGTAATGTTGAAAAAGGGGAAGATAATATTGGAAAACACGAGAAAAAAGTCTTAAAAATTGTTGAAAAAGGGGAAGATAATATTAGAAAAGATGAGAAAAAAGTCTCAAATATTGTTGAAAAAGGGGAAGATAGTATTGGAAAATATGACAAAAAGTCTCAAATATTGTTGAAAAAGGGGAAGATAATATTGGAAAATAAGAGAAAAAAGTCTCAAATATTGTTGAAAATGGGGAAGATAATATTAGAGAATATGAGAAAAAAGTTTCAAATATTGTTGAAAAAGGGGAAGATAATATTGGAAAATATGAGAAAAAAGTCTGAAATATTGTTAAAAAAAGGGGAAGAAAGTATTATAGAAGAAAAAAATATTGATTTTTACTCTTATACCCAATTTCGATAATTCTGCAAAATTTGTTTAGTAATGAGAGCTGAAGTTAAAATTTAAGTTACGATAAGGTACTTTTAATTTATATATTCTTTTAGCTATTTTATAACGATACTTTGTGGTTCAAGTTTGCACTCAAATTACACTACAAAACTCTAACACAATGTTCCATGCTGTAAAATAGAAAGTATAATATTCATAAAGAATATTTGTTTTCTTAAAACTTCACAGACAAGGGTACATGGACACGTCTGTTGCCCAAGAAAAATAGAAAATGTTATTCGCCGTATTGTTGAAGCAGATCTTTATGCTAAAACTCTTCGAAACCGAGATTACTGAGATCAAATATGCATGCCACTACCAAAATCTGACAAATACGAAAGAGCAGGTATTTTGGCGTTGATAATTGAAGATTTCAATGGAGTTTTTATTGTTCTCGCTTTAGGACATATATTTTCCTTGTTGATTTTCATGATATAAATTTTAGGAATACATTCTGGAAAAGTTGCACATACTGTTAAAAAAGGGGAAGATATTATTGGAATATATGTTGAAAAAGAGGAAATATAATATTGAAAAAGATGAGAAAAAATAGCAGATAATGTTGAAAAATGGGATGATAATACGGGATAATATGTGAAAAATATTTCAAATGATGTTGAAAAAAATATGAAGAAGGTAATTCCAATGATGCTGCAAAATTTTGAGATAAAACAGAAAAATAATGATGTTTAATACTCTTGCACCCAACTTTAAAAATACTACAAAATTTGTTTGATAAGGAGAGCTGATCTAAAATTTAAGTTGTGATAAGGTAATTTTACTCTTAATTTATAAATTCTTTTAGTGATTTTATAACGAAACTTTTTGCTTCAAGTTTGCATTCAGATTACACTAGACAAAATCTGACACAATATTTCATGCTTTTGTTGACCTCGCAATAGGACATATATTTTCCTTGTTGGTTTTTATGATGGAAATTTTACGAAGACATTTTGGAAAAGTGTCATATAAGGTTTAAAAAAAGGAAGATTTTTGGAAAAAATGTTAAAAACGATGAAGATAATATTGTAAAATAATAGAAAAAGTTCCAGATAATGTTGAAAAAAAGGAAGATAATATTGGAAAATACGTAAAACATGTTTCAAATAGTGTTGAAAAAAAATAAAGAAAGTACTTCAAAGACGCTTAAAATTTTCATATAACTCATAAAAATGTTGATGTTCTGTACTCTCGCACCTAATTTCAAAATTTCTACAAAGTTTGTTCGATAATGGGAGGTGAAGCTAAAATTTAAGGTGGGATAAGTTATGTTTACTCTTACTTTATAAATTATTTTAGAGATGTTATAACGATACTTTTTGCATTAAGTTTGCACTCAAATTACACTACACAAACTCTAATATAATATTCCAAGTTGAAAAATAGAAAGTATCATCTTATTCATTAAAGCCTATTTGTTTTCTTAAAATTTCAGTGATCAAGAGTACAAGGCCCAAAAAGTAATTGCTGTAATTGAAAATGTACATTACTATGGATAGAAAAAGTATTAACTTATCAATTGTTTTGCTTTATCACATTTTCTGATAAAATCAGATTAAAATGTTGCAAAATGAACTGTAAAAAATACTAAACAAATAATGCTAAAAATCCTTTATATTTATTTGCTAAAATGTAAACATTCCACGTATGGAAATATGTATAACGTTTTTAATACTATAATTTGCATAATTGTATATTTTGCATATATATCTTTATAAAATAGGCTTTAATAATGTATATTGCATACTAGAAATAATATTTTTATGTGCTATTAAAGTATTTATTTAATTGTTTATTTAGAATGACTATAAAGATTAGAAAGTATTAATATTTATGAATTAAGAAAAATCGCATTTGTGTCTTAAAAACTATTTATTTCATAATCATATTGAAAAGGATTTTTTTAATAAACTCTCTTTTAAATGGTTAATAATACATGTATCTGGTCAAAACTATTGTCCAATAATTGGAAAGCTAAAAATATGCATAAAAGAGGTTGGAGCGCATCATTTTATAACTTTTAAAAATATAAATTTTTTAGAAGTCTATATATAAATATAGTTCATAGAAATCTATATTTCATAAAAAGAATATAATCTGAAATTTTGGTTTAAAAGAAGCTATACTTTTCACTTTGCCATCTTAACCTTTAACTGGTGCAACAAAACATGTAATACAACAAATGTGAAGCGGTCTGTGAGACCGCTTCACATTTGATCTCTAATGATCTCATCTGAAATCTAAAGATGGATAAAACACATGATTAACTCATAAGATGTTGTTATTGTACTAAATATTTTGTACAGGACAATTATAATTAACACTCATCTATTTAAAGGTATCTGGTGATAACATTATAGTTCCGTACTCAACAAAATTTTGGTAGTGTTTGTAGTTAAGCTGAAAATTATAAATTAAACTATAAAAATTGAAAAAAGCAGTATTCTTTGAGACCGGTGACAACAGTGAAACGTTAACAAAGAAAAATCTATGAACATGAAATGTGTTCATTTGAGCAAGTAAATATTCATTTTGTGTTGTTATTTCTTCACTTCTAACAAAAAATGTCATTCATAAATAATATTTTCCTGCAGTTTTTTTGTAAAACCTACCTTTATATTTTGCCATCTCAAAAATAAAAAATCTTTTAACATAAAAAATGTCTTCATTTAAGCAAATAAATTTTACCATTTCACCATTTCACCATATTAACAATGAAAAATCTATGAACATAAAAAATGTCTTCATTTAAGCAAATAAATATTTGTTTTGTGATGCCCTTTCTTGCTAACAGAAAAAATAATTCATAAATAATTATTTACTGCAGTTTTCAATTTCACACTTTTTCCTACGTTTACATTTTACCATTTCAACAATAAAAAATCTATGAACATAAAAAAGTCTCTATTTAAACAAATAAATTTTACCATTTTACCATCTTAACAATGAAAAGAACATAAAAAATGTTTTCATTTAAGTAAATAAATATTCATCTTGTGCTGCTTGTTCTTGCTAACAGAAAAAGTCATTCATAAATACACAACTAATTTTCTGCAGTTTTCATGTAAAAGCTATTTTTAAATTTTGCCATCTCAACAATGAAAATCGGTGAACATAAAAAAATTATTTATTTAAACAAATCAATATCCACCTTGTGCTGCATTTTCTTGTTAACAAAAAAGTCATTCAGAGATAATTATTTCTTGCAATTTCCATGTAAAAGCAATTTTTTTTTCGCCGATGAATATCGATGATTTTCAAAAAAGTCTCCACTTAAACAAATGAATATCTATCTTGTGTTGTCAGTTCTTGGTAACAGAGATGTCATTCACAGATAATTATTTCGTGCAGTTTACATGTAAAAACTACTTTTGCCTTTCAGCATCTTAACAATGGAAAATCTATGACCAACAAAAAAGTCTTTATTTAACCCTTTATCTACCGCATTATGAATTCATGAAAATTTTAGATTCTAAAGCATTTTACGCAAATTGTTTAAACTAAATTAACAGATTTACATAATCATTTAATAAATATTTGAAGGATTTTAGAAGGATTAATTGAATTTGAATTTACAGGGTTTTGTGCAATTTTATAACCCCACTCAAATCTTTTAGTTTAAATTATTTTCTTAGTATTTTGTAGAATTATAAAATGTACAAATACGAAGTTCTTACAATATAAATATAGAAATATTTCCTCATTGAAAAATCCCCAACCCTCTCCCTCAACGCCAAGAAAACTGAAAAGGTTCAATGGCAAAACGAATCATCCTTTTAAAAATACTTTTGTTTTGTGTAAACAGTAACATTTTTGGAACAAGATAAAGTAATGTATCTGTAATTGATTCTAAACAGTATTACAACTAACTGACACATTAAAGGAATTTTATAATAAGGTATTTTAATTGCACTTATAAGTACCGTTGGTAGATAAAGGGTTAAGCAAATGAATATCCATCTTGTGCTGTCATTTTTTGGTAATAGTAAAAGTCATTCATTGATGATTAAGTCATACAGTTTTCATGTAAAAGGGCGACGAAAAAAAAAAAAAAATACATAAATTTACTAAATTTCTAAGTATCATAAATATATGATACTAGTCATAAATGAAATAAGAATAATCGTATTCGAGGCTTAAAAATACTTTATTTCATAATCATATTGAAAATGATTCCAATTAATACCTTAAATGTGTAATAATTCATGTATCCACTCAACCTTATCGTCCTATAATTGGAACGTTAAAAATATTCATAATGAAAGGATGAAGCGCGCCATTTTACAATATTTAAAAATACAAATTTCATAGAAATCTATGTATATAGTTCATAGAAGTCTATATTTCATAAAAGAATATAATCTGAAATTTTAGCCAAAAAAAAAAAAAAAAAAAAAAGCTATTCTTTACAATTCATCATCTTAACCTTTAACTGATGTGACAGAAAATGTAACTAAAGTAGTATGAAGCGGTCTGTTAGACCTAGACCGCAATATTGAAAGATGAAAAAAATGCCTGATTAAATCATAGGATGGTGTTTTTGTACTAAATCTTTTGTACAGGACTGTTATGATTAACATTCATCTATTTAAAAGTCTCTGGTGATAATACTAAACTTCCAAGCGAAACAAAATTTTGATAGCGTTTGTAGTTAAACTGAAAATCACAAGTTAAACTATAAAAATTTAAATAAGCAGTGGTCTGTGAGACCGGTAACATTAGTTAAAGGTTAACAATGAAAAATCTATGAACATAAAAAAAGGTCTTCAATTAAGCAAATAATTATTAATCTTGTGATGCCATTTCTTGCAAAAAGGAAAGATCATTCATAGATATTTATTTCATGAGGTTTTCATATAAAAACCCCTTTTACATTTTGCCATCTTAATAATGAAATTTGATGAACATCAAAAAAGCCTTTATTTAAATAAATGAATATACAGTTTTGTGCTGTCAATTTTTGGTTACAAAAAAGTTGCATCTTTATGTCACTCCTGGCACATTTTTAAACAACAGAGCCAGTAACATTATTCAAACGCTAATTAGCAATTCTCATCACTCCTATCCCTCCCCACATCCCGTTATTCACTACCTTTCCAAAGTCTAAAATTGTACTTTCGCCTTGTTTCCTGGCATGATTAATGTTTGTTTCGACTTTCTTTACTGAAATTCATTTTGTCATTCATTCATTTGCATATCAAATTTACGGCACGCATTATAAACCAGATTTTTAAAAATCGCCATTTTTTTCTTGTAAACTGCGTGATGCTCGTTATACACGCGTGCGTGGTATACACAAATAAATACAGTAATTACAAGCAGCTTGAAAGATAGAAAACTAACGATTATAAATGCACAAATAATGTATGAAAAGGTAGCAGACAGTTGTTTCGAATCTACTATAGAGATTCTTCATCAGTGCAAAACTCAGCGAGGTAGAAAAATCAAACGAGTGTGAGTTACGACTTGTTTTCTGGCATGATTAATGTTTGTTTCGACTTTCTTTACTGAAATTCATTTTGTCATTCATTCATTTGCATATCAAATTTACGGCACGCATTATAAACGAGATTTTTAAAAATCGCCATTTTTTTCTTGTAAACTGCGTGATGCTCATTATACACGCGTGCGTGGTATACACAAATAAATACAGTAATTACAAGCAGCTTTAAAGATAGAAAACTAACGATTATAAATGCACAAATAATGTATGAAAAGACAGTAGACAGCTGTTTCGATTCTACTATAGAGATTCTTCATCAGTGCAAAATTCAGCGAGTACAGAGAAACACAAACTTATATACCCGCTACGGGAACGATCCCGCCTAAAGAACAGAATCCAATGAGAAGAAATCAGCCTGAATAACTGGGTGGACAAGGCGCGACATCTACCGGAGAACAAACAAAACAAAAACTAAAAAACAGGAAAAAAGCACTATATATATATATATATATATATATATATATATATATATATATATATATATATATATATATATATATATATATTTAGTGCTTTTTTCCCTTCTGTTTTTAGTTTTTGTTTTGTTCGTTCCTCGGTTGATGAAAACACTGGCATATTAGTAACAAAATGTTAGTTTTTTCTCTCATTCTGTCTTTGTAAGACAGCGATACAAATTGATATTTAAAACAAATTACGTCTTTTAAACACTGAAACAGAAGCCATAATCATAAATTATGCTTCAAAAGGCATTAACTACAGATTGATATGGTAGAATTATATTAATTAAAACACAATATATACACATACTCCCTTTTTTAATCTCTTTAGTAAATGCATATTAAATAAGCATATAAGTTTAAATTAAAAATAAGTTTAAATAAAAAAAAGATTTTTTTGTTTAATTTTTACTGTAAGAATTGTGCTATTTCTTGATTGTAAATCATTTTCTTCCATAAAAACTTTTAATAATATGACAAAAAGCTATTATAAAATACTGAAAAAAGAAAATAAATCAAAGTCTTACAAATCTCTTTAAAATTGTTTTCTTTTACTTACAAGAAATGCTATGAAAATGATAAAAAGTTGCATATATTGAAAGAAGCGTTTTAGCAGGTGTAAAAACACATAAAAACACTCAACCTCCCCCCCCCCCCCCCCAAAAAAAAAAGACTGAAGGAATTAATTTTATGCTCATTTTACTAAATTAGAAACTAATTGTTCCCACATCTTCTATTCACATTACTTCTCTCAAATTTTCATATCTATAAAATTATTTTCACACTCGGTATATCCGCACGAAGGTGTTTTTTCCCTCGATTTTCATTGAGTTTTAATAGTTTTCCGAGTCTATATTAAATATAGCTATGAACTATGACTAATCCATTTAGAAATTTGTCTGTATTATCTATCATATTTTACAAAATAAATAATCCTTACTAATATTATAAATCGGAAAGTGAGTTTGTTTGTTTGTTTGTTCCGCTTTCACGCCGTAACTACTGAATCGATTGCTTTGAAATTTTGCAGACGTAAAGTTAGAAGTCCGGATTAAATAATAGGGTAATTTTTATTTATTTTATTCAAATATTTTCCTTAATAATTCAAAATTTAATTATTTTTCATACAAAATCAATAGGCATTTTTCAGATAAAATTTAACCATTTTCCTTTCCTGTTGCCAAGAAAATAAAAAATTGGAATAATAATTTTTCAGCGGCAATGAATTTTTAATAGAAAACTTCCACGCGAAAAACTATAATAAAATAGTTTAAAAGAAAATAAATATGACGTCATGTTTGAAATAAAAATAAAAGGTATATTTTTTATAATACATTTAAGAAGGATATTTGTTTAGTTAATGGGAATTTTTGTGTAAAATATGGTGACATAAATTAAAAGTAAAAAGAATGAAAAAGAATTATATTTTAAATAAAATGGTTCACTCATGAAAATGTGATGTCATAGTTGAAATAAAGCAGGTACTTTATAGCAGTCGTTAAAAATACAAGGGGTATGAATATCAGTAGCTAATGGAGCGAGATAAATAATGACGTCATTTTTAAAATGAATCAGAAATATTTTTTACTTATACTAATTAATAAGTTATAAGTTACATACAAATGAATATTTTTATTCAAAACTCATAATTATCAATGGAAGAAATTTTTTGTGGGGAAAAGGTGGAAAATAAAATCACTGATTAATATATTTTTGGCTCGATTTTTTAACACTTTCGAATAAAGTTGAAAAGTTATTATGCTTTCGGTTTGTCTGTCTGTCTGGTCGCTTTCCAACTTTCGTAAATATACTCCGATTTCCATGAAATTTTTGGACATTATTAACGTTTACCTAGCACGAATACCTATTGAAAATGAATTTTCTACCATGATTAGTTTATTTACAGGGATAGTCAAAAAATTTCCTTATATTACGGCATTATGGGGAAAAATCGTTTTAATTAAATTTAACGATGTTACAGCCTGTAGAACATATTCAAATTTATATGCATTTACAAAGTGCACTAAAATATGCATTTTGTAAAGTATGTAGTGAAAAGGGCACTTACTATTCATTTACAGGGTCAGACAGAAGAATTCCATTGCATAGGAATAAAGGGAGGAACAGTTTCCGACATATTTTAATTATGGTAAACGATTTAATGTATAATCAAATTGATATATGTTGCTGAGGCTTAATGTAAGTTATTTCATGCATAATACGAAGTGCATAGCATTTACAGGGACACACAAAAGATTTAAAATATTATAAATTCGATCCGAAGTACTGTATATCATGGATGATGACTGTTGCATGGATGAAATGCATTTTGAATTATGATATGTGCTTTTAAGTTTCGCTAAATGTATGCATATTAAATGGAGAGTATAAATGGTAATAGCATAAATAGTTAAATTTAGATATACAGGGTTACAGAAAAGATCTCGGAAAGATTACTGAATATGAGCGTAATTTACTTAAAGGTGGTTTTTAAATAAAATATGCATTTTTATTTTGAACTGCATTTAGTAAACTAAGAAATGTTTGTAGTATATATATAAAATGATAAACAGGGTCCCGCAAAGAACTGGATACAAGGTTGTCTTCGGATGATAATTTCTGAAAATGTAATTTAGGTAGTAATAAGAAATATTTTTGTTTGAAATAAATTTTAGAAAGATACTTTCGTGTATTAAAGGCACTTGGAAAACTACAGGGCTGAACAAAAGAATTCAAGAATGTTTCTATCTATTAGCATTAACCGCTGAAAGGAAAATTTTGACTAGCAAACAAATTAGCAACTAGGGATTATCAGAAGTTTTTTTACCATAAATTCGCGATAAAAAGTTAATTACATATGCTTTTCATCATCAAAATTTTTTGCTTGATTGATCTATTATTTCTTCTTTAAATGTTATGTGAACGAAGTCACGGGTAACTGCTAGTAAATAATAAATAAATAAATAATTAAATAATCATGCCAGCTAATAAAATCTTTACACCTAATGTCAAAGCATGACAGATAAAAACTGTTTAATCCCCTTATGAAATATTTTAAGAAAGTAGTAAGAAATTTGTCTGTGTTATCTATCATATTTTACAAAATAAATAAATAAATAAATAATCACCGAAGCTAATAAAATCTTTACACCTTATGTCAAAACATGACAGATAAAAATTGTTTAATCACCTTATGAAATATTTTAAGAAAGTAGTAAGAAATTTGTCTGTATTATCTAACATTTTTTACAAAATAAATAATAAAATAAATAAATTAATTAATAAACATATATATAAATAAATAAATAATCATCGAGGCTTATAAAATCTTTACACCTTATGTCAAAATATGACAGATAAAAATTGTTTAATCCCCTTATGAAATATTTTAAGAAAGTGGTAAGAAATTTGTATTATCTATCATCTTTTACAAAATAAATAATAAAATAAATTAATTAATAAATAAATAAACCATGTCAGTTTATAAAATCATTATATCTTATGTAAAAACATGACAGATAAAAAATGTTTAATCTTCTAGAAAAATATATTAAGAAAGTATTACAAAATTTGCCTGTATTACCTATCATTTTTTACAAAATAAATTATAAAATAAATAAATAAATAATCATGCCAGCTTATAAAATCTTTACACCTTATGTCAAAATATGACATATAAAAATTCCTTAATCCCCTAGTAAAATACATTGAGAAAGTAGTAAGAAAATCTTCAGTTTGAATCGGCCTTATCAAACAGCCCATTTCTTTTTTTATTTTAATACTCCCGAAAGCATTTAATTTATTATACATTTTTAAAAACACTGGCATATTAATAACAAAAAGATACTCCTCTTACTTTTTCTCTTAATATTTCTTTGTAAAACGACGGTACAAATTGATATTTGAAACAAATTTTTATATAATTGCGTGTTTTAATTAGTGAAACAGAAGCCATAATCATAAATTGTGCTTCAAAATGCATTAGCAACATATTCATTTGATAGAAATATATTAATTAAAACACAATATATATGTATGTATTTATACATTGTGCCCTTTTTAACTCTTTAGAAAATGCATATTTAATGAGCAAAACATTTAAATTAAAAAAATAGTATACAGGTGGTTATCAAAATAATGGAAACACTCTAAATTTTGAAGGAATTCTTTATTAATATGGCGTAGGACCGCCTTTGGCATGTTATACAGCTTGGATTCTCCTGGGAATCGAATCATACAAATTCTGAATAGTGTTTAGAGGAATATTGTACCATTCTTTATGGAGATATTGTGAAAGTTCCGTGAGAGATGCCGGTGGAGGATATCGATTCCGGATTGAAAGCTCTAAAATAGACCACAACGGTTCGATTATGTTAAGGTCAGGGGACTGTGCTGGCCAAGGTAGATGTTCCACCTCATTCTCATGTTCATCAAACCATGATTGGACAAATCTGGCTGCATGAATAGGGGCATTATCATCCTGGAAAATTCCATCTCCTGCAGGAAACAAAATTTGCATCATGGGATGGACCTGGTCAGCTAAAACTTCTCTATACTTCTCCCCAGTGATCCTTCCTTTCAGGGTTACGATTGGATCAGTAGAAAACCATGACACGGCTGCCCATACCATGACCGATCCACCTCCAAGCTTGACAGTTGGACGGAGGCAATCAGGATCATACGCTTGTGCAGGTGTTCTCCAGACATGTACCCGTCATGTTGTGAGGAAAAATGTGAAAGATGATTCGTCTGACCATATAACAGTCTTCCACTTATCAATCGACCAGGTTTTGTGGTTGTGGCACCACTCTACACGACTTTTGGCATTAGCATCTGTGACAAGTGGCTTGGGAATTGCTGTTCTGTGGTAAATGTTCTCTTTATGAAGGTATCTCCGAACTGTAATTGATGACACTGGAGAATCCAGATGCTGATTGAGCTCTGCGGTCACTTTGGCTGCAGTTGTTTTCTTTTAGACATTACAATCCGCTTCAATACCCGTCGGTCTCTTCCACTCAGCTTCTCCTTCCGCCCACTATTTTGCTTTGCTGAGCTTGTCTTTCCGCGCTGTGTGTATGCTGTCATGACTTTAGACACCGTACCTCTAGAAACGCCTATAAGCTGGGATGTTTCGGTCACCGTTGCTCCAGCTAGTCGGGCTCCTACAATTTGGCATCTTTGAAAATATGCGAGGTCTGACATTTTACGCTTCTGACAAAAAAAAAAAAAAAATCAAAACGTAGACAACTTTTCTAGAGCTATCTCATACTACTTAATACATGTACTTTTTATATTAAAAAAAATCTGGTATCTAAGATTATATTTTAATGCTTACGAAGGGAATTCTCAAATGTCCCTTTCATTCACAAGTGTTTCCATTATTTTGATAACCACCTGTACATTTTAAAAATTTTACTGTAAGTATTATGTTATTTCTTGATTGAAAATCATTTTCCTTCATAAAAACATTTAATAATATGATAAAAAGCTATTATAAAAAGCCTAATAAATCTCTCTAAAATTGTTTTCATTTACTCGCAAGAAATGCTATAAAAAGTGAATTAAAAAAATGCATATATACAATGAAAAGATTTAGCAGGTGTAAAAACACGCTCATAAATCCTCGCCTCCAATACCCCCCCTCCCCCACCAAAAAAAAAAAAAAAAAAAAAAAAAAAAAAAAAAAAAAAAAAAAAAAAACTCAAGAAATTAATTTTATGCTCATGTTACTCAACCAGAACCTAATTGTTCTCACTTCTTGTATTTACAATACCTCTCCCAAAACTCAATACTTATGAAATTTATTTCCACACTCTGTATATCCACACGAAGGATTTTTTTTCTCTTTCTCGATTTTCATTGTGTTTTAATTGTTTTCTAACTCTATAATAAAAAATACCTTTTTAATAGCTATGGACTATGAATAGTCCATTTAGTAATGTGTCTGTATTATCTATCATCTATTACAAAATAAATAATAAATAATAAAATAAATAATAAGTAGTAAAATAAATAATCATGTCAGCTTATAAAATCATTACACCTTATGTCAAAAGACGACATATACAAATTTTAAATCCCTTAGAAAAATATATTAAGAAAATAGTAAGACAATTTTCAGTTTGAACAGGCCTGATCCAAAAGTCCATTTTTTTTTTAACACTCCCGAAAGCATTTAATTTATTATACATTTTTTAAAAAACACTGGCATATTAATAACAAAAATATACTCCTGTTACTTTTTCTCTTAATATATCTTTGTAAAACAACGGTACAAATTAATATTTGAAACAAATTTTTATGTAATTGCATCTTTTAATTACTGAAACAGAAGCCATAATCATAAATTATACTTCAAAACGCATTACCAAAGTATTAATTTTGTAGAAGTGTATAATTAAAACATAAAATACAAATGCAATGTGTCCTTTTTATTGCTCCAGTAAATGCATATTTAATAGGCAGAGAACGAGAGGTTAAACATTATTCATCTTAATTCGATCAAAATGCGTTTAAATGTTTCCATTTAATAGTGGGATTTTTTTATGCATATTTAAATAAACAATCGTGGAATCATTTTTTTTATAGTTCAGAAATAATATTTAAAAAGCTTTTTTGAATAATTGCATATTGCTTATGAGAAATTTAATCCAGAAAAATTGTATTATGGTGTTTTAAATATCTAATTGCAGATATAAAAACAAACTCCTTTAAAGCTGTTCTCAAATTCAATATCGATTTACTCGCTGCATGAAGGGAATACATTTAGGAAATTTAAATTTTTATAGAAGTGAAATTTTTATATACTCAAAGTGTGAACAGTGATTTGTGGTGTGATTAACTGTCATCAATTTTCGATATACAAAAAATATAATTTCATCCTCATTAAGTGAAACTCTCATAAGTAATAATAAAACATATTTCTTTTTTTAAATGCGTTTATAACAATTTACGATAATATAAATAAAAATGTTAGTCTGAAATTAATTATAATATATCGTCTCATAATTAACTGCCGGAATTATGTATCCGATTGTATCAGAAAGATAATCTATGCATTTCTCAAATTCACTGCAGTTATCCAATTAAATATAATCTATACTGAATAATATAACTTCTAATGCTTACAAAGAGTCTATTAAACTAGAAATGGCCAGAATATTGTTAATATTTCTGTTGTATTGGTTTCGATTTACTGGCTACTTAAAGAGAATATATTTATGAAATTTAAATTTTTATACAAGCGAAATATTCAACTACCCAAAGTGTGAGCAGTGATTTGTGGTGTGATTAACTGCTCATTTCTCCTCGATATAGAAATACATAATTTCATATCAAATAACATTTTTGTTGCCAAGTGAAATACATAAACAATAATTAAAGCATTGATTTACGCTTTTATTTTTCAGTAAATTTAAACTTTCTATTGTTTTCAATTTATTTTCTAACTGCTTTTTAAATGTTAGGTATGTCTTGATTTATTTCAAATACTGAGACTTTTTGCAATTAGTTTGAATTTTCATTGCATGTGTTCTTTTACTTTTTTTTTCTTTTTGTAGTAAAATAGTTCATCAATATTTTTATTGCAATTTTTTTTCTTTTCTTTTTGCAGTAAGATATTTCATCAATATTTTTATTGCAAAATTAGTACTTAAAATTGTTAGAGATATGATATTTTATAAAGACGACGGATTTTCCGTATGTTCGTAAAATAAAGATTTTTTTTTTTAATACTTCTTCTCTAATAGAGTCTATTAGAGAAGAAATGATCACAGTATTGTTAATATTTCATTCGTTTTGTTTTATTGGCAACTTAAAGAGAACATATTTATGAAATTTAAATTTTTAAACGATTGAAATAGTTTTATTTTCAAAGTGAGAGCAGTAATTTATGGTGTGATTAACTGTTCATCTCTCCTCGATATAGAAATAAATAATTTCATATCAAATAAAATTTATGTTGCACAGTGAAATAAATAAACAATAATTAAAGTATTGATTTATGCTTTTGTTATTCAGTATACTTAAACTTTTAGTTGTTTTCAAGTTTATTTTATAATTTCTTTTTAAATGTTAGGTAAATATTGATTTACTTCAAACCAGGGTCGTAGCTAGAAGTGAAGAATAGGGGAGGGGGATCTAGAAAATGTAGGGGGAGGGCAAACGAAAATATAGAGTGGGCTCATATTTTCTCTTTGTGTGATGCAGAAAGATAAGTTAGCAAATATACACACTGTAGTTACTATGTTTCTCAATAAACTGTTGTAATAGCTTCATTGTATGCTAAAAGAGAGCATGATGAAGAAAAATCTGAGTGTATAAATAGTGCAACATTAAACATCGTGTTAGCTTCATATGTACACATAGAATAAGCAAATCTTGAAACACCTATTTTAGTAACAATTTAGTATTTTTGCAAAATTGTGAAAGGGCCTCAAAACTAAATTAGATTTCTGAACAGAATTACATTTCGATTTTTGGAACATAAGTTCATTTTGTGACCTTGGAATCTCTTCTAGGGGGGTCAAAATATTTTAAGGGGGGGGGGGTGAGCTGTCCATAGTACCCCCTCAGCTGCGAGCCTGCTTCAAACACTGAGACTTTTCGCCGTTAGTTTGAATTTTCATTGCATGTTTTTTTTTTTTTTTTTTTTTTTTTTTTTTTTTAGTAAGATAGTTTATCATTATTTTCATTGCAAAATTAATTTTTTATATTGTTAGATGTGTGATATTTTATAATATCGATGTATTTTCCGTGTGTTCAAAAATATGCAAAGGTGGATTTTTAGTTTGCTTTATCTTTATAAGAAGAAAGTACTGGATTCGTGAAAATTTTCGAATTCCGACTTTCGATGGATTTACACGGTTTTGTGGTCAGAGATTCTAGAAAACATGTTTTTACAAAATTTTGTCTGTCTGTATGTATGTGGCACAAATTTTGTTAGCGCTGTATCTCAAGAACTAATGAAGTGAATTTATTTAAACCTTAAATCCCTTTAATTCTTGATATAAATTTTTCTGCGCTGTTTACTTTTTAATTTAATTCACCCAACAAGTGGCATTGGCATGCTGTATTATTTACGGTTTTTTCAATAGCTTTACATCAAGAACTAATGCACGAACTTTCATCAAATTATGGATTCAGTTAATTCATTATATAAATTAATTCGTTTTAGGTTCTAGTGTAAAACGTCAACAGGTGGCACTGCCTTGTTGCCTTTTGGCAATTTCCGCAACAGCTGTATTTTAAGAACTAATGCATGCATTTTTATAAAACTTTAAATTCTGTTAATAATTAAAATAAATTATTCTTGATTAGTTTTTTATGTATATACTCCTATAGGTGGCGCTACTATGCTGCATTTTTCGCGATTTCCGCAGTAAAATGTCAAGAATTGATACAAGTATTTTCATGAAACATCAGATTCAGCTGCTACTCAATATAAGTTGATCTGTTTAGCTTTAATGTAAATCGTGTAACAGGTGTCATTGTTATGCGAATTGTTTATAATTTCCGTAATAGCTTTATCTCAAAAATTAATGCACGGTTTTTCATGAAACTTGAGATTCACTAGGAAGTTAGCTTAAGTTTTTGCTGATTAGATTTCGGTCTAAATAAACTAAACGGTGGTGCTGATAATCTGCATCTATCAGGAAGTTTTAATAAGTATGAGATAGAAGAAAATTTCGGGATTCTGACATTCGACTAATTTATTATAGAGTAAAACCCCAGTTATCTGAAAAGCATGGGACTTATTTATTCTCTCTATTAATAAAAGTTTTTTACACTTTCCACACAAATCACGCTTCTTGATCAAATTTTGATAGAATAGAAAAACAATCGAAGCTAAATATTTTCAAAAAGTGGTAGTTTTATTATTCATTTTTATAGGTATTTATTTTCTTTTTTTAAATAAAATTATATGAAATATATTCAACTGCAAAAGCGTTTCCATTTATAGAGTGGATCATGATGCGTTTAAACTCATTGCTTTTTTAAGAATTACGATATTTTGAAAAGAGTAATTTTGGTTAATTAATCTGATTTTTTTTAAAACTATTTCACAAAAAATATAACTACCGATATATTTAATCAGTTTTCATGAAAAATACATATCTAAAGATAGAAAACCAACGTTTATAAATGCACAAATAATGTATGAAAAGGTAGCAAACAGCTGTTTCGAATCTACTACCAAGATTCTTCATCAGTGCAAAACTCAGCGAGCTAGAAAAAGCAAAGCTGAACAAAGAGACAGAGAAACGCAGGCTTATATACCCACTACGGGAACGATCCCGCCTAAAGAAAAGCAACTAATGAGAAGAAATCAGCCTGAACAACTGGGTGGACAAGTAGCGACCTCTATCGGAGAACAAACAAAACAAAAACTAAAAAGCAAGTGAAAAAAAAGTATTAAATTAAATATTTCCAAATGCTTGGAAAATAAGGAGTACTTGATAAGTCATTGACTAAGGAGTGAGAATTTTTAATGATGTGGTAAGTTTCCCAAAAATTAAGATCAAGAATAGAAGGATACTTACAGATAATGATGGCTGAAGAAATGTTGAACTTATGTTGTGAAGACAAACAATGTTGAGTAACAGAAGAGCGTTTAAGCTCTTGATTTTTGACATACCTTTTATGCTCCTTTAAACGAAATCTTAGAGCACGTTTAGTCGGACCAATATAAGAAAGACCACATTAGCAAGAAATTTGGTAAATACCTCAGTTATCTAAGCGATCAATGGGGTGCTTCAGATTTAAAAAAGCAATTTTATAAACAGGAAAAAAATAACATTGAAATCGAACCTTTTTAAAATTTTAGCAATTTACTGACTGGTTTTAGGGGAAAATGGCAAAACAACCAAAGTATTGGAGTTCGAATTAATTTTTTTTTAATTTTCTTTCAGATTGGGTGGATTGTGTCAATTTTCTATGAATTGAATCTATAATATTAGGAGAATAACCACGATCAACAGCAATAGGTTTTAGATAATTAAGTTCATCACTGAGTAACTGAGAAAAAATAAACTATACGCACATTTACAGTGCTTAAAATATATGAGGATACCAGAAGCCATGAAGTATAAGTACAAAATTGAAAAAAAAAAAATGAACAAAGTCCAGGGACGACTTCGAATTATTCTTCTTTCTTTTCATATAATGAACTATGAGGGATTTTCTAATTATTTTGCGTTCTATAGAACAATCACTTTTGCCAAATAATAATCATTATTGATTAATTATAAATTTAACTTAAATTGTACTGTACAATTTTCACATTTATTGAAATAAGAATTCAAAAACCACAATGAAACAAGTGGCAGTTTCCTATTTCAGTTCAATCACACTGTAAAAAAAAACCGTTAAATTTACAGCAAAAACTGCAGTAAAATTGGATGTTTTTTTTTTTTTTTTATTACATCTAATTTTACAGCAAAAACTATTAACAACATTGTTGTTAGCAGTGTTTGCCGTAAATTTAATGGATTTCTATTTTACAGTGCAAATATCATTGATGTTCAAATTCAACGTGAATTAACTTCGAACTCAATTTTCCCCAAATTGAATTTTTGTCACTACCACCCCTTGGTTTCTGGGGTCCTCATATCATTTTAAAATTCTGCATCACCATACTATTTTAGGTGCATAAACAGGCAAATACTAATTTTAAGTCAATAACTGACAACTCAAAAACTGGAATAATTTTATTTTCAAAGTGCCCTTAAAAGAGAATTTCGTAATATAATATCATAATAAGTTATATGACAGTAGATCTTCTTAGATTTTTACGGAATTTAAAATGTTTTAATGTAATATGTTTTGCAATAATTTCTGATATGAGAATGATTATAGAGAGTAAATGTCCTATAATAAGAACAAGAAATGCTCCAGTAAAATCTTTAACACTAAGAGGCTTCCATCGTGCAGTATCATATGCATCATTTTTTGCCATGGATTGGCGCAACTTTACTATGTAATATCTATCTCTGATCATTTTTGGATATAGATCTGCAGCAGCCATGCGGTGAACAACATGATCCAGTTTCTTTGGACAACAAAATTGTTTAGAATATGGTATTGTCAGGTACATTAAAGAGAAGCTATCTTCGGAAATCAAGTAGTCGTCGCTGAACTTAATTAAGTCCAGTCTAAATGATATGAATGCTTTTTTGTGTGCATAACTGAAAAATTTTGAGTGACTATTTAGTGATTCTTTTTCAGCTCTCTTTAAACATTCCCCGATTGATTTAAGTCTATCATCGTTTGATTTTATCTGCCACATTCTACCCCCTTTGTATGTCATACACATTGTGGAGTTTTCCTTCGCTGCTTTAGATAAGTCCTTTATATCACGAATTCCAACCATCTTGGGAACGGTTATAACAGACAATATAATGGCTTTGTAGCTGTTAGTAAGAACACAGACTCCTAAAAACCAAAAAAGTAGCAACAGTGCAGTCCTTCTTTGTCTTGCTTGAAAAGAAAATGATTTTTCTAATAGACATCCAATAGTCTCGAATAGAATAGTAGAATAAGTTTCGTTTTTCTTTAACAGAATGTATAAAAAAAGTGATACCAGAATTACACAGAGTCCTATGCCTGTCCACATTTCAAAGGAGAACGCATTAAATATGGCAAAACTTTTTGGGTGTGGCTTCGGTTTTTCTGTCATGAAAGTACCATCCGTCACATACAGCGGATAGGTAGAATTCACTTTTTCTCTTCCTTCTTTTCCGACTGTTAACAAATCACTTGATAAATCAACTTCCCCTTTTATCAGCATTCCTATAATTCCAGTCCAACTTCCATCGGGCCTCTGGACACCCAATTCGTTATCTTCTGATAAGACAATATTGAAGGTGGCTCCAAGACCTTTGGCAAGGGCTCGAATGAATGGAGCATTCCTAACACTGATAAAAGTTCCATCGTGATTCCGTACGATAGTATCTATTTCATTTTTCAGCGGTCTGAGAGCTGCAATTTTCAATAGCTTTGATGAGTGAACTTGGGTCATTTTCTTCCTAAATTTTAAATAATATATTAGTTTTACATTAAAATACACCAAAGAAATAATATATGACAAATTATGTTATGATAAACAAAGTATCAGTTATGATACATAAAGTATCAAATGATATCTTATGAATAATATACATTTAATTAACTTAAATTTAGTATCTCCTGTGTATTCAACTATTTTTGAGTACACAGAATAAATTTCGGATCATGCATTTGGTCAACTTAACTCAATGGATTCTATGTATGTTAGTATGTTTATACAAAAATATATTTGTACTAAATTCGATTATTCGACATCAGAGCAGAGTAGTGAATTCATTGTAGAAGATTTAAAGAGTTTACTTCGTATTTGAATGATTTTATTTCATAATCGTATCCGGAAGGTACCATTTTTTTCGCAATATTGTTAAACTGACCTTTTTCAACAAAAAAAATTCTATACTTAACTTTTGCTATAAATGATTACACAAACACTCCTAATTTGACTTTATCTCTGTAACTTGCTAATTTTCTTGAAAAATAATATTCATTAAAAAAACTCCGGCCAAGTGTGAGTGGTAGTCGCACCCCGAGGGTTCCGTGCAATAAACATATGTATTACTAACAAGCGACTGGTATACGTACCAATTAAAATTCTCAGAAACTTTCATTATTCCCTTTGGTTATTTTTTATTATAAAGTTTACATTATTTATTTGGAGCATTTTCGCGATTCAAGCACAAAAAAATTTCTGTTTTGAAAAACCGGTGGTTAAAGATTAAAAAATAATGCAATGTTCTCCCGTCGCGAAAGAGTTAACTGTATTATCTTATATATTAAAAGAATAGTCGAAAAAAGTCAGCATGCTTTAAATTGGCCTCTACGCATCGATACTTGCGCCGATATCTGAGAGTCTTCTCCTATTGGTTAATCGGAGGAGAGTGTAGTTACTGTCTGTAAAAGCATTTGCAAAGCACGTTTGTAAATATGGGATAAGAATAAGACTGCATTTCGCTGACACTGTTTAATGCAATGCTATAATAATTAATTTTTTTAATGATCAAAATACATTGTTTTTTCACTTTACGTAAGTTATTTTATTTCAATCTGTACTCTTTTTTTGCAATGTTATTGCCGGCAATCTTAGGCTTAATTGTAGAGATGTTTCATATGAAATTGAAACATTCAATAGTTAATGATTAAAGTGTTTATTTACGTTCTTGCCGATAAATCATTTTCTATATTGTAATTTTCAAATTTATACTAAGTATGTATTAAAAAAAGGCTGGAAATCATTGTTTTTTGTTTTGTGTTTTGATGGTGCGAATTTCGACGGATATTTTGATTTCATGGATGCAAACAGATTCGCAAATCACTATTTATTTTTTGCTTCAGTTTCTTATTATATTCATGTCAAAAAACGGTGATTTTTTTCCCCCTTATAATTTCATTTTTGAGCAAATTCATAACGTTTAGGAAGTATTCACATTACATTGTTTTCACCGAAGAATGGAGAATTGCATATAAAATGAAAATATGCCCAGTTATAAACAGAAACAGCTTTGTAAATCATTAATATTTATTTGATGTTTCACTTTCTTTGTGTTGACTCGAAGTTCCCTTTTTAAAAAAGTACCTTTTTTAAAAAAAGTGTTCCCGTGACAAAATTTGCTGAGTTTTTTTGGGGAGAAGGAGGAGGGAATATTTTGATGAAATTTGCTATTTTTTTTCAATCGCTTGATCTTGATCTCTCAACAATGTTTTTTTCAAAAATATGAAGATCATTATAATCAACAAAGAAAAATAAAATTATCAGAAGAGATCCCTCTTTTTGCAAAGCTTTCAATCATGATAAAGCAATCTTTATATACCATATTCATCGCTTGCTGTTTGTTATTTGCTGTGCAGAATACTAAAGGAAATAAAATAACTTACGTAAAGTGAAAAAACCAGTGTATTTCGATCATTATAAGATAAGTAAAGAAAAAAAATACAATTATCATAGCATTGCATTAAACAGTGATAGCAAAAATGCAGTCTCTCAACAATGTTTTTTCAAAAATATAAAGATCATTGTAATCACCAAAGAAAAATAATTGTAATCGATGTAATTTACCGTTTTATCGAATTTATCCTTTTTTCGTGATTTTTTTTGTGAAATTTGTTTTCTTTTTTTGTCTAAACATCGCACATTTTCAATTTTTACATCATTGTATAAAGAAAAAAATTTGCTGTTAAATGCCACTTGTTTGAAACCTGCATCTAAATTCGTTTTTGAGTTATTAATTTTTTTGTACTTTTTAACAATTTTTTTTTTTCACCGTGACAACAGAAAATTCCAATTTTGGACATTAAACCTTGACCGATCAGAAAAAGAATAAAGTAAAAAACAAAAGTATTTCATTTCTAGACATTTAGCATGGACTAATAAGAAAACGAATAAAATAAAATAAGTTGTGGAATTCAACCATTAAAAAGATTCAGATATACTTCAGATTTCCCAATTCTATACCAAAGACAGCAACTATTTTCCAAATAGATTAAAAATATCCGCAGATAATTGACAAGTAAGCAAGTCATTTAAGTTATCACATATGATCTAGATAGAGATAAAAGGTTGATAATAGTTATTTCCCTATGATTGACAAAAAAAAAAGCTAAAAAATAACGCCCCAATAACAGTTCTGCCTCCATTTTCTCTTGGGATAGAATTCCTTTCGATACAGGAGCATATCTTTCGACTTTTTGATCCTCTTTTTAAAAAGACTTAATTCTGAGAATGCTGTTAAGTATCTCTTTCAGAAGTCTTACAATACAAAGAAGTATTATATTTGAACAGTCTAAGATATTGTTTAATCTTGTAAATAAAGCTAGATTAATTTTTTTAAAGATTTCTTTTCTATTTAAAGTATGTTCAAATTGATGTAAATGAGTCTTAAAATAGTTTAAGCATTTTCGATTTTACATAATTATACAGTTTTAATGCATTGATTTTTTTAACTGTCTGATTTGAAACTTAGAATTTTTTTCACTAATAAAGACAAAATATTATTATTATTATTTTAAATCTTTACTACAAATCATTTTTCAACATATTACTAGAATTTCGTTAAAATTTTTTTTAGCACTTTCCAACAAAGTTGAAAAGTGCTTATGCATTCAGTTTTTCTGTCCATCTAGCTGTATGGTCGTCTGGCTATATGGCCGTCTGGTCGTGCTCTAGCTCTCGAAAATTTATTCAGATTGCCATGAAATTTTGGTATGTTATTAAAATTTACCCTAGCACGAACTCTATTTCAAATTAATCTTTTAACATGATTAGTTTATCTATAGAAACATTCAAAAGTTTATCGCTACATTACAGCCTACGGGAAAAGATGTCATGTCCCTGTCAAACATAGTAAAAATTATGCATTTACAAAGTGTATTAAAATATGCATTCTGTAAAATATGTGGTGAAATAAATAGCTATTATTCATTTACAGAGCCACACAAAAGAGTTCAATTACATGATGAAAAGGGGGAGATTTGTGCGCGGCATATTTTAACTATATTAAAGTATTTTATGAATAATAAAATTGTTATACGACGCTGATAGTCCAAGAGACTTAGTATTATGTTTTCCTGCATCCAATTTTCCGTGTTTTCATACTTTTGATTGTACGGCTAATGCAATGATAAATCTACGAGTGAACCACTGTGGATATTAATTTATGGCTTAAGCACCACTTAACTTCTGGCAGACATGAATCATTAGATTCACCTATTACAACTCTTCCATAATAAAAAAGAATATTGCACAGTTAAACTGATGGCATTGAGCTCACAGGCTACGCATACTAATTATATATTACAGCCTTACATTTTCAAGGGTTAATTTTGTTCGAAAAAAAAATTAAAGGAGAGAAAACAGCTCCTCCCTTTTCCCTTTTTTATACTTAATCATTGAACCCCTTAAACTAAACAGGGACATGCTTTATCATATAAAAAATCTATATCCAAAATTCAGAGCAAATCGGAAAATTCTTAATAGAAACCCATTTATATAATTTAAGAGGAGTTATGCCCCTCTTTTATACTTTCTTTCTTTCTTTCTTTCTATCTAACCGATGACCAGGCCCCTACCTGCCGAGTTAATATTCTCAGCTTAACGGGTTAGATACCTGGTATCGGGGCGGACGACCGCCTAATTGCCGCGAAGCGGCAATAAAGGATGAACTGCTCATGGCTTCGCAAGATGGTCTCGTAATTTAGAGCCTTGATCAGATGACGAGACCTTCACCTGGCAAGGCACCTCCAGAGGTATAATTCATAGGTAACTTGGAGGACTTTGCACCCACGACGGATTTTACATGTACCAGGTGCCATTAGCGTGCACGATGGAATTTTAGCTGGCAGAGTGGGGGCGATCGACGCAGACAAGTGCCGAAGTCGGCTGATTGTGGCTAACGGTTGCTGGACTTAGTAGTTTATTGCCTTTTTGAATGTACTGAGTTTGGCGCCGCACATAACTCCCACTTGTGGTGCCAAGTGAAATGGGGCTGGAGCTAAAATTTTTGAGCCGAGACGGTGGCATGTCCTTAGAAGACAACAGGGGGGGGGGCAATTTTGAAAGAGATTTAGAAAAATAAATAACCAAAACTAAAATGGCCGAAATGCTAAGTAGTGCCAGAGAAAGGAGAATTTTCGGGCCGAAATGCAAGGCAGTCGAATCGCTGCTGGTGGTGACGAGATCCCGCCTTTCTACCGTACCCCCCCCCCCAAAAAAAAAGAAAAAAAAATGCTTCATGGGCTGTCCCATTGGAGCGGGTCCGGTAGCTCGTGCGGACAGAGTCCAAATGCATCTAATAAAGAGGCGTACTGTCACTAGAAAAAAAACAAGGGAAAAAAGACCCGAACACGTTTCGGACCGCACAGAGTCCCTTGAGTCTCTGCGTCGATGAGGCCAACGTGCGCGGTTCGAGGTAGGTGGGCTGGTCGGTTGCTTCCCATTGCTCATCGGACCGCACAGGGTCCCGTGGGCCCCTGCGTTAATGAGGTCAACTTGAAAGCCTGAGAGGTGTTAGTCCACTAGGGAGGGGGTACCAGAACGGTGTCGGACCGGGCAGAGTCCCTTGAGTCTCTGCGTCTATGAGGTCAACCTGTACGGTTCTGGTGCAGTGGATATGATTGGTGCTCCCGACTCTCTTCGGACCGCACAGGGTCCCTTAAGTCCCTGCATCGAATAGGTCAACTTGAAAATTTCGGGAGCCAGGTCCAAGGGGAGGGAATCCTGGAAGGTAAATGGGTTAGTAACAATACTATTGTTTACTGTACTGCTTACCTGAGAAACCTGTTAACGTTAAGCTTTTTAAGTTGTAACTGCTGTCTATTTGGCTTTTATGGAGGTGAGGATTAGATAGTTGACTTTTTGGCTGTTGATAGGTGGGGGAATGTTTGAGCTTGTGGCTAGAGTGGCTAAGCTAGTATTACACTAATTATCACTCCCGCCACAAGCTGCCTTCAGTTTGGATAATCTTTGTACTAACCTTAAATTAACCTGTGAGTTTACTTAACCCAAGCACTCCCCGTGAATTCCCTTTTGATTTTTTTTTAAACCATTAAACTTCGAAACAATTCAGTGATTTGAACGAAATCTGATAATTTTGCACGAAAAATCCATTTATTTAAATTAAGGGCAGGGGCATTAGAACCCCCGTTCCCCCTGTTTATACTTATCCAATGAACACCTAACACCAATCACGGAGGCGCCTCATCAGAATGATCTTATATCTGAATTTTGAACGAAAACTGATATTTTGCATGAAAAACCTGCATGAAAAACCCATTTATATCAATTAAGGGGAGGGGCATGAGCCCTCGTCCCCCCCTTATGCATATCGAATGAACTCCAAAAACTAATCAGGGAAGCGCCTTATCAGGATATACCTATATACAAAATTTCAAGCGGATCGGATATTTTTATCATGAGTTATCGCGTTACGCACGTACGCACACACGAATTAACGAACGTACATACATACAGAACGGGCGAGTACATAAGCTCTCAGGCTATGATAGCCTGTGAGCTAAAAAAAGGGTTTTTTTCTTGTGCTTGATAACTTAGGTTTTTGTGCTATCGGTTCTTGGACTGTGAGGCTCAACATAAGTTATACAATATAGTCGTGCATAATACGAAGTGCATAGCATTTATATGGACACACAAAAGATTTCAAGAAGTATATTATTTCCGAAGAACTGTGTATGTATCCGATGATGGCTGCTGGATGGATGAAACCATTTTAGTTATGATATGCGCTTTTTAAGTTTCATTAAATGTATGCTTATTATATCGTGTGTATCAATGCTATAGTGGATATACTGGTCTAGACAAAAGAGCTCGTAAACGTTACTGAATATGATCGTAAATTACTAAAACGTAATTTTTAAATAAGTTACGCATTTTTACGCTGAACTGCATTCAGTTTACTAAGAAATTCTTTTAGAATACAAATAAAATGATATACAGGGCATGCAAAGAATTAGATATATGGACGCCTATGAATGAAAATTTCTGAAAATGTCATTCCAGTAGTTTTAAGAGTGTTATAGTTTGAAATAAAAATATAGCTAAATACTGGCGTGCAATAAAATTACTAGTTAAAGTACAGGACTGAACAAATGTATTCAAGTATGCTTCCATTTATCAGTAAAAAATGCTGAAAGAGAAATTTCAACTGATATGCATTTCCTTACTAAACTAAATTTCTCATTATAGTATATGCCAGGTGATCCGAAAGTCAGGACAAATTTTAAAAATGAATAATTTAAAAACGAATCAAGATACAAAGATACGGTTTGCACCAAACGGATGGGAAGGAAAACGGGTTTTGTGTAACAACGTAAAAAAACAGCTCCGTTGGCGACCACCAGACCAACAGCGCTATAATGTTTTATTGCACCAAAAGATGATTTATAAATGAAAAAAATGTTGATAACTTACAAGTTAGCTTAGTTACAATTAATTAGTACTACAGTAAATGTTCAATGTGGTGTCCATTATTCAGAAGTACAGCTGTGAGACGAGACATCACACCGTTCACAACATTTACTAGCATTTCTTGCATTATGACAAACACATTTTAGCGGATGGCATCTTTCAGTGCTACTAATGATGCCGGTTGTTCGCTGTGCACTTTGACTTCAAGATTCCCGACAGCCAAAAGTCGCAGTGTGTCTGATCGGGAGATCTTGTTTACCACGCGTGGTTAAAGTAGCGACTGATAATGCTATTCTTCCTTATCGTTGAGCGTAACAGACGTTGCCCAGGCAGAGCAATATGGGGCGGTGCGCAATCTTGCATACAGGTGACTGTTTGAAATGCCTGTCGCGCTTTCAGTTCAGGAATAATGTTGTTCTGTAACAGTGCTACCTATCGCTGACCAGTGACAGAAACTGTTTTGAAACCCGTCTGTGAGACTTACTCGAAAAAAATGGACCAATTATGAAATCAGTAGTGAAGCCACACGACTGCCACTTTAGGCTGTTGCAAGGGTACCTCAACAAACGCATGTGGACTTTCTGTGGTCCACACTCGACAACTATTGGTGTTAACAGCGCCAGAGTGTGTGAAATACGCTTCGTCTGCCCAAATCATAGTGTGAAGCCAGTCGGGCTGCTCTTCCATCTTATTAAATATTAAATTCGCAAAATCTCGGTGAGAGTCGAAGTGAGGAGGTTTCGGTTCTTTGTTATGTTTCAACTTCTAAGGATACCGTTGCAAAATTATTCGCAATGCTCTCTATACCCTTCCGTACGCCACTCCTGTTTGCCACGAAACTTCTCGAGCACTGCATTTCCCATGTGCAGCAACCGCCGACATCGATTTCACCGACTGCTCCGCTGACATGGCAACAGCAGCGGCTGTTGGGGGACGTCCACTTCTTTGATGTGACACCATAGATCTTGTAGCTTCAAATTTCTTCATCATTTTGTTTAATACAGAGGGCGTTATTTGTTCTTTGCTATCTCGCATACCCTTCATGTAGCGATATGCTCACAATGGCGCTTTCCGAATTCTACTAAGAGGGCTTTCTCACCTAGGCAGCATTTCAATGCATACAAGCTTCAACAGCCATTACTTGCTGCAGATGCTTCTTTTTATATCGTTTGTTGCTTTGCGTTGTCCTGCATCCTAAATCCGACAGCGCCATCTGTTGGTAACTAATAGAATTTTTTTCTTCGTTGCCACACAAAACCCGCTTTTATTTTCTCCATCCCTTTGGTGTAAATCATACCTTTGTATCTTGATTCGTTATAATTCATTTTTAATGTTCGCCCTGACATTTGGATCACCCGGTAGATAGCTAGACATGGATACATTACAAATATGTTTAGATATGTATTCTTAAAGATTGTAAACAAAAGCTCTTTTCTCTGAAAACACTTACAAATAATTTCATTTAGATGCATAATTTATGTAAATATAAATTCCATATTGAAAGTTTAATTTTATAGAAATTCATAAAATTGAAAGATGTTTCATCACAATAATTTCGAACTTTAATTATATAGAGATAAAATTCATGTAATATAGTAATTAAAAGAAATTTCTTTCTTTGTTACTAAGATGAATATGTTTTCAAAATTTTTGTTTTAAACTATAGTATCGCATTTAAAAAATAAAATTAAGAACTAGTTGAGAATTATTACTGAATACTTTCCCGAGACTAATCCCTTCTACTCTAAGCCAATCTGAAGCATTTCTCTCCTCAAAAAAAAAAAAAGAAAAAAAAAAAAAAAAAAAAAAACCAAGTTTGATTGAAACTGTTATAACTATCTATAAATTTCAGCTTTGTTAAAAACAGCCATGCATCATACTTTTTGTGAATTGATTTAATGATTCGGGAAACGGGAAAAAACAGCAATGTATAGCAAGTAAAAGAACTTTTTATCTATTTATTTTTACTATCTTAATATTGACAAAAATTTTGTTATTGCACTTCCGCATTCGGAGTAACAGCTTGCAGATTAATATTGTTTACGTTAGAAGTGATTTTTACTAATATAATATTAAAATTTTATTGTTCTTTAAAAAATATCCGGGATGGAATATTTTAAAAATTATCTACAAGTTTTCCTACCAGAAAAAGAAGCAATGTTTAATAGCAATTTTTACAACTATCTTTTTGTAAATACGTAGCACTTATAGCCATCGCGCCGTTCAGTCTGTCCGTTTGTCTATCCGCATATAACAGAGAAGAAACTATTGAACCGAATCATTTGAAATTAAAAAAATGTAATTTTTGCATAAATTTGTTGCGTCATTTCAATTTTAATGAAAATCAGATGTATAGTTTAATTACATGGACAATCAAAAGTATTACGTTACATTAGGGCCAATGGGAAAAAATAGCTGCAAGTACATTTTAATCATGTTACGCTCTTTCGAACAAATAAAATTCATATGCATCTATGAAGTATATATTACAATAAACATTCTGCACAATCTGTGGCGTAAAGAATATTTGTTATTGATTTACAGTACCACACAAAAGTATTCCATTACATAAATACATAGGGGGAACATCATTTGGGGCGCGATAAAATTATATTAAACTATTTCATATTTTATAAAAATGGTGTATGTTGTTGATGTTTACTACAAGTTATTTCCTGTGTTGGCCTTAAAGCAGATAATATTTACAGGAAAACATAAAAGATTTTGGATTCTATACCATATCCGGAGTACTATACAGCTCATATTCAAAATATTAGAATAATTACCTTTTTTTTAGAAATTGAAAATATCGTTTGGTAATTTAATGTCTTTTAATGAAAATATGCAAACGATATTTTTATTAAGAACTTATTGTTGATTAAACTTACTTGTTATCTGAAATTTAATATCATTTTTGAAAAGATTAATTGCAAAAAAAATTATTTTGAAAAGTCAAAATATTAGAATATTTATTCAAGTGGTTCAAAATATTAGAATATTTCACATTAATTTTCATTTAATTATTACCAATTCTTAACTGGTGGCATCATTGATTAAATTCAGACTATTTTATTTAAAATCAGTATTCTTTTTTGCAGTTTATTTCTTTTTCGTCTTAAAATGGGCCGTGTGAGTGATATTCCTGAATCTACTAAACTTCGTATGGTTGATTTGTATCGGCACGGTAAAAATCAATGTTTTATAGCGAATTATGTACATTGTTCGCAATCGAGCGTTAGTAAAATACTAACACAATATTCAAAAATTGGAAAATTTCAAAATAATCGCCGAAATGGTGGCCGAAAACCAAAAACATCTGCTAGAGATGACAGGAAACTGAAGCGTATAGTTAAGAAAAACCGTTTTAAAAGTGTGCGATTCTTGCACCGAAAATGGAAAGAAGAAGGAGTTGAAGTTTCTACATCGACAACATTAAGACGTCTCCATAAATTTAAATTTGAATCTCGTGTACCGAAAACAAAACCTCTCATGACTGCAAGACAAAAGCGTATAAGATTGAATTGGTGTAAATCAAGACGTTTATGGAGCAATGAAGATTGGAAAAATATATTATTTAATGATGAAAGTATGTTTTGTGTTTCATATGGTAATCAAGGTATTCGAGTTTGGAGAATGAAGCAAGAAGCATTTGATAAAGAATGCCTTAAACGTTCCGTAAAATTTGCTGCTAGTGTCATGGTTTGGGGTTGTATGAGTGCAGAAGGACCTGGAAAGTTATGCATCGTGTACGAAAAGGTTAACTCTCTGATATATCAAGAAATTTTAGAATATTACATGATTCCATCATCAGAAGATTTATTTGAAGATGATTTCATCTTTCAACAAGATTTAGCGTCCCCGCATACCTCGGTGTTAACTAAGAATTGGTTCCGCCAACGCAACATTAAGGTACTTCCTTGGCCACCAAATTCACCAGATCTTAATCCCATCGAAAACTTATGGTGTATAATGAAGAAAAAACTTCAAGAAAATCCTCCTTCAAGTAAAACTGAGTTAGTGGCACGTATAAAGTCTATTTGGGCTAATATTGATAGAAATGTTTGTAAACACCTTGTATATAGTATGCAAGATCGATTGTACACTGTTATGAAAGCTAAAGGGGATGCTACAAAATATTAACTACCATTTACTTCATATTCATAAGGTAATATTGTTGCGTAAAATAAAATATTCTAATATTTTGAACCAATCTAAATTTTATTCTAATATTCTGGTGTGTTTAAGGAAGCTGTATACCTAATTTATTGTGCTGTATTTTATATTTTATAAATGTTAAAATCTTATCTAAACATTCCAGATTTAATTTATAAGAAATTTAATTGCATTTACTTAGTATAAAAAATAAATAAATGACAAATAATTTTTTCTTATTACTTTTTCTCAATTATTCTAATATTTTGAATATGAGCTGTATACACTATTGCACCAAAATCTGAATATTTTCAAAACTGCGCTATTGTACGAACGCATTTAGTTTTCTGTGTTTGACATACAATTTCCGACTTGTTTATAATTTGGTTTAAATATTCGGGAAAAGTGAAATAGCAAAATAAAAGGAGTAAAAAAGCTTTTTTTTCTTTTACAATCCTAATATTGGCAGTCATTATTATTATTATTATTATTATTATTATTATTATTATTATTATTATTATTATTATTATTATTATTATTATTATTATTATTATTATTATTGCAGTTACGAATCTGAATTAACTGCCTGCTGATTGTAAACAGTGTAAGTGAATAGGAATTAAAACAATGCACAAATTACAATTATAGTTAAAAATACGCTTAATTATTATGAAAACAAAACTTTATAATCAATGAGATTTCTGGTACTGATGTTTACCAATGTGGGAATATGTATTAACAAACACGCAGTTTGTCTCAGTACTTGTCTTTCAAAAGTAGCAAAGTAGGAAAAGCATGTTCTCATAACCACGAAGTATTGAATTTCATGAAGGACCTCAAAGCTGATTTAAATATTTCTGGATATTCTGTTCGTATTATTAATCTAGAATAAAATTAAGGATTTTTACTTGAAATATTATTTCCTGTTGAAATTGTGATATCTTTTTAAACAGATGAAATAAAAGATATTTTGATGACAAACCTCGATTGTTCTGCGACCCATTAAAACAACTGCCGCGGCCCACCAGAGGGTCGCGACCCATAGATTGGCAACCGCTGATATAGAGATTTGTATTTTTTAACAGCATGCATTCCAAAATTCAGCTTTTTTAAACAGACATATATATTTCCGTTGAAAATTTCCCTTCACCAATTTCCTCTAATAAGGAGAATGGTATGCGAATGCTTTTGTGAAGCCCTTTATATGAGTATAGAATTTATATATAAAGAGTAATATTCAAAAAACTAATTAAATTTAAAAGCGCGCACCGAATTTTAAAACGTACACACCAGCGATTGTTACGCAAAGACAGTACTGTAAACGATTTATTTTGTTGTCCTTGTAAATTAATAAAAAATTACCATGAATGTTCTGTTTTAACGTGATCATAGTGAAATTTAGTGATTTTTATCAGTTTCAATACATTTGAAACATCGTAATGTCATTAAAATATTTTCCATACGACTTTTTTCCATATAACATAATGTAATCGAATTCTTTTGAGTGTCTCAGTAAATAAACCATTAATCGTATATACTTCATACGCAAAATCAAACATGCTTTGGTGACCCTAAATAAGCTTTATCAATTGCAGGAAAATCCAAGCATATATATGGGAGTTAGAGAGTGGACAGGCGTAGAGACAAACCGAATGCATAAGCACTTTTCAACTTTGTTGGAAAGTGATAAAACTTCCCAGAGTTCTCTCACCCCCACCTCCTCGTTTGAAAACGAATCCGTTTACAATATAAAAGTTTCTGTGGGCTGCGACAATTTAGATGCCAGTTAAAATTGTTATTGGGGTCTTATATTCGTGCTATACTAAAATTTAGGGGCTTCATTAGAAGAAAAAGGACAATGCCCTTTGCAAAATTGTGTCACGTTGTTCAATCACACAAAACTTTATTGCCCTGAAATTTCCTTATCACGACTTAAAAATTTTAATTTCTTGGGCCCTTCTATCAGCTTTTTTTTCTTTTTTAAATGTAGGAGTTGTTAGAAAATGACAATGTCCCCACTTGATGTTCAACCATGCAATGTTCGGCAGTTCTACGAGAATTAACGTCCGAGTTATAAAATGATGGGCACCAAATTGCAAAGGGACCGAAACGAACAAAAAAACTAGTTGTTGGAGGGCCACCGTAATACTTACCCATCATAATACAAAATATCCATATATTGGCAATTCCAAAATAAAATTTAAATGCATAATTAAGTTATTTTAAAATACATAATAATCCTCTATTAATGAATTGCTGATGATCCAATTTCGACAAATTATATAAAACGCCAAAATACTCAAGTAATACCGGATTGCGTAAAAGAAACATCCTTATAACTCAAAAAATAACAGTCATATTAACTTAAAGTTTACTGCGTTGGATTAAGTGTCTCGTTTTCAATTAAAATATATCTGTGAATTGAAATTTGAATGAAATACAGGGTCATGAAAAATCCAAGAATTTGGAAAACATGATTACGCATATCTCGGCAACTAATAATCCGATCGAACTCGTTCTATATGCAAAATTTGTGTTATTTTATTGTCTTTTATGTCCATTCCTTAAAATAAAAAAATTCGAAAATTTTTATATACGTTTCATCAGAATGAATTATTCGAGAGTCCGAAAAATATAGTTCCGGATAATCGAGGTTACTGATATTAAATACGCTTCATCCCATTCTTACATACTAAGTACATACAAAATTTCGAGTCTCTATATCAATTTTTTCGGGAGATAGAGCGGTTACAGACAGACAGACAGACAGACACACAGACGGACGGATGGCAAATTTTTTTTTCTAAAACTATGTTTTTCGGAATCTCCAGTATCTAAAACGTGTAAATCCGTCAAAATTTTTTTTCGATTTTCAAAACGATTGCAAGACTTACCCTATACTACGTATGATGGGTAAGTAATACGGTAAAACAAGTCTCATAATTAACTGGAAAATTTACGAACCAGACTATCACAGAAAAGGAATTTATATGTTTTATCACTGCACTTGTGCAAGAAACTGTAAACTATATTGGATTATAGAGCTTCTAATACTTACGTAGATTCAATAACAGGAGAAAAGATCACAATTTTTTAAATACATTTCTTATGTTGTTTTCGTTTTCCGATTGTGTAAAGAGAATGCATTTATGAAATTTAATTTTTTATAAAACGAAATATCTTAGCACACAAAGTACGAAAAGTTTTTATTGCTATGATTAACTTTCATCTGTCTTATATATACAAATAAATAATTGCTCAGCAAATAACATTTTTGTTGCCAAGTGAAACATATAAACAATAATTAAGGTATTGACTTACTGATTTATTATCACGGTAATTTTAACTATTGTATTGTATCGAAGTTTATTTTATAATTATCTGAATAGTTTGGCGTTGCCCGGGATAACAGCCTTGATGTACTTGATAATACCTTAAATATACATAAAATCAATGTTGAATGATTTTATATATTTAACCAGAATACTTTGTAAATTGTCGTAATGCAGGGGGTCTTGTTTGTCAGTGGCGTACAGCCTTTATTACTATTATTTTTTTTCAAATGCAAATCTACCGATACATAATTAATGTTTATAGCCACACTCCCTTTGGCATACTACGCATACCGAGTCTACGATTGATCCAGTCTGTATTGATGTTATATTTTTAAACCGGCACAATCCGATATTTAAATTACTTAAAATAAGAGAAGAATAAATTAATATATTTAAGTAAAATCTTTACAAACAAATTGAGTAACAGAGTAATTTTGGCACCTAAAAAGAAATTTTCTTTTTACATCAGATCACTTAATATTAAAGAAAAAATTATTTCTTATAGTTCAAGCCTTTGAAATTTTTGCGTAATAAATATGGTATTAGCGAAGCTTGTGAAAAATTTTTGGGCTAAAATATTGATATTTAGTTTTAAAAAGTAGTGTACTTTCTAACCTGTTTTTCTTTTCCACATGGAAATTTTTGTTTATTTTCAGACTTTAGATTTTCCCCCTAAATGTAAACAAAATCGTACTAGAACAACGCATACATGTTTAGTTTAGGGTATTAAAATTTTAAAGCAATAGAACAAAAATAACTTCATCGTACAACTATAAGTAAGCATATGCAATATGTTATTAAGAAAATGCTTTATTTGCAAACAGATTATTTTTTAACTTAACTCTTTCGCGACGGGAGCCTTTTACAAAATTTTTAATGTTTTGTCGCCGGTTTTTAAAAATAGAAATTTGTGCCTTATTAAATCGAGAAAATGCTCCAATTAAATAAAGCAAATTTTATAGTAAAATTTTACTGATGGGATAAAGATTTTAAGGATTTTAAAGCCTTAAAAGGAGGGTAACCTTTTTGCGGCAGTTATACGTGTCGCTCGTCCCCAAGCGTTTAAATCTTAAAATTTCTAAACTTTAATTTATACTTCCTTTATTACCTAAAGGTTAGTATATTGTATTAAAATTTCAGAGCGACTGCGCTGCATCTTTTAGAGCGAGTGTATAAAATTGTCCTTTTGTTTATACAAAATGTACCTACTAATTGGGGAAAAGCGAAACTCGGAAAAGTAACTTTCAAAAATGAAATCCTTTCAGAAGTTTAACATTCGTATTTTTTTAAACCAAAGATGTTTTGTAAAATTTCAATACACGTTCAATAAGCGTGGGCTTTTTTATTTAGATTTAAAATTTCGGTAAAGAAAGTTATTCCCGTTGCTGTTCTCACTGTGCCACGAATATAGTAACCTTTTCTTTAAAAAGATATTCCCTTCCTACAATGTAAAAAAAAAAAAAAATTGTAAAGTTATTAAATTTTGCATAAATTTTTGCAGTTATTGTCACATGAAATATTCTATAAATCCCAGTTTTTTAGAAAAAAAAATAGTAACATTGTAAATATTTTTTTACAGTGTACTATCACGTCACTGTGGGAGGATAGAACTTCAAACTTTTTCCATCAAGCTTTCAATAAATTTTTCAATTCCCGCTCTCAAGACATTTGTAAGCAAGATGCCAAGAAAGAGAAAATCCCCAACAAAGATATCCGTTTGCCATATAAATCTGAATCTGTTTCTTCCAAGTTTTTCCTTGTCGAACAATGAACATCCGGCATCTGCGGTACGACTTAGCTTTTCGGCCATTCTCTGATCTTTTCATTTCTCTCAAAATTGCCCCCACATTCAGCTAAGTTCAGTACCGCAGTTTAGGCTCAAAAACACCCAGCTGCATTTCGTCTGGTATGGTGAGTACTAGGTGTGCGGCAACAAATCATACAATAAATCCAATGTGCAATAAACCACAAAGATTACCAATAAAGCACATAATCTAAATAGCCGACCCGGGTACTTGTCTTAGTGATTCATCACTTTGCCAGCAAAAATTCCGACATGTATGCTAATGGCACGTGGTGCATGTAAAATCCGTCGTGGGTGCAAAGTTACCTGTGAATTATACCTCTGGAGGTGCCTTGCCAAGTGAAGGTCTCGTCATTTGATCAAGATTCTAAATTACGAGACCAACTTGACTAGCCATTTGCAGTTCGAACAACAGGATGTAACGTTAATTAACACACTGTTAAAAAAAAATCCGAAATTAACGAATATATTTATCTTGAATTTCACAGAAAAATTCCCTTTTCACAACAAAAGAGCATCTTCCGTTAAAAATTTGAAAACAGCAGCATATTTCCTGAAAACATCAAAATTGGTCAAAATAGAAAAAAAAAAAAAAAAAAAAACGGAGACACTTTTCTATCTGGGAGTCTGCGTGGTCAAAGCATCATGCCTCCAAATGCCTGCGAAATTAGAATGTGGATTCGAATCCCACTTGTGCCATGAAATAATGAAAACATAAAAAGTTCCTCTTAATTACACCTTTCTGTTTACTTTTCTCTTATTTCTTCTCAAATTTTTTTAACTAATTACCCCTCCCCCCCTCCCAAAAAAAAGAAAATAAATTGTGGGTGATAATTTAAAAAAAATTGGCTATAACATTATTTTTGTAAAAAATGAATAATTTTTTTCATACATTTAATCAATCAAACAAACAAACAAACAAAAAAACCTATTGAATTTAAAGAGTGATTTTTTTTTTTAATTTAAGCAAGTTAAAAAATTAAAATTGATTTAAAAAAAGTATTATGATCGGTCTAAAATAAAATAAAATAAACTAATTACGAATATTCCAAGGACTATACTGAAAAGGAATCTTTAAAAAGCACAACAGATTTTCCCACTAACTCATAAGAGACATACTTAGTACACACAGACTTCGGCAGCTTTGGCTCAGTCAGTAAAGACCTACTCCACTGACAAAAGATCTCGCGTTCGATCATCAGGCCGGCTTAAAGTAAATTATACAAAAAATAAATTAAATAATATAATATAGTAGCTCAAAATCACTCGGAAAATTTGAGTTCTGTGACGATTGTTCGGTTCGTTCATTTAAATTAAATCACTAAAAATCAAACCTTGTAACGGATAAGGTTACGGCTTCTTCAAACGAAGTTTTCCTTTCTTTTATTTTCCAAAACGGAAAATCTACTAACGGAACGGCAAATGTCTGGCTACTTTGCTGCCAGTAATTTAACCCTGAATTCACAGATTTTTTTTTTTTTTAACAGTGCAGGCAAAATATAATATGATCAAACGAAATGCAAGTACTGCAGAAATGATGGCATGCGAAGCGAAGAAATCAAGTTTATTGCCATTACGCGGAGATTAGGCAGTCACCCGCCCCTATACCAGGTATCTAAGCCGTTAAGCTGGGATAACTCGGCAGATCATCAGGGCCTGGTCATCGGTAAGAAAGAAAAGAAAGAACATCCGTCGTCTAACGTATTCTTTGTCGTAGGTGATACTGCTAACATATCATTGGTTTCGTACTTGGTACTCAAAGGTAATATTTATTAAAAAATTTATATATATGTAAAAATTAGGCGTTCAAGTTAATTTTCAAGTTTCACACAATTTATATAAAAACGATAGTGAATATTCTTTTTTTTTTTTTTTTTCAGTTAAAAGGAGAAAAGTAAAGAAAAAGGTAAAGAAAAAATAAGAAAAAACTTAATAAAAGTAGTTTTTATTTCGACTTATTAGGTTAATTTTTCTCATACTTTCAAACCTTTTTTTTTTTTTTTTTTTTTTTTTTTTGTAATATTTTATCTATTTTCTATTCTGAATAAAAAACCCTATCCTAGAGCTTTAAAATTCATATAACATATGTTTTTTTGCACGGTAAATCTAAAAATGTGTAATATTATAGTTAGAATGTATTTGGAAACTTGGATTCCTAGAACTTTTTATGTACGAGCAACAATAAAAATTCATGTAATAGATAACGTTTGCACTGTAAATCTCAAAATGTGTAAAATTACTAAGAATATTTTATGTAACTGGGATTACTAGATTTTTTTATGTAACAGCAGCAACAAAAATTCATGCAATTGATATATATTTGTACTGTAAATCTAATAATGTGTAACACATTAAATTAAGAATGGAAACTTCGGAAAATTGAGATGCCTAAAACTTTTTATGCAAGTACAATCGATGTAACAGATAAAGTTTTAGTAATTCTGTTTTAATTGTAGTACATTCTTTTGTAAAGCTACAGATTTCTGTAGCTTTACAAAAAACTAGTTGCTAAGCCTTACATTGTTTTTTTTTTTTTTTTTTTTTTTTTTTTTTATACAGATAAAATTTTAGTAAGTATAAAGATTTCTGCAACTTTTCATTTGTAGAATTACAGATTTATTATTTTTTTCTTTTAAGTGTATCAATAATTTATATACATTTTTCAATGTATGTTACTTTCGGATTAGATGTTGCATTAAGCATTTTACGATGCATTACGTACTTTACAACATACGCTAACATTATGCGTTTTAAATAAATGCTATTTTTACAATAGATACTTTAGTATATATCATAACAACCGCATAGATTACACATTATTGAAATTTTGTCAAATATATGCAGTGCATCCTCGATTATCCAAGCTAATTAGGACCACTAGTACCTCGGATAAAAGAAATATCGTTTAATAGAAATGGAACTTAAAATCGCGCCGTGTTCGCGAATTTAACATCTCTTAGACTAAAAAACAATATTTTTTTTTTTATATAAATTATAAAAATAAATACATATAATTTTCTTGAATGGCTCAAAGAATTAAAAAAGGAAACCCTCCATGATTAACATATTTTCATATTTCGTCTGTATGCATTTTATATATTCCTATATATCCATTAAAAATAAAATCTGAAGTAAATCTTTAAAATAATCTGCAGAAAATCTGTAGTCAATTGGTCTGTTTTTTAAAAAATCTGCCGATAATTTCAAAGATGTCTTTAAAACTTCTGCAGATATTATTAAGATAAAGATAAATCTGCAAAATTTCTTCAGATTTATGTAGAATATCTGAAACTAGTCGTTGGGGGCCACCGTAATACTTACCCATCACATATATGTATACATATTATATGAAAATAAAACATTTGTAAACAATTTATAAAATGCATTGCAATTCCAAAACAAAATTTAAACGTGTATTTAAATATTTTTACTATAGTAATGCTCTATTAATAAGTTGCTGATGAATCTATTTCGACAAATTATACAACACGCCAAACTACTCAAGTACTACTGAATTGCGAAAAAGATACAGCCTTATAACTCCAAAAATAATAATCTTATTAACTAACAGTTTATTGTGTAGGATGAAGCATCTCATTTACAATTAAAGTATATCTTTGAATTGAAATTTGTATGATATACAGGGTCATAAGAAATCGAAGAATGTGGAAAACAGGATACAGATATCTCGGCAACGAATAATTCGATCGACTTCGTTCTTTATGCAAAATTTGTGTTATTTTATTGCCTTTTACAATCACTCCTTAAAATAAAAAAATTCGAAAATTTTTATGTACCTTTCATCAGAACGAATTATACGAGAGTCCCAAAAAAATAGTTCCGGTAAATCGAGGTTACTGATATTAAATAGGATTCGTTTTCATTCTTACATACTAAGTACATACAAAATTTCAAGTCTCTATCTCAATTTGTTCGGGAGATAGAGTGTTTACGGACAGACAGACGAACGGCAATTTTTTTTCTAAAAATATGTTTTTCGAAATCTCCAGTGTCTAAAACAACTAAATCCGTCAAAAAAAATTTTTCGATTTTAAAAAGGATTAGAAGACTTACCCTATACTACGTATGATGGGTAAGTGAAAAGTAGTGATTTATATCATTATTATTACTTTTAAAATGCGCGTTTGGAAAGTGATTTAATATTAAAACAAGTACCCAAATAAAACAATATTTATTAAAGTTTGATTGAAGAGAAATTTTGCCTTTTATAAGATTAAAACTTATACGATTTTACTTCAGCACATTAGCCTATTTTTCTCATATTTCATTTCGCTTAATCTAATTTTTGAAAAAAAAAAAAAATATATATATTCAACTTTCATTAGCAAAACTTTACGTCTGAAGTGTTAAAAAGTAAGGTAAAAATAACAAAAGAAGTTCCATAAAGACAGTTTTCATTTCGATTCATTAGATTATCTTTTCTCACATTTTCAAACTTTCATTAAAAAAAAGAAAAGAGAGAGAGAGAGAGAGAGAGAAACGTATTATTTTATCCATTTTTTTCTTTTTTTTTTAGTAAAAAACTGCAAAAAGTTTCAAAGAAATATTCATAAAAAAACAAATAAAAAATAAAATGAATTATTTCGCTCAAAAAAGAAAGTTCGAAGAATTTTCTGGTATAGTTTGCGAAAAAGAAATAATTTTATTTTAATAAGAAAACCTTCCTCTACTTCAATGTAGCTTTTCTAAATTTATGAAAAAGGGTCTTCATCTTTTAAACGAGTGTTTAATTTACATCCCAATATATATTTCCAATATATATTTCTTTTGATGTATAGTACAACGCGCATTGTACAATATAACATTATTCTATATTTTGATATGTATCACAAGTTAACAAATTTTAACTTTTTGACTTTCTTCTGCCTTTAGAAGAAAAAAAACAAACAAAACATTGGATTTGTGAAAACTTTAGAATTCCGGTTTTTAATGGTTTTACACGTTATAGGAATCACAGATTTAACAAAAAGAAAAAAAATTGTTTTTGCAAAATGTCTGTTTTTGAATCTTTGAGTCCATGAGTAGTCAGGGACTCTGTATGTGAGACAAATTTTTTGGGCGCTCTATCTCAAGAACTAATGAAGAGAAACTTTCGATTCCGTTCGCCCGTAATACATATTGATTCTGATTACTTTTTGGTGTAATTCTCTGAACAGGTGGCACTTCTGTGCCACCTGTTCAGAGAATTAATGCACGGAAGAATTAATCCACCTGATTAATGCATGGATTTTCATGAAACTTCAGATTCTGTTAATCCTTGATATATTTCGATGCAAGTTACGTTTTAGTGTATATCGCCCAATAAGTGGCGCTGCTCTAATGCATTTTTCTTGATTATCGCAACAGCTCTGTTGTAAGAACTAATGTACGGAATTTGACAAAACTTTAGATTCTATTAGACCTTTATATAAATTAGATTTGATTGGTTTTTGTTACATATCTCTCAACAGGTGGTATTGCCATGGTGCAATATTCGTGATTATCTCTATAGCTCTATCTCTAGAACTAATGCATAGAATTTCACAAAACTTTAGATTCTGTGAGACATTGATATAAACTAGATGTGATAAGGTTTTGGTATTTATAACTCAACAGGTGCTGCTGCTATACTGCATTAGTTAGAATTTCCACAATAGCCATATCTCAACAAAAAGTAGATGGATTTTCATAAAAATTTATATTTAGTTATTCCTTGATATATTGTGATGCTAGTTACGTTTTGGTGTACATTGCCCTACAGGTAACACTGCTATAATGTATTATTCATGATTATGGCAATAGCTCTATCTCAAGAAGTAATGCACGAATTTTCATCAAACTTCATATCAGGTAATATCTTGATAAATATTATTAATAATTATATTTTAGTACAAATCACCCAACAGATGGCGCTTGTATACTGCCTGTTTTGCGATATCCGCATTAGTCCTTTTCAAGAACTAATGCACTGAATTTTAGAATTCTCACACTGGCCATAGACTGCCATTTAATTTTTGCTCTGTGATAACACATTTTGAAATAGTAATAAGTGTGTTATAGAAAAAAGTTTTGAGAATGCAACATCCGAAAAGTGTCTATAAATGCTTGTAATTGGGTGCATATATTTAATTTTAGGATACTGATTTCAGTAGAATAATCAGATTCTCTCAATCCCATCACATTTATTAGATTCGGGACAGTTACTTAAAAAAAGTGAACTATTTGTCAAAAAGTGTCCATCTAAAATGCAAACTAAACATAATATCTATATATTTAAAACACCTGGCTGTTTTTTTTGTCATCAGCCCTGAGCTTTCTACTGGCCCGATTTTGATAATTATTTTTTTAAATGAAAGCTGTTTATGTGTAGATGTGCCCATTCTGGCTAATTTTTAATTTATTTCAATTTTTATATTTTATTTTCAATTTTAAAAGCTTTTTCATGACATTTCTTCAAAACAGTGGCAACAGGTTAAGCTTTTCTCAAAATTTATTTTGTTTCATTATTTTCCACCAATCAGGAGCTGATCTCATCGGTGAATATATAATCGCATTTCAAACAAACAAACAAACAAACAAACAAACAAACAAAAAAAAGTTTTCGTAAAATTTAATCGTAATGAAATGATTGCACATAATTATTCCCTGCAATACACAGATTATTTACTGAGTAATATTTTTAAGTGTTATGTAAGTAAAATAACAGAAGATAAACTTTAATAAAATGTAATATCTAAAGTGAAATTTTGTCGATGTAGAAAATGTCGTCATACAGAAACCAGATAAATTTATTCTATGAATATAATATACATTGTTATAGCTGTGTCAGTGATGATGTGATATTCATAGACTTTAATTCCTGCATCTAAATAAAGTGAACTTCTCTTAATTTAAAGGTCCGTGGTGTGCACAAATGAAAATATTTCTATAAACTGCGCCATTTCTATTTAATTATAATGAATATTTTATAAAACTAAAGAATTCTTAAATAACTGCATAAATCACGCCTTTATTTAAGAAAAGATGAGTATTTCTGAAGGTGTAAATGATGTCATATTAAAAAAAAAAAAAACCTGTGATATGCCGGTATTACTATATTTCTATCTTACATAATATCAAAAAATAATTAAAATCATTTCATTGTATTAAGTCATTGTTTAAAAAAAATCTGCATTTCAGCAACAAATACAAAAATTTTATTCTTTTTAATAACAGAGATATCGTTTTTTTTCGTTGCCATAACAACAAAATTATTTTTTGTATGTTCATGGAGGATACAAACCAATAAATAAATTTATTCCAAGTGCTGTAAATATGTAGTGGGTTGGTTAGGCAGTTTAGTAAGTCCCTGTTTCTATTATAATTAAAATGTTTCATTGATATTATAATTATTGTACAGTTATCAAGAGATATTTAAACGGAGAAAAAATAAACTATACAGATATTTTTGAATTCGTCTTCTGGGGTATAATATTAACTTCCTAAATGATTTGGCATTTAAATAATATTTAAGGTTTAGAAACCGCATTAAAAAAAGATTTGTAGCTGAAGTTAAGTCCAACATAATAATTTATGACTTGTTCATCATTAAAAATATTATTTTATTATTTAATACAAACAATGATCTAATGTGAGTAGTAAGTAATTTTAAATAGTAAATATGCGATAGAAATAGTAACATGTATGAGATAGGAATATGTTTTGAGAATGCAACATCCGACTAGTGTTTATATCTGGCTTGTAATTGGGTGCATATACTGAAAAAAAATTCTGTTAAGTGTATGGCAAAAACTGCAATTTTAAATCTATAAAGTGAATCATTATTGCCATTTTTGGACAATACCAGGCGACGTAAATTAAAGATGCCAAATTATCGCCCAGTGTATAAAGTAGATGAAATCCGTATTTACTTGATATAATTGGCGAAGGGACAAGTCTTTTAAGTAATCACATAGGCGTCCAGGTCGAAAGGAGATGTAAAAACATGGTCATTTCTCTGTGATTTACAAAAGAAAAAAAAGTAAATAAATAAATAAATAAATAAAAACTCGCCAATAATAATCTCCCTGCAATTGATATATATCTATTTTCTTTTCGAACAAAATTTTCTTCAATGCCATTCAACATTTTAGTCTCCTTTTTAAAAAGAGTTTATCTCGAGAATGCTTCTAGATATTTTTCCTGAAAGTTCTGCAATACAAAGAAGTACTATATTTTAGCGATCTAATAAGAAGCTATTTATCTTTGTAAATAAAACTTGAACAGATTTTTGAAAGAATTTTTGTCGGTTTAAGTACTATTGATTATAATGTGAATAGGTTTCAAATTAGTTTAAGCTTCTTCTGTTTTATTTAATAATGCAATTACAAAACATAGAATTAATAAAAAAGTGTGAGTAGAAACGAAAAAAAAACAGTCTAATAATTTAATAAAAATTTATTAACTTTTTTATCTTCCAATACAAGTAATTTTTCAATATATCACCAGAAATGTGGTTTGCTTTATACATGAAAATTCAATTTTTTCAAAACTTTGCTTAAGAATTGGGGTGATCGATTTACATGAGTATATACGGTAAGTACTTTCCCTCGATTTTTTTGGTTTCTGTGGAACTCAAGGCAAAGAGGTCTACAAGGGCCAAAACAAGAAAAATGAAAGCATTTTTTCAAGCAGCACTGTAATCTCCATATAGCGAAATATATACCTTCATTTAACGAATATTTTCAGAGTTGCTCTTTCATATGTTCAGAAAACGCTTCAAGTTATTTGTAGAATATTTTTTTTTTCGTTTATTTCTGGTTTATATTTCATAGCTGATTTCCTCTACCATATTCCTTATGTCCAAAAAATGCATTCACCAAAGAAAAAACATCTTTAACATCCTTTTTGCATGGTTACACTTGACTTTGTTTTAGCCAAGATGAGAATGCGTTCTTGGAAAAGATTGAAACATTTGTTCGCTACTGGAGCGATTTGCATCACAAAGTATTCTAACATTGCTATCACAAAGCATTCTAACATATAAAATTATTCTATTCTCGTTTTGAAAATGTTTGCTTCTTGGTTTAGATAGTAAGGCAGGAAAAGAAAGGATAAGGGGTCAATTTCAGAAAAGGTCGTCTTTTTTAACATATTTTCATCAACCTAAACTAACTCTCATTACTTTTAGAGTTTAGAGTGGATGTTTGTTGTTTGTGGCGACTTGGAACATTTTTTGTTGTGAGAAACCATTTGAATGAAGAATTGTTACTAAATGTCATCTATGCTGTGTTATCTTCTATTGAATCTACATAAAATTGCTTCTAGGATGAACATAACTCTCTCTGATAAAGTAATAATTTTGAAAATAATCAATAAGACACAGGGTAAAACGAAAGTGGTGAAAATGCTTGAGATTCTAGAAAAATTCTGTTAAATATTTCAAAAACTTAATTAAATAGCTCAAAAACAATTCTTTTTCAAAATTTTAACATTAAATGAAAGAAATTTTGCCGTTCTCTGCTCAACGAATTTTTTGACTGGACAATGGATTTCGTTATATGGTGACTCGACTGTATTTACTCATTGTCAGCGGATTGCTGCTGTGCACTTGTGTGTAAAGCTTTTGTGAGTGCCCAAGTTTGGTTTTATCTGTCGGCAAAAACTTGACGATATCAGTTGGTGGCTCATTTTATTTACAGGCGGACGAATCTTTCGGGAAGCTCATTAATGCTTGTTTTTTGCCAGTTTTTGAATGTTTTGGATGCTATGTAGTCTCCATTCGGGGTTATTTTTGTTGTGAGTGCGGAATTTATTCAGCTAAGAGCGTTAAAAGCAAGAGCAGCCGAAAAAGTTGTTTATGACCTAATAGATGTATTCACAATATTTTGTTCACCGTGCATCATGTAATGTGACAATAGGTGAGAATTTGCAAGTTACTGAAGAAGTTTGTGGGATGTAATATCATTTTAAATTTCTCCTTAAAACACCAAGACATAATCAATCATAAGGCTCGGTTGAAAGAACAAATCAAGAGATTGAAAAAATGCTTTTCACTTGACTTGAAATTGAAAATACATCAAAGTGAAGAGAAAAAATAAAATTCGTCCAATTTATGAAGAAACCATTCACTGTAGGAAAAACCATTTCAAAAAGCATATCAGAGGTTTACATGTGTAAGACTGATAGCTGATATCTTAAAGCTGTTATATGAATTCTTAAAGCTTATAAATCTTAAAGCTGTTATATGATAACGTAGAAATTACACAAACTCTATATAAAACATGGATTTTTAAATCAACTGTATACAATGAAAAATATTACAATCTTTAAGAAAACTTTAATTTAGTTAGTAAAGTTTCGGTAAAAGAAACAAACCTATACTCGTAAAAAATTTCAATATAGATTGTAAAGGATTAATAGTATTGTAACATTACCATTGCAAAGACTATTGTAACTCAAGTTCTTACAAATGTAAAAAATACAAAACAGTTTTTAACTCCAAATGCTACAATATTTATTGTTGTTAAGAGAAATAATTTATTAAAAAAGTAATAAAATAAAAAAATTAAATTAAAAGAAAAATCAAAAATCCCTGGTAACGAATGCCTTGATAGCTTTTTCTGCCAAAACAAATAATTGTTAAAAATGTTATGAAAAATCAAAAACCTTTTGTAATTTCAGATTCCACTATGTCTCTTCCTGTCCCCCTCCCCCCAAAAAGGTATTACTTGGTTATCCCGTCAAACAATTTTGCCATGTTATACAAATCGCAAACTAATAGCCAAATTACACTTACTGACATAAATTTTATTTTGAACAACAAAAAAACAAATAATTAGTAGAATATTAATAAAAATTCAAATAAGAAGTAAAAATAAAAATCACTTAATGAAGTTTTAAACACGTGTTTTGTATTTAATATAATTGAATGTGACATTCACGAACATCCATTATTGGCATATAAACTTATTGTTTGGCGATAGTTTTTTGGTCGACGGAATAACCAAGTAGTACCAAAAAAATTATAAATGTAATAATATTGAATTTCTAAAGTAATTTGCAATCTACTATTTGTTTTAAAAATTATAATGTTTTTGGAAAACTCAATCAATATTTCGTACTGACAAGATATATTTCCCACGACACTTCGAGGTCTTTTTTCTCATTTTTTGTTTTATTCTGATAGTAACTTTACCTAATATATTTGCTATATGTTAAAATTCATTTAATTTAAGTCTAAATTTAAACCTTACTATCTTTACTACATTTTTCTTAATATTCATTACTAAAAATATTTTTTAGTATTAAAATTTAGTATTTTTTAGTATTATTATAAATTTCTTTTATTGTGACCTTTTAATGAATCTTTTTAAGAAAATTAAATTTATAATAAATTTAAATTCTTAATTTCGAACCATCGATCTAAATAATATGCAATTAAATATCTTATTTTTCAAATACAAGTCAAAAAGTATTTAGAAAAGTACTTTATTGACAATTTTTTTAATTTAGTAAAAAATGCAAAAGTGATCAAGTACTATGCTTTGTGTAAGCATTGTAATTTAAACCTTTCTTCTAATAGTAGGAATTTTAACTTGAGTTCCATCGATTTGCTTTTAAAGATAACCATCTCAATTTTATTGAGTAGAAGTATTGCAAATAAAAATAACTAAAAATCTTGAGAAAGTGAATCTATTTTTAAATTTTGACTTTCATCTCATTGTTAAACTGTAATTTTAAGCTTCAGAATGCTGAACTTTTGTGTTTTTATTTTTTTATTGTGAGTTTTAATGAATTTTTTAAGAAAGTTAAATTTATAATAGATTCAAACTCTTATTTTCTAACCATCGATCTAAAATATGCCATTAAATATCTCATTTTTCAAATACAACACAAAAAATATACAGAAAAATACTTTATTGACAGTTATTTTAATTAAGTAAAAAGTGCAGTGATCAAGTAATATGCTTTGTGAAACTATTGTAATTTAAAACTTTTTTTTTAGTAGTAAGAATTTTCATTTGAGTTCCATTGATTTGTTTTTGAGGATAACCATCTCAGTTTTATTGAGTAGAAGTATTGCATATAAAAATAACTAAAAATATTGAGAAAGTAAAGTATATTTTTAAGATTTGACTTTTATCTCATAGTTAACAGTTGTAGTTTTAAATTTTAGAATCATGAACTTTTGTGTAATAATATTTTTAATGTGACTCTTTTATGCATTTTTTGAGAAAGTTAGATTTATAATAAATTTTAATTATTATTTTCTAATCATCGATTTAAAATATGCCATTAAATATCTAATTTTCCCAATATAAGACAAAAACTATTTAGAAAAATACTTTATTGACGTTTTAATTTAGTAAAAAGTACACAGTGATTAAGTAATATGCTTTGAGTAACTTTTGTAATTTAAACTTTCTTTTCTAATAGTAGGAGTTTTCACTTGAGTTCCATCGATTTGTTTTTAAAGATAACCATCTCATTTTTTTTAAGTAGATGTATTGCGTATAAAAAAAACCTAAAAGTTTTGAGAAAGTAAAGTATATTTAAAAAACTGACTTCTATATTATTGTTAAACAGTTACAATTTTAAACTTCAGAATCATGAACTTTTGTGTAATAATTTTTAATGTGACTTTTTAATGAATTTTTTAAGAAAGATAGATTTATAATGAATTTAAATTCTTATTCTTTAAACATCGATCTAAAATACGCTTTTAAATATATAACATGTTTAGAAAAATACTTTATTGACAAGCATTTTAATTTAGAAAAATGTTTAGAAATGCTACACAGAAGGAAAAATTTCTAATTTTTAAGAATATATATATATATATATATATATATATATTGGTAGTCAAAATTTATTTATTTCATGGAAAAATTTCATAATTTTTATATTTTTACCTCTTGTATTAACAATCCGTTGCTGCTGGTTTAGAATGTGTAGTAAGAGACAACATTTTTAAAAAAGAAAGAGAAGAGCGATAGGAAAAAAAAAAAAATACATGCTTATATTTGTTATAAAATTTATATCAATTATTTTAATGCAAAAATATTTCCACAAATGTTATGAAATCCTAGTATATGTTATGCTGTTTAAGGTATGTTCCTATACTTTCGGGGTACCTTTTTAAAAATATGAAACTTTCATGAAACACATGTGCTTTTATCACTGTGAAATATAAAAGCAATAAGTCTTGATTATTTCCATTAATAACTATATCATAATAATAATGCATATTTATTCTACAACCTAACAAATTATAAATAGTTATTTTGCTTATAATACGACATTTTGATAATAAAATATTTAAAATATATAAAAAATTGTCATGTTTCAATTCATTTTTATTGAGTCAGCTTCAGAATTTAAATAGAAAATTACAATTACAATGGAAGTGAAAAACTGGAACAAATCATTATTCATATCAAATAAAATGTAATGTCTTCTATAATTTTAGCACCACCCGTGTTCTAACTACCGGATGTCCTAAAAATGACTGATGGATTTAAAAATTCAATAATTTGCAAACGGTGACAGCTATTTAAAAAATTTTTGCAGGAGGGTTATGTATAATGCCAGGAGTTTTTTACCGTAATTTTTTATTTTTGTTCGCCTCTCAAACAATAGGTGGCGCTGACGGCGATTGAAAGTTAGGTGATCAGTGCTGAGTGAAGCGTCAACATGGCCTTCAATCGCCATCAGCGCCACCTGTTGTTTGAGATGCGAACTAAAATAAAAAATTACGGTAAAAAAAACTCCTGACATTAAACATAACCCTCCTGCAAAAATTTTTTAAATAGCTGTCACCGTTTGAAAGTTATTGAATTTAAAATCCACCAGTCATTTTTGGGACACGCGGTATGTAGTTATTTTGCAAACCGTTCAACCATTCAATCCATATATTCCGGATGAGAAAAAATAGCATATCGCTACAAACATGTGAATATATTAAATAATTTTCAATGGACGCTCTTATGAATAAAAATGTTTTTGAATAAATGTTTTATTAATGTTTCATGAATATAAGCAAAACAACTATTTATAAAATAAGTTCTTACCTTTCCGTTGTACAATATATATTATTGTTATTATGATAAATGTATTTTTATTTAAAACAGGTAACAAATCTATAAATACAAGTAAATTTTTAATGTAAATTTAATTAACTCTTCAAATTTAGGCAATATTAAGGCAAATTTTAGCAAAGAATAGCATTTATGCCAAAGCTTCTATAACAAAATTTATTCAAGGTATTTCACTATTTTTTCCAACAATACATTAGCAAACCACTTACCTAAGGGTATGAAGCAAAATATTTGCAATACCTCTTAAATTTACTAACGTATACCAAAGGTTTTTTTTCTCTTAAGGGTGTATTCGAAAAAACGCTTTTCCATCTTCAACAGCTCGAAATTTTCCGATACAATTTCAGATACATTTTTAAAAGTAGAAACATGAAACTTGCTGAGGGGATTTTTGAAGAGACGTATAAGGTGCCGTGAGGTGTCATTTTAAGCTCAAATCATTAGAATTTGATTTATAGACAATTATCCTCTGAGTATGACCCTTTTTTGTTCCCAGATCTCCCGCTTCGGAGAAATCGGGTCAAAATGCCGTTCTTGATTGCTTTTTTTTGCAATATTTTCTGCATTTATCAAAGAATCGACAACTACGGCACCTAGAGTACTTTCTGAATAAGACAATTTGCCAGTTTGATACATTTGAGAGCGAAAATGAATTTAAAAATAAATCGGCAAATAAGCAGTTTGAATCGAAATACATCCTTAAATAATGTGTGTTTTTCTGAAAATAAGCAGTTTTTAAATTAATGCATACTTAATACTTAAAAGCTATATTTTGCTTTATAATATGCCTATAGATTAGAAGAATTCTATAATAAAATTTTATTTAATATCTTAAAACTTTTTAAGAAATCAATTTTCTTAGAAACTTAAACAATGAAAAACACCGTTATCGTGAAAATGCAAATTAAGATTTTAATACAGAACAAAAACTTATGTGTAAAGGTTTATATTTTAAGCCAGAACTTTGCCTCTAATTATCGTTGAACCATAAGTAAGGTATTTTGGGAATTTAAAATGTTTGTAATCAAATCTCGATTAATAAAATCAAAAACGAATTTTTTTGGAGAAACATCGATGTTATTGTAGGCTAATACCTTAAATGTTCCTCGGAGCACAGTTTGAGAAACTCTCCTCTAAAATCATTCACTATCAATGCTTAGAAACTAGGCATTAGGTAAAATAAGAAAGTACATTCTGTATACAACCTTAAAAAAAAAAAAAAAAAAAAAAAAAAAAAAAAAAAAAACTTACAGTTTGCAGGGCATTAAATATTACGAAAAGTGTGATAAAAATATAAACATTTTGCACAACTGAAATTGAATTTCTTTATCGTCTGATACATTAATGAATTTATGTAATGTAGCGATTCAAAATTCTAAATATAACTTTTGTTATATTTTTAGACCTATAACGGATAAAAAAGTCATTTAATCTTTTTTAAATAAATATTTATAATTTTAGCGTACTTTTGGCGAATTTGGGACAGCAAGTAAATTATTTTGCTACATCATAACTATGCATCATTTTATATTAATCTATATTCTTATTCATATATATCTATCTTATTCATATATATTATTCATATATAGGTGTGTGCCTATACCTTCGAAGCAATTTTTTTTTTAATGTGAAACTTTCATGAAACATATGTGTTTTTAGTTAAAAAAAGTAACAAAATTATGAATTAAAGTAAATTTTTCATTAAAATTTAATTAACTTTTCAAATTTAAACAATATTAGGTCAAATTTTAATAAATAATTTCGTTTATGTCACACTTTCTATAACGAAATCTATTCAACGTATTTCACTATTTTTTCCAACAATATACACTGCTCAAAACAATTAAAGGATATTGCAGTTTTAGGTGGATTTTGTATCTGGGAAACTTTTCAGCTGATTGATACATGGTCGACAGACATAGTAGATTATATGAGAATAAATTACACATGTTTGGCAGAAAAAAATTCATTTTATTGCGCATTTGTGTACAAAAGGAAAAAAAAAACAATTTGTGCATATGAGAAAAAAAGAATAAGAAAAGGTGTTTTCTTCAAAGAAAATCATTTTCAGTAGGGGGTATGTTTTCCACGGGCGGCCAGCAACGTTGAACACCTTTGAGGCATGGACTCAATGAGGCTATTATTGACGAGTTGGGGGTATTCTGCCCCACTCTTCAAGAAGAGCTCTTTCCAGTTCTTGGAGAGTTTGTGGGGGTTGTTGGCGGCCAGAAACTCGTCTTGCTAGAGCGTCCCAAATGTGCTCGATTGGATTCATGTCTGGAGAACACGCTGGCCATTCCATTCGAACGATTCCTTCCTCGAAAAGGAAATCCTCCACCAGGTTTGCACGATGTGGCCTGCAGTTATCGTCCATTAAAATGAAGTTATCTCCGATTGCTGCAGTGTAAGGGACTACAATAAGTGTGAGGATCTCATCCCTATATCGGCGACCAGTCAGAGCTCCATCTCGAATGATGTAGAGGTCAGTGCGCCCTTCATGGAGATGCCACCATACACCAACACTCCTCCACCGCCAAATCTGACACTTTCGTGCACGAACGCAGGATTATTCTTACTGCCACGGTCCCTCCAGATGAAAATACGCATATTATCCGGATGCACAGAAAAACGGGACTCATCAGAAAATATAATATTGCTGCATTCATTTCTCCTCCAGTTGACATGCTCGGTTGCCCACTCCCTGCGGTCGCGAAGATGCCTTGATGTTAATCTAACACATACCATCGGTCGGCGAGCATACAGACCTACAGCATGGTGCCGGTTTCGGACAGTCTGAGTTGAAATCGTGGTGCCTGTAGCCGAGCGAAGGTGTTGTTTCAGAAGAGTAGCGTTCATGTTTCGGTATCGCTGAGCTGTTAACGCTAAATACCGATCTTCATTGGGCGTTGTTGCCCGTCTACGACCTTACCCTGGTCTTCGGCCTGCACATCCACTCTCCAAAAAACGGTTCCAGATCCTGGAAATGACACTTTGTGACACTCCAATGGCTTGCGCTACTTCGGCTTGAGTTTGGCCCCCTTCTAACCTACCAACAATTCTCCAAGCTTCTGAATCTGTCAAATGACTTCGCTGAGACATCGTACTCATCAAAATAAAGCAATCACTGAATGCCGATCATCCTTGTCTTCATTCTCTTTTATCCAGTTGAAAGTCAAATTTCATTCGCTGCCGCTGAAGCGACGTTTTTGACGTCGAACTCAAAATTTGCATACTCCACAGTTTGAAAACCAGAAAAATTTGCTTTTGTGATTCTCTTCTTCTGTTTTCGGCAAAAAAAATTTCGTTTATATCTTTATTTTATATAAAACTTCAAATATCCTTTAATTGTTTTGAGCAGTGTATTAGATAGTCACTTACTGTTGTTATGAAGCAAAAAATGTGCGATATACTGTAAAAAAAGGGAAAAAAAACACTTTTTTTTCTAGTAGAATTATATTCCAAGAACTTTATAAACAATGGCAATAATAAAAATTAATATAACTGATACAGATTTGCACTTTGAATCCAAAAAGTTTTAAGGTTACTAAGAAATTTTTTGGAAAATCGGATTCCGAGAACTTTTTAAGTAACGGTAACGAGGATTACAGATAAAATTTTAGTAAAATTATCGAAATTTTAGTAGATTCTTTTGTAAAGTTACAGATGTCTCTAGTTTTGCTTACAAGTTCGGTAGATTGACATCATTTTCTTGTAAAATGTACAGATAAAATTTTCGTAAGCAAAACAGATTTCGGTAAATTCAGTTTACTAAGTTACAGATGTTTTTGCTTACAATGTATACCTCTTAAGGGTGTATTCGAAAAAACACTTTTCCACCTTCAACAGCTCAAAATTTTCCGATACAATTTCAGACACATTTTTAAAAGTAGAAACATGAAACTTGCTGAGGGGATTTTTGAAGGGACGTATGAGGTGCCGTGTGGTGTCTTTTTATGCTCAATTCATTAGAATTTGAGTTATAAACAATTACCTTATCAGTATGACCCTTTTTTTCGTTCCCAAATTTCCCGCTTGGGAAAAATCGGTTCGAAATGCCGTTTTTGATTGCTTTTTTTTGCAATATTTTCTGCATTTATCAAAGACTTGACAATCACGGCACTTTGTGTATTTTCCAAATAAGAGATTTTGAAAGTTTGGTGTATTTGAGAGCAAAAATTAATTCAAAAATAAATCGGAAATTAAGCAGTTTGAATCAAAATGCACCCAGAAACCATGATTATTTCTTTAGCTAATGTGTATTTTTCAGTAAAAGCAGCTTTTAAATTAATGTATACACACTTACAAGCTATATTTTGCTTCATAATATACCAATACTTAAGCAGAATCTTGAGACCAAATTTTATTTCAATACCTTAAAAAACTTTTAAAAAGTAACGTTTTAATCAATGAGTACGGAATTTTCGGCAGCATTCACCGAAATCTAATTTTCGCCGAAAATAAGATTTCAGATTGAAAACGAAAAAGAAATCGGGTTTTCTTTCAATCGATCTCTAACTCAAATACTTCCTTACTTCCTTCAATTCTTATTACGATAATTAGGTGTGTGCAAAAAAGTGTTAAAATGTCGTCTAAATTATAGTTAGTTTTGAATCCATTTATCCTCTTGAGATCCCAGGGTCTACATTTATGTACTTTTTAACTTCAGTTATGAATTTATATTAACAAATTGATAACTAAAAAAAAAAAAAATAATAATAAATAAATAAAAAACGAAAAAAATTGCTTTTTTTTCTGTTACATAAAATATGATGATACATTAGGACTCATTAATCCCATTTTTTTGGGTTTTTTTGCTTAATTTTATTTTTTTAAGAAATTATGTATTTTATATTTTTTTATTACTAATGGACACTACTAAGGATACCTTAAAGACAGTAAAATTATTTATGTTTTCATTTTTGTACATTGCGTACATTTTTGCTAAAAGCCATACCAATGTAACACATATCTTGCTAAAAAAAATGAAACAAATTGCTATTCTGTTTAGTTCTGCTACCTGAACAATTTTTTTTATTATTATTTAACATTACTTATTCACATGAAAAAAAATTGTAAAAATGTGTATCGTATAGGTTACATCGGATCTGATATAGATTATTATATCCAGGAAAGACATTTATAATATGCGCGAAACCAGCGGGGAGCCCTGGATGCCTCCCTCCGTTTGTGCAGACCCAAGTGCAATTATAAATATTCGCGATTTCTTTCCACGTTACTTTGACGAAATTCTTTTCTGTACCGCAAACACTTGAGAAAATTTACTTTCTTTTGCGACCGATTGACGAAAATGAATTTTTCATGGAGGAATTTGTCGAAATTCGTGATAGTTTTGCTCGACCGATCGCGAAAATTCTCGATATCTTTCTTTGACCAATTAGCAAAATTCGCTAATCATTTCCGCGACATTTTGACAAAATTTGAATCAATTTTTAGACGATCTTTTATCGAAAAAATTATGTTTAGACCCTTTTTAAAAGAAATACAACACAAATATACCTTCTGAGATAAAAATCTGCCTAAAACGGAATGTTGACCTGTTTTTACTCATTCGTTTTAGCAGATTTTACTTTACAAAGATATTGTTTATACCCGACATGTTCAGGTTTCAAAATGTGGGACCCCTCCCTCCTCCCCATTCAAAGAGCTAATTACGCCTAATGTATCATCACATTTGACCTTCATCATACATAACAATTCTTCCTCATTCTTCAACCGTTTTTTAAGTACTCACAATTCAACGTGCATTTCTAAGCAAAAACTAGTCTTTTTTTTTTCTTTCTGTAACACGCAATTTACACAAATCACGCACATTTGTGCGTTTGAATTCTTCATTTGTTTGTAACAGCGAGAAATTTTGCAATAAAATAACGTTACTTCCTCATGTGAAAAAAATGTTTTCCAAATGGCAATATACATATATCGTTTTTCGTGTGTTTAACGATAGTTGTTGGCATGATTATCCTTAAATAGTCTAATTTTCAAGTTTCTTCTTGATTTATTATTATTATTCTATTACTAATATTACCCACTTGAAATTCAACATTAAGGCTTTGAACGAAAAGACAATTTCAGAGTAAGAGAATACATTCTTTAGTTCAAGTAAGAAAGCTTTCCTTTATATATATATGTATGTCTGTGTGTGTGAAACTCTTTTAAAGCATGTGTATGCCTTTAAAACATAAATATCAATCAAATATTCATTTCATAAACTTATTGTTTAAAAAAATGTCAAAAACTGCACGTCAAGCGTAGCAAATGAGTTGCGTTCATTCTGTAATGAAGTTTTAAAAATATTCAGATCTTGATGTAATAGTATACTGTATGGTAATTGAAATCTTATGTGTGTCCCTGTAAAAACTATCCGTTTTCTATTATACAGGAATTAACTTGTAATAAATCTCAGTAAATTACGTCAATTTTACAAAAAGTGAAACAGTTTAATATAATTAAAACGCGTCGTAAACAATGTTTCCCCCTATGTACCATAACGTAATAGTATACTGTTGTGTGGCCTTTTGATTTAGTAAAAAATATTTTTTGCTCCCTCGATTGTACAAAAAATATACATTTTAGTATATTTCATAGATGCAAGTCCATTTTATTAGGGACTATTGTCCATTTTATGGCATGAAATACAGTGACTGGAAAATCACTTTTCATTTTCTCTTATTAAATTATAATTTTATTTTCACTGAAAAGATGTGTTCGAATATTACTAAGTTAAAAATCGACATTTTATCTGCATTGATGTAATTTATATATGCTCTACATGATGTTACATATTCCTTACATTTTGTAAGAAATATAAATTTTATTCATAATGCAATCAAATTTCAAGTTGACGTAAGTTCTTTGACGACTGTTTGTTGAACAATTTCCTAAATTGAATAATGATTAACAAAAAAAGAAAAAATCCTCATTATTTTAATTTATATAGAATTTATTTGTCATTTTAAAATGCAAATTTTTCTGCAATACAAACTCTTGAATAACAAAATTTTCATTTGTATGAAATCTTATGAAAATGAAACGCAGATCAACATTTCGACATTTTTGACGGGAGATATATATTAAGCTAATCTCTTAAGAATTGATAAAAATTTAAAATTTCTATGAAAATAATAATAATATAAAAAGTTATTAAATCTTTAATTTTTTTTTTTTTTAGGTTTTTAGATTTTTAAACCTAATTAATGTTCAATTTTTTATTTTTATTTTTATTTTATTATGATTATGGTTCTTATAAGACAGAATCGAAACATGTCAATATTTGTTTTAAATTTTTCATTACACCTATCAAGTAAAGTAAAATTGTTTATTAAAATGTTAATAATAATAATAATAATAATAATAATAATAATAATAATAATAATAATAATAATAACAATTTTGATTTTATTTATACCGAATCATTTTTAATATAATGTAGCTGAAGCTTTTAAAAATCGATCTCCAATAACTTAAATCGGACATTGTATATTAGCTAAAAAGAAAAAAAAGAAACTACAATTTTAACGAAAAGTTTCTTTGATTATATTAATTGGCTATAGATGCTGTGAAATCCGCATTTAAAAATGAACATAAAGTTTTGTTAATTAATATGAGAAAAAGCGCTGCCTAATAAAAATTGGTTTAGTAGGCCAGTCATTTTTGAAATCGATTCACTTTTTCTAAAAATGATGTATTTAAAGAAAAAATAAATAATAATGCATTGAATATTTAATTTTAATGTTTAGTGAAAATTTCAGAAATTGTGTTTCACATTGCTAGTTATTATTATTGCTGCATTAAATACTGCTTGCTTTTTGTTTTGTCCAATTATTGAATTATTTTATAAATTGAACAAGGACTAAAAAGTATCCTGATATTTGCATATGTAGAAATTATTCTCTTTTTTTAAATGAACTTACAAACCTTTAATAATAAAAGCTTCATTCTTTTATTTGTATGAAGTCTTTAGAAAATGAAACACAGATGAACATATATAAAGTATTTAAATATTGTGGTGTAAAGTTCGATATAAGTAAAAATTAAAGCTATATTAAAATTAAGTTTTACTATAATTAACAAGACATTCTCTCTACAAAATTGACTTCTGTAAACAAAAATATGTGCCACATCATAAAGTCCAATCGTAGAACATAGTAGATTTAATGGTAAAGAAATGTCATCTGATTTAAATATTCAAACTTATTTCTCCGATAGAAAAGCTTCGACATAAAATATTTTTATTATTTTTCTTGCTTGATATACAATTCTGCAGAAAAAGTAAATCTCTTAAAACTTCAAATAATGTCAACCATTTTCTAACTTCACCGCAAATATACCAAAATTAAATTATTTATGCATCCCATTTCAAGAAAATATTTTTAATATTTTCGGGAAAAGTGTGACTTGTGATAGGAAACAGTAATAACTTTGATGTAGCCTTTCAAATAATTGTAAATGGGGACTTGAAACTTTCCATTTAACTCACATTAGTGCCATGTGTAGTTGAGATTGCCCGTAATGTTTCGGTATAAAAGTTATTTGTTGAACTTAATTTTTAATATCGTCTGCAATGAATCATTTCTTTTGAACTAAAGGAAAAGTTTTGAAGTTGTTTTAAACTTTAACTGTTGTCTTTTTCTTGCGTGATATACGATGCCATAGAGAAAGTAAATCTCTTAAAAACTTAAATAATGTCAAAAATTTTCGAACATCACCGCAAATATACCAGAATTAAATCATGTATGTATTCCATTTCAAGAAAATATTTTTAATATTTTCGGGAAAAGTGCGATTTGTGATAGGAAACTGTAATAACTTTGATGTAGAATTTCAAGTTATTGTAAATGGGAACTCGAAACCTTCTATTTAATTCACATTACTGCCATCTGCAGTTTAGATTGTCCGTAATGTTTCGAAGTAAAAGTTATTTATTGAACTCAACTTTTAATAGCGTCTGCGATGAATCATTTCTTTTGAACTAAATGGAAAGATAGAAGTTGTTTAAAACTTTACCTGTTACCTTTTTTCTTGCGTGATATACAATGCCGTGAAAGTAAATTTCTTAAAAATTCAAATAATGTCAAACATTTTCTAACTTCAACGCGATTATACCAAAATTAAAATATTTATGTATCCCATTTGAAGAAAATATTTTTAATATTTTTCGGAAAGTGTGATTTGTGATTTGTGATAGGAAATTGTAATAATTTTGATAAAGCGTTTCAAGTAATTGGAAATGGGGATTTGAAACCTTCCATTTAATTCACATTAGTTTTATCTGTAGTTTAGATTGTTCGTAATCTTTCGGAGTAAAACCTATTTATTAAACTCAGCTTTTAAAATCGACTGCGATGAATCCTTCCTTTTGAACTAAATGAAAAGTGCAGAAGATGTTTTAAACTTTACCTGTTATCTTTTCCTTACAAATTATCTTTTATGTAATTAAATTTCAGCAAACCTCTTTTTAGTCAAAATAGGAAATAAAAGTAATGATTTTCAGAGGTTTAATTGTTTTTGAGAAAAATATCAAAGCATTTGTAAAAGAAGGAAATTTAATACAATTTATTATTATTGTTATTATTATTATTATTATTATTTTGGAAAGAGAAAACGTTATATCAGAACTATAAAAAACAAAATAACATTTTTAATCTAACCTTTATTTTATTAATTGAAAATTAACATTTATATGCTTTTCTTGCTTCACATATTTTATTATACTAAATGCTATTGCGCAAAATTTATATCAACCAAATATTTGAAAATTTTAATTTTTTAATATGAATAGAATTGTACCCTCCAAAGAATTTTTAGTTTGAAAAATCTATTAGAAGGGAAAATCCTTTATAAAAGTGAAGAAAGATAACTTACTTTCATAAAAATGCCTGTGCGACTTAAAAACAATTTATATTTAAATTTTGTCTTGAAGTGATTTAAATATACAAAATTATTTCTCCTACAGTAAAACTTTGACATAAAATACTCTTCTTTTTTTTCCCGTGTATATACAATGCCGTAGAGAAAGTAAATTTCTTAAAAATTCAAATAATGTCAAAAATTTTCTAACTTCACCGCAAATATACCAAAATTAAAATATTTATGCATCCCATTTGAAGAAAGTATTTTTAATATTTTCGGGAAAAGCAGTGGCGTAGGAACTTTGAAAAAACAGGGGGAGCTGGAGCATCAGCGCCGTTCGAAAATAGGGAGGCGAAAGGGGCGGTCGCCCCGGGCGTGGGATTTTAAAAAGGCCCCAAATTTATACTACCAACGCCATTTTTGATCTGTCAGAAGAAAAAGTTGGGGGAAAGCAGCTCCAAATTGAAACTTTGCCCTAAACGCAGTTTTCTCTTCGCACGCCCCTGCGGAGCATATTGTTAAAAGCTAGTGGCGAAAATCATTTCATTCATTTCGGAGGGTTTCTTGTGTTGACTTTTCACAAAAAAGAGTATAAAATAGAAGCATATCAAAAGATCACCGACTTTTTAATCCAGTTTAAATAATTTATATTCGATATACTTGATGACACTTAATTTATGGACGATACCGAATAAAATATTCAAATTTCAGGCTTCTCCCACTCTCATTTACCAAAAGTTATAGTTTTATTTCTGTTGTTTGGCTTACAAATTCTTTACAATCTCTTCCAAATCAATTTTAAAGGCTTCTTCTTTATAAATATGCAATAGCATCAAGTGATTGAGTCTATATTGATACATTGTTGTTCGGCGGTGTGTCTGTTTGAAGAAAAGCATTGAAAGCTCTTAGCTGACATTAATGATATCGGAATAACAAAATAAATCCTGCCAAAAGGTAAACTTTAGAAAATAATTTGTTTACTAAATCCTGTGATGACATCATTTTAATTGTGATCGACAACGTATTTCTGTCAGTTCCGTTCGGGACTAGTGTTGGTAAAATTGTCAACTTTGCAGAAAGATTTGTCAAATCAAAGTCCTCAGCATGTATTCTAATCTTTTGTTTGAAATCTTCTAGCGTGATTGATGTGTGTGTTTCGTGATTATGGATTCGATATATATGTGAGAATCAAAAGTTTTTCGATTCAATCATTTTTTTATGCATTAGTAAGGTCAAGTGCTTCACTAAAAACTCAATTTTTTTTATTGTGCTGGAGCGGAAGGATGGCTTGTCTGTTCTTATCTTATTAAAACTATCTTTTGTTTGGAGACACTAATCCTTTCTCCGTGAATTTTTTAGAAAAAGTAAACTTTATTTTTCAATTTCTCTCGAGGGAGCTGAGCCCGTCTGAAAAATCTCAGGGGGAGCCAGAGCTCCCCCAGCTCCCCCGGTTCCTACGCCTATGGGGAAAAGCGTGATTTGTGATAGGAAACTGTAATAACTTTGATGTTGCGTTTCAAGTAATTGTAAATGGGGACTTAAAACCTTCCATTTAATTCACATTAGTGCCGTCTGTAGTTAAGATTGCCCGTAATGTTTCGGAATTGGAGTAAAAGTTATTTATTGAACTCAACTTTTAATATCGTCTGCGATGAATCATTTCTTTTGAACTAAATTAAAACTTTAGAAGTTGTTTCAAAATTTATCTGTTATCTTTTCTTTACAAATTATTTTTTAGGTAATTAAATTTATGCAAGCACTTTTTTAGTCAAAATAAAAAATAATTGCTATATTTTTTAAAAGTTTAATTATTTTTGAGAAAAATATCGCAAAAAATTGTGTAAAAAAGTAACTTTAATATAGTTGAATAGTATTAATAAAAAGAAAAAAAAATCCAAAAAACTGTTTTTTTTTCCGAAAAAAGAAAGAGGGAAGAAGAAGCTGTTATAACAGAACTAAAAAGACTATTTTTAAATTTAACTTTTATTTTATTAATCCAAATTTACATTAAATGCTTTTCTTGCTTCACATATTTTAATTTACTAAGTGCTATTTCACAAAATGTATATCTATCAAAAATTTTTATTTTTTAATTTAAACAAACTATTTCTTACACAGTGAGCAGAAATTCCATATAATAGATTTTAAAGTTCTGTGAAAATAACAGATATTGAGACGAGAATGCGGTTTTTACAATTGTACAAGCAGCGTTAAAATGTGAGTTTTTTCATTAACAAAAATAGTTATAATTCAACACTTTTTTTAAAACATTTTTTGATAAAGGTAACATATTCTCAAAACAATACTGTCAAAGTTAGAGTTTTGAATCGAATTCCCAGAAGCGACAGCATGGGAGAGGAGAAAATCCTTCAGCGACATGACAAGAATCTCTTATATCTCGACAAGTTATTTATTTATCAAAAATATAAATTACTATTCGGCTCCAAAAGTCTTCAGTGGTCAGGCATGACAATTTTATACCTTTACAGTTGAAAGTTTGTCAGAAAATCTGTCAAAGTTTCGCGTTGTTGAGCAAAGAACTTGAAAATCCCACTTGAGGTACATTTCCAAAGATTACTTTAACCCTTTCCGGCACAGGTAAATTCTGTTACTAAAATGAGATATTATCGACTGACACCGGGATTCAGAAACATCTTTTTGAAAAATTTTGAATACCTTAAATTAAGCTTTCACTGTAAAGCAAAATTTTATTAAAATATTATTGGTGCCGTTTGGAAGTTGGGAATTAAAATTAGATATCCAGACTAGGTAAGTAAAAATGATTGATTAGTATTTATATATATTCTTTTTTTTTTTTTTTTTTTTTTTTTTGTAATGCATGTATTGTTTATTTTCGATACCACACGCTAATGGGAAACGTAAACCTATGAATAAATATTAGAAATATATATTTTAAAAGAAGAAAATATCTGATACTTCTAATATGCATAATTGCAGCATTTAAATTTCCAAATAAATAATTCTTATTTGAATAACAGAACTTAGTATAAAAGTTATATAAGGAAAGCATCCAAATAATTTTTACATAGTACTGTGATTTGTGGCAATTATGCAATTTCGTTATTAGTGTGAAATCTCCCATTTCCAATAGCTGATATTATTATCAATAATTGCTGCATCTTTTATAATATCTTCGTGCAGAAGGATATAGAGAAACTGCATGCAATAATTTGTATGATTTGTAAAATTCGATATTTTCAAACATGTTTAATTCTACCAAAATTTTATTGATGGATCAGAAACAAATAACGTCACACTTTAAAGCATATTTTAAATGAGGCTACCCGTAGGGTATTTATTTATTGGTATTCTTTGTTACTTTTATTTTCAGAAAAAAGGAAGTTACATTATACAATAAAGACATAGTATTTTGCGCTTTGTGTTTAAGTATTATATTAGTAGAGAACGCCGCAGTTTGATAGAAGCATAGATGCCAACATCTCTTAATTATTCCGGAGTCTGATCAAAAATTTGCATGCAAAAACCGGAAAAAACATTTAAGAAAATGTGTTTACTTTCTACGATGTAAATCTTTGATTTCATCCTGAAATTTTTTGTCAAATAAAATTTCCGGTTGAAAACATGCTCATCTTGTATCAGACTCCGGAATAAATTAAGATGTGTTGGCATCTATGTAGAAGCTGTAAGTAAATGGAACCGTATACGACTATTATTTGTTATAGATTCTTTGTCATAAAAATGTTATTAAATCTTTTAGATTTTTAAATTACAAATTTTAAGAAATTCACCTTTTATACATAAACATTTGAATAAGAAATTTTATTTTACTTGAGAGAGGTTTAACGAAAAATTAAAACAAATATCTTTGACATGTTTCAATTTGAATCTAATAAGAAACATAATCATAATCTAATAATTATGATAATTATGTAATTACGTTTATGGTTCTTATTAGATTAAAATCGAAACATGTCAATAATATTTGTTTTTAATTTTTCGTTACACCAAGTAAAATAAAAATTTTTATTCAAATGTTTAGATTCTTTGTATTTGTTGATTCGTATGTAAGTATGTATTTTGAAAGATGCATTGCATAAACGATATTTTATTGCAAAAATACGGCGATTTCATAAAATACATAATTTTTTTTATTCATTTATATTTTATTAATTTTATTCATTCATACATTTATTTATTTATTAATTTTATTAATTTAATTTCATTCGTTTTTTTATAAAAATAATGTTATTGACATTTTTTTGAAATTATCGCAGACAATTTATTTATTTATTTATTTATTTATTTTATTTTATTTATTTATTTATTTATTTATTTTTTTTTTTGAGAGGCTAATTGGTTAAAATATTTTTTATAAGAAATAAGAGAAAAACAAACAAAAAAATTTTATTGAAAGGGACTCTTTATGTTTACATTATTTCATGACACTAGTGGGATTCGAACGCAAAATCTAAGCTCGCAGGTGATTAGCTGCGTAGTGTCTTGACCTCGCGGGCCACGGAGACCCCCACGTAACGGAATGTCGCCGTTTTTTTTTCTATTTCCATCCGTTAACTTTATTTTCAGAAAATATGGTTGAGTTTCTGATTTTTAACTAAAATGCTCTTTTGCTGTGAAAAGGGACTTTTTTCTGTGAAATTCAGGAAAAATATATCCGTAAATTTAATTTTTTTTTTTTTTTTTTTTTTTTTTTTTTTTTTTTTTTTTCAAAGAGTGTACGTAAAATTTCTGTATTCTGTAGCATAAATGTTTTATAACTGCACTGGGAATTCGTGAAACACTTTTGCAACATCAAGTGAACATAACATTTAACACTTCTGACTAAAATCGTTTTTGATTGTCTTGTAAATGTGTTGTGAATGCATTATGCCAGGTAAAATATTTTGTGGAATATATTGTTAAAAAATACATAATTTTTCCAGAAATGCAGTTATTGATTTTATTTGCAATATTAGTCAACTCACTCAGAATCTCCAGTAATTTTTTTCTGTACAGCATATTGCCATTCATTTCCTTTTTAAAATTGCGTAATTTTAAAGGCACTGTGTAAAAGAATTAAAAGTTTTTTACATGCGGTTTTTTCTTTTTCTTTTTTTTTTTTTCAACAACAATTGTAACAATTAGTTATTTACAAGATTAAACAATATCTTAGACTGCTAAAATATAGCACTTTTTTGTATTGTAAGACTTTTAGAAGAAATACCAAGAAGTATTTTCAAGTCTTTTTAAAAAAGGTGGATTAAAATGTCGAGAGGAATGCTTCTGTATTGAAAGGGATTCTATCCCACGAGAAAATGTGATAGTATTCCCGTTAGAAATTGCAGAACAGTTAATGGGACGTTATTTTTTAGCTTTTTTTGTTAATCACAGGGAAATGACTATTACCTACTGTTATTTCTATCTAGATCCATATTTGATAACTTAAAAGACTTGCGTACTTGAGAATTATTTGCGATTATTTATTCATTTATTTCTGTATAAGTCGACTCTTTATTTTTAATTCCTAAATTTTCCCTAAAATTCTTCCACATATACACGAGTATATACGGTAATAAAAATATCTGAATTTTCAGAAATATATATTACAAATTTGAAACTATTTTTCTCCCAAATTAACCTTATACTATATTAATTTTCTTTTTACAATATTGGTACTTATTTCAATTTATTAAATTAAAATCCTCTTACTATATCTAATCTATTAATATTTATAGAAAAATTATAAATTCTTAATTCGCTTTAAAAAACCATTTATTCCAAAATACGTAATTTTAAAAAATGGCTCTAAATTAAAAATATTCTTCATTAAACTTTATTTTTTAAAATACCCAATAAAACTCCTTTTTCTTTCTGTTTTTATCAATCCCTTTTTTAAAAAATCTTGTTAAATTTATTCCAAAACCACACCTTTCAAAAATATCCATTCTTTTTATTTATTTTTCTTTTTTCTTCGCGTTTGATATTTATTACGTATCAATAAATTCATTTCTTTTCTTTTTGTTTTAAATTAATCGTCTGTAATTGAATATCGTCTGTGTAATATTCGAATTTTGATTTCGATTGTAAATTAATTAAATAATAATCTTTTAAAATAAAAATTATTGTCTGAAAAAGATTCGAGAATGCTATGTTTAATCTCGGCGCTAGACATTAAATTATGTTCACATAAGAAAATCATGGTTAAAGATTATAGAATGTTCTAGAAGCTTTTATTACTTGATTTAAGTGAGGAAGCCCAGAGATGAGAAATATTCTTTCTTTTTTTTTCGATGATTCGGATTGAGACGAGACGACTTGCGAAAATTATGTTTTTATGATGGAATGTCACTACGGAGAGAGCATTTCCCGCTCTATCTGAATAGACTTTAATAAGCAATTTTGGAGCAGAAACTGTGCAGTTTAAAGAAGCTCTACGTTTATTATTTTGCTTAATTTTTATCTCTCCACGGCTCCTGTGACGTAATATTGGGAAATTTGCAAAGATTTTACTGGTTCCTATCTGAAAATCTCACATTTATTTATTGAGTAATAAATAAATGTGAATTTAATTCGTGCAAAATAAAACGAAAGTATTTTATGCATACATTTACCTGTATTTATACTGCATAAAGAGATGTACTGTATAAAAAATTTTCGAATCTCTCCACTTTTATATCATGTGGTACCACATGTTTTAGGAGAAATAACCGTGAAACATAATCAAATGTTTAATCAGTCGTTTCATAAAAAATCTCATAAACTCGTTTTATTAGGATTTTATGTATACTGGGTAGATTAAGATGCTCAGAAATTCAAAAATAGTCTTTGACTGTGTTAAATCGCAAATTTCACAAAAGATTAATTTTTCCAAGGTTATCTACAAATTAGTTATGTGATTTACTAATTTTAATTTTGTTTTTACAAATTCTCTTTATTTATTTATTTATTTTTAAGAAGAGTCGTGATTAGATAAATTGAACAAAAACAACTTTTTGATTAAGGAAAATAGCTGTTTTTCTTTTCAATACACAATCATACTACACTTTACAAAAATACTTACTTGTTCAGCATTTTCTTGAAAATAGTTTAGTCATAAGTGCATGGGAAAAACTTAAAATTTTATAGGAATGGGATAAAAAAAATATTCAATCGGTACACTTTTGTCCTAAACTGTTATGAAAGGTTTGAGAGCTAGATGCAATCAACTGAAGTCGACCTATAGCATGTTGGTATATTACTAAACAACACTTATATGGATTTTATGATGTATATAATAATAAAAATGCATATCATTATTTCGGTATTTGTTATCCAAGTTTCACAAGGCAAATTGATTCATTTAAAATAAAAACAGATGTATATGTATATACTTTATTTTGAGATTATATAAATTTAAAATTTCGTAAAAAACATTTCGATCCACATATTAAGTATATTACCTTTTTTAAAAAAATTATCTGATTTGCGTCTTCTACACTAACTATAATAGATGTTGGAAAACTAAAATCAAACAATAGCGATCATAATGCCGTTTTCGATTTAAATTCGTTTTGTTTTTTCTTGTTTAAATACATTCTGGATATTAAAATGTGAATCATTATTTAAGTTCAGATTGATGTGCAAGCATAATTCAGCATTTTTTTTCAAATTATGTCTATTTTATAAAACAAATTCCAACGCTATGCAATTTTATTCTTTAATGCAAAGTACTTAAATTTCAATAATATTTAGATAACGTTTTAAGAAGGTGAAAACTACATATTTAAATATTCAGAAAAAAATACACACTAGTATTTTATAAATTTTAAAAGAGCATTAAAAACGCAAAATAGGTAAAGTTTGAGCAGACTAAATTCAGTAAATTTTACTTTCTTCTATCTCTACAAGAAGAAAGTAAAATTAGTGAAGCTCGTGAAAAATGTTTGAAATCAGGTTTTCGACGGATTTACACTGTTTAGGAATCAGAGAATCCGAAAAATATGTTCTTACAAAATGTCTATCTGTAAGATTGTCAGTGTGTCTGTACGTGACAAAAATTTTATGGACGCTGTATCTTAAGAACAAATGCACGCAATTTCACAAAACCTTAGATTTTGTTAGACTTGATATAAACTAGACCTGATTAGTTGTTGGTGTATTTCGCTAATCAGATGGCACTGCTAGTCTGAATTATTAACAATTTCATGATAGCTATATCTCAAGAACAAATGCATGGATTTTTATAAAACTTTATATTTAGTTAGTACTTGATGTGAAATGGTGCTGATTACGATTTGCTTCAAATCGCTCAACTGGTGGTGCTGCCATGGTTCATTATTCGTGATTATTGCAATAAATCTATCTCAAGAACTAATGCATGAAATTTTCTAAAACTTCAAATTCAGATAGACCCTGATATAGATTAGTGTTGTTTAATTTTTGGGGTAAATCGCCCTATAGATGGCGGTGCTATGCTGCATTCTTCACGATTTCGCAATAAATCTATCTCAAAAACTAATGCATTGATTTTAATCAAATTTCATATTTAATTAGCATCTGATAAAAATTTGATTCTGTTTAGTTTTTGATGTATATGATCCAACATGTGACTGTGACACTGTCATGCAGGTTTTTTAAAAAGATTTTGCAACAGCTCTATCTCAAAAACATACGCACAGATTTTCATCAAACTTCTGGTTCAGTTATAAATTGACATAAGTTGTTGTTGAATAGATTTTGGCTTAAACCACCTAACCGGTGGTGCTACTAAGCTGCATTTTTCAGGAAATATTAACATGCATAAGAAAGAAGAAAGTTTAGGGATTGCCACATGTCACTAGTTTGGTACCGTTCTCTGGTGTAAAGAAATTGTTTCTACTGAGTAGGTACCTAAAAGACAATCAAAACAAGGTCTGGTCACAATTTCAATATTCTTGCGTTGCATTTAAATTTATATTATTCTGCACAAAATTACATAATAGTAATTCTAAATAAGAATTCTTTTATATAATTTTTTAATTAATTTTTCAATCAATATTCAGCAATGAAATTACGGTTAAATTTTTTAAAAATTTAATAAGTGATTTATTAAAATGACGAGCTGAGCATCTTCCGCGCAGTTTAAATGGTAGAGCAATTGGAGCTCTATTACAGGGATTCCGGGTTCGATCTCCGATTTGGACATTTTTCAGCCTGGTTCTACGCTTAGCTACCATTGTGATAAATCACTTATTAAGTGTTCTCAAATACTTTTATTTTAAATTCAATTCAATTGTTAAACTGATTTTAAATTTTCATTTTAGGTTGAAGATGGCTGAAGAAATTATACCGAAAATGCTAAGACTTGCCACTGTTACACCAACAAAAAGTGAGCATGATACGAATGTAACTAATATTGATGGGAATGTTATGAATGTTTTTAATGCTCAAATTATCCGTGCTCTCGCCCAAGGATTTGGAATACCATTTCAAATTATTATGGCCCCAGATGATACATTTGGATCAAAGATGCCTAATGGCACTTGGAGTGGTGTAATTGGAATGATTGCAAGAGGAGAAGCTGATCTAAGTGTAAGCGGTCTTACTATGCATAATGAACGCAGAGATGTGGTAAATTTCACTTTTCCGATGTACATATCTGATGTTTCATTTATGGTAACCAAACCAGAACCGTATCCCAAAAAATTTGCGGTATTTGATGTTTTCTACACTGAAGTATGGATTGGTATAGGAATATGTCTGATACTAGTATCATATATTTTGTATATTCTTTTGAAGAGAAGAGAAATCTATCCTACTGTTTTAGTAGATACTATCGGAACTCTATTAGAGAAGTCATTTTCTTTCAAAGTCAGATACAAAAACACAATTTGTTTGCTTATTACATGGTTTTTAACGACTCTTATTCTTGTTATCAGCTACAAAGCTGTTATATTGTCCGTCATGACCTTTCCCAGAATGGTTGGAATTCGTGACATATCAGATTTAGCAGAAGCAGCAAAGGAAGGAACAATCAAATGTATCTCATATAAAGGAGGATATCCCAGTGTTGCATGGTTTGAAGCAAATGATGAGAGACTGGAAGCTATCGAAGAGTGCAGAAAACGGACTGAAGCAGAAGGTATATATGATCAACCCGGATTTTTAGATTATGAAGGTAGGAAAGCATTTATTTCGGACAGATTAGATTTAGTCACATACAAAAGAGATTATTTTGTATCTGAAGATTCTTTTATTTTGTCTCACCTTGGAATAGCTTATTCGAAAAACTTCTGTTGCCCAAGAAAATTGGAAAATGTTGTTCGCCGTATTGTTGAGGCAGATCTTTATGCTAAGACTCTCCGAGACCGAGAATACCGGGCTCAACTACGTATGCCAAAACCGAAATCTGATAAGAACGAAGGTATTTTGGCGTTGACGCTTGAAGATTTCAGTGGATCTTTTATTGTTCTCGCAATAGGGCATATATTTTCCTTGTTGATTTTCATGATTGAATTTTTAGGAAGACATCTTGGAAAAGTTGCGCATAATGTTGAAAAAGGGGAAGATAATATTGGAAAATATGCTGAAAAGGGGGAAGATAATATTGGAAAATATGCTGAAAAAGGGGAAGATAATAATGAAAAACACGAGAAAAAAGTTTCAAATAATGTTGAAAAAGGTGAAGAAAGTTATGCCAATGATGTTGAACAATTTTCAGACAATTTAAAAAAATACTGATTTTTTTTTTTTTTTTTTTTTTTTTTTTTTTTTGCTTTTGCATCCAGTTTTGAAAATTCTACAAAAATTGTCTCGTAACGAGAGCTGATGCTGAAATTTAAGTATTGAAAAAGTAAGTTTATCTTATATATTCTTTTAGCGATTTTAGAACGTACTTTTTGCTTCAAGTGTGCATTCAAATTACACTATACAAACTCTGACACAATGTTTCATGCCGAAAAACAGAAAGTATAATCATATTCATAAAGCGTATTTGTTTTCTTAAAATTTTAGAAATCAAGGGTACATCGACACTTCTATTGCCCAAGAAAATTAGAAAATGTTGTTCGCCGTTTTGTGGTTTAGGCAGATCTTTATGCTAAGACTCTTCGAGACTGAGAATACCGGGCTCAAACACGCATGTTACCACGGAAATGTGATAAGCCGAAAGAGCGGGTATTTTGGAGTTGATGACGCTTGAAGACTTCAATGGATCTTTTATTGTTTTCGCTTTTAGCATATATTTTCCTTTTTGATTTTCATGATTGAAATTTTTGGAATACATTGTGGAAAAGTTGCATATAATGTTGAAAAAAGGGAAGATAATACTTTAAAATATGTTGAAAAAGAATTAGATAATATTGGAAAACATGATAAAAAATTCTTCAAATAATGTTGAGAAAGGTGAAGAATCAATGCCATTGTAGTTGAAAATTTTTTTTCAGACAATTTAAAAAAATGATGTTTTTTTTTTTTTTTTTTTTTTTTTTTTTTTTTTTTTACTCTTGCACCCACTTTGAAAATTCTACAAAATTTGCTTGGTAACGAGAGATGAAGCTAAAATTTAAGTTGGGATAAGGTACTTTTAACATACATACTTTTTTAGCGATTTTATAAAGATGCTTTTTGATTCAAGTGTGCATTTAAATTAAACTACACAAATTCTTACACAATATTGCATGTTAAAAAATAGAAAATATAATCATATTCATAAAGTATATTTGTTTTCTTAAAATTTCCGAAATCAAGGGTACATAGACTCTTCTGCTGCCGAAGAAAATTAGAAAATGTTGTTCGACGTATTGTTGAGGCAGATCTTTTTACTAAGACTCTTCGAGACTGAGAATACTGGGTTCAAATATGCATGCCAACAGTGGCGCCAACTTTTGTAAAATATTGGGTTGGCTCAAAAATATTTTTGTAAAATGGTGCGACCAGTTTATATTTTTTTGAAGGGTTGACAGATGATGAAAGATCAGAATTTTAAGTCAAGCAGTCATGTTTTTATAAAGTTGCAATTTTATTGAATTATATTCTCAATTATATTTCTTGTAAAAACATTTATATTTTTCGTAATGTCATGATATCATAAACATTACTACAACTTGAATTAGAAGAAAATTAAACATGGAAGCAAAACAACTTCAATCATTTGGGATTTATAGGTGTTAGTCGGAGAATTAAAACACATGGTCATTGGCGAAATAAATTTTATTCTTTGGAGAAAAATGAATAATAAAATAATAATGAAATAAATAACTAGAACAATGAATTTGGGTACGCTATGATTGAAATTTATTGAGTGGGCTCGAGGCCCACGAGCTCATATAAGTTGGCGCCACTGCATGCCAACACCAAAATCTGACAAATACGAAAGAGCAGGCATTTTGGCGTTGACAATTGAAGATTTCAATGGAGCTTTTATTGTTCTCGCTTTAGGACAAATATTTTCCTTGTTCATTTTCATGATATAAATTTTAGGAATACATTCTAAAAAAAGGGGCGTATACTGTTAAAAAACCAAGGGAAGATATTATTGGAATATATGCTGAAAAAGAGGAAATATAATATTGGAAAATATGAGAAAAAAGTTCAGATAATATTGAAAAAATATGAAAAAAGCTTCAAATGATATTGAAAAAAAATACGAAAAAGGTAATCCCAATGATGCTGCAAATTTTTGAGATAATTCAGAAAAATAATGATAATTTATGCTCTTGCATCCAACTTCAAAAATACTACAAAATTTGTTTGATAACGCGAACTGAAGCTAAAATTTAAGTTGTGTTAAGATACTTTTACTCTTAATTTATAAATTCTTTTAGTAATTTTATAAAGGAATTTTTTGCTTGCAGCTTGCACCCAAATTACACTACACGAACTGTGACACAATATTCCATCATTCCACGCTTTTATTGTTCTCGCTGTAGTGCATATATTTTCCATGTCGATTTTCATGATTGAAATTTTATGATTACATCCTGGAAAAGTTGCATATAATGTTGAAAAAAGGGTGAATGATATTGAAAAATATAAGAAAAATTTTACAGATAATGTTGAAAAAGAGAAAGATAATGTTGGAAAATATAATGGTGGGAAAGATAATGGTGGAAAAAAGTTTCAAATAATATTGAAAAAAAAAAAAAAAAAAGAAAGAAAGAAAGAAAAAGAAAAGAAAATTATTTCAATGATGCTGAAAATTTTTCAGATAACTCAGAAAAATATTGATGTTTTATACTCTTGCACCTAACTTCAAAAATTCTACAAAATTTGTTAGTTACCGAGAGCTGAAGCTAAAATTTACGCTGTGATAAGATGCTTTTACTCTTAATTTATAAATTCTCTTAGTGATTTTAAAGTATACTTTTTGCTTGAAATTTGCAGCGAAATTATACTACACAAAGTCTAACGTAATATTCCATGCTTTTATTGTTCTCGTGATAGGGCATATATTTTCCTTGTTGATTTTCATGATTGAAATTTTACGATTACATCCTGGAAAAATTGCATATATTATTGAAAAGGGGAAAATAATACTGGAAAATATGTTGAAAAGCGGGAAGGTAATGTTGGAAAATATAAGAAAAAAGTTGCATATAATGTTGGAAAATGTGTGAAAAAAGTTTCAAATAATGTTGAAAAAAATAAAGTAAATAATTCCAAAAATGCTGAAAATTTTTCAGATAATTCAGAAAAATATTGGAGTTTAATACTCTTGCACCCAATTTCAAAAACTCAACAAAGTTTGTTTGATAATGAGAGCTGAAGCTAAAATTTAAGGTGTGATAAGGTGCCTTTAATCTTACTTTATAAATTCTTTTAGAGATTTTATAACGAAACATTTTGCATCAAGTTTGCACTGAAATTACATAACACAAACTCTAACTCAATATTCCATGCTTAAAAATAGAAAGTATAATCATATTCTTTGACGCCTATTTGTTTTCTTAAAATTTCAGCGATCATGAGAAGGTACAGAAATAATTGCTGTAATTGAAAATTACATTACTATGGCTAGAAAAAGTATTAACTTATCAACTTTTTTGCTTTCTCATATTTTCTGATAAAATCAGATTAAAATGTTGCAAAATGAACTGTAAAAATTCTAAACAAATATTTCTAAAAATCCTTTATATTTATTTACTAAAATGTAAACATTCCACATATGGAAATATGTATAACGTTTTTAATACTATAATTTGCATAATTGTATATTTTGCATATATATCTTTATAAAATAGGCTTTAATAATGTATATTGCATACTAGAAATAATATTTTTATGTGCTATTAAAGTATTTATTTAATTGTTTATTTACAATGACTATAAAGATTAGAAATTATTAATATTTATGAATTAAGAAAAATCGCATTTGTGTCTTAAAAACTATTTATTTCATAATCATATTGAAAAGGATTTTTTTAATAAACTCTCTTTTAAATGGTTAATAATACATGTATCTGGTCAAAACTATTGTCCAATAATTGGAAAGCTAAAAATATGCATAAAAGAGGTTGGCTGTGATAAGACACTTTTAATTTATAAATTCGTTTAGTGATTTTATAACTATACTTTTTGCTTCAAGTTTGCATTCAGAATACACAAGACAAAATCCAAACCAATATTCCATGTTTTTATTGTCCTCGTAATAGGACATATATTTTCCTTGTAGATTTTTATGATGGAAATTTTACGAACACATTTTGAAAAGTGGCATATAAGGTTTAAAAAAGAGAAGATTTTTGGAAAAAATGTTGAAAAAGATGGAGATTATATTGGAAAATATAAGAAAAAGTTCCAGATAATGTCGAAAAAAAAGGAAGATAATATTAGAAAATACGTAAAAAAAAGTTTCAAATACCGTTGAAAAAAAAAGAAAGTACTTCAAAGACGCTTAAAATTTTCATATAACTCATAAAAATGTTGATGTTCTGTACTCTCGCACCTAATTTCAAAATTTCTACAAAGTTTGTTTGATAATGGGAGGTGAAGCTAAAATTTAAGGTGGGATAAGTTATGTTTACTCTTACTTTATAAATTATTTTAGAGATGTTATAACGATACTTTTTGCATTAAGTTTGCACTCAAATTACACTACACAAACTCTAATATAATATTCCAAGTTGAAAAATAGAAAGTATCATGTTATTCATTAAAGCCTATTTGTTTTCTTAAAATTTCAGTGATCAAGAGTACAAGGCCCAAAAAGTAATTGCTGTAATTGAAAATGTACATTACTATGGATAGAAAAAGTATTAACTTATCAATTTTTTTGCTTTATCACATTTTCTGATAAAATCAGATTAAAATGTTGCAAAATGAACTGTAAAAAATACTAAACAAATAATGCTAAAAATCCTTTATATTTATTTGCTAAAATGTAAACATTTCACGTATGGAAATATGTATAACGTTTTTAATACTATAATTTGCATAATTGTATAATTTGCATACATATCTTTATAAATTAGGCTTTAATAATGTATATTGCATATTAGAAATAATATTTTTATGTACTATTAAAGTAGTTTATTTAATTATTTATTTAGATTGGCTACAAACATTAAAAGTTATTAATATTTATGAATTAATAATAATCACATTTGTGGCTTAAAAACTATTTATTTCATAATCATATTGAAAATGATTTTATTCTGACTCTCCCTTTAAATGGTTAATAATACATGTATCCAATCAAGCTTATTGTCCTATCTTGAATGCTAAAAATATACATTAAAGAGGCTAGAGCACATCATTTTACAACTTTTAAAAATATAAGATAGAACTCGTCGAATTTCTACGAAAGTAAATGTTTAAGAAGGAATTGTTTCATTGATTATTAATAATTCTGCTAAGTTAGTCACAATAAAAAGTGGACCTTATATTCGTAAGTCTAATACTTAAACGAATGATATTTAACCTAATTAACAAAATACTATTTCTATAGAACTCAGTTGTAGAAATTATTAAAATTAAACTGTAATTGATATGTAAACAATAAAACATAGTAAAGATCTTTTATTATTATAAAATTATCAATTAAAGATCTTATGCACGGTATTCTAAAATGAGAAAAAGCAAAATGTACCCCACTTTAACTCAATCGTAGAATTTTTTTTCCGTGAAATTGAAACCCGACATTATTTTTACCATCTTAAAATTTACATATGCATCTCTCTTATCCGTGTTCACGCTTTTGAAAAAATGGTATTTTAATTTGGTCATTGCAAAATCATTTTAATTCAAAACTTGAAACATAGTTTGCTATTAGCTGTAAAGAGATACTAATTTATTTATATTCTTTTATTAGTGTAAATGGAAATTTCTGAAATAATCTGCATGCAATAAATACGATAACAATATTCCTTTGATGTCAGACTGTAAAAACTGAGTGTTGTATAGAGTTTAAAGAAAGTTTTTAATAATCTAAAAATACTTTAATTGATAAATAAAAACGAACTAAAACCAAAATTCGCAGAATTTTATTATTATGTCTAGAATGAAAATTCTTCACATAGCACGTATATTAAATGCAATATTTTTTTTTCACTTTTTATGAAAAAATGGTAACAAAAAGATACAGGGATTTGATTTTTTAATTTTACTTTTAATGGAAATGGAGTATGTCTGTTGCCACAATTCAAAAACGGTATAAAAAAAACTACAAAAAATTAATAACTCAAAAACAAATAAAGATACAGCTTTAAAAAGTAATTTTTTTCCCTTATGCTATGGTGTTAAAATTGAAAATGTGCAAAGTTTAGAATTTAAAAAAATATACAGAAGAAAAAATTGCAAAACTGAAATTTATTTTTAGATTTCAAAGTGTTGACGTACGCATTACGCACAGATACGTTTGGCTTTTATAATATAGATAAATTTTATGGAAGTATATATATAAGAATAGGTCATAGAAGTCTATATTTCATAAAAGAATATAATATGAAATTTTGGTTTAAAAAAAGTTATTCTTTTCATTTAGCCATCTTAAACTTTAACTGATGTGACAGAAAATGTAATACAACTAGTGTGAAGCGGTCTGTGAGACCTCAAAATCCAAAGATGAATAAAACGCGTGATTAACTCATAGGGTGAAGTTTTTGTGCTAAATCTTTTGTACAGGACAATTATAATTAACATTCATCTATTTAAAAGTATTTGGTGATAATACTAAAGTTCCAACTGCTACTAAATTTTGGCAGTGTTTCCAGTCAAAGTGAAAATTGCAAATTAAACTATAAAAATTGAATTAAGCAGTATTCTGTGAGACCGTTAACATTAGTTAAAGGTTAACAAAGAAAAATCTATGAACACGAAAAATTTGGTTAATTTGAGGAAATGAATATTCATCTTGTACTGCTACTTGTCCTTCATAAATAATATTTCTCCTGCAATTTTTATGTAAAACCTACCTTTATATTTCACCCTCTTAACAATGAAAAATCTATGAACATAAAAAAGTCCTGCCCTTTATTGCTGCCAGAAAAAGTAATTCATAAATAATTATTTCCTGAAGTTTTCATGTAAAACCTATTTTTATATTACTTCATTTCAACAATGAAAAATTTATGAACATAAAAATGTCTTCATTTAAGCAAATAAATTTTACCATTTTATCATCTTAACAATTTAAAAACTGTGACCATAAAAAATGTTCTTATTTAAGCAAATAAATATTCATCTTACCTATATCCATATATAATATTTTCCTGCAGTTTTTATGTAAAACTTACCTTTATATTTTGCCATCATAACAATAAAAATATATTAATAAAAAAAATCCTCCTTTTCATTTGATCATTTTAACAATGAGAAATCTTCTTTCTTGCTAAACCTTTCTTGCTAACAGAAAAAGTAATTCATACATAATTATTTTCTGCAGTTTTCATGTAAAATCTACCATTACATTTCACCATTTAACAATGAAAAATCACATAAAAATGTCTTCATTTAAGCAAATAAATTTTACCATTTATCATCTTAACAATTTAAAAACTGTGAACATAAAAAATGTTCTTATTTAAGCAAATAAATATCCATACTGTGCTGCCCTTTCTGGATAACAGATAAAGGCCTTCATAAATACTTATTTCCTGCAGTTTCATGAAAAACCTACCTTTACATTTCTCCAATTCACAATGAAAAATCACATAAAAAATGTCTTTATTTAAGCAAATAAATTTTTCCTTTTCACCATCTTGACAATGAAAAATCTATGAACATAAAATATGTCTTTATTTAACTAAATAAATATTCATCATGTGCTGTCATTTCTTGCTAACAGAAAAAGTCATTCATAAATAATTATTTTCTGCAGTTTTAATGTAAAAGCTATTTTTAAATTTTGCTATCTTAACAATAAAATTCGATGAACATAAAAAAAATGTCTTTATTTAAACAAACGAATATCCATCTTGTGATGTCCTTTCTTGCTGACAAAAAAAAAAAAAAAAAAAAAAAAAAAAAGTCATCCAGAGATAATTATTTCATGCAATTTTCCATGGCAAATTCCATCTTCACTTTTCGCCATTTTAATTATGAATTTTCATGATTATCAAAAAAGTCTCCACTTAAACAAATGAATATCTATCTTGTGCTGAGAATTCTTGATAACCGAAAAAGTTATTCTTTGATAATTATTTCGTGCAGTTTTCATGTAAAAGCTATTTTTGCCTTTCAGCATATCAACAATGGAAAATCTATGACCAACAAAATAGTCTTTATTTAACGTTTATCTACCGCTTTATGAATCCATGAAAATTTTACATTCTAAATTATTTTACGCAAATTGTTTAAACTAAATTAAAATATTTACATAATCATTTAATAAATATTTGGCGGATTTTAGAAGGATTGAAGAATTTTTAAGGATTAATAAAATTTGGATTCACAGGGATTTTGTGCAATTTTTATAACCCCACTCAAATCGCTTATTTTTAATTATTTTCTTAGTATTTTGTAGAATTATAAAATGAACCAATATGATGTTCTTACAGAATAAATATAGAAATATTTTCGCTTTGAAAAATCCCCATCCCCCTCCCTCAACGCCAAGAAAGCTAAACAGATGCAAAGGCAAATGAAATCACTCTTTTAAAATATTTTTGTTTTGTGTAACCAATAATGCTTTTGGAACAAGATAAAGTAACGTATCTGTAACTGATTATAAACAGTATTATAACTAACTGACGTATTAAATAATTTTATATTAAGTTATTTTAATGGTACTTATAAGTACCGTTGGTAGATAAAAGGTTAAGCAAATGAATATCCTTATTGTGTTGTCACTTTTAGTAATAGAAAAAGTCATTCATTGATGATTAATTCATACAGTTTTCATATAAAAGGGCTAAGAAAAAATACATAAATTTATTAAATTTCGAAGCATCCTAAATATGAGACACTAGGCATACAGAATTAAGAATTATCGTTTTCGTGACTTAAAATCAATTTAATTATTAATCATATTGAAAATGATTTCGATTAATACGTTAAATGGTTAATAATACATGTATCCACTCAGTCTTATCGTCCTATATTGGAACGTGAAAAATATGCATAATAAAAGGCTGGAACGAATCATTTTACAATATTTAAAAATACAAATTCCATAGAAATCTATATATAAATATAGTTCATAAAAAAGTCTATATTTCATAAAAGAATATAATCTGAAATTTTTGTGAAAAAAAAGCTAATCTGTACACTTCGTCATCTTAACTTTTAACTGATGTGACAGAAAAAGTAACATAACTAGTATGAAGCGGTCTGTAAGACCGTAATATCTAAAGACGAATAAAACGCATGATTAGTTCATAGGATGATGTTTTAGTAATAAATCTTTTGTAGAGGACTGTTCTAATTAACATTCATCTATTTAAAAGTCTCTGGTGATAATACTAAAGTTCCAAACGAAACAAAATTTTGTTACCTTCTGTAGTTAAACTGAAAATTACAAGTTAAACTATGAAAATTTAAATAAGCAGTGGTCTGTGCGACCGGTAAAATTAGTTAAAGGTTAACAATGGAAAATCTATGAACATAAAAAATGTCTTCATTTAAAGAAATAAATATTTATCTCTTGCTAACAGAAAAAGGCATTCATAAATAATAATATCCTGCTGTTTTCAGGAAAACTTGCCTCTATATTTTAACATCGTAACAATGAAAAATCTATGAACATAAAAAATGGCTTCATTTAAGCAAATAAATATTCATTTTATATATATATATATTCATAAATAATATATAATAAATAAATAATAAATAATAAATAATAAATAATTCATAAATAATAAATATTCATTTTATATATATATATATATATATTACATTTTGTCATTCGATGAACAGAAAAAAATCTGTATTTAAACAAATGAATATCCAATCTTCCAATCTAAAGGAAGTCCGGATTTAAAAAAAAATATTTATTGAATTATAATTTTGAATTTTTAGCGTTTGTTAACCATAATGAAAATCACATGATATTTTGTTCACAAAATCCACTGTGATTTTGTCCACAAATATCAGATATACTTCCCCCCATTCCATATATGAAAGAGGTAGCATTGAAGATTAAAATAGATTTTTAAAAATTAGGTAAACATATTCCAATAACCTCGCATCCGTTCCTATTCAAGAAAATAAGAAATGAAGTTGAAAAATATAAAGAAACCCTGACTACAGGAGTATATAAAATAAGTGGAATAAATGAAAATAACGAGAATGTAGAATATATAGGAATGACAAAAAGAAAAAAAAATTGCTAAAAGAAAAAAAGAGCATTTAAGAGATTTAAAACACAATAAAATAAATACAGCTTTGTCGCGAAATAACTATAAGACCCCTTTAAAAATAAAATTTCAAAATACGTTGGTGGTTCAATAACTATTGTCTTTAGTATATGTAAAATATTTTTACTGCAATGGCTAAAATGGAATATCGATGTCTAAAGTCTTAAATGTCAATATACTCAATTTTAGGACCGTAGCTGCTATATTAACATAGTTTTTGAGGAAGGGGTGAAGTTTTAAAGTCATATTTCTGAGGTAGTTTTTAAGGAGCGGTGGTGGAGTGAAAAGCTGATTTGGAGCTTACGAGACTACATTTGTGACAATGGTTGAGATTTGGCTACATCAGAATGATCCCGAATCCAAACGACAGTAGTTCTGTCTCATCCATTGTCACAAATCTAGGCCGATAAGCTAAAAATCATCTCTTCACCCCCTTCTTTCACTCCTCCCTCCAAAACAAAGTGACTATGTCAGCGACAATTCTGGAATTTAGCATGTAAGCATATAAGACATTAGGCTTCAATATGTCACAGTAACCATTGCAGTAGAAATATTTTATATACAGATACAAAATTATTGAACCTTCTTCGTATAGACGACACTTTAAAAAATGTTGTAGAAAATAACAGCAGGAAGTTTTTGTGCAAATGCATTTATTCTGCAACATTTAGTATTATGTTAATGACCATCGTTCGGATCTTTGTTTGTTAGTTAAAACCTTTTTATTTTTTTATCAGCTAATTTTGAATACAACTAATTTTGGAACGCATGCTACTAACACATTTGCCAATTTTCAAATGAATCCATTGAAAATAGAAAGATTTGAATAATGTCCACTGTTTTCTTAAATATTAGAGACAAAATATAAACTATCTGTTTCTAGTTCTTTTCTACATCGTTTTCTATATCGTCTTTTCTTTTCAAAAAGTGAAAATTATTGCTGTGAAACATCCCATTCTTTTCGTTTAATCGAAAAGGATTCAGTTTACGATATTACCAAGAAAATATTTATTTTCCTTTGTAAAATGATGCATCAAATGTGTTGTTCATAGGAAATCTTTGGCTGTAGTTTATGAATCTGCAAAAGTCTACACATATGACTGAAAAGAGATAAACACAGTCTCATGACGGAAACTTCACGGAATGTTTTTATGTTTGCGATAGGGAAATATCTCGGAAATCAGTATATACTGGAAAATATATAATATTTTATTGATATGAATGTTCCGTTTATGTTTACTTTGTGCATTTATGTTTGAAAGAAGAGACTTTTTTAAAGATAATAATAAAATTTCAAATCGTTTTATAGAGGTTACATTGCCAAATAGACTTATTCTCTTATATTAATTCTTATTTAATAATTACTTTTTCTTTTTTTTTTTATATCGATCAACATTTGCACTAATATTCGTTGATTTAATAACAGAAATCTTTGATAATCATAAAAATAAACCTCATATGCTATCAAAATATATTTAGATAGATGAAATTAAAATATTTATATATATATAGAATAAATTATAAAATGTTTACATTTTAAGTAAATTAAAATACAAGACGTCTTTTATACAACAAAAGGATGTAAAAACAAAACGAAAAAGTATTAAAAATTTTCAGTTTTTTTTTTTTTTTAATTTGAGAAACAAACTATAAATCCTGTGTTTCTATTTATTTACTACATCGTTTTCTGTATCATCTTTTCCTCTTTAAAAGAGAAAAGCATTGCTTTAAAGCACCCCATTTTTTTCACCTAATCGAAGAGCACACAGTTTATATAAACTTACAAGAAAACACTTTTTTCTGTGTATGAACTCATGCCTCAAATGTGTCGTTCATAGGAAATCTTGAGCTGTAGTTTATGAGACTGCAAAAGAATATACTTAGGACTGAAAAGAGGTCTTACGTCGAAAACTTCACTGTATGTCTCTATTGTTATAAGGAAATATCTAGAAAATCAGTATACACTGGGAAATACATAATTTTTTTTTCGATACGAATGTTTAGTTTATGTTTACTTTATGTATTCAAGTTTGAAAGAAGATATTTTCTAAAGATAATTTTAAAATTTACAATAGTTTTATAGATGTTACATTGACAAATAGAATTATTAAATAATAAAATTCTTAATAATAATTTATTTATTTATTTATTTATTTGAGATCTCTAAAAGCTTTTTTGAAAAAGAAAAAAATTGAAAATTCGGAATAAATAAATGTGCCAAAATACATTCTGTATTTACCAATGGCTTCAGAAATTCAAGAGCGGCTGCAAAATTCAGCTGTGTAAATTAGAAGATGGAAGTTACTGAATTCGAACTCATACCGTTTTCGTCACTACAAACTATACTTTAAAAATTGCTTTTTTTTTATATTGATCAATATTTACACTAATATTCGTTGATTTAATATTAGACATATTTGATTATTCAGAGAAATATATCGTATATGCTATCAAAATACATTTAGACAGATCAAATTCTAAAAAAAAAAAAAAAAAAAAAAAAAATCTTATACAGTAAATTGTAGAATGTCTACGATTTTTAGGAAAATTAAAATACAAGACATCTTTTAATAACAAAATGAAAAGAAAACAACGTAAAAAAGTACTGAAGTTTTTCAGTTTTCTAAAATATATATATGTATAATAAAAAAAAAAAAATGTTTTTTTTTTTTTTTTTTTTTTTTTTTTCTACATCGCTTTTTATATCATCGTTTCGTTTCTAAAAGCGAAAAGTGTTGCTGTAAACTACTCCATTTTTTTCACTTAATCGAAAAGGCCTCAGTTTAGGACCTTACCATGAAAACAGTTATTTTCATTAGTAAACTGATGCATCAAATGTGTCGTTCAAAGAAAATCTTGGGCTGTAGTTTATGTTACTGCAAAAGACTATACTTATGATTGAAAAGAGATAAACACGGTCTTGTGTCAGAAACTTAAAGGTATGTTTCTATTGTGATAAGGAAATATCTCGGAAATCAGAATAAACTGGGAAATACGTAACGTTTTATTGATACGAATGTTTAGAGTATGGATACTTTATATATTAGCGTTTGAAAGAAGATATTTTTTAAACATAATAATGAGATTTTCAGTCGTTTTATAGATGCTACATTGACACATTAGAACTATTCTCTTCATTGTCATATTACTAAATACCGAAATTCTAAATAATTAAATTTTTTCTGAAAAACCACAAAAAGCTTTTTAAAGGAAAACTAGCCGGATGTGTCATTCCCAAAACTTTCTTCGATCTTACACACGTTAAAACTTCGAGAAAAATGAAACATTGCGGCGTCTCCGGTTTGGTAATTTACACCTAAGTTCAAGCTAACAACAAATTATTTTAAGTTCTAACTGTATTTTAAAGTTGATGAAAGTCCGTGTATTAGTATTTGAGATAGAATTATCACAGAAATTGTAAAATAATATTACAGAATAATTGTAGAATGCCTATGATTTTTAAGAAATTTAAAATATAAGACGTCTTTTAAATAATAAAAGGATATAAAAACAAAAATTATTCAAGATTTCTTCAGTTTTTTTTAATGTTAGAAACGAGCTATAGATTCTGTATTTCTATTTATTTTCTACGTCGTTTTCTAAATTGTCTTTTATGTTCTAAAAGCAAAAAGTATTGCTGTAAAACGCTCCATTAATCGAAAAAGACTCTGTTTATGACCTTAGCAAGAAAACACTTATTAAGGGGGCTCAGGGGTTGAAAACTTTTTAAAAAATCGATTTTTTTAATGATCTAATTTGATTTCATTTAATTCTTAGCTCAATGCAAAAAATCGCATGAAAATATTTGCATTTTCAACGAAGTTATGAGTATTTATGTATCAACACTTTCATAGCCGCATCCATATAATTTCAACTTTAAGTCACGTTTTCTCAAAACTTGATTTTTGATGACTAACACAAAGATTAAAAAAAAACTATTTCATGGAATTGCTTAATTTTTTGTTTGCATGCATATAACATCATTATTTAGATTATGAATTAATGTATTTTAGATAGTTTAATATTTTGAGTATTTTTGATGGAAAAAAAGTTGTATTTTTTAGGGGTTTTTTAAATTTTCAACTTTGAGAGATTTTTTAATACTGTTTTTATTAAGTGATAGTTATATCCTTAATTCATAATCTAGATTATGATGTTATATGCATGCAAAAAAAAAAAAAAAAAAAAAAAAAAAAAAAAAAAAAAAGTCATTCTATTAGATAGTTTTTTTTAAATCTTGGTGTTAGTCGTCAAAAATCAAGTTTTGAGAAAACACGACTTAAAGTTGAAATTATATGGATGCGGCTATGTAAGTATTGATACATAAATGCTTACAACTCCGTTAAAAAATGCTAATATATTTATGCGGTTTTTTGCATTGAGTTAAGAATTAATTAAATAATCAAACAAGAACATAAAAAAAATCAATTTTTTGAAAAGTTTTCAACCCCTGAGCCCCCTTAACTTTGTTAACTGATGCATCAAATGTGTCGTTCATAGGAAATATTTGGCTGTAGTTTATGAGTCTGTAAAAGACTAACTCATGATTGTAAAGAATTAAACGAGGTCTTATGTTGCAAACTTCACTGTGTGTTTCTATTGTAATAAGGAAACATCTAGAAACTCAGTATAAATTGAGATACATAATTTTTTATCGATACGAATGTTCAGTTAATATTTACTATATCTATTCGTGTTTGAAAGAAGATATTTTCTAAAGATAATAATAAATTTTAGAATCGGTTTAAAGAGGTTACATTGCCAAACAGAATAATTCTCTTATATTAATTCTTATTTAAGCATTACTTTTTCTTTTTACATCGATCAACATTTGCGCCATTATTCATTGATTTAATTACAGATATTTTTTAAATTATCTATAAAAATAAATCTCATATACTATCGAAAATATATTTAGACAGATTAAATTTAGTATATATATATATATATATATATATAATATATTACAGAATAAATTATAAAATGTCTATAGTTTTAAGGTAAATTAAAATACAAGATGTTTTTTAAATAAAAAATGAAATAAAGACAACACGAAAAATTATTCAGGTTTTTAGGTTTTTTTTTTTTTTTTTTTAAATATTAGAAACAAACTATTAATTCTATTATAACAATATTAATTCTATTATAACTATTAATTCTCTAATAACTATTTCTTTTCTACATCCTTTTGTATATTACCTTTTCGTTTCTAAAAGCGAAAAGTATCGCTGTAAAACATTCCATTTTTTTCACTTAATCGAAAAGGACTCAGCTTACGAGCTTACCAAGAAAACTCTTATTTTCCTTTGTAAACTGATGCATCAAATATGTCGTTTATAGGTAATTTTGGGCTGTAGTTTATAAGACTGCAAAAGGCTATACTTATGATTGAAAAGAGATAAACACGATCTTTTGTCGGAAACTTCATGGTATGTCTCTATTGTTATAAGAAAATATCTAGAAAATCTGTACAAGCTGTGAAACTCATAAAATGTTATCGATCCGAATGTTTAGTTTATGTTTACTTTATCTATTCATGTTTTAAAAAAGAAATATTTTTTAAAGTAATATTAAAATTTAGAATTGTTTTATTGATACTACATTGCCACTAAGATTTAATCTCTTCATTGGCATATTATTATATACTGAAATTCTGAATAATTATATATTTTTTAAAGCATTAGAAATCATTTTAATGAAATACAAATCGGATGTGACAATCCCCAAACTTTCTTCGATCATACGTACGCTAATACTTCCATAAAAATGAAACATAGCAGCGTCACCGGTTTGGTAATTTACACGAAAGTTTAAGCAACAACAACTTATTTCAAATTCTAACTTTATCTGAAATTTGATGAAAATCCGCGTGTCAGTATTTGAGATAGAATCATCGCAGACATTGTAAAATAATATTACAGAATAAATTGTAGAATGCCTAAGGTTTTTAGAAAAATTAAAATACAAGACTTTTTTAAATAACAAATGAAATAAAAATAACAACACGAATAAAATATCTCAGTTTTTTTTTTTTAAATCTTAGAAACAAAATGTTAATTCGGTGTGTCTATTTCTTTTCTACGTCGTTTTTTAAATCGTCTTTTTTTCTAAAATCGAAAAGTATTGTTGTAAAACACCCCATTTTTTTCGCTAATCGGTAAGCACTCAGTTTACAACCTTACAGAGAAAACGGTTATTTTCCATATTAAACTGACGCATCAAATTTGTCGTTCATGGGAAATCTTGGGCTATAGTTTATGAGTTTGAAAAAGACCATAGCTTTGATTGAAAAGAGATAAACGCGATCTTATGTCAGAAACTTCATTGCATGTTTCTATTGTGATATAGAAGATAAGAATAAACTGGGAAATACATAAAATTTTATCAATATTAAGGTTTAGTTTATCGTTACTTTATGTGTTCGTTTTTGAAAAAAGGAATAATTTTTAAGGTAATAATGAAATTTAGAATCGTTTTATAAATGTTACATTTACAAATAGAGTTATTCTTATCATTGGCATACTATTAAGTACTGAAATTCTTAATAATTATATTTCATTCGGAAAATTTCAAAAAGTTATTTGATGAAAAAAAAAAATCAAAATTCAGAAGAAATAAATATGTTAAAACACATTTTAGGTTTACTTTAGAAACTATTAGGCATTTACTAGATTTACTTCCAGTTGTCTTCAGAAATTCAACGTGTAAATTGGAAGATGGAAATTATTGGATTCAAATTCATGCAGTTTTCGTCGCCGCCAGCCGTACCTTTGAGTTTCCGAATTTCCACTCTTTGCTTAAATACGGTTTAGTTGCACTTACAAAGTTCAAATGGACGGTAATGAACTAATCGTTGTGTAACACTCACTGAAATTTAAGCATAAATTTTCTTTTTTTTTTTTTTTTTTTTTTATCTAGATCAATATTTATACTAATATTCGTTGATTTAATTACAGATATCTTTCATGATTTCTAAAAATAAATCCCATATGTTATCAAAATATATTTAGATAAATTAAATAAATAAAAAAGATTAAATTATAAAATGTCTACGGTTTTTAGGAAATTTAAAATACAAGACGTTTTTAAATAACAAATAAAATAAAAACAACACAAAAAAAAAAAAAAAAAAAAAAAAATTAAAAATTCTCGTTTTTTTTTTTTTTTTTTTTTTTTTTTTTTACTTAGGAACAAACAGTAGTTTTAATGTTTCGAATTCTTTTCTATATCGTTTTCTAAATCATATTTTTTTTCTTTTTAAAGCGAAAAGTATTGTTGTAAATCACACCATTTTTTACCGAGAAAACGCTTATTTTCCGTTGTAAACTGACGCATCAAATATGTTGTTCATGGGAAATCTTGGGCTGTAATTTATGAGTTTGCAAAAGACCATAGTTTTGATTGAAAAGAGATAAACGCGATCTTATGTCGGAAACTTCAATGTATGTTTCTATTGTGATGTGGAAATATCCAGAAAATCAGAATAAACTAGGAAATACATAAAATGTTATCGATATGAATGTTTAGTTTATCGTTACTTTATGTGTTCGTTTTTGAAAAAAAAGGAATAATTTTTAAGGTAATAATGAAATTTAGAATCGTTTTATAGATGTTACATTGACAAATAGAGTTATTCTTATCATTGTCATATTATTAAGTACTGAAATTCTTAATAATTATATTTCTTTCAAAAAACTTCATAAAGCTATTTAATGAAAATTAAAAAAAATGAAAATTCAGAATAAATAAATACGTTGAAACGTATTCTAGATTTACTTCAGAAACTACTAAATATTTACAAGATTTACTTCCAGATGACTTCAGCAATTCAACAACGGCTGCAAGATTCAACTATGTAAATTGGAAGACGGAAGTTACTAGATTCGAATTCATACCGATTTCGACGCCGTCAGCCATATCTTTGAGTTTCCGAATTTCCACGCTTTGCTTAAATACAGTCTATTTGCCCTTATAAAATTAACATGGACGATGACCTAATCGTTGTATACACTCACTGTAATTTAAGAATTAATTTTCCCTTTTTATTTCGATCAATATTTGTACTAATATTCGTTGATTCAATTACAGACATCTTTGATTATTCATAAAAAATAAGTCTCTTATGCTATCAAAAAATACTTAGATATATCAAATTCAAATAAAACTAGTTGGATGTGTCAATCCCGAAACTTTCTTCTATCTCATAAGTACATTTTAATATATATATATATATATATATATATAAAAAAAAAAAAAAAAAAAAAAAAAAAAAAAAAAAAAAAAAAAAAACGTGGTGACCCCAAAGTTACCCACTATCGAATTTCCTCGAACATTTGACCTAGCCTAATGAGATTCTGGTATGCAAAAAGCCTAAAACGCAAAATTTAATCAATATTCTGAGAAATGAGCTTAGTAGTGCCTCATGTTGGGTAATTTATACTAAAACCTAATAAGCATCTATTGATGTCAAGACCTAACAGAATCTGAAATTTGATGGAATTTCGTCCATTAGTTCTTGAGATATAGTTATAACAAAAAATTTGCAAAACGTAGCACAGCAACACCATATCTTGGACAATTTATGCCAAAACGTAAAAAAGCGTCTAATTATGTTATGGTGTAAAAGAATCTGAAGTTTGATGAAATTCTGTACATTAGTTCTTGAGGTACAGCTAGTTTAAAAAAAACCGTGTAAAATATAGCACAGCAGCACCATCAGTTGAAGGATTTATAACAGAACGTAATCATCGTGTAATTATGTTATATGTCATTTTGTAACAAAATCTGAAGTTTGATGAAATTCTGTGCGTTGGTTGTTGAGATATAGCTATCGGAAAAATCGTGCAAAATGCAGTATAGCTGCACCACCTGTTGCAAGGTTAATACCAAAATGTAATCAGCATCTAATTATGTTATATATTCTAGTATAAAAGAAACTAAAATTTGATGAAGTTCTCTGCATTAGTTCTTGAGATATAGCTATCGCAAAAATCATGCAAAATGTAGCATAGCAGCGCCACCTATAGGGCAGTTCACACTAAAACCTTATCAGCGGCTATGTATCTCAAGGTATCGCGGAAACTGAAGTTTGGTAAAATTCTGTGCATTAGTTCTTGAGATATAGCTATCATGAAAATCATGAAAAACGTAGCATAGCAGCGCCACCTGATGGCCAATTTACACAAAAACTTAATCAGCGTCTATGTATATCAAGGGGTCACAGAATCTGAAGTTTGGTGAAATTTTGTTCATTAGTTCTTGAGATATAGCAATCTTGAAAATCATGAAAAACGTAGTATAGCAGCGCCACCTGCAGGCCAATTTTCACCAAAAACCAATAAGCACTAATTCGTATCAAGGTCTAACTGAATATAAAATTTTATTAAATTTCGAGCATTAGTTCTTGAGTTAGAGCGCCCACAAATTTTTTGTCACATACAGACAGACAGACTCACAGACAGACTGACAGACTCACAGACAGACGGACAGACTCACAGACAGACATTTTCTAAAAATAGTCAAAACGTGTTCAGGACCTTCTAAAACGTATAAATCCGTCGAAAACCGGAAGTCGAAAATTTTCATGAATCCAACACTTTCTTCTTGTAAAGATAGAAGAAAGTAAAAAAGAGACTAAAATATAAAATGTCTACGGTTTTTTGGAAAATTAAAATACAAGACATACTTTAAGTAACAAAATGAAATTAAAATATCACGAAAAGATATTCAAAATTTTCATTTTTTTTTTTAAATTTTAGAAAACGAACTTTAAATTCTGTGTTTTTATTTCTTTTTTACATTATTTTCTATATAGTATTTTCTTTTCTAAAAGCAAAAAGTATTGCTGTAAAAGACCCCATTTTTTCGCTTAATCTAAAATGACTCAGTTTACAACCTTACCAAGAAAACACTTATTTTCTTTTGTAAACTCATGCATCAAATGTGTCTTTCAAAGGAAATCTTCGGCAGTAGTTTATGAGACTGCAAAATACTATACTTATGATTGAAAAGAGATAAACATGGTCTTATGTCGAAAACTCCACTGCATGTTTCTATTGTGATAAGGAAATATCTCCGAAATCAGTATAAACTGGAAAATACATAACATTTTGTCGATACGAACGTTTAGTTTATGTTTACTTTACGTATTCAAGTTTGAAAGAAGATACTTAAAAAAAAATAATAATATATTTAGAATCGTTTTATAGATGCGGCTTCAATGTTTAGCTGTGTGAGTTGGAAGACGGATATTACTGGATTCGAACTCATACTATTTTCGTCGCCGTCATCCGTACTTTTGAGTTTATGAAATTCCACACTTTGCTTTAATACGGTTTCGTTTCCCTTACAAAGTTCACACGAACGTCAATCATCTAATCGATGTATAACACCCACGCATGTAATAGACTGCAATAGAGAACAATCAGCCGAACATCGAAGATATACACTCTAAAAAAAAGAATGTGTAAATTTACACATAAAAACAGGTATATCGATGATACAAAAACGACATGTCTATGTGTGTAAATTGGTGTGTAAATTGCCAAAATACACGCATAATGTGTAAATTTGAAAATACACATTTAAAGTGTATTTTGATGATAAGTCCAAATGTGTAAATGTTATCTGATAAGTCTTGAAATACACACTTTAATGTGTAAATTGCAGAAGAATACACAGATTTATGTGTAATATTCTCACACACTCATATGTGTAATTTTCTGTGATTAAATGTATTTTTGTGTATAATGCAAGAAACACATACTTTTGCGTTTTATGTAAAATACTCAATTTTTTGTGTAGTATGTAAATTACACAGGTTTTTGTATAATATGCAAAATACACAGATTTTTGTGTAGCATTCTCTTCATATAAATATTTCTGCTAAACATGCAAAACACAGATTTGTGTGTAATAATCAAAATACGTAGATATTTGTGTAATATTCCAGCAGACATATTTTTATGTATTTAGCGTTAACATTATATGTTTTAGTATGTTTAAATTGGGAATTAATTCCCAATGATTAATAATGATAATTTTAATGATTAAAAAAATTGTACAAAGAACAATATCATTTACTGATTGAGATTATATTTTCTGGTAGCTCTGTTAGATGCCCTGAAAATAGTGTACCAGCAATGTATTTTGGCAGTTTTCACACCACACTAAATAAAAGACAAATCATTTTCGTATCACCGATATACCCGTTTTTATATAAAGCATGATAAACTGAAATTTTAATTACCAATTTGTAATTTCTTTTAGAGTTGGTTTATAGTTCTACAATCATGAGATCACAATTTATGCGCAGACTGTGCATAATTTCAATTCCTTACAATTTCTGTCTTTTAAATTAAAGTTAAAAAGAAATTCTCTCGCTCATATTTACTGCTATAACAACTCATATTGTTTTTAATATTTTGAGCAATTTTTTCAGAAATATTTATCATTAATAATATTAATAATACATTTTAATATTAGTAATATTAATAGTATTAATAATACATACTTTTACATTAATAATATTAATACTAGCTATCCAAGTACATTAATTAGTTTTTCACCAACATTTCATAATCTGAAAGATAACGAATGTTGTTATTTTGCGTATCATTCAATATACATAAGGCCATAGGCTAAAAAAGAATTTTGTGAAATGTTTAGAAAATATTGCATTGCAATAAGATTTAGTTGATATTAGAACTTTCTCCTACTTTCTGCGCATTATTAGATATGATTCTTTCAAGAAAGTAACTTTTATTTTAAATTTAAACAGTGAAATATGATGTTTGAAATAAAAGAATCGCAAACAGCGCAGAGAAAATTAATCAAATAACGATAATAATAATTATTATTATTAAATGCTTAAGCATAAAATGAAGTCATATAGTAAATGCATATACATATACTAACATTAATGCATGTAAATATCAGCAAAAATATTTCTTAAAACAAAATAATACCCCCATTAAAAGACACGTACTATGAGTAGTACATCATACCTGAAAGAACTGAATCAGATTATTTTGATATAAAATTGGAATTTTATGATTTTTGTCCCCAATGTTCAAATACTGAATGACTACCAAGGATTTTAGTCTACCAAAACAAACAAAAAAACAAAAAAACAACCTTTAATTGCTAACATAATCTGTGCCTTTATCCTTTAACTAACATAACTAATAGTTCATAGATACAGACATTATACAAACTACAAAGTAGTTTTATAATGTCTGTAACTATGAACTATTTTTAGTAGTTTCCTTTGTAGCATATAATAACATTATATACATTAATATTATGCAATATTATGCAAAACTATATTAAATACTGGTGATATTTACATTTAATCCAATTGTTAATAACTGCATCTAACATAAACTATTAACACTATTTAAAATTAATAATTATTAAACAACAATCTCTGTATTTAGGAACATAATATACATTTTTAATTAGCATAAAATTAGTAATAATATACTTTTAATTAGCATATAACATATTTTAATTACTAAAATGATTATTAACAATTTAGTGCTCATTCTAGAAAGAAAAAAAGGGAAGATGCTAGTTCCAAAAAATACATTATTTCATGGGGAAATATACTGAGTAATGTGTTTAGTAATTATAAAAAGCATTCAGTTTCTCATTATGATAAACAAAGTGCCATTAATTTTAATAATTTTATGAATTACAAATTGAAAAATACAATTAAATAATAACATGTTTTAATTTTTATTCTAAAGAAATAATTCTCAATCACTTTTATAAGATCTTGGGAACTTAGATTAACAAATAATGTGTAATTTGGAAGTTGTATTACAAGAAAGCTGTGTTTACTGTAAGTGAATTTAATTATGTTTTAATAAGGTAGCATTTTGCCAATTTCATAAGAAGAAAATTTTTCCACCCTAAAAAAGTGCTTAGAGGAAACAGCAAATAGTTACAGAATTAATAACAACTGCAAATAAGTAATTTCATCAATTAGTAACACAAATAACAAAATTAACAAATTTATTTGCATCTCATTTTGCAATCTGTCAATAGCCTGAATCTAAATTTACATCCACGTTTGCATATATTAACCCCCCAAAATATGTCAGCACATTCATACACACATTACAAAGTAAATATAAGGAATAGCCAATTATATATGAAATCCTCAAAACATTAAACAGCACCATTATTAGCACTTAGTGGAAGTTCTCAGCATTTAGTGTTTCAGACAGTTTTGCTGCCTTAATTAATCATGAAAATTTTTATTTGGGTGTATATGACTTGAAAAAGTAAACACATTTAACTTTTACTGAATAAGCTCTTGCTATGCTTAATATTTTATAATTTTTTTTTCTCATGCCTTCTTTTACAATAGCGATTCAGCGGATGTCATTATTTCATTCTATTTTTAGTTCCAATATTTGCTATAAATTTATTATTGCAAAAGCAGAATGAGAAAATAAGATAAATAGCTACTTTATTCGTTTATTTGCAGAAAATTATTGTACTTGCTGGCCTATATTACATAAAAAAATCAATAATTTGATTATTAAAAGGGAATTATGACTTTTATACCAGATTTATACCAGATTTGAATATCATTTTTAAATTAAATGATTTTTATACTTATAAGATAAAAAATATGCTTTTTACAAAATTATCATGCTTAAGTCTTTGACAATACTCAGAAATTAAGCTTAGAAATAATTATTTAAAGCTTTTTTGTGTATTCAAAAGTCAGTACCTGTAGAAACTTGCCAAATTATGGCAACCTTAGATTTTAATACTTTTTTCTGTCATTTTAAATCTTTATAAAATTTATGATTTTAGTCAAGGATTAAAGAAAAGTTGATTTAAATCACGATTTAATTACTGGTTTAAGTCAGCTTATTAAAATCGTTCGCTCCGTAAGGAGGAAAAAATAATAAAAGCTTAGTTTGCATTTATTTATTTATTTATTGTGATTACATTACTGTGATTTATTGTTGATACATTACTAGAAGGGTGTCCATTACTGGCACATCTACCTATACTGAAGTATAATATGTAATACTTTAAAATAGCTTGCTTCAAAAAACGTCCCCCCCCCCAAAAAAAAAAAAAAAAAAAAAAAAAATGCGCGCATGACTTTTTATTTTATTTATGTTTTTTACATTCCTATATATATATTTTTTATTACAGGTTTACATAATACATCTTAAGGAGTATCAAAATTTGTTTATAAATACAGAAACATACAAAAAAGCATAAATGAACTAAAAAATGCAATCTATTTAATTTTATTATTATTATATTGATGTACACAAATTAATTACATTTTTAAGATAATAAATTCACAAATACTGAAATTAAAAACACTAATTAATTTAACAAAAATATTGGGCTCAGTTTTAAGAAAGTTCATTTATACGGTTAATTCAATTTCTAACCAAAAATAATCTCATTCTTGCAAAAATGTATCATTTTACAAATAATCTCATTTTGTCAAAAATGAGACATTTTACAAATACATATAGATATATACATATACATATCATGTATATAATTCTTTTTAGTATAAGTGCACAAAGTATTTCATTAAATGTGTTAAATTAGTGTTTAAATTCAAAAGTCAATTCAATAACTAATGCACGTATGTATACTTCTCTTTCTTCATAATTATAGCTTTCATAGAATAGTCATAAGTATGCTTAATATGAAGGAACGCAGTCACCTTTGCGACACCTTTGAAACTCGGACAACGATTAAGATTTTCTAATGTAAATTTTACTAATTCAATAAAATAATCATAATTTAGTTGAAATATGATAGCACTTTTTATGATAAAACTTTCACAACACACAGAAATCATAAACATTATTTTACATTTTTACATAATAAAAGGAATCTAAGCAAGAAAAAGATTAGATATATTCAAATAGAAAAGGAGCGAACAGTATTAGAAAATAAAGCACCGAAATTTTATCATTTTCTTAAATATAATACTTTATAATGACATTTAAATTCCTTAATTTTTGGTTGTATGTCAAAACACTTAACAGTTTAAATATGAAAAACTGAACCATGAAAATCTATTAAATTAGTTGTCAATTGAAAAGCTTTATTTTTATTAGAACAAAACATTTACATTTTGTTAAAGAATATCCAACTGTTTCATGCCGTTAAAATCACAATAGAAATGAAAAGATATTTCAATTTTTTCTAAATATGAAGACAAACATTCCGTGATAATTAACATTCCTCGATTATTTGTAATTGTATTATGATTTATTTTTATTTTTTGAGTTAACAGAGGCGAACAATCTTTCCTCTTTTGACATGTTCTATCTAAAAATGGCGAAACTACGATACAGCAGATGTTTTCAATTTTCATTTTTCACTTGCGTACTTGCTATTATACAAAATGCAGACGAACATTTAAAATAACACAAAAGTTCATGTAAATCCAGGTATTTTTCTACTTTTACACATTTGTCTGGGTAACCAACCGACAACAACTTGCAGTCTTAATATCACAAAATAAATGCACATAAAAACAAGTAATTCTTTTTACAAAATGTGTAATTTTCATGACAAGTGTGTGATTTTAGAAATTTACACACTTATCAGTGTACATAAGAACTATGCGTAAATTACAATAACACACCAATCGGTGTCAATTTAGGTATTTTTCTACTTTTACACACTTATTTATGTTTTTCAAGTGATAACAAATTACACACTTAGTTTCAAAAGCTAAATGCACATAAAAACAGGTAAAATTCTGCAAAAAAATGTGTAAAGTACATGGCAAGTGTGTAAATTTACAAATTTACACATAAATGTATGTAAATTTGACTAATTTACACATTTATTTTTTAGAGTGTACTAACATTTATTAAAATAATAAAATGAAATTGCCTGATTAGTTTAGGTTATTTTTATGTGTTCTTATTCTTTTAAATTTCTGTATTATTTTATTAGCAATAATACAAACTTCAACATTGTTGCACTCTTTCTTAGTTCATACGATGATGATTTTTAACAGATGTACGATCACTGCTTGTACAGACTTTGATTAATATTATCATTTTTATAGACTGCCACCACCGATATAAGTATCTGATATGGAACACGATGTAAGATATAGATTATGAAAAATTGTTAAACTTATTAAAATAATATTAAAGAGCAATTTATATACTAATTGTTTACATAGAGAAAAAATGTTATTTACATTTCAGGAGTCAGATATAGAACATTTGGCCTAATATTGTTTTATATAAACTACCCTCTACATACGGGTCAACATATTAAAATACATTGTTTTCTTCTTGCTCTACAGTACCTAATTAGTTTTATCTAAGATCCGCACGTGACCTCCATTTCATATACTTTCTACGCACAGGTTTCAAATCTTTTACCGAACTCACTACACTCGACACCAAAAAACTCAATCAAACACGTTACAACCACATACCTTGAGGTTTTCGCCGGAACTCATCCTTTTATGTTAATGCGTTTCCCCGTTACATTTTAAGGGACATCTTTGTCTTATCTAAAACTTCCTCCTTCCGTAGCATTCAAAAGTCCTCTCGAGAATTTCTTAGTTTGCCTTAACTCCGCTTTTCTACGGTCAATATTTTTGCATAAAAAGGAAAGCTAGAGTTCATTGATATTATGTAGCTTGTTCATACAATAACAGCTAAATATAATAACTCGGATCAACTTTAAGATATGAAAAATTATTACTTTAAACTCACGCGTGTTGAAAGTAATCCAAATGAAATACAGTAAAAAAGTTTTTAAAATATCAGATAATAGTAATTTGAATTAGTTACATATTCATTAGCATCAGAGACCTGATAATCTGCCATCTTAGAGAAAAAAAGGCCATTTCGAGGCTAATTTACCCATACGCACAATAATATCTGTAGGGAAAATATCCATAACCATTCCCTAATCCCTTATGATCGCACCAAAAAGGGATTGCCGCTTAGCCGCACCAACCTTAACTAGAGTCTCGCAGCAAGGCTTCAGCAGCTTGAGTGCTTTTGGTTAAATACATCATTGCGGTTAATTACATCTCTGTCATTTTGTTTAAAGTTTTGTTGAAGCCAAAAGTTTTTGATAACATCATCTTACACTGAAAAATTTAATTCAATCTCGATCTTTTTCAATCTCAAAATTATTTTCAATAATGTTTTTGCTGCTCCTAACCATTGTAACGTAAATACATCACATAATCATGTAGATTAGCTAGATATCTTAGCTAAGAGTCTTTCTATTGTTAGTTTCATCTGTAGAGTCCGCCATAGTCCTAATATCCTACTGTGCGATATTTCGCAAACTATATGTCTATATTATAAAGGCCAAACGTATCTGTGCGTAACGCATACGTCATATTTTGAATGGCAACACTTTCCGATGAAATTTCGGTTTTGCAATTTTCGCTATTGTAAATTTTTAAACTTCTAGACATTGCACGTTTTCAATCGTTATACCATCGTTTAGAGAAAAAAATGCACTTTTAAATGCCGTTTGTTAGAAAACTGTATCTCAATTTGTTTTTGAGATATTAATTTTTTTTGTAGTTTTTGGTTCAATTTCTCTAATGGTGGCAACTTGAGTATCGCATTTATGTGGGAAAAAGAGAAAAAATAGCCTTAGAGTAAAAAAGAAATAAAAATAGAGATGCAGTTTAGTGGCTGGAGGTGACGCCAAAAATGTAACCCTAAAATTCGCTGCATTGCATCAAACACAACAGCGTGCTTTCACAAAAAAAGAAAAACTTTTAGCGATGCAATTTTAATTCATAATACAAAGAAATGCTATTTTATAATGCTAAAATATATTCAGATCTTTTTCATTTAGAGAAAAAATGATGTTAAAAAATTCGGTCTCTGTTCCATGTGATTGTTTTGTTTGGGTCGAATGAGAGACTTATATTGGAAGAATAACATCCATCAAACCGTTTTAATCGCATGCTGCACTTCCATCTATCTCTTTTCTCCATGGAAAATAACAGATCACTGTATATTTTAGTTGTCATTTTTTCATAGCAACTGAAAAAAATAGTAATTAAAAACCTGTTATGTCAATATATCGTCGGCTATAAAACCCGGTGAATGTTGTTGGTTTTATTTCGTTTTTATCTATGAATTTAGTGACTATTAGTTCGTTGTAAACTTACTTTACAAAAGATACATCAATTAACCTTTACAAAAATGTATTTTAAAGAATATCTGGGTGTCATATTTTCTTAGTTGTTTTTAAAAACTGAGAATGCAATTTATTCTTTGGCGATATCTTTGGCTAATAACTGCTATCTTGCGTCTAATACGCAGGGCCGTAGTGAACAATAGGGAGGGCTCAGAGAATGTAGGGGGCTCATAGTTTTTTTTTTCTCTATCTCTGACGCCGAAAGATAAATCAGTGCATATTCAAATTATAGGTACTATGTTTCTTATTAAAATGTTAAAATAACTTTATTTTATGCTTAGAGAAGTATATGATGAAGAAAGTTTTGAGTGTATAACTGGTGCAAAATAGCCCATCATGTTAGCTTTATATGTACAAATAGGATGAGGGAGTGTTGAAACACTTATTTTAGATACAATTTAGTAACTCTGCAAAACTGTGAAAAGGTTTCAAAACTAAATTAGATTTTTAAACAATATTTCATTTGAATTTTCGGAACAGAAATTCATTGAGTGACCTTGGAATCTTTTCCAGGGGGGGGGAGCTCAAAATATTTTAGGGGGGGGGGGGCTGAGCCGCCCATAGCGCCCCCTTAGCTACGACCCCGCTAATACGGAAGTACCGATAATTTTTAAAGCTGTATATGATTACATAAATAATATGTTTCATATAAAATTGCTATTTGGAATTAGTTGGCAGTTTAAAAAGCCTATTATGCAGAAAAAAATTATTAGACTTTCCAATTTTAAATTTTAAAAAAGTTTTTCACCTTTACTTTGTGACCCAGGAACCCTGGGTTCGGTGTACTAGTTTAAGTAACGCCTACGTTATTTTGCTAATGGCAACACTTTGAAATTTGAAATTTAATTTCGGTTTTGAAATTTTTGATACTGCAAATTTTTTAATTTCTAAACAGTGCACATTTTCAATTTTTACACCATCGTATAGGGAAAAAATGTACTTTTAAAGGCAATTTGTTTGAAAACTGTATCTTTCTTTTTTTTTGAGTTATTAATTTTTTTGTAGTTTTTATAGGGTTTTTGTAATTGTGGAAACAGAGTTTTCTATTTCTATTAAAAGGGATAAAAGCAAATCATTGTACCTTTTTGTTGCAATTTTTCATAAAAAGTAAAACAAAATATTAAATTTAAAATATGTGCATTGTGAAGAAATTTCCTTCTTGACATGATTGTAAAATCCTGTAATTTTTCGTTTTATTTCCTTTTTAGTTATCAATTTAAGGATTTTTAGTTTATAAAAATCTTTCTTTAAACTCGATACAATACTTTCTTTTTATACTCTGACGTCTCTGGAATATTATATATCGTATTTATTGCATGCAGATTATTTCAGAAATTTTCAGATTTCAGTTTTCAATTTCACTTTTCAAAATTTTAATAATTTTTCTCTCGAAAACTATTTCACAAATGAGTAAAAAGAAAAAAAATTCTTGTTATCATATCTTAGTAAGAACCATAGAGTAAAAAGAAATAATAGAGTGCAAGTATAGTAGCTGGGGATGACGCCAAAATTGTAGCCCTGAAATACTCTACATTAAGCCCAAACACAACCACGTCCTTTCGTAAAAAAATGAAAACTTTAAATAATAGTTTTTATTTCATAATACAATGAAATTTTACTTTAGAATGCTTAAATATAACTAAATTATTTTCATTTAGAGAAAAAATGCACGGCAAAAAATTCGGTACCTGTTCCAAATGATTGTTTTGTTTGGGTTAATGAGGAATTTAAATTTAAGCGATTACGCGCATCATATTACAAACCGATTTTAGAACATACTGCATTTCCATCCGTCTTTTTCTTCCATGAGTAAGAACAAAGATACGCAATTTTATTAAAATCTGTAATGTCGGGTTACATATTGATATTTTACTGCCTGTTTGATGTGAGATGCCCCTAAAATCAAAATAGATCTGATGCGTGCTCGATAGGACTTATGGTTTTGCTCGGGTTTTGCCTTAATAAACAATACCTCTTTTGATTTATGAATGTTATTTGACCCCCTTGAAGTTAACTAAAATTTTTAGATGAAATAACTCCATTTGAGGATACCCTGATATGGTGATACTGGCTAAAGCTGGTTTCGTTTTAAAAAAGGGACATTGCTCCCTGATTTTGATCTCGAATTATTTTAATTAATTTTTTAACTGATCCCCGATTGAAAGAGAAAACCATATGCAAAAATCTCAACCTTTTAAATTTAATAACTCTGACAATTTTGTGTTATATCTGTTATAATACATGTAAGTTTTTTCTAATTATAATTATAGGGACCGGGGAACCGTATAAAAAGTTAGATTTTGTAATTTTTATAAAATGGATTTTTTATTTTAAAGATTACCACAGCATGAATATTTACGTCATTTGAAACATTTTTGAAACTGGAACTATATGCCTACGACCAACGGTTGAGAAATTAAAGTGAATTTTTCTTTGGGAAATAATTTAAATAGCCGGGTTCGGGAAACCTTTGAAAATAATTTTTATTTATTTAGTTAAAATTTTTAATTTTTTGTGACGGATAACCATATTATTTGTAAACAAAATGACATGATATAATTTCTAATAATTTCTTTAAAAGAAGCGGGGTAATTTAAAAATATCGCAAGTCGAAATATTATTTGTTAAGAATTTCCTTTTTTATTTAAATAAACAGAAATATATAAGTTTTACTTTTGATTCAGCATTTAAAAATTTTTAATGAAAAAAAATATTTAAAATAAAAATTTGTAAAGAAAAAATTATATTTTGTAAAATATATTTATGTTTAATCAAACAAAATTAATTTTAATTTTGTTTTTTGTGAATCAAAACTAAAGTAAAACAATAGATGAAGACATGATGTCCAAAATTGAACTGTATATGTTTAACAGTTCTTGACTTATAAGAGTTTAAATACGAATGATGATGAAAAAAACCCATCGTGAAGAAAAACGCATTCTCAGAAGTCGTTTCCATGACATATTGCTAGATTTTGAAATTAAATCATAACGAATAAAGTAACTTTTCCTGATTTATAAACCCGTAAACTGCATTAAAGTGCTTCTCCAAATGTTTTCCCCAAAAGCAATTAAACCTTCGAAATATATAACTTTTATTTTTTATTTTAACTAAAAAAGTGTATAATTACCTAAAAAGATAATTTTTAAAGAAACGATAATAGGTATAAAGTTTAAAACAACTTCTAAACTTTTCCTTTAATTCAAAAGAAATGATTCATCGAAGACGATAATAAAAGTTGAGTTCAATAAATAACTTTTACTCCCAATATTAAGGACAATCTAAACTACAGATGGCACTGATGTGAATTAAATGGAAGGCTTTAAGTTTTCATTTACAATTATTTGAAATTCTACATCAAAGTTATTACAGTTTCCTATCACAAATCGCACTTTTCCCGAAAATATTAAAAATGTTTTCTTGAAATGAGATACATTAATAATTTAATTTTGGTATATTTGAAGTAAAGTTAGAAAATATTTGACATTATTTGAATTTTTAAGTGATTTACTTTCTCCATGGCATTGTATATCACGAAAGAAAAATAAGAAGAGTATTTTATTTCAGTTTTGCTGTAGGCGAAATAATTTTGTATATTTAAATCAGATGTTACATTCTTCCAGTTACATTCTTTCAGTATTATTTTTTTAAGTTCTATTATAACAGTTTTTTCTTAAATCTTTCTCTTTTTTCTCAATAATAATAATAATAATAATAATTAACAAATAAATGAATAAATAAAAAAATAAAGGTTTTTTGGATTTTAGGATTTTATAAAAAAATTCTTTTTAATAATAGGGTAACATCCCCAGTAATTGGCACTTTAAGAATTTGTCTTTAAACTGACTTCAATTTTCATTACAAAGAAATAAGATATTTACTTGGAAATATTTTTAAATCAAAGAATGCATATCTGTGCATCTATTTTGCCCACTAAAAGCAAAAACAATTGAAAAAGTATTTTTTTAAAAATATATTTATAAAAAGTTGCTGAAATCACCAGTAATTGGCACCTAGAGCACCAATGTATGACACCTTGTGATCCAGTAATTGGCACAAGCTTATATTTTAAAAAAACTTTACATTTTGCATTGGGTCTAATCGCTTTAAATGAATATACGGTAGATGAAGATGCCATATTTCAGGTTTTTGAGAGTAAGAAATCAGCATATTAGTCTGAAATGTGAACACTTTAAAACAATACAATATACTTACATTAATACCCAGTAATTGTCATGCTGTCCCCAGTAATTGTCATATGAAGCTTTAATGGATTCCAATTACTGATAATATTTCATATTTTCAAATAAAAACAAATGATTAACAAAATTAGTCTATAACTTTAAAAGTACTTCCACAATAAGTGGTTTAATCTCAAAATCCTTGCGAATTCCTTGTAATTGGAATAGGTGCCAATTACTTGGGACTAGCAAAATTGAAGCACCATTAATTGGCATCTATCATTAATTCAGAAATCCAAATATTTGTGTCGAAAATACTTTTACACAATTAAAGTTACCATTTTTATCTAAACAAAACTGTTGTCAATTAAAATTTAAAATATATCATAAATTATATAATAATGAATTGAAAAGCATGCCTTCCTTAAACCAAAGAGGAAGCATTTGCAACAAAAATGGCTAATTTCATACAAGCCATAATTGTTTCTCTTTCCTAGGCACTATTGTCATTTAGTAGCATAAATCAAAGTTATAATCTTTAACGTAAATGAGCATATAGCTGGTATATGGTCTTGCATTTTTAAAAGACTGGATATAAATCTTATTTTAGGACATGTTTGTAGGATGTGGCAATCACTGGTGCATGCCAATTACTGGGGATGTTACCCTACTATTAAACTGTACTAAAGTTCCTTTTTTCGCAAATTTTTTCAATATTTTTCTCAAAAACAATTAAACCTTCGAAAAATATAACTTTTAGTTCTTACTTTGATTTAAAAAGTGTTTGCTGAAATTTAATTACTTAAAAAGATAATTTGTAAAGAAAAGATAACAGATAAATTTTGAAACAACTTCTAAAGTTTTCATTTAGTTCAAAAGAAATGATTCATCGCAGACGATATTAAAAGTTGAGTTCAATAAATAACTTTTACTCCGATTCCGAAAGATTACGGGCAATCTTAACTACAGACGGCACTAATGTGAATTAAATAGAAATGTTTTAAGTCACCATTTACAATTACTTGAAACGCAACATCAAAGTTATTACAGTTTTCTATTACAAATCGCATTTTTCCCTTAAAATATTAAAAATATTTTCTTTCAATAGTATGCATAAATAATTTTATTTTGGTATATTTGCTGTTAAGTTGGAAAATGTTCGACATTATTTGAATGTTTAAGAGATTTACTTTCTCTACGGCATTGTATATCACGCAATCAAAAAGATAACAGACAAAGTTTAAAACAACTTCTAAACTCTTCCTTTAGTTGAAAAGAAATGATTTATCGCAGACGATATTAAAAGTTAAGTTGAATAAATATCTTTTACTCCGAAACATTACGGACAATCTTAACTAAATATGGTACTAATGTGAAATAAATGGAAGGTTTTAAGTCTCAATTTACAATTACTTGAAACGCAGCATCAAAGTTATTACAGTTTTCTATTACAAATCGCACTTTTTCCTTAAAATATTAAAAATATTTTCTTTTTCTTGGAGCCCCACCAGTGGCCGCGAGGTTCTGACCTCCAAACTGGTAGACGGTGGATGCTGGGTTCGAACCCAATCGCGACCGTCCGCCTAACCGTTCGAAGTTTTCCCTGGTTTTCTTCGAACCTTGCGTAAATACGGGTTAGGTTCCCTTAGAAAGACCCCCTACGGAGGGCAACCCACCCCATAGGGCCTATATCCCACAGCGTAGATAATCGGCTGACAAAAATACGCACTATCTTTTTATAGGATGCATAAATAATTTAATTTTAGTATATTTGCGGCGAAGTTGGAAAAGGTGTGAGGTTACGTCACCTGAGAATAATAAGGTTCTATCTAATTTTTTTAATATTTTTTTATTGACTTATAGAAAAGTTATTTGTATCTTTAAAGGGATTTCTGTATTAAAATAATATCATAGCATAATAGCTATACCATATCTAAATTATGTATAACATAATTTTTATTCAAAAACGCCTTCATAGATACAAATAGAACCTTTCTATATCGGTAAGCCAATTTTTTAAAAAACACAGATAGAATAAAGATCAGAACCTTATTATTCTCAGGTGATGATTATTTGAATTTTTAAGAGATTTATTTTCTTTAAGGGCATTGTATATCACACAGGAAAAATGAGAAAAGCATTTTATGTCGAAGCTTTTCTATCAGAGAAATATTTTTTCATTTTTAAATCTGATAACATATTTTTACCATTAAATCTATTAAGCTCTAAGATCTGATTTCCTGTTTGATTTTCATGATGTCAGACATTTTTGAATTTCTTCAACCTTTACGTTAAAGTTCCTTTTTTCACAATTCTTTTCACTATTTTTCTGAAAAACAAATCTTCGAAAAATATAACTTTCATTTCTTATTTTGACTAGTACTTGTTGAAATATAATTAACTAAAAAGATAATTTGTAAAGAAAAGATAACAGGTAAAGTATAAAACAACTACTAAACTTTTAATTTAGTTCAAAAGAAATTATTCATCGCAGACGATATTAAAAGTTGAGTTCAATAAATAACTTTTACTCCAACTCCGAAACATTACGGACTATCTAAACTATAGACGACACTAATGTGAAATAATGGAAGGTTTAAAGTCTCCATTTACAATTACTTGAAACGCAAAATCAAATTTATTACAGTTTTCTATTACAAATTGCACTTTTCCCTTAAAATATAAAAATATTTTCTTTTTATAGGATGCATAAATAATTTAATTTTGGTATATTTGCGGTGAAGTTGTAATATATATATATAATCTGTAAAATATTGAGTGTGTAGAATATGTTTAAAAAGAAAAATGAAAAAGCGTAATCTGAAAGAAGAAAGAACAAATTTAAAGAAAATTGTACAACAGTGTTTAGAAACAAAATCCATGAAAATTTAAGAAATATGTGACCCATGAAATTAACCAAGTCAATTTGTATAATGTGTTTATAATGTAGAAAATACTGAGTTGTGTCTAATGCGTGTAAGGCATACAATAGTTTCATTTGTTCAAGATTAACGAATTTCAGTTTGCCAAGGTTTTTTCGTATCACAGGTCTATATGGCCTAAGCCTGTGAGAACCTCTTTCCCTTAAACAAACAAACAACAAAAAAAAAAAAAAAAAAAAAAAAAAAAAGAGTGACCTGCGAAATGGTGGAAGAGTTCGTTCCTTCGTAGGCTTTTTAATAACATTCCACCGGCCATTAAAGAAAATCAAAGTTTGGTAATACAGAAGAGAAAATTTGTATTTTTTCTTCCTTTTGTTTGCCTACTCGGTTTAAAAGTTAGCATATTTGATCAAAAGATTTAAACTAGCTCAGACACAGTAATATTGAGATTCCTTTCACCTTAAAAAGTTCTATCCAAAATCGTTCTGCCAAACAACATGGTATTTATCTAATAAATCATCCATTTTTCCTTTCCCCCCTAAATATTCTATGTGCCATTCAAATTGCTATTAACATATTCGCAAAATAGTAATAATAATAATAGTAATAATTTTTAATGTATTAAAGTTTTCATTAAATTTTTCCTTATCGAAATATTTTAATATTTAAAGCTAAATTTATACTACATTAGTTGATAAGTAATAAATGTTGGTTTTATTCCATGATATTTTACAAATTAAAAGAATTAAGTCAGTTTATAATAATGCATATATGTTGTATATATAAATTAAATATATATATATATATAAATATAATAATAAAAATTCAATTTCTTATGAATATACATAATAGGAAAAATATATTTATCATCAAAGATGAAATATTGGAGCACTTTATTGAAAAAAATTGCTCCGGATAATAAAAAGTCAGCATAAACAACACTATTCAGAGAGGTCTCGGAGACGAACGTGGTGTCCAGCTGACGTCATCACTAAGAAGGAAGATGCGCGTGATACCTACCGTTTAATTCTAGTTACCGTGCTGCATACTATTGGAACGTGCCTCATGTGTTACGTTTAACGTGCAATTTCCGATATGTTTCTGTTGGCTTCTTACGAGCTTCAATTTTTTAAAAAATCATTTCCGTGGTATTTCTAAATGTTTATATGCGATATAAACAATTCTCATCTGAATAAAATATGTTAATGCTGTTATGGGTAATATGATAGCAAATATTTAAATATTCTTTAGTAAACAGCTTTTGTGGCATATATAAATTCTTTGAAAATCTAGAAAGCTTTCAGTTTAATTGTCCCAACGATATGCTTATACATTTAATATATCCAGTCTTTGAATCTAAGCCCATTTTAAAGAAAACTAGAATAGGGGCGGAAAAGATTTTATCAACATAATGTAATCACACAATTTTAAAATCTATAAAATTTATAGTCATATGAATCGTCTGAAGTGATTTAATATTAGTATGTACTTATCGATGTTTTCGTGCTTCAACTGGGAACTTTTTGTAAAATCAAGCATATAGTTAGGCATTTTACATCCATTTACTGTTAATATATTTTTTTCCAAAAATAATTCTATTGATTGAAAATACATTCAGATATGAATTTAGTAAATAAAATTCATCGAATCTATTAAAAAAATAGAAGAATACCATATTTTTACAATTGAATCTATGCATAATAGACTATAAAATTCGAAAAAAAAAAGTAGAACAGGAAACATTAAGGGTTATTTTTATCGTAGTTTTAGTAATCATCATGTAAAATATTTAAGTTTACATTTGACATGGTTTTGCATTTTAAATTAATTTGGTTTGGGTTTTGCATTTTAAATTGATCGGCAAGAATTTACGCTTGTAATTTGAAAAATAGGGAAATCGAGACAAAAAAAAAAAAAAAAAAAAAAAAAAAAAAAAAAAAGTTCTGAAAAATCATGATTTTCCGATATTGATTTGTGTTTAGCGGTGACATTTATATAAACGTAAACTATGTTGAACCTGGAACATACAACCTCGGAGATTTGATTTCGCTTTTCCGTGGTGGATTCTAGGCTGTCTCATTTAATGCGATAATGCTTTATTAAAGATAATCATTTTTCAAAGAAGGTAAAAATCGTTGGAATTAGAATTAATAAACCGACGTAAGTAATTATTAAGAATTATTATTATTTTCCATTATTATTAGATACAACTTAATTATCCCGTCGACGAAAAAACTGTCACCAAACTGTAAGATCAGCCAATTGTGAATGATCGTAAATGTCGCATTTACTTGACGCATGATACGCGTACTTGTTACGTCATCAAAACTTTTTTGTTCGACGTTTTATTTTAAAAATTGTTGGAATCAGAATTTTGAACTAACGTAAGTAATTATTAAGTGGTATTATTATTTTATTATTATCATTAGACACTTCTTGATTATAATGTCGACCAAAAAACTATCACCAAACTGTAAAATTAAAGCCAATAATGAATGATCGTAAATTTACTGGATGCATGTTACGTGTACTTGTTACGTCATCCTTTATTTTTTATTTTTATTTATTTTTATTTTTTTACGTTTATTTGTATTTTTATAAAGATTTTTCTAATTTGTTTATTTTTTCCTTATTTAAAATTATTATTAATTTTTATTTTTTATTTCATGCCTACATATAAAGTTTACATACATTTTATAGTTATATCAATGCACGCTTTTTTTACTTAAAACAGAGCACCAGGCTCTTTACAATTTTCTGTTATCATTGATATTTATTGTGATCCTTTAAGAATTCGATTCGTACATTTAAAATACTTACACTTTATTTACAAATAAATATCTTAAAAATATCTGTTTGCTTATGATTTAATTTATTAATTTTTTATTTAAATACGTAAACTATTATTATCCTTTAGTCCAAAATGACCTAACTAAATGAAATTTGTTGTTTTGTATGTTGCTGCGCCATAAATGTACGTCATCATTAAAGTAACTCTGTTCTTTACTTAAAAATAGCAAGTAAAGCCTTTGGTCAAAAATGTATAAGGATAGAAAACCAACGATTAGAAATGCACAAATAATGCATGAAAAAATAGCTGTAGCAGTCGTTATAAATCAACACTGTAAAAAAAAAAAAAAAAAAAAAAAAAAAAAAAAAAAAAAAAAAAATTGTAATTTTACAGATGTAAAGTTGCCGAAATCTGTATGATTACTAATATTGCATCTTTACACCTGTACAAGAAAATATGTAAATCTACAAAATTAATTTTTGTAAAGCTACAGTAATCTGTAACTTTATAATCTAGTAAAATTACAGTTATCTTACTAAAATTTTACCTGTAACTTAGGGCGCCGATACAAATAAAATTCTAGGAATCCCAGTTTCCTAAAAAATTCTTAGTAATTTTACAGATTTTTTAATATTCAGTGCAAATCTGTATCTGTTACATAAATTTTTGCTGATGCCGTTGCATAAAAAGCTCCAGGAATCCCAGTTTTCTTGAAAACTGGGATGTAACTTTACAATTTTTTTTTCTGTGTAAATCAAGATTCTTCATCAGTGCAAGACTCAGCCTGCTATACTGTAAAAAATATCTGCAATGCTAGGGAAGAAAAATTGCCGAAATCTGTATGCTTAATAGCATTTTATTTGCGCACTGTACAAGAAAAGACGAAGATCTACAAAATTAATTTTATTAAAGCTTCAGAAACCTGTAACTTTACAAATGAATCTACTAAAATTACAGTTATCTTACAAAAATTTTATCTGTAACTGGATTGCAGTTAGACAAAGAATTCTAGGAATCACAGTTTCCTAATAATAATAATAATAATAATAATAATAATAGTATTCTTACTGATTTTTTAATTTTCAGTGTATATCTGTATCTGTTACATGAATTTTTGACTGTTTCTATTACATAAAAAGTTCTAGAAATCAAAGTTTCTTAAAAAATTTTTAGTAATTTTACAGATTTTTTTTTTCCAATATAGGAAAAACAAAACTGGGCAAAGAGACAGAGAAGCGCAGATTTATATACCAAGTCAGTCTTTCACCTCACAGATATTCTTCTCATCTTCCTAACCAGAAATTTGCGGCTTTTAAAACTTTTGTTTTCCGGGCTTCCAATATTTGTTCAACTCTTCAGTTACTCAGTGCTGAACTTAATTATCTAAAATCATTGGTGTTGATCGTGGTTATTCCCTTAATATTATTGATTCCATTCATAGAAAATTGACGAAACCCGCCCATTCTGAAAAAAGTTTTAATTTCGTCTCTAATACTTTTGTTGGTTTACCATTTTTTCCTAAAATCAGTCAGCAATTTGTTAAAATTTTAAGAAGGTTCGATTTCAATGTTATTTGTTCTCCTGTTAATAAAATAGCTTTTTCAAATCTTAAGCACCCCATTTATTGCATAGATCACTGGGGTATTTATCAAATTTCTTGCCAATGTGTCTTTCTTATATAGGCCAGACTAAGCGTAAGATTTCGTTTAAAGGAGCATAAAAGGTATGTTAAAAATCAAGAGCTTAAACGCTGTCCTATTGTTCAACATTGTTAGTTTTAGCAACGTAGGTTCAATTTTTTTTTAGACACTATTATACATATATAAGTGTCCTTCTATTTTTGATTTTATTTTTCGGGAGCTTATCATATCATTAAAAATTCTCACTCTTTAGTTAATGACTTATCAAGTACACCTTATTTGTCTAGCATTTGGCACTCTTTAATTTAAAGCCCCCCCTCTTTTTTTTTTTTCGTCGGTTTTGTTTTGCTTGTTCTCCGGTAGGTGTATCTACTTGTTCCAACCAGTTGTACATGCTGCTTTCTTCTCACTGGTTGCTTTTTCTTTGGTATGTTTGCTCCTGTTAAAGGTATAAAAGCTTGTGCTTCTCTGTGTCTTTGCTCAGTTTTCTTTTTCTAGCAGACTGCCGTAAGTATTTAACTATCTCTTTTTTTAAAAATATTATAAATTCGAATTTCCGAGAGTTATAAAAGCATAGGGAAAATAGGAGCACATGCCAACAGTTCACACAACTGTAGCCTTGCATAATAAAAGGGTTAATTTCTATTAAAAAATTGCTCAATATATTTAACAGAATCTTTTTTTTAAAGGGCAACTTGATTTTCTCTCTAAATGGCAACTTCATTTTTTCTCTAAAGGGCAACTTCATTTTTTCTTTCTCTAGGAAAATAAAGTTGCCCTTTTTTGAAAAAAAAAAATATAATTTGCTCTTTTTTGAAGAAAAAAAAATGAAATTGCCCTTTTTTGAAAAAAATGAAGTTGCCCGCCCTTAAAAAAAAATGAAGTTGTCGTTTTTTTAAAAAACTCCCTTTAAAAAATCTGCTCCTTTTTTTTAAAAAAAAAAAATGAAGTTGCTCTTTTAAAAAAATAAAGTTGTCTCTTTTTTTAAAAAATAAATTTGCCTTTTTTGAAAATAATAAAGTTGCCTTTTTTTTTTTTAAATGAAGTTGCTTTTTTAGAAAAAAATGAAGTTGCCCTTTTTGAAAAGAAATGAAGTTACCTTTTTTAGAAAAAAAAAAAGTTGCTTTTTTTCAAAAAAAAAAAAAAAAAAATTACCCCTTAAAAAAAAAAAAAAAAAAAAAAAAAAAAAAAAAAAAAAGCAACAGTGCTAAGACAACTTCATCTTTTTAAAGGGCAACTTCTTTTTTTCTAAAGGGAGACTTCCTTTTTCAAAGGAAAACTTTATGTTTCATTAAAGAGCAACTTTATTGTTTCTTTAAAGGGCAACTTTATTTTTCTGTAAAGAGCAACTTCATATTTTCTTTAAACTGCAACTTATATAGTTGACAGAACTTTTTTTTTACTTATGGTAATATATTTTAAATCAACTTTATAGTGCTTTTTACTTTTTCAATTGTTTTATGCATTCAAAAAATTGTTTACACATGCCCTAATAACGAGTTAGTTTTGAACACACGTGAACACAATGAAAAAATATCCTATGACGCATTTTTTAATCCCTTATTTATTTGTCATCATAATCATTAGCTATATTTTCTGTAATTCATTATAAAGAAAAAAACTAATATATATTTTTCTTGTTTCTGATTGAAATACTTAATCAAAAGATTATTAAATAAAAATAAGTAATTTGAGTATGGGGGAGGGGATTAGATAATTGAACATTACTGCAATACAATAAAAAAATGAAGAAGTAAATAAAAAAAATAAAGCTTTTAAATTTTGCTTAGGTGTTTTTGCTAGATGGGGATTTTAGACAGGAGACATTTAGATGACATTTATCAGAAATCTGCCGAAATAGGAAAGATCCTCATACCTGTACAGTTAAACCTCGTTAACATGAACACGCTTAACGTGTATTACTTTTAACATGAATTATTTTCACAGTCCCCTATAAAGACGAATACAAAGATATGATACTAATAACATGAATTACTTTTAACATGAACAAAATTTTGATTCTCCTTGAGGTTCGTGTTAAAGAGGTTCGAATTTATTTGTCTTTTTTACTTCACAATTAATAATAACGAAGTTTTTATTACTATTATTATTATAAGCTCCCGTCAAATTCAATTTATTTTGATTTTGAAAGAATATGAGAAAAGCTTACAATCGGAATTTTACAGTTTTTATAAGTTTAAAAATACAGTCGAACATCATTAACACGAACCTCAAGGGAACCATAATTTTGTTCATGTTAACAGTAATTCATGTTATATATGTTATACTAGCGATCTGCGCCCGCTAGCTGGGCCACTTTTTCAAAACGAACCTCGATATTAAGCAGTATATAATAAGCAAAAAAACTCATTTAATAAGCAAGTCTTGGTGTTCGAATCCTCAAGCACAAAAAAAAGTAAATTAAAGAGCTATGGTTGTTATGCGCTCATTATCCCGTTAAAAATATGTGATTTCGCACAGTGGGCGCTACGCGCCATAGTCGCCATCGTCCCGTTAAAAATATTTGGTTTTGCACGGTTGGCGCGGCGCGCCCATAATACATTTTCTCGTATTTTTTGGTTCATCAGAAGTAGACTTTTACGCAGATTCTGAATATATAATCAGTTTTTTTCTACTTTAAAAACTGTCTGCATGATGGTTTAAGAAAAAACGCGTAAAAAAAAAGTTTGAGTATTAAAAACTGCAAAAGACTGCTATAAAAAGAAAATAAGTAATTTCATTAATATCACAAACAACATAACTAACAAATAATTTTGGCAGCTCGTTTTCCGTTTGTACTAACAGAAATTAGTATTAATCGCGTAAATCTTAGGTTACACAATATTCGTGTAAGCTACCAAAAAGAAAAAGTATGAAAATGAGCTACAACGATTAATACTTACATACAGAATAAATATATGAATAGCCAGTTACATCTGAGATCCTCAAAATATTAATTAGCAACACGATTACCTCTTAGTGAACATATCTTGCTGTGCTTAAATAGTTGTATTTATTATATTAATTAAACCGTTTTTAACATTTTTTACCAATCAGTTATTTTTCTCTTATACATTCTTTGACAAAATGACGGGAAAAAAAGGGGTTTTCGGCTGCTTCTTCTTTTAGCCAAAGGGGAAAAGTTCTGGTCGATCACGGCAAGATGGCGCAGTGTTCTGCCTCAGTGCTCCGTCTGAGCCCCGTTTGGGAAATGTGACGTTTTCCGTTCCGATTCCCGACCGGTTTTTAATTCATAACTTTTTTAATTTTGGTCCCACGGTCTCAAAATTGCCCGAAATGACTTTCCCGGAATTTTTCGAATCGAAAGACACCTCTCGCGACTTCCAACTCGCCCGCGTTGCGAACTGTAATCGGCTTCAAGCAGACAGAGAGACAGAGGCGCACGGATTTTATTAGTATAGACTAGCGAGCTACGCCCGCTAGCTGGGCCACTTTTTCCAAACGAACCTCGGTATTAAGCAGTATATAATAAGCAAAAAAATTCATTTAATAAGCAAGTCTTGGTGTTCGAATCGTCAAGCACAAAAAAAAGTAAATTAAAGAGCTATGGTCCCGTTAAAAATATGTGATTTCGCACTGTGGGCCACGTGCACTTGAAAAAAAAAAAAAAGATTGTGGATCGGCGCTATGGTCGCTTTGCGCCCATAGTCCCGTTAAAAATATTTGGTTTTGCACGGTGGGTACTACGCGCCCATAAGACATTTTTTCGTATTTTTTAGTTCATCAGAAGCAGATTTTTACGCAGATTCTGAATATGTAATCAGTTTTTTTCTACTTTAAAAACTGTCTGCATGATGGTTTAAGAAAAAAACGCGCAAAAAAAAGTTTCGATAGTCCTGTTTTATTTCTAAGTTCAATATTTTAGCGAAAACTACGGTAAATATTCTACGGCAAGTCAAAAAAATTGATGCGGGAAAAAACGCAATTAGCGCCGGTAGAAATGGAGGTTTTCGGCTGTTTCTTCTTTTAGCCAAAGGGGAAAAATTCATTCCTTCACCGCAAGGTGGCGCAGTGTTCTGCTTCGGAGCTCCGTTTGGGAATTGAGATATTTTTCGTTCCGATTCCCAAGGGGATTTTAATTCATAACTTTTTTAATTTTGGTCCCACGGTCTCGAAAATGCCCGAAATGACTTCCCCGGAACTTTTCCAATCGAAAGACATCTCTCGCGACTTCCAACTCGCCCGCGTTGCGAACTGTAATCGGCTTCAAGCAGACAGACAGACAGAGGCGCACGGATTTTATTAGTATAGATATGCCATGGTATATATCATTTTATGTATTATCAGTATCAAATCTTTGTATTCGTTTTTATAGGGAACTGTGAAAACAGTTCATGTTAAAAGTAATTCACATTAAGCGTGTTCATGTTAACGAGGTTTGTCTGTATTACTTTTTTAAAATGTTACTGGTATTTGTCTCCATTCAAAGCATGATAACACATAGCTGTTTCTGAGATGGAAGTAAGCCAACATGCAAGTTTGGAACAAATGAAACAGAGCAATTTGGAACTTTATTTAGTGTAATACTTTTTTGTATTAATAATGTATAAAAAATATTGTTGTAAAACATTAAGTAAAATAATAAATATCATTTATTATATTTTAGAAAACATTAATTTCATTTAAATTATAATTGAACTTACAATAGCTCGTTTTCCTTTATGTACTAGCTGACAAATGTGTTTTTAAAAGTTTCAATACAAATCAACGTCGTGTGACGAAAATGTCTTTTATTTAAAGAAAATTTTAGATATTAAAGCTGACATAATTTTTTACGAAGTTAACTAAGAAGAACAGAACCACAGAATAATTATTAGGGCACTTATGTGCTATTTATATCTGATCCAACTTTTCTGTTTACAAGTTCTCCACATGGCTGCTACACTGTAAAAAAAAAAAAAAAAAAAAAAAAAAAAAAAAAAAAAAAAATATTCAAGAGGTCACTAAAAATTTTTTAGTAAATTTGTATTCCACAGAATTTTTTAGTAACAATTACAAACTTTTTTTTGCAAGTGAAACAAGCATTTCTTTTGTATACTGAACAAAAGAATTTTTTGTATAACTAACTTAAAATTTTTTAGTATGAACCATCAAGCAAAATTTAGTAATAGCTCCAAAATGATTTTTAGTAACCATTACGTGCACCCGAAGGGCAGGAGCTTCCTTCGAGCTGCATATAGACTTCTTGAGCGGAAGATTTTCGGCGAAACCGCAATAGATGGCAGCACCAAACATTGCTGCTGCTCCGTCAGGATATTCATAATCCCTTTATTAACGAGTACTTACGCTGCATACATCCGGGACGTAATTGGCAGTGGCCAATATCGAACCCGGGACCTTTTAGCCTGGAGTCCGTTACTATAACAACCATGCTATCAAGGCCACACCAAGTGAGTTTTAGTAATAGCTATTAAAAATATAAAATTATTAACTCTATTCGTTGCTAACTTTTTTCTAGTAATTCTTACAGATTTTCTTGTAACCGACTAAGATTACTAAAAATTTTTTAGTAATTACAAAGATCACTAAAGTTTTTTTAGTAGATCGATACTTTTTTTTTACAGTGTAGAGTTAAATTGATAAATCTTTAGCATTTCTCAGTTTTAGAAGAAAAAAAGACTTCATCAATATATTTATTAATGTTCACAGTACATATTAAAACATAAAATTTCAAATAAATAAATAACTAAATAGATTTATTCGCTTATCAAGTTTGAACAAAGATTTTACATCTAAGATCTATAAAAAATGTTTTGGCTACTGAGGACAAACAGAATGTCAAAGAGCTCAAACAAATTTTTATTATATGTCTACAGGTGCTAACATCTTTGGTAATTCTTTTCAAAATAAAAAAAAGTACAACAACTAGAGAAAAATTGCAGCCTTCATATCTGCTCCATGTTCACGTGTGCCTCAATCATCCTTATCTAGACCGTCACAAATAAATGGAGATTTTTATCGCCACTTAAATTTTTTTATCTGAGAAATGGAGTCTAAATTCAATAGCATGTTTAGATTTTAATATAAAAGATAAAAATATATTTTTTATCCTCTTATTTTAAGCAAAATTGTAGAAAACTTCTCGGAACTATTTTTTATTTTTTATTTCGAACAACTGTAGAAAATTTTCCAGTAACTGTATGATCTATAAAACAAATTAACGACAGACAGAAATAATAACATAAAAAATATATTTGTATAATAATTTTAAATAGGTTTATGACACATCGCACTATTGTATCGAAAGTGTCATAACTAAAAAAAAGCTCGAAAAACAGTTTCAGGCCGTGGAAGGCTCAATGGCCATGTTGCAAACACAATTGCTACTCGATTCTGGATTTTCAATGCACTATCTTCAGCTTTAAGGATTGGAAAAGGAATAAAATATGCGTAGAATGGCAGCCGTAATTGAAGAAGTCAAATTTTTTATTCATGACACTTTTGAAGCAAGGGTGCGATATGTTTCAAAAGAATAACATGTCGCTCATCTGCAATAAAAATTATACATCTCGGCGAGAGTAAATTTCACAGTAGACGCAAAAGAAAAATCATGTGTTTTTGCTGTAACTTGAAATTAGATCCCCAATAACAGTATTCAGCAATAAACAAGTTGGAAATTGTGCGTGAAGCGTAACAAATGAGGTGCATTCGTACAATAACAAAGTTTATCAAATAATCAGATCTTGCTGTTATAGTAGACAGTACTACAGATATAGTAGTATATTCGATTTTCACAAAATTTGAATTGACACGACATAATTGTGTAATAATTATATATTTTAAATTTCAAACGATTAAAATGAATTTGAAACTTTTTTCCTCATTGATCGTAATGTAACGGAATTCTTTTGATTGTCTCTGTAATTGATCTGTGCATCCGATTTTCATAAAATTTGAAATGACTCGACAAAATAATGTAATAATTAAATATTTTAAATTTCAAATGTTTTGGTAGGGTAGTTTTTGCATTGTTATATGCGGACGGACGGACTGAACGACAACTATAGCTGCCACGTTGTAACGTTTAACATCTTTCCTCTGGTTCCGATGTGTAAGGCAGCAGGATGAATTCGCATTTTCATGAGAATCATCTCTTTATTACAGCACATGACATTAACAGCTATACAAAACTTGACACCTAAAGACTTTACACACATAAAAATCAAATAAAAAACCTTAAAAATCATCACTAAAATCAGACACTGAAATCCAAAAGTCACTGTCCCGTTCTTTCCTCCTCTCTGTTTTTTTCGTTTCCAGCAGAAGATTGTACCACATCAGCGCCGTCTGGCAAACACAAGCGAAACAGTTCGAATTCAGAGCAGAAAGTTAAGATCGCTTCTTGCGAAATCATGATTGGGAGTTAGGTGCCACAGTCAGTTACCTGGGGTCGTCACAACACAGACTCCTCCCCCCTCCAAATTTTGGACATGTCCAAACAAAGTCCTAGATAAAGGAGTCATAATGCGACAAGTTTCAAAGAACACTAAAAAGTCCTTTTCAATTCATAGTGTCCACGACTATTTGCAAATTTGCCACAGGCACATCTCCCGAAACCCATTACAGCATTGTGCCGCCCTGACCAAACTGTCACAATTTTACTAAATTTTTACAAATTTTGAATACTCGGCAATATAGCATTCCGCAATACCAGTCACAATATAAGTTCATTGTTCAATTTACATAACACTAATTTTCTGTAAAATAAAAATACCAGATTTTTCTTATTTAAACTAAGTATTATAATCAATGTAATTTTCCATAAATACTATTACAATTAACAGAAAATCTTCTTATTTTTCTTTTTTTCATTAAAACTTAATATTATACAATAATAAATTTTAAACAATGCATATCTTTCTACTTTTAAACAACTGAACTGTAATATACCGTTTTTCACAATTATAAATCTGAAAACAAATCAAATTATGGACTACCAGATCAAAATTATCACAAGATTTTTTTTTCATGTTATTATGCAACAATAAATAACATTAAACATACATTTTCTATAAACAACTATTATCATTAATAAAACTGCACAAAATCTATAAAACTTAATAGCTACTAATAGGATGGGTACCGTGATAAAGTGTCGGCGTTGTTGAATTTTTTTTGTCTTCTTGTGATTTTTCATCATTCGAATTCTTCCTGGTTTACATTTCACTGGTCTCTCCCTCTTCTCGCCAAACCTATTGAAACACTTTCTGTTATCAAAACCATGGCTCCATTTTCCATAAACTCTCCGCCTGAACAGAACATGAACATTTCCGGTTCCCCTTTCGGACAATTTTTCAGTTTCTTCACATCTTTCAATCAGCCAGTCAAATTCAAGGTCAATTTCATCTTTCTCTTGAAATGTCTTCCTAACTAAATCAATTGCAATAGAGTTTTACTTCATATCCGTACTCTCTCTCCTCCCCTTCGTACTTTCAGTTTCATTATCAGTTATAAACTGAAAACTTCCACATAAATTCTCAACATTAAGATTATCTTCTTCTTGAACCTCAAATACAGTCTTCAAATTGTCCTTAGTTTTCAAATTACTTGAAATAAGAGAGCCAGTTTCATTATCTCTACAGCATTCATCAATATCAACCTGAACAAGTTCAAGATTACCTTCAAACGTACTTGCACTACTAACTTCAGATACATCTCCCAGATTTCTATCTTGTGATAAAAGAAACCACTCTTCATCCTGTTCAGTAACTTTCTCATCATTTAAATAGTTCAGTTTTAAGTTCAACTTAACTCCACTTCCATCTTTTATCAATTTCATCTCTTCTCTCTTCGCATTTTGAAGTTCAGAAAGTTCAAACACTTCGATTAAGTCAATTGTATCCAAGATTTCCTCCTCAAGAGAATTACCCAATTTCTCAGTCGATGACTGGTTTTCCGTTACTTCAAAGCCCTACCAGTGGCCGAGAGGTTCGGACCTCTCAACTGGTAGACGGCAGGTGCTGGGTTCGAACCCAATCGCGGCTGTCGGCCTAACCGTTCGGAGTTTTCCGTGGTTTTCTTCGAACCTTGCGTAAATACGGGTTAGGTTCCCTTAGAAAGACCCCCACGGACGGCAAATCCCCTGGTCCTATATCCCATTAGCGTAGATAATCGGACGACAAAAATCAACCAACCAACCAACCAACCGTTACTTCAAAGTTCAAAGACCTCGTATAGCCGCAGAAAGTTTCATCAATATTACTCCTCACTCCCTCTTTTACTCGATCAACATCATCAATATTTATTATTATTTGTCTCTTCTCCGGAACCTCTTTAAACAAACACACAAGGTCCAACAAAATTTCTTCGATATGACACTTTTTCTTCACTACTTTATCAACCTCAACAATATTTGATACATTCATTTCTTTCTCAGGAACCTCTAGTATAAACTTTCTTTCATCCGCCCTTTTCCTCTCGAAAGCTTTCTCACGACTTAATTTCTCATCTATCACAGTTTCAAGCATATACCTTACAAATTATTCTTCATACCAAACGCTCTTCGTTATTAATTTATACAAGTCAATGATCTTCATATCATCATTAACTTCCTCTCCCAATTCCATTGCAAGGATTTTCAAATCCACTTTTTGCCCTCTTCCAAGGAAAGCCATTTTCAATTTCAAGTTCACCGATGGGTGAGCCAGACACTTTATAAGAGAAACGGTCACCCAACCAACTAACCAAATTTAAATCAATACACTATCTACCTATTTATTCACAAAATAAATACTATTAAAGCAATAGATAAATATATACTTCACAAATTTCAAAATAATCTTTGAGACATCTATAATTACTATTTTTATACATTTTATGCAAGTAAATATCATTAAACATTTTTCTAAAAAGAAAACCACAAATTTAAAACATCAATATACAATTACTTTCAATTCAACAGAAATAATACACCAATTTGATAAACTTTTAAAATAATTTTCACTTTCTGAAAACTTACAATTTTGACTAAACCAGCTTGGTTTAAAACACGATATGTTTCGATGCGAAAAGTAATAAACCTGAAATCAGTTTGACCTCATTTATTCAATAAACCAGTTTGGTTTTAAACACTATTTCTTAAAACAAAATATACCAAACCTGAAATCAGTTTGACTTCATCTAATCAGTAAAATAATCTGGTTTCAATCACCATATTTTTCAATACAAATCACACTAAAAATTTTAAAATCAGTTTTTTTTCTCAACCATTAAATCGATTTAATTCGAATTCAATTCTAGTCATCAACTATTCTTATTAAACCAGCTTGGTTTTAAACATTTTTTATATTTACACATTTATGATAATCAGAAGTATAAAATACAAATCTGGATATTGCGGCTGCCATATCATTTAAAACAAACCAATCAAGCAAGAATTCAACTTAATAAAATGAACATCACCAATATTTTATGCTTAAATCAATAAGGCACGCTGCAATGAATTTAAAAACTTACCTGTGACCACACATCTATTCCTGCCACAAATTCCAAGTCCAGCTCTCGGTGGGAAGCTCCATAATTTAAAACTGTAACGTTTTACATCTTTCCTCTGGTTCCGATGTGTAAGGCAGCAGGATGAATTCGCATTTTCACGAGAATCATCTCTTTATTACAGCACATGACATTAACAGCTATATAAAACTTGACACCTAAAGACTTTACACACATAAAAATCAAATAAAAAACATTAAAAATCATCACTAAAATCAGACACTGAAATCCAAAAGTCACTGTCCCGTTCTTTCCTCCTCTCTGTTTTTTTCGTTTCCAGCAGAAGATTGTACCACATCAGCGCCGTCTGGCAAACACAGGCGAAACAGTTCGAATTCAGAGCAGAAAGTTAAGATCGCTTCTTGCGAAATCATGACTGGGAGTTAGGTGCCACAGTCAGTTACCTGGGGTCGTCACAACGTATTTACATAATTACGAACGCACCTAAAAAGGGCGTAAAAGCCTAAAACATTTAAGATTGAGGACCTATGTGGTTTAGAGTATTCATTAATTTTACCTCACATCTTCTTCTGTTGTCTAGAATTAAAAAATAGCAAAATAAACTTTTTTTCTCTAAAATTACACTTATGAAACTTTTATTTTAGCAGACGATAAATAAGTGGAAAAAAACGATAAATGAATTTTCGCGAGATGTGTCAATTATTAAATGAATGAGTGATATTTTGTTAGAAATCAGATAGTTTTTGTGAATATTTCAAAGGATGGGTTTTATAGTGAGAATAGCACGAACATGCATTTAAATGCTTAAAAACACTAATGACCTTGAACAATCTTCCAAACTAAGCTACACTCATATTGAACATCTCAGCCTTGCCTAAATTGTTCCCTTTGTGTCGAATTTATAAATAATTCGACTGAGAGGAAAAGTAAAATTTGCAGAACAGTAGAATCCCTTAAATCTGCAACTCTAAAATCCGCATCTCTTTAAAGTCCGCATATAATTTACGGATGTAAACAATGAAAAACTCAATTTAGACATAGGGACAAAATTTGATTTCTTCAGTTTTATATCATTTCCATATATTTTTTTATTTGTAGTTTTGTTAATGTTACTGAATTCGTGCTTTTTTTTTTATCAAGGAAGGATAAATTTTCTTTTTGAAAATATTCAAGATATTGCTGATATCACTGGTCATTACAATCTTCTTACCAAATATATTTACGTATTAATCAAGCTATTTTGGTTATTAAGTGTAGCTAAACATGATAAAGAACTCCCTTAATTTATGATTTTGATGTGAATTAGTAAAGTTTCATTGTATAATTTAGAAAAAATACCTTCCATCTTTATAATGAATATTTAATCATACATTATTGATTATTAATATGACCATTGTTTTTAGTATTTCAATCATTTAAAAATTATCTAAATTTTTATTAGTTTAGTTTATTACTTATTTTAATATTTTATTATATGCATTCACTATAGTTTAGATTGCACTGTTAATTGCATTCAAATGACTGTTTAAAAATTGTAACAAAGCAATGACCAGAAATCTGCAAAATTTTAAAATCTGCACAACCCTTGGTCCCAAGCTGTACGGATTTGAATAATCTACTTTATTTTAATGAACATAAAACAATAGTTGAAATTACATACATATTATATGTAAGTTGTTTTAATGCATGCTATTCGTGTAATATATTTTATATTAATCCTTCACTGCACGTTTTTTCTTTTCTTTATGAAAAAAATACTTTGATTACTTTAAGTAGTCACAAATACAGGAAAAATAATAAAAAAAATTCTAACTTCATATATTTTTTTGTAATATGGATTTTTGGGGTAAGTGCCATATGTGTCACAAAGCACACAATTAGATATCTACATTTTTATACGAAATGTGGCATGAAACTCACAATACTTGTGTATTATGTATTCAAAAAGAGCATAATATGTATTCAAGCAGTATGTATAGCAGATATTTAACCCTTTATGGAACAAGCAATTGTGTCTCTGTAATGTTGAATTCACACTGGAATATTAAAAAAATATTTAAATAATAAAATAAATTTTGAATCTTTTTTTCTCCAGTTAGAAATGCAAAATTTAATTTAAAGTTTATTCTTTTAATCTTGATTTGCATTAGATGGTATATAACATAACCCACTGCCCCTCAAAAGGTTAAAATCTGCAAAAAAATTAAAAATTAATTTTACAAATTTCCAAATACAGATTGTAAAATTATATAAAAGAAAAAAAAAACTATAGAAAATTATTTTACGATGGAATAAAATATCAAAAGAAAAAAAGAGTGTAAAAAGAGCTTTAAATACTTAAGAGTTTATTTTTTTTAAATTAACTAAAAATAAGGACAAAACAGCTTTTTTTCCGTACTAAAACATTTGTCTTATACAGTCGAAAAATGTCCTGCCAATTATTTAAAAAAAAAATTGGAGACGAAAATTAGTGGTTTCCAAACGCTTTTAGTAAGGAATCAAGCAAACTTTGCTTGACTGAGCGACGTTCGAGCAAAACCGTTGAAAGATTGAGAAAAAAAATATCCAAATGCTCATTTCTGATGAAATTCAGGGTAACATTTTCTATCACGATTTATACATAAGATTACTCCACATTCTGAAAGTTTTGCTTCCACAGTTTGGAAACTTGCATCGCTGTCTGCTATCTATAAAAACCAGCCACTGGCATACTCCATTCAATCTTATATGATTGATTGGCATTGCTGATGAAGGGTCTTTATGTTTCTTGGCTATAATTTCCTTTTCCACTTCAGACATTCTTGAACGTCCTCTTTCAGCATTTGGTGCTTCGCTTCCAATTTTTCAAAAGCAGATTGCAATTTCTTCCCTGAATTTAGCTACATGTACTACACAAATAATTTGAAAATTTATATAATTTAGAAAGTCATCTTCCCCTTCTCCTCTTCCCCACACGGAGCATAACAATGTTACTCCTGCAAAAAATGTCTGAATTCAACCTGTTGAATTGCACTGGTTGTTTTTAGTTTTTATTTAGTAGTTTTAGTAAAATTTAAATTTATTTTAATATTTAATATAAAAACATAACTCCTGTGGCAGTTGAATCAATTTTTTGGGTCATATATGTTGTTATCTTGCAGTCAACGTATGATTCAGATGAAGAAATAGCATGTCCACTTTCATTTTTAGCTATATTATATGTTGAATCTTACCAACTATCATCAGAAGGTTCAAGAGACTTATTATTAGTATCAGATGCAAATAAATATTGCATTGATTTCATCTTGCGTTAGACATTTGTGCGTTATTTTTCGTTCGAATATTTTATGAGATTTATGCTCTATGTTCCATATCTGGCACAAAAACAAGTATTTGAGCTGATGTACTGAAATATTTTAATTTTAAGTGTAAAAACGCCTTAATAACAAATATGGGATATACTCGAATGTCTAAAATTTTATCTTGCGATAACTTCAATATTTTGGTATGAAAAAGTTTAAGCAAATTCTAGAGTTATTTTTTTAAATTAAAAATTTAATAGATAATGAGGTACTGCTATCTAATAAAAAAAAAAAACGCATTCAAATCTCTTTGTTTAAAGGTTCTCGATATGGCACAGAGCTCAAATAACTTAAATTTAAGATTTTTAGGAAAATAGAAGTGTTTTATTGGTATGTTCTATATATGGCACACCGTGCAGTGAAGGGTTAAGTTATTTGCACGAAATATTATTAATGCACAGCTATTTTTTTATTTAAAATCTAGGAAGAAAATGACTGGAAGACACATTACAAAAGTATTGAATTTGGCCGCTCTCAAACCTGCAAGGAACGAAATGGATACTGCCGTACGGAACTATGATGGAACAATTATTAATGTTAGGGAAGCTCCACTCATTCGAGCACTAGCCAAAGGTCTTGGTGTCATCTTCAATATTGTAATACCAGAAGAAGGCGTACATGGTGTCAAGAAGCCTGATGGAACTTGGGATGGAATTATGGGATTGTTATTAAGCGGAAAAGCTGATCTATCTGGCAGATTGTTTACCGCGACAAAAGAAAGAAGAGAAGTAGTTAACTTTACTTATCCACTGCAAGTGACGGACATTACTTTCATGACAGATAAACCGGAAGCAAGTCCAAAAAGTTTTGCGATATTTGATGCGTTTTCCACTGAAGTGTGGGTAAGCACATTACTGTGTGTCCTTCTAACCTCACTTCTCTTATATATTCTGCTGAAAAGAAAGGAAACTTATTCCACTATTCTATTCGAGACTATTGGATGCCTATTAGAAAAATCTTTCTCTTTTGAAGCAAGGCAATCAAATACTACAATATTGCTACTTTTTTGGCTTTTGGGAATTACTGTTCTTACTAATAGCTACAAAGCCATTATATTGTCTGTTATAACCGTTCCCAGGATGGTTGGAATTCATGATATAATGGGATTAGCAAAAGCTGCGAAGGAAAATTCAGTTATGTGTATGACATATAAAGGTAATGCAATGTGGCAAGTAGAATTAAACGATGACAGACTCAAAGAAATTGGAGAATGCTTAAAAAGAGGCGAAGATGAATCACTGGATAGTCACTCAGCTTTTCTGAATTATGCACATAAAAAAGCCTTTATATCAGATGGGTTGGATTTAACAGAGTATAGTAGGGAATATTTAATTTCTGAAGATAGCTTTTCTTTAATGCACGCTGCATTAGCGTATTCAAAGCAATTTTGTTGTCCTAAAAAGTTGAATGATGTTGTTCATCGCATTTTTGCAGCTGACCTGGTTCCAAAGATAATTAGAGATAGATGTTTTTTAAAGCACTTGCGTCAATCCAAGACAAAAAGTCAAGATCACGATTCTAATGAATGGAAACCTTTGACGCTGAAAGATTTCACTGGAGCTTTTCTTGTCCTTATTCTTGGACATTTTCTTGCATTGGTCGTATTTATGATGGAACTTATTTCAAAACATTTATCAACATTAAATCTTTACTAATTTAAGAAGATTGTCCGTCATATAGCTTATGACATTATCAGGGGTTCAAAAATATAGGCGCCACTGGGCAGTCTCATCCTACTTAAATCTAAAAAATTTAAGGGTGAGATTTAGTAAAATTAAAAAAAAATTTCGCTAAAAATTTAATAACATTCTAACAAGAATTTTTGCACGAAATATTAAACGAAAATAGCGAAATAAATTTAGTTATGGGAGATTGTTTGCTGGTAACTATATTTTTATATCCCTGGACATTATATTACAAACTGTCTTTTTGATTTGGGTTGCATTACATAATTATATATATATATTGAGGAAGAATTGGGTGTCAGGATTATTTTACAATCCAGGCCACCTGCAATTAACAAAACAAAAAAGTGTGATTACAATGCATAAAGCAAGGAGACCCTGAAGCTATTATCGCCATTTATAGCGAAAGTTATAGCATAAAAGGTATCACACAATTGTCTGAATAAAAGAAAATGTTTCAAGGTTTTTTTTTTTTTTTTCATAACACATGACATTATATTTCAAACTCTGATTATTTTATTATGTTGTATTATTATTTACTTCCATTTCCGTTCTGTGTGTTGATCATAAAGTTTTATTAATATTTGAAGCCTCTATTTTAAGGCATCTCTTTTTCAGATAATGTTGTTTAAAATATTATTAATTTTCATAAATAGTAGACTATAGACGAAGCGTATTTTTCCTAAATAATGTTTTGCATATTTATCATAAATTAAACCGCAAATGACAAACGAAAGAAAAGAACAAAAAATGCGCCAGTAAAACGATTAAGTTTCAGAATTTCTTTGCTTGGAGCATTGTAATCATTTTTTTTTTTTTTTTTTTGTTTGTTTGTTTGTTTATTTAGACGCAGTTGGCCTAGCTTATAAAAAGATCATGATGCCCAATTCCTCCTCAGTAGATTTTTCTGTTTCTATTTGTTATATCCCAACAATAGTAGTAACTGTAGTAACTTGTATTAAGATATGGCGCCATCATAAACGGATTTGGTTTGCACGGCTTTTTGCATGTCAGCCAGTGAAATTATGAGTTGTAAGAAATGACTTGTGAACAGAGCTGCGTTTTAGTACTGTTGAATATATTCTAAATAAACTTTTAGAAAAATTAAAGTAATGTATCCCTGATGAAATTACAGTACTAATAGAAGTATAAAGTCATAAAATTGGCGGCGTATAGGGATAGTTAACCTAAATAATATTAAAGTAAGAAAAAAAAAAAAACGAGAGATGTCCGAAAAAGAAATAATTTCTTCTTGACGCTTAGATGAATACAATGGAAATGTCCCCTGGACTATATATATATAAAAAAAGGAATTTTTATTTTTCTGCAAATATTATAAAAAATGAAGACACAAAGGAAAATATTTTGCTCAGTTCAGTCGGAACAACTATGTTTATCATTTTATGAAATAAAATGGTTCCAATATACTGTAAGAAATCAGTGGCAAAGATATTTTAAAGAAAGCAAAGGACATTTTTCACCATGTCCGAGTGAAATAATAGAGAGATTTAAATTTCGAAAATGACTAAGGAAGCAGGGAGAAAAGATTTCGTAAGAGAATTTTGTAGGTTATCCAAATTTTTGGTAAATAAAAGTTTGGTAATATGTTAAATGACCACCTGCGTGACCAGTTGGTGTTTGGTATCCAGGATGAGTAGTTATAGCAAAAACTACAGGACTCTAATGATTTAATTTTCCAAACAGCGGTGGAAACAGAAGAATCTTTTGAATCAGCTAAGGCCGGCGTGAAATCGCTAGATATAGGGGAATGTACTACAGTAAATCAAGTACGTACGAAAGTAGAGAAACCAAAAATGGAAACGTTCACTCAAGCTTCTTAGTCTAAAGAAGAGAAATTCGCGTCTGACAAACGTTGCTACAGATGCATCATAATCTTAAATTGTGTCTTTTTAACATTGATGAATGTCACAGGATAGGGCACCTAAAAGTTTTCTGCCGAAATCGAGAGCTTGGGATGAAAAATGAGAAGCAACACAAGAACAGTAAAATTAAAACTGTTCAGGGAGAATATTGTTTAAATTTTAAGGACGACAATCCCAATAATGTATCACGGGAAAATATTTTACAAAATCTAGTTTTCAAGTAATGTTTGTCATTAAATGATTTCTTGTGAAAATGCGTTTTTCTTCATGATGGGTTTTTTTCACAATATCTCGGATTTAAAACTTTATAACTCAAGAACCGTTAAAGATAAAATCTTCAAACTTGAACATGTCTTTTTTTATTATTTTACTTTAATTTTGATTCAGCAAGTTTACTTTAAATATTTTTATATATTTTTAATTAATATTTTAAAAAATTATGAATCAAAATTAAAATTTAGATATTTCTGTTGAAATTCTACAAATAATATTTTGAGCTATAAATGAATTTCAAATACCCCATTTTTAAAGCAAATTTTAAAATTCAATTCTTTTTATAATTTTTTTTTAATGTGAAGTTTTACCATGTGATTTTTTTTATAAATGACATGGTTAACCAACACTAAAAAAATTAAAATTTTAACTCAAAAAATATATTTCTTTAAACCATGAATCTCCTAAGGCAAAAGTAGCATTTACATGAAAACTACATGAAATAATTCTCTATGAATGACATTTTTTTGCATCCAAAAATTGACAGCACAAGATTGGATATTCATTTGTTTAAATAAAGATTTTTTTATGTTCATCGAATTTCATTGTTAAGATGGTGAATTGTAAAAATAGTTTTTACATGAAAACTGCAAGAAATAATTATTTATGAATGACTTTTTCTGTTAGTAAGAAAATGCAACAAAAGATGAATAATTATTTGCTTAAATGAAGACATTTTTTATGTTCATAGATTTTTCATTGTTAACCTTTAACTAATGTTACCGGTTTCACTGACCACTGCTTATTTCAAGTTTTATAATTTAACTTGTAATTTTTAGTTTAACTACAAACGCTACCAAAATTTTGTTTCGTTTGGAACTTTAGTATTTTTACCAAAGACTTTTAAGTAGATGAATGGTAATTATAAAAGTCCTGTACAAAAGATTTAGTACAAAAACACCATCCTATGAGTTAATCATACGTTTTATTCATCTTTGGATATACTAGTTATGTTACATTTTCTGTCCAATTAGTTAAAGGTTAAGATGGCAAAATGTAAAGAATAGCTTTTTTTTACTAAAATTTCAGATTATATTCTTTTATGAAATATAGACTTCTATGAACTATATTTATATATAGATTTCTATGGAATTTTTTTGGTTAGATTTGGTTTATTTTGTGTCGGCTTATTATCTACACGAGGGATATAGGCCCAGGGGAGTTCCCTTCGTGGGGGTCTTTCTAAGGAAACCTAACCTGTATTTACGCAATGTTCCAAGAAAACTGCGAACGGTTAGGCCGACAGCCGCGATTGGGTTCGAGCCCAGAACCTATCGTCGATGGAATTTGTATTTTTAAGTATTTTAAAATGATGCGCTCCAGCCTTTTAGTAAGCATATTTTTAACGTTCCAATTATAGGACGATAAGATTGAGTGAATACATGTATTATTAGCATTTTAAGGTATTAAGTGAAACCATTTTCAATGTGATTATGAAATTAATTGTTTTTAACCCACGAATACGATTATTCTTAATTCATTTATGCCGAGTATCATATATTTATGATGCTTCGAAATTTAGTAAATTTATGTATTTTTTTCTTCACCCTTTTACATGAAAACTGTATTAATTAATCATTAATGAATGACGTTTTCTATTACCAAGATATAACAGCACAAGAACGAAATTCATTTGCTTAACCCTTTACCTACCGACGGTACTTATAAGTACCATTAAAATAACTTATTTTGAAATTCATTTAATACGTCAGTTAGTTGTAATACTGTTTAGAATCAGTTACAGATACATTACTTTATCTTGTTCCAAAAATATTATTGGTTATACAAAACAAAAATACTTTTAAAAGGGTGATTCCTTTTGCCTTTGAACCTTTTCAGTTATCTTGTCATTGAGGGAGGGGGATAGGGATTTTTCAATGAAGAAAAATTAAAAGGGATTTTAAAAGGGTGATTCTTTTGCTTTTCAGCTTTCTTGGCGTTGAGGGGGTGTGATGGGGATTTTTCAATGCGGGAATATTTCTATGTTTTATTGTAAGAACATCATATTTGTACGTTTCATAATTCTACAAAATACTAAGAAAATAATTAAAAATAAAAGATTTGAATGGGGTTATAAAAATTGCACAAAATCCCTGTAAATTCAAATTTAATTAATCCTTCTAAAATCTTTCAAATATTTTTTAAATGATTATGTAAATCTTTTAATCTAGTTTAAACATTTTGCTTAAAATGCTTTAGAATGTAAAATTTTCATGAATTTTAAGGCCCCACCAGTGGCCGAGAGGGTCTGACCTCTCACCTGGTAGACGGCAGGTGCTGGGTTCGAACCCAATCGCGGCCGTCGGCCTAACCGTTTGTGGTTTTCTTCGAACCTTGTGTAAATTCGGGTTAGGTTCCCTTAGAAAGACCCCCACGAAGGGCATCCCTCCCCATAGGGCCTATATCCCATAGCGTAGATAATCGGCCGACACAAAAATACAAATACAAATTTCATGAATTCATAATGCGGTAGATAAAGGGTTAAATGAAGACTTTTTTGTTGGTCATAGATTTTCCATTGTTAATACGTTGAAAGGCAAAAGTAGCTTTTACATGAAAACTGCACGAAATAATTATCTGTGAATGACTTTTTCTGTTACCAAGAATTGACAGCACAAGATAGATACTCATTTGTTTAAGTTGAGACTTTCTTGATAATCATCGAATTTCATAATTAAAATGGCGAGAAGTAAAGATAGATTTCCCATGGAAATTGCATGAAATAATTATCTCTGAATGACTTTTTCTGTTAGAAAGAAAGGACAGCACAGGATGGATATTCCTTTGTTTAAATAAAGACTTTTGATGTTCACAAAGTTTTATTGTTAACCCGGGAGGACGCGCACAGGGCCTTTTAGACCCGGAGTTGCGTATGGTTTTTGCATTTGTAACCACTAATTTTTTTTAAAGTAATCTTCAATTTACATTATGTCAGAATTTGTAAGAATTGTCTCCGTCTAAATAAAATGACGGTTATAATTTCATTTTATTGGTGACAAAGTTAAAACTATTTATACCCTGGGTAAGCGCGCGTTCTCCTGTGTTAAAATGTCAAAATTTAAAAATAGCTTTTGCATGAAAACTGCAGAAAATAATTATTTATGAATGACTTTTTCTGTTAGCAAGAAATGGCAGCACATTATGAATATTTATTTAGTTAAATGAAGATATTTTTTATGTTCATAGATTTTTCATTGTCAAGATGGTGAAATGGTAAAATTTATTTGCTTAAATAAAGAGATTTTTTTAATGTGATTTTTCATTGTGAATGGTGAAATGTAAAGGTAGGTTTTGCATGCAAACTGCAGGAAATAATTATTTATGAATGCCTTTATCTGTTATCCAGAAAAGGGAGTGCAAGACGGATATTTATTTGCTTAAATGAAGACTTTTTATGTTCATAGATTTTTTATTGTTAAGATGTTGAAATGGTAAAATTTATTTGCTTAAATGAAGACATTTTTTATGTGATTTTCCATTATTAAAATGGTGAAATGTAAAGGTAGATTTTACATGAAAACTGCAGAAAATAATTATTTATGAATTACTTTTTCTGTTAGCAAGAAAGGGCAGCACAAAATGAATATTTATTTTCTTATATCAAGACATTTTTTTATGTTCATAGATTTTTTATTATTAAGATGATGGAGTGGTAAAATTTATTTGCTTCAATGAAGCCATTTTTTATGTGATTTTTCATTGTTAAAATGTCAAATGAAAAGGGGGATCTATTTCTTAATATACTTTTTATTGTCATGATGGTAAAATATAAAGGTAAGTTTTACATAAAAACTGCAGGGAAATATTCTTTATGAATGACATTTTCAATTAGAAGAAATAGCAACACAAGATGAATATTTATTTGCTCAAATGAACACACTTTTGATGATCTTAGATTTTTCTTTGTATGTTACCGGTCTCACAGAACATTGCTTATTTCAATTTTTATAGTTTAATTTGTAATTTTGAGTTTAACTACAAACATTATTAAAATTTTGTTGCGTTTGGGACTTTAGTATTATCACCAAATACTTTTGAATAGATGAATGTTAATTATAATTATCCTGTAAAAAAAGATTTAGCACCAAACACCATCCCATGAGTTAATCATGCGTATTATTTATCTTCGGATTTTGTAGTCTCACAGATTGCTTAACACCATTTTCTGTCACATCAGTTAAAGGTTAAGATGGCAAAATGAAAAGAATACCTTTTTTTAAAAACCAAAATTTCAGATTATATTCTTTTATGAAATATTGACTTCTTTGAACTATATTTATGTATAGACTTCTATAAAATTTATGTTATTAAAAGTAATAAAATGATACGCTCCAGCCTTTTAAATGCATATGTTTAGCGTTCCATTTACCGGACAATAAACTTGACTGGATACATGTATTACTAACCATTTATGGGAAATTTTATTAAATAAAACCATTTTCAATATGATTATGAAATAAATAGTTTTTAAGCCACAAATGCAATTATTCTTAACTCATAAATATTAATAATTTATAATCTTTATAGTAATTGTAAATAAACAATTAAATAAACTACTTTAATAGTACATAAAAATATCATTTATAGTATGCAATATACGTTATTAAAGCCTATTTTATAAAGATATATATGCAAATTATACAATTATGCAAATTATAGTGTTATAAACGTTATACATATTTCCATATGTGGAATGTTTACATTTTAGAAAATAAATATAAAGGATTTTTAGCATTATTTGTTTGGTATTTTTACAGTTCATTTTGCAACATTTTAATTTAATTTTATCACAAAATGTGACAAAGCAAAAACGTTGATAAGCTAATACTTTTTCTGTCCATAGAAATGTACATTTTCTATTACAGCAATTACTTTTTGAGCCTTGTACACTTAATCGCTGAAATTTTAAGAAAACAAATAGGCATTATGAATATGATGATACTTTCTCTTTTTCAGCATGGAATATTGTATTAGAGTTTGTGTAGTGTAATTTGAGTGCAAACTTAAAGCAAAAAGTATCGTTATAACATCTCTAAAAGAATTTATAAAGTAAGAGTAAAGGTAACATATCACAACTTAAATTTTAGCTTCATCTCCCATTATTTTACAAACTTTGTAGAAATTTTGAAATTGGGTGCGAGAGTACAGAACATCAACATTTTTCTGAGTTATCTGAAAATTTTAAGCATCATTGTAATTACTTTCTTTATTTTTTTTTTCAACAGTATTTGAAACTTTTTTCACGTATTTTCCAATATTATCTTCCTCTTTTTCAACATTATCTAGAACTTTTTCTTTTATTTTCCAATATTATCTTCCCCCATTTCAACATTTTTTCCAAAAATCTTCCCTTCTTTTTAACCTTATAAACATATAAATATATTATTTTAACCTGCAACTTTTCCAAAATGTGTTCTTAAAATTTTCCAACATAAAAATCAACAAGGAAAATATATGTCCTACTGAGAGAACAATAAAAGCGTGGAATATTGTGTCAGATTTTGTCTAAGTGTAAACTGAATGCAAACTTGAAACAAGAAGTATCGTTATAAAATCACTAAAAGAAATTATAAATTAAGAGTATTAGTATCTTATCACAACTTAAATTTTAGATCAGCTCTCGTTATCAAACAAAATTTCACATATTTTCCAATATTATCATCCCCTTTTCCAATATTATCTGAAAATTTTTCTCATATTTTCCAATATTATATTCCTCTTATTTATACATATAGTCCAATAATGTCTTCCCTTTTTTTTAACAGTATACGCAACTTTTCCAAGATGTATTCCTAAAATTTCAATCATGAAAATCAACAAGGAAAATATATGTCCTAAAGCGAGAACAATAAAAACTCCATTGAAATCTTCAATTGTCAACGCCAAAATACCTGCTCTTTCGTATTTGTCAGATTTTGATGGGTGGCATATATATTTGAAACCAGTATTCTCGGTCTTGAAGAGTCTTAGTATAATGATCTACCTTAACAATACGGCGAACAAAATTTTCTAATTTTCTTGGGCAACTGTAGTGTCCATATACCCTTGATCTCTGAAATTTTAAGAAAACAAATACGCTTTATGAATATGATTATACGGGGGGGGGGGGGGGCTCTGTTGCCGAGGCACCACATCGACAAATGCCAGAAAGCGTAGATTCTGGGTTCGTATCCCATTAGTCCCATGCAGCAATGAAAACATAAGAAGTCCCTTTTAATTACATTTTTTCTGTTTTTTTTTTTCTCTTATTCATTCTTAAAAATATTTTAACTAATTAGCTCTCCCCAAAAAATAAATAAATTGTGTGCGATGATTTCAAAAAATTATCTGTAAAATTAATTTTTTTTTAAATGAATAATTTTTTTTGTTTTCATACAATTAATAAAAAAAAAGTGATATTTTTAAAAACTCTTTAGTTAAAATATTAAAATTGACTTTGAAAAGTAATAAGTATTATACATCGATCTAAAATATAATAAAATAAACCGCTTACGAATAGTCTAACGAATTTATTGAAAGGTAATCTTTGAAAAGCACAACAGATTTTCCCTGTAACTCATAAAAGACATACTTTGTGCAAATTGCCGTCTATAGTTTTGGCTCAGTCGCTAAGGAACTGTTCCGCTCTCAAAAGGTCTCGCGTTCGATCTTCAGGGCGGTTTGTGGAAAGCTATAAAAAAGAAAAAAATTAAACAATAAGATAAGCTAAATTAATCTAAATAATTGTATTTTAATGTAGAGCTAAAATATGATTTAAAATTTAGGAAGAAAATGACTTAAATTCACTCAACAAGACCTCTAAAACTTGCAGCTCTCACACCGCTGAAGAATGAACGAGATACTCTCGTACGCAGACATGACGGAACTCTTATCAGCGTTATGAATATTCCATTCATTCGACCCGTTGCTCTTGGAGTGAGGTTTAATATTGTTATACCAGAAGAGACGAAACAGGTGTCCAGAAATTCGATGGAACTTGGACTGGAATTATGGGAAAGTTGATCTATCAGGAGATTTGTTAACAGTTGGAAGAGAAAGACTAAATTTTACTTATCTGCTGCACGTGACGGATGGTACTTTCATGACAGAAAAACTGAAACCACACCCAAAAAGTTTTGCCATATTTAATGGGTTCTCCTTTGAAATGTGGATAGGCATAGGACTCTATGTAATTCTGGTATCACTTCTTTTATACATTCTGTTAAAGAAAAGGGAAACTTATTCTACTATTCTATTCGAGAATATTGGATGTCAATTAGAAAAACCATTTTCTTTTCAAACAGGACGAAGACAGAATTGGACTGTTGCTACTTTTTTGGTTTTTATGAGTCACTGTTCTTACTAACTGCTACAAAGCGATTATACTATCTGTTATGACCGTTCCCAAGATGGTTGGAATTCGTGATATAAAAGACTTAGCTAAAACAGCGAAGGAAAATTCAACAATGTGCATGACATATAAAGAGTGTAGAATGTAGCAGGTGGAATCAAACGATGATAGACTTAAATCAATCGGGTAATGCTTAAAGAGAGCTTGTAAAGACTCACTAAATAGTCACTCAAAATTTTTCAGTTATGCACACAAAAAAGCATTTATACCACATAGACTTGACTTAATTAAGTTCAGCGGCGACCACTTGGTCTCTGAAGATAGCTTCTCTTTAAAGTACGTAACAGTACCATATTCTAAGCATTTTTGCTGTCCAAAGAAACTGGATCTTGTTGTTCACCGCATGGCTGTAGAAAATCTATATCCGAAAATGATTAGAGATATATATTACATAGTAAAGTGTGTCGATCCATAGCGGAACAAAATACATACGAATCTGCACAGTGGAAACCTCTTACTCAAAAAGATTTTACAGGAGCATTTCTTGTTCTTATTATAGGACATTTACTCTCAATAATCATTCTCATATCAGAAATTATTGCAAAACATATTACACTAAATCATTTTCGGTTTACCAGAAACTTCAGAAGATTGACTGTCATGTAACTAATGATATTATATTATAGCGGAGCAGATCGCGTTGATGGTTAAAGAAAATTGATTTTTCAAAAATTTCAAAATGGATAGCTTCAAATGTTACAAATCCACTGCAAAAGAGAATTTTACAAAAATCAGAATTAGAACAGAAGTTATGGCTAAAAATATCTTGGATAAAATATTTGCTATAATGTATATGCAAAGAAACTGTATCGTGTTGGTCACCGCATGGCTGCAACAGGTCTATATCTAAAAGTGGTCAGAGATAGATATTATATGACAACCTCAGAAGCCAAGGGGTGCAAGTGACAAAATTTCGATTTGGAGTAAATTGAGTTTAAAGATAATTGATGTTAAATTCGAACATCAATAACAATTGATTGAATTGAAATAGGAAACTTCTGCTTGTTGCATTCTGGTCTTTGAATTCTTATTTCAATAAATGTTAAAAAAGAAAGCACAATTTTCTTTAAATGTATAATTAATCAATATTTTTTGTTTTACGAAAAAAGTGGTTTGCCTCTATAACTCAGCAAATAATAAGAAAATCACTTATATGTTTTTACCTGAAATGAAAAAAGCATATTTTTAGGTCGTCTGTGTATTTAGTTTATTTTTTTCAATTTTGTCACTTATACCCCTTGGCTTCTGGGGTCCTCATATAGTAAAGTTGCGTCGATCCATGGCGGAACATAATACATACAATACTACACGATGGAAACTTCTTACTCTAATTGATTTTTTGGAATAGCATGCATTCTCGTTACAAAACTAATTTACATAATACCTTGAAATTAAGTATGTTCTTAGTGTACATGTGTAAGTTTATGCTGTACCTCAATTTATCCTCATTTTCGTAACAAAAAATCGTCGATTGAAAAAAATATGTGTACACATTTGGTGAAATTTAGTGAATATGATTACAAAAACCATTAATTACGTTAAAGAATTTGAATACACTTTCATATTTACATACAGTGTATAATATGTTACTATAAATAACAAAATATGAAACATTAAATGTATATCTGTAGTAGAATTTATAAAATCGTGTGCACAAAATGCAAATTCCAATATTGATCTTTTTCAAAAACCACTTTTGTCATTATGATTTAATTAATTAAAATTGCTGAATTCGTGTGTATATGAATATTTTATTAAACCATAAAAATGTGCGAAAGTAAAGAAAGAAATTGTTGCGTTTCATTCATTTGTTAAGAAACTACGGAGTTTAAATACGGCCATTTGCTTGCTGCTCAACGTAATCTGTTATTTTAGGAGGCACAAGATTTTCAAGGGTTTGACGAAACAATCAAAGACATCGCCTTTTTGGAAGTACCATAATACACACAAAATGTTATTAAAAATTTTTTACCTCTTTCTGCTTAAAGTGTATACTCTTTGCTATATTATTCAGAAAAATAAAAGTTGTATATTTAATATTATATATTTATTAAAGTTACATATTTAATATTATATGTTTAATAAAGTTATTTATTTAATATTATATATTTAATAAAGTTATATATTTAACATTTAATATTTTTTTACAGAAAATGGACCAGTATTAACTATATATTTAATAAATATATAGTTAATACTGGTCTAATATTATTTTAACTCTTTTAATGTTTATTTTCAACATATATTATTTTTTATATTCAACATTATTTTTAACAGAAATTGCAGAAATATTTTTTGTATATTAGAGCTATTTCATTAAAGCATAAGTACCCAAAACTGGGCCAATATTTAGAAAATATATACTCGATACTGCTCAAATATATCATTTAAAAAGAAAATGAAAAAGTGTTTTTTTGCTAGCAAAATATGTATTGCTTATATTGGATAGATTTCAGTAAAATATAATTACCGACAGTTTAAATCACTATTTAACCACTTAATCGTCGCTTCCGAAACATTCACGCCTCACCAATGGCCGAGAGGTTAGGACCTCTCAACTGGTAGACGGCAGGTGCTGGGTTCGAACCCAATCGCGGCTGTTGGCCTAACCGTTCGGAGTTTTCCGTGGTTTTCTTCGAACCTTGCGAAAATACGGGTTAGGTTCCCTTAGAAAGACCCCTACGAAGGGCACCCCCCCCCACATGGTCCTATATCCCCAGTGTAGATAATCGGACGTCAAAAATCAACCAACCAACCGAGACTTTCACGGGTTGCAAGCTTCACGGATTTTATTCAGAATTGTTTGATTCCTACCAGTTTTATAAAATAATATAATTGGTTTTATTCTGGTACCATTTTACTTGTCATTAAATAAAATAAATATTTAAAAAAAAAGAAAAAAAAGAAGTGGCAATAATTAATTTGAATTTTTAAACCGTAATTTAATGCGACCATTAAGGGGTTAATAAAGATACAGTGAATACTAGTCATTAATATTATTCAAAGTTAAGCTAGTGAGATATATTAAAATAATCACTAAAATAAGCACTGTAAAAAATGCATAACATACCCTAAAAACTGCTTAAAAATTCCAAATAGTGCTATTAAATGCAGTACAGCTTTCGTAAAATTTAACTGAAAAATTATGTCTAACATTTGGTTTATCCATCAATTGTGATTAAAGTTTAGAAAAAGTACAATGCAATAAACATTAAAATTGCGTGATATTCAAATTTGTAATTATGAAAAGTAGTTTATTTTTGCTAGCACAAAAGACAAATTCTAAAAATTAATCGAACTAAAAACCCAGAACCATCCACAATTGCTTTGACTTCAGTTTTAATCAACTATTAAAAACTCGGTTCTTATTTTAAAAACAACAACAAACTTCTATTAAAAACAAGAATTATGGTAATGATGTGTTTTATCCGTTTTTCTATGGCATTAGTTTTCTTTTTCTTTTTTTTTTTTTTTTTAAATTCATGTTACCGTAAAAAGTTTTAAGTGAGTTTTTAGTATTTTCAATCTAGATATTAAACATGCAAATGTTCCACTTGAAAAATTAAAGTGATCTAAAATTATATTAGCCATAAAATACAGTTTCCAAATAATAAGAAAATTATGCAATTCTTGAAAAAGAAAAAAAAAACTTATTGAAATAAAATGTAATGCATTTTTTCATCGAAAATTTTTTTTCGATGGAAAAATGCAGCCATGGAATTCCCAGACAACGGAGAGTCTCCGTTTTTTGTTTTTATTTCCATCCGTTTCTTTATTTCCAAGGCCCCCACCAGTGGCCGAGAGGTTCGGACCTCTCAACTAGTAGACGGCAGGTGCTGGGTTCGAACCCAATCGCGGCTGTAGGCCTAACCGTTCGGAGTTTTCGTGGTTTTCTTCGAACCTTGCGTAAATACGGGTTAGGTTCCCTTAGAAAGACCCCCACGAAGGGCACTCCCCCCCTGGTCCTATATCCCTAGCGTAGATAATCGGACGTCAAAAATCAACCAACCAACCAACCGTTATTTTCAAGAAATACCATAGAGTTTTCAGATTTTTAACGAAAAATGCCCTTTTGTTATGAAAAGGGATTTTTCTGCGAAATTCAGGCAAAATCTATCCGTGAATTTCGTTTTTTTTTTTTTTTTTTTTTTTTTTTTTTTTTTTTTTTACAGTGTACAGTATTAAAATTAAATCTGTGAATTACGGTAAAAATACTTTCAACAAAGTTTCCAGATTTTTTTTACCGCTTTGTTACTAGGTTTTCCCTTGGTTTTTCCGTTTTGGGAAATAAAAGAAGGAAAAATTCCATTTGAAGAAGCATTAACTTTCCATCTTATGATGGTTTGTTTGTATTTATGTCGGCTAATTATCTACACAGTGGGATATAGGCCCTAAGGGGAGGGATGCCCTCCGTGGGGATCTTTCTAAGATAACCTAACCCGTATTTACCCATGGTTCGAAGAAAACCACGGAAAACTCCGAATGGTTAGACCGACGGTCGCGATTGGGTTCGAACCCAGCACCTACTTTCTGCCAGTTTGGAGGTCAGAACCTCGCGTCCACAGGTGGGGCCCATCTTATGAAAGAAAAATCTTAAATTTGGAATACAATTGGCAGGTGGTGCCATCTATTGAACATCTGTTTAATAAACACTATCTTTAGATTCACCTGTATTCCAACTACTGAGAAGCAAATAACGGAACGGGGTAATAAGAAATAATAACCCATATATGCGAGTCCGTTGATTTAGTTATCACGCAATGGGGCCTTCGAACGGCTGTGGTTGTAAAGTCATATAGCGGATTCTACAGTGTGTTCATATTTTTGTATGGCAGATAGTAATTTTATCGATGTTGTTATAATTCTTGCAAGTTTTAGTTAATAAGGTTAATTTATTATTAGGATTTTCTTATGGTTAATTATAATTATAAAATGGTTTGATAAAACAATTTATTAGAGAAATTGTCTTTGCTCAATGAATTATTTAAATATGTTTCCGTTAATTTTTCCAATCGCGACCGTCGGCCTAACCGTTCGGAGTTTTCCGTAATTATCCTTTAATTTGGATTTCCTTGCGTACACACCTTTTAGGTTCCCTTAGGAAGACCAGCCACGGTGAGAACATACTCCCTCTTCTTTAGGGCCTATATCCCCCGTAATGATAATTGGCCGTCATAAACACAACCAAACAACCAGCCGGTCATTTTGTTGCTTGAAATGTTGTTGGTATAAATACAGTTACAATTGAGTAACACGATACAAGTCTTAGAAAAGAGTCAGTATTCTTTTATTGAGTTTTTTTTTCCTTTCTATGCAATACCAGGTCAATTTTGTAAACATTGAAAATAAATTTTCGATAGATAACGAGATATCACCATTATTTATTTCGCTCCACCAGTGGCTGAGAGGTTTTGACCTCTTAACTAGCAGACGGCAGGTGTTGGATTCGAAGCCGTCGGCCTAACCGTTTGGTGTTTGCCGTTCCCTCTTTTCTTCGAACCTTGGATATTTTTGCGTAAATACGTGTTAGGTTAACTTAGAAAGATCCCCACAAAATTTTTGGCATTTATCAGAAAATGTCCTTTTGCGGAAAATGTCCCATATATATATATATATATATATATATATATATATATATATATATATATATATATATATATATATATATATATATATATATATATACCGGGTGATCCAGAAGTTTCGGGAGTTTTGAAATGTTAATAATTAGGAAACTATGTACAATACAATGGTCCGGTTTTCAGATACATGATCAGAAACATGTGGGATTTTTGTTTAGAATGATTTTCTTTAAATATATATATAGTTAAAATTTTCAGCAACAGGTGGCGCTGCTGTTTGGTGGTAACTGCTATGTTAAGACAAGCTTTCTTCGCATGTCGAGTTGTGTTCTTATCGTTCAATACGTGAAGTTAAAACTGAAAAATATTCCATGGCCATTACATACGTGAAAGCTATTGTAAACAAGGTTTGAGAAAAGGGCTCATAGGAAGATCGTGATGAAAGCAGGAAACCCCAAACGTCTCTTGCAATCGTAAATGAGGTAGAATTCGATGCCAATACTCAATGGAAATCATCAGCTCATGGTGAGTGCAGTACACTTGTAATTTCACGATGAACTGAAATTTCTTATGGAATTTCTTTTTGCTCTGAAGATGCTATGCACGTTGTTTTACATCGGCTCACGACGGTACTTTTAAGCTATGAGCGTCATAATGAAAATTTGTAACCCTTAGACACCAATTCTTTCTTTTTAGTGATCTGTATCAAACCATAAAAAAATACTATCAATATTAGCGCCACCTGTTGGCAAAAAGTGTAACTAACATTATATGTTTGTTTCATCGAAAAAAAATCCCATAAGTTTCTAAGCACTTCTGTGAAAACCGCATATTTCTATTGTTTATAGTTTGTTAATTATTAGCATTTCAAAACTCCCGGAACTTCTGGATCACCCGGTATATATATATGTATGTATTTTTAATAGTGTTCTTTCAGTTTCATTGGTGATTCATAAAAGGTTTTATTATAGAAATAAATATTAATCATACTCTGCCCGTTTTAATATAATTACTGGAATATTTAAATGTGTAAATTAATTCTTTCGACTCTTATATTAATCAGGCTTTATTCTAATTGAGTTTTATTAAATGCTATAAATAATTAATAGCTGCATTTGTATTCAGATATACATGTAAAACTATCTTACAAAATTATACTACATTAATTTTACATGAGTTTAATGCGATGTAAAACGTTCGATGTTCTTAATCTTACACATATTTTATTTTAATTGCTTTTAAGCCATACCAGGTGAAATATTTGACTGCATTTGCAATTTTGCACAATAAAAATAGATAATTTATTATGCAATGTACTCGGATAATTGTCTTTAATTTAATTTTCTGCGTAATTAAATATGCAAATTAATTTCGCCAAAAAACTCTTTAACAAGATTAAAAACATTTTCAGAAAATTAATTTGCAAATGTAATGATAATTTGATCGCTATAAACAAATGGGATTGTACAAATGCGATAACAAAGTTTAATTTAGATTTTCTCAATTCTCTGTAGTGCTATTTTATCATTTAAATAGATAGTTGTATTCTAAAAGATATTCATTTTTCCAAAATAGAATCAGGGGTTATTTTGCTTACATTTTAATTTTCTTAATGGCATTTTGTAATTCTTAAAAATGATGCTTTTTTATAAAAGAAAAAAAATCACTAAATAATCGAGATTTATGCACTGATTATTCGTGAAACTGTTTTAAACAAATTTACAATGTTTATCAAGATATAATAATAATAATAATAATAATGAATAAAATCAAAAGATAAAAAGAACATGTTTTTATAAGCATTCCATGTTTATGTAACAAAAAATTAAAAGAATGCCTCAAGCATAGATTTTGAAGCGCTTTCCGACACTACAAAATTATTTTTCATAATATCGATATTTATTAACGGTAAAAAGAAACATAGGAAACATTTTAAAAAATTTATATTTATAATTTGAAAATCAAATATCAACAAGTATCGTCCATAGAAAAGTTGTAAAATTATTTTGTGCCGTATCTGCAATTTATACATCTACTACACTAAAACTTAGTTAAATATGAAATTGAAAATTCACCTTCGACAGTTTCTATAAATATAAGAAAACATGCTTGAGTTCCAATTTCTATCTTTAAATTTATTTATGAAAGTATAAAGAGAACTTTAGCATATAAAAAATAAAAATTTCGAAAACTTTAAAGTTGTAAGAGTCCTGATGCCCCTTAAAAAATAAGCCGAAATATCCAACGGTCGAACAACACAACTATCTACAATTTGGTAACCCAATTTCAATCTTTAAATTTATTTACGAATGGAATAAAAGGAGTTTAGTATCTAAAAAAAAATTAAATTTCAAAAATTTTAAATCTGTAAAAGTCATGAGACCCCTTAAAAAGACAAACCAAAATACTCCTCATTCGAACAATACAACTATCTACAGTTTCGTAGTCTAATTTTAACTTTTAAATTTTAATTACACTAATTTAAAAAAAATCTGAATTTCACAGAAAAAGTCCTTTTCACAACAAAAGTGGCCGAGAGGGTCTGACCTCTCAACTGGTAGAAGGTAGGTGCTGGGTTCGAACTCAATCGCGGCTGTCGGCCTAGACGTTCGGAGTTTTCGTGGTTTTCTTCGAACCTTACGTAAATACGGGTTAGGTTCCCTTAGAAAGACCCCCCACCAAGTGCACTCCCCCCCTGGTTCTATATCCCTATCGTAGATAATCCGACGACAAAAATAAACCAAACAAAACCAAACCTTTAAATATCATAAAACTTCACTATATTTCCTGAAAGTCAAGAACGGATCAAAATGGAAAGAAAAAATGGAGACATTCCACAATCCTGTGGCCGTGTGCTCGAGGTACACGCTACTACATGACAGCGATCGTAGTTTGTGGGTTGGAATTTCGCTAGCGATGTTAAATAATGAAAACATGAAAAATCCCTTTTAATTACATTTTTTCTGTTTATTTTTCTCTTATTTCTTTCTTTCTTCTTATTTTTCTCTTATATATTTTCTGCGATAATTTAAAAAAATTGTCTATAACATTACTTTTGTAAAAAATGAATATATTTTTTTCATACATTCAATCAAATAAATAAATAAATAAATAAATAAATAAATAAAAATAAAAATAAATAAATAAAATTAAATAAAATAGTGATTTTAAGCAGTGATTTCTTTTTAATTTAAACTAGTTAAAGTTTAAAATTGATTTAAAAAAATAATAAGTATCATGTATCGGTCTAAAATAAAATAAAATAAAATGCTAACGAATATATTGAAAGGTTTGTTTGTTTGTATTTATGTCGGCCAATTATCTACTTTGTGGGATATAAGCCCTAAGGGGTGGTATGCTCTCAATGGGGGGGTCTTTCTAAAGGAACCTAACTCGTATTTATGCAAGGTTCGAAGAAAACCACGGAAAACTCCGAACGGTTAGGCCGACGGTCGCGATTGGGTTCGAACCCAGCACCTACCGTCTACCAGTTCGGTTGGTTGGTTGGTTGATTTCTGACGTCCGATTATCTACGCTAATGGGATATAGGACCAGGGGGAGTGCCCTCCGTGGGGGTCCTACCAGCTCGGAGGTCAGAACCTCGCAGCCACTGGTAGGGCAATATATTGAAAGGAAATCTTTGAAAAGTACAACAGATTTTCCCACTAATTCATAAGAGACCTGCTTTAGAGAGGCTTGTGGCCGGCAGCTTTGACTCAGTCAGTAAGGTTCTTTTTCGGTGGCAAAAGGTCTCGCGTTCGATCCTTAGAACGGCGTAAAGTAAATTAAACAGAAAATAAATTAAACTATATTAAATAACACAGCAGCTTAGAAAGTTAAATTCTTTGGTGCTTGTTCGGTTCATTAAATTAAATTAAATTATTATCATTAAAAATCAAACCATGTAACGGAAAGTTGCCGGGTCAATCCATTTCAAGTGGTCCAGAAAATATTTTTTTGGTCGCTCGACCATTTTTAAAAAATCTGAAATTTTTTGTACAACAACCCTAACATGACGGAAGTTTAAAATGACCGTTCTTTTAATTTTACTATTTTTTGTTTGTGCATGGCGGCCATGTTTGTTTCATCGTGTGCAGTGATTTTCTCAGATACTAGGATACACAAAATTGTAAATATCTCGTCTTCTATTTTCCCAATTGAAATGGGGTTTGCAGCATTTTGTTCAGAATAAAATAGGCTAAATATGCAGCGTAGGAAAAATTTTGAAAAAAAAAATTTTTACAGGTGAAATTTTAGCACAAAATTTACGATTTTTTCCAAAATCTATCCGTTTGCAAGAGGAAAATTTTCATGCAAGGGAAACTGTCAACCTTACACATTTTTTTTCTACAAATAAGTCAAAAGTGCGTGTATTCATACACCAAGTACCATGTCTGGGAAATGATTTCTCTTTCCGAAAAAAATTCCGAAATTCGTCGAAAATTTCAAAAATCGCGCTTTTTAGGCTTTGATATCTCTGGTGGAGCACGAGATAAAAATCTGAAATTCTGGCCTTTGATAGTATTATGTAGTAGTGTTATGTACAAAAAATTTCAAGGAGATTTGACTACAATCTGAGATACGGTGATTAAAGAAATGTTAAGAAATGCTATTACGAGTACATTAGGAGAAATGAGATTAGCCTATTTTATTACAATATTTACCCAGAAAATATCGTTTGTTGAAAACAGTTAAATAATAAGCATTTAATTTACAAAATACTATATATGCTCAACAAAGAGCTTAACAATATTTACGAGAGATGTTATGAGTTCGACCAGTTACTGTTGTCAGTCCATCAGGCTGTTCTTTCTAAAAATTTTATTTGAAGCCCCCCAAATCTTGTCATCCCTTGTTAACTTGAATGAAATTCTCTAGGTTTAATAATTGAAGCCATGTCAACTCGATCAGTTGCAATTCATTGTCAGTAATTTACTTTTCCTGAAATGTGTTCCGAGTAAAATTGTTGCAATAGCATTTCTAGTAGATTTGTTCATCTGGACAAATAGTGTATTGGCTTAGCATACATTCTGAATTGTTTTAATCACACAGAAGCATTTGAAAAAGATATTTGTAACTAACATTTAACTTTGTACCATAAATAATTAATTTAAAATTTTGGAGGTATGAACAATTACATAGTATGTTACAATAGTTTGGCAGTATTGTTTTCACATATTGTCCATGTCATATCTCAGCTTGTAGTCAAATTTCCTTCTTGAAATTTTTTGTACATAACACTACTACACAATACTATCAAAGGCCAGAATTTCAGATTTTTATCTCGTGATCCACCAGAGATATCAAAGCCTAAAAAGTGCGATTTTTGAAATTTTCGACGAATTTCGGAATTTTTTCGCAAAGAGAAATCATTTCTCAGATCTGGGATTTGGCGTATGAGTACACGCTTTTTTGACCTATTTGTAGAAAAGATTGTGCAAGGTTGACAGTCTTGTTGAACAATTACATAGTAGGTTTAAAATAGTTTGGTAGTATTGTTTTCACATATTTTCCATGTCATATCTCAGCTTGTAGTCAAATCTCCTTCTTGAAATTTATTGTAAATAACGCTACTACACAATACTATCACAGGCCAAAATTTCAGATTTTTATCTCGTGCCCCACCAGAGATATCAAAGCCTAAAAAGTGCGATTTTTGAAATTTTTGACGAATTTCGGAATTTTTTTCGCAAAGAGAAATTAACTCCCAGATCTGGGACTTGGTGTATAAATACACGCACTTTTGACTTATTTGTAGAAAAAAAATGTGTACGGTTGACAGTTTCCCTTGCATGAAAATTTTCCTCTTGCAAACGGATAGATTTTGGAAAAAATCGTAAATTTTGTGCTAAAATTTCACCTGTAAAAATTTTTTTTTCAAAATTTTTCCTACGCTGCATATTTAGCCTATTTTATTCTGAACAAAATGCTGCAAACCCCATTTCAATTGGGAAAATAGAATACGAGATATTTACAATTTTGTGTATCCTAGTATCTGAGAAAATCGCTGCACACGATGAAACAAAGATGGCCGCCATGCACAAACAAAAAATAGTAGAATTAAAAAAACGGTCATTTTGAACTTCCATCATGTTAGGGTTGTTGTACAAAAAATTTCAGATTTTTTAAAAATATTCGAGCGACCAGTGCTGGACCACTTGAAGTGGATTGACCCTGCCGCTTCTTCAAACAGAGTTTCCCGCTCTTTTATTTTCCAAATGGAACATCTACTAACGGTTGGTTGGTTGATTTTTGACGTCCGATTATCTACGCTAGGGATATAGGACCAGGGGGGAGTGCCCTTCGTAGGGGTCTTTCTAAGGGAACCTAACCCGTATTTACGCAAGGTTCGAAGAAAACCACGAAAACTCCGAACGGTTAGGCCGACAGCCGCGATTGGGTTCGAACCCAGCACCTGCCGTCTACCAGTTGAGAGGTACATCTACTAACGGAACGGCAAATGTCTGTCTACTTTGCGGCAAGTACTTTTACCGTGAATTCACAGATTTTTCTTTTTCTTTTTTAACCGTACACTTTAGTAGCCCAATTTCAACCTTTAAATTTTAATTCGGAATGTATCCGAGGAAAATGGCTATATACTGAAACCTCAACTCACAATATTAATTTTTCTTTCAATCTTTTTTCTCATAAAAGTAACTCTATCAATTTAGTTCATCTTCAGTTTTAAACCAGGTATGTGTATATGTCAAGTGAAATATTTTGTTGCGCTTTTAAATCCCCTATATTTCTAATGCTGTGCCGATATTCGCCAAAGGTTATTTTTAAATGCGAAATATTTAAAAGTAAGAAATATTGGTTTTACTCCACAAATAATTTCATTATTAAATGTGAATATTGCAGAAAAATTGGCTTTTTGTTGAGGAAATAGCTATTACAAATGTTGAGCTATTTCTGTAAAATAAAAATACCCAAAGTTGGGATAATAATTAGAAAAGATATTGTCAATACTGATCTAGTATTATTATAATTCTTTTAATTTTATTTTTAACGCATATTATTTTTACATACTTAACATTTAATAGTATTTTTCACAGAAATTGGGCCAATATTTACTAACGTTATTGTTAATACTTGTCGAATCTTATTTTAACTCTTTTAATGTTCATTTTCAACAGATATTATTTTTTATATTTAATATTATTTTTAACAGAAATTGCAGAAATATTTTTTGCTTGTTAGCGAAATTTTTGTATATTAGAGCTATTTAATTAAAATATAAGTACCCAAAACTGGGCCAATATTTAGAAAAAATATAGTCAATAATGATCAAACATCATTTAAAAAGAAATTGAAAAAGTATTTGTTTTTTTGTTAGCAAAATATGGATTGTTTATATTGGAACGATTTCAGTAAAATATAATTACCGACAGTTTAATCATTATTTAATAAAGATACAGTGAATACTAGTCATTAATATTATTCAAATCAAAGCTAGTGAAATATATTAAAATAATCACTTTAAAAAATGCATAACATACCCTAATAACTGCTCATAAATTCTAAATACTGTTATTAAATACAGTACGGCCTTCATGAAATTTGACTGAAAAATAATGTCTAACATTTGGTTTATCATCAGCTGTGATTAAAGTTTAAAAGAAGTACAATGCAATAAATATTAAAATTGCGTGACATTTAACTTTGTATTTATGAAAAGAGGTTTACTTTTGTTAGCACAAAAGACAAGTTCTAAAAAATAATCGAATTAAAAACCCAGAACCATGAACAATTGCTTTGACTTAAACTTTAATCAATTATTTAAAAACTCGGTTCCTATTTTTAAAACAACAACAACAAACTTCAATTAAAAATAAGAATTATCTAATGATGTCTTATATCCGTTTTTCTATAGCGTTTGTTTTTGTTGTTTTTTTAATTCATGTACCCGTAAAAAGTTTTAAGTGAGTTTGTAGTATCTCCAATTTAGATATTAATCAAGTAAATGTTCTCCTTGAAAAATGGAAGTGATCGAAAATTATAGTAACGATAAAATACAGTTTCCAAAAAAAAAAATATGCAATTCTAATTTTTTTTTTTTTTTTTTTTTTTTTTTTTTTTTTTTTTTTTTTTGTAAACAAAAAACTACTACAATTACATTAATGCATTACATAATTACATTAATTACAGTAATGCATTTTTCCATCGAAATTTTTTTTAGGGCTGTGCATATATAACGCAGGTTTCATACGGGTACCGTTGTTTTCAAGATAAAATATCAGTATGTATTTACAGAAAAAACAAATATAGTTTATACTCGTGAAATTTCGAATTATTTAAAGAGAGATTTTCTATAAGAAAATACTAATACCGAAGAAATTCTTAATCTAAAAATTCAAGGTCACACTGTTAAAAACACTACACTGTTAAAAATTTCTTTAAAAAACACAGAAAAAAAGCTCAATTCTCTGTAGATTTACTTTAGTTCTCGGTTATATGCATTCGAATGAGTTTCTTTGTCATTATTTTATACACATTTCCCTTATCTTATATATAATTCTCTGTAGGGATTCCCATGTCTTTATTGACTTCTCAACTGGTAGACAGCATTTGCTGGGTTCGAACTCGATCGCGACCGTCGCGTCTCCTCCTGTCTTTATTTAAAAATATATTTATCCATGTTAAATGCTGACATTCGAAATGCAAACTTTTAAAATTCTTTTGTAGTTTTATTAGAATTACTAAAAAAATAATTTAACGATTTTTAAAAAAATATATCAATATATGACGGAATTTAATTTTCGCCTTGCTTTTAACACAAAATATATAATATGAACTTTAAAGTATTCATGTATACCACAGGTTCCCAAAGGGGGCGGTATCGCTCCCCAGTGGGCGCCGGAGTGTTCCAGTGGGGCGGTGATGGTTCCAGAAGAAAATGGGGGCAAGTCAAGGGGGAGGGCGGTCATGGCGTTCCTTCCTAATTAAGAAATTGATATAATGAAATTAGTTGACCCATCTCCCCAGCGTTGCATGGGCGATGATAAAAATCTTAAAAGAAAACGACGAAAATTACAATCACTTGCTCTTGCACACGTAAGTTTGTTGGCTCTCGAAAGGGATTCGTCTGAATCGTTTTTTCAATCTTTTTGACTCAGCACTGGACTTCCTTGGAAACAGAGGTAAAAAGTTGCGTAAAAACCTGATAACATCCAAAAATAAGATTGTTTATTTGAGAGTCCTGTTTAGAATATTCAATTAGATCTTTTTACAATTGCAGGGTTATGAATCAAGTTTAAATTAAACAAAAAATGTCATACCTGCTTTTATGACAAAACTTGCTATATTCAAGAAAAATCTAAGTAGAAGTGAATACAGCCATTTTCCTACATTAGCAGCAGTCTCTGCAAAGCAGGAAGATGTACCAACTTACTGAGGACACTAGGACGCTCTTCATACTGATTTTATTGAGCGATTCAAGGACATTTTAAACATGAACATACCGAGTTGGGTTTTAGATCCTTTCGCAAATGCAGATACAGCAGAATCCTCAAATTTAGAAAAGGGAATTGTAGAACTCATAACTAATGAGAAACTAAAAGTTAAATTTTGAAGCGGATACCAAGAGTTCTGGCTTCAAAGATCTGCTTTGCCCCACCAGTGGCCGAGAGGTTCTGACCTCTCAACTGGTAGACGGCAGGTGCTGAGTTCGAACCCAATCGCGGCCGTCGGCCTAACCGTTCGGAGTTTTCGTGGTTTTCTTCGAACCTTGCGTAAATACGGGTTAGGTTCCCTTTGAAAGACCCCCACGAAGGGCACTCCCCCTAGGTCCTATATCCCTAGAGTAGATAATCGGACGACAAAAAACAAACCAAACCAATCAAAGATCTACGCCAGTCCTCTACCCTTAGTTCTGAGCAAAAGAACAAAAATTTTTATTTGTTTTCCGGTAAACTTATTTAGTGAAGTGTGGATTAAGTGCGATATCTTATTTATTGGCTAAAAGAAATAGAATTCACATTACTAAATGTGATGATTTACCACTGCTGCTAACAAAATTGGAACCCGACATTAACAAATTATTAAAATTCCATCAGCGGCAACCATCTCTTTAATATTTTTTATTATTATTGATTTTATGTTTATGTCATTAATTTTATTTATTTTTTACTGATTTTCTATTTATGCACATTATTATTTGTGAAACATTTAATACGTTAAAGATGTCACAAATCTAAAAGATGTTACATATTTCAAATATTATGCGACAAGTGCTTTCGATCAAAACTGTTTCATCCTAGGGACATCTTTATTTACATTTGAGTTACATAAGAGAACGAAAAGGAATTTCGGTGCCTAAACAAAGCTGCCCTGAAGAAGATGAAGTTCTGATCAAAAGCGCTGCTTGGCGTATAATATTTGAAGTTTTAAGCTTTTAAAACTGTGTTTTTATACATAATAACATTTTTAGATACATGACATCTTTAACATATTAAATGCACTTTTTTCAAGTTTATTTAATTTTATTTTGAGTTTTTTTTTTAAATTTTTACTGAACAGCTTTCTGTTACGTTTGATAGTCGTTTTAATTATAATTTTACCTTCTGTTTCTTAATAAATAAACAAAAAATAAGTATATATAATATGAAACAATATTTTAATTGGTATTATTAACTATTATAGAAGAAGGGGGGGACGTTGCAATTTTTTTTTCTTGTAAGGGGGGCGGTGGTCCATAAAAGGTTGGGGCCTATGATGTATACTAAAATAGCAATTAAAATAATCAAATATAGATGTTAACAGTTAATTTTATTTAAAAACATCTTAGTACTTTCAAGCTTTTAATCAAGCTCTTCCTCAGAGAATGGTTTCTTTATTTATACAAATACATGATTCCGTTTTGAAAATGAACGAGACTGAATGAATAAATCCTGACAATTTGAAAAAATGATATATTAAAATTTATGGTACAACGATAAATATTTCTTTTTACCTTTCACCTAAAATACTACTAATTCAATCTTCAAGCCACGAGTCTCGTTCATTTTCAAAACAGAATCGTGTATTTGTATAAATAAAGAAAATATTCTCGGAGGAAGAGCTTGATTAGGCTTGAAAGTACTAAGACGTTTATTAAATAAAATTGACTATTAACATCTATATTTGATTATTTTAATCACCTTTTAAGTAAACCTGAACATTTTAAAGTCTTTATTATATATTTTGTGATTTTTTTTTTTTTTTTTTACTTAGAACAATTAAGAAAGAGAAATATCATTTCGTCAGATTTAGTGGGGATTTTTTCCTGCTGAACCATAAAAGACGTACTTTGTCAGCAAACGCAATAATTCCTATATCTCTGTCAAGAAGGTGTTCTTCCACTGTGAAAAGGTCTCGGGTTCAAACCACAGGACGTTTGGAAACAAATTGTGTTAATGATACAGCTCTTCAATTTTACTTGGAAATTTGAAACTCATTAAAGATTGAGTGATTGACTAATTTTAAAAACTAAATTAAATTTTTATCATTAAAAGTAAATTTACAGAGTCTTGTATATTTTTAACGATTTTAATTGACAGAGTTTATTCTAAATTTACCAAATAACTTCGATATTATTTAACATAATCTCCGATTTTCTGCTATCTGTAATTTTAGATAAGACATAAACTAAAAGATTACCAAAAATTTTGTGTAATTTCACAGAAATTTTCTTAAACAATATACAAACCATGAAACGGTTCGTACACTTAGGTTCTTAAAAGCGGGGCCTAGCATTTTATTTCGCAATTTATCTCTTGGAAAGGGGGTTGCTTTTTGATATCGTCATCGTCTTTCATGCAATCTTACTATTCTTTTAAGTACACTGTTAAAAAAAAATCTGAAAATCTCGGATATATTTTTCCTGAATTTCACACAAAAGGTGTTTTTCACACCGAAAGGATATTTTCCGCTAAAAAACCAAAAAATCCACGATATTTCCTAAAATTAACGAAATGGATAGGAATAGAAAGAAAAAATGGAGATACTCCTTCGCGTGCGGGTATCCGTGGCCGAGTAGTCAAGGCGCCACGCTACTAACGGTCTGAGACCGTATATTTTGGGTTCGAGTCCCACTCGCGCCATGAGATAATGAAAACATAAAATGTTCCTTTTAATAATTTTTTTTCTGTTTATTTTTCTATTATTTTTTATTAAAAAAACTGTTAACTAATTACCCCCCCCCCCCCCGCAAAGAAATAAATAAGTTGTGACAGAAAATTTCAAAAAATTGTCTATAATATTATTTTTGTAAAAAATGGCATAAAAAAAATTCATATATTTGTTCAAAAAAAGTGATTTTAAACAGTGATTTTTCTAAAATTTAAACTAGTTAAAAAATAAAAAATGATTTAAAAAAATAATAAGTACTATGCATCGGTCTAATATAAAATAAAATAAACCGCTTATGAATATATTTGAAAGGAAATCTTCGAAAAGCACAAGAGATTTTCCCACTAACTCATAAAAGACATTGTACCGACTGGCTTCAGCAGCTTTGGCTGAGTCTGTAAGGCCTTTTTCCGCTGTCGAAGGGTCTGGATTTCGATCATCAGAACGGCTTAAAATAAATTATACCAAAAAAAAAAAAAAAAAGTTAAATAATACTGCATTTCTTTCAAAAAGACAGATATTTAATTTTTTTAATGTATTTGAGCTTGATACGAAGATTACAGATAATTTTTTGTTTTGTCTATATCTATAAAATTGGCTGAGTTATAACATTTTGAATTTCTAAAGTGAGTGACATTTTGAAAAATCTATTTGCTTGCAGCATCACTCATATATCAATCGATTTCGATATAAGTGAGTATGTGCACAGAACTTACCATGATCTTGATCAATCTCATTGGTTAATTTCACCCATCATGTTGTTTTAAAATGGGAAGTTCTTCATTATATCAAAGAATTTGGCGATCAAATATAAATTGCTTTAAATAAAACCAGATTGTATGAAGTTCATTAATTTCTCAAAATTCCCATTCATTTAATATAAACAAGTACAAACAATATAAACAAGTATTAAATCTTCTATTACCGTGTTCCATTAATTTGAGCTTTGTATGATTGAATAACATAACTTGATTTTTTTTTTTAAACAAAGTGAAGAATATGAAAGCAAACTCTTCCTCCCGGTACTAGCCGGAAGGACTTTTTTCGGTAACTTTTTACTTTAAATAGTCTGTAACTTTTTATTCATTATTATTTTTATTTGTTTTTATGAAAATACAAAACTATTATTAGAGCAATTAAAAATTCGTAAAATCATTTTATTCCAAAATTTACAATAGGGGAGAGTGTTTACCTTGGAACGTCGGGACATTGATAATTTCTATTAAACTATTGACAGTACTGATCTTTGTTTATTTCTAATAGTGTCCTATAACCAACCGATCTCATCATAGTAACAGATAACATCAGAAGCATTGAATTAACGACTGGGTGAGAAAAAAAATCACTAGTCCAAAGTAAATATTTTACTCCATTCAATTTAATTTTTTAGCTATGTACTTTAACAAAAAGTTAGTTACAACTTATTTTTTTTTATATAAAAGAAAAGATTTTTAAATATTTTAGCTATGAGAAAAGTGTTTCTAGATTTATTATCATTTTGACTTTACTTAAACTATGTGCACAGTTTAAAAAAAAAATCTTAAATTCACGGATACATTTTTCCTGAATTTCACAGAAAAAGTCCCTTTTTACAACAAAAGGACCCATTTCAGTTAAAAATCTGAAAACTCCATCAAATTTCCTGAAAATAACGAAACGGATCAAAATAGTAACAAAAAACGGTTTGGTTTATTTTTGTCGTTCGATTATCTGCGCTAGGGATATAGGACCAGGGGGGAGTGCCCTTCGTGGGGGTCTTTCTAAGGGAACCTAACCCGTATTTACGCAAGGTTCGAAGAGAATCACGAAAACTCCGAACGGTTAGGCCGACAGCCGCGATTGGGTTCGAACCCAGCACCCGCCGTCTACCAGTTGAGAGGTCCGTACCTCTCGGCCACTGGTGGGGCGTAATAAAAAACGGAGACACGCCGCTATCTGCGGGTATCCGTGACCGCGTGATCAAGGCACCATGCTGCTAAATGACTGTGGGCTCGAAACCCACTAGTGCCATGAAAGCTTAAAAAGTCCTTTTTGGTTACGTTTTTTCTGTTTATTTTTCTCTTATTTCTTCTTTTAAAAAATATTTTAACTAATTAGCCCTCCTAAAAAATAAATAAAATCTGTATAAATAAATATTTCCAAAAAAAGTCGATAACATTATTTTTGTAGAAAATGAATAATTTTTTTCTATACAATCAATCAAAGAAAAAAATAAACTAAAAAAAATAAAAAATAATGATTTTAAACAGTGATTTTTTTAATTTAAACTATTTAAAAAATTAAAATTGATTTTTAAAATAATATGTAATATGCATCGGTCTAAAATAAAATAAAATAAACCGCTTACGAATGTTCTAACGAATATATTGAAAGAATATCTATGAAAATCATGCCAGATCTTCCCATTAACATATAAAAGACATTATTTGTATGAATTCGTTTCAGCAACTTTGGCTCAGTAAGTAAGGATGTGTTCCGCTGTTAAAAAGGTCTCACGTTCGTTCCTCAGGACGGCTTGAAGTAATTCCTACAAAAAATAGATAAATAAATAAATAAAATAATACAGCTGCTCGAGATCACTCGGGATGTTCGAATCTTTGACGATTGTTCGGTTCGTTAATTTAAATTAAATTATTGTCCTTAAAAGTCAAACCTTGTAACGGTTTGGATTGTTTTTTTTTTTTTTTTTTTTGTCGTCCGATTATCTACGCTAGGGATATAGGACCAGAGGGGGAGTACTCTTCGTGGGGGGTCTTTCTAAGGGAACCTAAACCGTATTTACGCAAAGTTCGAAGAAAACCACGAAAACTCAGAACGATTAGGCCGACAGCCGCGATTGGGTTCGAACCCAGCACCTGCCGTCTACCAGTTGAGAGGTCTGTACCTCTCGGCCACTGGCGGGGCCGCAACCTTGTAACGGAAAGTTAGCGCTTCTTCAAACGGAGTTATCCTTTCTTCTACTTTCCAAAACGGTAAATGTCTGGCTACTTTGCTGCCAGTAGTTTTACCGTGAATTCACAGATTTTTTTTTTAACAGTGCAGTGCAGTTAAGAGTACTCTCCCTTCAGTCAGAAAAAGCAAATAGAAAGGTTTTAGGAATAATTGTGTTATACTTCATTAGATAAACAGAAACATTCTGTATTGTAATATTAATAATATAGGTACTACTCTGTTATCCCGTCGACCAATTTCGCCAAATTACACAAATCGCCATACTAATAGCCAAATTATACATATTGATTGGATTTACCGAGGATTTCCCTTTTTTTCGAGTGGAGGGTATGCTTTTATAAAATATCTCCATTCCTAACAATGAGGATGCTCTATAACGCAGAGGATTTATGATTTCCTATAAAAGCAAGGGAGCGACGCTGCAGCAAAAGCTAAAAATTTTTAACAATTTATGGAGTCCGAATCTTATAACCCGAACTTGACAGCCTCGATATGAGAGTGGCAACATTCGATGTTTAGACTGTGCTTTGAAAGGCGCGGTTTTCCAAACTACAGGAAATCTAGGTTTTTTTAATTCCAGAACTTGCCGATAATCGCCTGAACGAATTCGATTATACGAATTCAAGTAGTTAACTAGCTTCACTTTAATGGCAAGCTTAATGGCAAGCTTAATGGCAAGCTTAATGGCAAGCTGGTCGACAAAATTTATTGCTTTTCGGATTTTTCACTATTTATTCAATTTCTGTTCAAATCCAATTTTTTTAAACGCAATGCGCGAATGGAAAATATTGCTTGATTTCAAAATTTTTGTTTTCTCCGTACTTGTATTGACGAGTAGCAACATTTCTGCACTCTTACGTTTTGATTTTCAGACTTTTGTGTTTTTCATTCCGGTCTACTGTACTTGCACATTTTTGCGGATAGCGATTGCATTTGATGAATATGGGTTTTTACTGAGTAATGTTACATTAAAATTTTTTAGATAGATATATAATTTCATTGTATGAAAAAATACGAACATTTTTAATAATTTCTATTTTGTTAGTGATAGTAAGTGTTGCATAATATATCACTCACCCGCAAGAAAAGTAACATATCTTGACAAAAGTATATTTGGTACTACTAGGTTATCCCGTCAACCAAAAAACGATCGCCAAAAAATAAGATTAAATGCCAAATATGGAGGATCGTGAATGTCAATGATATTAAATACGATACACGTATTTAAAACATCATTAAGTGATTTTTATTTCGACTTTTTATTTATATTTTTATCAATATTCTACTAATTATTTGTTTTTCCATTATTTAAAATAAAAAAATATGTCGATATGTATAATTTGGCGAAATTGGTCGACGGGATAACCTAGTATTACCATATATTTCACAGGAGAAGCAAAAGAAAATTTGGATGATCTTACTGTAACTTGAAATTATAGCACTTAGCTCTACATTCAGGTGTGAAAATATGCTTAAAAGACCAATGCCGCAACCAGATATAATTGTTCACTAGGCTGCAGGTTTCACTGCTGTTGAAGCTTTATTTAAATTAATAGTATAATTCTACAAATACGATCCAGTTTTAAGAAATTAAGTTATGATTGATAATTTCAAGGCTTATAAGCATATACGTAATAAAAAAAAATTATACCATGATAGAAAATTCCTCTTTTATTAACATTTAAAATAAATTGTAGAGAAAACAACATAACAATTTTGTCCTTTTGCTCGGGTGTCAGTGGGTTAAGAATGAAGACGCTTGATGAGGTTTGGAAAGTTGGATGAATTTACCTCCCTACATTATCCACCATTTTCTGCGGTCACAAATGGACAAATATGGTAATAAAGTGATTTCCCGCATAACTACATCTAAAAACTCTTCGCACAGCGCGGCACACTCAAGATATTTCTATCTATACTAATAAAAGAACAAAATGCTCTGTCTGTCTGTGTGTGTGTCTGTGTGTCTGTGTGTCTGCGATGGCTAGCAAAATCTACAGCACGTACGAAGCTCAAAATTTTTTTGAGAGTAGCCCAATGTCTCTCCTGATGCACCTGAAGCTCAGAATTTCAAAATTCTATTTATTAACTGAGTAATTAATTAAATTCCAAAGCTCACTCTCATAAAAAATCGCCTTTTTTCGCTTTTTTTTCCCCTTTCATTTTCTTATGGTTGATTGGTTTCATAAAATTTTCGCAGAAATAATTTAAAAAGCTGGGACAGACCTTTAAAGTTCATAGACTGGCAAACTGTCAGTTTAAATGAGGATTTTTTTTTAATCACAGCTGCTGTACACCATGGAGAAAAAGATATGTGGAGGCAAAGTAAACCGAAAAAAAAAGGTTTGCAATATTAAACCATTTATCGCTGAAATTTTAATGTCTCAAACAAAAGCACGAGGAAGGAATTTTGTATTAATAAATCGAATTGAAAGAAATGAATTACAGCTGAAGCATATTTTACGAAGAAATAGTAATTTTTTAAAATGTTTTTTTTCTATTATATTATTTAGGTTAAAGTTAAATTGCATTTATGTTATGGTTAGAATAAGGATAGGTTACAACAAAGTGAAGGCTTGGTTACATTTCTGTTATATTTAATTTACGGTAGGGTACTGTTAAGTCGCTGTTAGGTTACAGACAGGTTCTGGTTACGGTACAAAAGTTTAAGGTTGGGAATTTATACACAGAGTGAACATTACGCAAGATTTGATTAAAAATAACACATACTTTTGTTAAATAGCTCTGAAATTATAATACTATATACCAATCTTTTAGCTACCATCGTGTATCGATTTCATTCATGGTATAGTCGGATTTAAGAGTGATATAATTAGTTTGAAATTCAAAATATTTCACTTGGGATTTGTATGTGAAAATAATAATTAGTTACGTGACTTAACAGTGATTTTTACGGGTAAATATCAACTTTTTAACAGGAAAATCATACAATCGTTGGATAGGTATTCCCTCCCGCGTTTTCATTGCTCATTTTGAGTATTTTTAGAGCTTAATATTAGTTGTTGTTTTTAAAACCGATTTTTCACACAGTCAGTGGCTACGTATTTCAGACAATGCATTTCTGCATGTAACGAGTTAATGATAAAATCATACAAATTTCAAGTTCGTTTAATATTGTTAATACGAACCCGGGCAACGCCGGGCGGGTCAGCTAGTTAGTGGAATAAAACGCAAAAAAGAATTTTTACTAGATGTGTCTCAATTTATTTTTAAATGCTTTAAGTGATCAATTAAAATAATACAAAAACCTTATAGTTTTACATGTTTTATTGCGGCAACTTTTTCAAAAACAAATAAATGCGAAAAAGAAATTTCTTGAAATAAACAGAAAAACATAAATCACGTGAACATGAGCATAGAAAAGTAAAACTGGATATAAAAATGAATAAAAATAGTTGTGAACGTGAAATATTACAAATTTTTGTCTTAAAAACCTTTGAAACATTTCCTTTCAAATTTTAGGTAGCTCCATGGAGGCAAATTCATTGCAAACATTGTCTCTACGTATGAAGATTTCTATTAATTCTCTTATGATTGATGGAAAATATGATCTAGAAAGGTATATTATTCTGCTATTTTTAAAATATACTTGTAATGGATCTTTGCTATATAGTCTTTTATCATTTTATCATTTATTTGTTTTTGAAACAGTTGCCGTAAGTGCAATGAAACATGTAAAACTATAAGGTTTTTGTGTTATTTTAATTGATCACTTAAAGCATTTAAAAATAAATTAATATTTTAAAGTGATGTTTTATATTATATGTAGATGTGTCTCTTTTCTTGTGGGTGAGGGATAAGATGCATGGCGTCTTTTTTTTGCCGCATAGTGTTTAAAATACAGTGGAATAATATTTTAACCCTTGGCACTCCGTTATTTCCGCTGCGGAGACATCATTTTTACTTCCAAAATTTGTTTTTGGTACCCGTAATAAAGTAAAATAAATTTTTTCTTATTTAATCAGGGAATTTTTGAAATTGTCTACTTCAAGGAAAGTTCTTTTTAAAAAGTGGTGCTAATCGATGGATTACTTACACTAAAATTTGTGTAAGCGGCACCGGAGTCCGAAGGATTGAAAATATCTTTTTCGTGGAATTTACGAATTTGTAATATTATATGATGTATACTATTATCATATGAATAAAATATGTTGATGCTGTTATGAGTAATGGCTATACTCATCTGCTCTGCTCAACAAGAGCAAAACGTTTTGACACATTTACAAACACATTTTTTAACGGAAATACACACACACACAAAAAAAAAAAAAGAAAAATGTAATTTAACAAATTACAACGCTTTTGGAAAATGATATTTTCGAAGACTCAAATTTTAAAGAATTCAATAAATTCTATATTTAAACTAATAATAATAATAATAATCATTTTTAGAATAATTATAACGAGTTATACATTACTTACGATGTACTCTAAACATTAATATTCCTAGACCAGTGATAAAAAAAAACAGTTGATTAAAGATAGACAACTTTAACTGTTTAAAATGTGCATTTTTATTTGATGGAGTTAGTCAGACTGACTTCTGAACGTCTCATATAACATACGACATGGATTAAGCATTAATTTTCCTGGACCCATTACAAATGAGTTTTAAATGAAATTTCAGTTTTACAATTTTTGGAATTGCAAATTTTTCAACTTCTTAACATCGCACATTTTAAATTTTTATACCGTTGCGTAGAGAAAAAAGCACTTATTAATGAAATTTTTTTGAAATCTCTGTTACAATTTGGTTTTAAATTCTTAATTTTTTAAAAAGTTTTTATTATTCGTTTTGTCATTGTGGCAACAGAAGTATTCAGTTTTTAGACATTAACTTGGACCAATCAGAAAACGGAAAAAAATATAAAACTGAAGTAATCGATTTTTAGACATTAAACTTAGATCAATGAGGAAACGAATAAAATTAAATAGGTTGAGCAATTCAACCGATGAAAAGATTGAGAAATACTGTAGATTTCCCAACTCTCTACCTAGAACAACAACTATTTTTTCCAAATAGTTAAAAATTCTTAGGTCTGACTAGAGAAACGATTTAAACTCGAAGTGAGTTCTCCATTTTGTGACCAATAAATTACTTATCATGTTATAAGCGAAAATTTGATCACGTAATTAATACATTTTCATCCCAGTTTAGATGTTTATTCGGCCTTCGTGCGAAAATTCGGTTCAAAACTTTGACATTATTTTCTGAAAAATCTATTGTGTTTGCAAAAAAAAAATGGGAAAATGAGTGTGATTAGATAGTTTCTAAGCAACACAACAAGCTAGTTTTGTGCATTTTTAATTTTTGGAAAAAAAAAAAAAAAACCTATGTCATAAAATTGATTTTTTTGATTTAAGAACAACCTTAAATATCTGCCAATAAATAATTTTTATTGCATGCATAATTTTCTAAATTTGAAAGCTTTCAGTGTAATTTTCCTAATGGTATGCTTGTACGTTTATAATATCGAGTTTTTTAATATAAACCCTCTTTAAACAAAACTAGATTTAAAAAAAAGATTTAATCAAATTAATGTAAATGCACAATTCTATGTTCTATATAAATAAATGTCATACGTATTGTCTAAAGCAAATTTATATAAGCATTTAATTTTCAAAGTTTTATCGCATTTCAACTAGGAATTTTTAGTAAAAAAGAATAAAAATCATCAATTTAAGATTTTTTTTCCTCCATTTACTGTTAAAATACTTTTCCAATAATATATTTGTTGAATGAAAAAACTAATTACTATACATCTTGTAATTACTATTAAAAGAACCTTTTAAAAAAATCGAAGGACACCCGTTTTTTCCTATAAGTTTTGCCTACGTATATTACAGGATCATATTCATAAACAAAAAATTGTTAAAGTTAGAGCATAACAGAAAATATTAAATTGCTTATTGTATGAGGTATTTAATAGTCAGCTGATCAATAAGGTAAATTTGCTATTGGTGTCTTTCATTTTTAAAATGGTCGGCAAAGTTTTATGATTGATATATAAAAATAAAAATGAATAATTAAAAATAAAAATAAAGTTCTTAATACATATCGTTCTTAGCTATTGTACATTTATGAGTACGTCCGAGATTTATAAAAACATGAAATTGGTTTAGCATCGAACATATTGTTTCAGAGATTCGGAAACGCTGATTTGGTTCCCTGATTTTCATGATGAATTCTAGGATGTTTTTATTATTACGATAATACTTTATTAAATGAACCATTTAAAAAAAAAAGTGCACATTCAAGTAGAATCAATAATTGCTAACCTCCGTAAGTAAAAATTATGTGGTTTTATTATAATTATTACCATTATTATAATTATTACTATTATTATTATTACTATTAGTAATACAATCATTATTACAATAATAATTATTATTATTATACTTTTTTATCTATAAAATTAATGCAACTAAAACTTCACAAAAGTGTGAATGTAATGTGATAAATATATGAATCTTATTCCCATTACTGTTCTCAGTATTCTACGCATCGTATTTCAACAATAACGCTACACTGTTAAAGAAGAAATCTGTGAATTCAAGGTAAAACTACTGGCAACAAAGTTACCAGACATTTACCGTTCTGTTAGTAGATTTTCCATTTCGGGAAATGAAAGAAAGGAAAACTCCGTTTGAAGAAGCGGTAACTTTCCGTTACAGGTTTGATTTTTAATGATAAGAATCTAATTTCACGTTCGCTGCCGCTTACGTGAAGATGTGGTGATAGTTAATGCCGCACTGTAGAAGTTGGTTTTTTGCCAGAAGCCGATTTCCTTTTTATAACAAAGAATCAGTGAAACATTTTCCCGCGCTAATGCGTGACTGGCTATTGGACATCACCCCACAATACACGCTGGCGCCATATGACGCGTGAGTGGCAGCGAATGTGTTAAATATTAATGAACCGAACAATCGTCAAAGAATTCGAACTTTCCGTGTGATTTTGAGCCACTATATTATTTAAATTATTTTAATTTATTTATTTATTTATTTTGCATAATACACTACAGCTGGTGACTGGCTATTGGACATCACCCCGACATACCGTGCTGGCACGTGAGTGGTCCCTTAACGTTGGCGCCATATTACGCGCTTTCGCGTGAGCGGCAGCGAGCATGTTAATGGCGTGGTGCCCAAACGCTGGAGACCCCAAAAGCTGGAATGTCTTCGTTTTTTTCTGTTTCTATTATTTTCTTTATTTTCAGGAAATATCGTGGTGTTTTCAGATTTTTAACAGAAAATGCTCATTTGTTGTGAAAAGGGACTTTTTCTGTGAAATTCAAAAAAAATATATCCGTGAAGTTCAGATTTTTTTTTTTTGACAGTGTAGTAAATTTGAAAACGTATATTGTTTAACACAATAGAAAATTATTCCGCTGCAGAATAATCACAATATGTTTGATTAATTAAAGTAAAAAATTATAATAATTTTTAACAAACATTATTTCTCAAAATTGAATGTAGACCAAAAAATTTCATAGTACAAAAATTAACACTAAAAGAATTTATACCAATTATGTTTCTCACATTAATTTTAGTTGCACAGAGATTTTTACCAGCACTTATAATATGGGTGCAAAATAATTTTGTATAAAACTTCGGAAATCAAAAACATTATAGTCCGAGTATTTGGAAGCAACAAATATTCGGAATTATTAGTAACGGAATTTAAACTGAAAAAAATACTGAAAACTAAAAAATACCGAACACAGCCTCGTAGAATGGGAATCTGATAAAAAATTTTATATGATAATGTCACTTAGCAGTATAATGCATGTCTATCAAAACCAAAAAGAAATTAGTCTTTGGGAGCCACCGATATCCTTATCCATTACGGACATGCATAATATAAAATATGTATATAAAACATGCATAAACTATTTATAAAATGCATTGCAATTCCAAAAAAAAAAAAAAGGTTTAAACATATTTTATGTCACATTAACTTATGTTACGTTCATTCTTTAAAAGAATTAATTCCGAAAACTTTTATATGCGTTTTATCAGAACAAATATTTCAAAAGTTCAAAAAAAAAAAAAAAAAAAAAAAAAAAAAAACTTCTGAATGGCAAAGATTAATGGAATGTAATAAAATTCGCAGGGGTCGCAGTGTCCCTAAAATTTTCTCACTTTCCTACCACAATTTTAAAACGATAATATTTATTGTAGAATTTCATTGTAGATGTTAAAAAGGCATCTGAGACGGAAATTTTTGTTTTAAAATGCTGGTAGAAAAGTGCGAAAATTTTAGGGACGCTACGGTCCCTGGATTCGTCGCACTATTATACTCTTAATTCATACCAAATTTCAAGCATCTATCTCAATTTGTTCGGTAGATAGAGTATTTAAAATCATGGCATGATGACGTCATAAACTTTAAATATTCCATTAGTGAATTGCGTAAAATAAACATACTTACAACTCAAAAATGATAATCATATTAATTTTTTGGACAAGAGAGATGATTCTCAATAACCTCCAATATCCCGCGTAAACGGATGCACCAAATGCTCTGGATACCAGTATTTTAAACTAATTTTCTTCGCCTTAAGGGTACAATGGACCTTTTTTTGGGCGAAATCGTCTGTACAAAATCGTCACAAAAAAGGTCTATTTCTGTGGTATAATAGTACCAAAACAGTTTTTTGTTATTAAAGTATCATCTATGAAGGTTTTAAGAAGTAAACAATAAAGGTAAGTGCATTTATGTATTTTAAATCTGTTTTTGTCAAAACAAATTTGTTAACGTTTTTAGATTTTTCAAATGCTACTTGCGATGTAATTTTTGATAAATTTTTATAAAATTGATAAGGAAGTATCCTGGTATTTTTTAGAAAGAAACTGTGCAAGCTTTTTAAAATTTGTTTTTATTAAGATAGTTAAATTTGATTTTTTACTTATTAAAAGGCAAAATTTTGATGAAAACCGATATGGAATTTAGAAAAAAATCTGTAAAATATTAACTGTTGAAGAAATTAAAAGAATCTTACACAAATTTGTTTATAATTGAGTTTTAAGTGATAAAAATGCAAAAGCAAGAAAATATTTAAAAAACTAAAATATGAAGAACACTTTAAAATTTCGTTTAAAAATTAAATTTTTTTTTTAATTTTTAAAAATTTTTAATAAGATTAGAAAAAAGTTAAGATGTTCTATATGCTTTTGTTGAAATGCATATATGCACAAAATTTTATATTGCTATGATGAAAATTAAAGTAAAAAATTTTAATGTCCACCGTCCCCTTAATACAATAAGACTCCTTCGGTGAACAATCGAGAGCAAAATTTCAATTTGGTACAGCCCCTAATATATGCTCATTTTGAGCTAAATAATTTCTCGAAATACATAAAAAATTTTCTTTAGGTTAATTAAAGGGTGTAGCTTTTATCTGTACTGTCAGAATTGGGTACTGTTATTGAAAAAAAAACAAAAAAAAAAACAAAGTTAAGAGTTCTTTTTAATATATAGATTCTCCCCCCCCCCCCCCCAAATCAAATTTTATATATGTCATTTAAAAGCAGACTCTATTTCCAGTCGTTTGGTATCAGTGACTCTTTTCTACGATAATATTTTTTAGAGTTAGAAGTAGGTATTTACTTTCTTTTTCCATTACTCTATATCAAAATTTAATGTACAATTAAAAGTTATTTTAATATGAAATACAAATGCCCAGAATGTAGAAATAACTATTGTAACGCTTACGATTTTTTTTCATAAAATTTAACATTTTATCTTATTGAAATCTAAGGAAAAAAAATGTGTCAACTGTTTAAATGTTAAAAATGTCTGATTTCTTTCTGATTGAATATGAAACTCGAAATATATATGTTACCGTTAAGGCATATAATTCAGTTATTTCATGAACCAAATCCGTTAAAGTGTGTAAATTTTTTGGATTCTATGATTTAACTAGTTAATTTAATAGTTATTTTATTGAATAACGATTACCTAAAAGTTAAGGTTTAATATAAACAATTTGGCTTAAAACAAAAGTTGTTTTATAAATTTACTGATGATAAACAGTTAAAGTCATTCAAAAAACACATTTCCAATTATTAACATATGATTTGATAAATAAATTATCAAAACAAAATGTACTATATTACTATTTTTAATTTCGTCTATCTTTAAACAAGTTTTAAAAAAAAAAACGTGCGTTAAGCATAGATTATGAAACACCTTCCAACACTTCATAAAATCTTTAAAAACTTTGTTATTTAGGAAAATAAGATGCTACTGTCCATTGCCACGTAATTATTCCAATACTTATGAACAGCTCTGTATTTGATCCGTCGGTTGATATATATATATATACTATATAATACGAAAATTTAGTTTAGCTAGAAAATGCCTATTTGATTGAAATTTCTCTTTCAGCACTTTATTCAAATAGATGGAAAATATTTGAATACTTTTGTTCAGCCATGTAATTTACCTAGTACTTTTATTACACACCAATATTTTATTAAAATTTAGTTCAAACAAAAACACTCTTAAAACTACTTAAATCCCTTTTCCAGAAATTATCATTTGTGTGTGATCATGTTGTTAATTCTTTGCGTGACCCTGTATGGGTGATTCTCAAAATAGGGGACGATTTCAAAAATGAAATCTTAAAAAAATTACTGTTAGCAAAATTTCTGAAAAAAATAGGTGTTGTTAATATAGTATTAGATATACTTTTCATGTAGTCAGCAGAGCTAAATATTTAAAAATTAACTTAAAAAAAATAATTAGTATTTTTTGAGCCATGTTAATGACAAAACAAATTGAATGGAATAAATATATTAAGAAATTTTTATTTTCTTCCTGTTTAAATATTTTTTTTCTACGTTTATTAGCCTTCCTTTCCAACAAATAGTTTCCATTTTTACATATATATATATAAGGGGAATAAAAACATTACCAAAGTGCAAACTTTGTTTACCTGAACAACATTCTGACACTAACAGTGTAAGAAGCTGTCTTAGTGATTTTCTGACAGATTTAATGCATATTTTAGGGATAATAAATGTAATACCTAAATTTATATGTAAAATTAAACTTTAAAAAGGATACAATATAAGCAATGGTTACATTTATGCACATAGAAGTCTTTAGCATGGACAGAAAAACCATGCTAATGACACTGATATTTGTCCATGCTAATGACAAATTTTAATTTAAATAAGATTTTGAGCCATAATATAATCACAATGCAATAGTCCTTTCTGGGGCTTTTTAAAGCACAAAAGTTCTATGCAAATAAGTAAAATAAAAATTTTAACTATAAAATAAACATGAAAATTATTATCCATTCTAATGACATACAATTGATGTACTCGCCTAATATTCAACTTCTATTCTTAAAATACAATACATGCTTCTATTTTCAGGCTGGAATAAAATGGCTACTTGTTGCCATGGAGAAACTTTATATTTTCAAAGTATTGTCATATGTGAAAATGAAATTTTGATTAATAAACAGCTGTTATAGTATAATCTTGTTTTGAAAACAGAATATGGAGGACAAACTTTAATTCTCTTTTTATATACTATAATTTTATTTTTAAAAAGAAATTTATTGAATAAATCCTCTCCTTGATTAATTTAAAGAAAGAATAACATTTGTTTTATTTTATAAACATGATATTAACTCTTGAAAAAACTAGTATATACAAGGCACAGCTGCTGTGGAAATCCATGCTAATGACATTTTGAACATTTATTCTGTTATTTTAAGGTGTTTTTAAATAAAAAGTGAGTAATTCTTGAGTGCAAATAATGAATAATATTAAGACAAACATATCTAAGTATAAAAACATGATATAAAACCTCTCAATTTTTTTTGTATGCTGAAAAACATAAATTGTCCCCTATTTTGAGAATCACCCGTATATAATTTTATCTATATTCTACAAACATTTTTTAGTAAACTGAAAGCAGTTCAACGTAAAAATGCATTACTTGTTTAAAAACCACCATTAAGTTAACTATCCTCACGTTCAGTAACTTTTATGAGCTCTCTTGTGTAATCCTGTATATCAACTGTAAAATTTATACACACCATATAATTTGCAGACATTTAGTAAAACTTAAAAACGAATATCATAATTGAAAATGTATTTCATCCAAGGAAGATTTACAACGTAATGGAAATACAGCTGAAGGCCCCACACAAAGTGTATGTCCACCAATGGGATTCGAACCTACAATCTACGCTCGCAATTGATTAGCGGTGTGGCGCTTTGACCACTGGGCCTTGGAGCTTCCCAAATAGCGAAGGGTCTCGGTTCTTTCTTTCTATTTCCATCCGTTTTGTTATTTTCAGGAAATATGGAGCAGTTTTCTGATTTTTAACGGAAAATGCTCTTTTGTTTTGAAAAGGGACTTTTTCTGTGAAATTCAGGAAAAATTTCTCATCATCAGCTCTCATCGATAATATACAGTACTTTGGATAAGAATATCAGATTTGAAATATTTTGTGTGTCCCTGTAAATGCTATGCACTTCATATTATGCGTTAAATAGTAAGTCTTAGCAAAATATATCAATTTTATGATACTTGAAATCTTTTAACATTATTAAAATATGTCGCAAATAATTCCCCCCATTATTATTGTGTAATGGAATTTTTTTGAGTGGCCTGTAAGTGAATTGTAACTATTATTTTCATTGCATATTTTACAGAATGCATATTTTAGTTCACTTTGTGAATCCATGCAAATTTGAGTATGTTTGACAGGCTGTAACACCTTTAAAATTCGAACGATTTTTCCCATAGGCCGTAAAATTTTGACCATCCCTGTAAATAAACTAATCTTAGTAGAAACTTCATTTTCAATGGGGTTCGTGCTATTATAAACATCAATAGCATATAAAAATTTCATAGCAATCCGAGTATATTTACGGGAGACAGACAGCCAGACAAACCGAATGCATAAACATTTTTCAATTTTGTTGGAAAGAGTAAAAATTGAAAGTAATGGATTCGTGAAAATTTCCGAATTCTGGTTTTAGATAGGTTTACACGTCTTAGGGATCAGATTAAAAAGAAAAAAAAAAAAAAAAAAAACAGGTTTTTACAAAATGTTTGTAAGTGATTCTGTCTGTATGTACGAGACATAAATTTTGTGAGAGCTCTACCAATGCACATAATTCAATAAAAATTTATATTTAGGTAATCTATGATATAAAATGATTCTGATTAGTTTTTGGTGTAAATAGCTGATCAAATAGCTTTGCTATGCTATAATTTAAGCGATTTACGCAACAGCTATATCTCAATAACTAATGTACGGATTTCCATACACTTCAGATTCAGTTAGTCCTTGACATGAATTAATACTATTTACATTTTGGTTTAAATCAATCAACAGGTGGCGCTGCTATGCTTCCTTTTTCACAATGTTTGCAATAGCTCTACCTCAACAATTACTGCATGCAATTTTCTAAAAATTTATATTCATTCAGTCTTTGATAGATAATGATGCTGATTATTATTTGCTGTAAATTGCTCCGAAAGCAGCGCTGCTATGTTGTATTTTTTACGATTAACACAGTATAAATATCTCAAGAATTAATGTACGGATTTCCCTTAAACTTCAGATTCAATTACTCCTTGACATGAATTCATGTTGTTTACATTTTGGTGTAAATCGCTCAATAGATGACGTTGCTACACTCATTTTTCATCATTTCCGCAATAACTCTATCTCAAAAACCAATGCACGGATTTTCATCCAACTTCAGATCAGTAAATCCGTGACAATCAGTCACTGGTCAGTAACAATTCAAAACTGACCGCAGTAGTCCTATTACAGGAACAGTTTCCAATGACAGTGAGTAACAAAGAAGAGGTCTAAGAAATACAGCAGCATACACATTGATTGACAAACAGACATAAACATAACAATTCAAATCTGACTAAAACCAGCTATAATTGGAGTTCAAACATTTATTAAATAACTGGGTATTTTATGAAATAACGGATTATATGCTTTAACGACAACATATATATTAAAAATTTGTACATCGAAACTGTTAAAAAAATCTGAAATTTACGGATATATTTTTCCTGGATTTCACAGAAAAAGTCCCCTTTCACAACAAAATAGCATTTTTCGTTAAAAATCTGAAAACTCCACGATATATCCTGAAAATAACGAAATTGATCGAAATAGAAAGAAAAAATGGGGACACTTCTTCAACTAGGGGGTCTCCGTGGTCGAGTGGTCAAATCACCACGCCATCAAGCCCCACCAGTGGCCGAGAGGTACGGACCTCTCAACTGGTAGACGGCAGGTGCTGGGTTCGAACCCAATCGCGGCTGTCGGCCTAACCGTTCGGAGTTTTCGTGGTTTTCTTCGAACCTTGCGTAAATACGGGTTAGGTTCCCTTAGAAAGACCCCCACGAAGGGCACCCCTCCCAGGTCCTATATCCCTAGCGTAGATAATCGGACGACAAAAATAAACCAAACCAAACCAAACCACGCCATCAAACGCCAGAGAGAGTAGATTGGGGGTTCGAATTCCACTAGCGCCAAGAAATAATGAAAACATAAAAAATCCCTTTTAATTAGATTTTTCTGTTTATTTTCCTCTTATTTCTTATTAATTTATTTAACTAATTAGCCACTCAAAAAATAAATAAATTGTATGCGACAATTTCAAAAAATTGTCTAAAACATTATTTTTGCAAAAAATGAATACAAATTTTTTTTCATATATTTATTTTTTTTTAAAAATAGTGATTTTAACAGTGATTTTTTTTTTTATTTAAGCTAATTAAAAAGTTAAAATTGATTTAAAAAATAATAAGTATTATGCATCGGTCTAAAATAAAATAAAATAAACCTCGTACGAATATTTTAACGAATATATTTGATAAAAAAAATCCTTGAAAAGCACAGAAGTTTTTTCCCACTAACTCATAAAAAAAAAACTTTGTACAGACTGGCGTCAATAGCTTTGGCTAAATGAGTAGGGACTCATTCCGCTAGCAAACGGTCGCGATCTCGATCCTCAAAACGGCTTTAAGTATATTAGACAAAAAAAAAAAAAAAAAAAAAAAAAAAATAGAAAATAAAAAATAAAAATAAATAAATAAATAAACTAAATGAAATAATATAGCAGCTCAAAATCACTCGGAAAGTTCGAATTATTTGTACTGATCATTTCAATAAATTAATTTAAATTATTCTCATTAAAAATCAAACCTTGTAACGGAAAGTTACCACTTCTTCATACGGAGCTTTCCTTTCTTTCATTTTCCAAAACGGAAAATCTACTAACGGAACGGTAAAAGTTCAGCTACTTTGCTGCCAGTAGTTTTACCGTGAATTCACAGTTTTTTTTAACAGTGTAATTTGTCAGCAGGTGATATTTGATTGAATAAATTACGCATATTGGATGAAAGAAAACATATCCTCAATGTTTTATATTTTCTTGAAAATTATAATTAAGTGTTATTTAAATCAAGATTTTTTTTTACCATATATTTAAATCAAAATAATTTTTCCTTTTTTAATTTTATGACAAAATACTATCAATAGAATTTAAGAATTTCGAATAATTTTTCTTTTTTCTTTTATAATATTTTTATCCAAATCAATAAAGTAATATTAATTACAAAATTTACGAAATGCTAATAAATAAATAAAACTATCACATTCCTTAAAGTATTATAATTTCGAATTTTCAAGTAAAAGCATCTCTAGACCATCATAAGCAAACTGTGACTATTATCAACTCATAATTTTTTTTAAATATTCTTATAAAAGCAAAAGCTAAACACAATAACACATTTTTCGATTTAAAACAAAGGAAAAAGAAGACAGACAGAAAGAAAAAAACATAAAGTTTTGCTCTTATGAATTAAAAATTGCAGAAAACATATTTCTGCAATTTCCCCAAAACTTATTTCCATTTGCTTCCAGCCATAGTTTTTCAAGTTATATGTGTGATCTATAGAAGCTGTTAACGAACTGCAGAGATGGCTACTAATAAAAACATTTCTGCAACCATTTTTACGAGGTTCATGACATATCGCAGGGTTCGCACTCTTCCTAAAATTTTCGTACTTTCCTACCACAAATTTTAAACGGTAATATTTATTGTATAATTCTATTGTATATGTTAAACGGATTTTTCGTGAAGATTTTTGATTCAAAATACTGGTAGCAACGTGTGAACATTTTAGGAACGGTGCGAGCCCTGATATCACTCAATCGCAAGAAAAGTGATGCATCTCGATAAGTGTAAATATCACTAAAAAGGCAAAAAAAAAAAAAAAAAAAAAAAAAAAAAGAAAAAAAAAAGCATGATTTGACTGTAACATGAAATTATCCCACTTATCTCTGTATGCATGAACAAAAACTTGCATAAACGCATAAAACCCTTAAAAATAAAGACGTTTGATGAAGTTTGGAGGATTGGGTAATTCTATCTCCGCATACCACACCAATCCTGATTCTGTGGTCGCAAATGGATATATAGTGTAATAAAGTTATTTTCCGCATAATTACATTTGACGACCTCAGAAGCCAAGGAATACAAGTGACAAAATTTCGATTTGGAATAAATTGAGTTTAAAGATAATTGATGTTAAATTGGAACATCAATAACAACTGAGTGAATTGAAACAGAAAATTTCTGCTTGTTGCATTCTGGTGTTTGAACTCTTATTTCAATAACTGTTAAAAAATAAAGTACAATTTTCTTTAAATGTATAATTAATCAATATTGTTTGTTTTTCGAAAAAAGTGGTTTGCCTCTATAACTCAGCAAATAATAAGAAAATCACTTATATTTCTTTACCACCAAACAAAAAGCATTATTCCTACATATCCCCTCTCAACTGGTAGACGGCAAGTGCTGGGTTCGAACAAAATCGCGGCCGTCGGTCTAACCGTTCGGAGTTCTCGTAAATTTCTTCGAACGTTGCGTAAATACGGGTTAGGTTCCCTTAGAAAGACCCCTACGAAGTGCGAAGGACACTCTCCCCACGGTTTATATTCCTAGCGTAGATAATCGGTCGACACAAAATAAACCAAAAAGAACCAATCTACATATCCTGCGTACTTAGTTTAGTTTTTAGGTATTAGGTAGATTTCGTATGAAATACTACCTATTGCAATCGCACCAGTTTATATCTATCTATCTATATATATATATATCTCACTTTTTTATGGACACGATAACTTCTATAATTCTTCACCAATCTCCACCAAACTAGTACATAAAATCAAAGGGGTTAAAATCTCGGCTAAGTTCGTTAATGGACAAAATCGGACCTAGGGGGTTGGAATAGGGGGCGTTTTTGTGAAAACCGAAAAAACGCAATAACTTCTTAATTAAAGTAGATATCGAATTGGTTTAAAGTTTATATTACTTCTTAAAAATGGAACAAAAGTTTATGCATGACAGTTTTTTGATAAATTTAAAAGTGAGCTCAAGAGGCGAAAAAAACAAGGGTTTTGAGAGAAAAAAATTCATAACTTCGTCAATTTTCAAGATATCAAGTTCAACTAAATTTTTTGTAAATGTTCTTAAAATTATCTAAAACTTTTGTATTTACAAGTTTGTGATAGGACCAACATTTACCGATGAAAAAAATTAAAAACGAAAAGAAAAAGGGCGGTGAAAAAAGACAAAAATTAAAACTCCGTCAATTTTTAAGATATCAAATCTGATTAATTTTATTTTACATCTTCTCAAAAATATCTACAACTTTTATATTGACAAGTTTTTCATAGGACCAATTCGTATAGCAAAAATAAATTAAACAAAAATAGGAGTTGGAGAAAAAACCTCAAATCCAAACTGCCTACACTGTTAAAAATATCCCTGTAAAATTACGGGCAGAGACCGGCAGCAGAGATTCCAGCCATACACCGTAAAAAAAAATTCCATGTCCATCATTTTATGCAGCCCGTAATTTTACGGGGCTAAGTAATACGGCATTAACTGTATAATTACGGTCCTTAAATGTTATTTTATGGTTTGCCTTTTTACGGTCAAGGCGTAAAAAATACTGTAAATTAACAGTGCGTGATCGTATATGTTTAACCATAATCTTACGGTCCATGAATGTAATTTTATGGTCTGTGCTATTACGGTTAGGGCGTAAAAAAGACCAATTTAACAGTGAGTGATCGTATATGTTTAACCATAATCTTACGGTCTTGGCACATAATTTGATGATATGTTAGCATGCATTTAATGGACTGGCCATATATTTACAAAAAAAATATTCTTGGTAAAAGCAGCATGAATTTACAGCAGGAAATTTCACATGAAAATGAGCTTACATAATAAGAGTTCAACCAAATATTTTAAAATATTGGAGGAATGTTATAATAGAAGTTCATTTACACTTTATAAAAGCCTTCGAGCATTTTTTTTCTTTTTTAAACCATATATAATTGGGCAGTTTAACAGTAAAATATAAAAGTCATTCATTGTGAATTTATAGATTTAATTTTTATTTAATTTTAAATTTAAAGCAATGTAATTTGATAAACTTGTCAGACATGGTTATTATGAAAAAGAAGCAAGGGATAACTTACATTTCTGTAACAACTTAAAGGTGCATAATTTTAAAATACTGCACACTACTGTTCAAAATATACTGTGTTCTCAACACAAGTGAACATTTATTCATGGATGTTTTGTATTTCAGGCATCCAGCTAAAATGTTCGTATCAAAAGTTCATAAGAAGCACACACTTATAATAATCCAAGAGCTGACAGTTCAAAAACATATATTATCGAGCACAAGAAAAAAATCCTTTATTTTATCGAAGAGAAGTACTGTTGAAAATATGACCCTTTTAATGCATCATCACTCCACCACTTTTATAGAAAACTATTACTTAACCATATTATGGCGCATTCTCATGGATCAAAATATATTCTATAAAAGTGGGGGAGTGACGATGCAGCAAAAAAGGTCAAATTTTTTGCAGTTTAATAGGGGAATAGAATGATCCATGTCTGCCAGAATTGAAAAGGTGCATAAGCCAAAAATTAATATTAGAGGTTTACTCAAAGGTTTAACATTGGGTTTGCCATATGAAAACATGGAAAACTGGGAGCAATAAAACACAATAATAAATCTACGAATGAGCCACTAGTGGCATTAATTTTTGGCTTATGCACCTCCTATTTCCAGCAGGCATGGATCATTTCATTCCCCTATTGCCATTCTTCCATAAAATAAAGGTTTTTTTTCTTGTGCTCGATAACATAGGTTTTACTGCTGTCGGCTCTTGGACTATAAAATACACAAGAGTTGTTGAAAACATTTTCAGGTTATTAAGCAGAGTCATTCAATTAACCCAATATAACAATAATAAATAGAAAATAAGCATATCAAAATCAGAAATGATTCACTTAGTGTTTTCAAAATGAGTTATTTTCCATAATCAACAGACATGTAGTCAAATGTTACTTTGTATTTTATTTTGAACATAATAAAAATCTAAAAAACAGCCCTTTCAATACATTAGTGTTGTGGAAAAAGCTTCATTGCAAAAACTTAATTTTACACATTGATTAGAATATTTTCATTAATACTGTGAATATTGATTCTGAGAAAAGTATGCCTAATTTTTAGAATCAAAACAATTTCAAATGTATTTCAAGCTATTTAGAAAACTTAAAAAGAAATTTGAAATAATAAAACAAATCTTTATAATAGTTTGCAGTTCTATATAGCATAAATCTGAGATATTTCTAAAATATAAATTTATTCTTGTTTTATGGGTGTTTTAGGGATTTTGTAATTACTGTTAATTCAACAGTAAATAATACTGTTTGTTGTGAGTCAATTTTAAATTTCAAAATTGACCAAGCTCACTTGAAAATAAATAATATAGCATTCAATTTAAATTCAGATTTTTTTTAACCAAATGTTAGCAAATTTCCTGAAATTTCATTAAAAAAAATTAAGCATCTACATACTTCTAACATGATTAAAATAAAATGCAATGTGCTACATTTTATAAGAATACAAATGATATTAAATATTTCTTTTGTTCAATTGTAACCTTAATGTGATGCTGGCTATACTATGCAAGTAAGATATTGCAAAGTATTTTAAACAATTCATTAAAAAAAGTACAATAGTTTTTTTAAGGGACAAAAAATGTTCACCATCAATAAAAGTGACAAATTATTATACTATTATCAAAATCATTAGACATAAATGCTTCAATTAAAATATACTTTAATACAGTCAGTTATTTGCAATAAGTTATCAATGCGTGCTTATAATATATATATATATTGGTGTCTATGTGTCATTTAGTAAAATTAGACAACAATTACCAATTCATATTTGGGAAGCCAATACTGCAGTTAAAAATCCCCATTTCTTTTCCTAAATGAATTCCCTTACCTTGCATCACATCATTTTGTTAATATTATACTATCATAATGCATTTTTTGAGTAGATTAACTGGCCATTTGACCAGTAAAAATTAGACAGTTGCATTTTCTCTGACATTTTCCTACCTTATTATAAATTCTATAACTTTTAGTTACCTTTCATATTAATTGCCCATTTTTTTAAATTTATGCTGAATTCTCTGACTTTAGGAACTGAAATTGGAACTTAAGATTAAATGAATAATCTGCTTACAATAACTACAAAAATTTATCAATAAACATAAATTTTATTTTTATGAATTTACAATTAACAACTGAATACATATAGAATATAAAAACAAGTCACTTAAAAATCATCACACATATAACATTTTCATGAGATCTGGCTTTTCGATCCATTTTCTGGATTGATTCCAAAGAAAGCCCTATTAAAAATACAAAACATACATATTAAAAATAATTATACAAGTACAAAAAAGTAATTTTGTTCTAACACATAATTAAATCAGTAAGATTTAAACATTTTCTATTAATATGACATCTTGAATTAGATTTCTTCCCTGTTTAATGTTTCAATATATTTTATTATATATTAGAATGGCTTAAGGCCCCACATTAGGCACAGAAAAAGACCCGGATGATAATGTAAAGTCTATGGGAGCGTTCTTTTCAAATATCTTGCTCAAATTTTAATATTTATACATGATTTTTTTGCATGAGATAGCTGAGTACGATCCAAAACTGCCCTAGTTTTAACTTTTTCGATTTTGCTTTTATATTTTTTATATTACGATAGTTTCAATTTCAGAACCAGTTTCGAAAGTTAAAATAATTTAAAAAAAAAAATCAAACTAAAACTGAAAAAGTAAAAACTAGGTCAGTTGTGGATTGCCCTCAGCTATCTTGTGCAAAAAAATCATGTAAAAATATTAAAATTTGAGCGAAATATTTGAAAAAAAAAAAAAAAAAAAAAAAAAACCCACCCCCATAGACTTTACATTATCATCCGGGTCTTTTTCTGTGCCTAATGTCGAGCCTTAATATTGTGAAATGTTTCACATGAACATTTCTCATTATTAATCCATTCTTAATGTGTATTTGAAAAATATTTTTTCATAGTCTGACTTAATCATCCCTTTATAAATTTTTAAGTAATTAAAGAAATGATGAACCTTGCATTTTCATCAACATCTGTTAATTTTTTTCACTATTAATAACCACGTGTTCAAAAATTAATACTTTACTGTTTTCACAAGCTTGTTTCTTTATTGATAATGGAAACTCATTTATATATTTTCAAGAACACAAAAAACTTATAAATAAAATTTTATTCTTTAACTTTTTGTGAAACTATAAATTTTTTATGGGGAAAAACATATGTATAATTCAAAAAATATTAAAAAAATTTAGTGTTCTGGGAATTTCAAATATGCATAAATTTAAAAAATTCCACTTTGTAAATATTTTCTGATGTTTACAAATAAAAGGTACCAAAAATTAAAAATCTGTACCTTCTCTTTGTAAAACATCAAACAATATTTACAATTTTTTAAAAATCACAGATTTGAAAAGGCCAAAACAATTAAAATACAAAAAAATTAAAATCCAGCGTATATAATCAAATGTAGTCTCATGCATCTTAAAAAAGCATGTTCAAAGTTTCTTCACAAGCTTCCTTTTATAAATTAAGACTATTCTTATAGAAGCTCTAGTTCACACATTTTTAAATTTATTCAATGTAAATATGTGTAAAATCTACTTTCTCTCTAAATGGAACAGCTAATTATTCCAAAATAAAATATATGAATAAGCTGTATATATACATATTTTCATGCCAAATTCAAATAATTTTCTATCATGCACTTGGTCATAGTTGCAAAATAAAATTTTATTTTTTTTATAGAGCTTAAAAAGATAAATAGCTTGATAAAAAATTATGACATAAAAATATATTTAATTCTAAAAAAAAAAAAAAGGGGTGTCCAGTTGAATGCATATTACAGTAGTCTTTATTCGACACTTCAAAAATTCAGTATCTTAGGAAATCTGCGTGCATTTCAAAATGTAAACAATGAAATCGGCAATTAAAAAGTATTCTTCCAAAAAGTAGTTATTGAAAATAAGATCATTTTTAACACAAACTGATAGGAAAACAGAGCAAAACTTCATTATTTAGACAAATAATTTACTGCCCATAACCAAATATGAATTCCAATATTTTTGAACAGCCCTGTATTTGATCTCTGTTGATATGCATACTATATAATGAGGAAATTTAATTTAGCAAGAAATTGTCTAACAGGTTAAAATTTCTCTTTCAGCAATTTATGCTAATAGATGGAAAAGATACTTTAATACTTTTGTTCAACCATGTAGTTTACTTAGTACCTTTATTACACACCATATTTAGCTAAAATTTAATCCAAACTAAAACACTCCTAAAAGTACTAAAATAACCCTTTTCAGAAATTATTATCCATAGGCAACCATGTATCAAATTATTTGCATGACCTTGTATATATTTACCTATTTTCTAGAAAAAATTTGGTAAACTGATTATTTTTAATGTAAAAATGCATAATTTATTTTAAAAACACCTTTAAATAATTCACGCTCACATTCAGTAAGCTTTATGAGCTATTTTGTATAGCCCTGTATATCAAATATAGCATTTATACACCATATAATATGGATAAATTTAATTTAACTTAAAAGCGCATATCATAAAAGGTAAATGCATTTCATCCATCCATCAGCCATTTAAATAAGATACAGAATACTTCAGATAGAATATTCTATTTTAAAATGTTATGTATGTCTTTCTAAATGCCATGCACTTTGTATTATGCATGAAATAACTTATATTAAGCCTCAGTAAGATATATAAATTTTATTATATTTGAAATAGTTCAATATAATAAAAATATGCCACATACAATTCCTCTCCCCTTTACCCATTATGTAATGGAATTGTTTTGGGCGGCCCTGTAAATGAATAACTATTTTCACCACACGTTTAACATAATGCATATTTTAACTATTTTTACCACACATTTAACATAATGCATATTTTAGTGCACTTCGTAAATGATAAATTTTAATGTTTGACAGGGTGTAACATACTTAAAATTTATTTGAAACATTTTTTCCACATCAGACATAATGTAGAGGAAAACTTTTCACTGTGGATGTAAATAAACAAATCATGCTAGAAACTTCATTTAAAAATAGTAGGGGTGCACAAGAGACGGGCCACTTACAAATATGAAAGGTCGTCGAGGGCCACAGCAATAACATGGAGATATTTTGATGAGGTTATCTGTGGCCTATAATCTGATAAATATGGTTTCAGAGGAAAGTGGGGTAGTTATTCCTTTAAGTTCATTACCCCAATCAAAAAATCCAATTCAATCTGTAAGGATGTATCAGCAGTTTTTATGTTTGTATATATAACACATACAGCAAGGATTATTTTCTAGATGTAATGGTATTCCTCGGTTTTATTCAGGAGAGTAAATTTTGTTTTATTAAAATTGCTAAAAAAAACAAAAGTGGTTGGTGCCGAAAAAAATGTGAATTTTATCAATGAAGGAGAAGGAAGTAGATGATCAACGAAGTTCCGATTTTTCTGCACCTGATCAACGAAATTTGCAATTTATTGACGCTTGATTGACCAAATTTGCACTTTTTACGAAATCAATCAATCTAACTTTTACGAAACTCATCGACGATATTCACAAATTTTACAAAGCCGATCGATGAAAATCTCGATTTTTACAAACCTGATCGATGAAATTGTTTGCAAATTTTCCTCACATGCTCAATAAAATTTGCAATCTTCTCACTCTTGATCGACGTAATTTGAGATTTTTTTCCTTACCTGATCAACAAAATTCTCGATTTTTACAAAGCCAATCAATGAAATTCACGAAGTTTAGAAATCTGATTGACAAAATTCATGATTTCTAATTGCCTGATCGATGAAATGCACGCTTTTTTCGAGCTTGTCAACAAAATTGATGATTTTCTGAGTCTGGTCGAAAAAACTCGCGATTTTTCTGACTCTGATGGATGAAACTCGCGATTTTTCCGACATTGATGGACGTAATTCACCATTTTCTGAATCCAATCAAAGAAAATTTTAGATTTTTATGAAGCTAATAGAGAAAAATCATGATTTTTATGAAAAACATTGAGAAAATTTACGATTTTTCTGCCCCCGATCAACAAAATTTGCGATTTTTACTGAGCTGATCGCTGAAATTTGTGATTTTTGTATAACTGATCGACGAAATTCACGATTCGTCCTGGCAAGACCGATAAAATTCACATTCCTTCAGGACCAGATTGATGAAATGCATGATTTTTCTGTACCTTATCAACAAAATTCGCTATTTTTATGAGCCTTATCGACTAAATTTATGATTATTATAAATCCGATTGACAAAATTTGAGAATTTTACGAAAGTCATCGATGAAATTCTCAGTTTCTACAAAGTCGATTGGGGAAATTCGCGATTTTATTTGAGCCTGATTGACAAAATTTTCGATATTCCTCTGTCTGACCAACGAAATTTGCAATTTTTCGTGACCCCGTTGACTAAAAATAGTGATTCTTCCATGTCCGATCGTCGACATTTACGTTTTTTCGGCGATAATTGACGAAATAAGTATTTTCCGTGCCCAAGCAACTAAATTCGCAACCTTGAACTAATTTTGATGAATTCTGCCCTTTTTTATGCAACAAGATGGAAGTCATGAATTTTTTCTCTTGATAAATCGAAACTCACGATTGTTTCGCAGCCGATGTAGAAATTTTTAATTTTTCTTTACATCATCGCATTGCATTTTCCCCATGCCTTATCAACTAAATTTGCAATGTTTTTGTTCCCGATCGACAAAATTCATGACTTTTTTTGAGCCGGTTCAACGAAATTTGTGTATTTTTCACGCGATAATCCGAGAAAAGAAAACATGAGATTTTTCCACAGCCGATAAATTTAATGCAGGTTATTACCTATGCTGACGATTTTTTCTTACTCGATCAATTGAATGTGCGACTTTTCGCATTCGATCCGTGATCGGCAAAATTCGCGTTTTTTCAGTGCCTGATCGACAAAACTTACAATTTTTTTCCGTGCCTGACGACGAAATATGCTATTTTTTCTGAGCCTTATGGACAAAATCAGCAATTTTTACGAGCCTCACCAACGAAATTCGCTATTTTTCTGCAATTGATCAATGAAATTGATGATTTTTCTGTGCTCAATCACCAAAACTTGAGATTCTTGAGTGACTGACGAAATTTTGTATTTTACCGCGGCAATTTAACGAAATTTAGGATTTTTTTCTGCGACCTATGCACAAAAATTGCAATTTTTTCCAGTTGTAAATTGATGAAGTTCGCGGGTCACACGCTAACCCATCGAGGGCCAATTTTGGCCTGCAGGCCACATGTTGTGCATTAGGGTGGGCCGAAAAAAACTTTTTTTCGATTTTCGATTATGGCGGGTGCGGAAAAGTGGCCACTGGTGGCACTCAGTTCATACAAAAAATTTGAGATTTTTTGGACATTTCCTTACCCTGCCGCAAACAGCTTGAAGTTTTGCAAAAATGTTCATTTTTGAACTTTTTTCGATAAAAATTAAAAAATGTTAAATTAAATTTATTTTGGTTGTATTTACCTGAAAAGACATATTTAATGTACCAAATGTTTAAATAATATCTGATCATGCATTATTTAATATCTATGTGTATTATAACTCAGTCTATTTTTATAGCTTTTTCGCGTAAAACAGGCAAAAGTTGTATTTGTTTCAATCGATCGTTAGCTTCTATATTATTTATGTCCCTTGGTCTCCTTTATATTTTTCTATGTGTCAAACGTCATATATTTGGGGAAAAGACAGCAGAATACTTCAAAAACAAATCTGGAAGGTGAGAAAGTGGTGAAGCAGGACTCTAAGCGAGCGCAATGACTGGTCGTAATACTGAGGGAGTGAATGACGAAATAGTTGAGAGCCAAAATGCGATAAAGTATTCTTATTATTTATTCTTGCTCAGTTACTTGCGACATTTGTTCAGTGTTAACGTGAAACCCTTTTGTAGTGATTATACTGTGCTTTTCGGGTCGTTTAATGTGCCATTATAGTGTTATGTGCGTTTTATTACGACGAGCTTAGAAATGGCTAGTATAAAAGGCCATGACAATGCAAAGACACGCGATACCGTGAAAAGTAACTTTTTGGAGTCATCATGCATATTGAAAGAATTGCAATTGCCAACTTATGCTGATAATCATGCGCCACTACTACTGGTTGCTTCACCATGTAGAAGTTGTGACAGCAGAGGATACGAATATCGTCATCGATAAAAACAAAGTCAGAAGAGAGAAATAGAAACTTGGAAAGAAGATACAGGCACAAGAAGTTATTGAAAGGAGGAAAATTAAAAGCATATTTTTTTATGGTAGAAAGGATAAAAGTATATTAAGAGGAAGAATAACAAGCGGCACCGTCGAGAGAAAGGCGAGGAACACATCATCGTGTTGTTTGAACCTGGTTAGGAATACTCGGGTCACTTGATACCTGGTTCCGTTACTTTGATACCTCGTCAGTTCAGAAAAGTCTAATTTGTGGTGACTTGGAAGATTATATAATGATTTTGCTATTTCTTTTCCGTGACCGGAACGCGGTGATGTGTTCCTAGCCTTTCTCTCGACGGTGCCGCTTGTTATTTTTCTTCCTCTTAATACACTTTTATCCTTTCTACCGTCAAAAAATATGCTTTTAATTTTCCTCCTTTCAATAGCTTCTTGTGCCTGTATCTTCTTTCCAAATTTCTATTTCTCTCTTCTGACTTTGTTTTTATCGATGAAGATATTCGTATCCTCTGCTGTCACAACTTCTACATGGTGAAGCAACCAGTAGTAGTGGCGCATGATTATCAGCATAAGTTGGCAATTGCAATTCTTTCAATATGCATGATGACTCCAAAAAGTTACTTTTCACGGTATCGCGTGTCTTTGCATTGTCATGGCCCTTTATACTAGCCATTTCTAAGCTCGTCGTAATAAAACGCACAAAACACTATAATGGCACATTAAACGACCCGAAAAGCACAGTATAATCGCTACAAAAGGGTTTCAAGTTAACCCAGAACAAATGTCGCAAGTAACTGAGCAAGAATAAATAATAAGAATACTTTATCGCATTTTGGCTCTCAATTATTTCGTCATTCACTCCCTCAGTATTACGACCAGTCATTGCGCTCGCTTAGAGTCCTGCTTCACCACTTTCTCACCTTCCAGATTTGTTTTTGAAGTAAACTGCTGTCTTTTCCTCAAATATATGACGTTTGACACATAGAAAAAATATAAAGGAGACCAAGGGACATAAATAATATAGAAACTAACGATCGATTCAAACAAATACAACTTTTGCCTGTTTTACGCGAAAAAGCTATAAAAATAGCCTGAGTTATAATACACATAGATATTAAATAATGCATGATCAGATATTATTTAAACATTTGGTACATTAAATATGCCTTTTCAGGTAAATACAACCAAAATAAATTTAATTTGACATTTTTTAATTTTTATCGAAAAAAGTTCAAAAATGAACATTTTTGCAAAACTTCAAGCCGTTTGCGGCAGGGTAAGGAAATGTCCAATAAATCTCAAATTTTTTGTATGAATTGAGTGCCACCAGTGGCCACTTTTCCGCACCCGCCATAATCGAAAATCAAAAAAAAGTTTTTTTCGGCCCACCCCAGGGTTGGTAAAAAACCGGGTTTTTTTGAAAAAAACCAAAAACCATGGTTTTTTTGGTTTAAACCAGGTTTTTTTGGTTTAAACCGGGTTTTTTTTAATATGTTTTCCTGTTACATATGCATGGAAATTTATGAACAAAAGTAAACATTTTTTAATATATAAGTAATAATTTGATTTAAAGGTAATTCTAATCAATATAATTATTTAATATACAATCAATTATGTAGAAAATTGAAATTCTTTAAAATCTAAACATTTTTAGAAAAATCTGTGTCTTATATTTCATAAATAAAATGTGCTACATAATGAAACATTGATACCCTGAAAATCTTAATGAACAATCTTTTGATTACTAGCACTATAAATAAATATATGATATAGATTCATATATAAAACTTCATATATATTATTTTCAAATGGTTATTCAAAATAATTAATTTGAAATACTTGTTATATGTGATGTCTGATTTTTTTGTTAGAAGATTGCATGAGTTAATTATCTTTTATTGAAAAATAAAGCTTTTTATAAAGAATTTTTGGAAGGATTTGAATTTAGCTGTAGAGTCTTTACACACTTCAAGCATTGTGTTTTCTAAAACTACCAGTTAAAGGATGACTGTTAAATAAACAAAAATATCTATTTAACAGCTTTTTAGACTATTGAAAAACATTGATGTTAAAATATACAGTAGCTTTATAAATGCTGTCATCTACGAAAGAATTTAAACAGCCATCAGACTGCATGCTCTATTATAACAATTAGTATTTTTAAACATCTAAACTAAAAATTGCATTTTTAGGCATTTTTATGAGACTTTTTTTCTATTACGTCTCAAGCAAACCTTGTCTTGCCCCCCCTCCCCCTCCACCCTTTCTGCCAATTTTCTTAACTGATCTAAGTAATGTGTTTGGTTATGCAATAGAAGATTTAAATATATCTTTTGCATATTTTAGTCAATGTAAATAGGTGCTTTACTAGTGTCTAATTTTTCAATGTCTTCTTATTCGACTTCATATCTTGAGTTTTTTTTTTTATTATTATTATTCTTAAAAAATAATTCCTCCAATCAAGAAAAATTTCTTTTAGAGCTTGACTGAAATTTTAAAGATCATTTATGTCATTATCTGTACATCTGCGTTTCTCAAAGGAAAATATTTTTTAAATCTAAATATTGCATATTTTTCATCTATTTTATTTTTGCTAAATTTACATGATTTAAGTGTTTTCTGTAGAGTTTCAGATATGTTCATCAGTGCATGAAATATGCATTCTACATGTATACTAACATGACCTTGACTAGACTCACTATGTCTTATGGTGACTATTGAGATAAGACTTAAAAATAGAAATTACTTTCATCCAATAATTTGAAACACTTAAATTACAAAAATGAGAAAATATTATATTAAATTTGTTCTAAAAAACTAATTGGTTTGAACTGTACCAACCTGGCTGGCAAAAAATAAAATTATAATGCAAAAAACCCAATCCCAATGTAAGAATGCAAAAAAAAAAAAACAAAGGCTTGTTAAAATCACTAATCACAGAGCAAATAAAAAGCTCATTGCCAATTAATTATTCAATAGCATACATAACAAAAAGAATTTCTGAAATGACGAAATCCTTAGTAAATCTTAACTAATTGCTGCAATTTAAATAATAAAAGTGCATTTTTAACTCGAGTCTGCCCTTCTGGCTATATATATATGTTTTACAAATAATGGCTATATATATATATATATATATATATATACATATAGGCCTTAAAAAAAGAAAGAAAGAAAACTGGTTAGTTTTTTTCTAACCAGCTAATTAAAAAAAAATAGTTATTCTGCCATATACATTTACAGCTTACAAGAAAAGTTGAGTTGATTAAAATTTTTTGTCCTTTTAGAAATTTATTAATTCATCATTTTTCTACAGCTTTGCTTGTAGCTTCTTCATAATTTGGATTTTGCATTTTTCAACAATGTGTAAAATAAAACATTTGGGTAAAAGAATAAAAAAAACCAGGTGAAAAAAAACCAGCATGGTTTTTTTAAAAAAACCACTTGGTTTAAACCATGGTTTTAACCACGGTTTAAACCAACTTGGTTTAAACCAAACAACCCTGGCCCACCCTATTGTGCATCCCTAAAAATAGGGTTAGTCTTAGTGCTAGGGTAAACATTAATAAATTTTTAAAAATTTTAGGATATTATGAACATATTTATGAGAGTTAGAGCGAGGAAAATTGGACAGACAAACCAAAATCGCAAACAATTTTCAATTTTGTTCGAAAGTGTTAAAAAGAAGAAGTTGAAAAAAAAAAAAACAATCAAAATTTACAAAACTCTAAAACTTGCAAAATTCTAAAATCTGCACAACCTTTGGCCCCAAGCTATGCACATTTTTGATACTCCATTTAATTTTGTTCTTTAGAGAATGGAAATTAACAAAAAATGCTAATCGGATATTTTAAGCGTGTAGCCTATAAATAAAAATGTATACTATGTATTAGGAATGGTGCTGTGGCTCTTGAACTTTGTTAAAAATCTTTGAAAAATCTCAAATTTTGTTGATCAGCTCCTCCTACCCTTTCTATTCATAAAAGTTAACTTTTTTTTTTTTTTTTTTTTTTTTACACTAGCCACTTTCATGCTTATTTTGTTTTAGTAAACAAAGTCACAATATTATCATTCCTTCTAAATAAATCTTGCTGTATCAGTGTTATATGTACAAGTGTAAACTGTTGATATATCTTTGCCAACTGAATTGAATTTGTTGATTGGATAGGAGAACCAAGGGCACCCCCCCCCCCCCACACACACACACCAATCTGAAAGCACATTTTAAAAAATATAATTATAGGTTAAAGATTACCTCCCAGAGATAGAATTTTCAGGTTGTTACTGATGTGGCCTTCGAACACAAAGAAATTTTTGAAAGAGGCCTTTCTCTTAAAAAGGTTGAGCAATCCTACAATGTATGTTTATGTATGTATACACATGCATACACATGATACATAATACAATTTTAAAATAATGGACTTTATAAATAAAATTTAAACATAAGTTACCTTTGCGTAAATTCTAATGTGGCAGGACAACCACTTGAGTACTCCAATCCAAATACAAAAAGTGTTGACTCTTCACATTCGTAAATTCTGGTATAGCAACACTATTTTATACAATTTCTTTTATTTTGATAAGGGTCACCTGAAACAAAAAAAATAAATTTTAAACATGAATTATATGTGAGACAAAGTTGTTAAACAAGTAAAATATACTGATTTTGCACCGAGTCGTACTACTTTGGTCAAGTACGGATACCAAATACTTGTGTGTAAGAAAGAATAACAAATTTGCACATGAAGTTAGTTTAGGTTAACTGCCACATGTGTGTATATACACCAGGGCTGGCAAGTTTCTGCCGGGATGGTTTAAACCAGCGGTTATAACCGGTAAAAACTGGCATGGCAGAAACTAAGAACTTTAACCTGCAGTGATTCATAATCCACACATGTATTTAATGTATAAAGAATTTAGTTAAAATAAAGATTATGAATGTTATTTAAAGTAGCAAAAAGTTTCAAAAGGATCATATAAGTACATAACATCATAAAATATATATAATTCTGAGAAAGGAGCTTATTTTTCTAAGGGGTTATTGTATACAGCACAAAATTTAGATGAATATCAAAAAGCAATTTTCTTTCTCTTTCTTTATGCTCAAATGTCAATTTTGATCCCATATACTTAAGATGAATTGAATAAGCTAATTAAATGAGATTTGAATCTTGCATTTGTGTGTTTCCATAATATTTCCATCATTGAGTAAATTTTATGAGCATCTGCAACAGAACACTCATGATTTTTAGTTTTATTTAAAGCAACAACAATAGATTTTAACAGTTGCAACAAGTATTTAACTCTTTATAAATCATGATATTTATTTATAATTTTAACAACTGCTATATCCTTAATATCATTTTCATGATTTTCAATTATCTGCAAATAACATGGTTCATTCTTCTTGAAAGATTCAGAACTATTAAATTCTAATACTAATTAATATATTTTTAAAATTAAAACTTTTCCCAATATTTTATTTATTATTTATCCCGAATAAATTATATATTAGCATTTTAATATCACTAAAAAAATCTCAGATTATGTCATAAAATGAGTTTATGCCAGTTGTTGCCAGTTTCTGCCGGTTACAACCACTTTTTGCCACTAGCATGGCAGAAACCATTTTCTGCTGGCTAAAAGCCATCCCTGATATACACATACATAATTTACATCTGGTTAATAAGGTGAGATGTGGGAAAGTGGGCCTATGGGGTAAAGTGATGTTACATTGAAAAACACATTTTTTCTTTTTAAATTAAGATATTTAGTCAATTTCTTTTTAGTGACATATGTACAGATTGTCGTAAACATTTTTACTGTATTTTTAGAAACTAGCAACAAGTTTCATGTTTACAATTTACCTTGTTTATTCTCTGTGTTAACTTGATAAATGACAGATGTTCTATACTTTATAATAAATGACAATGACATAATGAAATAACTACAGAGTCAAAATGATGAGGTTTTAATCATTGAAACTGTTGAAAGAAATGAACATAAAAAAAAAAAAAAATCATTCAAGCAAATATAAAAAAGAATGTAAAAAATGCAGAATAATCTGATGTTGCTAATTGTAGCATTTTCAAATACATGAAGAATGACAAGACCTTACAGGGTTGGCACGGTTTAAACCAATTGATTTTAACCATGGTTTAGACCACGGTTTGGTTTTTTTCAAAAAAATCTAATGATATTTTCTCGTTTTTCTTTGCAATTTAAGACTTACAAATTATTGGATATAAATATTTTCTGCGTTTAACACTTTATTTCAGTAAAAAGTATTAAATATAGTGATTCTAGGTTATTTTTTATGTATAGGATGAAATTCAGTATGCATTGGTGAACATATTCCATTGCTCTAAAGAAAAATCTTAGAATATGTGAACTGATCAAAGATAAAATGGATTAAAAATATTCCATATTTAGTATAAAATATTTTCATTAAAAATGCAGATTATTTAAAGCAATCTATCATAACATGCACAATGCTTTTGAGTATGGAGCTACATAACTGGATAATCTTTAAGATTTTGGTGAAAGTATAAAAGATTTTCTTTTTTTTTTCTATCGGGCAGATTATCTTTAAGAATTAAAATTAAAATATGAAGTTGAATGAGTATTCAAAAATTGGGGGCTAGTTATAGTATTTTAATAATACCAAATTATTTTTTCCCCTCAGTTATCTGCTAAATCCAATGACCATAAATGCTGATTTCAAATTGTCTCTCAAAACACAAAACCCCCAAGAACAATCTCAAATTTATTATTTTTTTTAATTGTAGAAAAGAATTATATTCATCAAACTACATCAAATGTTTATTATAAGTAATAAAAAGATTATATATAAACATTTTCAAAACATCAATGTTTCACTATGTAAAGTAGCTTATTGTTTGAACTTTACTAATATCTATTTAAATTAAAATATGATTTTTTTTAATTTTCTACATAATTAACTATAATTATTTAATTTAAATTATTTTTAAATGATTTTATACTACTTATAATTCAACAATGTCTATTTTTATCAATAAATATGCATGTATTTGTAATAAAAAAGGATGCTTTAAAAAAACACGGTTTAAACCAAAAAAAACGGTTTTTTTTGGGTTTTTTTAAAAAAAACCTGGTTTTTTTCCAACCCTGCTTTTATACCAAGGTTTAACAATATAAAATGCTAAATGTAAGTTCCTAACATGATGCAAATATGTATTTTTGCCAGAGTTGATTAAAAAAGAAAAAAAAAAGGGGGGGGAGCCCTTTTTCCAAAATACACAAATAAAACATTTATTTTTCTTTCTTTAAACCAGGTTTTTTTTTCTTTTTTTCCTTAATTATCATATTCTATTACATATTTACTATGCATGTTTGTGTATAAAAATAAACGTTATTGGATATCATATTTGTATTCTAACTTCATCATTTCAAAATATTCAAATTAAATAATTACAATTGGTTATGTAGATAATTGAAATCATTTGCTAAATATTTTTAGTAACAGTAGTAGTATAGTGTTCAAAGAATAAAATGTTCTATAAAGTGATTCATAGCTATCTTGAAAATGTTATCCAGCATCCTTTGATTAGTAAAAGATTTGTTTTAAAAAATGTGTTCTTAGTGGGGAATATAGATAAAAAACAATTTATTAAAGTTACTTTTAAATATGGGATACATGGTTTACATAATATGATCTCAGATGTAAAAATACAGATTTTTGCATTGATCTATTTGTATTATAATACAAATAGATCAATGCAAAAATCTGTATTTTTGCATTGATTCATTGACATAAATGTCAATGAAAATTACTTGCATCTTTAATTAATAAAAGTATAAGATTTTTGTATTTAATACATGCTTTCTAGAAATAAAGAATTTCCGCTGTCTTCATGACTTAAAAAACAAAGCAAAAAAAAAAAACACCCAAAATATCTAACCACTTTTGATTACAATATTTTCCTCTATCAAAGAAAGTAAAAATAGCGATTACATATGACTATAAAAAAATTATGTAAGCAACGTAATATTCAAATTTAAACATTAGGTAACAGAAATGAAACCCCACACTCACCAAAAGAAGCAATACATGGCGATAAAGGTATATTTTCATCTCCCAGAACTTCTTCCAAACTTACTTCCTCCTGTAAAAATGAAATTGCAAAAACATGAGGTTTAAAAAGCAGAAAATTGTAAAATAGTATAAAACAAAATTTTTTGTAATAAAATATTAAAAAAAGAAAGATTGCTTGCATCTGATGATGATGCTCAATGCTCATACTTTGAATACAAAATGCTCTCTGAGTATTTAAATGAATTATAATATGAAATGAATATAATTAAATGTTTTTTAAATCAATAATTTAAAAGAAGATAGTTTGTTAAATTCAATATTCATTCATATATATCTTCATTTTATTATGTTGGTTTTAGTTTTATTATTAAGAAAAATTTGTTTACGTTAAATTTTATTTTTGTAAATTATAAAATAGTCTTTTTTTCCCCTTATTTAAGCATGCTATTTCAAGTTTTTAGCTCTAAGTTTAGCTTAATCATTTTATGTGATAAAATCTTAGAATGAGACTAACATTTAAAAATTATAAATATATGTATATCATTCATATGTAATTTTACACATTAAATTATACAAGTATTTTCACCATGAACTTTCATTTTTAAAAATTAAAATATTTCATTTGATTTTTTAAAAATATTTTTAATATAAAGATACTTTTAATTATTGTTTATTCCATATTTACAGCTTACCATATCTATATTTAAAAATAGAAAACATAGAATAAATTAGGGATGGGACGAATAGTGATTTGGCCGAATAGCCGAATACCGAATATTCGGCCAAATTTTAGGCCGAATACCGAATATTCGGCGGCCGAATACTAACTTTTTTTTTCCCAATAAAGAAAAAAATTTTGATTTTATATAATTTAAAAAGTAGGCACACATTAATAATTATTACTCTTAAATGTACTTTTAAATGTATTCTTCAATTTGAAAAACTTATTTTAACACAAAAAAAAAAAAAAAAAAAAAAAAAAAAAAATTGCATTATATCCTTTATTCTAATGTACATCAAATTGATTTTCAGTAGGTCAGGATGGGAAAATATTTCCATTAAAATATGAAGAATGTACTTCACTTTTACTATCAATTGATACTTTTACCCTTTCTTGCATCCAAAATCAAATAATATTCTTAATGTCTCTCACTCAGAACTCACAAGGACATATTTTCTGAAATAACCTTTAATGAAGTAAATTTGATCATTTAGAATTTGTGTCCCTAATAATAAGCAAATTCGTAAGAATGAAACTGTTTGGAAATCAATTGTCAATCTTTAAATTACAAATTACGTTAAAACAAAAGGTTATGCTTAAAGTAGAATGCATATGTTAACAAAATCTTTGACATTTGAGTCGGCGCATACAATATTCCACTTATTCAACAAGCATTAAAAGGATAAACAGAAATTGATAACAACATGAATGGAGGAAGATGTAAATTAAAAATATATACATAATAATGTTACATATTTAAGCCAGTAACTATGCAAATTATTTAAAAGTGAAAACTATAGAAAAAAATTATTTTGTTCCGCATTTAGAATTCATGTTTAAATATTTATAAAACCATCTTCATAAAGCAAGTTGTGTCATCTAATGTGTATCTAGTTTGACACCAGTTCTGTTTTCAGATGTATCATTGTATTTGGAATAGTAATATTTGATATTTAATTTTGAAAATGAATCTTCATTAATACACCTAGTGAATAAATTTTTTCATTTCTCACTTTATAGAAAATAAGTTATGAATTTCATTAGAGCCTTTTTCACATGTTCATGGAATTTGCAGACATTAATAAATATCCGAGTGTTTTAAAATAAGGTAGTGTTTCTTTTTTTTTTTCGATAAGTGTTTTTATATCTTGAAATGTAACATATCATTCTCTAATGAAGACATTTCCTGTACAATTAAATCTCCAACTTGGGCAGCATTTTCTAAAATATCACCAACCTTTATAGGAAATACAGAAAGGTTGTATATTTTTTAGTATCTGAATAACTGTATGTTTTGCAAGTAGGAATGAGAATGACTTCATAAATGAAGTAATCAATTTGGATTCGAGGGAAAAAAATTGCAAGAAATGAAATTCTTCAAATCCTAAATTTATTTGGCAAGATATCTTTCACTATTCGGTGAGATTTCAGCAATAATCGGCGAGATCTCTCTAAATATTCGGCTATAGGTATTCGGCCGAAGTATTCGGTCAACAAGCCTTCAATATTCGGCCAACCGAATATTCGGCAAAAGTGCCGAATAGGCCGAATACCGAATAGTGGCCGAATATTCGTCCCATCCCTAGAATAAATATAAAGTAACGTGTTGAACAAAAATATGTTTTGAGTTCAATCGGGATTAATGGTTTATAAGGTCTAAAATTGTCAAAAAAATTATGCAAGTTTTTAAAAATAAAAATTTTTTAATTTAATATTGTCTTAAAAATAATTTTAAACAGTTTTGACTCAATTTTAGGTTTTCGACATGACTGTTAAAATTAATTAAACCGTCACACTGTCATAAAAATGCCAACCCTGATGATTTTACTTACATTATTTACTTTATAAAATGGATAAGTTTATAAATATTTTATTGTAAAAAGAAGCTTGTTTAATTTTTAACATTCCTGTATTCATTAATAAATTAACATAGTAACTCAATTTATACGTGAAAAAGAAAAATATAATCAAATAACCTATAATCAAATAACCTATAATCAACACATTTTCTTGTCGAAATTGTGAATATTAGGAGTTGATTAATACATAAAATATAAAAACTAATTATGCAAATTTAGAAAAAAGTTAATACATTTTACCTTGAATGGGACCGTTCAAGTATTACGTAAGCATATTTTTCGTCATTTCGTACCCCCTCCCCCCCTTGTAAGAAAATATAAGCAAATGCTAGACCCCCCCCCCCCTTGCTTACGTAAGATTTTATGACAGTTTATACATCAATACTTCTTGACTTATAAAAAGTTACCAATCAATTACATTATTAATCCTACAAATTTATATAGGCATATAGGGATTATGATATCAAAATATATAAAATCATTTTAATATATTGTTGCTAATTGCATTAAACAAACCACAGAATACAAAATGGTTTAAATATATTGTTATTTATCACTTTGAACAATAAAACAAGATATACAAGAAGTCTTAACTTACTTAGGCATCATAACTAAAATTTTTGCCATAAATCATACAAATGTTGGAGTTCAATTTGGTGTTCATATTTTAATCTGATGTCCAGAATCCTTGAACCCATGTTTCAACATTGTCTGTTATAAGGTTTTCACTGGAACAGTGGCCTGGGGTATTGCAGGTTTCCGGTCCTTGTTTGCTTGTTGAATTTGAACTGCAGTTGCTTCGTTGTTTAATGCTTACTTAAGAATTGTCGTGACTCCCCCCTCCCCCTTGTCAGAAAAAATAAGCAGACTCTGGACTCCCCCCTCCCCCTTTAGTGCTTACGTAATACTTGAACGGTCCCGATAGTCTCAAACAATCCTCCATGCTTTTAGAGAAATAAAACAAAGCTACAGCAACCTTCTCAGGTAAATCTGACAGGTCTTTTTTGAGCCCTTTCTTATTAAAGAAAAGTCATTATTCAGACTTGCTACAGGCTCAGCAAGAAAAAAACTGAACTTTCACGGCCTCACGGACTTATGATGAAATTTGTATCTTCTTGCAGCATTTTGACAAAATTCACGTTTTTCTGCAATTTTTTAAAGAAATTAACATTTTCCCTCGATCATTTGACAAAAAGTGCACTTTTTCCAGTCTTTTCATTGAAATTTGCATTTATCCATGATCTATTAGCGAAATTAATTATTTTTCTCAATCTTTTTCGACAAAATTCACCTGTCGGCCAAATATTCAGCCAAAATCACTAGTCAATGCATCCTTAATTATGATATAAGGTGGGGGCCACCAATTACCCTGAAAAAACGCTGATCAGGAAATAGATACATTCTCCATATATTAAAGTTAGGGTACTACTCTGTTATCCCGTCGACCAGTTTCGCCAAATTATACAAATCACCAAACTAATAGCCAAATGATACAAATTGACATAATTTTTATTTTGAAAAACGAAAAAACAAATAATTAGTAGAATATTAATAAAAATACAAATAAAAGTCGAAATAAAAATCACTTAATGACATTTTAAACACGTGAATCGTTTTTAATGTCATTGAATATGACATTCACGATCAACCATTATTGGCATTTAATCTTACAGTTTGGCGATAATTTTTTGTCGACGGGATAACCTAGTACAGTTGTACCCCGCTAATTCGGACTCCGATAATCCGGATAATTCGGGTATTCTAAAAAAAAAAGTTTTTCTGACATGTTTTCGGAATAATTAAGCAAAGTAAACATTATTACTGTCTGCAAATATTCAATAAGTTTAACATAAAGGTGATTTTCTGTTAGTATGTTATATTTTATTTCATTTTTTTTCTAATTCTCCAGATAATTCGGATTTTCGATAATCCGGTTTGGGTCCGGTCTCAATTAATTCGAATTATCGGGGTTTTACTGTAGTACCAAAGTTAGTAAATATGAATCTAGTAAATCTGAAAATTGGTGGCCTCAAACATAAGTTCTGCAATTTTATTTGGATTTAAAATAAAATTAAAATATTCAACTTGCAATATCATTTATTTCATATTTGTAATACTAACTGATAAATGATATATCAAACAGCCTCTGGAAGATTAGTTGTCTAAACTGTACACTTATATTCAAAAAATCCCTCACTGTCTTAATAGTTTGATTGTTTCAATTCAATTACCTAGTGTTTAATAGTTTGATTGTTTCAATTCAATTACCTAAGTGTTTAATATTTTAAACCATCCATCTAAACAAATTAAAATATCTATCTTCTATTAATTATAAGTGATGCAAACAGTACACAATTATCACAAATATTTTATTAATTATTAGTATCCTAGTTGTTAAATTTACTTGTTTCATTAAATTCTGGTTCTTAATGCAATCATAAATATGATGTCCATTACTGGACTCGGGAGGGTTTTGATATATTTAATAAATATTAGTTAAAATTAAATTCTATTCATATTGAGAAAAAAAAAAAAAACTAAGAATGGGAATGGTTAAATATTGTTGATAGATTAACATAATATTGCAAAAAATTGAAATAGAATAGCTTAACTATTAAAAATAATTTTAAAAAAATGAATAAAAAAAGTCCCTTAAGAGTGTGTATTAGTGGCAACTGGCACATCTACCCTATTTAAATACTCTTAACTTGCACGTATATGTTAAATAGAAAACATTCGAAAATAAACAATTAAAAAATTTTAGATTTATTAATGAATTAAAAAAATTAACATTTTTTGTCATTTTGCTGCAGGAATTTTTTGTGCCAGCATAAACCTTGCATTTTTCATGTTTAAATGAGAAAACAAAACAAAATTAATGTAATCAATCATTAAGAAGGTAACAAAATATAAATAAAAAGTTATTCTGCATATTATAAGAGTGATATCGTTATAGTGCATTTATTTTTTTTAAGCATTATTGTAATATCTATTCTTTCAACGTAAATTTTTGATAACTAATATATATACTGGGAATAAATGGCATAATTAATGTTTTTTGCAACTAACGTTATCTGTGATTATATATAATCTCAGAAAAGTGACACATAATAATTACGAAATGATTAAATCTTACCGTTTTTGTAAAATTTACTCTTATTAAAAGGATATTTTAAAACATAATATTTGAAGTTGCACTCGCGGTATATATACCGCGATTAATGATTGTTTTGTTACAACTGCAAATGCAAAACATAAATTACATAAAACTATGCGTTTATATGCGTCCTTTATCTTAAAAAAAAGATATAATACACTTTTAAAAACAATAATAATAACATATTTTACTTACTCGTTCTTTCATAACTCGTTCATAACACCACACGATCATAGAATCGCTTTTTCCCATGGAACAATCTTCCATGCTTTTTCCTTTTTGGCGGGTTGAAAAACATGTTACGGTTGCGGTCGAAATATGACTAAATTACGGGGCGCATCCTAGCGGAGGAAAATTAACGGCGACGTACCGTGTTTTTGCTAATGATGAGACAGGGCTGTAAAAACATGTGGATTACCCTTAACTTTTTGAGTATTTAAGGGATAAGACCGTTTATTTAGTGGATCAGATCGTTTTTCTTCAAATAAGGCTATTGCCCGTGAAAATTGAAGGGCAAATGCTCATAAATTTACAGTTTTTTCTGAGAGTGTATATTCTGACTCATTTTTAACCCCCACGGAGGGTATCCCACCCCTTAGGGCCTATATCCTATAGTGTAGATAATTGGCCGACATACATACAACTACAACAACAACTGACTCATTTTTAAATTCATTTTTGATTTTAAACGCATCCAAATGGTAGATCCTCTTATTTAGAAACTGTATAAAGTGACGCATTGGTCAATTTTCTGATAAAGATAGAATATATTTCAAAAAAGGCTACCAAAAAGGGTATTTTGAACAGAATTTCCCAAAGTCATCGGGACTGAAAATTTAAGGAAGTATTCAAATAAGAAATTGCGTTTTTTCTGACTCGTTTTTAAATCCATTTTTGTACTCAAACGCATCCAATTTACAGATCCTCTTATTTATGAACTATATAATGTGATGCATTGGTCAGTTTTTTGATAAAGACGGAAAAAAAGGCTACCAAAAAGGGTATTTTGAATAGAATTTTCCGAAATCATCGTGACTGAAAATAGAAGTGTTCAAGTAAGAAATTGCGTTTTTTTCTGATTCGTTTTTAAATCCATTTTTGCTCTCAAACGCATCCAATTTACAGATCCTCTTATTTAGGAACTATATAATGTAAAGCATTGATCGATGTTTTGATAAAGACAGAATATATTTTGAAAAAGGCTACCAAAAAGGGTATTTTGAACAGAATTTCCCGAAGTCTTCGCGATTTGAAAATTTAAGGAAGTTTTCACATAGCAAATTGCGTTCTTCATGACTCGTTTTAAAATCCATTTTCGCTCTCAAACGCATCCAATTTACAGATCCTCTTATTTAGGAACTATATACTGTGACTCATTGGCCAGTTTTTTGATAAAGATAGAATATATTTTTAAAAATGCTGTGAAAGTGAGTATTTCGCACAAAATTTTCCGAAGCAATCATGATTAAAGAATTAAGGATGTATTCAAACAACAAATCGGTTAATTTATGACTCATTTTTAAATTCAATTTTTTTCTCAAATGCATTCAACTGACAGTTTTTTGTTATTTAGGAACTGTATAATGTACAGTTTTGGTCGATTTTTTAATAAATTCAGAATTTATTTCAAAATATGTTGTCAAAATGGGCATTTGAGCTTAATTTTTCTTAGGATGATTCTGATAAAACCAGTTTTTGGAGAAAAATGAAATTAAAAATTTTTCATAAACGGCCAAATGAAGTTATTAAACTGGGTTTATCTCTAATCATATATATATATATATATATATATATATATTTGTTGAAATATGCACTCTTCGAAATCTACCTCCGCCTATAGGCCCAGCCAAGAGAAATTTTTTAAACTTCTTCTCTATACTCACCTTTTATTCGAAAGGAAACACTCATTGTTTTACTTAGGAAGTTCGAAAACCTGTGAATAGATTCGAATAAAAATAAATGAAGAAATATATTTTTTCAATTTTGTTACTTATCCCTTTGGTTTCTGGGATCTTCATATTACATATAATTTATTTTGATTTTTATTCATGTAATTTACTTTAGCGTATGTCATTAACGTGAATAAATTTAATATAAAACTAATTTATAATTTTCAATCTAGGAAATAAGAACAATGACTGGAGGACATTCATCAAGAATATTGAAAATTGCGGCTCTGAAACCTGTGGAGAATGAACTAGATACTGTTATACGTAATTATGATGGAACTTTTATAAGTGTTAGGGATGCTCCTATAGTTCGAGCCCTTGCCAAAGGTCTTGGAGTCACTTTTAATATTGTCATACCAGAAGATGGCGAACAGGGTGTAATGAAGCCTGATGGAACTTGGGATGGAATTATGGGAATGTTAATAAGTGGAGAAGCTGATCTATGTGGCAATCTGATTACGGCAACGAAAGAAAGAAGAGAAGCAGTAAACTTTACTTATCCAATGCAAGTGACAGATATTACTTTCATGACAGATAAACCTACAGCAAATCCAAAAAGTTTTGCTATATTCGATGCATTCCACTTTGAAGTGTGGATAAGCATAGTACTATGTGTCCTTCTAACCTCAATTATGTTGTACATTATGTTGAAAAGAAGGGAAACTTAATGTACTATTCTATTTGAGACTATTGGATGTTTATTAGAAAAATCTTTTTCTTTTGACGCAAGGCGAAGAAACACTGCAGCATTGCTATTATTTTGGTTTTTAGGAGTCACTGTTCTTACTAACAGCTACAAAGCCATTATATTGTCTGTTATAACTGTACCCAAGATGACTGGAATTCGAGATATAACGGATTTATCTGAAGCTGCGAAAGAAAATTCAATCATGTGCATGACATACAAAGGTAATGCAATATGGCAGGTAGAATCAAATGATGACAGACTCAAATCAATTGGAGAATGTTTAAAAAGAGGTCAGGATAAATCTTTAAATAATCGGGAAGCATTTCTTAATTATACACATAAAAAAGCTTTTGTTTCAGCTAGATTTGATTTAAATTTGTTCAGTAGAGACTATTCAATTTCTGAAGATAGCTTTTCTTTAATGCACAGTGCTTTAGCTTATTCGAAACAATTATGTTGTCCGAAAAAACTGGATCATGTTGTTCACCGCATCGTTGCAGCTGATCTGTATCCAAAAATAATTAGAGATAGATATTTTATAGCACAATTACGTCAACCTAAGACGAAAAATCATGATCAGGATTCTACGCAATGGAAACCTCTGACACTTAAAGATTTCACTGGAGCATTCCTTGTTCTTATTATAGGACATTTCCTCTCATTGCTCATATTTATAGCAGAGCTTATTTCAAAAAATATATTACATTAAATCTTTTACAACTTAAGAATATTTTCTGTTATCTTGGTTATAACATTATATTAGAAACTTTCTTTTTAATTTGTATTTCATTTAATAATTAGAAGTATTTTGTGGGAAACTAGGGGGGGGGGGGTCATGGTCTTTTTCTATTCTTGGCCAACTCACCAAATAAAACAAGAAAAAATATTTTCACAATAAGTGAAGAAAAGAACCTTTGAAGCTGAAATATCCTATTGGTGGATTTATAATCCATAATATACAACAATTATTCATTGTCTATATTTGAAGCTGAAATTATAGCAAAAAATTATCACGTAAAAATCTTTTTATCGACAAAAACAATAAAATACAAGTCGTTCTATAATGTTACTCACGAGATTTTGTTTCAGGCTCTCCTTAATTTTGTTATTTTGTATTATGTTAATCAGTGTTCTCGCTGACTTTTGACCTGACTTTTGACCCAAATTACTATCGTAATTTGGCTAATTAAAAATAAAAAACATTCGCCAAATGAAAAAAGTATTAGCAAAATAGATTTGCCGTAAAGCACAAAAAAAAAAACAAAAAAAAAACAAAGAAACAAAAAAAATCTTTAATTCTTTAATGTTTTTTCCTTTTTTTTCAATAGGTTCTAAAATAACCTAAGTTTTTATAACTGTGACAGCGATTGTTATTAATCTAATTTCAACTATTCGCTACAAATGTAAAAAAAAAATATGTATATATTATACATATATATATATGAATATGTATGAAAAACGAAAAAGAAAAAGCAAAAATCGAACACTAGCAATTTGGCGAATCTAATCGCTTGTTTACTCGCCAAATGAAGAATTTAGTCGCAATTTGGCGCATTGGCGAGCGACAGCGAGAACACTGATGTTAATTCTTGAATTACTATAATGCATCAAGAACGGAATCTTTGAAGCTGAAACATCTTATTGATGCATTTATTTTAATCGCATTATTTTCAAGAAATATCAAAAAGATCTTGCTGGTAGCTATGATTTTACTATTTCTGACTTAAACTATGCCAAAAATAAGAAGAATTACTTTGCAGCGTCATATTGACTCCTGATAAAGAACGAAAATGCAGTTCAGGAAAATGGCATTCATTTTTAGTGGCAACCATAATTTCACAATGAACAAATATTAGTAAAAAACAAAATCGTTATCTTTGTTTTTTACTAACTGTTATATTTGTTTTATAAGATGCAAATTTTAATTAGAAATTTAAAAAACTGGAAAAAGTATTTGTACAATATAGCAGAGGGCACTTTGCACACATCACAGAGTGACAGGCCAGGAAAATGACAATCTGATATTCTAAGTTTTTAATTGCTTTAATTATGTTATTAGAAATGTAATGTATCTTGAAAATACTTCTAAGGATATTTTTTATACATGAAATAAGAGATGTCTGTCTGGGTGTCTGCTTGTCTACTTGATCGCAGATAACGCCGAAATTATAACGCCCAGGTCTCTGAAAATTTTGTCATGTGTGGAAGCTAATACTGGAAAGTGCACTTTGAAGCCGGATTTTTAAATTTCAATTTAGATTATTTTTAAAAATTAAAAGTTACTGGGTAAGAGGATCTTTCAATATCTCCAACAATCCATGACAACGAAGTAACCTTGTTAGAGACTGTTTGCAGCTCGCCACTATTCCGTGGCAACGACCATGACCATTTAGACCAAGCCGTAAATATGAGATTTAATGACTGCATTTCACAGAAGATTTTGCATGGAGTAGGTCTAATTGAAGAAAGAAATTTTAAAATAATTCAAATATTGTATTATTTTTGCGGTTCAAAATAGCTAAAGTAACCGACTATATTTCTTTATCTTTCCAAAACATGGTCTTCGTAACAGAAATGCATACCTGTGTTCACTCAGGTGAAATTTAAAATAGTCTAAAATTAAAAATATTCTCTAGATAAAATTTTATTTTTTTTCTATTTTAGTATTAATGGAAATTTTAAATAATTGCAATTTCTTTGAAAATATCTATGTTAACGGGCAATGCCGGACGGATCAGCTAGTTTTTTTATAAGAATATACCAAAAGAAATTACATTATATGATATTTAAGAGGAATTTAACTATGCGGACTGCAATTTTCACATTTTTTTATATTCACTCAACAATTATAGCCACAAGATCTGAATATTTCTAAAACTAATTATAGTAAGATCTCCTGTGCAACGATTGACATACAATTTCCGATTTCTCATTATTTTTAAAACTGCACGCATTACGTAACTTGTTAGGATTATACTTAGTTTTATTTTATAATATTTATTGATAGTTTTATAGTGACCAAACCTGAATATTGTAAACTATTTTAATAGAATCCGTGATTCTATTAAACCAATTTATCATTAAAACCATGAACAATGGAATATTTCTATTTAGTTTATACCTTAGCAGACAACGGTGTTCAATTAATACCACAGAGTTTGTAATATAATTATCATAATAAAAAGGAAGTACATTTTTAAAAATTATATGAAAAATATAATTAATCGTAATTAACTATAAGTTGTGATATGCATTTACTGATATTTAAAAATTAAGTACTTTTTTCTACAATTTATCGATTATAATTTTTAAAGCAATTAGTAATTTTCATAAATATATTTCCATTTTAAAAAGAAGAAAATTAATTTTTTGTCAATGAATGAATTTCCAGACTTAATTTTTACACTCTCATGGATAAGTTTTAAATTAAAAAAGATATATAAATTTTGCAAATATATGTGTTTAAAATTTTTAAAATTTTTGTAATTAATATTTTACGTTTTTTTCTAATAGAAATGAATATTTTATTCGTAAAATAATTGTACGTCTTAAAATCGTTTAACAATATACGAAAAGAAAATGGTATTATAATTATATTACAAAAATTATTAAAATGGTAGCGAGCCTTCTTCAATGATCTAAATTATCTTTTTATGTAAAATCAAATCCATCATTATGCATTCCTTTTTTTTCTGTTTTTATTTATTACCATGTAGACGACATTTTTAACATCGTTTCGTGCTGTCTCGCGAGCGGAGTTTATTTACTTACTGCAACAAGTTATTAATGGATATAAACTAAATATTACTGTTGCAGAATACATTATCTTGATCGTAGCAGACAATTAAGTTTTATTTATGGATAAGGAAATATGATATTTTATTAACATTTCTTTATAACGTTGTATTATTTTTCAAAGACGTTTATATTGCTCTTTTTGTAAAATGAAATCGTTAATTTAATAAAGATTCCAGTTCTTCAATTATTACAATATTATACTTTTAATTATTATACGCTTAAGTTGTGCAATTTCAGGATTATATGCTTTTTAGTTTTAGTTCAATAGAACATAAAAAAAAGAAAAAGGAAGCATTTTCATTTTAATATTATCAAGAATATTTTACTAAAAGAGAATAAATAAAAATTCATGAATATATTAATATTAACAAAGAATACTATTTCAATAAAATGTTATTGCCTCGACGTTTTATTTTGAATAATTCTATACAATAAAATATTAATTTCTTTTTCTTTTGCTCCTTATTAGTTTAAAAGGTGCTTCTTAAAATACTTCTTTTAAAGAAATTTAGAAAGTATTTTATGTAGATTAAAGAATGAAATTTGTTTTCTAAAGTTGCTGTATGATATATTTCTATAAAATATTTCACTTTTCTTTTTAAAACGTTATTTCCAGCTTCATTTTTCTATTTATTACTTCAAAAATATATAATAGTTGTATCGATTGCTAAAAAATAATTTCTGCAGGAACAAACATATTTAGATTATCTTTAGAATTTATTGGTATATAAAATTGAAAATCTATTTTAATTTTACTTTCTTTAAATGAGGGTAAATATTTTCAATCTTGTTAAGTTAAATTTTTTAATTAAAAATAATTACAAACAATTTTTTTTATTAATGTTTAAAAAGAAACATTTTTCTGTCTTCTTTCTTATTGCTTTCTTATTTATGTAATATATATATATACCGCTGGCCACACAAAATGTAACACCAAGAAGGATAAGAGATATCACAACATGGCAGATAACATGTTGTACAAAGATCAAACTATCAAAATTACAGCCTCTTGGGACGTGTGGATGATGACAAAATCAGTAGTTAGTGTAGCCGCCATTGTTGTCTATAACCACAGCCACACGCATCGGCATAGAATCAGAGAATCTACGGACGTCTGCTAGGGCTACAGCAGTCTATGCGGCTTCCACATATAGCTAAAGTTGATCGGGTGTAGTAGCGAGTGGTGTATTCCAGCCCAGTCGTTGTGCAAGTATGGACCACACGTTTTCGAATGGCGATAGATCAGGAGAACAAGCAGGCCAAGGAAGCAATTCAATCTGATGTTTATAGAAGAACTCTTGAACATTGCGTGACACGTGTGGCCGCGAGTTATCGTTCTGAGATATAAATGATGGCAAGCGCTGAATGTATGGGAGGATCACGGGCTCTAACACCTTAGAGGTGTAGCGCTGGCTGTTCAGCGTATCGGCAATACGTAATAGAGAAGTGCGGCAGTGAAATCTAATGCCACCCCAAACCATGATAATGTATGCAGGACCAGTGTGACGATGCATAATGCAACAGTTCAGCAGCCTCTCACCCCAGTATTTCCAAACTCGTATCCGATCATCGCGATGTTAAAGACAGAAGTGGAATTCGTCAAAAACCACATTGTCATTCCATTTTGTTATCCATGTTTACGTTCCTTGCACTGTTGGTGGCCCAAACGCCTGTGGTTTGCAATCAAGGGTAAACGGAGCAATGGACGCCTTGCAGACATTCCATTATGCTGCAAATGGTGTGGAATGGTACGAATGGACACCGAATGATGCGCAGCATATTGAATCTGTTGTGCTATTGTTCATGATGTGGCTGCGCGACCTATCACTGCCAAGCGCACAAACCGCCTGTCATCACAGGCAGTGGTGAAACGACGTAGGTGCGATCGGCCCCGTTGGTCCGTCGTTCTCTCTTGCATCCAGCGATTACAGATCCGCATCATAGTCGCTTGGCTTGGTCCAATACGTTGACCGATTTCCCTAAATGATAATCCGCAATCCCTATTCTTCCTCGGTCGAATTCAGAAACACAGTCAAAAGACGTTCGATGTCTTCCACTACGTATTGGTAAATAACTTACGCAAAAAAAGAATAAAAGAAAAAAAAATGAAAAAAAAATTGCTGTACTTCATATCGCCAATCTGTTATCCTCTTAAATAACGCTTGCGAGTGGCCCTACGGTCACCCGTGATGTGCGTTTGCGCTGCAATGCTAATGATTTTTATATTTCATTGCCACAAACGCACACTGTATATTTCATATGATTTGCATGATTCCTTCAGGGTGTTGCATTTTGTGTGGCCAGCAATGTATATAGTCAAACCTTTTGTAATAATAAATCATTTTAACAAATTAAATCAATTATCTGTAACGATTTGATCTGTTTTTATAATAACGCTTATTTTATGTTGATATAAGCATCAGTTCTGCCATTTTTCGGTTTTGATCCACAGCAAGAAACATTCAGGTATATGCACTCTTATCAAACGTTTACCTAGGAATTCACGATAAAACTACTGGCAGCAAATTTATCACACTTTTTCCTTTCTGTTAATACACTTTCCGTTTTGAGAAATAAAATAAATAAGAACTCCATTTGAAGAAACGGTAATTTTCCATTGTAAAGTGTGTATAACAATTCACTGATTGCGCCACCTATCGAGCAATTTAGAAACAGTTGTATTTTAAAAAGCGAAGAAAAAAATATATTCAAGGTGATTTGAACAGACTACCTTTAGTGTAGGAGAGTCCGATGCGCTAGAAATCTCGCCATTTGATCTTTGAATGTGCGTGATTCTAAAACCATATAGTTGTTTCTACTGTGTGTTTATATTTTATCAGGCAGATTGTAATTTTATCGATGATGTTATAATTCTTTCAAGTTTTAATTAATAAGGCTAATTTATTATTATGACTTTTTATGATTAATGAATAATTATAATATGGTTTGATTAAATAAATTATTAGCGAAATTTTCTTTGCTCAATGAATGATTAGAATATAATCCGGTTAATTTATTGCTTAAAAAGGTTTCAGTACATTTGCAATTCAGTAGCACGATACAAATGTTAGAAAAGCGTCAGTATTCTTTCAATGAGTTTTTTTTTTTTTTCCTTTATGTGTAACAGCATGTCAGTTTTGTAAACAGTGAAAATAAATTTCCGATAGATAACGGAGTATCTCCGTTGTTTGCTTCCATATTCGTCCGTTTCGTTATTTTTAGTAAATATGATGTAAATTTCCGACTTTTAACGGAAAATTACCTCTTGTTGTAATAAAGAGACTTTTTCTGTAAAATTCAGAAAAAAATATATCTGTGATTTTCAGATTTTTCGTAATAGTGTAGAACTAAAGTAAAAAAAAAAAAAAAAAAAAAAAAAAAAAAAAAAAAAAAAAAAAAAAAAAACAGTTTAGTCCATTAACAATTAGTTATCCACCATGATTTGGGAACATCAAATGTGATACTTCAGAACCGAGGAAGATAACTGCTGTTTTAGTCTATGTAATCTATATGACGTATCACTGTTTAAAACTAACATTAATCCATAAATGTTAATTTTCCTATTAAAATATTACATTGCTTGGACGTTTCACTTTAAACATATGCTTGAAAACATTAGCGTAGAATTTTTTCAACTGGTTTTTTATTAGGTATGTTCGTAATTATGGAAATATTTAGCATTTACGGTTGTTGTTCATTTCGTTTCTTCCGTCCGTGTATTCTGTCCGCATATAACAACACAAAAATTACTCAACCAAATCAGTTGAAATTTAAAATATATAATTATCACATAATTATATATTATCATTATATATTATCATTAAGCATATTATCATTACATATTATCATTGCATTGTTCCAGTCATTTCAAATCTTACGAAAATCGGGTGCATCGTTCAATTACAAGGGCAATCAAAACTATTCCGTTACATTAAGGTCAATGGGAAAGAATAATTTCAAGAGCATTTTAATGATGTTACACTCTTTCGAACATAATAAAATTGATATGCATCTATGAAGTATGTACTAAATGATACTTTCGTATAATCTGTTGAGTAAAGAACATTTTTTATTAATTTACAGGGCCACACAAAATTATTCCATTACATAATGGTACAGGAAAAAACATCGTTTGGTGTACTGTTAAATTATATTAAACTATTTTACTTTTTATGAAATTGCTATACGTTGCTGAGGTTTAGGATAAGTAACTTTCTTATAATAGGAAGCATGAATTTTTGCAGGAACATACAAAAGTTTTTTGATACTATACGGTATCCGATGTACTGTATACTATTACATCAAGTCTGAATACATTAAAAATTTCGATATAGCACGAACTCACCTCATTTGTTACGTTTGACGCGCAATTTCCTTGTTTAAACTTGTGTTTTGAAATTACTTTTTAAAATAAAATTTAAAGACATTTCTAATAATATCAAAAAATAAATTGCAATCTTTCTTGTGAAAGTAAAATCAATATAATATGTTTAGTTTCTCAATTGAATTACTTTGAACTTTATTTCCTTATTTATTGTTTAAAGGAAAATGAAATCGTAAAAATTATATTTTAACGGATCGATCCCAGACTGTAATAAGAATTTATTATTAATAAAAACTGTTGAAATTATCTTCGGAATGGCTTTGTGAATATGAAATTGTAAATTTAATTTAGTTTACTCAAAATGATGAAATAAATTTTCAATTCCCTTTATTCTAGACAATTTATTTCATAATTTTTTATTAAAAAAAATTCTTCAAAAGAAAACATGTTACTGTTATTTTGTGAATAGCTTTCATAAAAAGTTCTTTTATTTTGATGAATTTATTTATTTCTATGGATTTGTTCATAAAATATATTTATCAGGAAAAATAAGGTATCCTAAAATAATCACACACAATTATAAATGAATCCAGGAGATGGAACCTACGGGTTCTGCACAGAAGGACTCTGAGTCATCTGAATAAAAAAGAAGCACTAAAAGTTATTTTGTTGCTTTTGCGGACCTTATAGCTGGAAGACGCATGTAATAGGCAATGCCCGATCTAAAATTTGAGAAATTAGTACTGTGATTTCAAGACAATATATTAGTAATTACTTTGTTTATTGCACAAATTTGTAGTGCATTTCATGAACTTTCAAAATGTTGCTGACAATTTTCAATAAATTCTCAAGGCAGTTTATTGTTTAAAATATATTGCTCAGTAAGTATATATAATAAGTGGTAATAACGCCATCTGCTGGTTTAATTACTCCTGTTGATTCGCTTCAATTCTGGAAGTACATCTGAAGAGGTTTTTTTTAGTTTCTTTTTTCCCCTTTTTTATGCACGAGAGAGATTATTGTCATTACTGAAAGAAAACCAAAAAGGTTTGGTTTGGTTTATTTTTGTCGTCCGATTATCTACACTAGGGATATAGGACCAGGGAGGGTGCCCTTCGTGGGGGTCTTTTTAAGGGAACCTAACCCGTATTTACGCAAGGTTCGGAGAAAACCACGAAAACTCCGAACGGTTAGGCAGTGGCCGAGAGGTTCTGACCTCAAACTGGTAGAATGTCTTCATTTAAGCAAATAAATTTTACTATTTCAACATCTTAACAATAAAAAATCTATGAACATAAAAATGTCTCCATTTAAGCAAATAAATATCCCTCTTGCACTCCCTTTTCTTGCCCCCACCAGTGGCCGAGAGGTTCGGACCTCTCAACTGGTAGACGGCAGGTGCTGGGTTCGAACCCAATCGCGACCGTCGGCCTAACCGTTCGAAGTTTGCCGTGATTTTCTTCGAACCTTGCGTAAATACGGGTTAGGTTCCCTTAGAAAGACCCCCACGGAGGGCAACCCACCCCATAGGGCCTATATCCCATAGCGTAGATAATCGGCCGACACCAAATACACCGAACGGTTAGGCCGACAGCCGCGATTGGGTTCGAACCCAGAACCTGCTACCTACCTACCTGTTGAGAGGTCAGAACCTCTCGGCCACTGGTGGGGCGAAAACCAAAAAGGATAAAGAGAAATTCGTATGTCCTGCGCACTGGAAATTTGTAATGTTTGAAGATTAAATGATTATTGCTGCATCCTGATTTGCTATTAATGCTTTGTAAGATAAATTTCTCAATACAGGTAGGTAATAACGCCATATAGCATTGTTCAAGAAATCACACTATTACATTTTATTAACACATATCTGCTAAATAATTCCTTTTTGTATGCATAATTGATAATTTGTTATACCAAATACTATATTTATTTGAAAAAAGTCTAAAACTAAGGCATTAATATTGGTAGAATTTTAACGTGGCATTATTACAATAGGACATCTTATGACCAATCTGAATGTCGCAAATGCAATATATTTATTCCTATACTGTTTGTTTGTATACTGTATTTTGTATTTCATACTTGAATCATATTTATTGAATTTTAAATATTACATAATAAAAACAGTGCATTTCTTCATCATATGAACCATAAATTAAACATTTCCCAAAGAAATTAAATAAATTGTGAGGATTTAAAAAGCTGAAAGATTTTTGTTCAAACTTGCCCCATGTAGGGATACCTTTGAACAATCAAGAGGCACCTTTGAACAAATGAACAAAATATGAAAATGTTGAGAGTTTTTATAAAACGTTGCATATGTTACATAAATACAAAATAATGTGAATAAAATTAAATAACCACATTTTGTTGAAATTACTAATTTTTTTGTTATTTAACCAAACTTAAATCCATCAAAGTTGATGTCAAAACTCATTGATCATAAAACACAAAGTGTCCCTCCAGTTGTGTTTGGTTGTGAAAACCTCTTTACAATATCCTTGAAATGCACCAATGTGATATCTGAAGCTTTTGGAAAATTAAAATATTTCATTCGTTTTTTTAAAAGACCTGATATAAAATTCCGTTCCATCCGTGACAGAAACCAGGAATAATGTTTGAAAACCTGTTAAATCATGAATCATTATTTTGTAACCAAGATTTCCAATTATCCAATAAATGAATTTGGATTTGATTCATTTTAGCTTTGAAACTTGCCATTACTGATACATACAGAGGTTGGAACCTATATGTGCAGTAAGGGGAATTGTTAGCAGTATAAGTCCATGTTCTTTGACATTCTTAATTAACTACTTTTCGCATAAAAAAATTTGAAATAATAATATTTCGTTACATTAACAACTCTGCTTCATAGTTTTAAATGTCTCTTTAAATCATTTAAATTATTATTTATCACCAGTTTATTCGGAGTTTTTTCGCTATTCAATGGTGCCCCATCACATGGAGTTCAACATTACAACGGTTTACTCAATTCGACTGAAGAATTTGAATAAAACAAAGCTTAAAGTAAAGCTAAGATCTTTGTTTAAGCATTGAACAATAAATTAAATTTTTAAGGATAGAAGTTTGTAAACAAAAATCTTACAACTTTATTTTCTTAAGTTTAGATTCAAGAGGGAGAAATATTCATATCTTGTTTAGACAGTACTGTTCATACAAAATGGTGCAGCTTTGTATAATTATTCCCTTGATGCAGCAGTAATGTATTGCCATGTGTATATATTTTTAACTAATTTATTTGAAGTAAAATATTTAAAGGTGCACCCAGTTCAAACGTGCCCCCATCTCCCCTTTTTTTTAATCTGTTATAAATTTTTAAATATTATCAGATTATTTAATAAAAATATATTAAAATAAAATCTTAAACGATAAAAAGTGTAACTTTTTAAATACTAATTTTATCTGGAAGAAAAATATTATCGTTTTACTTTTATTATACTTTTTTCATGCCGAAAGGAAAATTATATTTTAATTTCTTCCTTTTAATATTTTTCTAAAGCTGTTTAAAATATTCTTCCTAATCAAATAACCTCGATGAATTTTAAAAGACTGACTTTTTCGATAAAATATTTTGTTACATACATTCATTTACTACATAAGTACTTATTTATAAGCGTCTTTCATTATTTATTTTTTATGTCTAAAAATCTAATAAAAATGCACTTAACGGAACATCTCAGCGTTGTAAAAGTTTATTTTCAATCGCAATGTTATATGAAGAAGTATGCCTGTAGGAAACGGAAAATTAATTTTTTATTTAATTCTCATCAAGAGTAAAAATAGCTTTTATTATTTTTATCTAGTTTAAAGTAAGTTGGGTTTTAAAAATGTGTTTCCCGTAAAAGAAAATATTTTATTACCTTTCGTCTTTAAATTTATTTATTTATTTATTTATTGTAAATAAAATTATTTTAAAATAATTTTAATGCTTATTATAATATTTTTAAAGATGAAACATGCCTAATGTTCAAATTTCACATGAACAAAGTTTATACACAATACATTTTCAATATAGATAAGGGGAAAATAACACCATTGAATGTTTTCTTACGAATGTGTTTTAAATATGTAACTGATGATTTTTAAATGTATATACACTAAGCACAGGCATAACTTATAAATTGTGTAGAGATAGATGAACTGACGGGTTTGAGCTCATTCTCTTTGAAATCGACAAATTTATTTATTTAGAAACATACACAAAAAACCCTCTTTTTATGTTGTTGCTGTTAAGAATTACTGATTTGATTTGAACATATTTTAATACTCTTTTGTTCAGAGTGAAAAGAGAATCAGAACTCTTTTCGTTTCTCATAGTAGTAGAACTCTATTTTAAAAGAGAATTTATAATATTTGAAGATTCATGTCTGACATTGAAGGTGAACGACAATTTGCCGGTATGGTGCAATTAGTATTTTTTAAATTAAAAAAAAATTTCATTGGTACTTAATGTGAACTGAATATTTTCTTTTAAATTAATCAGCAGAGTTTCAAGATTTTGAAATGTTTAGTTTACTATTGTTTGTGAGTGCTAATCGGCTTTATATGAAATAACATTCGTGATTTTATCGATATTTCAAGTTAATCTCTGATCATGTTGTTCCGTTGTTCGTTATTTATTTTTGTTTTACTTAGTTAATTAGCTATATTTTCGTAAACGTCGAGTAATTCGAGCCATAATTTTGATAAATTAAATGATGCTGCATCATTACATAGTGACTATTTCGTGTTACAATCTCTATGGTTTCTGTTGTAATGGTTGGATAGTATTTCGGTAAATTAAATGATGATAAATTACATATTTAATTAACGTTACATATTCATAATTTAATATGTAACGATGTAGCATCATTTTACTTAGCAAAATTATAGCTCGAGTTACTCAGTGGTTACTCAAATAAAAATAATCATCGAAGCAAAATAATAGTAAAAAAATAATAATAATAACGCGTATAACATGAAACAGTAAGTGAAAAAAAATAATGATAGCGTTTAGTAGACTGTACAATTTTAGAATATTTTTTATTTATTTGGTTTGAAAATAACTCTGGCTGGGTCGAAACATGTAAACAGTCGAATTAACCTACTTTTACTGTTTTTAAAATTTTAATTTTCACCTTATATAGCTATTATAATTAGTATATGTTGTAAAATGTTAAAACAGGTTAATTGTTATAGAAGTTATGTGCAATTTGTTGGTCTCATCAAAACCTATTTGTTAAATAAAACACATTATATAAAAAAGTTTCTATCAAGGTGTCTCGTTTGAACATTTATTTACTATTTCCATTAATAGACTAAACACAATCTGAAATATATGTATTTTTGTAAGTTTACTTAATTTTCCTAATTTATTTTACTTTTGTAAATTGACTAATTAATATTGCGCTCTGGCAAGTAACTTCTCATTGTAACTTTATAACTTTGTCGTAGAATAGTTATGCAAGAAATTAATAACTTGTACTATCATAGTAATTTTAATTGCTTAAAGCTGTAAATTTAAACTATTAAAACAGTAAAATCAGGTTTATTCGATGTTTTACATGTTTCGGCTCTGCCCGATTCATTTTTTAAACAACAAAATGAAAATATTCTAGAATTGCACGATTTATTAAAGGACCTCATTCTATTTTTCGCTTTTTGTTTCATATTTTGCACGTTATTTGTTTTTATTGTACTTTGTTACTTATAATGTTTTTCAGTATTAAATGATTAGTTTTACTTGCGTAAACATTGTGTAATTCGAAGCAGAATTTTGGTAAGTTAAATGATGCTTCACCATTACACAGTGAACTTTTGCGTGTTACAATCTCTGTAGTTTTTTAAAAAAGGATGCATAGTATTTTGGTAAATTAAATGATGATGTAATGTTACATATTCAGTTATTGAGAACGAAAAAATTCAATGTGTAAAGATGTAGCTTCTTTTTTTCTAACCGAAATTATGGTTTGTAGTTTGACTTGTAAGAAAAAAAAATGATTAGTTTTTCTGAATGATTTTTTCACTCATAGGCTATCAAAGCCTCAGAAATAATGTCCTCGCAGGTTCTGTATGTACCCATGTATGTATGCACGTACGTATGTGTGCTACGCGATAGCTCTTGATAGAAGTATTCTATTAATTTCAATTTGGTATACAGGTTTATTTTGTTAAAGAACTTCCTTGTTTAAATTTCGAGGTTAAATATAAAGGAGAGAAAAGGGCCTAGTACTCTATTAATTTAGATAAATGGGTTTTTACGCCGAATTATTCGATTTCGTTCAAAGTTGTTGCATAGCTTTATTCTGATAAGGTGCTTCATTGATTAGACTTGGAGGTTTTTTCATAGAACATAAAGGCTTGAAAGGGTGGCTATGCACCCCTTTAATTAAGATAAACGTGTTTTTATGCAGAATTATCCGATGTTTTAAATTTTTTTCTAGGTTCATTTTGATAAGAATATTTCCTCACTAGATTTGGAGGTTCATTCGTTACCTCCCCCCTTTAATTTATCTAAATTGGTTCGAAATGCATAATTATCTAATTTGCTTCAAATTTTGTATACAAATTTAATCTAATAAGGCTCTTCCCTGGTGAGATTTGGCGGTTCATTGGTTAAGTATAAAGAAGGGTTGCGGTAACGGGGATGTAATTCCCTTAATTTCACATCTGTGGGGCGTTATTACTTGATATAAGAGTATAATACACAGTTAGTGTGAATAGCCTGTGAGATCAGCGGCATCAATATAACTGAGATCTTTTCTTTTTATTTAAATAATCATTTAAAAATCGAAATTAACTTTGCAGTTTTCGGATATTTTTATCTGAAAGCGCAGTTTTTGTTCTATTCTATGCTGTAAAGACTGAAATTTCACAATATTTAGAAATAAATATGCGAATGATAAAAGTAAACACGTAATGCATCATATTTTAAAGAAATCGGTTTTGAAAAGCCTCTCTAAAAATGACATTTAAATCATCTTGGAATATCCACCTTCACAATGTCGTCATTAGATTGTATACATAGACTCACAAACTCTTTGTCTCGCATGCAAATCATATAAAAAATAATGGATTGGTATTTATATTTCGTTTTTTTATTTATTTTTCGTAATGCATGCGTCGTTTATGTTCGATAACGCAAGATGAAGTAAAACGTAAAATTATCAATAGATATGAGAGTTATATGTTTTTAAAGAAGACCACTAATGTGCATAATTGCGTAATTTAAATTTCCAGATAAATAACTTTTGTTTGAATGATAAAACCTTACATAAAAATTATATTAGGGAAGCATTCAAGTATTTTTTTATAGTACTTGATTTATGGTAATTATGCCATTTCGTAATTTATCTCTAATCTCCCATTTCCAGTAGCTGTTATTATTATCAATAATTGCTGTCTCTTTTATAATTTTTTTCGTGCAGAAAGAAATAGTGAAACCGCATGCAATTATTTGAATGATTTATAAAATTCGATATTTTCAAATAGCTTTAATTCTACCAAAAATTTAATGATTGTTCAGTAACAAATAACGTCACAGCTTACAAAATATTTAAAATGAGGCTGCCCATAAAGTATTTATTTATTTCTATTCTTTTTTACTTTTATTTTCAGAAAAAAGGAAGTGATGTTATACAATAAAGTCACAGTATACCGTTCTTTGTGTATTAAGGGATTAGATTAGTAGAGACATAGCAGCTTGCCAGAAAATTTATAGAAGCTGTAAGTAAATATAACCTTATATGACTATTATTTCTTATGCATTCTCTGTAACAGTTGATTCGTCTGTAAACATTTGAAATCTGTACTGCATAAAGAGTATTTTATTGCAAAAATACGGCGATTTCATAAAGTACGTAAAATTTGTGTATCCTGTAGCATAAATGTTTTATAACTATGTAGGGTGTCCACCATAGGTGCCAATCTGATATTAACTATCCGTAATACGTGCGTTAATTTAATCCTGGTTTAAAGAACTTCGAACTAGAATTTTTTCAAAGAAATAGCATTTAAATTGTTCAACTTAGAAACATGAAGTTACATTCATAACATTCATAAACATTCATAAAATAAATTTCGCGTTCGAAATCAGGTTAACCTGCATTAAAATAATCCAGGTATTACGGAAGATTAGTTGAAAGTTGGAAGTTACGGTGTCCACTCTCAACATTGTCCCACTGCTAATTCCTAAACCGTTAGAAGTTGACGTATAGTAATAATTACAGAAATATTTTAAAGGGGAAGACCACGTCTATGGTTAAAAACAAGTTGGAAATTGCACGTCAAGTGAAGCCAATGAGGTGCGTTTGCACTGTAACAAAGTATTAAAAATATTCAGATCTTGGTGTAATAGTATACAGTACTTCAGATACAATAGAGTGGCCGAAATTTTTTGTGTGACCCTGTAAATACTATTTACTTTCTATTATACAGGAAGTAACTTCTATTGAACCTCAGCAGCATGCATGTCAATTTCATAAAAGTGAAATAGTTTAATAGTTTTAAAAATGCGCTTCAAATAGTTTTCCCCTGTATCATTATGCAATAAAATACATTTATGCCTCTGCAAATTTATAACAAATATTCTTTATACCACAGATTGTGCAGAATATATTTTTAGCATATACTACATAGATGCATATCAATTCTATTATGTTTAGAAGAATATAACATCATTAAATTCACTTGAAATATTTTTTTCCCATTGAGCGTAATGTATCGGAATGCTTTTGATTTCCCCTGTAATTAAACTAAAGATCCGATTTTCAAAAAATTTGAAGAAACATGACAAAATTAAGTAACAATTACATATTTTAAATTTCAAACGATTCGGTTGGGTAGTTTTTATTATGTTATACGCGGACAGACAGACGGACTGACTGAACGACGGCTGTAGGTATTAAGTATTTATATAATTACAAAGCACATAAAAAGTTATTTTCCACAAACTTCAAAATAAATAGCTATAAAAGATAAAAATCAAATGGAAAAATAAGTTTTCAAAAATACCAATCAAAACAGAATTTATGGCTAAAAATATTGTGCATAATAACATTGGATGTAAATTGAAGCCATTTTTCTAAATAATGATTTTTTGGTATTGTGTGCACTCCTCATTCATAAACTAATTATCACAGAACCTTGAAATTATGTATATTTTCAGCTTATATCTCTTAATTTTAGCTGAACCTAAATTTAACCTGATTTTTGTCACAAAAAATTGTGGATTGAAAAAAAATATATAATTTTTTTAGAGAAATTTAATGACTATGATTAGAAGAGCCATTAATTATGCTAAATAATTTGAATATATTTTTAAATTTAGGTTCAGTGTAAAATGAAGTATTATAAGTAACAACAAGTTGGAAATTGCACGTGAAGCGTAGCAAATGAGGTGCATTCTTACGATAACGAAATTTAAAAATATTACTCTCATATATCAATCTCATAAAATTGTAAATAAATAATTACTATTAAAATGCTCACCAAACAATGTTATCCCTATACCGTTATTTAATGGAATACTTTTGTGTGATTCTGTTAATTAATAAAAAAATATTCTTTGCTCAACAGATTATACGAACGTATATTTTAGTACCTGCTTCATAGTTTCATATCAATTTCATTATGTTCGAATGAATTTAACACCATTAAAATGCTTTTGAAACATTTTCCCGCATTGACCGTAATGTAACGGAATACTTTTTATCTTCCCTGTAATTGATCTATGCATCCGATTTTCATAAAATTTGAAATGACTCGACAAAATTATGTAATTGTTATGTATTTTAAATTTCAAACGATTCGGTTATGTAGTTTTTGCGTTGTTATAAGTATACGGACGGACAGACGGACGAACTGAACGACAACTATAGGTGCTATGTATTTACATAATTACGAACGTACCTAAAAATTGAACCATTAAATATAGATCTGCAGTCAAATTCGTAAAATCGAGCGCTCAAAAGGAATGTTTCAATATTCATGTTTTTCTAAAGCCACTTTCGTTGTTATTATTTAATTAATTATTATTACTAAATGTAAGTGTGTTTGAATATTTTATCAAGCCCTAAAAATGTGTGAAAACAAAGAAAAAATAGTCAAATGTGGTAATTCCAAAACTTTCTTCAATCTTATGCATGTTAATGCTTTCTAAAAAGTGGAGCATAGCAGCGTCAGCGGTTACGTGGTTTAAAACAGAATCTAGTCAGCAACAACTTATGTACACCTATTACTGAATCTGAAGTTTGATGAAAAATCGTGCATTAGTTGTTTTTAAGATCGTACTATTGCAAAATCTAAAAAAAAAAAAAAAAAAAAAAAAAAAAAAACATAACAGTGCTAAATATTGGAAGATGTACCAAAACTAGTCAGGATCAGTTTTTTATCAGGCATTAACTGAATCTGAAGCTGGATGAAAATCCATGCATTAGTTCTTGAGATACGTTTATTGCGAAAACTTTAAAAATACAGCATAGCAGTGCCATCTGTAGGCCTATTTATACCAAAAAAAAACTAAACTAATCTATATATGGGACTAACAGAATATGAAGTTTAAAAAAAAATTCGCGCATTCGTTCTTGAGATAGAACTATTGCGATAATCAGAAATAATGCACCATGGCAGCGCCACCTCTTGAGGATTTGCCCAAAACATAATCAGCATCATGTTATATCAAGTACTAATTAAATCTAAGTTTCAGAAAAATCCATGCATTAGTTCTTGAGATATGGCTATCGTGAAAATTGAGAAGAATGCAGTATAACAGCGTCGCCTGTTGAGCGACATACACCAAAAACTGATCTGATTTAGTTTATATTAAGATCTAATGGAATCTATAGTTTTGTGAAATTCCGTGCATTAGTTCTCGAGATAGTGAGCCCACAACCTTTTTGTCACATGCAGAGACTGACACACTGCTAAAAAAAATCTGTGAATTTACGGTAAAACTACTGGCAGCAAAGTAGCCAGACATTTACCGTTAGTAGATTTTCCGTTTTGGAAAATAAAACAAAGGAAAACAAAGAAGCGGTAATTTTCCTTTAAAAGGTTTGATTTTTAATGATAATAATTTGATTTAAATTTATGACCCGAACTATCGTCAAAGAATTCGAGCTTTCGGAGTAATTTTGAACTGCTATATTATTTAATTTAGCTTAATTTATGTTTTGTATAATTTACTTCAAGCCGTCCAGAGGATGGAACGCGAGACTTTTTTCCAGCTGAATAGGTCCTTACTTGACTGAGCCAAAGCTGCTGATGCCAAACTGTGCAAAGTATATCATTTATGAGTTAGTGAGAAAATCTGTTTGTGCTTTTCAAATATTTCCTTTCAATATATTCGTTAGAATATTCGTAAGTGGTTTATTTTATTTTATTTTAGATCGATGAACAATACTTATTATTTTTCAAAATAAATTTTAATTTTTAACTAGTTTAAATTAAAAAAATAACTGTTTAAAATCACTATTTTTTTAACCGACTTCAAAGAAGGGGTTATGATTTCGACCTGTATGTATTTGTTGTTCGTCCATAACTTTTGCAAATATGAACCGATTTTGATAATTCTTTTTTTGTTTGAAAGCGTATGAAGCCCATGTAGTCCCATTCGAATTTCATAAAAATCTGATAATTATAACTTTATAAAAATAAAAATTTTAAATTTCAAATTCATTTTGAAGCAATCGACCAATTAGAAGTGTTCCTTTTGCATGATTTTATGTTACACTTACATAGACACACGATCTTTTCACTGTTAAAAGTTGGAAGTTTTTGCTGCATCGTCACTCCACCGCTTTTACGGAATATCTCTATTTTGACCAATGAGAATTCACCATAATACAATGAAGTAATCATTTTCTATAAAAGCGATGGATAGACGATAAAGTAAAAGTTTCAAATTTTTAACAGTGTTCAAAGTGCAAAATCCTAACTGGACGAGGGCCAGGATTCACATAAATTTTGCGCTGTTTGCGAAACGAGATTTATTAACAAGAAAATTTATTTAAAACATTGAAAAATTTGCTAAAATTCAGGCTTCTGATTCGTTAATCTGGTTTCGCTAACAGCGTAAATTCTACCTGGATTCCAGACAAGTTCGCTTATGCAAGAAACAGGAAATATAGCATCTAGGGGATATAGTGTGGAAATCGGCTATCTCAGGGCGTTTTCAGAGCAACTTACAAAAGTAACCAATGTTACCGACCGATTGTAGGGCAGTACGAAAGCAAATTGTGGCATCAATGAAAACTATTCTGTTGAATTGTAGCTGACGTTACACTTCGCTTTGATTTTCATTTCGTACTTGTCTACAATCGGTAAGTGGTCGGTAAGTAACCGGTAAGTTGTGCTGAACACGCCCTCTGTAAAGCTTAAAAAAGCGCTAAAATGTTCTATTCTTTAAATGTGCAACAATGCTAATGAAATTTAAAGATAGAAGCGACATCTGCAGGACATTTTCTAAAAATGCAAGAACTATTGCTAGTCTAGATAATGTATCACGAAAATGCCGCAGATGTCTCTGTGATCGACACTTTGGAATTCATTAGCATCGTTGCACATTTAAAGGATAGAAATTTTTAGCACTGCTTGCATTGTAAAAAATTGAACCCTTTTGCTGCATCGTCACTCCATCGCTTATATAGAAAACGATTACTTCGCTTTATTATGGAGCATTCACATTGGTCAAAACAAAGAAATTCTATAAAAGCGATGGAGTAACGGTGCAGCAAAAGGGTCAAATTTTTTACAGTGTCGATAGCAGATTTTCACTCCATGTATTCCAGACTCTCTCCTTCGAACAATGAAAAGTTCTCAAAAATGAAGGCTTATGATTGGTCAATCTTGTTTTGCTTAACAGCGAATAATCTTCTAGATCCTAACCACTGTTGCAGAGATGCTAGTTTTTTTTTTTTTTTTCAAAGTACGAAATCTTAGCTGGAACAATTTTCGTATCCACCAAAGTGAAAGATCCACACCGATCCAAACATTAGAATTCGATATCGAAAAGCTGAAAATTCATCTCTAAAGAGCCTTAAAGCAAGAGTGTCTATGTATCAGGGTGCTTGTTATGCCGGATTCATCACAAAGTGATTAAAGTACATTGCTATGTGCTAGATTTACATTTAGTCAAATATAAATGACGAAAAATTTTGGTAAGCTTACCATTAAAGTTAAGCTAGTTAACTTCTTTCACCCATAAAACAAACTCTCTCAGGCGACTACCGCCAAGTTCTGGAAAGAAAAATTCTTAAATTTTCTGTACTTTGGAAAACCGCGTTTATCAAAGAACATTCTTAACTTCAAATGTTGCTACTTTCATATAGACGCATGTTGAATCATGGTGTGATTTTGATAATATCTTCCTTTTTAGTTTTTATGACTGAAAAGGATATTTTAATATATACGAACATTTAGTATTACTTTGCTATGCATTGAATCATAGAAGCTGCTTGACGCGCTCTGATTGTGTACGCGTCCTTTAAACTGTAAAAAATCTGACCCTTTTGCTGCATCGTCACTACCCCGCTTTAATAGAATATCTCACTTTTGATTCATGAGAATGCTCCATAATAGGCTGAAGTAATCGTTTTCTATATTAGCGGTGGAAAACGATGCAGCAAAAGGGTCAAACTTTTAACAGTATACCCTGTTTAAAATATCTGAAAAATCACCTCTGTTTTTAAAAGCTATCTATTTTCTGACCAATGAAAACATTCCATAGACGTTTTTAGATCGCTCTCATTAGTCAAAAAATAGATAGTCTTTAAAAACAAAGGTAATTTTTCACAATAATTTTAACGTATACTGATGGATTGTCAGCTTTTCAATGCCCATTTACGAAGTCTGTAGATTTCAATGTGGACCTTAAGACACTACACTAGTCTCAGAAAAAGACCCGGATGTTAGTGTAAAGACTACGGGAGCGTTCTTTTCAAACATCTCGCTCAAATTTTAATATATTTACATGATTTTTTTTTTTTTTTTTTTTTTTTTTTTTTTGCATAGGATAGCCGAGGATGATCTACAACCGGCCTAGTTTTTACTTTTTAGATTTTGCTTATGTATGTTTTATATAATGATAGTTTCAATTTCAGAACCGTTTAAATCGGTTTTGAAATTTAAAATAATTTTTTTTAAAAAAATCTGAAACCAAAATTGAAAAAATAAAAACTAGGTCGGTTGTGAAATATCCTCAGCTATCCTATGCAAAAAAAAAAAAAAAAATCACTTAAAAATTTTAAAATTTGAGCGAGATATTTGAAAAGAACGCCCCCACAGACTTCACATTATCATCCAGTTCTTCTTCTGTGCCTAGTGTGCGGCCTTAAAGTTTGCTGGATGCGATAAATTTCCGAAATGTTAAAGCTTAAATGGACAAGTTCTCGCATCCACTAAAGCGGAAATAGACAACGATACCAATCGACATCCTTAAGTTATTGAAAAGATGAAAATGATTTAGTATATATATTGCTCCGGAGGAAAACATTATCTCTACATATCAATGCAAAATAAAGTGCATAGATATGTGTAGCAAAATTATCTTTAGATTCAGATTTGGTTACCGGATTAGACACCAGAATGATTTCAGATTTTGTTCATGTAGGATTCTTCGATGTGAATATGACGACACATGGAGCACAGTATACGATTGATTGAAAAGATTCTGGACAAAAATGAGTCATCAAGGGGGTCCTTGTGGCCGAGTGGTTAAGAGACCACGCTGCCAATCTCCTGAGAGCGTAGGAGATTGTGGGCTCGAATCCCACTGGCTCCGTTGCACACACTCCTTATGTGTAGCTCCCGGTTGTACTTTTCTTGTATCGTAATATTTCCTTGTGTTATCTTGTCCTTAAATGTCCACGAATTTGTAAAATAATATGGATTATGAATTTATGTCTGTGTAGAAATAAAGGATCATTCGGCGTACAATCGAATTCTACCAGGAAATCATCATCAAATTTTATAATAGAAAATGCCTAGCATTGCGATGCATTGTTAAAAATTTAACTTTTGCTGCATCGTCACTCCATCCCTTTTATGGAATATCTCATACATACACTATAAAAAATTTTGACCCTTTTGCTGCATCGTCACTCCCCCGCTTTTATAAAATATTTGTCTTTTGACCCATGAGAATGCTCCATGAGAGGCTGAAATAATCATTTTCCATAAAAGCGGTGGAGTGAGTTTCAAATTTTTAGTTGGGACAAAAGCGTCCTTGAAAAAAGTATTTGGGCATCGAATGCTGCCACTCTCTTATAGATGCAGCCAAGTACAGGTTATGATTTTCGGATTCCTCGTCGAATCATTTCCGATGCCTTTACTGCATTTATAGGAATTAGATTGTTGTTGTTTATCTATTGAATCATAGAGGATTTTTGTTAAAATCTTTCTTTTTGCTTTTTCTGACTGAAGGGGGAGTACTTTTGACTACACAATAAAAGCATTTTACTATTCATTGATACATGGAGTCATCTTGCTGTTTACTCATATATGGAAGCGCTTATGTGTAAAGACACTTTACTTGAGGCATTGTCACCTTTCGATAACCACTTCCGATGTCCGTACGATTAGATGTTGATTTTGAGATTTCATGAATGCGGTAGCTTTTCGTCGTGACAGATCTGAAGAAGTTACCACATCCAGAAAACCTAAAGATTCACAATGATACTAACCGATATTGTAAGTGTCTTTTGAAAAGTTGACAATCAAACAGTGACAAGTAAAGCGAATACATCAGAACTCAGCAAAGTGCGTTCATTAGTAATGCGTTGCAAAGAGCCATCATATGTCGTACACATAATTATGTATTACGGTATAAATAACTAAAAAGTAGGAAATAAATTTAACTTTTTAAAAAAAAATGTATAACCGACTCCAAAAAAAAAAAAGCGCTAAAAAGAATTAAATAATTCTATAAAATTCTCTAATCACAAATCGTTATCCAATAACCACACATTGACTATCATGTACCGGTATAAAACGGTTAAATTTAATATATAGAATTTAATATCCATCAAACATAGGTTTTCCAGAGAATATTTTTTACAAGAGATTAATTTACATATTTCTGATTTAATATTTGAATATATACATATAAAAAGTAAGGAATTACTTTTTGAAGTTGGTGCCAAACTATCTTAAGTATAGTAGGAATTGTGGATGTATTATGTCTTGTACCATAAATAAAATGGGGAAATCATTATCGATTATGATTGTTTGGCGTTAACTTCAAAAAGTAATTCCTTACTTTTTATATGTATATATTCAAAAATTAAATCAAAAATATGTAAATTAATCTCTTGTAAAAAATATTTTCTGGAAAACCTATATTTGGTGAATATTAAATTCTATATATCGTTTTATACCGGTACATGATAGTCAATGTGTGGTTATTAAATAACGATTTGTCATTAGAGAATTTTATAGAATTATTTAATTCTTTTTCGCGCTTTTTTTTTTTTTTTTTTTTTTTTTTTTGGGAGTCGGTTATACATTTTTTTGAAAAAAGTTAAATTTATTTTCTTTTCTTATTGAATGCATGAAAAAGAAAATGTATTCATTTTTTTTTTCAAAAATAATGTTATACACAATTTTTGAAATTATCGCACAAAATTTATTTATTTTTTTGGGAGGGCTCATTAGTTAAAATATTTTTTAAAAGAAGAAATAAGAGAAAAATAAACAGAAAAAATGTAATCCAAAGGGACGTTTTATGTTTTAATTATTTCATGGCACTAGTGGGATTCGAACCCACGATCTACACTCGCGGGGATTTGGCGGCATGATGCTTTGACCACTCGGCCACGGATACCCCTTCCCCCCCCTCCTCTCCCGGGTAATAGAGTGTTTCCTTTTTTTATCTTTCTATATTGATCCGTTTCGTTATTTTCAGGAAATATGATGGAGCTTTCAGATTTTTAACGAAAAATACCTTTTTGTTGTGAAAAGGGACTGTCGGACGTTACTCTCAGTCCACACAACTTTGAAGAATGTCCGTGGTAGATATAGCTGCCACCACCGATATTACTAGGTGATATCGGTCACCCACTGTGAGGTTTGTGTAAATGAAGACTTACGCTGTCAGGTAACTGAATTATCAGTTTATTAAGAATATATGTACACACTAAATACGCTATTTACAAATATATACAATTACAACTCGGATATAGGTGATCCGGTTCAACATTAAATTAGATACAGTAAAGATCGGCTGTGTACTATTCCAATTACACTTTCCACCTCACACTCAATACACGTTAAATTCACTTTATCGGAGCTCAACCTTGAGTCTCCCAACACAAGTATACTCGGCATGTGCTTCTTAGCCCAGAGCACTAAACACCGGGACATCTGTGTCCTTTGCTCACCAGAAAACGCACTGCTTACGCTCTACAACACAGAGCACACTCTACCAGAACCTCTGGCATACACCTTCTAGGTACGAGACCCAGGAACGGACTGACTTCTCTGAGACAAACATGCCCTTCTCAACTCACGGGGTCACACAAATGCCAACCCCCTCTGGAGCTTCCTCATTGGGCACATTTTCCCACTCCTTTCTTGCCTAGTGACATGTTGCTTATCCCCTGATCATCCGCATACCTCACTGACAGATGGACATGCTTGTCAGCAATCGTCTCTTCCTCCAACACACCACCTGCATAGGATTATCTGGCAATTCCCCTTTCCACAAAGAAGGAATGTCACCTTGGAAATTCTGTACACAATACAGAATATTCAAATAGAGAAATAGTAGTAATTCCATTCTTTAGCACAGGTGCTATCAGAACCTGACACCCCCCACCTTAGCGGAAAATATGCCTTTTAGGGGCTAATTTTCCCCAAACATATAGTAATATCGCAAAAGAGTTCAATAGTCTCTTTACAGATTTCTTCATTATGCTTATTACATAGGTATTCCCAGGTGTCTGAACACTATCTACTGACATCTCTACTGAACCTTGTACCAATAATTATATTAAATAAACAATACACGTACTAATACACTATTATAAACACAAAATTCAAAAATATTTACACATACATAGAAAAAAAATTAAACGTGTGACGACATCCTTTTAAGGTTGTCCACTACTGGGTCGTTGATACTGATGGGCTAACAACTGGTTGTTCTTCCCAGCTCTTTCTATGTAGAATAGAAATTGCGTCAGCATTCAAATGTTGAGCTCCTGGACGATGAGAAATGCTCAGGTTCCACCATTGCAATGCAAGAGCCCATCTAGTGAGTTTGGGGGACCTTGGGTAGTTTCAGTGAGAAATTTTAATGGATTATGATCCGTAATGATCTCAATTTGAGATCCATAGGTCCATTTTTCAAATTTCCGCAACCCGAAGAGAACACTCCAAGCCTCTTTCTCTATACTCGGCCAAGCACGCTGAGCCCCTGACAATTTCTGACTATCAAAATCTATTGGTTTATACTGACCCTTTTCATCTTTTTGAGTAAGGCAACATCCTACTGCCAGGTCGGAAGCATCTGCGTGGAACTGATATTCCCGGCAGACGATAGGTGTAGCCAAACTCGTCACTTTACATAACTCATCTTTAAGAGTATTAAATGCTTTTTCTGCCCTTTTATCCCAAGGTACAGTATTTTTAGCCTACGCTTTGGTTAATTCGGTTAAAGGTATAGCAATTTCGGCCTAATTTGGAATATAAGATCGGTAAAATCCCATTAATCCCAAAACAGATCTAACTTCCTTTTTAGTTTTTGGTCTCTTTAGATCCCTTATTGCTCCTATTTTTTCCTCATCAGGCGCATGCGTTCCACCTCCAATTACATGACCTGAAAACTTAGTCAATTTCTCACCAAATTTACATTTGTCTAGCCTAATCGTAAAATTTCTATTTTTCAACTCTTCAATGACGGCCCTAACATGCTCACAATGCTCTTCCCAGGTGTCGGAGAAAATGATGACATCATCAATATATGCTTCCGCATACCTCCGATGACCTTGAAGAACCTCATTCATATCCTTCTGAAACGTGGCAGCCGCCCCTGATAATCCAAAAGGCATTGTACGCCACTGATAAGTTCCATTATGCGTCGTAAAAGCTGTCAAATGTTTACATTCTTCAGCCATTTTAATCTGCCAGTAACCCCTCAATAAATCAATCGACGATAAATACTTAGCCGCCCCCGCGGTATACATGATTTCTTGAGAATCTTTCATCGGAAAGGTTGGAACCTGAGTTACCGAATTTAAAGCTCTATAGTCTATAAAAAGCCTAACAGTTGCGTCTTTTTTCGCCACACAAACAATTGGATGACTAATTTCAGCATTTGACACTTCGATTAGATTTAATTCTAATAACTCCTGAATCTGCCTATCTACTTCCTCTTTATAATCTTCCGGCACACTACATAACTTTGGCTTTTTCCTTTCCACCCCTGGTTTAAGATAAATACGATGCTATCCTACATCAGCTGGTCATATAGGACCCATAAATACCTCTTTATTCTCCCTCAAAATAGACTTTATATCTTTGACTTGATTGTTAGATAACCCTTTTAGGAATTTCCCCAACTTCTCCAAATTCCTCATCACCCTCGAAAACAATATTAACTATATTACATTTAGCAATAAATTCTCTTATTTTATTTTGGTGCACATGCTTCCTACTCCCGCCGGCTAACTCAACTATAAAAGGATGCTGGTTTCGTCTTTCGACGACAGTTGCCGGCCCTTGCCACCTAGAATATAATTTATTAGTCGAATCGGGGATTAACAGTATTACTATATCACCTACTTCAAACGTTTTTTCCTTTGACCTTAAGTTATAATGATACGCCATTCTATTTTGTTGCACCTCGGACGATAATTTTGCCACATTTGCGGCTCTTTCTAAACGTCCCCTAAGTTTATTCAGATACTCATGAATCGGCGTAGTATCTAATGCGCCCCCTTATTTTCTCCTGCCCAGGATGACTTGAGAATCGATAAAGGACCCTCCGGCGCTCTACCATATAATAATTGGAAAGGTGCGATTCCCGTTGTAGAATTTGGGACTTCCCTATATGCCCATAATACAAATGGTATCTGTTCATGCCACTTTTTTCCTTCTTCTCTAATAGTATGATGTAACATACGTTTAAGAGTCTGATTAAATCGTTCCACAAGCCCGTTAGACTGTGGATACTGTGGGGTCGAAAATCTTGGACTAGCACCTAACCTTTTCTCAAATTCTTTCGTTAAGTCGGCAGTGAAATTGGTTCCATTATCACAGGCAATTATATTTGGAATTCCTGTCCTGATAAATATTTAAAGTAACGCATCACACGCAGTTTTAGCAGTTAAAATTTTTAGAGGGATCGCATCCGCCCACCTGGTATGTTGATCAATTAAAGTTAGTATATACTGATGTCCTTGTGAACTTTTAGGATCAATAGGCCCAATTAAATCAACATTAACTACCTGAAATGGGAGTTCCGGCCGCGACACTGGGGAAATAGGAGCTCTATCATTTACTTTAACCCTTCTAGTCAATTGGCACTCTAAACATGACTCACAAAATTTTTTAGTTTCTTTCGCCATCCCCTCCCAATAAAATGAATACCTGATTCTCTGTAAAGTTTTCTTGGCTGCATGATGCCCTCCAAATACCGAACTATGCGCTAATTTTAAGAATTCTTCTCGCCTTTTTTTGGGTACTACTAATTGCGCTATAGTTTCGCCTAACAATTTCTCTTTGTGATATAATAAGCCATTTACAATATAATAATCCCCCTTATCCATTTTAGCTAATTCCCAAGCTTTCTCTAACTCTTTACATTCTAATTGGGATTCCTTAAACATATCTGAATTGCTAACAATAGCTTTATTACCTTTCTCCACTTCCGTTTTTTCCGAATTCTGAGTTTGTACATTTTCTGACCGCGCTTCTATTGCGTACACATTACAACTATCGTTATTCCTATCTTCCTTTTCACTCGAATCATCAATAATAATTTCTGAACTTTCTAATTCTTGGGCCTCTAGCAATGGCTCCTCGCGGTTGACACCTGACAACTCATTAATCACCTCGGTATGTAAAATTACTTGCACATTAATATTATCAGTCACAGCACAAAGTACTTCCTAATGAATTATATTAGTTTGTCCGAATTGCGGATTAGCTAACGGAAGTTTAACCAACGGCGATTTAACTGCTTCACCGAATAACCCTTGTAAATATATACTACCCGCTCCTTTTAATTTCTCTTCCGGTACCAAATCTTTATGAACAACACTAATTTCACAACCAGAATCAACCAATCCCTTTGCTTTTTGCCTATTTACACTAACTTCAATTTTCTCAAATTTATTTAATTTCTCACCAATAACGTTAGTTCTCTGTTCGGCCTTTGCCGATATTCTCGCCACAATAGCTCCATTAGGTAACTCTTTGTTTTCTTTTACCACAATCTTATGTACACCCGCTTTCGGATCTCGCCCTTTGTTACCATTATTTCCCTCATTACCCACTTTATTACAAAAACGTTGGTAATGACCTCTCAAACCACATTTAAAGCATTTAGGAGCTGAAGCATCACTAGGCTTCTTAAAATCTATTTTCCTATCCGAAAAAGAATTAGTCTCATTGCTCCCGTTTTGCCTCCAATTATTACTAACTTTGCTATCCTCCCTCGGTCTCATTTTTCCATTGTTTACGCGCCTATCTTTACCTTTAAAACTTTTATACGTAACGGCGTAAGACTTGTGTTTAGCGTCAAAATAATTGTCACATTCTTTAGCAATTTTAGAAGCTTCTAACCATTTACCTTGGTGAGTTAATCCAATATATGACGCAGTATCCTCATCTAACGTACTTACTAATATATCAGTAACTATTAACTGGTAGACTTTTTCATAAGAGTCAGCACCTCTAATCTTACAATAATTTTCCCATGTCGCTATTAAACGCGATACAAATAATACATGAGTTTCGTTCTGGTTTCTCTTAGCCTTCTTAAAATTTTCCAAACATGCCTTCGGTGTCGGCTCATGTTCCCTTAGAACTAACTCCTTTAATTCCTCATAATTTTCCATTTGTTCCGTAGCGGTATAAATTAACAAATTATCCGCCTTATCTCCTAACATATTTAGTAGAATTTCGGCCTGCTGGTTTTCCGGTACATTTTTAGTTTTGAATGCCCTTTCTAGACTGTTGAAAAATAAATTCCATCCCTCAGTCCCTTCCGGTACTTTGATAGATAGAGTTTTTACGCTTTTGATCAATTTTTCTATATTACTTTCATTATTAGATTCCCTAGAAACATTAGAATTATTTGCCGATCCTTGAACCCTTATTCTCCCCATTTCTAATTCATGTTCCATCCTTAATTTTTCTATTCTCTCTTCTCTTTCTAACCTTTCGTGTTTTTCTTCGCGCTCTAACTTTTCCTGTTTTTCTAACCTTTCGCGCTCTAATTTTTCCTGTTTTTCTTCACGCTCTAACCTTTCCTGTTTTTCTTCGCGCTCTAATCGTTCTGCAACAATAGCGTCAAATAATTCCTTAATAATCCCCTCGTCATACCCATCACTGTCCATTATCTTTTTAATGAGCTGAATTCTGGTATCATCTTCCATGAATTCAACTCCTAATTCTTCAGCTATCACCTGAAGATCCACCTTTTTTAGTTTCAATAAGAAAGCCATACCTTCTCCGATTCTTATTACCACCCCACAAGAATAGTTAAACCTACCAAATTAATATTTCCTAAATTTCTAACTTAGTACCGATATTTCTTCACTTATACTAATTAATACCCTTTCAGATAATCCATGCATTTCATTTCTAATTAACCTAATGAATACTCTAATTTTTCTCAACCATTGATATCACACAATTTACTTCCAATAAAACAAAAAGGTAAAACAATAATTCGATTTGACTACTATGCAATATAGATTCCAATATATACACTTAGATAACAACATACAATTTATATAATAATACTGATACGTTGAAATTGAATAGCAGTATTGATGTCAATCAAAAAATCCACATAAAGAAAAATTGTAAAACATGCATATATAAATTTCTACAATTATCCCCACTAAATTATTTCCGAACTCAATACTGGTTCTTACACTTAAAACAAATATACTGAAAATCTTCACTTTTATTTTTCCTCACTATGGCTCTCTTTTGTTCCTTTTTTTCCCACTATGGCTCTCTTTTGAGCCTTTTTTTCTCACTATGGCTCTCTTTTGAGCCTTTTTTTTCCACTACTATTGGCCAATTAAAATTCTAAGCAAATGTTATTATACACTCTTCAAACTTAAAAAATGTTGCTTCATTTAAATATTACTTTAACAATAATTTAAATTTAAATAAAGTTAATTATTCCTTCCAACTATATTAACACAATTAGTTAAAAAATATATAGAGAAACCCAATACTAGCTCAAGTTATTATGACCTTTCCTTAAATATGGTTATGAACACTTCATAGGTAGGAAGTATTGATAAAACACATAAATAATATAGACAATTTACTTAAATTACTATTATTTATACAACAACAAATTTTGGTTCGAGATGTCAGTAGAAGGATATGATCAAAACACCTTATCTTATATTTTATTTGCTGGAGTACTTTTCTAATCACAGGTAGTTCCACGATGTAGCGGTAATATGGCACAACAGTTTAGTTTTTTCTAATACTGATACGGCATAGGCACAACACTTTAACACACACTCGACGATACGGCACAACACTTTAGCACCCACTCGACGATCCGGCACAATACTTTAGCACACACTCGACGATACGGCACGACACTTTAGCACACATTCGATGATACGGCACGACACTTTAGCATACAATCGACGATCCGGCACGATACTTTAGCACCCACTCGACGATCCGGCATTACCACACAAGAATTCCACTGGATACTCCGGCATTAACAGACTGCAACACGGCTCGCTGGTCACTGGTTTCAGGCGATTCTATCCCGACGCTGCCAACAATTTGTCGGACGTTCCTCTCAGTCCACACAACTTTGAAGAATGTCCGTGGTAGATATAGCTGCCACCACCGATATTACTAGGTGATATCGGTCACCCACTGTGAGGTTTGTGTAAATGAAGACTTACGCTGTCAGGTAACTGAATTATCAGTTTATTAAGAATATATGTACACACTAAATACGCTATTTACAAATATATACAATTACAACTCGGATATAGGTGATCCGGTTCAACATTAAATTAGATACAGTAAAAATCGGCTGTGTACTATTCCAATTACACTTTCCACCTCACACTCAATACACGTTAAATTCACTTTATCGGAGCTCAACCTTGAGTCTCCCAACACAAGTATACTCGGCCTGTGCTTCTTAGCCCAGAGCACTAAACACCAGGACATCTGTGTCCTTTGCTCACCAGAAAACGCACTGCTTACGCTCTACAACACAGAGCACACTCTACCAGAACCTCTGGCATACACCTTCTAGGTACGAGACCCAGGAACGGACTGACTTCTCTGAGACAAACATGCCCTTCTCAACTCACGGGGTCACACAAATGCCAACCCCCTCTGGAGCTTCCTCATTGGGCACATTTTCCCACTCCTTTCTTGCCTAGTGACATGTTGCTTATCCCCTGATCATCCGCATACCTCACTGACAGATGGACATGCTTGTCAGCAATCGTCTCTTCCTCCAACACACCACCTGCATAGGATTATCTGGCAATTCCCCTTTCCACAAAGAAGGAATGTCACCTTGGAAATTCTGTACACAATACAGAATATTCAAATAGAGAAATAGTAGTAATTCCATTCTTTAGCACAGGTGCTATCAGAACCTGACAGGGACTTTTTCTGTGAAATTCAGGAAAAATATATCCATGAATTTCAGATTTTTTTAACAGTGCAGAGTCACAGGCAGACTTTTTGTAAAAAAATATTTTTCGGGTTCTCTGACCTCTAAAATGTGTAAATCAGTCGAAAACTGGATTTCGAAAATTTTCACGAACTCAATAGTTTTATCTAGTAAAGATAGAAGAAAGTAAAAAAAAATGTTGTGTTTTGTTTTTTGGTTAAGAAGCTAAAGAGCTTTTGGTATTGCTTTAAATACGGTCTTTTTCTGGCTTCTCAATGTGATTTGCCCCATTAAATGAGGCAAGGAAGTATTTTAAAAGTTATCCAACTCAATATTTTTTTTTTTTTAAGTACGAAATTTAATTATACCAAGGTTACTTAAGAGGTGCCTGAACTCTTATAGCTTAAATTTTATTATTTTTATTATTATTATTATTTTAGATATTAAACTTCTAACTTTTCTGAACACTTTACATGCTGGTATTAATGAAACCCTCATTAGAACAGAAGTTATGGCTGATAGAATTATTCCCGCTCAATAGCTATAGCCCGGTTTCCAAAACTTTGAAGTCATTTTTTCATGTTAGTCTATATAAACAGAACAAGAAATTTATTTTTTACTGTTAAAAATATTTTTTGTAGGTGATTATACTGTAAAAAAAAATTTCGAAATTTTGTATTAGCTAGATTCAACTTTGTATTAAACATATAAAAAAGGCTTCAGTTGGACTACCAGGCTTTGGTTAGGCAAAGGGATTTTTGCATATAAATGAAAAGTGTAGGGTTTTTTTTTAAAGTGCGTAAAATAAAAAAAAATATACATATATTAACATTTTAGATTGCATAAATAATTTGAATTATGCATTTTTGGGGTTAAAAGAATGTTCTAAATTTAATTAACCATAGAATGCAAAATTGTAGAAAGGGAAGAAAGGGAAGAAAAATTATAAATAAGAGTATAACCATATACAATGAGAGAATGCTTCATTGCAATACAATAAATATGAAAAAAGTGCAACAAAATATTGATCAAAATAATGAGTTTGTAACATCTGAATATGATGATTATATGAATTTAGGTATTGATAATAACGTAGAAATAAGTGATGATGATAATGAAAATTTGATTGCAAGTAATCATGATATACAGTAACCATCTACTTGTGAAAATACTGGGACAAATTAGGACTATTTTGAATACAATCACAATTTTAGTGTTCAGCCTGATTATAGAAAATTCATGACACCTAAAAATTTCCGCGATAGTTCGGATTCAGATTTTTTTTTAAAAGCTGGGTATTAATTTTGTGTTAGGTAACCAGATTGTAAACAGACACATCAGTAGACAAAGCACTCAAAATTGTAAAAATCCGAAATCATGAATTCACCTTAGTAGCAAAAGACTCTACGATCGAAATTTTGTTGAATCCCCATTAAAAACACAAGATTCTGTAATTTATGAAGAGTTTAAATACCCTAATCCTCGAAAAGTAGAACCTACTTTCTCTGGATTATACAAAATTATAAATAAACTTTCAGGTTTAGCTTATGAGACAGATAGATTTAAGTATAAGACAGCACAAAATTCAATTATTTTGCATGTTTCTAAATTAAGATCCTAGTTTTCACCAGAAGATTTTAAACTTTCATGAGCAACCCAAAAATCAATCAAAACCGGCAGGTATTAGCAGGTATGTTCTTGGTGGCCAATGAGAATATACTTGTTTTGGGGAGTTTTGGGGTTTAAATTGAGCACCTTATGCATTCATAAGATGTGTAATTTGATTGTAGGAACTTTCAAAGTGATTTTGATGACTTAAATTTAAATGTATTTAGTTCTATAAACAATACTTATTTATTTTACCAACTGTTTACAAAACATTAGGTTATTCATTTCAATAGATAGTTATATAGTACAATAAGTAATTATAAGTTTAAATATTGAGGTTCTTATGTAAACAGTTAACTTAATAATAATGTAATTTTCAGTGCTTGTTGAAACTATAGATATTAAAATTTTTAAAGTAAATTATCTTTTATTTAATTTCTCAACTAAGAACAACATCTTTTAGTCCTATTTCTTTCATTATTAAAGTTTATCAATCATGTGTAGACAAAACATTATTCTACCATTTGAGATTTGAAAACTTTATAACCAAGATATTATACAATTTAAAAAATATATCAGAGAAGAATTACTGGTTAAGAGTCCACTTTCTAAATATTTAGATTTATTTTTATTTGGATTTTGGAAATATTATTATATTTTTTATGTATACTTTCGGATGTAAAAAATACTTTCTTACACTGTTAAAAAATAAGAAAATTATTTAATTGCTTTTTAATTATTTTTATCTTTAGCCAATATTTTCCCTATAACTAAGCAACAAAAATAAGTAAACAAACTGTGATATTTATTTTTTGATTATATCCTTCACAGTAAAAAAAAAAAAAAAAAAAAAAAATTAGTTAAAATACAGAAATTGTACTGGTAATGTAGACGCCTGTACTAGTTCCGCATTTTAACGGAAAAAAATTTGTAAATTCCAGAAATGTAAATATTTTCGCTTGAAAGGCGAAAAAGAACTTTTCAAAGACAAATTGACATCTTTATGATTTTTACTGTTTACTTTACAAGGACACGTTAACATCAGGATGAGAACACGTACATTTAATTCAAACAGCATTGAAGAAATATCCCTTACCTTTCATTGGGATCAAACCAGGAAACTGACCTATCGCATCTTGCAGTGTAAAACCGTTACGCCAGGGTTACACAGACAACGTTTTCAAACATCTTTATTTATTTCTAATGCATGTTATAAAGCAAAGGCAAGACGTTGAACACGGGATTTAATTTTGCAGAGATAATATTTTTCTATTGGGTGTACAGTTCTAAATGTTTTACCCATTTTCTTTCCATAATTTCGGAAATTTAGTTTTTTAAACTAAATTTCAGCTTATAAAAATAAAGCTGTTATTTTTATAAGCTTGTAAATATCAAGCTTATAAAAAATAAATTTTAGACTTTAAAATATTACATGCATGTAAGAATGTGTTAAGAGTTCTGTTTCCTTCTTTTTTAGAAGAGTTTTATTGTAATATCATTCATATTTAAGGTACCCTGGGGTAATAACGCCATGTTAAGGTTCTACCAATTTTCACGGCTCAATTTTAAATTGGATTTTTCAAACAAATATATGATTTGATACAGCAACTCATTGACTATCTATATAAAAAAAATTATTTAACAAATATGTCTTCATAAAATGTAATGGCGTGATTTCTTGACCAATGCTATTTGGCGTTATTACCCACCTATATGGGTAATAACGTCATGCAAACAAAACTATGAAATAAGATAAAATAATTGCATGTAGATTGCCCAATTCTAAAAATACAAACTCTACAAACCTAGAAATTGACAAATTGCATTCTAAGCTATTGAAAATGTTCTATTTTTTCTGAAAGTGTAAGAAAAATAAAGGTGTGGTGAGTGTGTGTGTGAGAGAGAGGGGGTGGGGGGAGGATGAGGCAAAAGAATATCAGACCGTGAGCTTCTTTTTGCTTAAAAAGGACCGCTTAAATAGAATTATTAGAAACATTGCACAGTTTTAACTGTGTTTATTCGAATCAGTATTTAGGATGTAGCTCGGCCACTGTAGGGAATCAAACGGGGTATTAATGCCAAGGATTGGCGTTATTACCCCATTATAGTTATTGCGCTGTACATTTTAAATTACAAATTATCTCGAGAAGATATCCAAAATCTTCAACAACATTTTGAAAGTCCATGAAATGTACTACAAATTTATTTAATTAACAAAGTATTTCCGGATAAAAAAAAAATAGTCTTCACATCACAAAACGTATCTCGCAAATTTTAGATCAAGCATTAATTTTAGTTGCTTGTAAAAACAATAAGACCTAAAAATGAAACAAATTAACTTGAAGCTGTTTTTTGCGATTTATATGACTCAAAACCCTTCTGCGCAGAGTACATGGGTGTCATTTACCAGATTATTTCATAATTATGCATAATATTAGCACTTGGCGCTATTACCCCGCCTGGCGTTATTATACCAGACCACCTTATTTATTTATTTTTTTTGAAAGGATACTAACATATTTTTTGATAAACATATATGCCTTTTAGTAGGTGAGCTTTTATAGCAATAATATCGTTCTGTACTTCATGATGCAATCGTACGGTGGTACAAAAACTAAACAAAATCGTTAAAGGAAGTGTTTACGATGCTAAAAATACGAATAAATATATTTTTGAAAAAGGATTTTACCTGATGTCTATGTGTGGTGCAATGTCTTGGTCTACATCTGATTTAAATGGGATATATTGAAGGAATTTCATTCTTTGCCTTAGGACCGTATATGCCCCACGACCGCTGATAAAGCGATTGAGTTTTCCTGATAGGTTAGAGCAGTATATTTGAAGTATTCCTGATAAATGATTTAAAGCAGCATTTTACATATTTATGTAATAATAAAAAAAAATTTCGCATTAATCCTAATTTAATTACTTCCAAATTCGTTTAACATTGAACTTTTTCCTTTCTTTTTATAATATTTTAACATATTATTTATAATCCCATACCTTTAAATACCATCGACCCTTTTTATTTCATTTTATTCTAAAAAACGTTACTTTTTAAAACAATTATTTTTTAAAAAAAGAAAATCCCATTACTTTATTCTTTGTATCTGTTGCATAATATTTAATTATTTATTTATCTCAAAACGTTCGAATTCCCATCATCCTCTGCGGTTGATTTTGTTTGAAAGGAAATCCAGTGACACCTTAGTCGGATGTCTGAGAAAGCTAAAAAATTTTTGTTTCGGTGGGTTAAATTTCATTGGTAGAAGGTGAGTTTTCAAAATTTGATAGATAGATTAGAAGTTTGTTGTGAAATCCTTTTTCCTCTCCCCCAATGAAACTGTATAAGACGGATTATATTGGCTTTGGAATGAGAATAAACACTGCAGATCATTTATCACTGATTGGATTCACGCGCATGAAATCGTCTGCTTGACGGGCATCTCGTCCAAATCCAAGTGGAATTGTTTCGCTTGATGTGTCATTAAAGGTGTTTAAAAAATATACAGTGTGTTTCTCTGAATTAAAAGGAAAACATCCCTTAGGATGTAGTCTCCTGCCCTTACTTCATTGATGTGTCATGAGTGCGAACTACTTTGATGGAATATTTAATAACGTGGAATTGAGTGGAATATAACATATATATGTATACACTGGTGCGCAAAATTTAAGGACGGAGTTCCAAAATGCCAATTTTCAAGGGATTTTCAAGCGATAATTTTCACGCGAATATTCAAAAGGAAGTAATATAATTTGAATAACTACTATCCCTGCATAACAGCTAGTCCATATAACCTCTCATTCAGGTTACACATGGTCACAAGAGTCACAGTCACTACGGTGAAACAAAAAAAATAAAAATTTCATACGTCTCTTTTATGAGTCTCGAATGACTACTATATGTGACTCCACTGTCAGGTCACTGCGACTGCTGCTTTGTGACGAGTCACCAGGTTTTTACAGTGTCGTTTTATTGAGACTCTCGTGTGGCTGTCATTTGGAGGCTCAATTTCAAAGTCATTGTGAATGTTGCATTATGATAAACCACCAAACAATGTCCCATTAAAGTCACATGGTGAGTTTTCACCACTTTTCACAGTGGTTACTTCACAGAATGGTCTCTGCTACCATTTGACAATGTCTTGTGACAGAAAGTCACCATGTGACTTTAATGTGTCATTATTTGTTAATTTATCATAATGCAACATTCACAATGACTTTGAACTTGAGCCTCCAAATGACAGTCACATGAGAATCTCAATAAAAGGACACTGTAAAGTCACCTGGTGACTCGTCACAAAGCAGCAGTCGCAGTGACCTGACAGTGGAGTCACATATAGTAGTCATTTGAGACTCATAAAAGAGACGCATGGAATTTCCTATTTTTTGTTTCGCTGTAGTGACTGTGACTGTTATGACCATGTATGACCTGAATGAGATGTTATATGGACTAGCCGCTATGCAGGAATAGTAATTATTCGAGTTATATTACTTCCTGTTGAATATTCGCGTGAAAATTATCGTTTGAAAATCCCTTCGTCCCTAAATTTTGCACACCATACATCTCGAACCGAAAAGCAAAATAATGTCTCCGCGATTCCTAGCGGCACCGATGTGAAGCATGCATCAAGGGTTAAGGGGCATATTTTGAGCGCTTATTGTGAGTTGTAACATTTTTAATTTCTTTTTTGTAGTTATTACGTTTTTTGTAAAATAAAAGTATTTTTCACCGTCTGTTATATTTTTTATGTCTCGGTCACGATGCAGTTGTACTATCGCGATCGCGTTTCCGATCCCCAGTTCCTATGCAATTCTTGCTGCTCATGACCTTTCAGACCCACACGTGCCATTTGGACATGACACTTCGAACCACCCTGCCCATTGTAAAAAAAATCTGCAAAGTTATTCAACTTTTTCTAGGAAACTAAGATTTTTAGAATGTTTTATGTAACAATAACAGCAAAATTTCATGTAACCGATTCTGTTGCAAGAAATTTTGCTGCTACTGTTACCTAAAAAATTCAAGGAATACCAGTTTCCTAGAAAAAGCTTAGTAAATTTACAGATTTTTTTTTCAGTGTATATTACAAAATTTAAAATCGTTTGGCTAAAGGCGTGAAAACGTGGGGGACTGGGAGCAGAAAAACAGAATGGTAAACCTACGAGTAAACCACTAAAATCGGCTTTTGTGATGTTTTCGACAAAAAGCATGACTTGGCAGATCGATCGCGTTTTAATATGCGAATCGAGTGTTAACTGAAACTTCATTTTCATCCATGAACTCGATGAGGTGATTGCCTATGCTGCCACTTTCTGGTCTATAATTTATGAAATGGGATTTTAATATTGATAAAAATTTAAGAAAAATGCTTTAAATAAATATTTCTGTGAAAATATCCCCTTCATTCCCCATCTCTTGTAAGTAAAATCTAACCGGTTGTCTTCATATTGACTTTCAATCAAACTCTAAAAAATTCACAATTGACGTCTAATTTAGACTCTATATTTCAATTTTCTTTTACAGCATTTTACCTTAGAGTTAGAACCCACTAACCATTTGGAGAACGAAGGTGCTGTTTTTTTTTTTTTTGGGGGGGGGGCAATGTTCAGATCACTCAAAATTAATCTTGAAAATTAAGTTTTGCGTTTTAAATATATATGTATATTAAATTTCAATGCGACGCGTCGACCAAAACATTTTTCTTATTGATCTGTATAGAGCAGCCATATTCAAACTTTTTTCTCTGAGCCACAGACATGCGTTTACAACGTTCGTGAGCCGAAAAACAATTAAAAATATGTAATTAAAATAGCACACGAATAAAAGTTGTATAACAAGCCAATGTAACAAAGCTAATAGGATCAGTAAATTAAATATTTGTATCGAAAGGAATGTTATCAAGCATTTTTAGCACTACTATTTACAAATAATAAACTGCATGATATATTTATATTGCAGGTGTTGTAAAAATTGGCCAATAATTTTTTTGACACGAAATAGTGTAAAAATTTACTGTGCCGATTCTTGAGTCGAAATTCTTGAATATTTAATAAGAGATTTATTAGAATGACGAGCTGAGGATTGTCTTCGCAGTTTAAAGTGTAATGCACTTAAAGCACTATTCTAGTGTTCCGGTTTCGATTCTCGGTTTGGACATTTTTCACTCTGTTGGTTCTTCGCTTAGTCACCACTGTGATAAATCACTTATTAAATATTCACGAATATTTTTATTTTAAATTCAAATCAATTGTAACACCGATTTAAAATTTCCATTTTAGGTTGAAGATGGTTGAAGAAATTATACCGAAAATGCTAAGACTTGCCACTGTTACACCAACAAAAAGTGAGCACGACACAAATGTAACCAATATTGACGGGACTGTTATGAATGTTTTTAATGCTCAAATTATCCGTGCTCTCGCCCAAGGATTTGGAATACCATTTCAAATTATTATAGCCCCAGATGATACATTTGGATCAAAGATGCCTAATGGCTCTTGGAGTGGTGTGGTCGGAATGGTGGTAAGAGGAGGAGCTGATCTAACAGTAAGCGGACTTACTATGCATAATGCACGCAGAGAAGTAGTCAATTTCACTTTTCCTATGTATATATCTGATGTTTCATTTATGGTCACTAAACCTGAACCGTATCCTCAAAAATTTGCGGTATTTGATGCTTTTTACAGTGAAGTATGGATTGGTATAGGAATATGTCTGATACTGGTATCATATATTTTGCATATACTTTTGAAGAGAAGAGAACCCTATCCTACTGTTTTAGTAGATACTATCGGAACTCTACTAGAGCAGTCATTTTCTTTTAAAGTGAGATACAAAAATACCATTTGTTTGCTTATTACATGGTTTTTAACCACTCTTATTCTAGTTACCAGCTACAAAGCTGTTATATTGTCCGTCATGACATTTCCTAGAATGGTTGGAATTCGTGACATATCAGATTTAGCAGAAGCAGCAAAGGAAGGAACAATCAAATGTATCTCTTACAAAGGAGGATATCCCAGTGTTGCATGGTTTGAAGCAAATGATGAGAGACTGGAAGCTATAGAAGAGTGTAGAAAGCGGACTGAAGCAGAAGGTATATATAATCAACCCGGATTTTTAGATTATGAAGGTAGGAAAGCATTTATTTCCGACAGATTAGATTTAGTCACATACAAAAGAGATTATTTTGTATCTGAAGATTCTTTTATTTTATCTCACCTTGGAATAGCTTATTCGAAAAACTTCTGTTGCCGAAGGAAATTGGAACAGGTTGTTCGCCGTATTGTTGAGGCAGATCTTTATGCTAAGACTCTCCGAGACCGAGAATACCGGGCTCAACTACGCATGTCACCACCGAAATCCGGTAAGCATCAAAGAGGAAAGATTTCGACGTTGACGCTTGAAGATTTCACTGGAGCTTTTATTGTTCTCGCAATAGGGCATATATTTTCCTTGTTGATTTTCATGATCGAAATTTTTGGAACCCATCCTGGAAAAGTTGCGAATAATGTTGAAAAACGAGAAAATAATATTGCAAAATATGAGAAAGAAGTTGCAGGTAATGTTATAAAAATGGAAGATGATTTTTGAAAATGTGTGAAAAAAGTTTCAAACAATGTAAAAAAAAGGTGAAAAAAGTTGGCAATGATGTTGAAAATTATTCAGATAATTGAGAAAAATACTGATTTTTTTTACTTTAGCACACAACTTCAAAAATTCTACAATATTTGTTTGGTAACGAGAGCTGAAGCTAAAATTTAAGTTTTGATAAGGTACTTTTACTTTTAATTTATATTCTTTTATTGATTTTATAACGATACTTTTTCCATCAAGTTTGCACTCCAATAACACTGCACAAACTCTGACACAAAATTCCATGCTTTTATTGTTCTCGCAATAGGGCATGCATTTTCCTTGTTGCTTTTCATGATTGAAATTTTAGGTATACATCCTGGAAAAGTTGCGTATAATGTTGAAAAAGGGGAAGATAATATTGAAAAATAAGTGTAATAAAATAATGTTGGAAAATTTGTGAGAAAAAAAATTCAAACAATGTTGAAAAATGTGAAGAAAGTAATGCTAATTATGTTGAGAAAATTTCAGATAATTTAGAAAAAGTTTGATTTTTTTTTTTAATTCTAGAAACAAATTTCAAAATTTCTACAAAATAAGTTTGGTAACGAGAGCTGTAGGAAAAATTAAATTTGTAATGAGGCACTTTTATTCTTAATTTTTTAATTCTTTTAGTGATTTTTTAACGATACTTTTTGCTTCAAGTTTGTACTCAAATTACACTACAGAATCTCTGAGACATTATTTCATGCTTAAAAATAGAAAGTATCATCATATTCATAAAACGTATTTGTTTTCTAAAAAATTTCAGGGATCAAGAATACAAGGCACCAAAAAATAATTTCTGCAATCGAAAATGTACATTACTATGGATACAAAAAGTATTAACCTATCAACTTTTTTGTTTTCACCACATTTGCTGATAAAATCAGTTTAAAATGTTGCAAAACGAACTGTGAAAATACTAAACAAATACAGTAGAACCCCGCAAATTCGGACCCCGTTAATCCAGACCTCCGGATAATCCGGATCGGTTTGGTCTTTTTTGTTTTTCAAGTTTGAGAAGCGATTGGCTAATTTCCATAACATTAACTTGTTTCGTCGTAGTATTCTGAATAAAAAAAACTTTTTGTGAAATCTTTTTGGAAGAATTAAGCAAAGTAAACATTTTTACTGTCTATAAATATTCAATAAGTTTAACATAAAGGTGATTTTCTGTAGGTATGTTTTATTTTATTTCATTTTTTTTCTAATTCTCCGGATAATCCAGATTTTCGATAATCCGGATTGGGTCTGGTCCCAGTTAATCCAAATTATCGGGATTTTACTGTAATGCTAAAAATTCTTTGTATTTATTTGATAAAATGTAAACGTCCCACATATGAAAATATGTAAAACGTTTATAATATTATTATTTGCATAATTGTATGTTTTGCATATATCCTTATAAAATAGGCTTTAATAATGTACATTGCATACTAGAATTAGTATTTTTAAGTACTATTAAAATAATTTATCTACTTATTTATTTACAATGACTATTATCATTTATGAATTAAGAATAATTGTATTTTTGGCTTAAAAACAATTTATTTCATAAACATATTGAAAATGATTTTACTTAATAAACTCTCCCTTATGGAGCTACTTCAGTCAAATGACCTTATCGCTAATGCTAATTCTATGGAAGAAATTCATAAAGATATCTCGGTTTAATTTCAATATTTTAAAATGATTTATTTATTAATTTTATTTTATTTTATTTTTGCATTAGATATCTGAGATTCATCTGAATGAAGTCCGTTTTGACTTTTTCGATTTTGGTTGCAGATAATTTTTATGAGAGAGCTTTCGCCTTTCAAATCGGTTACGACAATAAGAGCGTCCTCCTAAAAAATGTCTGTGAACAAAATCAAAAAATTTCTATCGGCTTGGCCTATAGGCGGAGGTAGATTTCGAAGAGTGCTCATTTCAACAGCTAAAAATGAAATAAATTAGAGATAAACCCAGTTTAACAACTTTATTTGGCCGCTTTTGGAAAAATTTTTATTTTATTTTTCTGTAAGAACCAGTTTTATCAAAATCATCTTAAGCGAAATTCGGCTCAAATGCCCATTTTGACAATATATTTTGAAATAAATTCAAACTTTATTAAAAAAAATCGACCAATACGGTACATTATATAGTTCCTAAATAACAATAAACTGTCAATTGCATGAGTTTAAGAGCAAAATTGAATTAAAAAAATTAATCATAAAATAATCAATTTGTTAATTGAATACATCCCCAATTCTTTAATCATGATCGCTACGGGAAATTTTGTGCGAAGTGCCCGCTTTGACAGATTTTTTGAAATATATTCAGTCTTTATCAAAAACCTGATCAATACGGCATATTATACAGTTCCTAAATAAGAGAAACTGTCAACTGGATTCTTTTGAAAGCAAAACAGATTTAAAAATGGGACAGAAAAGACGCAATTTGTTATTTCAATACTTCATCAATTTCTCAATCACGATCACTTCGGGATATTCTGTTTACAATACCCTTTTGGCAGCCTTTTAAAAAATATATTCTGCCTTTATCAAAACACTGGTCAATACATCACATTATATAGTTCCTAAATAAGAGGATCTGCCATTTGGATGCGTTAAAAATCACAAAATGAATTTAAAAATGAGTCAGAATATAAGCAGTTTGGATTTGAGGTTTTTTTCACCAACTCCTTTTTTTTTTTTTTTTTTTTTTTTTTTTTTTTTTGTTTAATTTATTTTTGCCATGAGAATTGATCCCATGAAAAACTTGTCAATATAAAAGCTGTAGGTATTATTAAGAAGATGTAAAATAAATTTAATTAGATTAGATAGTTTAAGAATTGACGAAGTTATGGATTTTTGTCTTTTTTCACCCCCCTTTTTAATTTTTTTATGGATAAGAAATAGTCCTGACAAAAACTTGTAAATACAAAAGTTTTAGATAATTTAGAGAACATTTATAAAAAAGTTTAGTAGGATTTGCTATCTTGAAAATTGACAAAGTTATGAATTTTTTTCTCCCAAAACCCCTGTTTTGTTTTCACCTCTTGAGCCCAACTTTAACTTTATCAAAAATCTGTCATGCATAAAATTTTGGCTTAATTTTTCGAAGTAATATAAACTTTAAACTGATTCTATATCTATTTTAAATAGGAAGTTGTAGCGTTTTTTCGGTTTTCACAAAAACTCTTTTTATTTCATTACCCTTGGTCCGATTTTGTTCATTAAAAAACTTGACCGAGATTTTATATCCCTTGATTTTATGTATCAGTATGGAACAGATTGGAGCAGAATTATAGAAGTTATCGTGTCCAAAAGAAAGTGATATATATATATATATATATACAGGGTGTTTGAAAAATTACCGGTATATTTGAAATATCAATAAAAATTAAACGGCATCGATATAAATACACCGTTTGTTGCAAATGCTTGGGACAACAGTAAATTTTGAGGCAGACAATCTTTCAAAATTTGTTGCAATTTACAACAAGAGATGGCGCTGCATGCGATTTGAAAGATATAAAAGAAAACGCAGTCTGTGAGTTCGCCATTCTGTAAGTCGTCTTTCTGCTGTAAGCGTGTGCTGTTCACAGATTGCAAGTTTGCTGTGAAAAAATGGTTTATTACTCAGAACAGAAGATTTTTGACTTGAAAGACAAAACCAGGTGTACCGCCACAGTCCAGAAACAACTGAACAACATCTCTTCTGCATGTGAGGCTATCCCGCCTGACACGTTTACAAAGGTTTGTGGATATTTCGTTCAGAGACTACGCCATATTACTGCTGCGCATGGTAGATATGTGGAAAATATCATACTTTAGATTTTTTCAGACTGCAGCGCCATGTGTTGTTGAAAATTGTAGCTAATTTCGAAAGCTTGTCTGCATGAAAATTTACTGTTGTCCCAAACATATTGCAACAAACGGTGTATTTCTATCACTGCCCCTTTAGTTTTTATTGATTTTTCAAATATACTGGTCATTTTTGAAACACTCTGTATACATATATAAACTTTTTTACTGATGGTAGTTCTGGGATCTAGAGGTCATAATCGGTGTAGATCTGAAATTTTGAGAAATTCCAACATAGTAGCAACCGCAATAGGTTGTATTTCATATGAAATCTACCTAAAAGTAAAAGGCGACTTGCATACTGATCGATACAATGCAAAAAATAATTTAAAAGTATTAAAATGCAAACGAGATATCTTTATAAATTTCTTCCATAGGATTAGTATTAGAGAACAGGTCTTTTCATTTGAATGAAGTAGCCTCTTAAATGATGAATATCACATGCATCTACTCAAGCTTATCGCCCTATAATTGGAACGTTAAAAATGTGCATAAAAAGAGGTTAGCGTGCATAATTTTACAATTTTATAAAACACAAATTTCATAGAAGTCTATATATTAATATAGTTCATAGAAACCTACATTTCATAAAAGGATATAATCTGAAATTTTAGTTTAAATAAATCTTCTTCACATTTTGCCATCTTAACCTTTAACTGGTGTGACAGAAAATGTAATATTATTAGTGTGAAGCGGTCTGTGAGACCACAAAATCGAAAGATGAATAAAAAAATATTAACTATTTAAAAGTATCTTTTGATAATATTAAAGTTTTGATAAACAAAATTTTGGTAGTGTTTGTAGTTAAACTGAAAATTACAAGTTAAACTATAAAAATTGAAATAAGCAATGGTCTGTGAGACTGGTAACATCAGCTAAAGGTTGTAAATGAAAAATCTATGAACATAAAAAATGTCTTAAAAAAATATTCATCTTGTGATTCCATTTCTTGCTAACAGAAAAAGTCATTTATAAGATCTTTGTTTTCTCTCTGTTTATTTTTATGTCCGTAACCATTGAGATATTCGAGCCATAATTATGGAAATTAAATGATGCTGCATTATTGTACAGAGAATTTTTGCGTGTTATTATCTTTATTATTTCTTTTCTACTAGATAGATAGTATTTTTATACATAAATTAAATGATGATGTATCGTTACATATCGATTTATTGAAAGCGCAAAAATTCAATATGTAACTATGTAGCATCATTTTACTTACCAAAATTATGGCTCGAGTTCTTCAATAGTTACCGCAAATGAAAATAATAAACTAAGTAAAATAATAAAAAATATAATATGCATAATATGAAACAGCATATGAAAAATTTTATGATAACGTTTAGTAGAGTATAAAATTTTGGAATATTTTTATTTATTTGCTTTGAAAATGACTCTGTATGATCGAAACATGTGAACAGTCGAATAAACATACTTTTACAGTTTTTTAAATTTTAATTTTCACCTTATAGCAATTAAAATTAGTGTATACTGTAAAGTGTTAAAACACACAGTAATCTGTAATAAAAATTAAGTAATATTTGTTAGTTTTATCAAACATATTTGTTATATAAAACATATTATTTAAAAAGAACAGTTTTTTTCAAAGTATCTCGTTTGAACTTTTATCTCTTATTTTCACTAATAAAGTGAACAAAATCCTGAACATATGAATTTTTGTGAGGGAAAAGTTAAGTAAATAGTACTATTTATATTAAAATAAAAATCTATTTTCACAACATTTTTCTTAAGATCGATATGAAATAAATCTTTTTTTCCTCTCAAAATATAATAAAAGTATTTTACATTTTTAGCAGGTCTTAAGCAGAAAAAGAAAGATGCTCCGCATGACATGAAATAATGTGATGACATGCCTTTTCATTAATTCTGACAGGAAAACGTGGTCCGAGAATCCTATCATGTGTTACGGTTACAGGTCACGCAATTGTAGAACGGAATTTATGTCATCCATATTTCATAATGTCGATCCATAATACTGGAACAATCAATCGTAAGATTAATTAATAATTACTATGATTGCTGTAAGATTCAATCATGTAAGTAATTGTATAATTCATTAGTAGCGGTTTGCAAATGCTCTTCTGAAGCTATGTAGCTAATATAACAGGATATTCTTAGAAAAATAAGATGAATTTTAGAATGCATTTTAGAATAAAATAAAAATCATTCTTTATATGTTAAGTAAATAACTTAATACATTTACTATTATTTTAATGTACACAATTAAACTAATTTACAATTCAGTTTGATTGTGATAAAATAATAGTACATCTACGTACCCATCGTTATGTGGAGTTTCATTACCTGCGGTTTATTCAGCCGAGCTGTCTAAATGCCAGACCAGATGTTATGACCAATAAGGTTATCGAGCGAAAAATCCCAACCGGCTATCGCCCAGTTAGCTTAACAGGTAAAGCATTGGACTTGTAGGCCAGGTATCTGGGTTCGATTCACGGCCTGGGCAATTTTTCGCTCAGTTGGAAACATTCAGTTCGTAAAAATACATTATTGGGCAGTAATCAATGTATTTGATTATTGGCCTACGATAGTGGTAGACATTTTAAAGATAATTTACTTGTAGTCTAACGCATTATTTAATCAATTATTTTTTTTAAATAACATTTCTTGCTACTTTTATAGTTTTTGAAAAATGTGTCTTTAGCTTATAATTAATTCTACCGCAGCCCCATAACGCATTTTCATGATTTTGATTTCGATTGATGAATGATTGATTCGATGAATGATTTCGATTTATGATTTTTCATTTGTAATTTTTAGATTCAAACAATTTCAAATAATTTTTAATACATTTAGATGTAAACTTAAATCAAAACTTTACAACATATGTCTTTTGACACTGGCATAAATAGTGTTAAAATTGTCTTTAATTGAGTTTTAAAATATCAATCTTTCTTTTTCAGAGCCTTTAGATTAATACGGTTTTCATTCATTTGATGCATATTAAAATTTCTTTAAACAGCGCAATGTATAAAATAGCAGTCATTAACTGAAGTTTAGATAAATTCATCCTTCGTTTGGCAAATATAATTGGACTTGATATCAAAATTTCGGTAGCTGTTTAATGTTAAACAAAACAGTGTAAAAGTTAAAAAAATATAACATAAAATATTTTTTCCGTAACGTGTAATTAAATAAGAAAAATATGCTTTATTTATTACTTTTAATGCATTCAATAAATTTTCGTTTAATTTTATTAAAACGTGCTACGTGTATCAGCAAATTACATTTTTTATGTATAATTACACCGTATTAAATTAAATATATCTTGTTTAAATTTCTCGATCGTAAATACAAGTCGTACATATTTTATTTCTGGAAAAAAGAAAATTAATTATATGCTTATATTTTTTTAACGAAACAATGTAACACATGAAATAATTTTCTAAATTCCCATTCCTTTCTAAATTAAACTGCATCGATTTTTAACTTTTTGAATAAATTAGGACATGAATCACACTTTTTGGTTCTCTATATTTGAATTTTTCAATAACCAACTGTAATATATTCTTATTTTCTTGTACTCCATATTTTTATTACTCCAATTTTATTATTTGTATATTTGGAGCAATAAAAGTGACACAGGAAATATATTAGTATATGTAACAAATGAATTTTTGAAAATACAAAATAAATTTCTTTTGCGATAGATATTTCTGCAAACAATGTAATAAAGGCCATTTCGAAATCAAAAGGGAAAATTATAGAATAAAATGTAAATGATTTCTTTAGAAACAAAATTAAAAATAAGAATTAATGGAATAGACTGTTAATAATATATACAGGGTGTCCCTAAACAAATGGTATATACGCTAGGGGGTGATAGAACACATCAAGACGAGAAATAGTAAATAGGAAACCAAGGGTCCCAAACGCAGTAGCGTAGCTATGTTTTTTGGCGCCCGGGGCCAGCAAGAAATTTTGCGCCCCCACCCCAATATAGATATATAATAATTTCTCTCAATTTGGCGCCCCTAGGCCTCGGCGCCCGAGGCGAACGCCCCCCCCCCTTAGCTACGCCACTGCCCAAACGTTTTCCAAAGGAGATAGTAGCCATTAAAGTTTGGGGTCCAAAATTTCAAATATACATAAAAAACGGAAAAATTGGTAGACTGATTTGCGGTTTTCACTAAAATTATTCTTTATGTTGATATTTTCTTGAAAATAACTTATAAAGATAAATTTCGAAAAATGCCGATAGAGGGCGCTTTAGACTTTGAAGTAATGAAAAACTATTTTTTGCCGTGATTTTTTGCATCTCATTAAATGGTTTTGTAAGCTTAGACTTAAACTTAAATTTTGAGCTCAAAATCAATAGTTGGGAGTGGTTAAGTAGCACAAACTGAACTGTGTTCAGAGGGTTTAAAAATCAAACAAAACGGAAAACTATAAAAGAAAAACGGAAAAATTAGTTGATTCGTTTGCGGTTTTTGCTAAAACTGCTCTTTAAATAAGTGTTTTCTTGGAAATAAATTTTAAAGATAATTTTCACAAAATGCCGATAGAGGGCGCCTTAGACATTGAAGTAGGGTACAACTATTTTTAACCATTATTTTTTTTAAATCTCATTAAATGCTTTCAAATGCTTAGATTTAAATTTTGAAATGAAATTCTGAGTCGTCGCGAGTGTTTAAGTAGTGCAAAAGTGAACTGTGTTCGAGTTAAATTTCAACTCCTGAACACACTTCAGTTTGCGTTTCTTAACCCCTCTCAACTATTCAGAATTTGAGCTCAAAATTTAAGTTTAAATCTAAGCCTACGAAACCATTTAATGAGATGCAAAAATAATGGAAAAAATAGTATTAAGATGGATTATTTCGTTAATCCAAAGTTTAAAGCGCCCTCTATCGGCATTTTTTGAAATTTATCTTTCTAATTCATTTTCAATAAAATACCGACATAAAAAATAGTTTTAGTGAAAACCGCAAATCAATCGACCAATTTTTTCGTTTTTTATAATCATTTGAAATTTAAACCTTCTGAACACAGTTAAGTTTGTGCTTCCAACTATTCAGATTTTGAGCTCAAAATTTAAGTTTAAGTCTAAGCTTTCGAAATCATCTAATGAGATGCAAAAAATCACGGCAAAAAATAGTTTTTCATTACTTTAAAGTCTAAAGCGCCCTCTATCGGCATTTTTCGAAATTTATCTTTATAATTTATTTTCAAGAAAATACCAACATAAAGAATAATTTTAGTGAAAACCGCAAATCAATCTACCAATTTTTCCGTTTTTTATGTGTATTTGAAATTTTGGACCCCAAACTTTAATGGCGGCTATCTCCTTTGGAAAACGTTTGGGACCCTTGGTTTCCTATTTACTATTACTCGTCTTGATGTGTTCTATCACCCCCTATCGTATATACCATTTGTTTAGGGACACCCTGTATATATATTTTCAAGTTTGAAATATGTTATACAGAAACGTAAGCACTGTAATACTTATTCATCTAAAATAAGTTTTATAGATTATTTTAATATAGAAAATCTGCTATTTTTGTAATATGAACTTACATACGAAAAACTTGTTAAACAATAAAAACCAACCGAAAATTTCAATATACAATAAGACTCTGCAATAATGAACTGTCTGTGGACCCAGCAATATGTCCACTATAATCAATGGTTCTCTATATCAGAATTCTTTGAAAAAAGTATTTTTTTTAGCATGTGAAATATTATTGTTAGAAAAAGTGATTGCAATTATACGTAATTTGCTTATAAATCATTAACTATTAAAATAGATAATAAATGAAATATTAAAAAGAAAAATAGTTACTTACTAAAATTTTATTTTATTTTTACATTCTATGAAAACAATTCGTGATTTTCGATTGAATACAATTAGATTTTAAATAAAGTTCATCAATTTTATTATCAACAATTAGTAAAGAATCCAATATTTTCTGGTTTTGTTATATCACTCTGAATGTGTTGGAAAATGCCTCATAATCTATGTTTGACGAATGATTTTTTTTCTTATTTTGAACTGCAAAAAAGGTTTCTATTTTTTTCTGTTTTTTCCACTACGCATTGATAAACAGATTTAATCGATTTATCTGCGTTCCTGAATTAATAGCGACTTATTTAATAAAATATTTTTATTAGTAAAAATTGGCAAATAAAAAGTCTAAATATTCCAAATTAAGTTTATGGTTACATGTCATTTAAAAAGATTATTTTGTTTAAAATTTATTTTTTATTATGAATGCATTAATCTTTATTTTATGTTAAGAAAATGTAAGTAAATTATTATTGTTATTTATTTTTGTTTGATAAAAAATAATTGATAATAAATATTTATGCTGAAGAAGGATTACATTTAAAATTATTTACTAGAACAAAACATATTAGTATTACATGAAATATTTTTTTGAATTGCAAAAGTTTTGAAAGAAAAAAGTACTTTCTATTTTCTATTTTTCCACTACGATTTGGTAAATAGATTTGATCGATTTATCTGCGTTCCTGAAATTAATAGCTATTTGTGTAATACGATATTTTTATTCGTAAAAAATGGCAAAAAAAGTCTAAATATGCCTAATTAAGTTTACGGTTAACATGTCATTTTAAAAGATTATTTTCTTAAAATTTATTTTTTAATTTTAATTCATTAATCTTTATTTTATGTTAAGAAAATGTAAGTAAATTATAATTTTTGTAACGCACCTCCCCCCTCCGCTATGCTTTTCAGAGCCCAGAGGGCGCTGTTTATCATTGGTTCCTTGCGCGGAACATTTCCCCCCCCCCCCCATGGTAGTTGTGAATTAGACCGGCATAAAAGATGTCACGCCGTTGACACTTAAAATGTTGTACGCCTTATCCAAGGTAAATAATTCTCCTGTATGTACAGCTTATGTTTTCAAACCTCATCCTGTAAATGTGTTGTGTGTTTTCGATTCTTCAAATATCAGTTACATTTTTACTTTTTTTTTTAATATAAAATAATAGATATTAAACATTTATGGTGAAGATGATACATAAAATTAATTATTTCAACAGTACATATTAGCATTACGGTAAACATTTTTTTAAATTGCAAAAACCTTGACAAAAAAAAAAAAAAAAAAAAAAAAAAAAAAAAAAAAATGTAATTTATTTTTTTTTAACATAAAAAACAGATTAATGCATTCAAAATAAATTTTCATCAAAGTATTTTTTTAAATGACATGTTATCGTAACATAAAACGTACATTACATAGAAAAAACTATTTTTTTTCCTATTGCGTATTGATAAACAGATTTAATCTATTTATCAGGGCTTCTGAAATAAATAGCCACTTATGTAATGTAATATTTTTATTCGTACTTCTGACATAAATAGCCACTTATGTAATATAATATTTTTATTCGTAAAAATTGAAAAAAAGGACTAAATATTCCTAATTAAGTGTATGGTTAACAAGTCATTTAAAAAATTATTTTGATGAAAATTTATTCTTTATTTTGAATGCATTAATCTGTTTTTTATGTTAAGAAAAAGTAAGTAAATTATTTATTTACTCTTTCTCTCTCTCTCTCTCTCTCTCTCTCTCTCTCTCTTTCTCTCTCTCTCTCTCTCTATATATATATATATATATATATATAATTGATAATAAATATTTATGCTGAAGAAGGATGATATATAAAATTATTTACTTGAACAAAACATATTAATATTGCAAGAAATATTTTTTGAATTGCAAAAGTTCCTCCTGACTGCCGCCGGCTGATTTTTTCACACACTAAGCTGCAGGTTTCACTGCAACATAAGCAATATTTAAATTAGTATAATTCCACAAATAAAACCCAGTTCTAAAAAATTAAGTTAGGATTGATGCTATCATAGATTATACATCGATACTAATAACATATTTTGTATCAGGTTGGGAAAAACATCTTTTTTTTTAAATATTTTAAATAAATTACAGAGAAAACAACATTACAATATTACCCTTTGGCTGGGCAGTCAGGGGGTTCAGAAAACAATAATTTCTATTTTCTATTTTTTCCACTACGTTTTGGTTAACAGATTTGGTCGATTTATCTGCGTTCCAGAAATTAATAGCTATTTATGTAATACAATATTTTTATTAGTAAAAATAAAAAAAAAAAAATGTCGAAATATTCCTAATTAAGTTTATGGTTAACATGCCATTTAAAAAGATTATTTTCTTTAAAATTTATTTTTTACTTTCAATGCATTAATCTTTATTTTACGTTAAGAAAACGTAAGTAAATTATCTTTTACATTTTTTTAGATAAAAAATAATTTATAATAAATATTTATGGTGAAGAAGGATGATACATAAAATTAAAATTTTATTAAGATATATAAGCATTACATAAAGTAATTTTTTTTATTGTAACAGCGATCACAGGAAAAAAAATCTATTTTCTATATTTTTTTTCCACTACGTAATGATAAATAGATTTAATCAATTTTCTGTGTTCCTGAAATTAACAACCACTTATGTAATATAAAAAAATTTTTCGTAAAAATTGGCAAAAAAGGGTTAAATATTCTTAAATAAGTTTACAGTTAACATGCCTCTTAAAAAGACTTTTTTTTAAAGTTTTTTTTTTTTTTTTTTTTTTTTTTTTTTTGAATGAAGTAATTTTTATTTTATGTTAAGGAAATGTAAGTAATTATTTTATGTTTTTGCTTGTTTGTTTGTTTCTTTATTTAGATAAAAATAATTGATAACAAATATTTTCGGTGAAGAAGGATGTTACATAAAATTACTTACTTGAAAAGTTCATATTATCATTACATAAACTATTTTTTAAATTGCAAAAGCTTTCACAGAAAACAAAATTTTCTGTTTTACCCACTACGTATTGATAAACAGATTTAATCGGTTTCTCTGCATTCCTGAAATTAATAGCCACTTATGTAATGCAATAATTTTATTCGTAAAAATTGGTAAATAAAGGCTAAATATAACTAATTCAGTTTATGTTTATTCTGACGTTTAAAAAGATTATATTGCTTAAAATTTATTTATTACTTACCCATCATACGTAGTATAGGGTAAGTCTTGAAATCGTTTTGAGCATCGAAAAAATTTTTTTTGACGGATTTACACGTTTTAGATAGTGGAGATTCCGAAAAACATATTTTTTGAAAAAAAAATTTGCCGTCCGTCTGTCTGTCTGTCAGTCAGTCAGTCTGTCTGTAAACGCTTTATCTACCGAACAAATTGAGACAGAGACGTGAAATTTTGTATGTAGTTAGCATGTAAGAATGGAACGAAGCCTATTTAATATCAGTAACCTCGATTATCCGGAACGATTTTTTTCGGACTCTCGAAAAATTCGTTGTGATGAAAGTTATGTAAAAATTTTCGAATTCTTTTGTTCTAAAGAATGGACGTAAAAGGCAATAAAATAACACACATTTTGCATATAGAACGAAGTCTATCGGATTATTAGTTGCCGAGATATTTGTAATCTTGTTTTCCACATTCTTCAATTTTTCATGACCCTGTATTTCATTCAAATTTCAATTCAGAGGTATATTTTAATTGGAAATGAGACGCTTAATCCGATGCTGTTAACTGTTAGTTAATAGAATTATTATTTTTGGAGTTATAAGGATGTTTCTTTTACGCAGTTCGGTACTACTTGAGTAGTTTGGCGTTTTATATAATTTGTCGAAATTGGTACATCAGCAGTTCTTTAATATAGCATTACTATGTATATTAACAATATTTTAATTTTGTTTATGAATTGCAATGCATTGTATAAATAGTTTTCACATGTTTTATTTTCATATACATATCCATGATGGGTAAGTGTTACGGTGGCCCCCAACGACTAGTTTTTTTTAAACGAATGTAAATTATTTAAATATTCTAAAAATTTATTCAATAAATTAATTTTAACTTATATAAAGTATTTCCTTGTAAAATATAACTAATTATGGTCTTTAAAATCAATTATTAAAAGAAAAAAATATTTCGGAAATTTGTTTTATAACTTGCAAATAAATTTTACGTTCTTAGCCCTTTATAACCTGAAAGTAATTTTAAATACAATTAAAGAAAATTATGTGTAAAATTTATTCAAGAGTATTCGATTAGGGGGTCAGTTTGGGTCAGTTGGGTCATAGTCAAACTAATTCTATCTCTATTTCTGCAAAATTTCGTATTATATGAGAGGATCAGAAGATCATTTTGCTGGGTCATAAGTTTAAGAAATTTTGATTGGTGGGTTATTTTTTTGTCATTACAGTCAAGCTAACTTTCTAGATAACGAATTGAATGACTTTGATCTAATTTTGTATTCCCTCGTTTTCAGGATCGAGAAGACCATTGGATTACGCCATTGATTTATGTGTTACTTGAAATAAAATAGTATTTCATGTGAAAGCTTTCTGAACGCAAAACTCAAAAATGCATTTCTTTTAATTTAGGTATTATACATTAGGAAATATCATCGAAAATGTAATACAAAAATATGTTCCCTTTGTCTACTTAAAATCTACGGAAACTAAGATTATAATATAAATTGGAATAATAGAAGTTAATTTAAGCCTTGCAAGAATACTACACTTATTACCCTAGATCACACAGTTTTTGACGAAAACTCATTTTTCCGTTACGCACAAATTTCAATTTATGGGCGTTCAGCAAAGAAGATGAATATCGATGAAGGTACCTATCGTCGTAGAAGTATAAGAGAATTGATGATAATGAATTTCGAAAAAATTGTCAGTAATTAGCCGAAATACTGATCTTTAAAGACACGGACGGAGTGCTATGATGCGCTATAGGCTTTCAGAGTCTAGATAACAACTTTTAATGATGTATTTCTTTAATGCAATGTCCAGTAGTAATATAAAAGCTATATTTGTCAATCTCTAAAAAACAGACAAATTTAATTAGAATCAATCACATATTTAGTATGGGATTCGCGACTAATTTGCATTGTGTAACTCTTTTAATACGCCACTCGTGTTTTTAAATGTTCATTAAAATTCTGTCGGGAAAAGCGCGATTCGAACCAATGCGGCATTTCAATTTTGCGACTTCCTTTCAAAATGCGCTTAGCACAATGCATAACCTAAACTTTGATTAAGGGTTTCATTTTAGATATAATGTAAAAATAAAAGATTATTGCTACACTGAAGTTGGCTATATGGAATTTCAAATGAAACTTAAATATCTACTACTTTTATTGTCAGTAACGAATTAAGTTCATTATACACGTTATACACAGATTAGGATAAGGATAAAGAAAAGAGTTATACAAAATAGCAATATTTGATATTATTTGGGCTTCATATCTCTTTGAATTTTCATGGTATTTCCATTGATACTTTTCAAGTATATGCAGCTATACCCAACTGTATCTTGTAATTTTTTTAGAAAGTCTCATTATTGGTTTTAGAAATGATAATTTTAATAATAAAAATAATTATTATGCTTATTGTATAGTATTCTCAGAGCATGAGGAATATACGCACTTGATCGTTAATTTAAGTAGTTAATATTTACACATACACTTCATGTCCGTGCCCGAACAGTAATTTCATTCGCAAAAGCAAGTATTACAAATTTAGAAAGGATTAAACAACGTTTAAATAACAAGAATAGCAATTATTAACCCCCTCAATCCCAAACCGCTCGAGATATATTGAGATATTTTAATTCGTATACCCTAATTCCCACCAGAAAATAAAAATATCAATATTTACTTTACTCCATAACAGACATTTCGGCAGTGTTGCCAGATTGGGGATTTGGTCCCTATTTTGGGGGATTTTGAACCTCCAGGGGATTTTTTAGGGGACAAGTAGTTCGTGGGGAAATGTTTGAGGACTATCAACATTTTGGGGGAAAAACTTGGGGAATGTTTTTCTCGATTTCATGTTAAATTTACATTCAGTCATCCAGCAACAATGAATCAATCTCGAACTCTTATTTTTATTTGGAAAATGATAATACGAAAACAGAGGTCAACGATATCAATCATTCTCGTGGTCGAGCTCATTTATACATTACACGTACAGGGGCATCACGAAGTGTCTGGAGTATCCCCACTGAAATTTAAAGATCACTAAGTGCAACAGATATTCCTAGTTATCTTGGATAGACACACAAATACATTTACACAGTTCTTTTATTAGTATGAAATCATAAAATAAAATAAATTTGCAAGACATGCAATTGTATACAACAACCACGTTGCTACAATCGAACATTGTTCCAAGATTAAATGTTTATTTTTTTGTTAATGGGGAATTTTTCCAAAAAATGCTTGATTTTTGGGGAAAAATTGTTTTTAAGTTAACTTAAAAAAATTTGGCAGTGGAAAAGCGAAAATTTAAAAATTACTATTTTGAGTAGAAACTGCGTTGGGGACTTTTTCGTAAAAAAACGCTGATTTGGGGAAAATTTTAGAAGTTTTGGGGAAATTGACTTTCGACATTCTGGCAACACTGCATCCCGGATCTAAATAAACCGAAATTAGCCGTTGAAACTTTCTGGTGTAAAGTCAGACTTTCTGAACTGCATAATTTCTGGAACGTGTTCTATCATGGGAATTAAATGGTTAAGAAAGGTGCACAAAGCTGTTCTGGATCTTCTAAAACTCCATCATCAGTGCAAATTAAAAAGTATTTCAAGATTTAAGAGACGGGAAAAAAAGGTTTTCCAAGGAAATTCGGAATGCCAGACTATTTATAATCTTTGGTTTTCCTAAGGAATTCGAATTTTTATTCTACCAGTCTAGTCTTAAGGGTGTTCTTAAATTAAAAAGGGCAACTTTATGATATATGCTTTAATTTATTTTTGTTCGGAAATGCATGAAAATAGCAGGTATTGTTATTCAGAAACTGTCTAATTGCTCTCAATTTTCTGTTTTTTTTTTTTTTTTTTTTTTTTTTTTTTTTTTTTTTTTTTTTTTAACATAATAGATTTTTTATAACAAGCCTTCAAAAGTTTCTGAGCACATTTCCCGACGAAAGCAGAAAAACTGGTCGAAAAGCAGTAGAATCACCTGACCAAAATAGCTTAGAACTGAACAGGTAATTTATTGTTCATAAAATAGAAAACTAAGTTCGATTGGAAATCGCTTCCATAGTCAAGCCTCCCAATTTTATATCTTTTTGTTAAAAAATGAATTTGCAAATGTGTGAAAACGGTTTGCGCTTGTTGAGCGCAGCAGTTGAGAACACCCTTAAGCAAATAATTAAACTAACTAAATTAATTATATTAATTATTAAACTAATTATTAGATATTAACTAATAGCTAATTCAAATGGAAGTCTGACATGAATACTAACTATAAGAGGATTTCATCTTTCAAACATGCTCTTTTATCTCAATATCTCAGCCAAAACTGCAGGTACAAATTGGCATTTTTGGTGATGGGAGGGGGAAAGGGATACTTTCACTATCTGCAAATTATTGTTATGATCGGATTTATTGTTATGAGAACTCGCAGTGAATAACCCTTGTAAGTATATTTTTTTTATTTATATCTAATTGTTTAATGATATTATGTTACAATACATTAATAATAGCTTTTTATCGAGTTTAAGTATTTTCTTTTTTATTTGTAACATAGCCTATCTAAAATGTTTTGTACAATAATTATAATTTTAATTAGATATATATATTGATTCTGAAGATAAATTTTCTGATAGAAAAAATGTGTAGATAATATTTGTTCGCTTTTCTATCAATTTAATAAAGATATGTCTATCCTTTCAGCATGCATTTAATGATAATAATATTTTTGTTCTGATAAAGTGGTTTTTTCTTCCTCATTATAAATGCAATCCCCAAATCTATATCTTCAGTGTTAATGAAATTTAATTAACCTTGTTAAATTGATCATGCGACATAATTATTTTTTCCAAGACTGTTGCATCAGTTTTGCATGCAATTTTTTTCTGTTTTTAATGAATCATAGATATTTAGATGCATAATTACTCAGTGATATCTTTTTCTACTGCTTATACAATTAACGTTGTTACATTTCTTTATAATATTTAGTTGTTTGTTTTTCAAGATTATATATTTCCTTTTTTTTAATCGATAGCCAACGTTTGGTTTATAATTTTCAGCATATTTCACTCCGAAAAATCTAGAATTGAATCACATCTTTCACAATAGCAGATAAAGCCTCTGTGTAAAAAATGTATAAAGACAGAAAAACATCGTTTAGAAATGCACAAACAATGAATGAAAAAATAGAAAATAGCCGTTTCGAATCTAAGTACCGAGATTCTTCATCAGTTAAAGATTGTGCCTTGTACTGATGAAAAGAATCGGTAGTACATTCGAAACGGCTTTTTGCTTTTTCATGCATTATTTCTGCATTTCTAAATGTTGGTTTTCTGTCTTTATACACATTTCCTTAAATACACATTTTTTTCATAATTCTCCTATTTACTCTTTAATACCCAGAGCAGATTGCGTTCCAGAAAAAGTGTAATTCAGAGTATTAGAATTCATACAAGAAAATCTAAATAGTAAATGTCCATATATTTAATAACAACCATATGTGAAACCATATGTGAAATGTATTTGAAATGAAGCCTGTGTTTCTTAATAAATATGAAAGAAAAAATGCTTTCCACTTGTTTTATTGATAAGAATTCCCTTATAGCATGCATGGTCACAGTGACGTCACAATGACGTCACTGTGAGTAACTTTGATCACATCACATCTGTGACCAAAATGCCACCACTCATTGACGTCACATTGTGACTGAGATGTGACTTTCTTAAAAAGTTTTAAAAAATTACAAATATTCTTCAAAACATGTTATTTACCTTAAAAAACATGTTTCTGGCAATTCTTATATCGTCGCTTTTGTCACAGTTTCGTCACAATGTTAATGTCAAAGTAGTCACAAATGACACATTTTTCACAAATTTGTCACACCGTGACTTCACAAAGTGGTCCCAATGTGACGTCACCAAAAAAGCTCCAAAACGGCCATAACGACTTCAAATTTTAGTCACTGTGTCCTCACATCGACGTCTCGTGACGTCACATCGACAATCGATGGTCACAAAGTCACAATGTGACTTCACAACGGCGTTGCAGTGACGTCACGCAACGTGCCTTACGCCCGTAAGACATGGTGATGTCACGGTGACGTCGTTGTGAAGTCACATTGTGACTTTGTGACCGTCGATGTGAAGTCACAGTGACTAAAAAGTCGTTTTGGCCGTTTTAGAGCTTATTTGTTACGTCACATTGTGACCACTTTGTGAAGTCACGGTGTGACCAAAATGTGAAAAATGTGTCATTTGTGACAAAATTGTCATTGAAACTGTGACTATTCTGTGACGATAGTGACAAGATCGTGAAGACATTTTGTGACATTTTTGTGAATATTTTGTTATTTCTGACGATTTTGTCACTAACTTTGTGACGGTGGCTACATTATCAATGTTGTTAAATCACACTGGGACACAATTATACAGCTATGAACATTGATACATAGTGTAAAATCAATTACATCATTTACAAAAGTTTATTATATTTTGACGATACATCTCAATTAAAGCTTGAGAGCAGCTATAAAAAGAATGTACCAAAAGAAAGTTACTGATCAAACTGCAATGCCATACAGACTTTAATCTGAGTTACATATTTTTTTTTCTGTTGCAATAAATGGGAATATTTCAGACAATTGAATATTCAATCTATCACAATCATTTAAAATTTAGCGATTTGTTGTTTAAAAAGCATTAAAATTATCAAAGAAACATTTTTGTTTAACCGTTTAAGCGGCCTTTATATTTTTTCATCAATATTTAATGATTCCTAAAATATTATCTATCAAAACATATTTTCTTATCTTATTCACTGAAGAAATAAAAGAACATTAATATAAATTTTGTATTAAATCCGTCCTTAAATTCTATAATTATGTGACAGAAAAACACGTTTAGGGCACTTAAAGGGTGTAGTAACATATATGATAAATATGTTGACGCAGTTTTTAAATCGAATAACTATTTAAAATGCAATTTAAATTTAAAACTGCAAATAGTCGAATGTTGTTTTAGATATGTAAAAAATTAAGTTCAAACATAAAAATGATAAATTATGGATATTTGTTATACTTGTGCTAAGCAAAAATTGATGTAATTCTCATGAATATTGTCAATATACAAATAAAACATTATAAAATATAGTAACTTACCTTTGCAACTATCTATTCTTAGCTATCTCTAGCCATTTTTAATTTTACAAAATTTACAAAGCTTAAATTTATATTTTAGCAACAACGATTTGAAACTAGTCCATTGATAAACGCAACTTTGATATGAAAACAAATATAATTCGCACCAATAGTATAAGTATGTTGAGAATTCTAAAAATTATATTTTGGAAGCAAATGCTATGTTGAAAGGTAGTAAAAATAAGTAAAATCTTATTTTTAAGCTCACTGAAAAAGTAATATATTTTTGGGCATGTTGCAGATATTTAGAAGAGGTAATTTTATATCAAAGCTTGCCTGCAGTAAAAAACATATAAAAACAGCTTTTTGATTAAAATAACTTTAAAAACCGATTGCTAAAAATACATCTTTATTTAAGAAAATATACACATTAAAAAATAATTATCATTAACTGTGATTTTTTAAACAACATTTCAGTATTGTTTATAAAACAACGCCACAACTACTATATTTTGCGTCTAATGTAAAATTTTTTGAACGTTTTTCCAAGGATCTGTCTGGCGATTATAATTATGATAGGATGATAAGCAGCACACATATTAGAATCTACTAAGGAAATTTTTAGAATCAAATGTGATGAAAGTTTTATAAATATGTATTCTTTCAGAAATACAGATAATATCATATTAATTTTTATGTAACACATTAAAAAAAAAAGAACAATGAACACAATATCAAATGGTTAACTACCTTTTAATGTAAATAAAGTAGGGTAGATATGCCAATCATGGGCACACTTGAGAATATCTTTCAAAATTATTTTTTATTAATAGTTATAATTATTATATTCCAGTTTTTTCAATATTATATTAATTTATCAACAATATTTAACCCTACTTATAGCCTTATTTTTCAATATGACTCACAATTTAATTTTAAATAACAGAAATATATCAAAACACTCAAAAATATAGTAATGAACATATCTCTGGTCTAGTAATTTGCATCCTCTGTTCCGGTAATGGACAACTCATATAAAGTAATAAATATAATTCTCTTTAAGACTGTATTTAGAAGCAGAATTTAATAAGAAACATACTAAGGAAACATAATAGTTATTTTCAAATGAATTTAACAATTAGGATACCAATAATTAATAAAACATGTGTGATAATCTTTCATTGTTTGTATCAATTATTGTAGCTATCAGAAGATAAATATTTTAACTATTTTAAGAGAATACTTTCAAATACTAAATATTAGGCAATTATAGCTATCAAACTGAGAGAGTAAAAATTTAAAAGGTAATAATTTAAAAAAAAATTTGGAATATTAGTTCAAAGTTTTGTCTCCCTATTTTTATCAATTAAACTTTCAGATACTACTTGTATCACTGATAATAATTAATATTACAAATATGAAAAAAAATCATATTGGGAGTTAGATATTTTAAATAATAAATAAAATAATTACAAAATAAAACTGCAGAAATGATTTTTGAGGCCACTAATCTGCAAATTTACTAGTTTAATGATTACCATAACTTTCATAATACTAATATTACATTTAATTACATTTACATGTAATTTAATTGTTTTTATTTAAATGGGGAGGTATTAAGCTCTATTTAACTATGCCCTCAAACAATATTTCCTTCCTCCTGACTGGTTTGATTGCCAGATATAAAATATACAAGTCTCGGTTATATACATAAAAAAAAGAATTAAATATTTTAATTATTATTCAATGTTTAGCAATTATATGAACGATTGATAATAATACTCTTCCATAGGCTGTTATATTTATGGAAACATGTTGTTTTAACCAGATATTTTAAATAAAGAAACAAATTAGATTAAAATTCAATTAAAATCACTAATTTAAATAACCTAATCCAAATTATAGATGGTAAAGTTTTCTATATAAACAAAATAAATAATGTATTAGACTATTAAGTTTATGAATCATTTATGTTTTTAACATGTTTCTGAAAAAATAACTAAAATCGTTCTAGTAATAATAATAATGATAAAGCAAACAGGAAAAGAAAAAAAAATCATGCCTATTTTTGTTGACGTTTTTCTATCCAAATAGAACAATTGCATCATCCAAATTGCCGAACAAGTTAAGTTCAATATTAATTATTGTGACACAGACTGAAATCATTTTCACCAAGTCGGTGCCACAATAATTCTCTTGAACTCATTTTTTGCTTGATATATCAGCTAAAAATTGCTCTTGAGGATTTTCTTGTATAAATTTCTAAATCCGTTTCAATACGCGCACATAACTGCTATACGCTCTCCAGTAAACTTATTTCTGGCACCCTAGAACTTTGATTTATTCTTCAGTAAAAAGTCGTGTGCAGACGATCATAAATTTTTTAATTCGCATGACCGTTTATTTCATTTTGCAAACAAAATATTTGGAAGTTAAATACACAATAATTTAATAAGAGTGTCTCCAGCTAAACTTTTTTATTTGATGAATTTGATAATTTAATTTATCTTTTACTTTTTTCAGTTTCAAAACAATTCCAGTTAATAATGATTCACAAGCTTTTTATTTTATTTTATTTTATTTTATTTTATTTTATAAATAATATTAACAATTAGAGTTTATTAGATAAAACATAGTTTAAATTTTTAAAATGTGTAAAGGTAAATTTAGTGGTGATAATATATTTTTGAAGCAAAATTATCAAACGCAGCAAATACAAATATTTTTTAAAAATAAAAAAAGTCTTATAGAAAATAAAAAGTTTTTCTTTGTCAATCTGTAAAATGTGCTACGCGTTTAAATAATTACAAGCGCATCTAAAAATTACTGTCAGTAATAGGATTCTAAAAAAACTTATCTTAAATTTATTATATTTTGCTGTTTTTCACATTTCCTGAAAATTCATACAAATCATAAAGATTATGATGGATGATGTTTCGCACAGAGTCGAATTGATAGATAACTACGAAAGTTTATTTCAAACTTGTTTTTTCTCTGGAAAGTAAATATTTCAAGCTATTGACTATAAGTATTATATGTATTACATTGATTATAAGTATTCAAGATTGCTTTCAAGATAATTCATTCCGGATTTTTTTTTTAAAGCGAGATAAAATTTTATTACGATATTAGAATATAATCAAACTTTTAAATAAGCAACAATAATCTACAAACAGTTTATTCGGATTCGGAATTGCATTTAAAAAAATGAATGGCAATATTATTATTGTAAAAGAAAAAAAAAAACTTTTTTACTTGCAATACTTTGTGTTTTTTTTTTCTTTCCCGAACAATATATATATATAAACATAAATAAAATGATGCATAGTTGTTTTAAAAAATGTTGAAATTGATAGATAGTTATAAAAGTTTCTATTAAGCTTGTTTTTTCTCTAGAGAGAAAACTTCGCAGTTTGGTTTCAAAATATTTCATCCCAGATATTTTTTAAAGTGAAATAAAAATTTATTATTCTATTAGTAAAGAATTAAAATTTTAAATAAGTAATATTAATCTGCACACTGTTAATTAAGATGCGGAAGTGCAATGTTAAAAGAACTATCAATAGTAGAGTGATTAAAAAAAAAATGTTCTTTTATTTACTATAACTTTTCCTTTTTCCTATTTCCCGAACATTCAAACCAAATCATAAATAGCATGATGCATAGCTGTTTTTAACAAAGTTGAAATTGATAGATAGTTATAAAAGTTTTTATCAAACTTGTTTTTTCTCAAGAGAGAAAGTATTGAAGGAAAAATAGAAGTTTTCAAAGAATATACTATCTCATATTTTGACATGAAATAAAAAGGACAAGCCTTTGGAAAGTATACAGTAATCTTTTTCAACTAGTTCTGTTTATTTTAGAAGCGTAATGTTATTGTTTAAAACAAGAATTTTGAAAACATATTCAGATGAGTGACAAAGAATGTTCTTTTAATTGCAACATTAAACAAGTCTGAAACAAAATATTCTTTTTTTTTATGTAAATAAGGATAATAACAATAAAAAAATAATAAATAACGGATATTGTTCAAAATACTTCAAAATTAGTTTAATTTTTTTTTTTAATTTTATGAATTTTCATTTCAAATTTAATATTGAATATAAAATTGGCACCTATGTAAAGCATGCATCTGAGTGAATTTGTTTTTAAACGACTTCAGAGAAAGAAGCTTTTCTCTTTAAGCCTTAAGAATATATACAAAATTTCATGTCTGTATGTATCCATGTATGTATGTACAGGGTGATTCAAAATAAGGAGGCAAAAATAAAAGGGCAAAGCAAGTATAAAAAAAAAAGAATTAAAAAAAACCACACAAGGTCATTGAGTCTTAAATAAAATCCTTGGCCGCTAGAGGGAATTAATTGCAAAGTACATTTGCCTATGCAAATATTAATATACAGTGCAATATTATTTTCCGGGACTACGATAGCTGTGATGGATATTAAAACCTTTCATCAAGCATAACTCAAAAATATTTGTCGGATTTCGTTCTAATTTATACCAGTTGGTACCTATCAGGATAACCTATTGAAGGCACTTGTAATGAAGAATAACTTTCAAAACTTTAGGAAAGCATACTGAAAGAACAGATTAAAAAAAGCACAATTTAACTACATTCGACATAGCAATTTATCATATGTCATTTTCATAGATAGGTTCTTTTCGTGGGAACCCTATTAGAGCACATGGAGCAAAGAAAATGCGCACGCACGATTATTAAACAGTAAAAACGTATATTTAAATAAAAAAAAAAAAGAAAAAAAATCTCTCTCTCTCTTTTTTTTTTTTTTTTTTTTTTTTTTTTTTTTAATATTTAAAAGAAAAAGAAGCCACAATGAATTAATATTTCACATTTTGCGATCATTTAGCCACAGCCTTTTTCAGTCGCCAAAAGTATTTTTTATATTTCGCGTGTGAATATTAAAAATAATTATTTTATATTTAAATAAAATATTTTGATTTACGACATGATTTATTCTTATTTTATTTATTTATTTATTTATTTATTTTTGTTTTAGTATTTTAAATCAAATATGTATTTTTCTAGTGTACGGGTCTTATTTTTAGCTTTTACACAAAATGAACTTTTTTATATTTTTACTATACGCAAAACATCCTAACACAAAATATTAAACATGAAATGACACGAAATTTTCTGTACTTCTTTTGCAAATGTCTTTTGGAAAAATAGACTACACTCATGTTAGTATATTAAATACTATTTTATTTAGAATAAAAGACAAACTTGAGACAAATTTTGCAATTTTTTTTATTACATTTACACTTAACTGCCATATTATATGAGTTAGAGAAAATAATGCGTGTAGTCTAAATCTTAGAGAAGATTATTCTGTTTATTATGCAATTAACTAAGTATCAATGCATTGTTTTATTTTATCACGTTTTGCGGAAAAGCCAATTTTTGATATAATTTTGACTATTTTTATCTTTAAAAAAATTAAATAAAATTTTTATGTATTTTTTTTTTCAAGTTTTAAGGTAAATGCCATTATAAAAAATCCATAACAAGAGAAAATTTCATAAAACCACTTCCAAAGGTGTACGGATACCAACCCTTTAAGCGGCCTAACCGGGGTTTTCCGTCATGTAACTTTTAGAAATAATGGCTGATTTAACATAAAATCAATATTAAAATTAATTTTTTGAAGTTAATAAGTTAAATAAATATGTAAGTTTGTAAAAAAAAAAAAAAAAAAAAAAAAAAAATCATATTAATACTTTTTATAGATACTATTTTATTAATTGTTAAAAATGAATGGAATATTTTGCAGGCCGCTTAAAGGGTTAAGAAACATCTGTCTTTTATTATAGTATATATTACGAAGAACGAATATTTGTATTTTTCAACGTTTTTTGACCAAAAAAAAAATCTATTTAGCCTATACGTTTTCCATAAACGACCACAAGGGAGCATCTATAGAACTAAAAATGTCTTTTCACAAAATACTCTTCGTCTGAATGTGAAAGTGTTTTTTATCTTCTAAGTAGAAACTGCTTATCTTTATCTATTTATATACCAAATGTGTCGCCCAGAGAGCTGTTTCTCTATAATTTATTTTTGAGAAAACGACAACACATATGATTAAAAATAGATAAACATGGTCATCTGCGAAAAATCTCCCAGCATTGTTTTGCAAGGAAAAATAATTATGAAAGAAATTTATAGGAAAAGGAAAACAAGCGATATTATATTTGTAGTTGTGTTAGATTTATGAAGTACTTAAAACACTTGAAGTACTTAAAAGTTTGTACATAAAACTGTAAATTTCTATTGGATAAAAGAAAATTTCGAGATTAAATTAACATTGCCTCTATTGATAATATTTACAAATATCATGTTAACATTGCAATTTTTACTTCATGAATATCATCTAAGACAGAATAAAATATTAAATCTAACGCTCTAATTGTTTTATATCCAGCCACTGAGCTATCTTAGTAAAAGGGTTTATTTGAATATTTGTATTTAAGAGGTAAGAAAATTTTTTAGAATATTTATATTCACGAATAACATATTCCTCTACATTTTTACCTACCTGAGTAATAAGGTTTATTTGCATATTGATGTTTAAGAGAAAAATAAATAAAATCTTTGATATATTTTATTTTATTCACGAACATTTATTTTGTGATAATTTGACAATTCAAAGATAGTTTTTATGAAATATGGCAAAAAGCATCCCCCCCCCCTTTCAAAGAAAAAAAAAAAAAAAAAAAAAAAAAAAAAAAAAAAAAAACTAATAAAACGATATACATTCTATCGATATTTGATTTGTTTAATATTTTTCTAGTAAATGCTATGACGAAAGAATAAAAATATTTTTTCCAACATTTTATGACAACAAAAGTCTATTTAGCCTATACGTTTTCCATAAACGACCACTAGGGAGCATCTATGGAACTAAAAATGTCTTTTCACAAAATACTCTTCGTCTGAATGAGAAAGGTCTTGTTGTTTTCTAAGTAGAAAATGCTTATCTTTATCTATTCATATACCAAAATGTGTCGCCCAGAGAGCTGTTTCTCTATTATTTATTTCTCAGCAAACGACAACACATATGATTGAAAATAGATAAACATGGTCATTTGCGAAAAACTTTCCATCGTTATTTTGAAAGGAAAAAGAATTATGAAAGAAATTTATAGGAAAAGGAAAGCATGCGCTATTTATTTTATTTGTAGTTGCATGATTTTATATGTATATTTGTATATTTAATTATAGATTCTACTTGTATATTTATGATAGTTCAATGTGCCTGTGTATAAAATTTTAAATTCCGATTGATATTTAAAAGATAAGATAAAATATTTGATATATTTTTATATTCATGAACAGAGATATTTTAACAATTAAATGATTGTTTTTATAAAATATTGTAAAAAAATAAAATCGCTATATATTTGAGCGATATTTGATTAGCTTAATATTATTCCAGTATATGCAATGATGAAATAATAAAAATATTGTTTTTTTCCAAAGTTTTCTGGCAACAAATATGTTCAGCCTGTACATTGGAGAGCATCTATAATGACCATTAGGAAGCATCTATAAAACTAAAAATATCTTTTCACAAAAGTCTCTTCATCTGAATCAGAAAATGTTTGATGTCTTCTAAGTAGAAACGCCTTTACCTTTATCTATTCATATACCAAATGTGTCACCCAGAGAGTTGTTTCTATATATGTTCTTTCTCTAAAAACATCATTACATAAGATTGAAAATAGATAAACATGGTCATTTGTGACAAACCTTCCCGCATTGTTTCTGAAGAATAAAAATATATGAAAGGAATTTATAGGAAAAGAAAAACATGCGGCATTATATTTGTAGTTGTGCTATATTTATGAGGGTTTAATGTGTCTGTGCATAAAATTTTAAATTTTTATTGGATAAAAGAGAATTTCGAGATTAAATTAACATTGTCTCTATTGATAATATTGAGTCTAAATATCATGCTAACATTGCAATTTTATTTCACGAATAACGTATAAGACAGACTAAAATAATTAAACATAACGCACTAATTGTTTTATATCCAATAGCTGAGTTACCTTAGTAAAACTGATTATTTGCATTTTCATATTTAAAAGGTAAGAAATATGTTTAGAATATTTATATTCACAAGTAACATATTCTTCGACATTTTTACTTACCTGAATAATAAGGTTTATTGCTAAGAAATTGCTAAGAAAGAGTAAATGTATGAAAATTTTACAAATGCTAGATTAAGGTATTTTTTGAAACAATGCTTGGAGAAATTTTTAATCCATATAATATGTATATAAATCTATTCTTCAATTAAAAAAAATAAACACCTTTCTTTTTTCTTTGTTTATGTTCTTATAAATGCATCGCTCAAGCAGTTCTTGCGCTGTAATTTAGTTGTCTGAAAGTGACAATATATATTTTTGAAAATGGATAAACAGAATCATGTTCGAAAAAACTTCCAGCATTGTTTAGAAATAGCACGGAAAGATCTAGAAAATTGCTAAGAAAGAGTAAATATATGACATTTTTATAGATAAAAATGCTATATTTATGTGGTGTTTGAAAGAATGCTGGGAAAGATGCATTATGGGAAGATTTTTAATCCATAAAATATTTTTATAAATCTATTCTTTAATTTAAAAAATGTTAGGTATCTTTTTTCTTCCTCCTTATGTTCCTATGAATGTACCGCTCAAAGCAATTCTTGCACTATAATTTAGTTGTTTGAAAATGACAAGATATATGACTGAAAATGGTTAAACAGAGTCATATTCGAAAAAACTTCCAGCATTGTACAGAAATCGTACCGAAAGATCAAAGAAATTTTTAAGGAAGAGTAAATATTTGAAATTTTATCGATACAAATATACTAAATTTATGTGGTGTTTGAAAGAATGCTTGGGGAAATTTTTAACCATCAAAATATTTTTATAAATATTTTCTTTTATTTAAATAATTGTGGTGTAAGTCCGCTATTTTCAATTACTGAACGGAAAAGAATTAACCAGTTAAGGGGTTAAGGTTGTGTTTGAAAGAATGTTTGATGGGAACGAGATTAAGAATGGGACGATTCTTAACCATAAAATTTTTTTCATAATTCTAATTTTCAATTAAAAAAGAATTATTTATTTATTTATTAATTATTATTATTATTATTATTAATGTTATTACTATTATTATTATTTGGAACGGAAAAGAATTAACCAGTTAAGGGGTTAAGGTTGTGTTTGAAAGAATGTTTGATGGGAACGAGATTAAGAATGGGACGATTCTTAACCATAAAATTTTTTTCATAATTCTAGTTTTCAATTAAAAAAGAATTATTTATTTATTTATTAATTATTATTATTATTATTATTAATGTTATTACTATTATTATTATTTGGTTTTCTGAAAATGACAATATATATGACTGAAAGAAATTGGATAAACATAGACATATTTCAAAAGACGTCGTCGTGTAATGTTTACAAATTATTCGTAAAGATCAAAGAAATTGCAAAGAAAGAGTAAATGTACATGAAATTTTTGAGGAAGAAATGCTAGATTAAGATGTTTTTTGAGAGAATGTACCGTATGGTTATTATATAAGTATCTGTATTTATTAGCATAAGGATAGCTCTCTTTAGCTTGAGGTAATAACCAGTGTTGAATTCAGGAAGTGGCCCGAGAGGGACATTCCCCCCGGAGCAATGAAATGTCCCCAACAGGGAAGTGTAAAAAATTGCTAATCCCCCCCCCCCCCTGGAGCCACAAAAGTCCCTCCCGGAGAAAAGTATCTGTATTAAACACTGGTAATTAATAACTCAACTGAAACCAGAATCGGAGTACTTTCTATATGAGAAGGGAAAATCCAATAGAACAATGAAAAAATAGTAGCAATTATCACCAACAGATGGCGCAAGGGTCCTGTCAACACAAAAGCTTTTGTAAGTATTGCCGATAACGTTGTAAGATGCCTCTCAGTTCAAGGGCGGATCTGGAGAGTCCTCAAGGCGGGGGAAGGGGGGGCGATTTTAGAAATTTGGAGACTCGACTTTAATGCGTGGGTCGGGGCTAATATTTTTACTGCGGGTCATGTTGCTTTTATTTTTTGCTGCGGGTCGGGTCTGGGTCCGGTTGACTTCTAGTTTTTGCTTGGGTCGGATCTGGGTCCGGTTGACTTCTAGTTTTTGCTGTGGGTCGAGTTTGGGCCCAGTTGATTTCTAGTTTTTGCTGTGAGTCGGGTTTGGGTCTGGTTGACTTCCCTTTTTTGCTGCTGATCGGGTGAACTAATGTTTATGTTGTGGATCGCATTAGCAGGATTTCCAGGTGTTTTTATTCAGAAATTATGGCGTTATCCATTTTTTGATAAAAGCATATTAAGAAAATACTATAAAAATTATCGTTTTGAATAGAATTTCTGGAAGCGACAGCATGAGAAGGTAGAAAAATCTGCAATCATTTGGCATGCGAGGAGAAAACTGCGTCCGTAGCAAAGCAAAATGTGGCGCCCCCCTACTTAACTTTTTCTTGAAACAGGCCAAAAATTACGCTGGTAGCAAAAATTTGTTGCCCCCTAAATTTCCGCATCCGGGGCGACAGCATCTCTCACCCGCTCCCACCTTTCGCACGGCGCTGCATATTGTCTGTCCAACACATCTGGAGAACAATTAAGTCTAATTCCAGCCCGGCTCCTCTATATGTAGAAAAACAATGCAAGCCTGATCTCGGGCCGGTACGAGCCTGCTAATGAAAATATTAAACCCGGGTTACACACAATATAATTCTCCGATGCCGATCTCTACACTGTAAAAGTTACATTTCTGTATAGATGTTGCCAAACTAGTATCGACTGGGGACACACACTTATACTTATTCTCATTAAACCCATATAATTGAAAATAGCTCATATTTTAACGTTCCTGCTTAAATCTTTAAAAAGAGCAATAGACCCGCTATTTTTTTTTTTTTTTTTTTTTTTTTTTTTTTTTTTTTTTTATCGGCTCGGCCCATATAGCCCAAATTATTTTAATTTTGCTGTTCCGTTAGAAAATTCGGAAACATTTCGCCGACTCGTCCAAGCCCAGACACGTGCATACGTCTAGACTGGGTCAGACACAGACTGAAATTTAACTTTCTTTCCGAGTCGAACCCCGACCAGGGAAATTTTGGTCAGTACGAACTAGAGATAAATTCGGGCTCTTATTCCACAGCCCGGTCCCGCCTGAGCCAGAAACATTTTGCGGCATCAAGAGCAAAAGCCGGGTAATGAAATTATACAGTAGAAAAAATTGTATAATACTTATAAAAACTGTTCCAAAAGTAATTATAATTTTAAAGCTATTTTTTATATAAAAAAGGCTGCTAAACGGAAAATTAAATTTAATATTATCAAAAGAACAATTTGGTATGAAATAAAAATATTCTTTACGCATAAGAGGATTCTCATATTTTGTCTCTGTTTTAATAAGAAAATAGTATGGACAATGGACATGTTAATAAAGTTTGTTTCATGAATAAATGCATGGAAACTGTCGAAAATACTGTATATTATCTGTCAAATCGAACAGCATTTTTATATTTTCTGTGAAAAATGCACATTTTTAACTATAACCATTTCATTATTCATAACAAGCCTTCGTTATAGGCATGACCCAGAAAATAACCTCAAATTAAATTTTTAAAGTTCAACACTTTTTTAGGAACAGAGGAAACTCTCGACTGCAAGAATATGGTAAATACATTTACTTATCGCTATGGCATCAGCAGAGATCCCAAAAGAAATGATAATTACTACAGTTATTTCCATATGAAAAGCGATCACGATTGTATACGTTGTGTATACTAGAAATTTAAATCATTTGGTAACCGCACACTAAAATCAAAAGAAAATATTCTTTTCGCGTTAGATGTCTAAATAATAATAAACGATCCAATTGCAAAATAATCTCTGCCTCAAACAAAAATCGAACTAAAGACAAATTCATTATTCCCGCCTTTTTTCGTAGGCGCCGGGTCGTAGGTCGTCGGCAATGCTTGAACATAAATCTACAGATGTAGAAATGACTAACTGTTTTTATTTTTATTTTTATTTATTTTTTTTAATAGCATTGAAATACTGAAAAGAAAAAAAATGTGCTTCACTTTCATATTTTTCAAAATAGCAAGATATTGATTTGAAAAGGAATAAGTACTAATTTTTAAGGGGGAAAAGTTTTTTACATTTTTCTATTCATCGATAAATAAAATTTTCAGATTTCAGAAAAAAAATGAGTCCGAATCCTAGCATAAAATCAGAGCACGATCTCGTATCGGACACGGTCTAAGTCTGAACCCGTGTCATCTATAATGCAGACATCTAAGAAGAATGACTCCAGGCCAGACTCGATCTGGAAGAAAAATAAGTCAGGCCCAACCCAAATCTGCAGAATAATAATAATAATAATAATAATAATAATAATAATGATCATAATAGTATCAAATAAATAATGGCCAAGTTTTGAAAGCGGTAAGACCAGACACAGCCCGAGCATCGCGAAATTAAAAAGACGCGGCCCGGTAGGGGGGCGCCGGATTCTAGTTAGGATTTAACTCATTTCTTGCAAGGATGCATGTATTTTTGGGAAACTTTTATTAGCCTAAGAAGTGAAGACGATCGCCCCTTCAGACCCGCCATTGGGCCCGACCCAAATCTGCAGAAAAATAATGATCACGATATAGCCCGGTTCTGAAAGCCAGAAGACCTGACCCAGCCCGAACCTCGCGAATTTAAAAAGGCGCGGGTCGCGCCGGAATCGAGTTAGGCTTCAATTCATTTCCTGCGAGGATGCATGTCTTTTTAGGAAACTTTTATTAGCCCAAATAGGGGGGGGGGGGGCGATCGCTCTTTCGCCCATCCCTACATCCGCCATTGCATCTCCCCCCTTAAGCTGCTATTAGATTCACGAACTTTTAGGTGAGACAAACTTTTCAGCGGATTTTAACTCCAACATTTTCCCGTTCAAAGGGGGACAAGGGTTATAATAGTCTTTCAAAAAGTCGGAGGAAAAGCCGGAAAACCAGTTTCTACTCGTGCTAGGCGTTAATATTTATTGCCTTCTAGTATCAATCGCTTATCTCTGATTCGTTGAAACGTTCGATGTTGGATGAAAAATTTGGGCTGGCCTAGACTTTTTTGCGACTGCCGAAAAAAGTTGGGGAGACATTGCAGATTGCTATTACACGCGATGTTGGGAGAACATTTCGCAAAATGTTCGAGTGTTGGCTCAAAAGTCTTACAGAATGTTGGTGAATCTAATAGCGGCTTTATGGTCTGGTTCCATCCCAGACCGAGCGTTTACCTGAAGGAAGAACGAAATCCACACTAGGCCCGCCCTGAAAAGAAAAGTGTGGCTCGATCCCGCTCTACAGGAAAAAGTAAGACTCGACCCGCCAGGTTCTGAAAGTGTTAAAACCTGATCAACTTCCGTGACTTAAAAATGGCGCGGCACGGGTTGGGCCGAGCCGGTCTCGAGTTTAAGTCCAATACTTTTTCCGTGCGAGCATCTAATATCGTTTTTCAGACTCTCTATTGGGGGGCGATCGCCCCATCGCCCCATCAACCATTGTCTCAGTTTTCTAGATTATGTTTTGATTATAAAATTTACTTATATAAGGACGGCAGAATGAAGGCAGAAATGATCGATGCTTAAGTTTTATTATTACAACTGCTTTTGCACCGACATAACCCATAGCGCCATTTATTAGTTGCTATTGAAACTATTTTTTTAATTGTACCTTCGTCAATCTTTTTGAATAATAAGTACACCGTTTTTGCTTTCGTTCAAGTTATTCCTTTAAACTACAAATAGCTTCGAATAAAGATATTTATATTATAACCACTCGGTATTTATTTATTCTCTTATCGAACACAAAAAACTATTATTTCTTAATTTAGTATATTGCTTCATTATTTGAACGGAAACAACATTAAAATCTTGAAAACAAAAAACAGATATTAAATGTCTTTTTTAAAAAAAAATTATGACTGTATTTTATGTTATTTTTCAAAATTTTAACTTCTATCCTGCTATAAATCACAAGGTCTTTAGTTACATTCATTTGTTATTATTGTGACATTCAGAAGAAATTTTCACAAATACTGTACTATTGTACTATTCCAAAATATATTTAAGATAAATTTGATAATACCATTTAAATGCTATTCTTCTTCTTCTATTAATTGCTTTCCACTTATATAAAAATATCAAATTTGTAACAAACGTTTGATTTATTATATGCACGAGTAAAATGCTTCTTTTCTCATTTTTCACGAATTATATATATTTTATCTGAGTACAGTACAATGATGTTTAATTATTTACAACAACTTTATCCTATTTATATAATATAATGAAACATTTAGCAGTATATTTGAAAATTTGCTCTGGTATTCACAAGAATAATAATAAAGATTCATCCTTTATAGATCGGCAGGCGGAAGTACATACAATCACCTCATCGAGTTCAAGGTTTAAATTCCAAAATTAGTTAAAACTCGATTCACATATGAAAACGCAATCGGTCTGCCAAGTAGTAGCTTGGTAGAAAACACATGAAAATCGGTTGGTTGATTTTTGTCGTCCGATTATCTACGCTAATGGGATATAGGACCAGGGGGAGTGCCCTCCGTGGGGGTCTTTCTAAGGGAACCTAACCCGTATTTACGCAAGGTTCGAAGAAAACCACGGAAAACTCCGAACGGTTAGGCCGACAGCCGCGATTGGGTTCGAACCCAGCACCTGCCGTCTACCAGTTGAGAGGTCCGAACCTCTCGGCCACTGGTGGGGCCATGAAAATCGGATTTTAGCATCTTACTCGTAGGTTTACCATTGTGCTTTCCTGCACCCAAAGGTATGAAATTATGGAGAATTGGGAGTAGGAAAAAACAACAGTCGACCTATAAATCAATCGTCGGGTTTTCTAGTGTTTTCCATACAGATATGACTTGGCAGACCGATTGCTTTTTAACCTCTTCAGACCTGAGGTACACAAATGTGTACCACCATTCTTTTCCTAATAAAAACTAAACTGTTCGATTTTTTTGCATTTTTACTTTATTTCTATGAAGTTGAATGTTATTTGCTTTAAAACAAAACCAATAAATGTCAGCACTGATGAATATTACCTCATAAAATAAATAATATTTTTATCTGAGTGTGGATGAGACATCGGGGACAAGAAAGTAAGAAATGTCCATGATTATTTAACTTAAATGCGTTACAATAAAAAAGGTTGGGGATTTGCTGATCAGTTACTTATTTAAAGACCTTAATTTTGTTATTGTGCAAAATTTATATTACTGTTGGTTAAATTGATGTTTTAAGGGGATTAGTACTTTTATATCCATATTTATAAGCCTAAATTACCAGTCCCCTAAAGTACTGATTTCATAAAAATGACTTTTTTTGTCATCTATAGTGTCATTTCGATTATGCAAAAGCAATAAATAAATATTTGTAGAGTTATTTTATGCTCAGGTCTGAAGAGGTTAATATACGAATTGAATTTTAACTAAATGTGGAATTTCAGCCGTGAACTACTTGAGGTGATTATTTGAAATGCCGCCTTCCGGTCACAGATTTTAGCAAACATTTTATATGACATTTTTTCATATTTCACTGCAAAACAATGTTACAAGTTATGTGAAAACACATCAAGTATTTTTCAATATAAATGCTAAATATATATATTTTTTAATCTTAAATAACGGTGGAAGACTCCTTCGAGATTCCAAGGATAATTCTTGCGTCTTTAAACCCCTCATTGCACCATGAAATGTAAAAAGGAAAAAAAAAAATCTGTGAATTTACGGTAAAACTACTAGTAGCAAAGTAGCTAGACACTTACCGTTTCGTTAGTAGATTTTCCCTTTTGGAAAATAAAAGAAAGGAAAACTCCGTTTGAAGAAACGGTAACTTTACGTTACAAGGTTTGATTTTTAATGATAATAATTTAATTTAAATTAATGAACCGAACAATCATCAAATAATTCGAACTTTCCGAGTGACTCTGAGCTGCTATATTCCTTTTATTTTTATTTATTTATTTTATATACAGAGGTGTGAAAATTATTAGAATAATTGCGAAATTTTTAATAAAATCTTGTTACATTAAAAATATAACACATTATTTTTAAAATATTCATATATTTATTATTTAGTGTGCATTTCACACTTTTTATTGAAGATTTGATACGTTTTGGCATACTTTGTATGAATTTTTAGCTATTAATTTGCATTTCATTGTCATAGTGCCAAATTCGGATGAGTCTTTCTATCAGATCATTTTTGTTTGTGATGCTGCAATTCTTTAAATTTTTAACTACAATGCCCCAAAGATTCTCTATGGGTTTCATATCTGGGCTATTTCTAGGCCATAGAAAGTTTTTTATATTTTTTTCAACGAAAAATTTGGTCACAGATGAAGCTTTATGACACGGAGCTTCATTATGAATGAATATGAAGTCTTCATTTGGAAATCAATCTTTTTATTGTGAAATTAGACTTTGTTCAAGCACTTTTCCATACCGTTACTGCTTCATATTGCCTTCTACAATATATAAAAGACCAGTATCCTAAGAAAGCATCACGATCTAAACCATTAATTTAGTAGGATGTTTAACTGTTTGTACTATGCAATTTCGGAAAAATTCTTCACTGGTACTTCTTCTGAGATACTGAGTGCTTTTTTCTGATATGGCAAACATTGATTCATCAGAAAAACATACCTAAAAGATAAACAATTCCTTAAAATATGTAATTTGTTGAGAAATATTCTTAAAAGAAGTTTACGAAGAAATTTAAAAACAGTTTTACTTTTTTAGCCAGTATGCAAAAAATATGATTTCAAGAAAAGAAATTAACAACTTAAGTTTAATTGATTAATTAAGGGAAAATTAATATTTCTCAACTTACTTCAGTAATTTCTCAATTGTTATTGCACAACTTTTGCCCAAGCAAATCTCTTCTTTGCCTTAGAGGATGTGATTTTAACCTTTTTTTAAGATGACGAGCACTGACTCCAACTGAGCTAAGCTTTCTACGAATATAAGAATCACATACATTTATTCCATACGCTTGTAAAATGATTTTTACTTTATGGCCAGTTGCTCTTCTGTTAGCCTTAACAATTTTAATTAATTTATCTTCTATTTTTGCAGTAAATTTACCAATCCTTCCACATATCCTTATTCTAAAAGTTTCATATTCACATTTGGAGCTCAAAAATCTTTATATTCTATACACAGATGCTTGCAAAATTTCTGCTTTTTTAGCGATTTCGTGCACTGTATCGTTATATCTTGAATGAGACACTTTATCACAGCTAGTCTTCTAACAGAAATATCACTTGCTTTACCCTTAATCATGAAATAATCCTTTGACAAACGAGAAAAAGCTGTCAGTTAGCATAAGCTAATCAAAATAGCGAACAGATTTGTTTTAAAAATAAACTAATACTAACTCAAGAAAGGGTAAAAAAAATACTAACACAGCAAGCAGACAAAATTTAAATTGAATTTTACATTTGTTTGCTAATCAAACTGACTCTTTATGCAATGGAAACAATTTGACTACTTTGGTTAAAGTACCTTTCTTTTTAAAAAATGGCAACATTTAAATTTTTTTTATCCCCAAAAATAATTTATAGGAGTTCAAAATTGAGTAGACCAACAAAACAAATTACCTTTCTTGAAAAATTGCAAGTATATGCAATATTAATCAAGAAAAACTGAAAAAATCACAATTATTCTAATAATTTTCACACCTCTGTAACTTACTTCAAGACGTCCTGAGGATCGAACGCAAGAACTGCAGAATAGCGACAGAATTTGACAGCGGAATAGGTCCTTACTGGCCAAAACTGCTAATTCCAGATTGTACAAAGTATGTCTTTTATAAGTTAATGGGAAAATCTGTTTCGTTTTACAAAGATTTCTTTTCAATATATTCGTTAGAATGTTCGTAAGCGATATATATATTCTTTTTTTTTAGACCAATGCATAATAATTATTTTTTTAAATCAATTTTAATTTTTTATTAGTTTAAATTTTAAAAATATCACTGTTCAAAGTGCGTTCGTTATTATGTAAATACGTAGCACCTATATAGGTCGTTCAGTCCGTCCGTCTGTCCGCATATAACAACGCTAAAACTACACAACCGAATCGTTTGAAATTTAAACTACATAATTATTACAAAATTTTGTCGAATCATTTCAAATTTTATGAAAATCGGATGCACAGATCAATTACAGGGGTAATCAAAAGTATTCCATTACATTACGGTCAATGGGGAAAAAAGTTTCAAACGCATTTTAATCGTTTGAGATTTAAAATACATAATTATTACATAATTTTGTCGAGTTATTTCAAATTTTTTTATAATTGGGTGCATAGATCAATTACACGGGCAATCAAAAGTGTTCAATTATATTATGGTCAATGGGGGAAAAGTCTCAAATGTATTTTATACGTTTGAAATACATAATTATTGCATAATTTTGTAGAGTTATTTCAAATTTTATGAAAATTGAATGCATAGATCAATTACAGGGACAGTCAAAAGTATTCCGTTACATTACGGTCAATGGGGGGAAATGTTTCAAATGCATTTTAATGGTGTTACACTCATTCGAAATTAATAAAATTTATATGCAACTATAAAGAACATATTACAATATACATTTTACATAATTTCTGGTGCAAAGAACGCTTGTTATTGAAATACAAGGCCACACAAAAGTATTCCATTACATAATGGTATAGGGAGAACTTTGTTTGATGAGCGTTTTAATTATAATTCACTATTTACAATTTTATGAGATTGATATATGAGAGTAATATTTTTAAAACTTCGTTATTGTACGAACGCATCCCATTTGCTACGCTTCACGTGCAATTTCCAACTTGTTTTTATTGGATGTATGAAAAGAAATTGATTCATTTTTTACAAAAATAATGTTATTGGCGGTTTTTTTTTAAATTGTCGCACACAATTTATTTATTTTTTTGGGAGGGCTAATTAGTTAAAACATTTTTTAAAGAAGAAATAAGAGAAAAACGTAATTAAAAGGGACGCTTTGTGTTTTCATTAATTTAAGGCGCTAGTGGGATTTGAACCACAATCTAAGCTCGCAACCAATTTGTGGTGCGGTGCTTGACCACTCGGCCACGGAGACCACCCGAAAGCTGAGTGTCTCCGTTTTTGGTTTCTATCTTGATCCGTTTCATTATTTCCAGGAAATATAGTGGAGTTTTCAGATTTTTAACGGAAAATGCCCTTTTGTTGTGAAAAGGGACTTTTTCTGTGAAATTCAGGATGGTTGGTTAATTGGTTGATTTTTGTCGTCCGATTATCTACTCTAATGGGATATAGGACCAGGAGGAGTGCCCTCCGTGGGGGTCTTTCTAAGGGAACCTAACCCGTATTTACGCAAGGTTCGAAGAAAACCACGGAAAACTCCGAACGGTTAGGCCGACAGCCACGATTGGGTTCGAACCCAGCACCTGCCGCCTACCAGTTGATAGGTCCGAACCTCTCGGCCACGTGAAATTCAGGAAAAATATATCCGTGAATTTCAGATTTTTTTTAACTGTGTGTGCTATATCTCGCACATACCTAAAAGCATTATAATTCCCTTTATGTGTCATGATTTTGGTTTAGATGCTCGCTTTCCCTGATAAAGAACAATCCAAAGAATGGAATAACACTTATTCTATCCACGTCAGATGGCTGCACTAAACAAAAAATTAGATTTTTTTTTTTTTTTTTTTTTTTGAAGCAAAAGGAATTTTGAACAAATTCGTAGATCTACTTTCATTATTTTTACTCAATACTTCAAAAACTTTGATATTAGAAATGTTGAAGAGTGTTGAGAAAATAAAATTATTTTTTTAAAGATCATTTAATTGCAAAGTACAGCAAAATAACGTTTAAAACCCTAATCAACAGTAAAATCAACCCTGTTGTTTGGTAAAGAGCCAAGTCTTTACATGAAAATAAAACAGTATATTAACTTCGATTAAATTGCATGCATTAGTTTGAGATACAGCTTTGGTGAAATATCGTAAAAAATTCAGCATAGTAGTGTCACCTGCAGTGTGATAAAGAAAAAAAATATTAAGTTATATCTGTCAACATCTAACTGAATCTAAAATTTGTGGAAAATCCGTGCATTAATTCTTGAGACAGAACTATTGCAAAAATCGTACAAAATGCAGTTGACCAGAGCCACCTTTTGGGCGATATGTACAAAAGTTAATCAGCACCAGTTTTCATCAAGGTCCAACAGTACCTAAGTTTTTATTCAATTTCAAACATTAGTCCTTCAAATAGAATTATTGATGAAATCGTGAAAAATGCAGCATAGCAGTGCCACTTGTTGGAACAAATACACCGAAACTTAATAAGTAACATTTTAAGTCAATTTGTAAGTGAATCTGAAGTTTGATGAAAATACACTGTAAAACATTTGTGTAACGTTACACCATAAAATTAGTGGCAGCTTTGCTGCCTCCTATTTTATGGAATGTTTTTTTTTCACCTATAAATTGGTGTAATTTAAACATATTACAAACATATAAATTGTTAAACAATGATTTTTTTTCTTTTTAAGTGTGTGTGTATGAAATTAAGAAACAAATAAAAATAAGACATTACAATGTTACACCGGTGTAACATTACAATGTTACACCGTTTATATCGCTTAAAATACTTCTTAAAATTGGAGATCCATAAAATTGGATGCAGCAAAGCTGCCACCAACCTTATGGTGTAACGTTACTCAAATGTTTTACAGTATATGAGTGTTAATTCTTGAGATAGAACTATTGCGAAAGTCAAGAAAAATACTGCACAACAGCACCATCTGTTGAGTGATGCATGAGAATGGGGAAAAATTTATACATAAAATATTAAAGTATCGAAAAAGTATTCGAACATTTACACATCTTTTTTTTTTTTTTTCGTCAAATTTCAAAACAAATTGTAGTTTTTACACAGCTTGCAAAAATACCATTTACATTTCGATATTATTTAAATCTGAAAAAAAATTAGATATTTATTTCAATTTCAAGGTTTCAAAAAACCGTTCTACTTAAATACAAATTTAATACATTTTTCCTTAGTCAGAAAATAGCATTAGTTTGAGATGGTTCGTAATTTCGTTTTTTTCTTTTTTTTTTTTCATTAGAAGCGAAAATAGCGATAAATTAATAATTAAATATAAAAACATAACTAGATAATGTGCATGTGACGTCACGCTCTCGAAAAAGGATGTACTTTTCAACTTGTGGTTAGCAAAAATAATAATTCTTGGAGAGTTAGTAATTTATAACGTATTATTTCCTGCGTAAATACAATAAAAGGAAATTTATTATATCGACGTGAAAATTACATTTAGTTTAGAATTTTCTAATGCAGTTTAATTCGAATTTTTGCCAACCGCAAGTTGAGCTGTCACGAAAACAGTTTGTTTACAAACATGCACATTATTTATTAATAACGCATTAATTGATTTTCTTATTTGTTTCTTAATTACATATACACACACACTATAAAAAAAAAAAAAAAAAAAAAAAACTGTTTAGCATTTTACCATGTTTTTTTCTTGTCTAGATCAATGAACCAAATTTTATTAATAACGCAAATTTTTCTTTATCTCCTTTAGTGAAAACGAATCAGTTAATAAGATTACGGTTGCACAAAATAATTAGGTTTCTCTCTTTTTTTTTTTTTTTTTTTTCTACAGGTAGTAAGTTTTCTTCCTTTCTTTTAACTGTAAACGTAAGTTGCATTTTTTAAACTAAGGCAGATAAATCCATACACACACACACAAAAGAAAAAAAAATTCTGTAAACTGATATAAGAAGAGTAATTTTATATAAGAAAAATGCTTATTAATAATAAATTGTATCCACAAACGATTGAAATTGTACTTTATTAATATCATTTTATTTTTTTCTTGATGATAGAAGGACTCACCAGTGGCCGAGAGGTTAGGACCTCTCAACTGGTAGACAGCAGGTGCTGGGTTCGAACCCAATCGCGGCTGTCGGCCTAACCGTTCGAAGTTTTCGTGGTTTTCTTCGAACCTTGCGTAAATGCGGGTTAGGTTCCCTTAGAAAGACCCCCACGAAGGGCACTCCCCCCCCCCCAGGTCCTATATCCCTAGTGTAGATAATCGGACGACAAAAATCAACCAACCTTGATGATAGAAAATTAATATAATTTGCAAAAGTGTTCAAAATTAGTTATGTTTAAGAGTATATTCATGACAAATTCCTGTCATTAATATCTGAAAAAATACTTTTGGAGATTTTTTTTTTGTTTTAAGAAATAATAATAATAATAATAAAACTTACAATTAAATACAAATTTATTACATTTTTCTTTGGTCAGGGAAAAGTGTTGGTTTATTTTGTGTCGGCTGAATATTTACACTAGGGATATAGGCCCATTGGGGAATGTCCTTTGTGGGGGTCTTTCTAAGGGAACCTAACCCGTATTTATGCAAGGTTCGAAGAAAACAATAAAAACTCCGAACGGTTAGGCCGGAGGCCGTGATTGGGTTCGAATCCAGCACCTGCCGTCTACCAGTTGAGCGGTCAGAACCTCTCAGCCACTGGTGGGGCTAGTGTTGGTTTCAGAATGTTCGTAATTTAATACGTTTTTTCTTTAGAGGCGAACATCGCGATAAACTAATAATCTATAATATTAAAATCTATACTATTAAAATTCGACGGTATGTTGTATGTATGTATGTGGCGCGATCTCTTCCGAACCCGGAAACGGAGAAACGTCGCGTTTGTTGTGAATTGAAGGAAAAAAATCCGGGGATCATGAGTTGCCCATTCACATCCCGAAATTCCAATTAGTTCGTTAATTATTAATTAAAAGCTAATCAGACACGTTAAAATTTTAATTGATTTGCCCCTGCATGCTTGCAATTTGGGTGGAAATGGCGATCCGAAAAAGATCGACTGAGGGAGAAAATTTCTCCCTCTGTTTTCTCGTTTTTAAATTGCCATCGGTGCACTTATAAACACACCAGCAACAAAAGAATTAGATTTTCGGATACTTCGTTCTTTTCTTGCACTAACAGTCTAATTTTTTTTATTTGTGATTTTTTTTTTCGACTTTTTTACGAAACTTTGACTTTTAGCGTTTTTTATCGCAATTTTTTCAAAATGCATTTTTAAATTCCAATTCTGGCAGTTCTATGAAACTCTAACAAAAAACAATGCCGGATTCTGAATCCTCATTCTTTTCTGATAATGTCAGTGTAATTTTTTTTTTTTTCGATTTCTTCGATTTCTAAATTTTTTTTTCGAAACTTCGTTTTTCTTAAAAAATTTACAATAAATATTTTATATTTCCCAAAGTTTTTGAACTATCGACTTGCTTTTTTTTTAAATGTATGTCTCAACCTTATCTAACTATCTGGAAAAAATCGGTTGAGTGGTTGATTGGATAATGATATATAAGCGATTGTAAACATTAATATTTTATATCTCGCCGATTTTGGGGTATTTTCACTCAAAAATGTTTTTAGTTTTTTATCTAAACATGATTTAAAGGTATTCGAAATTTTGAAAGAATTGATTGAATAGATTTTTTTTAAATAATTTCCATTGAAGCAGACTTCAAAATGAAAGCATTGATTTGGCCGGCTTTGATTTTCGTAAAACGTACATCCAACCCATAATTTCCACGGAAGATATGTTTGGCATTGTGCCAATATCCATACCTAAACGCGAAATCCTTTTGTTTGTAATAAAAGTTAAGGGTTTTTAATAAAAATTGCAATGTTAAAAAAAGTTATACAACTTGTGCTAATTTCCAAACTGGTAGACGGTAGGTGCTGGGTTCGAACCCAATTGCGACCGTCGGCCTAACCGTTCGAAGTTTTCCGTAGTTTTCTTCGAACCTTGCGTAAATACGGGTTAGGTTCCCTTAGAAAGACCCCCACGGAGGGCAACCCACCCCATAGGGCCTATATCCCATAGCGTAGATAATCGGCCGACAAAAATACACACACACACACCGCTAATTTCTATAAATTAGCACCTTAGTGCAGCGAAATGTAGTTACCTCCATAGATCGAAAAGAATACTTCAGAAGCAAAGATCACTCAACTCAATTAAAATACATTTGTTTACTCGCTTAGTTTGAAACATTTTGAACTAAACGGCTGTTTAGTCAATTTAATGATGATACCTTCACCTTCTTTCAAATATAATAAAATTGATATTTCCTGTTCTTCAAGATTTCTTTAGATAAACCGACCAGCGTAGCGGGCGAAGGCCGCTAGTTAAGTATAAAAACATAAATTAATAAGGCATTAATTGATTTTCTTTTTCATAATTTGATAAACTCTGTTTTTTTACTAGTACATACAAAAAAAAAAAAAAAAAAAAAAAAAAAAAACTTTATACGATGCCAACGTTTATTTATTTATTTATTTATTGCAAGTTTAATGAACCAAAATTTATTAATAACGCAAGTTCAATGTAATCTCTTTTACTGGAGACTCTTTGACTCAAATTACTTAATAAGGTTACGGTTATGCAAAATAATTAGTTTTTGCAATATTTTTTTAAAAGCAGAAAGGTTTTTTTCCTCCCGACTCTAAACACAAGATATATTTTTTTTCAAAAATCAAGATGAGAGCTTTATTAATATAAACTGTATCCACAAATGATTCCAATTGCACTTTATTAAAAATTTTAAAATTTTTCTTATAATGGAAAATAATTGTAATTTGCAAAAGTGTTCAAAATTAGTTATATTTAAGATTATATTTATGACATATTCCCGCCATTGATATCTGAAAAAAATATTTTGGGAGATTTTTTTCGCTTTAAGGAATAGTAATAATAACAAAACTTACACAAATACAAATTTATTACATTTTTCTTAGAAAATAATTTAGTTTCAGAATGTTAATTAAGCATAAAAACATAAACTAATAAGGTATTAATTGATTTCCTTTGCCATAACTTAATAAATTCCGTTTTTCAATTGTACATAAAACAACAACAACAACAAATATATCAACGTTTTTTCGGCAAGATTAATGAACCAAATCTTATTAATAAGTAAGTTCTACGTAATCTCTTTTACTGTAAGCGAATTATTTAATAAGGTTACGGTTATGCAAAATAATAATTTTTTGTAATATTTCTTTAGAGACAGTATATTTTTATTCTCCCTATTCTAAACGCAAGATATAGCTTTTTTCAAATTCAAGATGAGAACTTTATAACAAAAAGTGTATTGAAAAAAAATGTAAAATTGATAGAAGCAGTGTAATTTTATGTAAGCGCAATATATTATTTATAAAAAAGATGCCCCCAAAAGATTGATCCGTACTTTATTTGTTTATCTGTTGATGATAAAAAATTAATGTAATTTGCAAAAGTGTTTAAAATTAGTTAGGGTTTAAGATTATATTCATGAATCATTTCTGCCATTGATATCGAAAAAAAATTTATTTTTGAAGATTTTTTCAGTTTCAAGGAATAATAATAATAATTAGAAAAACTTACAAATAAATACAAATTTATTACAATTTTCTTTAGTCAGAAAATGCAGTAGTTTCGGAATGTTCTAACTTAACAACTTTTTTTTCTTTAGAGATGAAGATAGCGATAAACTAATAATTAAATATAAAAATATAAAGAAAAGAGAAATTAATAATTAATTGATTTTCTTTGCCGTATATTGGTAAACTCAGATTTTTACTAATATAAATATAAATAAAATTCCTTGTCTAACATTATAGCATGTCCATATTTTTTGTCTAGAATAATGAACCAAATTTTATTAATAACACGAATTCTACCTTATCTTCCTTAGTGAAAACGAATCTCTTAGTATATGAAAATAGCATTAGTTTCAGAATGTTCCTAATTTAATATATATATATTGTTTTTTGTTAGAGACGAACATAGCGATGAACTAATAATTATATAAAACATAAATTAATAACGCATTAATTGATTTTCTTTGCCTTAATTTGATAAACTCTGTTTTTTACTAGTGTTAAAAAAATCCTTGTTTAACATTATGCCATGCCCACGTTTTCTTGGCATGATTAATGAACCAAATTTTATTAATAACGCAAACTTTTCATAATCGCTTTCACTGAAAACGAATCACTTGATAAGGTTACGGTTATGCAAAATAATTAGTCTGTGCAATATTTTTTTAGAGACGGAAATATTTATTCCTCCTTGTTGCTGCAAATGCAAGAATTCTTTTTTTTTCAAAAATCAAGAGAGAAAACTTTGTAAAAAAAAAAAAAAAAAAATATGGCAAATTGATATAAGCAGTGTAACTTTACATAAGCGCAACACATTATTCATAAAAAAGATATCCGCAAAAGATTGACCCGCCCTTTTTTAGGTGCGTTCGTAATTATGTAAATACGTAGCACCTATTGTTGTCGCTCAGTCCGTCCGTCCGTTTGCCTGTCCGTCTGTCTGTCTGTCCGTCTGTCCGCATATAACAACGCAAAAACTACCCAACCGAATCGTTTGAAATTTAAAATACATAATTATTACACAATTTTGTCGAGTCATTTCAAATTTTATGAAAATAGGATGGATAGATCAATTACAGGGGCAATCAAAAGTATTCCGGCACATTACGGTCAATGGAGAAAAAAGTTTCAAATGCATTTTAATCGTTTGAAATTTAAAACGTATATTTATTACATAATTTTGTCGATTCATTTCAAATGTTATGAAAATCGAATGCATAGATCAATTACAGGGACAATCAAAAGTATTCCGTTACATTACAGTCAATGGGGGAAAAAGTTTCAAATGCATTTTAATCGTTTGAAATTTAAAACGTATAATTATTACATAATTTTGTCGAGTCATTTCAAATATTATGAAAATCGGTTGCATAGATCAATTACAGGGACAATCAAAAGTATTGCGTTACATTACGATCAATGCGAAAAAAAGTTTCAAACGCATTTTAATGGTGTTACACTCATTTGAACATAATAGAATTGGCATGAATCTTTGAAGTATGTACTAAAATATACATTCTGTGCAATCTGTGATGCAAAGAATATTTATTATTAAATTACAGGGCCACACAAATGTATTCCACTAAATAATGTTATACGGGAAAACATTGTTCGGGGCGTGTTTTAATTATACTAAACTACTTCACATTTTTTGAATAAGATATACGTTAATGAAGTATAATAAAAATTACTCCCTGCATATTTACAGGAACACAAAGATTTCGACCACTGTACTGTATCCAAAGTACGCTCTACTATATCAGCAAGATCTGAATATTTTAAAACTTCGGTATCGTACGAACGCACCTGATTTGCTACGCTTCACGTGCAATTTCCAACTTGTTTTTATCTGTTGATGATAAAAAATTAATGTAATTTGCAAACGTGTTCAAAATTAGTTAGGATTTAAGATTATATTCATGGAATATTCCTGACATTGATATCTGAAAAAATATTTTTGAAGATTTCTTTGAGTTTCAAGGAATAGTAATAAACAAAACCCTTACAATTAAATACAAATTTATTACATCTTTTTTTAAAGAATAGTGTTAGTTTCAGAATGTTCGTAATTTAATAACTTTTTCTTTAGAGGCGAACAGAGCAATAAACTAATAATTAAATACAAAAACATAAATTAATAACGCATTAATTGATTTTCTTTGCCATAATTTGATAAACTCTGTTTTTTTATTAGTATATACAAAGAAAAAATCCTTGTTTAGCATTACACTTTTTGCCTAGATTAATGAACTAAATTTTATTAATAATGCAAATTCTAATTTATCTTCTTTAAAGAAAACAAATCATTTAATATGATTACGGTGGTTAAAAATAATTAGTTTTTGTCCTCCCCTCTCTAAAAAAATAGAGATAGAAATGTTTTTCTTCCCTTGTATTTGTAAACGCAAGTTATATTTTTTAATCAAGGCAGTTAGCTCAACAAAAATTTTTTAAAACTGATTTAAGAAGTGTAATTTTATATAAGAACGATGCATTATTAATGTAAACTGTACCCACAACTTATTGAAACGTAGTTCATTCATTTTATTTCTTGATGATGGAAAATTAATGTAATTTGCAAAAGTGTTCTAATTTAGTAATTAAAAGTACATTCGTGACACATTCCTGTCATTGATATCTGAAAAAATATTTTTGGAGATTTTTTTTCGGTTTCAAGGAAAAATTATAATGAAAAAAAAGTACAATTAAATACAAATTTATTACATTTTTTTTAGTCAGAATATAGCGTTTGTTTCGTAATTTAATAAAAATTTTCTTTAGAAGTGAGTACAGCGATAAACTAATAATTAGTCATAAAAACAAAAATTAATAATGGCTTAATTGATTTTCTTTGTCATAATTTGATAAGATCTGTTTTTTACTATTATATACAAGAATTTTAAAAAAAAGGACACTTTGTTTAACATTGCGCCGTGTCCATGTTTTCTTGTCTTGACTAATGAACCAAATTTTATTAATAACGCAAATTCTACATCGTCTCCTCTATTGAAAACGAATCACTTAATAAGATTACGGTTCACAAAACATTTAATTTTTGATTTGTTTTTCCTCCTAGATATAGAAAAATTATTCCCTCCCTTGTTACTAAAAACGCAAGTTTAGTTTTATATATACAATAATAACATGAACTGTATCCAGAAAAAAATTGAAACTCGCCTTATCAGCGCCCATTTTGGTGTTCGACAATTTAATTGAGAGCATGGAAATTTTATATAGCTAATGCATTCAAGTCCGGGGTGGACATTTTCTGTATTAGAACCAGTTTTTTAATGTTTTTGTCACATTTTACCGCATAATACTACGATGTACTGATTTGTCCAAGAATAGAATTGAGTGCTTTTTTATTGTAATTCAATTTATACGTTTAACTTAAGTAAATTTCTATGTCTCATTTAATAAATAACAGTTTAGCGCACATATTCTCTAAATTTGTTGTTGCTATATTCTTTCATTTGCAAATTAGATGCAAAAAACCGATTGTGTTTTAACTTTTGGAGGCCAGTGCATTTATTTATTTATTTATTCAGTGAGAATTGGCTGATTGGTTAATTGGAAGTTCGGTTACTTGAAGTTGTGACAATCGGCGATCTACTGCAAATATAATTAAAACTTTGAAGAATATTCTATTGTATCTAGTCTAGAAATAATAGAGATCGATAAAAATTTCAACGATGTTTTTTCCAGAAACACTATTTATACCGTATGTTATATTATTAATGTATGGTATATTCTGGAAAAGTATTTTTTAATAATTTTAATAGCAACAAAAAGAAAAATCATACAATATACAAAAATTACAAAAAAAAATTTTTTTTATGCTTGACTATGAAAAAATATTAAATGCACTTTAATTTTATAACCCATTCAGGTACGGTTTTCTTTTCATTTTGAGAACAAAATTACTTTTATTTTAATAACGTTAATCGTAACTATTATAATAGACTTACTGAAGTTTAAAGATTATCTCACTGTCTGAAATTTAACAAATTTATTTATTTTTTGTACTATTTAATGCATTTTAATATGAAAATAGGTTAAGGAAGAGTTTTTTGGAGACGTTTGAAAAATAACGTATAACAAGATTTGGGAGATTATTACAACTTTCTAATGGTTTTTTGCGCTTTAGCACACATGATTCGTTCAGAAAAGTGACTTATATTTTTAATTTAAAGACTGAAATACCTTTAAAAAATAGAAAAATCGCCAGCAGTGCAAAGAGAATAAAAAAAAAAGTTTATTCTTATTGTTAATATTAAATTTCAAAGTATAAATGAAGTCATAATATGAAAGGTATAACCATATGCTATCATTTCTACCTGTAGAAAGTAACAAAGAAATTGTTAAGACAAAATAATAATCGATGAAAAGACATGTACTATTAATAATACACCAGACCCGAAAGGGTTAATGCAAACTTAAAAACAAAATGATGATTTCTTCACTACATAAACAATTAATATTAATATTTTGACAATGGATGTAGTAAAATAAGAAAATCTTTAGAGGCAGTATACGATTTCAAAGCATTTAACTAAATCGCTGTTGTTGTTGACGTGTGTCCGAAGGGCAAGAAGTGTTGCTGGAGCTTCCATCAAACTGAGCCCAAAGGGCTGGAAGTCAGACTTCTGCAGGTGGAAATAGCTGCCAATCAAGCCACCTCCTCAATTTCGATATGTCTCTGAAGGGAAGAGAAAGGTTTCTCCAAAAACCCATGAATCGCACATAAACATCTTTTATTTAGGGAGGATGCACCCATGTGTCCACAATGTCATTTTGATCACCTGATTATTCACCATATTTTAATTGACTGCCCGGGCCTCCCACACTTGTACAGGACGTTTTTAATTCATCATCATCAACCTTGACAAACCTCATTGGGGAAATACCTCATGGGGCACTCTTTGCTTTTTTAAAAAGTGCAGGATTTTATTTTGATATATGAACTTTTAAGACTTTGATTCTCAGTTTGCACTTTCTATTTATTTACTTATAATTCTACATCCTAATTTTTTACTTTCCTGCCTTCGCTTGACTGTATCTGGATGGGATACCCCATCCAGATATTTCTCACTGTTGCTTTTTTAGTCTTTGTTTTTGGCACAGCATGTCCCTGAAGGGATTTTGCGCCAGTAAACCCTATGCAACCAACCAACCAACCAAAGACCCATGCCCATGAAAAATGCTAAAACCGACCACGGGACTTTCAGAACGATGGCAACAGCACCAATCAAGCCAACTCCTCAATTTAGATGTGTGTCTGAAGGGAAGACAAAGATTTCTCCGGAGACGTATGCCATGGTAACTGCTAAAATCGACCACAGGACTTTCAGAACCACTTTATCTAACAAGCTCGTACACTGCATCCACACTGGCGCTTTGACGATGTCGAGACCGAGACTGAATGCTTCGAAACAGAGACCTTTTAGCCCGAAGTTCAGCGCTATGACCACTAGACTATCACAGTCGTAAAGTAAATCGCTATTAAATACAAATAACTTACATTTTTGCTACGCAACAAAAGTGCCAGTTTTTTATAATTGAAGATATTTACTATTCGTAAATTGATTTTTCCATTCAAAATAAAATATAGTTTGTAACCAACAATAATGTATCATAAAAAACATGAATTAATTACACATTAATTGATTTTCTAAGAAGTAATTCAACAGACGCAGGTTTTTTCCTTATAAACTACAACAACAACAACAAAAAAAACCCTCTTATTTATTTTCCTTGTTTAGATTGATGAACCAAATTACATTAATTATGTAAATTCAACGTAATCTTTTTTATCGTAACTTAATCTCTAAATAGAATTACGATTACACGTAATTAGTTTATATATTTTTTTCTCTATGGGCGGAATGTTCACTTCTTTCTTTGTAATTGAGATTCTGACATTTTTTTTAAACATCAGACAGAAGAGAATATTGTTTGAAATCTTAATAGTAAATCAATATAACTAATATAATTTTATCTATTTCCAATACATATGATTGATTTATGCGATATACCAATTATATTATTCACACGGTACGATTTAAGTGATTCAAAATTACACATACAACTTTTAAGGAAGTCCGGAGGTAAAATTTCACAAATGTACTTTTTTCCACTTTTTATTTTTAACAATGTACTATAAAATTAAACAAATTAAATAAAGCAAACAGAGTTCTCTACGATAATTATATAAACAGACATAGTTTTTATTTATTTCTTTATCTTTTATTTTTTAACTATTTGGAAAATGATTGTTGCTGTACGTCGAGAATAGAGGTATCTGAGGCATATCTAAATCCTTGTGATATCCGCATTTTATTTGTTTTCTGATTGGAAATCCAAGAATACTAATCCGGATCCTAATCTAATCCAGGAATATTAATGTTTAATTCATGGCGTACGTAATATATGACTCTGTTATTACGCAAGCCGCGTTTTCATCGTGAAAAAATAATGTTTTACAGATTTTTATTTACTCAATGGAAAACATTCAAACATTTTGCTTTCGGAAATAAATGTTCACATTTTAGTTTTTTTCACTGAATGTAACCTAATAATTGAACAAATTTAATTTATTAAGAGACGAGTTAAATGTGATTATAAATTTGGTTGGTTTGTTTGGTTTATTTTTGTCGTCCGTTTATCTACACCAAGGCCAACTTATAATAATCAGGCCTCGCATTCAGGAGAAAATCTATTGTTGAAATTGTCCCTATAGTTGCCAGCCCCACCAGTGGCCGAGAGGTTCTGACCTCAAACTGGTAGACGGTAGGTGCTGGGTTCGAACCCAATCGCGACCGTCGGCCTAACCGTCCGAAGTTTTTCGTGGTTTTGTTCGAACCTTGCGTAAATACGGGTTAGGTACCCTTAGAAAGACCCCCACGGAGGGCGCCCCACCCCTTAGGGCCTATATCCCACAGCGTAGATAATTGGCCGACATACAACCAACCCTATAGTTGCTAACTTATTATATGACTTTGTCTCATAAGTAACACCACCTGGTGCATACTACTGCTAATAATCATGCACAAATTCTTAGGAAAAAAAAAATGGAAAATATTTCAGTTTCTCACATTAGACGGCGCTACCAACGGGAAAATCATGTGGTTTCTGACCTCGTATACTGCGGTCAAAGGAAACTTGGCGAATGACAAGCCTGATTATTATGATAAGGTAGCCTAGATCTACACTAAGGATATAGGATCAGAGTGCCCTTCGTGGGAGTCTTTCTAAGGGAACTTAACCCGTATTTACACAAGGTTCGAAGAAAACCATTAAAACTCCAAACGGTTAGGTCGACGGCCGCGATTGGGTTCGAACCCAGCACCTGCCGTCTACTAGTTGGGAGGTCAGACCCTCTCGGCCACTGGTGGGACCGATTATAAAGTTGGTTTATTTGATATAAGAATCAGTACACTGTTAAAGATATCGAGAGAAATTAACTCAATATTAAAGATTATCAATTTTCTGACAAACGAGAACGCCATATAAACGCCCATGGAGCAATCTGATTGGTCAGAAAATAGATAGTCTAAAAACAGAGATAACTTTCCATTATATATATATATTTTTTCTTAGCAATTAAGATTTTGTTTTCGCCGACAAAAATTTAAGCTCTCAGTTAATTTTACGATTAATTAAAAAGAAGCATTAAATAAATAAATAAATCAGCATTTTTAATTTTACGTGAAAATTAAATAAAAAAAAAATACTTTGAAGTAAAAATCGTTCTGAAAAATTCTCATTTTTATTTTTTAATTTCTTAATTTTTTTTTCTTTTGTTACATAACTAGCAAAAGCCATGCTTTGTTTGGATTCGCGAAGCATTATTTTATAAAACAGATATTTGAAAGTAACACTATTTTTTAATATTATTTTTGCATCTTTATTAAACAAAAACGTTATTTTATGTTTTGGTGCATTTTTCTTTTTTATTTATGATGTAAGACTGGCATAATAAAATATTTTCGAAGCAAACTTTTACAAAATATTTTTAAATTTTCAACTAAAAGCTCTTTTAAAGATGTTTTTACAATTTCCAGTAGCCACTGGTGTTTTTTAAAGTTGTTTGAAATATACATGTTTCCAATCTTTGTAATTAACATCAGATAATCTTTGATAGCTATTTTAGAATAATATATTTGAAGAGAGCTTGAAGAAAGTTACTTCTTCAAAATCCTATTTTCTGGAAAAACGTTTGAAATCTACTTTCGTTGATACTATGAATTTTTAACTGTAAAACATTTTATTCTAATTTCTTCGTTTTTATACATGTTAGCGTATGAGAATTTTTTATATTGTAGAATTTTTCGTAAGGAAAATTTCTATTGAATGCTTAATTTTGAAGGATTTTCACTCTCGACAACGTTAAGTACGTTTTTAAGCCAACTGGTGTCTATATATCCTCAATATCTACAACTGCTTCATCTAATGTTAAACCTTGGGATTTATGAATTATAACAGCAAAAGCTAACTGCAGAAGAAATTCTTTCCTTGAGCAATTTATGCTTCCATTTTTCCAGAATTTAATTATTGGGGGAATCGGTACGCACCAATTCTTATAAGTTAAATTACTGCAGTATTCAAATTTATCCATGATTATTCGCCATATCTGACCTGGTGGCTTGCGATTTCTTTAATACGTGCAACAAAGTCTAAAGTCCCATTCACTAAACCTTTTTTGGTCCACAAATAAGAATGTAACATTACTTTAGATCCAAATGATAAAGTAAGAAATGGTTAAAGCTTATATGTCGTTTCTGAATCTGCCAACTTTGCTTTAGTACATTTATAAAGAGCTTGAATCGAGGCAACATCTTCATGCAGTTCTTTTAATTTTTCATTTATATATTTCTTTATATTTTTGTTTGCAATTCTTTTGTTGCCACTTTACAAAAAAAAAAAATCCAGAATACAATTCTTGTAAAATGTTTGAGTGTCATCTGTGCAAACGATTTTGCGGAATAATGAAAAAATGTTTTATTTATTAATCATGATTCTATCTATAATTACTTACTCCATGATTTATATTTTTTTTTTCTGAAAATCACGCGTTTCATTTTTTATTTATTTGCTAAAATGCATCCGTATTGGAAATGCATGTAAAATAAATTAATTAAAATAATATTTTTTTTTAACGTTTTACTGTAAAAAAATATATTGTGCAAATCTACAGATCATAATTTATTTTTGTGTTTAATTTGAAGTTAAAATATTGAATAGTTTTATTCTAAAGTGTACGACAAAATGTAATTTGAGTGGCCTAGTAGAGGATTCGCTTCGCTCATCCTAATTAGGGTTCGTACGGATCCTGGAATTTCCAGACCAAGAAATTCTTAGGTACCAATATTTTCTTAAAGAAATTTTCTCCTTAAATAAGGCAAAATTTTGTATGTTAAACTTAGATTTATTTTTTTATTTAAAAGTACTAATTTTTCACCCGGAAAATATTGGTATATGTATTGGTATCGTGCCCTGATAAGTAATTATAACTTTCTAAAACAAGTTACTAAGAAACATTTTCTGCACACATTAGTGAAAACCTAATGAAATCGGTCGAATGGTTCATGAGTTATAATATAAAACTAAATAAGTTTAAAAACTAAAATTTATTATTTTTAAAGTTTTCTAGACCTTGACATAAATTGTGAAAGTCAATTGGTATGGTTCCTCTCAACTCCGATTTATGTCGAGGTCAAACATAATATGAAGTTTGGAGAAATTCAGTACCTAAGTTCTTGAGGTATGACTATCGCTAAAATCGTATAAATTCTGAAAAATGCAGTATAGCAGCGCCACCTGTTAACCGATTTACATCAAAATCTGATGAACAACAACGTATTTCAGTGTCTAACGGAATTCAAAGTTTGATGAAAATCCATTCTTTAATTTATCAGATAGAGCTATTCTGGAAATTATGAGAAAAAAATCATTCAAACAACACCTAAAGTTTTCCATATACCTTGCAAAGTTCAATTTTTTAATTAATGATCATTTTATTAGAAATATTTGTCTTCTCTAATATAAGTTATTACACAGTTTAAAAAGAAAAAAAAATACACGGTAAAAAAACTTGGCAGCAAAGTAACCAGACATTTACCGTTCCGTTAGTAAATTTTCCGTTTTGGAAAAAAAAAAAAAAAAAAAAAAAAAAAAGGAAAACTCCGTTTGAAGAAGTGGTAACTTTACGTTTAAAGGTTTGATTTTTAATGATAATAATCTTATTTAATTTTAAAATTAACGAATCGATCAATCGTCAAAGAATTAGAACTTTCCGAGTGATTTTGTATAATTTATTTCAAGCCGTCTTGAGGATCGAACTCCAGACCTTTCGACAGCAGTATAAGTCCTTACTAACTGAGTCAAAGGTGCTGATGGCACTTTTTACAACATATGTCTTTTATGAGTTACTGGGAAAATCTGCTGTGCTTTTCAAAGATTTCCTTTCAAATATATTCGTTAGAATATTCGTAAGCGGTTTATCTTATTTTATTTTAGACCGCTGCATAATACTTCTTATTTTTTATAATCAATTTCAATTTTTCAACTAGTTTAAATAAATAAAATCACTGTTTAAAATCACAGTTTTTTTTTTTTTTTTTTTTTTTTTTTTTATGAATGAATGAATGAAAAAAAATTCATTTTTTTACAAAAATAATGTTATAGACTATTTTTTTTTTCAAATTATCGCACACAATGTATTTATATTTTTGGGAGGGCTAATTTGTTAAAATATTTTATTAGAAGAAATAAAAGAAATGGAAACAGAAAAAATGTAGTTAAAAGGAACTTTTTATGTTTTCATTGCTCCGGTGGGATTCGAACCCACAATCTACGCCCGCAGGCGACAAGCGGCGTGGTGCCTTGACCACTGTCTCCATTTTTCTTTTCGATTTTGTTCCGTATAGTTTTTTTTAGGAAATATGGTGGAGTTTTCAGATTTTTAACGGAAAATGCCCTTTTGTTGTGAAAAGGGACTTTTTCTGTGAAATTCAGAAAAAATATATCCGTGAATTTCAGATTATTTTTAACAGTGTAAATGGAGGCTGTTGCTTTTTTAGCATTTTCCAACAAAGTTGAAAAGTGCTTATGCATTTGGTTTGTCTATCTGTCTGTCTTCTACGCTCTAACTCCCGTAAATATACTCGGATATTCATGCAATTGATAAAGATTATTTAGGGTCATCAAAGCAAATTTGTTATTGCATATGAAGTATGTACGATTAATGGTTCATTTACGGGGATACTCTAAAGAATTCGACTATATTATGGTATATGAAGAAAAAACGTTTGGAGAATACTTTAATGATATTGCGCTATTTCAAATGTATTGATACTATTTTTTTTATATTATTTAGTAACTTACAGTGACACATAAAAGAAATCGGTTACAGTACTGTGTTTCTGGACACACCGTATTCAAATTCGGTATGCGTTTTTAAATTTAATTAATTTTTTGAATATTACTCATTATATATAAATTCTATACCTCATATATAGGGCTGCACAAAAGTATTCGCATACCATTCACCTTATAAAAGAAAATTGTTGAAGGGAAATTTTCAACTGAAATATATGTATCTCTTATATGAACTAAATTCTGGAATGCATGTTGTAAATAGATTTAAATCACTATATCATATACAAGACTGCGAAAAATTTCGGATAATTTTACGATTGTAGATGGAAGCAGCTGAAATTCAGTTTTGAAATGCAAATACATTTCTATGTGGTAAAATAAGACATTTTATTTATTTATTTTTTTTCCCAGAATAGTTTTGGTACATTATTCTGGATGTGTTGGAAAGTGCTTCATAATCTATGCCTTGACACATGATTTTTTCTTTCTTGTTTACATAAGCTATATGTTTCAAATATAAGTTTGATTTATTATCCGTTTAATATTACAAATAAAATATGAGCTCACTGAAATCTTTGTCATTAATTTATTTCCAACGAATTAAAGCTATGTTTACTTTTCTTTTCTTTCGTGAAGCAATTAAATTATAAAAACAATACATCACGATAAAGAAAAAATAAATTAACCAGTGGCACGTTTGTTTATTTCTAGAACAGAAAAAAAAAGGAAAAGATATAGCTTTGTTTCATATAATATCAAGAAAGTTTTCAAATATTCTATTTTTTTCTATATCGATAGGTAAATATTTCTTTTTTTTTATAAATAGTTTTCATCATTTAAGAAGTTAAATTAATTTTCTTCATTTATGTGAAAGAAAAAATGTAAAATTAAATTAATAAAATATTAATTGAATTTCATTAGCGTAAAAAACATTTTGAAAACTATTTGAGATGTATTTTCCAAGATTATTGCATTTTTTGAAGTACTTAACTAACATTATTATTTTTTTAAAAAAGTCAAATTTATTTTTTCTAGAAACAAAAAAGGCACTCGGAAAAAAATATTGTTAAATAAAGAATAAAATCTTTCGTTAAATATAGAAATTTATTTTGATTAAAATTTTAATAATGTGGTAAAATTATATTCTTCTGAAATAGTTTTTTAGTATAGAGACAATGATTTAAAATTTATCTTTCTGTATTCGCTTGATAAAAATTTCAAGAAATATAGCATTATAAATTATATCAAGGTTGTTCAATATGTATTAGTTTATTTATTGAATCACATGCATCTGACTTGCTTGCTCGGCATGAAAGCCTGATTGTAAGTTTTCGTCAATGTACAGTGATGGGATATTTCAAGGAAATTTTTTCAACACGGGAGAACTACAACCGGGAGCTGCACACAGAGTATATGCAATGGAGCAAGCAAGCAACTAGAATTGAACCCACAGTTTCCTACGATCGGAAGTGATTAGCTGCATGGTGCCTTAGCCACTCGGAGGTTCCATGTGTTAATTACATTATTCATTGTAAAAATGAAACAAATGGAAAGTTAAAGACTTTTTTTTTTTTTTTTTTTTTTTTTACAAAACTGGGATTTTAAGAGCATTTCATGTAATGAACAACATCAAAAATTCCTGTAACAGATACACGTTCGCACTAAAAATAAAAAAAAATTCTAAAGTTACTAAGATTTTTTTAGCAAACTGGGATTATTTTTTAGTAAACTGGGTGTGTATTTTTGTCGGCCGATTATCTACGCTATGGGATATAGGCCCTATGGGGTGGAATGCCCTCCGTGGGGGTCTTTCTAAGGGAACCTAACCCGTATTTACGCAAGGTTCGAAGAAAACCACGGAAAACTTCGAACGGCTAGGCCGACGGTCGCGATTGGGTTCGAACCCAGCACCTACCGTCTACCAGTTTGGTTGATTGATTGATTTTTGACGTCCGATTATCTGCGCTAGGGATATAGGACCAGGGGGGAATGCCCTTCGTGGGGGTCTTTCTAAGGGAACCTAACCCGTATTTACGCAAGGTTCGAAGAAAACCACGAAAACTCCGAACGGTTAGGCCGACAGCCGCGATTGGGTTCGAACCCAGCACCTGCCGTCTACCAGTTGAGAGGTCCGAACCTCTCGGCCACTGGTGGGGCCTACCAGTTTGGAGGTCAGAACCTCGCGGCCACTTTAGTAAACTGGGATTTAGCAGAAGTTAGTCCATTGGTCGATTAATACTGAGACATACAGCTATATCCCGAAGGATGACTTTATCTCGAAAATATACAACTTAGCACCAATGACTGCAGGCAAAGACCAAAAGTCAGAGATTTAATGTAAATTACCCTGATAAATTAAAAGGTAAAATGTTCCCATTCTAAATTTTTCCTTGTAACTTCTCATACGAAAATAATGGTTTTAGAAAGAACAATTTGGAAATGGAACGCAAACGTAGCAACTGAGGTGCGTTCGTACTATAACGATGTTTTTAAAATATCCAGATCTTGCTCTAATAGTATACTGTACTTCGGATACAGTATAATAGGCAAAATTACTTGTGTGTTCCTATAAATACTATTTACTTTCTATTATACAGGAAGTAACTTGTAGTAGATCTCAGCAACGTATATCAATTTCATAAAATGTGAAATAATTTATTGTAATTAAAACGCGCATACACTGTAAAAAAAAATAAAAATTCAAGAGGTTACTAAAAATTTCTTAGTAAATTTGTATTCCACAGAATTTTTTAGTAACCATTACAAACATTTTTTTTTTTTTTTTTTTTTTTTTTTGCAAGTGAAACAAACATTTCTTTTGTAAACTGAACAAAAGAATTTTTTGTATAACTAACCTAAAACTTTTTAGTATGGGCCACCGAGCAAATTTTAGTAATAGCTCCAAAATTATTTTTAGTAACCATTACGTGTGCCCGAAGTGCAGGAGCTTCCTTCGAGCTGCATCCAGCGGGTAAAATGACAGACATCTGAAACGGAAGATTTTCGCTAAAGCCGCAATAGATGGCAGCACCAAACATTGCTACCTACTCTATTTTGACATGTTTCTAAAGAGGAGGGGAAGTTCAGAGATCTTGACCCATGGTAACTGCTACAACAGGGCTTTCATAAACCCTTTTTTTACATTCGGCGCAGGCCAGCATCGAACCCAGGTACTTTCGGCCTGGAGTTCGGTGCTATGACCACTAAGCTATCAAGGACACACCAAGTGAGTTTTAGTAATAGCTATTAAAAAATGTAAAACTATTAACTCTATTCATTGCTAGCTTTTTTCTAGTAATTCTTACAGATTCCTTGTAACCGAGTAAGATTACTAAAAATTTCTTAGTAATTACAAGGATTACTAAAATTTTTTTAGTAGATCGACTCTTTTTTTTTAAAAATGTATAACAATGTATCCCCTTATATCATTATGTAATGAAATATTTTTGTGTGGTTCTGTAAATAAATAACAAACAGTCTTTGCACCATTAATTGTACATAATGTATATTTTAGTATATACTTTATTTTTATACAATTTTATTATGGTCGAAAGTGTCTAACATCAGTATAATGCACTTGGAAATATTTTTTCCCATTAGCGTGATGTAACTGAATACTTTTGATTGTCCTTGTAATTAAACTATACATCTGATTTTCATAAAATTTGAAATGACAAGACAAAATTATGTAACAGTTATATATTTTAATTTTCAAACGATTCGTTTTGAGGGATTTTGCGTTGTTATATGCGGACGGACAGGCTGGCTGAACGACGATTACAGGCGCTACGTATTTGCATAGTTACGAATGCACCTAAATATGACACTGGAAAGTAGATTGCCTTTAGATGCGCGTAGGAACATATCGGACGTGAAATTTAATTCCTTCGGATGATTTTGCAGAATGATTATGCAGAACGTTAACTTTTAATAATGTAATTAAAGTTTCATGTAGCTATTATACTATATATTTTAGCAAGAGATTTATTTAAAAAAACATTAAATGCATACTTTTCAGTTTCAAAATGATTCAAATTAACACTTATTCTAATTATATGGGGTTCTTATGGATCCCGTTATTTTCTAGGCAAAATATCAATAATTTTTGTTAATTAAATCTATTTCTAATTCTCGAAATTTTATTTACTTAACCCCTTGGGGACGGACGACACGTGTACATGCAGCAAAAAGGCTTAAGAATCCGTGTTTATCCCCACCAGTAAAATTTTACAGTAAACTTATTTAATCAGAGAATTCACTCGATTTAATAAAGCACCATACTCCTGTTTTTAAAAACAGGTGACAAACTATTAAAAATTTCGTAAAAGGCCCCCATCGCGAAGGGGTTAAGGAAAAATTTTCTAGAAGAAAATGTTGGTTTAAAATAGTTCCCTGACCAGAACCAGTACGGACCATGGTACGGTCTGTCTTCAAAATTAATAGTTATTCTTAAGTTTTATTTTGATAAGTAATGGCGATAGTTTTTCAAGAGCGAAAGTTAAAAATAAAACAATGGAATTCTTAAATGTAAACAATATGAACGCATAACACTTACTATTAATTATGTATTTGGCAAACAAAAATTCTGTAGCAAAACTTTTACCTTTAATTACATTATACCATATCCACTGTTATGTTTGAATTTGAGTTACTCCCTCCCGTTTACACTTAAATTGGTTGTCATGGTTTCATGACAAGGGGAAAAAATTCTACTTTTATGGAAGCTATATTACCCATATTAGCAACTTCGCATCATTCGCTAATACTTTCATGCGTCAAAGCCTTATCAGTTCGAAATAGAGCAATTGGATTTAGCATCTAATAAATTTGAACGTATATTCCAACTAACGCAAACTTCGTCTTCAAAGTAATAATCACACTCCAGTTTTGTTTTGAAAGATAATAATGAAAATCCTTTAAGAGCAAAAGATAAAAATAAAACAACCGAATTGTTAAATGTAAACAATATGAATGCAGAGTATTTACTTTTAATTATGTATTTAAGTTTCATATAGTTGGTGAAGAATAATTCTGTAGCAAAACTTTTATCTTTAATTATATTATTCGAGATTCACAGTAATGTATCAAATTGAGTTATTCCTTCCTGTTTACACTTAAATTGGTCGTCATTATTTCATGACCAGCAAGCAAAATTCCACCTTTGTGGAAACTATATTACCAATATTAGCACCTCCGTATCTTTCTCTGATATTCTCATACTCCAAAGCCGAATTAGTTCTAAATGGAACAATTGGATTTGGCATCCAAGAAATCTGAACGTATATTCCAATGGAATAAAACTTGATTAGCGGTAAAGCTAACGCTGCCACAAACGTGCGGAAGTGAACAAAGTTTGCGAAAGAATGAATATATATATATGAAGTTCTTACAATAAATTAATCGTATTTACTTTATGAATACTGGGCAATTTAAGTTTAAATAAATATATATTTCCAGGACACGTACGAACGTTGATGCAATTCGTCTTAAAAATTAATATTTATACTCCAGTTTTATTTTGAAAGGTAATGGTGAAAATCTTTTAAGAACAAAGGAGAAAAATAGCCGAATTGTTAAATGTAAACAATGTGAACGTAGAATAATTACTTTGAATTAAGTATTTAATGTTTCATGTAGTTGGAGAAATATAATTATCTAGCAAGACCTTTAATTATATTATTCCAGATTCACTGTAATGTTCCAAATTGAGTTACTTCTTCCCGTTTACACTTAGCTCGGTTGTCATGGTTTCTCAACCGGGAAACAAAATTCTAATCTTGTGGAAACTATATTACCCATATTAGCATCTCCGTATTTTTCTCTAATATTCTCATACGTCAAAGCCCAATCGGTTCTAAATGGAAGAATTTGATTGGGCATCCAATAAATCTGAACGCATATTCCAATTGAAGAAAACTTCGTCTTCAAAGTAATAATCATACTCCAGTTTTGTTTTGAAATATAATAATGAAAATCATTTAAGAGCAAAAGATAAAAATAAAACAATCGAATTGTTAATTGTAAACAATCTGAACACAGACTATTTACTTTTAATTATGTATTTAATGTTTCATGTAGTTGGTGAAGGATAATTCTGCAGCAAAACTTTTACCTTTAATTATATTATTCGAGATTGACTGTTATGTTTGAAATTGAGTTACTCCTTCCCGTTTACACTTAAATATGTAGTCATGGTTTCATGACAAGCAAACAAAATTCTACATTTGTGGAAAGTATATTACCAATATTAGCATCTCCGTATATTTATCTAATATTCTCATGCGTCAAAGCCTAATTAGCTCTAAACGGAACGATTGAATTTGGCATCCAATAAATCTGAACGTATATTCCAACTGAAGAAAACTAGAGTAGAAGAAAAAGCTAATGTTCGTAGAGAAGTGCGGTAGGGAACAAAGTTTGCAAAGAGTGAATATATATTACTATATAGGTTTCGTTCTGATCCCGTTATTTTCCAGGTAAAATATTAGTATTTTTATAAAAAATTAAATGTAGTTCCAACGCTTGAAATTTTACCATACTGAGGAGATTTATTACAAGAAAAAACTGGTACACAATAATTTCCTGACCTGAAAAATCCAAGATTTATGAGCCTCGCTATACTTCGGCTGAAAAATTAATATTTCAGTTTTATTCTAAAAGATAATGGTGGCAATCTTTTAAAAGCAAAAGATAAAAATAAAACTACCGAATTGTTAAATACAAACAATATTAACGCAGAATATTTACTTTTATTTATTTATTTATACACTATACTAGCAGTTACCCGTGACTTCGTTCACATAATATTTAAAGAAGAAATAATTGATAAATCAAGCAAAAAATTTCGATGATGAAAAGCATGTGTAATTAACTTTTTATCGCGAATTTATGGTAATAAACTTCTGATAATCCCTAGTTGCTGATTTGTTTGCTGGTCAAAATTTTCCTTTCAGCGATTAATACTAATAGATAGAAACATTCTTGTATTCTTTTGTTCAGCCCTGTAGTTTTCCAAGTGCCTTTAGTACACGAAAGTATCATTCTAAAATTTATTTCAAACAAAAATATTTCTTGTTACTACCTAAATTACATTTTCAGAAATTATCATCCGAAGACAACCTTGTATCCAGTTCTTTGCGGGACCCTGTTTATCATTTTATATATATACTACAAACATTTCTTAGTTTACTAAATGCAGTTCAAAATAAAAATGCATATTTTATTTAAAAACCATCTTTAAGTAAATTACGCTCATATTCAGTAACCTTTCCGAGATCTTTTGTGTAACCCTGTATATCTAAATTTAACTATTTATACTATTACCATTTATACTCTCCATTTAATATGCATACATTTAGCGAAACTAAAAAGCACATATCATAATTCAAAATGCATTTCATCCATGCAACAGTCATCATCCATGATATACAGTACTTCGGATAGAATATATAATATTTGAAATATTTTGTGTGTCCCTGTAAATGCTATGCACTTCGTATTATGCATGAAATAACTTACATTAAGCCTCAGCAACATATATCAATTTGATTATACATGAAATCGTTTACCATAATTAAAATATGTCGGAAACTGTTCCTCCCTTTATTGTTTATTCCTATGCAATGGAATTCTTCTGTCTGACCCTGTAAATGAACAGTAAGTGCCCTTTTCACTACATACTTTACAAAATGCATATTTTAGTGCACTTTGTAAATACATATAAATTTGAATATGTTCTACAGGCTGTAACATCGTTAAATTTAATTAAAAGATTTTTCCCCTTAATGCCGTAATATAAGGAAATTTTTTGACTATCCCTGTAAATAAACTAATCATGGTAGAAACTTCATTTTCAATAGGTATTCATGCTAGGTAAACGTTAATAATGTCCAAAAATTTCATGGAAATCGGAGTATATTTACGAAAGTTGGAAAGCGACCGACAGACAGACAAACCGAAAGCATAATAACTTTTCAACTTTGTTCGAAAGTGTTAAAAAATCGAGCCAAAAATACATTAATCAGTGATTTTATTTTCCACCTTTTCCCCACAAAAAATTTCTTCCATTGATAATTATGAGTTTTGAATAAAAATATTCATTTGTATGTAACTTATAACTTATTAATTAGTATAAGTAAAAAATATTTCTGATTCATTTTAAATATAACGTCATTATTTATCTCGCTCCATTAGCTACTGATATTCATACCCCTTGTATTTTTAACGACTGCTATAAAGTACCTGTTTTATTTCAACTATGACGTACATTTTCATGAGCGAACCATTTTATTAAAAATATAATTCTTTTTCATTCTTTTTACTTTTAATTTATGTCACCATATTTTACAGAAAAATTCCCATTAACTAAACAAATATCCTTGTATTATAAAAAATACACCTTTTATTTTTATTTCAAACATGACGTCATATTTATTTTCTTTTAAATTATTTTATTATAGTTTTTCGCGTGGAAGTTTTCTATTAAAAATTCATTGCCGCTAAAAAATTATTATTCCAATTTTTTATTTTCTTGGCAACGGGAAAGGAAAATGGTTAAATTTTATCTGAAAAATGCCTATTGATTTTGTATGGAAAATAATTAAATTTTGAATTATTAAGGAAAATATTTGAATAAAATAAATAAAAATTACCCTATTATTTAATCCGGACTTCTAACTTTACGTCTGCAAAATTTCAAAGTAATCGATTCAGTAGTTACGGCGTGAAAGCGGAACAAACAAACAAACAAACAAACTCACTTTCCGATTTATAACATTAGTAAGGATTGCCGTTGATTATGGGACACTTGCGATTTTAGACATTTTACTAAACATCTAGAAAAATACATGAGGAATCATCTCGAAACTCTTAGTGTATAAATATAATTGTACACATCATACATCTCTGTGAAGATTTTTTACCGAAACTCCATAGGGGACCGCCAACAAATTAAAAAAGAATGAATATCTTTTGAATAACCCTGTCAAAAGTAATGTAGCAAAAGCGCTCAAACTCTTGATTATGATTGAATGCCTTATTGTAATACACTGTGTTCATTTTTATGCAAATAGCATGCATACTCGCAGAGTAATTAAGGTTTTTATAAAAATGGTCCCAAATTTTTCCAAGTTTTTCCCTTATAATTTTCAGAGTTCTTAATATAAAATAATATTTTTTACAGAAAATATGACAAACAACATTGCACACAGAACCCTGTAATCAGAATTAAAAAATAATAAAAATTGTATGAAAAATGAGTAGGTTTACTAAATAATTGTTTACTGCGCATGCGTCAAAGATATCAAAATTTCATTTGCATATTATATTAGCTAAATGTATAGAGCAACTTTTGTAAAAGTCTCAAAATTATGGCTTGAAAATTCTGAAAGTAATCGTCTATACAAAAAGGACAAAATCCGTTGTTTCCAAAATGAAGCAAAAAAATGAGCGATTTTATCCAAAAGTAGTCGTAACATCACGTATTGTGCATTCTATATTGACACTAATCAATGAATATATGGATACAACCCCTCTTGTATTTGCTTCATTTTGAGAATAACGGATTTTCAACTTATTCAATTGACGATTATTTTCAGAATTTTCAAGTTATGATTTTGTGACTTTTACAAAAGTTGCTCTATACATTTAGCTAACAAAATATGCAAATGAAATTTTGATATAGTTGACTCATGCGCAGTAAAAAATTATTTAGTAAACCAACTCATTTTGTATACAATTTTCATTATTTTTTAATTCTGATTACAGGGTGCTGTGTGCAATGTTGTTTGTCATATTTTCTGAAAAAATATTATTTTATATTAAGAACTCTGAAAATTATAAGGAAAAAACTTGGAAAAATTTGGGACCATTTTTATAAAAACCTTAATTACTCTGCAAGTATGCATGCAATTTGCATAAAAATGAACACAATATATTACAAAAAGGCATTCAATTATAATCTAGAGTTTGAGCGCTTTTGCTACATTACTTTTGACAGGGTTATTCAAAAGATATTCATTCTTTTTTAATTTGTTGACGGTCCCCTATGGAGTTTCGGTAAAAAATCTTCAATGAGATGTATGACGTATATTATTATATTTATACACTAAGAGTTTCGAGATGATTCCTCATGTATTTTTCTAGATATTTAGTAAAATGTCTAAAATCGCAAGTGTCCAATAATCAATGGCAATATAGTGTAGTTTCATGTTGTTATTGCACAATATTTCTGTAGCAAGACTTTTAATTATATTTTTTCAGATTCACTGTTATAATTGAAATTGAGTTATTCCTTCCAGTTTATGCTTAATCCTTTGAGCTCTGGGGCGTAAATTTCTTCAAAATTCCAAATGTCACATTGGCACCAGTATTTTGCAAAGAAAAAAAAACGGTGAACGATAAACACGAAAAAATGCATTAAACCTTTTTGAAGTAAATTTTGTCAAATTTTCTGGTGTCATTGTGACATTTCGGAATTAAAATTATGTGGTAGAAAATTCCGCCAGCAGAGCTCAAGGGGTTAAACCGGTTGTCATGGTTTCATAACATGGAAACAGAATTCTATTTTTGTGGAAACTGCATTACCGAAATTAGGATCTCCGTATCTTTTTTTAATATTCTCATACGTCAAAAAATAATGAGTTCTAAATGGAACAATTGGATTTGGCATCCAATAAAGCTGAAGTATATTCCAGTTAAAGACAAATTCGTCTTCAAAATTAATAATTATACTTCAGTTTTATTTTGAAAGGAAATTGCGACAATTTTTTTAAGAACAAAGGATAAAAATAACCGAATTGTTAAATGTAATCAATATTAACGCAGAATATGTACTTTGAATTATGTATGTAATGTTTCATGTAGCTGGAGAATCATAATTCTCTAGCAATACTTTTAACTTTAATTATATTATTCCAGATTCACTGTAATGTTCCAAATTGAGTTATTTCTTCCCGTTTACACTTAATCGGGTTGTCATGGTTTCATGACCAGCAGATAAGTTTCTACCTTTGTGGAAACTATATTACCTATATTAGCATCTCTAGTTGTCTTTATCTAATAATCTCATCTGTCAAAGCCCAATCAGTTATAAATGGAACAATTGGATTTGGCATCAAATAAATCTAAAAGTATATTCCAATTAAAGAAAACTAGATTAGCGGTAAAAGTTAACTTTGCCGAAAAAGTGCGGAAGTGAACAAAGTTTGCAAAGAAATGAATATACAGGGTGTTTCGCTACCAGACCGACAAACTTTGAGGGGTGATAGTAGACATAAAGACAAACATTATTAAATAGGAAACCATGGGGCGCAAACGTCTTCTGTAGGAGCTGGGGGCCATTAAAGTTTAAAGTTCAAAAATTCAAACGCTGATAAAAATTAGAAAAAAGGGTCGATTTGTTTGCGGTTTTCTCTAAAATCATTCTTTATATCACAATTTTTAATTTTTTTAATTTAAAAGGTTAAGTTCTAAAATTGTCGATAGAGGGCGCTTTAGACTTCAGAGTACCTAACAAATACTTTTTGCCGTTCTTTTGTGCATGGGGTTGAAATTATTCTAAAGTTTAGAATTTAACTTAAATTTTAAGCCCAAAATCGGAAACATGGGGATCAGTTAACTAGCGAAAATTTAACTGTGAACCGAGGGAGAGATTTTAAATACTCATAAACATTGGACAAACTAATCGATTTTATTGCGGTTTGCGTGTAGGTCATTCCCTTGGTAATTATTTTATTCAAAATTATTTTATTCAAAATTATTTCATGTCCTCATTTTTTGATAGAGGGCGCTTCCGACACATGTCCGACACTTCAATGGTATTACTCCTGGGTGTTTTACTACCAGACCACCATACTTCCAGGAAGTGTAAGGGATGCAAAGACGAATCGGAATCACACAAGAATGTAACGTTGAAAATTGATTTTTTGCATGTTACGTTTAAAATAAAGCCGAGAAAAAAACAGAAACAAGCAGAGAAACAGCAACATGTTAAAGTGACAGAACAAAGTTTATTTGAAGGTTTTACTGCAAAAAGTGCTCGAAATAACGACCAGAAAAAGTTCGGCAAACTTGACAGCGAAAGTAGATGGCGCTGAGCGGTAATGTGCGTGAAAGTTTCTCTCTCGTTGCGCAGCTCTATGTGGTTCCAGCACGATCGGGCTCTTCCACATTTTACCAATGATGTTCACCGATACCTCAACGTAACATATGGACAGCGGTGGATAGGTCGTGGTGGCCCGGTCGTAGGCCTGCCAGATTACCGGACCTATCAAGCATGAGCTTCTTCTGCAGGGGTCACATGAAAATTTGGGTGTATGAGAATCCCGTACCATCATTTAAAGACTTTTAGCAGCTCGTATTTCTGTAGCTTCCGGAAATCTATCAAAGATTCCAGGAATCTTTCAAAGCGTGAGGAATTACATGCGACGCCGCTGTCAAACATATCGAATTACTTCTGGTCGTAATTTCGAACATCTTTTCTAGTAAAACATTTAAATAAACTGTTTTATGTCATATTAACATGTTGCTGTTTCTCTGCTTGTTTCTGTTGTTTTTTTTCTGCTTCCTTTAACCATAACTCGCAAAAAAGACATTTTCAACGTTACATACCTATGTGATTCCGTGTTGCTTTCGCATCCTTAACACTTCTTTGAAGTATGGTAGTCTGGTAGTAAAACCCCAGGAGTATTGCCATTGAAATGTCGGAGATGTGTCGGAAGCGCCCTCTATGAAAAAATGAGGACATGAAAGCTGTACGTCATTTTGAATAAAATAATTACCAAGGGAATGACCTATACGCAAACCGCAACAAAATCGATTAGTTTGCCCAATGTTTATGAGCGTTTAAAATCTCCCCCTCGGTTCACAGTTAAATTTTCGCTTGTTAACCGATCCCCATGTTTCCGATTTTGGGCTTAAAATTTAAGTTAAAGTCTAAACTTTAGAATAATTTCAATCCCATGCACAGAAGAACGGCAAAAAGCATTTGTTTGTTACTCTAAAGTCTAAAGCGCCCTCTATCGACAATTTTCGAGCTTAACCTTTAAAATAAAAAAAATAAAAAATCATGATATAAAGAATGATTTTAGAGAAAACCGCAAACAAATCGACCTTTTTTCTAATTTTTATCGCAGCGTTTGAATTTTTGGACCTTAAACTTTAATGGCCCCTAACTCCTAGAGAAGACGTTTGCGCCCCATGGTTTCCTGTTTAATAATGTTTGTCTTTATGTCTACTATCACCCCTCAAAGTTTGTCGGTCTGGTAGCGTAACACCCTGTATATATGAAATTCTTACAATAAATTAATCGAATTTACTTAATGAATATTAGGTTTAAGTTTAAATATACATATATTTCCAGGACATGTACGTACCTTGCTGTAATTCTACTTAAAAATTAATAATAGTACTTCAGTTTTATTTTGAAAGTAAATTGTGACAATCTTTTAAGAAAAAGAATAAAAATAACCGAATTGTTAAATGTAAATAATGTGAACGTAGAATAGTTACTTTGAATTAAGTATTTAATGTTTCATGTAGTTGGAGAAATATAATTATGTAGCAAGACCTTTAATTATATTATTCCATATTCACTGTAATGTTCCAAATTGAGTTACTTCTTCCCGTTTACACTTAACTCGGTTGTCATGGTTTCACAACCGGGAAACAAAATTCTAATCTTGTGGAAACTATATTACCCATATTAGCATCACCGTATCCTTCTCTAATATTCTCAAACGTCAAAGCCTTAACAGTTCTAAATGGAACAATTGGCTTTAGCTTCGAATAAATCTGAACGTATATTCCAATTAAAGAATGTTAGATTAGTGATAAAAGCTAACACTTCCATAGAAGTGCGGAAGCGAACAAAGTTTGCAGAAGAATAAATATATATGACTTTTTACTTTAAATTAATCGTATTTATTTAATGAAATTCTGGACTTTAGATTTAGACTTTAATAAAACAGCGAAATATTATATTTTTACTGCATCTTTAAAATATTTTAGTTTCAATAATATAATTAAATTTGTGTTGTTATTCCATATTTAATGCAGAATTTTCAATTAAGTTACGTCTTCCCGATTACATATCCGTTTGTTGCGATGTTTTCAAACAAAAGTCTGTCTTTGTGAAACCGATATTGTATGGACAATATACTATACGATAGTAATTGTTATCGACTCTAATTTTACGATTAAATATCTTTTGATAAACTTTAAATTTTAATAGAAAATACTATTCAGAATTAGTACCTTTGTACTCATATTGCTGCGACAAAATCACAACACCTACGGTGAGAAAAACACCAAATCTAAACAATAAAACGTGTATGAAAAAAACTAACAACATTTTTAATTTTTCTATTTTCGAATACAAGAAAAAAGGCTGCTGCCACAAAATACATCTAAACTTGGTTTTTCTCGATTTCTTTCTTAACATGAGACAATCACATACGAACGCGCAAATAAAACAAAATGTTAAAAAATCAATTTAACTCAATTTTTTTTCTCTTTTTCTTTTTTTAAACTGTTCATTGCTGATCACTTGAGATCAAAGTCACTTGTTATAAAATCCAGTCTTTCAGGAATTTTCAGGAGCCTTCCAGCTCTGCTGTGTCTAAGGCGATTCCTTGCTTGTGGATACATCCAGCTTTGTTTAGTATTTTCACTGGGTTGTGGGCAATCTTTGGTTTCGGACAGTCAGTAGGCCAAGCTATCTCTAATGGATATATTCTTTATACGAGTCGTAAAAGCTCGTGTTGTGATGTTTGAACTCTTACAAGTCGAATTTTCCTGTCTCTACCAGGTATAAGTTCTGTGATTCAACCTAAAGGCCAATCAATTCGCTTTTTGTTATCTGATCCGATCAATACAACATCCCCGACAGTTATAACTTGCTCTTAGTGTTCGTCCTTTGCTAGTTCAATTAATGCACCTAAATATTCGGACCTGAATCGATCTTTTAAGTCTTTTTGCAATGACTGCCTATATTTCAGTCTCTTACTAAATGATTTTTGTTCCACAATATCCAGGTCTGGGAGATTGCATTATTCTATACTTTGTAGAAACATAGATGGGGAGATAAGTTTCACAGTTGCGTCTTCCGTAAGGTATATTAACGGTCTTGCATTTATTACATTTTCCACATCTGTCAAAATTGTGTTCATTTCTTCATAGGTGAGGTAAGCATGACCTAATACTCTTTTGAGAAGATCTTTAAATATTCTGATAAGTCTTTCCCAAAATCCGCCCCACCACACTGCGGTTGGTGGAATAAATTTCCAATCAATAGCATTGACAGAACTGTTTTTTTTTGTGTTCGTGACCAGTCTAGGCATCTCAATAAATTATCTGATCCAGTGAAGTTTGTGCCGTTATCGGGATAAATGACAGCACATCTTCCTTTTCGTGCTATGAATCGCCTTAGTCCCATTAAAAATGCCTCTGTCGAAGCAGCGGTCACTAACTCTAAATGAACTGCTCTGTATATTGCACAGGAAAATATCAATATCCAACTTTTTTGAATTTTCTTCAAGTATAACGGACCTGCCATGTCTACACCCGTAATCTGAAACACTTTAGCATCCTTTATTCTATTTTCCGGTAGTGGCGCAATCTGAGCACCGAATAGTTACTTTTAATTATGTATTTAATGTTTCATGTAGTTGGTGAAGAATAATTCTGCAGCAAAACTTTTACCTTTAATTATATTATTCGAGATTCACTGTTATGTTTGAAATTGAGTTACTCCTTCCCGTTTACACTTAAATTGGTTGTCATGGTTTCATGACCAGCAGACAAAATTCTACCTTTGTGGAAACTATAACACCGATATTAGAATCTTCGTATCTTTCACTGATATTCTCATACGTCAAAGCCTAATCATTTCTAAATGGAACAATTGGATTTAGCATCCAGTAAATCTAAACGCATATTCCAATTAAAGAAAACTAGATTAGCGGTAAAAGCTGACGCTCCCACATAATTTCGGAAGCGAATGAAGTTTGGAAAAGAATTAATGTATGTGACTTCTTACTTAGAATTAATCATACGTAATGAATATTGGGATATTTAAGTTTAAACATATATGTTAGATTTATACTTGAAAAAAGCAACAAAATGCTATTTTTTTAACAATGTCTTTTGAATATTTTAGTGTCAATATTATAATTAATTTTGTGTAATTATTTCACATTGATTGAAGCATATTAAATTTAGTAACTTTTTAGCGTTTTAAATTTAGTAGTTTACGTCGAAGTTAGTTGCAATGCACACATATATGCATATTATATTTGTACTTTGAGAAAATAATAAAATGTTATTTTTTAATAACATCTTTAAAATGTTTTGCGTGCTATTCAATTTATATTTTTTGAATATGAATTGAATGTTTTTGGAGAATTAAACGTTTGAATTCTCCAAAGTATAATTGAATTAAACGTTTCTGGAGAAATTTAGAATGTATTATATAACAACAAGATTTGACTGATATTACAAGTTTCTGATACTTTTTGCACTTAAAAAAATAAAAAAATAAAAAAATAAAAAAAAAATCTTTTAATTCACAGTAAAACTACTGCCAGCAAAGTTGTCAGGCATTTACCCTTCCGTTTGTAGATTTTTCGTTTTGGAAAAAAAAAATCAATTAAAAAAAATCGCTAGTTTTTTTATTATTTTTATTTATTTTTTCAATGAATGTATGAAAAAAAAATTATTCATTTTTTACAAAAATAATGTTATAGACAATTTTTTTTAAATTGTCGCACACAATGTATTTATTTATATATTATCTTTTTTTTGGGAGGGGGGGGGGGGGTGTTATTAGTAATTAGTTAAAAGATTTTTTTTCAATAAGAAGTAAGAGAAAAATAATTAAAAAAAAAAAAAACATTATTTAAAAGGGATATTTTAGGCGTTCACTATTTCACGGCGCCAGCGGGATTCGAACCCACAACGCGCGCTCGCGGGCGATTAGATGTGTGGCGCCTTGACAACTTGGCCACGGAAAACCTCGGACTACCGAATGTCTCCGCCTTTCCTTTCTATTTACATCCGCTTCGTTATTTTCAGCAAGTATCGTGGAATTTTCAGATTTTTAATGGTTGGTTTGGTTTATTTTTGTCGTCCAATTATCTACGCTAGGGATATAGGACCAGGCGGAGTGCCCTTCGTGGGGGTCTTTCTAAGGGAACCTAACCCGTATTTACGCAAGGTTCGAAGAAAACCACGAAAACTCCGAACGGTTAGGCCGCAGATTTTTAATGGAAAATACCCTTTTGTTGTGAAAAGTGACTTTTTCTATGAAATTCAGGAAAAATATATCTGTGAATTTCAGATTTTTTTAACAGTGTGCGTCTTTATTTGGAGTCTTCATATATGATATATTATAATAAAATTTATCCATATGGACTTAATAATGAAGTATTCAAAAAATCTGTTAAAGTTTTTTTCCTCGATAAACAACACTACTGATTATTCTCCTATTTATCATAGTTTAAATCATCAAAATAATCATAAAACTACATGGAACAAGAGAGAAAGATGTTCATCAAATTTAATTGCTTCCAAAAAATCTATAACTAAAGAAATAAGCAATCTGCATAATAATTACATAAAAAATTACAATTGGTTATTAACACGAAAATATATATTTGCAATTAAAAAGAAACATATAGTACAATATTTAAATATATTTCTGAGTAAAACATACTCTAAGTATCTCTTAGATATTTTTTATGATCTAATTATGACTAGAGTTGATCTTTTCAATATTAATCTACTAAAAAAACCTAAAACTCAAATTACTAATACTCAAATGGTAATAACTTTTTCTAATCAAATATTTTATACAATCAATTTGAATTCTATAATAAATGACAAAAACTGTAATTTTCCTATTATTAATATTCAAACATCAAAAACGTTTAAATATCCAAGAACTATAGGAAGACAGATATTTAACTACAATTCGTTCTCAAAAAATACTTCTGCTGATAGCACTTTTCCCTGTAAATGCAATGACCCCTCTCTAAAAAAATACATTAATAATGATCATGAACATATTATCACTGGAAATCTGAATATTGTAGAAGATTTTACATTAAGAAAATTAATGGGTTATGGTACTAAGTATAGAATTCCATCTAAATTAAACGTTAATTCTATAATAAAACAATTTACATGTTATATAGATATATTTATTTATAAAATTTCAATATATTACAACAAACCTATTGAATATTTCAATCAATGGAAAATTTTAGTTATTGATAAATTAATTAAGGCTTTAAAATACAATATCTCACATCTAGATTATATAAATACAAAGCATCTTTTCCAGCAAATCACTAAACTGCAACAAAACTTTGTAAATCACTTATGTGGTTTGGTTTGTTTATTTTTGTCGTCTGATTATCTATACTAGGGATATAGGACTAGTATCACTTATGTGGACAAATCTCCAAATAATTATGCAATTATATATAAATCCTATTATCACCAACTGCTTAACTCCAGTCTATCTTCTAATAACTCATTTCAAAAAACTAATGATGATATAATAGTAAACAATCGTAAAATTAGGTGTTTTTATAAATTATTAGACATTAACTTTACTAACTTTAAATATCCATATCTAGTTCTTATACCCAAATTTCATAAAAATCCAATTAAATTTAGAACAGTTACAATTGGTTGTAATACTTATAATAATACAGCTAATAAATTTCTATTATAAATTCTTTATCAAATTACAAAAACCAGTGATACTACACATTGTATAAAGAATAGCTATGAACCTGTCAATATTATGAAAAATCTCAAATGTATAAAAAATATAACTACATATGACTTCAAAGATTTTTTTAATAATATAGATTTATTAGATCTACATAATATAATAAATGCACTTTAAAAAATATATCAACATGATTTGAATATATCAACGAATATTGATACTGATTATTTTCTTACTTTAACAAATTTCATTATCTATAATAATTTCATAATGCAAGATAATATAATATATATACAGAAAGTCGGTATACCACAAGGTGGTAGTACATCTAGTATATTATCAGACTTATACTTATATCATTATGAACGTAAATATTTTAATAACAAAATACATTTACATCGATATATTGATTATATAATTTTAATTGATACTGATAATACCAGTATATCTCAATTCCCAGTAGATTATCCAGCTAATTTAGAAATTACAAAAAACCTGCTTTCTAATAATACCTTTAACTTTTTAGATCTTAAAATTATATTAAAAGAAAACAAATTAATAACTGAATTATATGACAAAAGGAATTAATTTAATTTTAAAGTTAATACATTTACTAATTGTAATCATGCCTTCATAATTCTGTGTATCGTAATATAAACCTTAATCATATATATAGAATAAAATGTTTATTTTCTTCTCATCTAATTAATGCAAATATTAAAAAGCTAATTTTGATGCACTAAATAACGCTTTTCCTAAAAAATTCATATTTTCTTTAATATAGAATTAGTCAATTCTTGATCTCAAAAATAATTAAGACTTTGCGTAAAAAAAGTATAAAAAAAATTATTAAAACATAAAAAAAAAAAAATTAAAAATGTAAAAAATACATAAAAAATGTATGTAACAGGATGCCTGGGTGGGTAGATGTTAGAGTACAGAGGAGGGCGGTATTGTCTGAATAATACGCAATGGTTAATTAATAATTTATAAAAAAATGAGAGTGGGAAATGCACTTGTTAAGTTGGAAAACAAATTATAATGGATGTTTAATTGACACCAATGAATGGATAATTCTATAGTTGCATCAATTAATTCTATTAATGTAGTTTAATTAGTTTACATGATTAAATTGTAATTAATTCATTTATTTATATATTATTATCATATGTACGACAATTATTTTTATTTTTCCCTTTTCATTTTGCTATCGAATTTTTAGTTTTGATATTTTTTTTTTAATGTTTTTTCTTCATTTGATTTTAGTCTTGTGTGCGTTGGTAGTCCCAAATTCGTATTCTTTTGCTTTTTCATGGCAAATACGCAGATGAAACCACACACTTCATTTGTAATTACAAAGTATTTGGGACTTGATGAGTCTGCTTTGGTTCTACAAATTCTATTTGTATTCATATTCATATTTAATTTTTCCCTTCCATGCTCAATCTGTTATAAGTTATTAAATTCTATGGTTCTTATATTGTAATAGTATTAATGGTTTTAATACTTACCATTATATACCATTAATAGTATTAATGTATATATATATATTTAAATTATTAGATTTAAAAATGATTCGAAGTGTTGTCCGCATATAAATGAATAACAATAATAAAGTTCATGCATGTATAATTTAAAGAATTTTTTGCTATTGTTGTTGACAATTTCACATCGCTATAATTTGTGTAGTAGCTTCAAATTTAAATTTCTGAATTTTTATTCAATTTGGCTTAAAAAAAGCATGAAAACCAGCAGAGTGAAATAGTTTACAAGTTTGGACTCGAACCAGATATTGCACACCAATACTCTATAACTGAACTACACAGACGATACTAAGCTTAGATCAGTGTACATAATTGGTGTATAATGCCAATTATTCTGGTTCGAGTCCAAGTGTAAGGCATATTTTCACTCTGCTGATTTTTACATTGTTAAAAAAAAAATTTGAAATTCACGGATGTACTCTTCCTGAATTCCACAGAAAAAATCTCTTTTGACAACAAATCATTTTCCGTTAAAAATCAGAAAACCTCACCATATTTCCTGAAAATAACGAAACGGATGGAAATAGAAAGAAACAAGTTGGAAATTGCACGTAAAGCGTAGCAAATGAGGTGGGTTCGTACGTTAATGAAGTTTTAAAAATATCATTCTCATTTATCAATCTCATAAAATTGTAAATAGTTAATTACAATTAAAATGCGCACCAAACAATGTTCTCCCTATACTCATTATGTAATGGAATACTTTTTTTGTGGCCTCGTAAATCAATAACAAATGTTCTTTGCACCGCAGATTATGCAAAATATATATTATAATATGTACTTTATGATGCATATCAACATTATTATGTTCGAATGAGTGTAATACCATTAAAATGCATTTGAAACTTTTTTTCCATTGACTGTAATGTAACGGAGTACTTTTGATTGTCCTTGTATTTGATCTATGCATCCTATTTTCAAAAAAATTGAAATGACTTGACAAAATTATGTAATAAGTATGTATTTTAAAATTCAAACGATTAAAATGCATTTGAAACATTTTTCCCCATTGACCGTAATGTAACGGAATACTTTTGATCGTCCCTGTAATTGATCTATCCATCCGATTCTCATAAAATTTGAAATGACTCGACAAAATTATGTAATAATTATATATTTTAAATTTCAAAAGATTCGGTTGGGTAGTTTTTGCGTTGTTATAGGCGGACGGGCAGACAGACGAACAGACGGACGGACTGAACGACAATTATAGGTGCTACGTATTTACATAATTACGAACGCACCTAAAAACGGAGACACTCCGATATTCTAGGGGTCAGGGGCGTTCCGACCCAGTGTGCAAAGTGTGCGGCACACACAGGCGCCGAAGCAGTAAAGGCGCCAAAAGATTTCAGTTGAGAAGAAAATATTTAAAAAAAAAACATCCTTAATTTATTCATACTAAAATGTATTATTTCTTGGCATCTGAATTATCTTTTGTAGATTTACCTTATACAAATTATTTATAAATATTCATTTCTTTCTTTAAAATTTTATTCTATTCTACTTATGAATCGTCTAATAAATCATTTAGACAAGACCTGTCCAACCTTTATAAACAGAGGCGCACCTCATATAGTTATAAATAATGAAAAGCGCCGTAATTCATATAGCTGAAAATATGCAACACTTTTATCTCACTGCGGTGGAAAAGCATAATATACAGTTTTATTACCATAGGAGCTAAATTTCACCTGTTTTCTTATTATTATTTATAAGAAACAATTGTCACTTTAGTTCAGAATTTATTATAAATAAGCAGAAAATTACTATTCGGAAATACTGGCAAAAGTTTCTCCTACAATATCAGTCATTGAGTATAGGTAGACTTATATGTTAGAAACGTCTTATCTGATGCGCGTATGTCTCATGCTGATAGCTGTAAGTTCCCTATGATTCAGAAACTATTTTAAAATAATTTGCAGCAATAATTTAATTCAGAATAAATTTAAAATTAGATTTTCTTTGTAGATGAAAAAGCTATAGAAACCTTAATCACTGAATAACAACTTAATAGCACTAAATAATTAAAATTTATTTAAGGAAGAGACAAGAAAACTATTACAAGAAAACTATTCAAATTTTTTTTATTTTTAAAAATGTATCCTTTAAAATGGATTTTTAATCTTAAAAATAGCTAGTAAGAGGATACATTCGAATGGGTTCCAAGAAAACCTAAGGACGCAATCGTGGCGCCCGAGGGGGACGCTTTGGAGAATCCTGAATAGAGAAATAATGTAAAACCAGAACTTGGGGGCTATGCACAGAGCTGTAGCTAAGGGGGTGCTATGGACGGTTCAGCTTCCCCTAAAACATTTTGAGCCTCCCTGGAAAAGATTTCAGGGTCACTAAATTAATTTCTATTCCAAAATTCAAATGAAATTCTGTTTAAAAATGTAATTTAGTTTTGAGGACCTTTTACAGCTTTTGCAAAAATACTAAATTGTAACTAAAATAAGTGTTTCAACACTTGTTCATCCTATTTACACATATGAAGTTAACAAGTTGTTTAAGATTTCTCTCGTTTTACACTCCAATTTTTCATCATCCTATTCTTTTCTTAGCGTAAAATGAAACTATTAAAACTGTTTAATGAGAAACATAGTAATTACAGTTTGAACATGTACTAATTTATCTTTCTGCGTCATAGAGAGAAAGAGAGAAAATATGACCCCCCCCTTTTCCCGTTATTCACTTCTAACTACGGCACTGGCTATGCATACATAACGTTATCACTTTAGGGTTAAGGGGGGGGGGGGGATCTGGCATATGATATCGGAAGATATCTTTAATAATGGGTGGGGTGTCTTGATATATTTATCATTTTTGAATGATCTAACCAAAATTTTCTCCTTTTGTTTCCTATAATATCAAAATTTTTCCCCTTTACTTATAACTTGTCCGTTACATCAAAAAAGTCTGCAATATATATATATATATATATATATATGTATATATATATATATTGGAAGAAAAGGCATTTTTGCACTGAAGAGAGCAGATGGAACAATCACCAAAATCAGCAACGAAATAGTACACATTGTTGAGAAATTCTATAATGATCTATATAAATGTGAAGATCAGAAGGATATCAACGTACACGATCAACAAGAAATCTTAACAGAAACTGAAGAGATAATCCCAGTGATGACAGATGAAGTTTTACAAGCTATTAGATTTATGAAAAAGGGTAAATGCCCTGGAGAAGATGGAATTACAATTGATCTTATCAAAGAAGCAGGAGAAGAATTTGCAAAAAGGCTATCTTTACTATTTTCCAAATGTCTCAAAAAGTCAGATGTACCAGAAGATTGGAATAATGCTGTGATGATACTACTTTACAAAAAAGGAGAGAAGGAAAACATTAAAAATTACCGTCCGATCAGCTTATTGTCCGTGATTTATAAAATTTTCACCAAAGTTTTAACGACAAGACTTGAATCAGCTCTGGACTCGGCTCAACCTAGAGAACAAGCAGGATTCCGAAGTGGATTCAGCACAATGGATCATATCCAAACAGTAAGGGAACTCATAGAAAAGCATAAAGAATATAATTTACCTCTCTGCCTTGCCTTTATTGATTACGAAAAAGCTTTTGATTCCGTCTACACATCAGCAGTAGTAGATTCTCTAGAGGACTTTGGTATAGACAAACCTTACATCAATATCATAAAGAAGGTTTACAAGAAAGCAACAGCAACCATCCGTTTAGATAAAGGAAAAGCGAAGATCAAGCTCGGAAGAGGAGTAAGACAAGGAGACACCATTTCACCCAAGCTTTTTAATGCTGTCTTAGAAAATATCTTCAAGAAGCTGGATTGGGAAAACAAAGGGATTAGAATAAATGGAGAATTTTTAAGTCATCTCCGCTTCGCTGACGACATTGTAATTTTCAGTAACAGTCCTGAAGAATTGGAAATTATGCTAAAAGATCTTGCAGAAGCTAGCATCAATGTGGGATTAAAAATAAATTTAGAAAAGACTAAGGTGATGTTTAATTCATTTACATCAAAAAAGAAAATTGTCTACAAGAACACTGAGATTAAAGAAGTGCAAAGTTATGTGTACCTAGGACAGGAAATATCATCAGATAATAGTATCATGAATGAAATCAATAGAAGAATAAGAAATGGGTGGAGTGCTTTCGGGAAGAACAGTATTATTCTGAAGAGTAATATGCCTCTTTGTTTGAAAAGAAAAGTTTTTAATCAATGTATTTTACCTGCATTAACCTACGGAGCAGAAACATGGACACTAACAAAACAGATGATACAAAGATTACAAACAGCACAGAGAAGCATGGAAAGATGTATGCTAGGCATAACTAGAAGAGACAGAAAGAGGATAACCTGGATAAGAAATCAAACAAAAGTTTTTGACATCCTTGAAAGAATCAAGCAGCTAAAATGGAAATGGGCTGGACACATTGCAAGAAGACAAGACAATAGATGGAGCACAAAGATACTACAGTGGTATCTTAGAGATGTAAAACGACCAAGAAGACGACCACAAGTAAGATGGAGTGACGAAATTAGAAAAGTGGCTGGTGTAAATTGGATGACGAAAGCATTAGACAGAAAACATTGGAAAAATCTGGGGGAGACCTACATCCAGCAGTGGATCGAAAACGGTTGATGATGATGATGATGATGATATATATATATATATATATATATATATATATATATATATATATATATATATATATTAGTTTGTTAAGTATTTTTATGAAAATACTCATTAATGAAAATGAAAATAATTAAATAACTATGAAATTACTTATTTTCAAAATATTGAATTTTTCAATGTTTGGTATTCCTATTCTTCTGTCTTGTGTGTATGCATGTATATAATCTGCGTTTAAGAAAACAGGTGTAAAGTATGTTTGAAATAATATTTGTGTTTACCAATAAACAAAAGAGAATGTTATTGAGGAATGATAACGTATCATATCGTAAGGGGTAGCGGAGGTCCAGAAATTGCCAAAAAGTTGATAACGTTCATTACATTTGTATAGCCTTTTGTATGTTAGTGTTCTCTGTTCTGTTCAGTGTACAGATTTTTGATTGTAGATACTAGCATCAGCTATGGGACAAATTTTAACTGGTAAAAATGGAGCATCAGCCGTTTGTGAAGCTGTTGGCATTCCATGCCATAGTTTTAACACTGGTTTTCGCACTTAAAGAGTAAAGTTTACTTTAAGCGGCCAAAGCAATAATTTTGCTCAGCACCTCTACTAATGATCATTTCTGTGGAAACTATTATATATTAAACAAAAGTGTTTTTTTTTTTTTCACATCATAGATTTTTGAGCGAAATAAATACCTTTTATCCATCTTTTACCTATCTAGTACTCTAGAATTACCATGATAGCGAAAAAAGGGGAGAGTTGATGAAGATAGACTAAATTTGGCCATAGATGTCCAAACTTTCTAATTTTTTCGAAGGTTGAAGGGGGAGCCTTTCCCTGCACTCCCTACATACACTCATGTCTATTCAAATACTGCATAAATTACTGTAATGATTGTAAGATTTGTACATTTTATTTCCGAACATAAAATTGAATTTTTGAAATATAAGCATTTATTAGCATTACACATAACCGTAGACGTTACAACGACTAAAATGGAAAAAAAAAAAAAAAAAAAAAAAAATCAATTTAGACATAAATTAGCAATTACAAAGATGGCTGTTAATATGAATGGAAAAATATAGATTTATGAAAAAAGTATTTTAAAATACCGTGCACTTTATCTCCTACTAACCAACAGCCTTGGATCACCTAGGCCAATTACAATAACCTTAAATATTCTAAAGTCAAATATTAAATGTTATTTTTTTTCCAAACGAATGTAGAGATGGGGTGCGGGGTGGACAATGTCTTCAGCAGCATGTTGATTTAACTTTATAATTTTGAATAAAAATATTTTCGAACGAACATTATATTGTTAGCAGTGTATAATCTTGAATTTGTATAATTTTTCCTTTTTAAATGAAAATCCATCCAATCGAAGCTCGTATTGATTTCCCACTGCCTTCAGTAGAGTATACCGGCGGTGCTATTTATGTTCCGGTCTGATTTTTCAAGCTAACCGTCAATTTGTATTTATTTTCTGACATTTAGATATAAAACTTTCAATTTTGACGAAAAAGAAAAAAAAATCTTGAAAAAATAAATTATGAAAATGCGCACAATCCCTCATACATATATTTTTTTATTTATTAAAGCGAAATGATATTCAAATCAGATATTTCTTAATTGGGAAACGATATCTTGAGATAATTTGCACAGATAGAAAAAATATGTATGCCGAATCCTTGAAATGACTTCAAAAAAATTTTTGAACAGTAAATATTAATATTTTTACACCAGATATATTATTAGAACCTGAAAAATACTATAAATGTATCAACAGTTTTTTTTTTTTTTTTTTTTTTTTTTTTTTTTTTTTTTTTTACGTTTGAAACTTCAGAGAAATGGAAAACTTGAAAACTGATGCGAATCGCTGCCAAATAAAAAGGTTTTTTAAAACAGTAATTAAAAATACCTTTGAAATCGTTTTTCTTCCTTTCTTTCTGCTAATTTATTTATTTATTTGTAATTCTACCGGGGCCTCACTATATCCCAATTTGAAAATGCAGAAAAAAATCAAACGTTACGCTTTTGGTCAGTGGGAAGGACTGCTTGGGGAAGCACACAAGCATGATCTCGTTGAAGAATAAAAGATCGCCATTTCGCGATGATCATTAAGGGTTTTTAATTAATATTTCGGGTAATTAACAAAAAAATAAAAAAAAATTGAGTGTCAGGTGCACGGTGCATCTACCATCATCGATCCTTATCCAAATTGTCATATCTCTATGAGCGGTAGATTTTCTTATCCATCGCCAATACATGCAAAGTAAAACAAACTTCTTTCTTTTAGATGCAATCTATTGTTATTGCATTAAATTATTTTCTCCGGGATAATGAAATTTTACCGTAACGCAGGATTCTGATAGAGAGTGCTTTCACTTACACATGTTATTTATATAGCTGCCATCCTTCTTTATTTTTCAAGTAACTTAAGCATGTTTGGAAACAGAAATTTATTTATTTAATGAAATAAAGTACGAACTGTAAATAAACAAGACATATTTTATTAAATAAATTTTCTGGTTCAAAAAACTCCAAAAGAATGGCAACTATACATTTATAAATATTCATAATTTTTTTTTTTGGGGGGGGGGAGATAAAGTTTTATTTTTACAGGCGATTGGATGAGAGGGGGGGGGGTGTAGGGCGCCAAATGCAGTTCTGCACACAGGCTCCGAATACTGCTGGCACGCCCCTGCTAGGGGTCCTCGGGGCCAAGCGGTCACCTGCGAGCGTAGATTGTGGGTTCCAATCCCACTGACGCCACTGAACACACTCTTTATATGGAGCTTCCGGCTGTATTTCATTAGCGTTGTAAAGTTTTTTTTTTTTTTTTTTCTTTTTGTGCTATCCTGTCCTTGTTATTGATGGTGACTTATAAGCAGGCTTTCATGTCTAGCACGCAAATCAGATGCATGTATTCCATAAAAATAAAATTCAGTTATCTGGGCAAATTTATTTTGAATGTTTACAAAACTGACATGTTGCTTAACAGAAATGGACAAACTCAACGAAAGAATCCTGGCTCTTTCGTGAAACTTGTATCATTCTGCTGAATTGCAACTGTACAGTTTTTTGTCATCGAGATTAAAAATTATTATATTTTTTGCCAACTTTCTAGCAACTTTATACAGTGATAAAAATTTCTGTTAAAACATAGAGAAAAAAGCAGAACTCTCGATAAATTTTCACTAGTTCTTGGTTAAATGCATTCTATAACTTTCTCGGTCATCATTTTGCAGATATTTCTCTTATCTAATATCAAATTTGGAAATCATCATTTTGCAGATATTTCTCTTATCTAATATCAAATTCTCTGTATTTATTTCCATGTCTTTAATTAAAGATATTTTTTATCTTGGTTAAAACTTGCAATTCAAAATACACACTTTTTTGCAAGTTTGTTTAAAATAATAAAAAGGAAATTTCCTTTTTTAAAATTGTTTCTTTCTTTCTTTTTTTTTAATTTTTTTTCTTTTTTTTCTTTTTTTTTCTTTTTTTTCTTTTTTTTTTTTTTAGAATAATTTAGAAAGGGATAAATCCTCACCACAGATTTTAATCGACAATCATTTTGCAATTGTTTTCTTGATCTGATACCAGAAGTTTGGTATTGTTTAAAATAAATGGTGCAGTGTTACTTCAAAGGAGTTCTTTTTATTACGATGCTATTATCATTATTATTACTCCATTGGTAAATGCGTTATAAAAAATATATTAATTTTATAAAAACATATTGCACAAATGAATAAAATAATGAAAATATAAAAAAATCCCATTAAAATTATTTTTTTTCTGTTTATTTTTTATTTTATTTTATTTTATTTATTTATTTTTTTGAATCCTTTAACTATTTAGCCAAAAATAAATAAAAAAATACGTGTGGCACTCGGGGACTGCCGCGGTAAAGCTATTGCATAGCATTTTTTATCAACTTATGCAATTATAATTATTTATTTATTTTTTATTTATGCAATTTTTTTGTCTTTGATATTAATTCAAGTTAAACATTTTGAGTGTGATGACCAATAACATTTTTTTTTCTTGTATTGAACAAATGAGAAGTTAATATCGTTTAAAATATTTTTATTATCTTTCAATAAATGTAGGTTAATTAGGAATTTTTATCATTGAAACTATACGTTTATGGTAGCTGAAATAAAAAACATAAGTTTAAGACTCGATATTCTCAAAATATCGGAAAAATACCGCGTCAATGCTGCCGAAGTCTACCGAAGGATACCATGTGCAGGCTGCCAAACTGAAACGACGTTAGCCGGAGTGTTAGGGTTTTTTTTCTCGTTACGGAATTTCTAGATTCTTTCGTCGCGCTCAAAGCCCGCGATAAAAGCTATGCAATACTTTAATAAATTACAAACAAAATTTGGCCGCACTACGAAAATTAGATCGCGAGTTATAGGCATTTTAAATTTTTCGACCCTCACCATGGGGGATCTCCTGTCACCAAAAATTAACACTGTCTCATAGTATATTACCAAACAAAATTTGGCCGCGCTACGAAAATTGATCGCGAGTTATAAACTTTAAAATTTTTCGACCCTCACCGTGGGGGATCTCCTGTCACCAAAGGTAACACTGCCTCATAATAAATTACCAAACAAAATATGGCCGCGGTACGAAAATGGATCGCGAGTTATAAACATTTTAAATTTTTCGACCCTCACCATAGGGGATCTCCTGTCACCAAAAATTAACACTGTCTCATAGTAAATTACCAAACAAAATTTGGCCGCACTACGAAAATTAGATCGCGAGTTATAAGCATTTTAAAATTTTCGACCCTCTCCATGGGGGATCTCCTGTCACTAAAAATTAACACTGTCTCATAATAAATTCTCAAACAAAATTTGGCCGCGCTACGAAAATTAGATCGCGAGTTATAAGCATTTTAAATTTTTCGACCCTCACCATGGGGGATCTAATGTCACCAAAAATTAACACTGTCTCATAATAAATTACCAAACAAAATTTGGCCGCGCTACGAAAATCGATCGCGAGTTATAAACATTTTAAATTTTTCGACCCTCACCGTGGGGGTCTTCTTTCACCAAAAATTAACACTGTCTCATAATAAAATACCAAACAAAATTTGGCCGCGCTACGAAAATTAGACCGCGAGTTATAAGCATTTTAAATTTTTCGACCCTTACCATAGGGGATCTCCTGTCACCAAAAGTAACACTGTCTCATAATAAATTACCAAACAAAATTTGGCCGCGCTACGAAAATTAGATCGCAAGTTATAAGCATTTTAAATTTTTCGACCTTCACCGTGGGGGGTCTCCTGTCACCAAAAAGTAACACTGTCTCATAGTAAATTACAAACAAAATTTGGCCGCACTACGAAAATTAGTTCGCGAGTTATAAGCATTTTAAAATTTTCGACCCTCTCCAAGGGGGATCTCCTGTCACTAAAAATTAACACTGTCTCATAATAAATTATCAAACAAAGTTTGGCCGCGCTACGAAAATTAGATCGCGAGTTATAAGCATTTTAAATTTTTCTACCCTCACCATGGGGGATCTCCTGTCACCAAAAGTAACATTTTCTCATAATAAATTACCAAACAAAATTGCGCCGCGCTACGAAAATTAGATCGCGAGTTATAAGCATTTTAAATTTTTCGACCCTCACCGTGGTGGGGGGGTCTCCTGTCACCAAAAGTAACACTGTCTGATAATAAATTACCAAACAAAATTTGGCCGCGCTACGAAAATTAGATCGCGAGTTATAAGCATTTTAAATTTTTGACCCTCACCGTGGGGGTCTCCTGTCACCAAAAATTAACACTGTCTCATAATAAATCATCAAACAAAATTTGGCCGCGCTACGAAAATTAGATCGCGAGTTATAAGCATTTTAAATTTTTGACCCTCACCGTGGGGGGTCTCCTGTCACCAAAAATTAACACTGTCTCATAATAAATCATCAAACAAATTTTGGCCGCGCTACGAAAATTAAATCGCGAGTTATAAGCATTTTAAAAACTTTTTCGACCCTCGCCGTGAGGGGTTCTCCTGTCACCAAAAATTAACACTGTTTCATAATAAATCACCAAACAAAATTTGGCCGCACTACGAAAATTATATCGTGAGTTATAAGCATTTTAAATTTTTCGACCCTCACCGTGGGGGGTCTAATGTCCCCAAAAATTAACACTGTCTCATAATAAATTACCAAACAAAATTTGGCCGCGCTACGAAAATTAGATCGCGAGTTATAAGCATTTCAAATTTTTCGACCCTCACCGTGGGGAGTCTCCTGTCACCAAAATTTAACAGTCTCATATTAAATTACTAAACAAAATTTGGCCGCTCTACGAAAATTAGATCGCGAGTTATAAGCATTTTTAATTTTTCGACCCTCACCGTGGGATGTCTTCTGTCACCAACAATTAACACTGTCTCATAATAAATTACAAACAAAATTTGGCCGCGCTACGAAAATTAGATAGCGAGTTATAAGCATTTTAAATTTTTCGACCCTGACCGTGGGGGTGGGGGGTCTAATGTCCCCAAAAATTAACACTGCCTCATAATAAATTACCAAACAAAATTTGGCCGCGCTACGAAAATCAGATCGCGAGTTATAAGCATTTTAAATTTTTCGACTCTCACGGTGGGGGGTGTCCTGTCACCAAAAATTAACACTGTCTCATAATAAATTACCAAACAAAATTTGGCCGCACTACGAAAATTAGATAGCGAGTTATAAGCATTTAAAATTTTTCGATCCTCACTACTGGGCGGGTCTCCACTCACCAAAAGCTACATTATCCTACCTTGTTTTATCTTAAGACGATTCTTTTCTATACACATTCTATCAGGAATTTTTATTATTGAAACTATAAATTTATAGTAACTGAAATAAGACATGTAAATTTGAGACTTGATATCCTCTAAATATCTGAAAAATACCGCGTCAATGTCTGCCGAAGTCTACCGAAGGATACCATGCCGAAGTCTGCCGAAGTGAAACGACATTAGCCGAGTGTTAGGTTTTTTCGTTACCGATGTGTTAGGATTTTCCGCGTTACGGAATTTTTGGATTCGGTCGCCGCGCTCAAAGCCCGTGATAAAAGCTATGCAATAGCTTAATAAATAAATAAACAGTGTGCGACAATTTCGGAAAATTCTCCATAATTTTTTTGTAAAAAATGAATAATTTTTTCTTTTATACACTCAATCGAACACAAGCAGTGATTTTTTTTTTTATTTAAACTAGTTAAAAAATTAAAATCGATTTTAAAAGATAATAAGAACTATGCATTGGTCTAACACAAAATAAAATAAACCGTTTACGAATATTCTAACGAATATATTTGAAAAGTACAACACATTTCCCCACTAACTCATAAAATACTTACTTTGTACAAACAGGTATCTGTAACTCTGACTGAGTTAGTATGGCCTTATTCCGCAGTCTGAAGTTCGATCCTCCGAACGGCTTGAAGTAAATTACACAAACTAAATAATAAATTAAACTACATTAAATAATATAGCAGCTCATAATCGCTCGGAAAATTCGAAATCCTTGACCATAGCACGGTTCGTTAATTTAAATTAAATTATTGTCATTAAAAATCAAACCTTGTAACAGAAAGTTGCCGCTTCTTGAAACGAAGTTTTCCTTTCTTTTATTTTTCAAAATTGAAAATCCAGTAACGGAACGGTAAATGTCTTGCAACTTTGCTGCTAATAGTTTTACTGTGAATTCACAGATATATATATATATATATATATATATATATATATATATATATATATATATATGTCTTGTTATGTTTCAAATTGAAAATCTTGATCTTGTGAACATCTAAACTTCATTGTAAAAAAAAAAAAATATGTATTGTTACTCCATAAAATTGGCGGCAGCCTTGATGCCTCCATGTTATTGAGTATTTTAATTGATGTACCTATTTACACTTATACGTAAATATCACGAATATTTATATCAATTAAATCACACTTTTATATAACTTAAATTATTCAATACAATTGGAGTTTACATGTTGCCACCAATTTTATGAACAAACTTATATAATACTTTTTATAAAGTATTATATAAGTGTGGCATGGTGTGAAAACGAACAGGCAAAATTCTGTGTTTGTGAAAACGATATTACTCATATTAGCATCTCTGTAGCTATCTCTAATATTCTCAAAATTCAAAAATAAATCCATATTAAGTGGGACAGTTGAAAATAACCATTAATTAATCTAAACGTAAACTCTAATTAAATTAAACGAAAGAGTTTAAGCTGTGACTCAAGTACGGCGATGAATTATATTTGCACAAGATTGGAAATAAACGACTTCGACGTTTAAAAATAATCTTATTTATTTAAGAAAGAATGCTTGAAATATAAATAATGACTATAGTTATTAGATTTATACTTTAAGAAAATATTTCTAAATTTTCGGTGAAAAATATTTAAAGTATTTATTTCAATAAATAAATTATTTTGTTTTATGCACTTGCAGATGGTAAGTGATATTGTAATATTATTGTATTTCTTTCAGACGAATCTCTTACCTAGTTTTAATTATATTTAATTTGCTCTTAACTATTTTTTTAATCGCTATTATTTTTTATATTGCGTTAATTTTCTTTTTCTTCCATCTCTTAGCTTCCTGGGTTTGACAGTTTTATTCCAAAATTTAACTCTTCTAAGTTATTAGATTTCTGTTGTCTGAACTTGTAGTTTTATTTAACTACCAATTTCATACAAAGTTTTGGAGAGGGGGGATAATATTACAAATTTAATTTTTTTTCGCCAAAATTAACCTTTATACTATATTAATTTCCTTTTAACAATATTCCGTACTTAGTTCAACTTATTAAATTAAAATCTTGTTTCTAGATCTAATATATTAATCTTTATGGAAACGATATAAATTCTTAATTCGCCTTAAAAACATTTATTCCAATATGCGTAAATTTAAAAAGATGGCTCTAAATAAAAAATATTCTTAATTAAACTTTATTCTTAATATTCCAAAAAAACTTTTTTCCCTGTTTTTATCAACCCTTTTTTTTAAGAAAGTCTTATTAAATTTATTCCAAAACCATATCTTTCAAAAAATATCACTATATTTATTTGCCCCACCAGTGGCCGAGAGGTTCTGAACTCAAACTGGTAGACGGTAGGTGCTGGGTTCGAACCCAATCGCGACCGTCGGCCTAACCGTTCGGAACGGCGTGGTTTCCTTCGAACCTTGCGTAAATACGGGTTAGGTTCCCTTAGAAAGACCCCCACGGAGGGCATCCCGCCCCTTAGGGCCTATATCCCATAGTGTAGATAATTGGCCGACATACATACAACAACAACATTATTTTTATTTATTTATTTTCACCCCCCCCCCTTCAACGTTTGATATTTGTGCACATCAATAAAGTCATTTCTTTTATTTTTTTGTTTCAAAATATCGTTTACAGGATATCTAATTCAGTGTTCTATTATAAATTAGTTAAATAATAATTTTTTTTAATTAAAAATTATCGTCTGAATGAAATTAATCTCGACGATGGACATGAATTCTGTTTACATGTGGAAATAGTGGTTAGAGATTAGATAAAGTTCTAAAAGCTTTTTATTATTGATTTTAGTGAAGCGGCCCAAAGATGGATGCAATCTTTTATTCGATGTTTTCGGGTTTGAACGATTCAAAAGTTAGACGAATGTTTTTTTTTTTTTTTTTTTTTTTTTTTTTTTTTTTTTTTTTATTATTATTATTATTATTATTATTATGGAATATTGATTCGGAAGGAAAGAGCATTTTCCCTCTGCATATGACTGCATTTAAATAAATCTTTTGGAGCAGCAATTGTGGAATTTAATGAAGTTTTCTACGTTCATTATTTTACTTAATTTTTATCTCGCCTCGACTCCTGTGACATAACATGGGGAAAATTGCGAATAATATTAATGGCTCCTATCTCAAAATTTCACACGCACACACACACACACACACACATATATATATATATATATATAGATTATATATAGAGATAGATAGATAGATAGATAGATAATGGAAATATTAAAATAGCAATAACTAAAAATAACTCGATTAAATTATTAAATGCGAACATTATTATTAAAACAGAATTACAGAGTTTTACTTTGGACTACATCGTTAAGATTTCCTGAAGCTATAGCAGTTTCAATGTTAGATTTCAAATGGAATTTCTTCCTCATACACCAAATCCAATACTTATGGTTTCATGTCTAACACGCAAAATTCTGATTCTTAAAACTATATTGCAGATATTAGTATCTCCATACATTTCTCTAATATTTTTATAAGTCAAAGCCTAATCAATTCTAAATGGTACAAATCTCTTTAGCATTTAGTTAATCTGAAAGTACATTCTAATTGAAGCTAATTAAATCGGCGGAATAAGTTAACATTCCCACAAAAATGCGTAGACGAACCAAGTTTTGAAAAGAAGTGAAATATACTATATTGCTTCTCAGGTGAAATTAATCTTATTTACTAAAGAAAGAATTATTGTTATTTAAACTTAACTATATTAATTGGATTTATACTCTAAGAATATGTTTCAAATTTTAAGTAAAACATATTTAGAATATTAATTTTGATAAATAAAACGCTTAATTTTAAAATGATGCTAAGAAACTTGTTATGCAAACTCGTTTGAACGGTCATGAATTAAAAAGTGTGTTAACGATTATTTATCCCTCCCTAAGCTGTAAAAGAAAGTTGTATGCTTAGTTCAGGGAAGAAAATATGTATTGGTATTTTACACTGAAAACAGAATTTTATCGCTTTCGAGTATGTTTTTTATGTGCGTTTGTAATTATGATTTAAAGGAGTGATTTAAAAAAATAAATAAAAAAAAGTGGTCAAATTGATATGACAAATCAGGCATACGATAAGGATAAAAAATCACATAGGAACATAGGACCGGAAACCACTTATTGAGTCACAAATAAGGGTGTTTCATCTTAACTCAGTTTGGTTTGACGGTAATAAATTTCAGAAAACTGAAGTATATTATAATAAAACATTTAACATACATTCTCACCTTTGTTTTAAATGTGATAACACAAAACAAAAGGGGTAGAAGTTTGCATTATATACACCAACAGTATGCACTTGACACCTCACATTTTGAACTGTGATAATCAGTTTATACGGTATCATCGATTGCTTGAGCAATATGATTTTCCAGATCTTTTCGTAATGTTATCACATTTCACACAAAATAAGGTACATTTCGTTGCATTTTCATTACAATGCTTTTATTTTCCTAAAAATATTACTTTCAAACCGAATGTAGCTAGAATGAAACACCCTGTATTAATGACCCAATAAGTAGTTTGCGACCCTATGTTCCTATGTGATTTTTTATCCTTGTTATATGCTTGATTTGTCATATCATTTTGTCGACGTCTTTTTTAATCACCCTGTATAAATACTTAGCTTCTATAGTCGTCGTCTGGTCCGTCCATCTGTTGGCCCTCATACAACAGTGCAGAAACTATCCAACCAAATAGTTTAAAAATTAATATATTTAATCATTGCATAATATTGTGGAAACATTTTCAAATTTTATGAAAATTGAATCAATACTTAAAAAGATATTTATGAAAATTTTCTTCTAAGTTTCTGTTAAATCTTATCTAACGTAATTCATTAACCCAATCATGATAGGTATCTCATGATAGGTAACGATTCTAGTTTGCTATGCCTATCAAGTCCTATTTGAGATGGAGGCCTATTATTTTCGTATTACTGAATTTAATATATGTAATCGTAATAAATTTCGAATTCGTTCGTTTTTCAACAGCTATTTCATCAAGATCAAAATATTTATAAAACTATAATGTAAGAAAAATGTATGCAATGACATTACACATTCTGCTATTGATATCTGCTGATGGTCATTGATAGAAGAAAGGGAAAAATTGAAAAAAGAAGAAAGGGGGAAAAGGAAAAGTCAAACAGTCACCAACGGAACTACATTCGAGAGGAAGAATCCGTGATAGGGAGATCGAAAACGTTTTTCAATATTGAACTGTGAAACTATATGGACATTGCATTATATGAAAGAAGTTAGGTGAGAATGATATTGAATTTTATAATTATGCATAGGAACTGTAATATTGTATATATCTTTATAAGAATTGACAAATGGCTTTAATATATATGTATATAATACTTTTATAAATACAGTAAAACCTAGATAATGGACACTCCCGAATAGCGGACACCTCTATTTAACGGACAGTTTTCCAATCCCCACTTCCAAAGCTTAAATTTTTTTATGTTTAACCTCTGAATAACGGACATTCCGAATAGCGGAAACTTTATTCGGCGATAAAGGATGAAAAAATATTTTTTAAACTGAAAAAAAAAAAAAATGAAAAAAGTAAAAAAAGTGTCTGAATTTATCAGGAGAACGTGTCACAAATTTTGTGATCACAGTTAAATGTAGATAAAGAGATGGGGAAAATCCCCCCTCCCCCCTCCAACGTTCAGTGCTAAATTCAGGGACTTGCCCGTTAGAAATAATCTCCCAGACTATTGAAATCTCATCCAAGAACATTTTGAGATTTTATTCTTTTAAAGATCAAAAAGTGCAATCCCTCCCTCCTCGTCCGGAACTTTACAATGTCCAATAACATCACACAGAAAAACAAATTACATGTAATCGCAAGTAAAAATAAACTTTTGTTACAGATTTTTTTCTCAATAATATAATAAAACAATGGATAAAAGTGTTCACAATTTTATTTCAATTTTATTGCTTAAAAAATAATTTTAATTTCTGTTTAATTATGTAATAGAGGTTTTAGAACATATAAAGTAAATTAAAAAAACATTAAGCATTTCTTAGCGGTTTTTTAATCTCTGAGGTTTTCTAAATAGTGGACACCTCTGAATAGCGGACAATTTCTGCGTTCCCGAGATGTCCGTTAGTTAGAGGTTTTACTATGTAATAATAAAAAAAAATTCGCCATTTTCTCGTTTCGATTTTGTTCAAAATTCTTATAAGAACGTACTTTCATTATTATTTTCCATAATCTACTATTATTTAATTATCGGCTAAATTTCCTTTTTTTCTTTAATTCAGCATAATATATTATTTATTTTTCCTAAAAAGGACTAAAGTGTATTACTTAAATATCAATATCTTATTTCGATATATCAAAATCATTCCATTAATCCATTTCCCCTTTTTAGAATAAAAAACATTTACCAAAACTTTAATTTTGTTTTATTAATTTTTACTAAATTATCGAAATTATAGTCTATCGGCAAGTCCAAATCAGTCCGCACTTTGGGCTGTGTAGGTTTGCATATTAAGCTGGTGGTTAAGAAGTACCAGCATCAAGCTCCGCCTATAATCCAATGGAAATGCTAGAAATGTTATACACCTACCTTCTAATGAACCTTATTGGGCTTTAGTTACGTGCGTCAGCCGGGAGGCGGGGCCAGTTTCTCTGAGAATTTTCGGAGAGTCAGTTTTCGCTGAGAGATGATTGAGAATTCACTGATTTTCCAATTGTTAAGCACGTACGGTGCCTCTCCTATTAATTTGAGAAAGTTCTGCCATAGTGGTGGTATTTTTTACGGAAATGGCTTTGTACCGACTCCTTTTATTATGTTCTTTTGTTATTTTTCGGTGACATTGGCTTGGAGAGTCGGGAAGTCTAGTTGTGATGATGGAGTTTAGTGTCTGAATAGTAAGATAAAGAAGATTTTTGTATTCTGTTCTCGGGCGATGTTTTTGATTTTTCCTTTTTTCATGAATTCAGTGCTGGTGGAGATTGAATTTGGAGTGGTAGTGAAATTGAACGATAATAAAAGGTGATGCTCACTGATTTTCGTATAATTTTAATTATTTGAAGTGACAACACCTTTCATTGAGTTCCATCTGCCAACTTACTTCGGCTGCGAATCTATTGGATGTAATGTGATTGATGATGACAGATCGACCGTCGACATTGTTCGTGCCATCATTTTCGCGTCGTCGTATCGCTGTGTTTTTGCGGGAACCCCCCTAAAGTATCATCACATGTATTTATATACAGGGTGATTCATAAAAGATGGGCCGAACTTTAAGGGGTTATAGTACACTTAAAGACAAATAATATTAAATAGGAGACTAAGGGTCCCAGACGTATTCCCAAGGAGATAGTGGGCATTAAAGTTTAGGTTCCGAAATTTCAAATGATTATAAAAAATGGAAAAATTGGTCGATTCGTTTGCGGTTTTTGCAAAAAATTTTCTTTATGCCAGTATTTTCTTGAAATAAAATTTTAAAGTTCAATTTCAAAAAATGCCGATAGGGGGCGCTTTAGACTTTGGAGTAACAAACAACTATTTTTTAACGTTATTTTTTGTATTTCTTTAAATGATTTCGAAAGCTTAGACTTAAACTTAAATTTTGATCTAAAAATCTGAGTCCTAACGAGTAGTTAAGTAGCGTAAACTGAAATTTGAAATTTGAAACCCTTCTCCCCCCAGAACAAAAATCAGTTATTCCCGATCTTTGTGTCGTAGATTAGGCTCTAACTACTGCCGCGTTTTGCTAAAATTATTCTTTATGTCAGTATTTTCTTGAAAATAAATTTTAAAGAAAAGTTTCAAAAAATTCCGATAGAGGGCGCTTTAGACTTTGGAGTAACGAACAACTATTTTATACCGTTATTTTTTGTGTCTCATTAAATGCTTTCTAAAGCTTAGACTTAAACTTAAATTTTCAGCTCAAAATCTGAATCGCTGAGCGTGGTTCAGTAGCGAAGGGAGGGGGTTCAAATTTCAACTTCTGAACATAGTTCAGTTTGCACTACTTAACCATGCCCAACGATTCTGTGCTGTGATACGAGGCAAAAAAACAACTTTCGTCAAGGACTGCATAGTCGGAATTCACTCATAAAGGCACTGGCACAGTTGGAAACGTAGCTCATGCAAACGTTAAAGCTCCATTCTTGATGCTAGTCACCGGGTGAAGAAGGAGACAGAAAGTATGCAAATGTCAAATGGGGAAGAAGAAGAACACGTATGCAAAATTTCGACACGATTCAGGCATAAAAACCACTGAACGGTGAGTCAAGTGTAAGTCGCTGTAGTAATGAATCGGAAGATGGTGCCCTTCACGAATAAGGAAAAGGCTGAGATGCATTTAATTTACGGAGCGGCAGATGGAAATGGTGCAGAGGCACAACGAATGTACGGAGAGCGATTTCCCAACAGGCGGTTGCCTAACCGCAAAACTTTCGAGCGCTTGCACAGACAGTTGTGTGAGACGGGATCATTTCTCGCTTCCCGGTCGAATGCAGGTCGTGCAAAAAAGGACGAATCAGTAGTTGTTGCAGAAGCCATTCTGGATGTAGTAGCGGCGCAGCCAAGTACAAGTACACGAACAGTGGCTAGGCAGGTGGATACCTCACAGCCCATGACTTGGAGGGTACTGAAGGATGAACATTTGCTCCCGTTTCATGTGCAACGAGTCCAGAAACTGTCTCCAGGGGATTATCCAAATCGTATTGAATTCGCCCGCTGGTTTCTGCAGCAGAACGCGCTAAATCCACATTTTGGACGAACTGTGCTTTTCACCGATGAATGTACCTTCACACGTGAAGGTACATTTAACACACACAATGCACATGTATGGGCGGATGTCAATCCACATGCTACGTATCCACATGCTCATCAGAGACGCTTTTCCATCAATGTTTGGGCAGGAATCCTCGGAGACCACCTAATCGGACCGTACCTTCTTCCTGAACGCCTCAGCGGTAAAACATATCCCACATTTCTGCAACATGTGCTGCCAGACCTGTTAAACGTTGTCCCTCCACGCATCCGGCGGGTCATGTGGTTCCAGCACGATGGAGCGCCAGCCCATTACGTACGAGACGTCCGCAACTATCTGGACATCACATTTGCGAACAGATGGATTGGTCGAGGTGGTCCTGTTGCTTGGCCTGCTCGCTCGCCAGATCTTTCACCCCTCGATTTCTTTTTTTGGGGACAATTGAAGGCTCTTATGTATGAGACACCCATTGAATCCCCCGAGGAACTGGTCGCCAGACTTTCCGCCGCTGTAGGGGAAGGGCTCGAAAAGCCTGATGTTTTCGCGAATGTTCGCCGTTCCATTCTTCGCCGTTGTTCTGCGTGCATAACCTCTGGTGGTCACAATTTTGAACATTTATTGTAATTACATGTTAATAAATATGCTTTGGTAACATAATCCTAATTTGTGTCTTTTTACCTCGTATCACAGCACACAATGTGTGGACATGGTAAACTGAACTGTGCTCAGGAGTAGAAATTTCAAATCCGTCTCCCCAGAAACTTAACCACGTCTAACGATTCAGATTTTGGGCTGAAAATTTAAGTCTAAGCTTTAGAAAGCATTTAATGAGACACAAAAAATAACGGTATAAAATAGTTGTTCGTTACTCCAAAGTCTAAAGCGCCCTCTATCGGAATTTTTTGAAAATTTTCTTTAAAATTTATTTTTAAGAAAATACTGACATAAAGAATAATTTTAGCAAAACGCGGCAGTAGTTAGAGCCTAATCTACGACACAAAGATCGGGAATAACTGATTTTTGTTCTGGTTGGAGAAGGGTTTCAAATTTCAGTTTACGCTACTTAACTACTCGTTAGGACTCAGATTTTTAGATCAAAATTTAAGTTTAAGTCTAAGCTTTCGAAATCATTTAAAGAAATACAAAAAATAACGTTAAAAAATAGTTGTTTGTTACTCCAAAGTCTAAAGCGCCCCCTATCGGCATTTTTTGAAATTGAACTTTAAAATTTTATTTCAAGAAAATACTGGCATAAAGAAAATTTTTTGCAAAAACCGCAAACGAATCGACCAATTTTTCCATTTTTTATAATCATTTGAAATTTCGGACCCTAAACTTTAATGCCCCCTATCTCCTTGGGAATACGTCTGGGACCCTTAGTCTCCTATTTAATATTATTTGTCTTTAAGTGTACTATAACCCCTTAAAGTTCTGCCCATCTTTTATGAATCACCCTGTATACACTATATTGCCATTGATTATGGGACACTTGCGATTTTAGACATTTTACTAAATATCTAGAAAAATACATGAGGAATCATCTCGAAACTCTTAGTGTATAAATATAATAGTATATGTCATCCATCTCCGTGAAGATTTTTTACCGAAACTCCATAGGGGACCGTCAATAAATTAAAAAAGAATAAATATCTTTTAAATAACCCTGTCAAAACTAATGTAGCAAAAGCGCTAAAACTCTAGATTATGATTGAATGCCTTATTGTAATACACTGTGTTCATTTTTATGCAAATAGCATGCATACTCGCAGAGTAATTAAGATTTTTATAAAAATGGCCCCAAATTTTTCTAAGTTTTTCCCTTATAATTTTCAGAGTTCTTTATATAAAAAATTATTTTTTTTCAGAAAATACGACAAACAACATTGCACACAGTACCCTGTAATCAGAATTAAAAAATAATAAAAATTGTATGAAAAATGAGTAGGTTTACTAAATAATTTTTTACTGCGCATGCGTCAAAGATATCAAAATTTCATTTGCATATTATGTTAGCTAAATGTATAGAGCAACTTTTGTAAAAGTCTCAAAATTATAGCTTGAAAATTTTGAAAGTAATCGTCTATAGAAAAAGGACAAAATCCGTTGTTTCCAAAATGAAGCAAAAAAATGAGGGATTTTATCCAAAAGTAGTCGTAACATCCCGTATTGTGTATTCTGTATTGACACTAATCAATGAATATATGGATACAACCCCTCTTGTTTTTGCTTCATTTTGAGAATAACGGATTTTCAACTTATTCAATTGACGATTATTTTCAGAATTTTCAAGTTATGATTTTGTGACTTTCACAAAATTTGCTCTATACATTTAGCTAACATAATATGCAAATGAAATTTTGATATCGTTGACGCATGCGCAGTAAAAAATTATTTAGTAAACCAGCTCATTTTGTATACAATTTTCATTATTTTTTAATTCTGATTACAAGGTACTGTGTGCAATGTTGTTTGTCATATTTTCTGAAAAAAATATTATTTTATATTAAGAACTCTGAAAATTATAAGGGAAAAACTTAGAAAAATTTGGGGCCATTTTTATAAAAATCTTAATTACTCTGCGAGTATGCATGCTATTTGCATAAAAATGAACACAGTGTATTACAATAAGGCATTCAATCATAATCTAGAGTTTTAGCGCTTTTGCTACATTAGTTTTGACAGGGTTATTTAAAAGATATTTATTCTTTTTTAATTTATTGACGGTCCCCTATGGAGTTTCGGTAAAAAATCTTCACGGAGATGGATGACGTATACTATTATATTTATACACTAAGAGTTTCGAGGTGATTCCTCATGTATTTTTCTAGATATTTAGTAAAATGTCTAAAATCGCAAGTGTCCCATAATCAATGGCAATATAGTGTATTAATGTAAAATTTAAAACAAATTAAATGTATTTCTAAACGAGAAATTGTGTTTATTTTTAATATAAAAGATAAAAAAAAAGAAATGTCCATGTTGTGGATTAACTAGGTAACACGTTATGAAATTAAAAATAAATATATTCCTTAAATTTCGTGTTACAGCAGTATTAAATAGATATGAAAACCTTTATTGTTTTTATATTAACACTTTCTAAAACAGTTGATAAGTGTTAAAACTTCGGTTTGTATGTTTGCTGTCAGCCGTCTGTCAGTGCTTTAACTGTCATAAATATAGTGACTGTCATGAAATTGATGAATTATTTGCCTTTTCTGTTGCATTTTCAATATTTAAAATGAAGTTTGTAAAATTTAAGTTTCATTTACATGGATATTCAAAATAGTTTCATTACATTACAGCCTGTGGGGAAAAAAACAACTGAGGTGTATTTTATGACATATTAATGTATTTTAATTTATCTAACTCATGAGGTTTCTCTAACAAAAATTGCCAGTGTTGTTTTTCATACATGGACTGTATTGGACAGACCAAACTGAGTTTAAATTTTTGTACTGAATTCATTTCAATTTCGTTTTGAAATAAATTGAGATTTTTTTTTTTTTTTTTTTTTTTTTTTGTCAAACAAATGGCATTTAAAAGCAAATTTTATTCCCTCATTCGGACAGTGTAAAAATGGAAACTATGCTGCATTGAATAAATAATATATTTAATCGTTTGCTGTTTCCATTGTCGAATAACGTCATCGTTACCCACGATCATTGCCCTTTATGGTAAATACAGATTAGCGCTTTCCTAACCTATTGCAGTATTATAATACAAAACTTACTCAATTCCAATTGGGAGATTTGGATTTAATATCCAAAAAGTCTGAACTGCTATTCCAATTAAAGGTATTAAAAGAATGGAAAAGCTTATTATAAGAATGAAATGAGGAGGTGAACAAAGTTTGCAGAAGAAATCAAATAGACTATGACTTCTAAATTAATCTTGTTCCATTAAGAAAGAAGAAAGAATGATTGCCATCAAAATATATAATACTTTTTCTTTTATCATGTATACAGGGCCATTGTTCCTAAATGTGATAATGGTATTTTGCATAAAATCTTAATGCAAGAATGATAAATAAACACTGTATTTAGAAATATCCGATTTAAAGAACAAAACCGAAACATATTTCTGCATTTAAAACCTTTTCTTTAAAAGAAATTTTCAACCAAATACACATCTTTCATTTTACATCGCCCTCGTGTTTAGTAAATGCTGCAAAAAATCTCGAAAGTAACTCATGATTTTTCTCTTTTAACTTTGAAGTTTCACAAACCGCTACATTTTTCAATTTTTAAAGTTAAATTCGTAATTTCCAGTTTAACTATCAATGCCCACTGAAATTTGTTTCATTTGGAGCCTCACAACTATTGCTACAGATTATGTGAAGTTTAGTTAAAATAGTTTAAATAGGTTAATTAGTTTAATTATAATATTTAATTATAATAGCATATAAAACTCAGCATTTCTGAGAAGTAAATGACCATTATTAGAATCTCTCTCTAATACTATCATTAGTCAAAGCCTAATGAATTCCAAATGAATAATAAGATTTAGCATCCAAAAAATCTGAACATGCATTCTAATTAAATAAATTTAAAACAGCAGGTAAACCTTAAGCTCCGATACAAGTGCGGCGATGAACCAAGATGAAGGTGAATTAAAATGTATGAATACCTAGTTTAAATTGATCGTACTGTCTTAACAAAAGAATGATTACCATATTCATTGTTAAACAAAAAATCTATGAATTCACGGTATAAACTACCGGCAGCAAAATTGCCAGACATTTACCGTTCCGTTTGTAGATTTTCCGAAACTCCAAAAGAAGAAAGGAAAACTCCATTTGAAGCAGCTCTAGCTTTCCGTTACAAGGTTTCATTTTTAATCATAATAATTTAATTTAATTTTTAAGATTAATAAATCAATGAATCGTCACAGAATTCGAACTTAAATTTACGAGTAGCTTTGAGCTGCTATATTACTTAATATAATTTAATTTAAGTATAATTGACTTCTAACCGTCTTGAAGGTGGAACTTGAGACCGTTTAATAGCGGAAAAAGTCCACACTGACTGAGCCAAAGCAGTCGACAAACTTTTATACAAAGTATGTCTTTTATGAGTTAGTGGGAAAATCTGTTGTGCTTTTCAAAGATTTCCTTTCAAGTATATTCGTTAGAATATTCCTAAACGGTTTATTTTATTTTATTTTAGACCGATGCAAAATACTTATTATTTTTTAAAATCGATTGTAATTTTTTAACTAGTTTAAATTTAAAAAAATCGCTGTTTAAAATCAATATATATGTATATTTTGAATGAATAATGAATGAATGAACGAAAAATATTTGATTCATTTTTTTACAAAAATAATGCTATAGAGAATTTTTTGAAATTGTTGCAGACTATTTTTTTTTTCCTATTAGATTTTTAAAATAAGAAATAAGAAATAAGAGAAAAATAAACAAAAAAAAATGTAATTTAAAAGTGATTTTTTATGATTTAATTTTTTATTCTTTTTGCGTAATATGTTTTTACAAAATTAATATATTTTTTATAACGCATTTACCAATCGAATAGCAATAATAATGTTAATAGCATATTGTAATAACTCCTTTGAAGTAACACTGCGCAATTTATTTTTAACATTAGGTTTTTTTTTTTTTTTTTTTTTTTTTTTTTTTTTAATTATTCTAAATTTAAAAAAAAAGAATAACAATTAGAAAAAGAAATTACTTCTTTAATATTTTTAATAAAATTTTAAAGTACCATTTTAAAATTTTAAAGGAACAAGTAAATTTTACAACGCGAAGGAAATACAGCTCCACACAAGGAGTGTGTGCAATGGCACCAGTGGGACTCGAACCTCACAATCTATGCTGGTAGACAATTGTTGGCGTAGTTCCTTGACCTCTCGGCTACCGATACCCCCTGGTGATAGAGTATCTCCCTTCTTTCTTTCTATTTCTATCTGTTTCGTCATTTTTCAGGAAGTATGGCGGAGTTTGCTGATTTTTAACGGTTGATGGTTGATTTTTGTCGTCCGATTATCTACGCTAGTGGGATATAGGACCAGGGGGAGTGCCCTCCGTGGGGGTCTTTCTAAGGGAACCTAATCCGTATTTACGCAAGGTTCGAAGAAAACCACGGAAAACTCCAAACGGTTAGGCCGACAGCCGCGATTGGGTTCGAACCCAGCACCTGCCGTCTACCAGTTGAGAGGTCCGAACCTCTCGGCCACTGGTGGGGCCTGATTTTTAACGGAAAATACCCTTTTGTCGTGAAAAGGCACCTTTTCTGTGAAATTCAAGAAGAATAGATCCGTGAATTCCAGATTTTTTTTTAACAGTGTAAATATAACTATATTAACTCGCTTTTATATTGTGGAAAATATCTCATAATTTTAAGTGAAAAATATTTGAAATATTAATTTTACTTAATAAAGTGCTACAGTTTAAAATGAATGTGGTGACTTTTGTTGTTATGAGAGAACGCTTAACGCTCATAAATCACGAAGATTGACGGTAATAATTTATTCATGGAAATACTAACAAAGTAACTTATCTTTTAAGCTATCAAACAATAAAATTTTTTATAATTTTTTGGTAAAAAGGCGGAATATTACAAAGCAATTTCTAAAAATAACATTCTACGTTTTACTATAAAGAATTTTGTAAAAAGCAGTTTTCACATAGTTTATATAAATTGAATTTTGAATAAAATATATGTAATACCCTCCCATATTAAAAGTGACGCAACTGAAAAACCTTACATTTTATAAGATAAGTAAATGAAGATTTGACCTCTTTTTTACTGAAAATTAAGGTATAGAATGAAAATGTGTGAATTGTTAATTCAAATTATAGTTTAAAATGAATATGGCATGCAATTTCAAAATATTAAATATTAAAATTCCTTTATATTTTTTTCGGAAATGAGGCAGAATATTAAAATGCAACTTCAAAAAGTATCATTACATTTTTTTCCTCTGCATTATTACAAAGATTTTTATAGAAAGCATTTTTCGGATAATGTATACATATTGACTGCTACGGTTTCTTGACCATAACAGACAAAAATAATCATTTTTAAAAAAAAAAGAAAAAGAAAAAAAAATTATTACATCTCAGATTTACTATAATATTCTAACAAATTATTATAATAAATTCTCAGTGGGATAATATGATTTAGCTTCTAATAAATCTGAATGTAGATTCTAATTAAAGGAAATTTAAACAGCATGAAAAACTTAATATCCGAGAAAAATGTGCAGACAAACCAATTTTCTAGGTAAATGAAAATGTAAATGAATTCTTAGTATAAAATAATCATAACTAACCATAATCAAGAATGATTACTACCTAAATATAGCTATATTAATTCGCTTTTAAATTGCGGAAAATATCTCAAAATTTTAAGTGAAAAATATTTGAAATATTAATTTTAATATATAATGTGCTACAGCTTAAAATGAATGTTGAGGTTTTGTCGTAACGAGAAATCGCTTAACGCTCTTAAATCACAAAGATTAACAGTGACAATTTATTCTTCGAAAAGCTAACAAAGTAAATACACTTTTAAAATATAAAAAAATAAAATTTACCTATAACTTTTCGGAAATAAAGTATAATATTACAAGACAGCTTCTAAAAGTATCAGTCTACATTTTCTTTCTTTCTTTCTTTCTGTTTTTTCTTTTTCAAAAGGTTTTTGTAACTGAAAAACTCTACATTTTACTGGATAAGCAAAGAAAGATTTTGTCTTTTTTAAACGGAAAAACTAAAATACAGCGTGAAAATGGATAAACTGTTAATTCAAAATTTTGTTTAAAATGAATGTAGAGACTTTATTGCAATGAGAATTTTCTTGCCAATCATAAATTACAAAAATTATCACTGATAATATATTTTTTGATATGATAAAGAGACTGAATTTTGAGAATATCAAAGAATAATATGTGCTATTTATATATAATATATGTAAATATATTGTATGTAAATGTTGTGTGTATGTAATAATGTGTATGAATATATGTACACTGGAGAAAAACTGCAGCAGAAATTTACTGCAGTAGAGATTTCAGACAATGTCCGTAAAAAACGGACTTTACCCTTATATCAACGGACATTGCCATTACATTAACGGATTTTGCCCGTAAAATGCAAAAAATTACGGACGTTGACCGTTAATATGAAAAAAGGGACATTTTCCGTAAATTTACTGCGCATTCACGGTAAAGTACCATAAATTTACAATTTTTTTTACAGTGTAAATATTATTTATAATATATTTTTTCGAAAATAAGACACAATATTAATAGGCATAATCATTAATATGCATTCTAAAAGCATAATTCTATTTTTGAATCTGCATTATTCTCTTGGTTTCGTATGATTTATACATATAGATTAATATTGTTTCATGAAAATAGCTGACAAAACGCACCATTTCTGAAAATGAAATAAATATTACTAGCGTTTCTCTAATATTCTCATAAGAAAAAGCTTAATCAATTCTAAGCGGATAATAAGATTTAGCATCCAATGAATCTGAACATAGATTCTAATTAGAGGAAATTAAAACCGCCGGAAAAGCTTGAGATCCGAGATAAGTGCGGAGATGAACCAAGTTTGAGTGTGAATGAAAATGTATGAATCCTTATTTTAAATTAATCGTACTTTGTTAAGAAAGAATAATTACCATCTAAATATAATCATATTAATTCGCTTTTAAATAGAAGAAAATATCTCGAAATGTTAATTCTAAAATATCTGAAACGTCAATTTTAATAAATAAAGTACTACAGTTCAAAATGAATGTGAAGACTTTTGTCATAACGAGAAATCGTTTAACGCTCATTAATCACAAACATTAACAGTGATAATTTATTCTTCAAAAAACTAACAAAATAACTTTCATTTTAGGCTATCAAACAGTAAAATTTGCTAATAACTTTTCGGAAAAGAGGAGGAATATTATATTGCAGTTTCTAAAAATATCATTCTATTTTTAATTTTTGATTTGAAGAAATTTGTAGAAAGCAGTTTTCACTTGGTTTATTCATATTGAATTAAACTGAAAAACACTACAATTCACAGAATAAGCAAATACAAAAAGAAAAAAAATGTTTTTTTTTTTTTTTTTTTTTTTTTTTTTCACAGAAAAAATTATTTTCTGTGAAAAAAAGTTATTTCTTTATTATAATTCATTACATATGACTTAAGTTGACTCTGGACTCTTAAAGATTCAGAATTTTATTAATTTTAATTTTTTAGATGTGAAAATTCTATCTTTTATCCTTTCTTTTGATGTAATTGTTTCCTTGAAATCCCCATTAGAATAGAAGTTAGAATTTTTATTGGCCCTTTTTTAGTCTATCTGATAAAATTTTCGTTGATAAATATGAATTGGAACATATTCTTCAAGTTTCTAAAATACCAAAAAAATTTGACAAATATATCTTTAAATATTCGACAAAATGTCTAAAATTGAAAATGTTCGGTGATTAATGGCCATAATGATTTATGATATGATATGCAGTTATATTAAAAAGGGTTATTCTAGTTAACAAAATTTCAAGCTTTGGCACTCGGTTTCGTTTCGGCAAACTCTATTTCGCCTAAGAGCTTGATATAGTTTAAAAACTATAGCAGAAAAAACTCAGGCTATCTAAAAATGAAAAATCCATTGTTGGAATTTCTATAATATTCTCATGAGTCAAAGCCTAAGCAATTCTAAGTAAATAATAAGATTCAGTATTCAATAAATCTGAACGTAGACTATAATTAAAGGAAATTAAAACAGCCGGAAAAGCTTGAGATCCGAGAGAAGTATGGAGATAAACCAAGTTTGAAGGCGAATGAAAATGCATAAATTCTTAGTTTAAATTGATCGTACTTTCTTAAGAAAGAATGATTACCATCTAAATATAGTTATATTAACTCGTTTTTAAATTGAAGGAAAATATCGTAAATACTAAGTGAAAAATATTTGAAATATTAATTTTAATGAATAAAGTGCTACAGTTTAAAATGAATGTGGAGGCTTTTGTTGTTATAAGCAATTGGTTAATGGTCATAAATCACGAAGATTAACAGTGATAATTTATTCTTCGGAAAGCTAACTAACTAACTTTGCATTTGGACTATCACACAATAAAAATTTATCTATAATTTTCCGGAAATAAGGTGGCATATTTACAAGGCAATTTCTAAAAGTACAATTCTACGTTTTACTCTGTATTCTTCAAATAGAATTTTCTAGAAAGCAGTTTGTACGTGTTTTATACATATTGAATTTTGAATAAAAAATAAGTAATCCTCTCCCATATTAAAAGTGACACAACTGAAAAACTTTACTTTTATAAGATAAGAAAAAGAAGAATTAGCCTTTTTATTACTTGAAAATTAAAGTATAATTGAAATGTGTGAACTGTTCATTCAACTTACAGTTTAAAATGAATATGGTAACTTTATCGTAATGAGAATAATCTTAACAATCATAATTTATAAAGGTTAACGGTGAAAATGTATTTTTCGATAAACTAATAAAGAAACTGCAATTTTAGAATATTAAAGACCAAAATTTATCAATATTTTTTTCGAAATGAGACAGAATAATAAAATGCAGCTTCTAAAAGTATCATTATATTATTACCCTCTGTATTATTTCAAAGACTTTTTATTCAAAGCATTTTTAGGATGATTTATGCATTTTGATTGCTGTGGTTTGTTGATAATAGCAAAAAAAAAAAAAAAAAAAAAAAAAAAAAAAAACAGCATTTCTCAAAAAAAAGGAACATTATTAACATCTTCTCAAATTTACTTTAATATTCATATAAGTTAAAACTTAATCCATTCTAAATGGGACAGTATAATTTAGCATCCAATAAAACTGATCGTAGATTCTAATTAAAAAAATTAAAACAGCGGGAAAGGCTTAAGCTCCGAGAACAGTGCGGAGATGAGCCAGATTTAAAGGTGAATGAAAATGTATGAATTCTTAGTTTAAAATTGATCGTAGTTTCTTAAGAAAGAATGATTATCATCTAAATTTAACTATATTGACTCGCTTTTAAATGGCGAAAAAGGTCTCAAAATTTTAATTGAAAAATATTTGAAACATTAATTTTAATAAATAAAATGCTACAGTTTAAAATGAAGGTGGAGGCTTTTGTCATAACTAGAATTCGCCTAATGCTCATAAATCACAAAGATTAACAGTGATAATTTATTCTTCGAAAAACTAACAAAGTAACTTCACTTTGAGCTAATCAAACAATGAAATTTACCTATAACTTTTCGGAAATAAGGTGTAATATTACGAGACAGCTTCTAAATGTATCATTCTACGTTTTATTTTTTATTTTTCCAAAAGATTTTTGTAACTGAAAATCTGACTAACATATTAAAGCATACGCAAAAAAAGATTTGCCTTTTTTTACTGATAGAGTGAAAATATATGAATTGTTAATTCAAATGTTGTTTAAAATGAATGTAGAGACTTTATCGTAATGAGAAATCCCTTGCCAATCATAAATTACAAAAATTATCAGTTATAATTTATTTTTTAATAAGATGATAACGAAACTGAATTTTCAGAATATCAAAGAATAATACAGTAGATTCCCTCAAATCCGCACTCCTAAAATCCGCATCTCTCTAAAATCCGCACATATTTTATGGATGTAAACAATGAAACATTCAATTCAGATTTAGGTGCAAAATTTAACTTTTTTAGTTTTATATCAATTCCATATATTTTTTAATTTGTAATTTTTGATAAGGTTATTGAACTCAGGTTTTTTTTTCATGAAGAAAGAATAATATTTTTCTGAAAAAATCAAGATATTGCTGATATCATTGGTAATCACAATCTTACCAAATGTATTTATGTATTAATCAAGCTTTTTTAGTTATTAAGTCTGGCTAAACCTGAAATAAAGCTTCTTACCTTATGATCCTGATGTGAATTAGTAATGTACCTTTACGAGGCAAGTTTCATTGAATAATTTAGGAAAAACACATTTCATCTTTATAATGAGTATTTAATTGTGCAATACTGATTAACTTGACCTTTGCTCTTAGCATTTTAATCGTTAAAAAAATTATCTAAATTTTTATTATGTTATTTTATTACTTATTTTTATATTTTAGTATGTTCTAAGCCTTCATTATGCTTTTGATTTCATTATTAATTACATTCAAATTCCTTTTTAAAAAATATAAACAAAGCAATGACCAGTAATCTGCAAAATTCTAAAATCCGCACAACCTCTGGTCCCAAGCTGTGCGGATTTGAAGGAGTCTACTGTATGTGCTTATATTTTTTCGAAAGTAAGATAGTATATTAAAAGGCAACTTCTAAAAGCATAATTCTAATTTTGCATCAGCATTATTCCAATAATTTCTTATGATTTATACATATTGATTGCTATTGTTTCATGAAAATAGCAGACAAACTTCACCATTTCTGAAAATATATGAAATATATATTATTAGCATTTCTCTAATATTCTCATAAAACAAAGCCTAATCATTTCTGAGTTGATAATAAGATTTAGCATCCAATATCTTAACATCGATTCTAATTAAAAGAACTTAAAATAGTAGGAAAAGCTTAAGCTCCGATAGAAGTACGAACATGAACCAAGTTTGAAGGTGCATTAAAGTTTATGGATCCTTTGTCTAAAATTGATAGTACTCAATAAAGAGTACTAAGAATATAAAGAGTGATTGCCATCTAAATATAATTGCATTAACTCCTTGTATAATTGCGGAAAATATCTCAAAATTTTAAGTGAAAAATATTTGAAATATTAATTTTAATAAATAAAGTGCTACAGATTAAAATGAATGCGGAGACGTTTGTCATAACGAGAAATCGCTTAATGCTCATTAATCACAAAGATTAACAGTGATAATTTATTCTTCAGAAAGCTAACAAAGTAACTACAGTTTTAAAATATCAAACAATAAAATTTACAAATAAGTTTTCGGAAATAATGCGCAATATTACAAGAAAGCTTCTAAAAGTATCATTCTACTTTTTCTTTTTATTTATTTATTTATTTTTATTTATTTTTTTTTTCAAAAGATTTTTGTTACTGAAAAACTCTACATTTTACAGGATAGGCAAAAGAAGATTTTGTCTTTTTTTTTTTACTGAAAAACTAAAGTAAAGCGTGAAAATGTATGGATTGTTAATTCAAAATTTTGTTTAAAATGAATGTAGAGACTTTATAGTAATGAGAATTCCCTTACCTATCATAAATTAAAAAGATTATCTGCCATAATTTATTTTTTGATAAGCTGATAAAGAGACTGAATTTTGAGCACATCAAAGAATAATATGTGCTTATATTTTTTTGAAAAAAAGACACAATATTAAAAGGCAACTTCTAAAAGCATAATTCTATTTTTGCATTTGCATTATTCCGATGGTTTCGTATGATTTATACATATCGATTGCTATTGTTTCATGAAAATATCAGACAATACACATCATTTCTGAAAATAAAATAAATATTATTAGCATTTCTCTAATATTGTCACAAGACACAGCTTAATCAATTCTAGTTAATATAGTTATAATAAGAATTAGCATCCAATAAATCTAAACATAGCTTTTAATTAAATGAATTTAAGACAGCAAGAAAAAAGCTTAAGTGCCGAGAAAAGTGCGGAGAGGAACCAAGTTTGAAGGTAAATAAAAATGTATGAATCCACGTACTTTCTTGAGAAAGAATGATTACTATTTAAATATAACTATATTAACTGGATTTTAAATTGCGGAAAATATCTCAAAATTTTATGTGAAAAATATTTGAAACATTATTTTTTTATAAATAAAGTGCAGCATTTTAAAATGAATGTGGAAACTTTTGTCGTAATGCCAGTTTGCTTAACGTTCACAAATCACAGTGATTAACAGTGATAATTTATTCTTCGAAAAGCAAAAAAAGTATCTTTACGTTTAGAATTTCAGACAATAAAACTTGTAAATGATTTTTCGGAAATAAGACAGAATGTTATAAGGCAGCTTCTAAAGTGTCGTTCTACATTTTCCTCCCCATTATTCCAAGAGTTTTGCAGACAGCAGTTTTTTCATGGTTTATACATATTGACTTATGGATAAAATATATAGGTAATTCTCTTCCACAAAAAAGTAGCATAACTGAAAAACACTACATTTAACAAGATAAACAAAAGAAGTTTTAACCTTTTTTAAAGAAAATTAAACTATAACACCCAATTGTATGAAATGCTAACCCAAAATATATTTTAAAATGAATATGGAAGCATTTTTGTAACGAAAATTCTCTAAACGATCATAAATTACAAAGATTAACAGTGATAATATATTTTTTGACACGTTGATAAAGAAACTGCAATTTCAGAATATCAAAGAATAAATGTTTTTTATATTTTTTCCAGAAATCAGATGGAATATTACAAAGGTAACTTCTAAAATTATCATTTTATTTTTACCCTCTGTATTATTTCAAAGGATTGTTATATAAGGAATTTTTCGGATGATGAAAACATACTGATTGCTATGGTTGCTTGACTATAGCAGACAATACTTAGCATTTCTGGAAAGAGAAGAAAAAAAAAACATTATCAACATTTTTTTAGATTTACTATAATATTCTTATAAGTCAATGTCTAATCAATTTTGAGTGGGACAATAAGATTTAGCATCCAATAAATATGAACGTAGATTCTAACTAAAGGAAATTAAAACAGCAGGAATCCGACAGAAGGGCGGAGATGAACTAAGTTTAAAGGAGAATGAAAATGTATCAATTCTTAGTTTAAATTGGTCCTACTTTGTTAAGAAAAAATGATTGCCATCTAAATATAGTTATATTTACTCGATTTTATATTGCTGAAAATACCTCAAAATTTTAAGTGTAAAATATCTGAAATATTAATTTCTCTAATATTCTCATTCTAATCCATTCTGAGTGGGACAATGAGATTTAGCATCCAATAAATCTGAACCTAGTTTCTAATTAAAGTTAATTGAAACAGCAGGAAAAGCTTAACCTTCGAGAGAAGTGCGGAAATAAACTAAGTTTGATGGTGTATTTTTTGTCGTCCGATTATCTACACTAGGGATATAGGACCAGGGGGAGTGCCCTTCGTGGGGGTCTTTCTAAGGGAACCTAACCCGTATTTACGCAAGGTTCGAAGAAAACCACGAAAACTCCGAACGGTTAGGCCGACGGCCGCGATTGGGTTCGAACCCAGCACCTGCCGTCTACCAGTTGAGAGGTCCGTACCTCTCGGCCACTGGTGGGGCAAAACTAAGTTTGAAGGTTAATCAAAATGTATGAATTCGAAGTTTATATTGATCGTACTTTCTTAAGAATGAATGATTACTATCTAAATATAACTATATTTAATTCTCTTTTAAATTGCAGAAAATATATCAAAATTGTAATTGAAAAATATTTGAAATATTAATTTTAATAAATAAAATTATACAGTTTAAAATAAATGTGGAGACTTTTGTCAAAACGAGAATTCGTTTAACGCTCATAAATCACTGAGATTAATGGAAATAATTTATTCTTCGAAAGCTAATAAAGTAAATTTGCTTTTAGAATATCAAACAATAAAATTTGCCTATAAGTTTTTAGAAATAAGACGGAATGCTTAAAAGACAATTTCTAAAACTATCATTATACGTTTTCCACTGTATTATAGAAAAACTATTTTCTAGAAAGCAGTTTTCACATAGTTTATATATATTGAATTTTGAATAAAATATATGCAATTCTCTTCCGCATTAAAAGTGACTGAAATAGTTTAAATTTTATAAAATGAACAAAAGGATATTTGCCCCTTTTTTACTGGTAAATAAATGTAAAGAATGGAAATGTGCAATTTGTTAATTCAAATTACAGTTTAAAATGAATATGACAACTTTATCGTAATGAGAATTCTCTTATTGATCATAATTTACAAAGATTAACAATGATAATTATTTTCCGATAAGCTAATGAAGAAACTACAATTTTAGAATATCAAATAATAAAATTTGTTTATAGTCCTTTGTAAATAAGGCGGAATATTAAAATGCCACTTCTAAAAGTATAATTCTATTTTTACCTTCTGTATTATTCCAAAGGATTTCTATAGATAGCATTTTTCGGATGATTTATGATTTCTTGATTATATATTATTGATTATATATTATATATATATTATTCTATTCTATGGTTTCTTGACCACAGCAGACAAAACTCAGCATTTTTGAAAAAAAAAATCTTTATTAGCATTTTTTTCAGATGTACTATAAAAATCTTATGAGTTAAAGCTTAATCAATTCTGAATAGGACAATATGATTTAACATCCAATAAATCTGAACGTAGATTATTTTTAAAAGAAATTAAAATAGCAGGAAAAGCTTAAACTCCAAGAGAATTGCGGAGATGAACCAAGTTTGAAAGTAAATAAAAATGTATGAAGCCTTAGTTTAAAACTGACCGTACTTTCTTAAGAAAAAATGATTACCATATAAATATAATCATATTAACTAGCTATTAAATTGCTGAAAATGTCTCAAAATTTTAAATGAGTAATATTTGAAATATTAATTTTCAAACTAAGATACTCGATTTTGTTTAGGATACCTCTGTTTCGCCTAAAAGCTAGTTGCTATGATATCAAAACCATAGCACATGAAACTCGGCACTTCTGAAAATGAAATACATTATTAGCATTTCTCTAATATTCTTATGAGTCAAAGCCTAATCAATTCCTAGTGGACAATGAGATTTAGCATCCAATAAATCAGAACGTAGATTCTAATTAAAGGAACTAAAGACAGCTGGAAAAGCTTAAGCTCTAAGAGAAGTGTGCAGAGATGAACCAAGTTTTGAAATGAATGAAAATGTATGAATCCTTAATTTAAATTGATCGTATTTTTTTTAAAGAAAGAATGATTACCATCCAAATATAACTGTATTAACTGGCTTTTAAATTGCGGAAATTATCTCAAAATTTTAAGCGAAAAATATTTGAAATATTAATAATTTTAATAAATAATCTGCTAGAGTTTAAAATGAATGTGAATAATTTTGTCATAACTAGAATTCACTTAACGCTCATTAATCACAAAGATTAACAGTGATAACTTATTCTTCCAGCAGCTAATAAAGTGACTTTACTTTTGGACTATCAAACAATAAAGTTTGCCTAATTTTTCGGAAATAAGGCGGAATATAAGAAGGCAGCTTTTAAAAGTATAATTCTACCTTTTTATGTGCCATTATTTTTTTTTATTTTTTATTTTTTTTATTTATTTTTTATTTTTTTGTAGAAAGTAGTTTTTACATGGTTTAATGAATATTGAATTTTGAATAAAAGATATGTAATTCTCTCCTACAAGAGTAGTGACAAAAGTGAAAAAAACTACAATTCACAGGATAAGGAAAATAATCACTTTTCTTTAGTGAAAATATAAAACTATGGGCATTTAACAGTTTTAACAGTTGTGAAAGCATACATAAAAGCTAAAAACCATGTGAGAACCAAGACGTAGAAGAGGTAAGGGAGGAATAAGTATAAATGCAATAATAATTTACCTCTATCTGCGTGATACATAGTGATACATGTGTAACATAATGGCTTTCCCCATTTCACTTATGCCATTTTTCTCGTAGTAAGACGCACCAAACTCAGACATATTAGTAAATCAATACATATATATTGAGTTCAGCCTAGCATAGCTAAAATAAATGTTATTTATTTAAGTAATAATAGGGTAAACTATGGTGTATGGTTTAATTTTTTTGATATTACATTATTCTGATTTTAATTAATTTATTATTTTAATATTATGATGTGTACGATAAGTCGGTTTTTGTTTTTATTATTTTATTATCTCCATTTTTCTGTCATATGATACATGAATACTTCATGTTTTAATTTACCACGTGCGATATCAGGGTTAAGGTAGAGCATTTGTAATTCACTCTACTTTATAGCTCATAATTGTTTTATTTTCTCAATATCCACTATAGATTACTTGGTATTTCTTTAATTAATTTTGGTTTTATGTGGGTTAGTAGTCCCAAATTCGTATTGTTTTGCTTCTCAGGGCAATTACGAAGATGAAACCACACACTCCATTTGTAGTTCCAAAGTATTTGGGGCCTGAAGATTCTGCTTTGGTTCTACAAATTCCATTTGTATTCATATTATTCTTTTTCCTTCCATATTCAATGCGATATATGTTATTAAATTCAAAGGTTAATTTCAAATGGTTAATATTTTTTACTAATAATGGTCTTATATATATGTGTATATATATATATATATATATATATATATATATATATATATATTGCAAAAAAGCGAAATAATCCTCGAGCATGTTATGTTGTCCTGAAAAAAAGTTGGAAATTGAACGTCAAGCGTAACAAATGAAGTTCATCTGTACTACAGTAAAACCTCCATAACGGACACTCCCAAATAGAGGGCACCTCTGTTTAACGGACAGTTTACCGATCCCCACTCTCAAAATCTATTTTTGTATGTTTAACCTCTGAATAACGGACATTCTGAATAGCGGACAGAATTTTTTGCGATAAAGTATGAGAAATTGTTTTTTAATGAAGAAAAAAAAATTAAAAAACCTCTAAATTTGTCAGAGCAATGTGTCGAAATTTTGTGCTCACAGATAAATGTAGAGAGTGGGCCGGGTCCCACACGGTCCTTCCCTCCCACATCCAGTATTAAATTCAGGGGATGGTCCGAGGGACATTACATCCCGGAGCATCACGATACCCCCTCTCCCACACTCCCCTCCGGAAGATTTGAGATTTTATGCTTTTAAGAAGTGGCAAAATAGAGTCAGCAATGACACTTAAGATGATTCAGGAAAATTAAAACTATTGACATGGTTAAAACTTCACATTGAAAAAAAAAATGTAATCTTTAAATGCTAAAGGAAACTTTTAAAATACATTTTTTTTTTTTTTTTTTTTTTTTTTTTTTTTTTTTTTTTTTTTTGCATGAATGTAACAAACAGTGTATAAAGCAATGTACCATTTTATTTTAATTTTTTTGCTTAACAAATAATTTTAATTTCTGATTAATCATATATTAGAATTTTAGGACATATAAAAGTCAGTTAATGACACTTTAAGCATTTCTTAGCAATTTTTGAATCTCCGAGATTTTTCCCAATAGTGGACACTTCCGAATAGCGGACAGTGTCCGCGCTCTCAAGGTGTCCATTATTTGGAGGTTTTACTGTATAATGAAGTTTTTTTTTAAATATTCAGATATTGGTGAAAAAGAATACAGTACTTCGGACACATTATAGTAGCCTAATTCTTTTGTATGTCCCTGTAAATATTATCTGCTTTCTATTATGCAGGAACTAACTTGTAATAAACCTCAGTAACGTATTATTAATTTCGAAAAATGTGCAATAGTTTAATATAAATTAAAACGCGCATTAAACATTGCGTGCTCCTATACCGTAATGTAACGCAATATTTTTGTGTGGTCTTGTAAATTAATAACAGATATTGTTTGCATCACAGATTTTACAGAATACATATTTTAGTACATAGTTAATAGATATATTTCCATTTTATTATGCTCAAAAGAGTGCAACGTCGTGAAAATGCACTTGAATCTTTTTTTTTCCCTTGGCCATAATGAACGGAATAATTTTGATTATCTCTCTAATTAAACTATGCACAGAATTTTCATAAAATTTGAAATGACTCGACAAAATAATGCAACACTTATAAATTTTAAATTTTAAACGATTCAGTTTGAATTTTTGCTCTGTTACAGTCAGGCGAACGAACAGACAGACCGAAGGACGGACAAACAGATAGATGGATAGACAGGCGGACAGACGGAAGCATTAGATGACGATTATATATCTACGCATTTACATAACTACTAACGTCCCTAAAAAATTACTCTACCATCCGCCACAAAATTTGCCCCAAATCAATGTGAATGGTTTCAAACAATTAGTAAGAACGTCTACTAAGGCATTTTAGACTTACATTTTGCTTCGCCATTCAGTCTAATTTTACAAATTGTAACTACAAATTTTAATCTTAACTCCCATTTTTGTTACCAATTGGTGCGAAATTGGTGATTTGGTGAAAAATATTATCCTCCGAGACCAAATGGTAAAGCATTCAGTATAATAGAATAAGAATTGTGCATGTTTAAATCATGGAGCTCCTAATAGAATAAAAATTCTCCAAATAGGACTAGAATGCGGGTATTTTTTTACAAATAATAAAACCAGCCGCAAAGCTACTCAGAGGAGATTAAATTTGAAAAACTGCAGCTTTTAAACATATAGATTTCTATTAAAGAAATCACAGGCAACAAATAAATTTTTATTCCAAAAATGACTTTAAAATATATAAAATTTTTTGTTCGAAATTATTTTTAGGGAAATATATGAAATGTAGCTAGTTATATTTTAACAAGAATTATATTTTCAATTTCTAGAAACTTCCAATATGCGAATCGAAAATTATAGCTCAATCCGCCAAGTAGTATTTCAGTTACGTTAAAAGAATATCCTCATTTCAGGCAGCCCCCCCCCCCCTACCAGTGGCCGAGAGGTTCTAACCTCTCAACTGGTAGACGGCAGTTGCTGGGTTCGAACCCGATCACGGTCGTGGGCCTAACCTTTCGGAGTTTTTGTGTTTTTTTTTCGAACCTTGCGTAAATTCGGATTAGGTTCCCTTAGAAAGAATCCCCAGGGCCTAAATCCCTAGAGTAGATAATCGGCCGACACAAAATAAACTAAACCAATCATTTCAGTCTGTTTACCAGTGGTTAAAAATGATCTTAAATTAGGCGTCCTATACCTTAAACCAACATAAATCCTAAACTACATGACATAACTTCCCGTTTGACTCCAATGGAAATTTTTATCAAAAAGTCCAAGTATGATGCCTCAATTAGGTGTTAATACTGAAAATTAAAAAATTTGTTGCAGTTGCAAAAATGAAGATTTTTCCATATGGAAAATTTAAGTATAAGACTTTAGTTGTAGGCGTTATTGCAGTACAATAATCAATTTCCTCAAGTCGAAATATCACTTTTTCGGAAGCTATTTATTCTCAGGTAAATATTTTGAAATTGATCAACCATCAAACTAATAAAATTTTCACATTTTTCGAAAAAAGTGCCGTGAAGATAGGCACACACCTTAAAGGTTTTCTTGTTGCCCTTCTGGAAAGTTACTTGTTAGAATAATTTTTTTGTTGTTGTTGTTAATTAAAATCCCTAAAATCCTTTATTAAAAATGCTTCCTTGAAATCCTTAACATTACATATGTTTTTTTTTTTTTTTTTTTTTTATCATATGGAGAGTTAAATTTAAAGATACTTTTTTTAAAAACCATTTGGGAAAATGGCTGTTTCTTTAAGTCTAGAAGTATCTTAGACATATTTTTGTTTAAAAATGAGCTTATAATTAGGCGTCCTACACATTGAACCAACATAAATCCTAAACTACTTGACATAACTTCCTGTTTGGCCTCTAATGTAAATATTTGCCATAAAGTTCAAGTATGGTGCCACAATTAGGTGTTAATATTGAAAATTTAAAAATTTGTTTCAATTGCTAAAATGAAGACTTTTCCATATGGAAAATTTAAATATAAGACTTTAGTTGTAGGTGTTATTGCAGTACAATAATCAATTTCCTCAAGTCGAAATATCACTTTTTCGGAAGCTATTTATTCTCAGGTAAACATTTTGAAATTGATCAACCATCAAAATAATAAAATTTTCACATTTTTCGAAAAAAGTGCCGTGAAGATAGGCACTAACCTTAAAGGTTTTCTTGTTGCCCTTCAGGAAAGTTACTTGTTAGTATAATTTTTTGTTGTTGCTGTTAATTAAAATCCCTAAAATCCTTTATTAAAAATGCTTCCTTAAAATCCTTAACATTACATAAGTTTTTTTTTTTTTTTTTTTTTTTTTTTTTTTTAATCATATGGAGAGTTAAAGATACTTTTTTTTTTAACCATTTGGAAAAATGGCTGTTTCTTTCAATCTAGATGAATCTTAGACATATTTTTGTTTAAAAATGAGCTTATAATTAGGCGTCCTACACATTGAACCAACATAAATCCTAAACTACTTGACATAACTTCCTGTTTGGCCTCTAATGTAAATATTTGCCATAAAGTTCAAGTATGGTGCCACAATTAGGTGTTAATATTGAAAATTTAAAAATTTGTTTCAATTGCTAAAATGAAGACTTTTCCATATGGAAAATTTAAGTATAAGACTTTAGTTGTAGGTGTTATTGCAGTACAATAATCAATTTCCTCAAGTCGAAATATCACTTTTTCGGAAGCTATTTATTCTCAGGTAAACATTTTGAAATTGATCAACCATCAAAATAATAAAATTTTCACATTTTTCGAAAAAAGTGCCGTGAAGATAGGCACAAACCTTAAAGGTTTTCTTGTTGCCCTTCAGGAAAGTTACTTGTTGGTATAATTTTTTGTTGTTGTTGTTAATTAAAATCCCTAAAATCCTTTATTAAAAATGCTTCCTTAAAATCCTTAACATTACATATGTTTTTGTTTTTTTTTAATCATATGGAGAGTTAAATTTAAAGATACTTTTTTTTTAACCATTTGGAAAAATGGCTGTTTCTTTCAGTCTAGAAGTATCTTAGACATATTTTTGTTTAAAAATGAGCTTATAATTAGGCGTCCTACACATTGAACCAACATAAATCCTAAACTACTTGACATAACTTCCCGTTTGGCTTCTAATGTAAATATTTACCATAAAGTTCAAGTATGGTGCCACAATTAGGTGTTAATATTGAAAATTTAAAAATTTGTTTCAATTGCTAAAATGAAGACTTTTCCATACGGAAAATTTAAGTATAAGACAGTAAGTAAAACATATTTGAATCCTTGCGATGACCGGATTTTATTTGTTTTTTGATTGGTCCATGCTTAATGTCCAGAAATATAATACTTCTGTTGCTACGATGACAAAAAAGTATTTAAAAAAAATTAATAATTCAGATACAAATTGAGATATCGCTTTCAAACAAATTGCACTTAAAAGTACTTTTTCCCCTACACAACGATGTAAAAATTAAAAATGTGCGATGTTTACAAGTTTAAAAGTTTGCAGTGCCAAAAATTGTAAAAATGAAATTTCATTTAAAATTTGCTTATGATAGGTTCAGGAATATAAATGTTTAAGCCATGGCATACTTAATATATGGCTCTATTGTTATGCAAGCCACATTTTGATCATCATAAAAATGATGTTTATTATTATTTTTTTAATATAGATTTTAAAGATAGAATTTAATAAGACTAATATTTTAATCTTTGAAAATATCATTTTCCAAATGGTCACTCTAATTTGTCAGATTACATTTTATTTTTAGGTTCTGACCTCAAAACTGGTAGACGCCCCACCAGTGGCCGAGAGGTTCTGACCTCAAACTGGTAGACGGTAGGTGCTGGGTTCGAACCCAATCGGGACCGTCGGCCTGACCGTTCGGAGCTTTACGTGGTTTTCTTCGAACCTTGCGTAAATACGGGTTAGGTTCCCTTAGAAAGACCCCCCCCCCCAAAGGAGGGCATCCCACCCCTTAGGGCCCATATCCCATAGTGTAGATAATTGGCCGACATACATACAACAGCCAAACTGGTAGACGGTAGGTACTGGGTTCGAACCCAATCGCGACCGTCGGCCTAACCATTCAAAGTTTTCCGTTGTTTTCTTCGAACCTTGGATAAATACAGGTTACGTTCCCTTAGAAAGACCCCCCACGGAGGGCATCCCACCCGTTAGGTCCTATATCCCACGGTGTAGATAATTGGCCGACATTAATGCAAACAAACATTTTATTTTTTATATATTTATTTTTGAGAAACAAAAATTTCTTAAAATTTGTATTTCTAAATTTATTATAATTTATCTTTTTTCTGCAATTATTTTTCATATGAGCCAGTATATCTACTTCTTATAAAACGGCTAAATATCCCTTTCTTCTTCCCTTACACAAATTTAATTCGGTTGGTACCGCTTTTTTAAAAGCTTCACTTATCAAATACCAAAAAACAAGGTTTTAATTTAAAAGTACAAATATCATCTTTATTTGGCAGTGGTGGTTGAAATGGTGCACGTACTTTTTATATGTGAGTATGCATCAATAGACTGGAAGGGGCTAAACTTGCACTGTTAAAATAACTGAAATTCATGGATATATTTTTCTTGTATTTCACAGAAAATGTCCCTTTTCACAACAAAAGAGCATTTTCCGTTAAAAATCAGGAAACACCGCCATATTTTCTGAAAATAACGAAAAGGATGAAGGAAAAAAAAAATGAAACACACAATGAAATAATGAAAACATAAAAAGTCCCTTTTAGTTGCATTTTTTTCTGTTTATTTTTTCTGATTTCTTATTAAAAAAATCTTTTAACTTCCCCCCTCCAAAAAATATATAAATAAATAAATAAATTGTGTGCGAAAATTTCGAAAAATTGTCTATAACATTATTTTTGTAAAAAATTGAATTACAAAAATTTCATACATTTATTTTAAAAAAAATAGTAATTTTAAACAGTTTTTTAAAATTTAAACTAGTTAAAAATTAAAATTGATTAAAAAATAATAAGTATTATGCGTCGGTCAAAAATAAAATAAAATAAACCGCTTACGAATATTCTAAGTAATATATTTGAAGGGAAATCTTTGAAAAGCACAATAGATTTTCCCACTAACTCAAAAGACATACTTTGTACAAACCGGCAGCGGCGGCTTTGGCTGAGTCCGGTAAGGACTTATTTAGATATATATTTAAGCTACATCATTTTAAAAAATTACATTAAATATTTTTAATTTTTATTTAAATTAATATATATATATATATTTTAATATTGATTCAAAATTAAAGCTTATATATTTATGTTTATTTAAATGAAAATCTTTAAACAATATTTTGAGTTATACCGATATAAATTTACCCCACGTATTACGTTTACTCCAATGTATTTTAAATTGAAAATAATAATAATAAATATGAGAAGTATTATCGTGTGATTTTATTTACAATCAAAATGATTAACTATCACAAAATAATTAAACTTTTAATCCAATGAATAACAATTATTTTCAAATGTATCCAGGACCTCATTAATTTTCTATCATGGCAAAAAAATTTACAAAGATGTTCTGACGATTACTGAAACAAAACTAGTCGGAATTGACATTAGCAAAATTTTCTTCTACCTCATACATGCTAATAGCACAAAATTCGCTATCACAGCGACAAAAATTATATGACAAACTAAACCCAGCGTGAAGATTATAAAGGTATGAAATTCCGTGCATTAGTTCTAAAATAGGACTTTAGCAGATATCAGGGAAAATGCATCATAAAAGTGCCATCTATTGGACGATTTACATATGCAGCAATAATATTTATCAATCTGAAGTTTGATGAAAATTCGTGCAACAGTTCTTGAGATAGAACTATTGCGGGAACTGGGGAAAATTTAGCATAGCAGCGCCAGCTATAAGGAGCTTGACACCAAAATGTAAATAAAACCATTATTTTACAGGCAACAGGTACGGGGAAACAGTGCTTTTACCCCTGACTTATCTCGGGGCAGATGGTGAAGTGGTTAACTGGATCTGAAGTTTGAAGAAAATCCTTGCTTTAATTCTTGAGATGCAGCTACTGCGGAAATCTTGAAAAAATTCAACAAGCATCGCCACCTACTGAACGATTTACACCAAAAATTAAGCACTATCCATTAAAATCAAGTCTAATTGAATCAGAAAGCTTTATGGAAATCTGTGTATTAGTTCTTGAGATAGAGCTGCTGCGGAAATCGTAAACAATTCAGTATAGCTGCGTGACTTATCGAGATATTTACACCAAAAATTAATCAGCATTAATTTATATCAGGAACTACCTGAATATATATTTTTTTATTAAATTTCGTGCATTAGGTCTAGAGATAGAGCGCCCACAAAATTTATGTCACATACAGACAGAGTCACAGACTCACAGACACAGACATTTTGCATAAACAATTTGGAATCGCTGACTCCTAAAAAGTGTAAATCCGACAAAATCCGGAATTCGAAAATTTTCACGAGTCCAATACTTTTTTCTTGTAAAGATAGAAAAAAGCAAAAAATACACGAAACATCGAAATTTTAATAAATCTGGTGCAATAATTTAATATTAGACTTATGTAAATTATTCAAGATGGAACAAAATCAATACAGATAGGGCCTTTATTAACTGTTTTCCTTCTAAGACACAGTGTTATCATTGCCCAAATTTATTACGGTCATTTATATGACCCTTTTGAATTATCAATAATAGCAATCAAAGACTGTTTCAAATGGCTATCCAGCTATTTTACAAGTTCTACGGGAGTTTATCAGAGGAGATAATGGAAATTATAGCCTCATTGAAATTAATATCATTGGCAACTTCTGAACATTCGAGACTGGTCCGGTCTAGTTTAACAGAGTATAATATATTCGCAATTTAATTATGTGTTTTAACAAAATTTTGATGTGTTTCAAGGGGGCTGTTGCAATGAAATTCCAATATTCGCAATTCCCTGACCGCCGAACAAAAGGCCAAAATTGTAATGTTGTTTTCTTTGTAATATATTTTAAACGCTTAATAAAGATATTTTTTCGAACATGATATTAAAAAATATATATTCCGTGTAGGTATATGAGCTTTGATAGTATTAATCATAACTTATTATTATTTTTTAAATGGTTTACATCTGAAAAAATATTTTCATTTACATAATGCATGCAATACAATGAAACCTGCAACTTAATGAACGGATATATCAGTTCGCGACAGTGAAAACGTTAAAATTTCAAAATTACATTTATTTGGTCCCTTAATATGCTACTACTACTAGTGATTTCGTTTCACATTTTTATCTTAATTTGAGAAAAAAAAGCTAACTTAATTAAACTGAATATAAAATTTGGGAGTACTAGTTAATAAAGAAAAGAAATTTGAACGCGGGAAAAAGTTTTTGTTTTCTAATTTTGAAATTGCGTTTAAAAATTAGAAAAAAATATTTTTCGTTTTCCGTTTTGGGAAAATTGGAAGTACTGTCCATAAACTTAATGATATGTTAAAAAAATAATAAAAAATAAATAAATAAAAAAAGTTGCAAAAACTTATTTTATTTTGAAAACGTTGTTTTCTAGTAAATTTTGTTTCGATGACTTGGACAACAGCAACATATTTGCAGACAAATATTTTCACATCCATCGCTACATTTTTATCTGTGCTATGAATTAAAATAAACCAACCGTCTGATAAAACTTGTTTAACAGTGAGATATTTAAGAAAAGAAAAAGATTTCCAATGCAAATTGTAGTTTATTTAAATATAAAATATGAGTAATGAATTGATCACAAGATATTCCGATTGCAAAAATAAAAATAAAATAAATTAGTCTGATGGAGCAATCTCAAAAATGTCTTCTATTTTATACATGATAATACTTCATGAAAAAGGGAGCCTAGCAGCGCAACCGGTAAGGCTATTTACATCAAAATCTAATCAGTTACAACTTATGTCAGCTTCTAATTGAATATGAAGTTTGATGAAAATCCGTGCGTTTATTTTTGAGGTAAAACCACTGAAGAAATATAAAAAAAATATGAACAGAAAAGCCACCTCTTGAGCAATTTACTCTAAAAGCAAAAAGGCACTAATTTACATCAGTGACTAACCTAAGGAGCTACTTCAGTCAAATGAAAAGACACGTTCCTAATACAAAACCTATGGAAGAAGTTTATAAAGATAACTCTATTGCATTTCAATTTTTTTTTTTTCATGAGATATTTGAGATTGATCTGGATGCAGGTCGTTTTTACTTTTTCGAATTAGTTGCAGAGATTCTTTATGAGGGTGCTTTGAGGGTGCTTTCGCTTTCCAAACGAAAATGAAGGTGTCCTCAGAAGAATTATCTGTAAAAAAATAAATAAATAAATAAAATGCCTGCATACAGATCAATCTCAGCTACTCGATGCAAAAGAAAATCATTTAAAAATATTAAAATACCACTGAGATGCCTTTATAAATTTCTTCCATAGGATTAGTATTAGTGAACGGGACTTTTCGTTTGAATGAAGTAGCCTCTTAACCCTTTCCGGCGCGAACAAATTGTTCGTAAAATGAGAAATTGTTGACTGGCACCAAAATACTTTCTTAAAAAATAAGAACTCCCTGATTTAAGCTGTCATTATAAAAGTAAAATTTTACTAAAATATTATTGGTGCCGTTTGTAAGTTTGGAATTAAAATTAGGTGCGCCCAAGAGTGGACACACTGCGCAGGAAAGGTTAATCTGCAGTTTTATGAAAAATCGTGTATTAGTTCTTGTGATAGAGCTTTTGCAATACTTATGAATAATGCCGCATAGCAGCGCTACCGTCTGGGAGATTTACACCATAAAGCAATCAGCACCATATTATATATTAGACTAATGGAATCTGAAGTTTTATGAAAATTCTTTCATTAGTTCTTGATATATAGTGTTACGAATTATGTAAATAGTTAGTGTTTGTACAATAAAATAATGTAAATAATCTTATTAAGCTTCATTCCTTTACTAATATTAGTTTTTGTTACATTGTCTCTGTTATCAAGCAAACTTGTCTAATATTTTTCAGTGTATGTCTGCGGCAGATTGGAGAAATATTTAAGATATCGCCAAGTTGGCGTCACTTTTGGCGACTAATTTTGGTCACCAAATTTGGAGATATATCGCCAAGTTGGCGACGAACTTGGCGATTGTTGGCGATGGTGACCCTTCCCTCTCTATGGTAACCCCCTCTTTAGATATGCTGATACATTGAATGTTATTCCGTGGTTTTCTGGAATATTCGAAAAGCCTGTGGAAATTTCCAGTGCATGCTGCGAGCCTATATAAGGAGAGCAATACGAGCTGTTGTTGTTATTATTTATCAGTCAGTCATTGAGTGAACAACTAGGCGATTATTAAGCAAGTTTGCTTGAGTTTTATCTACGTTGTTTTGAATGTTATTTAGTGTTGAGACGTTGTATAAAGAGTCTCTGGGACCTATATCTGTACTTGTACGATAGATTTGAGCAGTTATTTTGGAATGTCTAGTAATATTTGTGAGTTTTGAAGACTCTGTTGTTCTGAAGATCTGTAAATAAATTATTTTCTACTTTTCTAAGAGACAAGAGTTGGAAGTTGTCTAACCATAAGATCAAAAGAACCTTATATACGCTACAATAGCTATTGTTGAAATCGTGAAAATGTAGTGTAACAGCGCCACCTTTCAGACGATATACACCAAAAACTAATCATATCCATTTTATATCCTGGTCTAACTGCAGTTAGACCTAGACGATTCTAAAGTTTTGTGAAATTCCGTGCATTAGTTTTTGTGATGGAGCACCCACAAAATTTATGTCCTATACAGGCACATAGACGGACAGAGAGACATTTTGTAAAAAACACGTTTTTAGGGTTCTTTGATCTCTAAAACATGTAACAATGTCAAAAACTGGAATTCAAAACTTTTCACAAATCTAATACTTTCTTTTTGTAAAAAGTATATAAAAGTAAAAAAAAAAGGCGGAGATTCAATTATAATTTCACTATTATTATTGCTGCAAGTTCTAATTAAAAAAAAAAAAAAAAAAGAGAAAGAAAAAGAAAGAATAAAAGCAAATTAGTGACGAAATTATAGGGCCAATTTCGTAAAGTCTAGGTAAGTTTTACTAATAATGGGAAAAATTGATATCCATATATCTGCCTAGCAATGGAAAAAATTGAAATCTGTATATCGATCTAATAATGGAAAAAATAGTTTAAAAAAACTATATAACGAATTAATAATGCAAAAAATAGTAGAAAAAAATATTTCAAATTTTCAACTAAAAGATCTAGTCAGATAAGCATAGTAAAATGGCCCCCGTGGCCTATGGTTGAAGTTGAAATAACGTGTGCGGCTCACCATGAGATTACGATATAGTGTGATGTTAGCCCTTGATTTCGATTGTCCGTGAGAAAATCGGAGAAATATGCGCGGCGCTACTATTTTTCAAATGTTTTTTTCTCAAAAAATACAAAAGTTTAAAAAAATGAAGCCATCGCCAATTATTGAAGAACATATTAGTATATTTTTCCAAATTTTTACACATATTTTAAAATATGAAGGTAAATAAAAAAATATATTTTTTAAATTATCATTATAGTAATTTTATATCTGCACCAATCAAAAAATTACAAAATAATTCTAAACAACATATCACCACTACATCACCAACGTCTATCAGTTTCATAAAATGTGAAATAGTTTAATATAATTAAAACGCGCCCTGAACACTGTTTCCCTCTATAACATTATGTAATGGGATATTTTTGTGTGGCCCAGTAAATTACTAAGAAATATTATTTGTATCAGATTGTATATAATGTGTATTTTAGTATATACTTCATAGATTCTTATCAATTTTATTATGTTTGAAAAGGGCAACATCATTAAAATGCATTTGAAATTATTTTTTTTTTCCAATAGCCATAATGTAACAGAGTACGTTTGATTGTCCCTGTAGTTGAACTATACATCCGATTTTCATAAAATTTTATATGAATCGACAAAATTAAGCAAAAATTATATATTTTTAATTTTTATATATTTTTAATTTATTTATTAAAAAATATTCAATCAATTCGAACGGTATTTTTTTTTCTTTTGTTAAATGCCGATGGACAGATGGACAGCCAGCCGGACAGACAGATTTACGGACTGAAGAAGACTTTGGGTGCTTCGTATTTACATAATTACAAACGTACCTAAAAAAAGAAGGAAAAGCAGATATTGATGCCATAGTTTTGAATTTATATTATATTTATCTACCTTTTAAATTATTGAGAGGCAGACTCAAATCAAAGAAGTTAAAGATCTTAGTATATGCATTACTCTTCTCTTACCTTTATAGCCTTTGCTGAAATTTATTATAGTCATTTATGCAACCTCTTTGAATCACTCTAATGACAATCAATGAAGTTTCGAATATTCTGTTAGCTATTTTGGAAGTTGTATGAAGTTTACCGCTAGAGTTAATGTTACTTATTGTCTTTTCAGAAATTAATACACTCTTTAATTTGAATAGTTTAAAAAAATTAACTTAAAGGGAGTTCGGTACCCTTTGAATATTTTTTAAAATTTATTTATTTTAAGATACATTTTTGTAATGTGTTCAATATAATAGATAACGCAATGAAGAAAAATGATATTACCGAGATATTGTTCAATTATCCTAAAAAATTTTGAAAATTTTGATTTTTTTTTTTTACTAAATTTTAAAATGAATCTCCTCGTATAGTACACTGTTAAAAAAAACTTTAGTCCTAGTTTGAACCAAATTTTGATGCTCAATAGTTGCCACTGTAAGATTGTGATATCTTGAACCAAATTTTGGTGCTCAATAGTTGCCACTGTAAGATTGTGATATCTTGAACCAATATTTGGAGCTCCTGTTAAAACACTGTTCCAATAGTTGGAACGAGGTTGAAAAAAGAAGCTCCAAATGTTGGTACGAGAAGTCACCATCTTACAGTGGAAGCTATTGAGCACCAAAATTTGGTTAAAACTAGATATTTCGATAATACAAATTTGAACAAGCTCAACTATCTTGTTTAATTAAGTCTATTATATGTAGTTAATTAATTTCACTATTCTTTGATTCAGAGATTTAGCCAATACTGTGCCTAAAATAACCTGTCGCGTGCCATTTTAAACACGCATGACATAGTGCTGTAAAAGTAACGACAAAATGAATACCCGTATGATATCATTAATTTCGAATTCTCTACCCGTTAGAAAGTATTCGTTTCGTTACTCGTTACTGTTCAGAAATCGGGTATTGACAGCCATCGAACGTGCTAGAAACAGCATATACCGTAAAGAGAAATCTTTGGAAGAATTCGTATTAGTTGTGTGTTGCCATCTATCCGTTTCCAAGTTTCCAAGTTTAATTTTTAAAATGTAAACGTAATATTAAAATCAGGGTCGTAGCGAGAAGTAAAAAATTAGGGAGGGGGGATCAAGAAAATGTAGGGGGGTCACATATTTTTTTTTCTCTCTCTGACGTAGAAAGATAAATTAATGCATACTGCATATTTATACTGTAGTTACAATGTTTCTAATAAAAAATGTTGCAATAATGTCATTTTATGCTGAGATGATAATAGAATGATGGAAAATTCGAGTACATAACTAGTGCAGTTTTAAACATCATGTTGGCTTTATATGTGCAAATAGAATGAGCAAGTATTGAAAACTTATTTTAGTTACAATTTAATATTTTTTTCAAAACTGTGAAAGGTCCTCAAAACTAAATTAGATTTTTGAATGGAATTTAATTTGGGTTTTTGGAACTTAAATTCATTTAGTGACCTTGGATTCTTTTCCAGGGGATTCAAAATGTTGTAGGGGGGGGGTGAGCCGTTTCTGTCATCCTCACAGATACGGCCCTGATTAAAACGCAATGCATAATTGGACACATGGCTGTAATTAGTAGTGAATAATAGGGGGGGGGGCTCAAGAAAACGTAGGATGGGGTTCATATTTTCATATGATCAATAACGGGTCTAACGGTGAGGTCACGGATGTCATGACGCCCCCTCCCATGCGCTGAACTGCAGAAATATTCTAAAAATTACTTTAAAAATTAAATATACCTTAAATCCTTATGCCCCCCCCCCCTTCCGTTCAATAATGCGAATCTTTCTGATTCTGTAAAAGGTCTACTCAAATCAAAATTAGGTAATTTTTAACACATTTTTTAAAGCATTTTTAATTTCGAGAAATTTGTAAGTGTACATATTTGGAAACTATGTAATTAAAAAGTATTTTTCATTTTTAAATAAATGCAAATTAAAAACTTTCAAAAAATTCCATGAATTTCGGCATTTTAAATTAAATTTCCGGACGCGATTGCTAACTGCACCCAACTTTTTCTTGTAACAGGCCAAAAATGACGTTGGTAGTATAAATGTGGCGCCCCCTACCATTCCGCACTTGGAACGACCGCCTCTTCTGCCCCCGTTTCGCACGGTGCTGGACCTATCCCCCCGTTTGTCTCGGCCTTGGGATGGGAGGGGGGGTTCTTTCAGATAATAAATAAAACTGATTTTGAAAAAAATCTTTCAGATGGTACTAATATACTCCACTGATAAATACCTTTTGCTAAATACGCAAGCTCTGAGATATTTTACCAATAAAGGATTTTTTTTTTTCCCCAATTTGCTGTTGAACTTCCTTTAACTGAATAATTCACTTGGCATAAATATGTATCAGATTTTGATTTATCATTTGATGCTTCAGAAAAGTATATTCACTTTTTATTTCTTTTTCTTTTCATAATAAAATAAATAAAAGTATCAACAAGTTCGTACTAAATCCAAATCATTTGAAATTTTAAAATGATTGACACAAACAGCATGATACGCATAGACTGGATACGAAAATAACTGAAACTTGCGCTTAATATCAAAGTCTGAACTCAATTTCGCATCTTTACCGCATTCGAGTGTCTGGGCGCATTCTTACAATCACAGATACTAACGAACGTTACCAGCATTTGAAGCTAGTTTCATTTTGTTCGGTTGCGTATTGAATTGACACGGGTAACGACCACAGAATAATACAAGAATACTTCTATGGTAAAGACCAACGAATTGATACTTCTATCGTAACGAACAACGCCGTGCGGCCGGGAGGATCCCGTAAGCAGCATTTGTAGTTAGTTTCACTTTGTTCGGTTGCGTAGTGATAGTGACTCGGTAACGGCCAGCTCGGTGCAAAAGGGAGGATCGAAGGGAGCGATTGCCCCGGCTGCAGAAATTTAGGGGACGCTAAATTTATACAACCAACATCATTTTGGGAGGTTTAGCGTCAAGATGGGGGTGGAAGGAGCGCCGAATTCAAACTTTGCCCCGGGCTCAGTTTTCTTTCGCATGCCCCTGGTAACGATTAACGAGTCATATTTTTAGGTAATAATTCAGTACTTCGAATCTTAGAAAATACCCGTGTCTTAGTAACGAATATGTGCGGTTTGCAACAACTCTAGCATGTTATAGATTCGCTTTGCCGTCCCTGTTGTATGGAATAAGTATTTTTCTTTTCTCATCTAGTAAGTTATAAAGCTGTATGCTTTGTGAAGAATAAGGTACCGTTCCAATCTGGACTGTAAAAATAAGAAAATAAAAATATTTCATTTATTATTAACTATCGGTCGGTATTAAAAAAAGAATAAATTCCACATATATTATAAACAAATTGTCACAGGAAAAACGGAAATAGACATTTCACTCGAAATTTTGTCTTCTTTCAATTTATATAAAGAAAAAAAAAGTTAAGGCGCTGTTTTTATACTTATACTGTAATAAATTTTTAATTAAGCAATATGTGATGACAAAATAAAGTGTCTGCATTTTAAATGCCCGAATTTAGTATGATATCATTACAAACAAGACTCTAAGTTTATTATTTTTAACGTAAATTGACAAAAGGCAAAATATACTATCATATAGCAGTTTTTCTTATATATTTTTTATAATAATCCGGAAATTAAAATATATAAAATAATAAAATATTAAAATGCAATAATTGTTAATTTTTTGTCTTTATCCTGACCATACATACATTAGATTACCTAAGATTAAGTATTTTGATGTAAATCGTGAAAATAAATCTCTAAAGTTGCATAAGTTATCTTTTTTTTTCTATACTTTAAACTTTTGTTTACAATTATGCCAATTTTTCAATACGTTTTTTCATGCATACCACAACCCTGTGTAACACGATTATCATGTTTACCATACGTCATTTGATTATATATATATTTTTTTTTTTTTTTCAGAGGAGACAAATGTTTCAAAGATATTAAATTCTACATAAATTTATCAATTAGTGCTAAAATCACATAATATTTACACTGCATTTTTCCGTTCTTTAATACATTTACGTACAAAATTGCGATCAAGTAGTTTTTTTTTGCCGTGACCAATATTCAAGCACACAAATAAATAGCCTGTTAAGTCCCAAATATCCATCTAGCATCAATTTTGAAGAAATTGTGTTAGGAATAAACCATGTGGCACAAACTAAACAATATTTTTATTTCTGAAATCTTTCATGTATCTGATTTCACCAATTATTTTAAATTTCCAACTCATGTAAATTCCTTTCAGAAATGAATTTATTAGAATACTATTCCATAACGATTGCAACTTTTATCATTTAAGGCTGGATAACATCAAAGTGAATCAACCATAATAATCAACCGCAACTAAGACAATTTCTTCTGTATGAAGAACTTCTTTCTTCATTTGAATATTAAAATACGATTGAGTTATTTCATATTCAACTAACGGAATGGACAATAATTCCCAACACGAGTTCCATAAGTTATACAGTCAGATGTGCCATGATCTTTAAACAGTCACGTAAATCTGGTATTAATTAAATTTAACAGAGATAATTCGTATTAATATCGGGCACCTGTGTAAAATTTTCCGATTTAAATAAAATTATATCATCTGGAAGTTCAAGATTTTATTAAGAATAGGAAATAGACAGGAATATTTTTTTTTGATTATTTAATTTAAAAATATGAAGCCTAAATAAAAGGAATATATTCTATGAATGTAAATTAATATTAAATAAATTTTTGATTTCAGTATTTAGTTTATTTTTTCAATGAAACAAAATAATTTTAAAAATAACAAAACGGAAGAATTTGCAGAATGTCGGCATAGTATCTGTAAAAGAATAATGATTTTTACTTCTTTTTTTTTGTGGTATATTACAAGTTGGTGACATAATAATTTTTTAAAGTTCAAATATTATGTATTATTATTTATTTACAAGAATTTTTTTAGGCTATAACATATACTATATATTGCAAAAATACTTTTATAACTAAAATTTCTCTTTTATCTGATTTCATCAATTATTTTTAATTGACAATCATACAAAATAACTTCAGAAATTGAATTTAATAGAAAACTATTCTATAACAATTACGAACTTTTAACATTCAAAGATGGAAAAATCAAAGGGAATCAACGAGATTAATCAGCGCAAGTAAGACAATTTCTTCTGTATGAAGAACTTCTTCCTTCATTTGTATGTTAAAACACGATTGAGTTATTTCATATTCAACTAACGTAGTGGGCAATAACTCCCAATAAGAGTTCCTAAATTATTCGACTGTACAATCAGATATGTCCATGATCTTTAAACAGTCACGTAAATCTGATATTAGTTAAATTTAACAGAGATAATTCGTATTAACATCGGGTAAATGTGAAAACTGTTACGATTTAAACAAAATTATATCATCTGGAAAAAGTTTCATGATTTCATTAGAAATAAGAAATTTACAGGAATAAAATTTTATGATTATTAAATTGAAATATATGAAAACTAAATAAAAGGAATATATACTATGAATGTAAATTAATATTAAATAAATTTATGATTTCAGTGTTTAGTTTTTGTCAGGAAAATGAAATAACTACAAAAAAAAAAAAAAAAAAAAAAAAAAAAGTTTTTGGCAGAATGTTGGCATAGCGTTCGTAAAAGAATAATATTTTTATTTATTTATTTATTTATTTATCTTTTTTTTTTTTTTTTGGTGGTATATCACTAGTTGGTGACATAATGAATTTTTGAAAATTGAAATATCATGTGCTATTATTTATTTACAACAAAATTTTTGAAGGGCTATAACATGTACCGTACACTGCAAAAATACTTTTATAACTAAAATTCCTCTAGTACCTGATTTCATCGATTATTTTTAATTTACAATCATATAAAACTATTTCAGAAATTGAATTTAACAGAAAACTGTTCCATAACTAGGGTAACATCGCCAGTAATTGGCACATTAAGAATTTGTCGTTAAACTTATTTAAATTTTCATTACAAAGAAATAAACTATTTACTTGGAAATATTTTTAAATCAAAGAATGCATATCTGTGCATCTATTTTTCCCACTAAAAGCAAAAAAAATTGAAAAAGTATTTTTATAAAAATATATTTATAAAAAGTTGCTGAAATCACCAGTTATTGGCACCTAGAGCACCAATGTATGACACCTTGTGATCCAGTAATTGGCATGTGTTTATATTTAAAAAAAAACTTTATATTTTGCATTGGGTTTAATCGCTTTAAATTAATTTACTGTAGATGAAGATGCCATATTTCAGGCTTTTGAGAGTAAGAAATCAGCATATTAGTCTGAAATGTGAACACTTTAAAACAATACAATATACTTACATTAATACCCAGTAATTGTCATACTGTCCCCAGTAATTGTCATATGAAGCTTTAATGGATTCCAATTACTGATAAAATTTATATTTTCAAATAAAAACAAATGATAAACAAAATTAGTCTATAATTTTAAAAGTACTTCCATAATAAATGGTTTAATCTCAAATTCCTTGCGAATTCCTTGTAATTGGAATAGGTGCCAATTACTTGGAACTAACAAAATTGCAGCACCATTAATTGGCAACTACCATTAATTCAGAAATCCAAATATTTGTGCCAAAAATACTTTTACACAATTAAAGTAACTCTTTTTAACTAAACAAAACTGTTGTCAATTAAAATTTAAAATATATTATAAATCAGATAATAATGAATTGAAAAGCATGCCTTCCTTAAGCCAAAGAAGAAGATTTTGCAACAAAATGGCTAATTTGATACAAGCCATACTTGTTTCTCTTTCCTAGGCTCTATTGTCATCTTGTAAAATAAATCAAAGTTATAATCTTTAACGTAAATGAGCATATAACTGATATATGGTCTTGAATTTTTAAAAGACTGGATATAAACCTTTTTTTGCGACATGTTTGTAAAATGTGCCAATAACTGGTGCATGCCAATTACTGGGGATGTTACCCTATTATGAACTTTAAATATTCAAAGCTAGATAACATAAAAACGAATCAGCCAGAATAATCAGTCATAAGTAAGACAGTTTCTTCTGTATGAAGAACATCTTCCTTCATTTAAATGTTAAAATACGATTGGGTTATTTCATATTCAACTAACGGAGTGGAGAATAATTCCCAATATGAGAGTTCCGGAATTGTTCGAATGTAAGACATACCCATAATCTTAAAACAGTCACGTAAATCTAATACTAAATAAATTCATCAGAGATAATTCGTATTGATTAACATTTTAATGCTATACAAGGTAAGGATTAATCAGAAAATTAGCTTTTTAGAATACTATTCCATAACTATTGCGATTTTTATCATTCAAACCTGGATAACATCAAAGCAAATCAACCAGAATAATCAGCTGCAAGTAAGACAGTTTTTTCTGCATGAAGAACTTCTTCCTTCATTTAAATGTTGACTACGATTGGTTATTTCATATTCAAATAACGGAGTTGACAATAATTTCCAACATGAGTTCCATAACTTGTTTGACTATACAATCAGATATACTCATAATCTTTAAGCAGTCACGTAAATTTGATATCAGAAACATTTAACAGAGATAATTCCTATTAATATCGGTTAAATGTGAAAACTTTTGAAATTGAAATAAAATTATCTCATTTGGAAAGTTTTCAGTATTTCACTGGGAATATGAAATGCACAGGAATAAAATTTTATGGTTATTTAATTGAAATAAAATAAGTGCAGGCAATATAGCGACCTTAAAAATGGGAATTTTTTATTGGTAGTATCAACTGATTAAAAAAAATTTAAAAATTTAAAAGAGTGGAGTCTTTTTAATACTAGAAAAACATTTTAATCATAAATTAATTTGTATTTAAATTTGCAGGAATTTTTTTAAAAGTCAAATTCATGAAGGTAATATGCCCATATGCAGGTCATATAGCCATATACGAAATATAATTAAAATATTCATATTTAATCAAAAACCACAAAAAATCAAATTTAAATTTAATTTTAAATGCTTTAAGTGATCAAATAAACACAACACAAAAAACTTATAGTTTGACATGTTTCATTGCTCTTACGGTAACTTTTTCAAAAACAAATAAGTGATAAAAAGAAATTTCTCGAAATAAACAGAAAAACATAAATCACGTGAACATGAGCATATAAAAGTAAAACTGGAAATAAAAATGAATAAAAATAATTGTGAACGTGAAATATTGCAAATTATTGTCTTAAAAACTTTTGAAGCATTTCCTTCCAAATTTTAGGTAGCTCCATGGAGGTAAATTCATTGCAAACATTGTCTCTACGTATGAAGATTTCTATTGATTCTCTTATGATTGATGGAAAATATGATCTAGAAGGGTATATTATTCTGCTATTTTTAAAATCTATTTGTAATGGTATTTGGCTATATAATCTTGAGAGCTGTAGTTTTCCTATTGTATTTGATGTCTGCTATATGTTCTTTAATCCTAGTTCTGAGTTTTCTACTTGTTTCACAAATGTAGTATTGTTTTGTTCTATCTTGTTTTGTGAATGGTATTTCATATACGCCAGATATTTGATATGGTTCTACTGGATCAATTTTCCTACATATTGAGTTTTTTAAATTTAGCCGACGGTTTTGCAACTATGGATATATTATATTTATTGAGTTTATATTTTAAACGCTCGAAAAATCCAGGAAAATATTGTAGAGAGAATATGTTCGAATTTTGTAGTTTGAAGTTACTATTCTTTTGGATCAATTTAGTTACATATTGATTATTATTTCCGGTATTTTTTTCAAAATTAGACACGCTTTTTCTGTGGTGATAGCAGTAATTCTTGAAATAATAAGTCAAGAACAGAGGCATAATTTCTGTCATTATCTTCAAAAGATGAAAAATTACACCTAGTCTGAAGAAAAAGCAAAAGGAGGAGGAGGATACTAGATGGGGAAAGAGTATGACGAATCAGAAGATGTACCTGGGATAGAAATTTCTTTTCCAGTTTTGGCACTATTGTTCATTGGAGGAGGTGTGTTTTCAGAAACAGAACCTGGAAAAAAAGCTTCTTCTGGAATTGCATTTGAGTTGAAATGATAGATACCTGACTCTTTGAAGTCTAGGTGAACTCAAATAGCTTTTTTCCAGTCTCAAACAGGAGAAAAATAAAAGAATCTACCTAAATTGAGACTTTCCAACGTTTTGATTGTTGGTTTGTTCCCAAAACAAAAGAACTTCTTCATTCCAAAATTTCATAGACGTCCCAAAAGAAGATTTAACGAAAAAAACAGCTCATTGATTGCATTAATAGGTAAAGAAAGCATAAAATTGGCATTTTTTAATAAATAGATAAAATAAATAACTATTAAAAAATCCAGAGAAATTTATCTATATGAATATAATGTAGCCATAGGTGCAGATAATATGTCCAATGAGTATATTGCAAAACATAATGAGTTTTGAAAAAGCATTCGTTATGCTGTCTGATCATAAGATTTCGAAATTAGTTGCTAACATTAAAAATACCATTAAAACAGCTAAAATATTATGTGTAACAATAAATAAAAATATTTTACTTAAATAACAAAATAATAAACTTATCAAAGAAAAAAGTATAATAATATGTCAACGCAAATAACAACAAATCAACAGTTACTAATCCCTAATGTACGTGATCAAGGAATGCGAGGACTGCTGAGATTTCGAAATTACTTGCTACCATTAAAAATACCATTAAAACAGCTAAAATATTATGTGTAATAATAAATAAAAATATTTTACTTAAATAATAAAAATAATAAACTGATAAAAAAAATTATAATATCCCAACACAAATAACAACAAATCAACAGTTACTAATCCCCTATGCACGTGATAAGGACTGCAAGGAATATGGTGCTAAACTATATTCTTTGGATATCCAGGTACTAGATTCAAGGATCATCTTTTAGATTTCACTGAAATTAAAAACAATATTGCGAGTTGGCCATATATGCATCACTTACCTTATATCAAGTCTAAATAAAAGGAATATGGTCTATGAATATAAATTAATATTAAATAATTTTATGTTTCCAGCATTTAGTTTTTTTCTATGAAATAAAAAAATTACAAAATTAAGAACGAAATATTACACATCAAGCATAGATGCTTTCCAACACTTCAAAACACATTCTAATTCATTCTAAACAATTAAAAAAAACTCATACACTGCAAAAATACTTTTGTAACTAAAATTTCTCATTTATCTGATTTCATCAATTACTTTTAATTTACAATCATGTAAATACTTTGAGAAATTGAATTTATTAGAAAACTGTTCCATAACTATTTCAGTTTTTTATCATTCAGAGCTGTATCACATCAAAGCGATTCAACCAGAATAATCAGACGCAAGTAAGGCAGTTTCTTCTGTATGAAGAATTTCTTCCTTCATTTGAATGTTAAAATACGATTGAGTTATTTCATATTCAGCTAACGGAGTGAACAATAATTTCCAACACGAGTTCCAGAATTGTTCGAATATAAGATCAGACATACCCATAATCTTTAAACAGTCACGTAAATCTGATATTAATTAAATTCAACAGAGATAAGTTGTATTAATGTGGAATAAATGTGGAAACTTTTACGATTTAAATAAAATTATATCAACCATAAAATGTTCAGGATTTAATTAGGATTAAAAAAATTTTAGGAATAAAATACTATGGGAAATTATTTGGAAATATATCATGTAGAAAACGAATAAATGCTAAGGCTGTAAATAAGTATAAAATATGGTTTCAGTCTTTAGTTTATTAGTGATATGAAATAGAGGAAAACTTTTATTTATTGAAGTCTCAGCCTTATATCTAAAAATTTCATTATGAAGAAAATTCGTTAAATAGAAATAAATTTAAATTCATGAAATTTTGTATAATAAAACATACATAATATGAAAAAATACATACAAAATGGAAATATTGGAAATATGCTTTAATTCAGGCAGCATGTTTTTGTAATGCAACGTTATAAAAAAGTGGGTAGGTATGATTGCAAACCTCACAAAGGGTTTCGTTCAGTATTTTTTTCAAAACAACTTATCCTTTAATTAATAAATTCAAATTGTTAATTTGTAATTATTAAATTCCAACATAGATGGTAGCAACCATAAATTTAATTTTAAAATAATTTCAAACGAAAGTTTTTTCTTTTAGCCAAATTAAAAATGTTCTAATCAAATTACTTAAATAAAATCAAAAATTCCAAATTTTGTGAAAATCCGAAATTGAAAAAAAACATAGCGGAGATATAGATAAAATTTTAAATTACTAAAAATTAAAAGATGTTTAAACGAAATTAGAAATACTGAATTATAAATAAATCGCAATAGTTTTTAAAGTAGAAAGAAAATTGAATTCCAAAAAAATATCATGAATGTCAGTAATAAAAAAAATAACATAAACCTTTAATCTTGCAAAAATATGATTTTTTTAAATTAAATTTATTTTTTGGTATGAAAATTTCAAGTTCCAGTAACTAAGTTCTAACTAAGCACCTTCTGTTTAGCAGTGACATGCTTTAACTCCAGTCTATGATGTCTGTATGAAAAAACGTTGAAATTAAAATTTTTTTTTTAAATTTAAATCGTAAAAATGAATGGATGATATTGCTGAAATTTATTTAATGAAAATAATCGACTTTTTCAAAATTTTATGATTTATCGTGTGACACTAAGTATTCAGCTGTAAGTATACATAATTTCAAATCTATGACTTATAAATGATTTTGTGTACAGATTCTGTGACGGACATACAGACAGAGGACTGAGGCAAATATTGTTTTTTCAAATGAACGAGACCCCCAAGATGTTGTTATAAGAATGTCTAAAAAATTAAAATTAAAATTAAAATTAAAATCTAAATTAAGCGCGCTATGCTTTTCCCTTTTTTTTTCTCAGTATTGCAGGTCCTTAGATTGAAAAAACTCTGTAATATTACTTTGTACAGGCTTCTTATGTATAACAAAAAATACACTGTTCATTAAAAATTTCCCACGTTCAAATATCTTTATTTTGAACTTTTGAAATATTTCTGTGATACTGGAATACCCTTTTAAATTTTTTCGAAGGCTTCCCCCAGACTGTCAGTTCCAGAGTGTCTGTGTGACAGAATGGCGATAACAAATGTTTATCTTAGTGTGTAAAAAATGAGTTTAGTGAATAATAGTGAATAATAGTTTAGTGAATAATAGAAATGATTAAATAATAACGAATTTCATGTTCAAATAATCTGTGCAGAGGTATCGTGATGGGGTTGGGGGGGGGGGGGGACTCCAATATATGTGAACTTGGGAAAAATTTTCTTAGAGTTGGAAAATTCTATATTTTTTAAACATTTTTTCTTTTTAAATAATAAAAATAATAATAATTTTATTACTTTGCTGACTACCTTTTTTTCAATTCTGTAACAGTAAAATTATTAATTTATCAAAAGTTATACGAAAATCAGCCAGACAGAATTTGTCATTGTGTTTCCCCATGCGACGAAAATATCAAACATCTACCAAACCTGAATTTCCCTACTTTTGTCCATTAACAGCGTCTCTATTTTTTCCCCTCCAAAACATTGTTTCTTTTTCAAAGATCTTAAAATAGTACGAGGCTATTTTCATATAAAGTACGATTATGGGTCACCACACAATTAAAGACAGAAACCTTCATTGAATGAACCAATAGTTATAACTTTTATGTTTTTACTTTCTTCTACCTTCTATGGAAGAAAGTATTGTAATCAAAATTTTTTTCGACTTCCCATTTTGTGACGAATTTACACGTTTTCAGGGATCAGAGATTCCAAAAAGCATGTTTTTACAAAATGGCTGTCTGTCCGTGTGCCTGTGTGCGTGTCTATGTGTGTGTCCGTATGTCACCATTCTACCGTCAAAAAGTGTATGAAGATATGCATAGAATTGAACCGAATTTTTTGTAAATGTTTTTGGCTGTGACAAGCAGGTCCTCCTTCAATTTTGAAATATTCTGCCGGAAGGGGCCGCTGCAATCGCGTTTTTTTTGTGTCATTTTCAATATTGTACCGACCAAAACTGTAAGAAGTTATGCATGCAATTGAACCAATTTTTTTTGTGTAAGTGTATGGCTATGGCTAGTTGGTCCTCCCTGAACTTGAAAAAAAATTGCCGGAAGGGAGCGAAGCAATTGCGATTTTTGTTCCATTTTCAATATGGTACCGACCAAAAATGTATGAAGTTATGCATCAAGTTGAACCAAATTTTTTGTGTAAGTGTATGGTTATGGATAGTTGGTCCTCCCTGAATTTGAAAAAAAAATCCGCCGAAAGGGCGCGCTGCAATCGTAATTTTTGTTCTATTTTCAATATTGTACCGACCAAAAGTTTATGAAGTTATGCATCGAATTGAACCAAATTTTTTGTGTAAATGTTTGGCTATTGTTAGTTGGTCCTCCCTGAATTTGAAAAAAATCCACCGAAAGGGGGCGCTGCAATAGTGATTTTTGTGCCATTTACAATGTTGCGCCACCTAAAAGTGTATGAAGTTATGCCTAAAACTGAACTAAAATTTTTGAATATGATTATTTTTTGGTATGGCAAGTAGGTCCTCCCTGAATTTGAAAAAAAAAACTTCCTATCATTCTATTGTCCATTGGCTCGTGCAGAGACGGAAACTCGTTTTTACTCCGATTAATTGACTGAAGCAGAAATTTAAGACAAAAATAAAAGTTGGTATAGTATTGAATTAAAATTATTAAAGAATTAACATGGGTAACTATTTTTTTAAATATTAAAATGTACGTATGAGATAGAAGAAAGTTTTGGGAATGGCACATCCAACTAGTTAATTTGAATATTTTTCTTTGATTTTTTTTTATTGTATAAGTATTATTATCTTTAAGAATACCATACACATTGCTCATATTACTTCAGTTGGGTAATCGAACAATTTGTTTCAAGTTGGGAAATTTTTGAGTTATAATTTGGGAAATTTTTGATTTCTTCCTAACCCACTGTATCACATTAAAGCAAATCAACCAGAATAATGAGACGCAAGTAAGGCAGTTTCTTCTGTATGAAGAATTTCTTCTGTCATTTTAATGTTAAAATACGATTGAGATATTTCATATTTAGCTAACGGAGTGGACAATAATTCCCAATACGAGTTCCAGAATTTTTGGAATATAAGATCAGACATACCCATAATCTTTAAACAGTCACGTAAATCTGATACTAATTAAATTGAACAGATATGACTATTATTACTATTGAATAAATGGGAAAAATTTTACGATTTAAATAAAATTATATCAACTGTAAAATGTTCAGGATTTAATTAGGATTAGAAAATTCTGAGGAATAAAATGCTATGATAAGTTATTTTAAATACATTATGTCAAAATTAAACGAATAAATGCTATGACTGTAAATAAATATAAAATAAATTTATGATTTTAGTATGGGGCCGTTCAGGCATTTTTTGTCATTTTGTATTTCAATCTCACTCTTGTATAGAAAAATTAGCAAACAGTATAGACCCCCCCCCCCCCATTTTGCTTACGTAAGATTTTTGATATTCTAACAACAACACTGTTTACCATAAAAAAATTACAGTTAGCAATAAATTAGATATTAGCCCAGCAAATTTATATTTAAATATGCATAAAGGAATTGTTGTATCAAAGGAAAACAAAATCGGTTTAATGCACTGTTACTTATTGCATTAAGCATTCATTAAATACAAATCAGTTTTTGATGTATTATTATTTATCTCATTGAATAAAAATTTCAAAAACCTACGAATTATAATAGGACCAAACGTATTTAGGTATATAACAAAAAAAAAAAAAAATTAAAAGAATCGTAGGAATAGTATGTGATTGGCAATCACATTTTTAGTCTGGTGTCCAAGATCTGGGAATTCATATTTCTGCATTGTATATTATTACGTTTTCAATGTAGTGTTGGACTGGAATGTTCCTCGATTCCAGTCTTTGTTTACTCCATATCTTTTTTCTCAAGTCGTTCAATATACGCAGAACGCTCTTCCAAGTCATGCTCTTTTGCCTTTTGTTGCTAAACTATACTTGCTTCGTTTTCTGATGCTTACGTAAAAAATCTCGTTATCTCCCCGCTTTTCAGCAAAAATAATCAGACACGAATTTAACGAAGTTTCAGACTTACATCTAAAACTTTCGGCATGAAGAAAATTCGCTAAATAGAGATCAATTTTAAATTCATGAAATTTCGTATAATGTAATACACATAACATAAAAAAATACACACAAAGTGGAAATATTGGAAAAATGCTTTAATTTAGGCAACATTTTTAAAAAAATGTAGCATTGTCATATAAAACAATAAAATCATAATAATGTGTTAAAAAATAAAATAAATAAAATAAAACACAAACTGAAGCGTAATATACTTTTTTTTTTCTCAGTATTGCAGATCTTTAGCTTCAAAAATCTCTGTCATATTACTTTGTACAAGCTTTTAATGTACGAAGTGTTTTTAAATGAATATCGGGGTTTTAACGCTTGGTAGAATTTGCTGCATGAATTTTAAACTTATAATTAACACATAAATTGAAGGACCAACTACCAACAACAGTTTTACCTACAAGCTTACAAGTGTTCAATGTGGCACCTTTCGTAACACGGCACCCATCAAATAGATTGCCCAGCTCTTCCCAAATGTTGATTAGTTTTGTGGGGCCATCGTTGTAACAGCTGTAATAGTCAGCTAGTAGTGGAGGCACATATACATTATTCTTTATGAACCCCCACAAGTAGAAATCACATGGCGTCAGATCGGATGAGCGTCTGAAAAGAACTTCTTTGCTAATCGACGTTTGGGATGAACTGAGTTAGAGACTCGATGTGTGCCGCGTAACGAAAGATCCTCACATTGCTCACTTCTAAGCTTGTAGGGAAAACTGTTTTATTGCTCTTTCATTTTATGTAGTATAATCATAAATTTAAGTTTAATGTATTAATACTACCCCGATATTCATTTAGAAATACTCCATTTAACAAAAAAAAAAAAAAAAAAAAAAAAAAAAAAAAAATTAAAGCTACCCTAATTCGAATATTATCCTTATTTCGATCATACATTAGAAAAATTTCTGTGAAATTTTTTTTTTTTTTGATTGTTTTGAAGATTTCCCCTACATTGTCAGTTTCAAAATTTCTGTTTGAAAGACTGGTGATAGCAAGTGTTTATATTAGTGTGTAATAAATGTTTTGTTTAGTCAATGATAGAAATGATTAAATAAGTAAAAAATTTTATGTTCATATATTCTGCGTAAATAAATTTTTATGTCTATTGTAATAATAAACTCTCCATTTAAATGCTGCAATCACAAGAAAGTGATATAAACTTTGTTTAATAGAATATATTTTTTCGCAATATGGAGGCTAATTTACATGATAATGGTATTCAAAATCAAGGTTCAAAAAAAAAAAAAAAAAAAAAAAAAATCCTTAAGTAGAAAACTTTGTTAAATAGAGATGAGTGTAACATCACTAAAATCCTTTAGAAGCTATTTTTTCTCATTCGCAGTAATGTACTTTTGATTGTTCCTGTAATTAAACTACACATGCGATTTTCATAAACTTTGACATAACTCAACAAAATTATGCAATAATTGTATATTTTAAATTCCAAACGATTCGAGTAGGTAGTTTTTGCATTGTTATATGCGGACAGAAAGATGGATGGTCAGATAGTCAGTCTGTATAATAGTATACAGTACTTCGAAAAATGTATAGTAACCGAATTTTTTGTGTGTCCCTGTAAATACTGTCTGGTTTCTATTATGCAGGAAATAACTTGTAGTAAACCTCATCAGCAACGTAGTATATCAATTTCGTAAAATGTGAAATAGTTTAATGTAATTAAAACGCGCCCCAAACAATGCCCCCCCCCCCTCCTTATACAATTATGTAATGGAATAAAATGTACATTTCAGAATATACGTCATAGATATATATCAATTTTTAAGTTCGAGAAAGTGTAACATCATTAAATTGGACTTGAAACTATTATTCCCATTGACCGGAATGTAACGGAATACTTTTGATTGTAGCTGTAACTAAACTATGCATCTGCTTTCTATAAAACTCGAAATTACTCGACAAAATTATGCATCAAGTATATATTTTAAATTTCAAATGATTCAGTTGGGTAGTTTTTGCTCTGTTATCTGAGGACAGATGGACAGACAGGCGGACTGATCGACGACTATAGGTGCTACGTATTGACATGATTACGAACGCACTTAAAAGGACCATCACAAAGTAAGAAATAAATGCCTCGTGTAAATATATTTTTAAATTTAATTTATTTTGCAATATTATTTTTTGATTATTTTAAATTTAATGTAATTTTCCTATGCTCTGCTTTTAAAGCATATTGATTTCATTATTTTAAAATGTTATTTCTCTGTAAAATTCATGTGAAAACTATTTTGATGCTAGTAAGAAAATATTTTTGGTTGTACTGCCTTAAAATTGTCAACAATAGTTTAAAAGACAATCGAGAAATGTGAAATACATGTGTCGTGCATATATGTTTTTAAATTTAAACAGTTTAATAAGATTATTGTATGGCATATCACGTAACTTCCTCTATTTACAGCTTTTAACGCATATTAATTCATTTAGGATATTAATATTTTCTTTCTCTTTTCTCTTTCTCATGTGTAAGTACAGTTTTTAATGACTTGGTTGCAATGTTTTATTTGCTTTTAATATGGAATCATTTAATTCTAATTTTTAAAGTTTTACTGTTTATAACTGTCACATATAAATAACTTTTTTTAATTTGAAAATTGCGCTGATTTTTCAAATTGGCAGCAACTGAAAATAATAACGTATTTCTAAAATATATGAAAAATGTTTCTCAAAATACTGAAATTTTGAATTTAAAATGGAAATAAAATGTTAAAGAATAAGCCAAATTGCAATCTGCACACCGGGAAATTCCGATGTATAAAATTATCTAAAAATTATTAAATTCCTATCTATATAGTTTTTGATTTATATAAAAACTTTTCTAATGGAACGGTTTTGACCAACATTAACATTAAATATCTCTTAAAATAACTATTCAATTTAAGAACTGCCTGCATCGGCTTGTTTATCAAACATTTCTCTATAATATTTCTATAATACTTGATATTTTTGTGTGGAGTATTTTTCTTAATATTAATAAAGATAGAACCCCGGTCACAAACATTTCAATGTCAGCGGTGGTGACAGCTTTAGTTTCTTGTTCTTGGAATAAAGAAATAAAATGAAAGAGCATACTTATATCCTTTATCCCAATATAAATTGTGATATAAATTAAGAATTAAATCTTGAAAATGGTCTTTTTTTAAACCATTTTTCTACTTTTAAGAGTCTTAAGGTTTTTTTAATCCCAAATAAATATGAAAATTCGAGGGAATAATTGCATATATTCTTAATTTGCAGTTTCCTCAAAATTTGTGTAGCCCAAGCGAGATACTCTTCAGTACAAAAAAAGACAAACAGATTTTGGGATATCTGAAAACGGTAAGAACCCCACCAGTGGCTGAGAGGTTCTTCCTTAAAACAGGTAAAAAGCATGTGCTGGGATCGAACCTAATTGGCCGAATCGTTCGGAGTTTTTCTTGTTTTTCTTCAACCCTTGGAATTTCCTCCGTAAATACGAGTTAGGTTTCTTTAAAAAAGACCTCCCCTCCCCATGGGGAGCACTCACTCTTAGGATCCATATCCCACGTGTTGATAATTGGCCGTCATAAACACAATCAACCAAAACGGTAAAATAATAATTCGAAAATCATCGGAAATCGATAACTTTTTTTTTAACATAACATTTATATTATAATAATATAATTAATTAAAGACTTCATAAAATGTTTTTTTTTTCTTTTTTATTATTTCATGCTGAAGATAAACGATAAATTTTAACTGTGAACAGAATTAAAATATGTGACAGTCCCTAGAATTTTTAATGGAATCTTCCCGAGATTATACTTTGTTGAAAATAATCATGTGGGAGAAGCGCAGCAATACACGTAAAAATACCGCCAAACACTTCTTCTTGCGTAAAGGAATGCGAAATATCTTGGAGAATAATACATGTAAAAATCATACGAAATGTTACACATTTTTGAAAAATAGTTAATTTAAAAGAGTCTGTCGTTACATTATCGAGAAGTTTTATGCTTAGAATTCCTTAATTTTAAAAACAATACAGGGTTAAAACTGTTGTTAGCTTTCGTTTTTTCAAAAACTAAAACAAAATCACTTCACCTTTTTTCATTCACGTATAAAAAGATTTCATATTTATTTACTTAGAAGGTGTCACAAATAAAAATTAAATTAAAGAGTTGACATGTTTCGGTTCATTAATAAGAACCGTATTCATAACATATAAAATCAGTAGAAAATTAAATGACACTGGATATAAATATAATTTAAAAATCAAAACAAAACATTGCGCCCGCTATGATCGTGAATATAACCATTGCCAACACGGCATATAAATATAATAAATTTTGACCATATATTAAATTTAAAAAGTATAAAATTAAAATTAAAAAAGTAGAAAAACTAAATGACTCTGGATATAAAGGTAATTTAAAACCCCCAAAACATAAAATATTGCGCCCTCTATGATCGTGAATAGCCAATGCCATCGCGGTTCCTCCTATTAGACTCATCCTTTAAATATTTATTAAGTAATTCTAACCACAAACTCGGAATGTCATAAGAATAAGAATCATTACAAACTCTATCCCTCCTAGAATATATCTCTATGGATTCACGGATGATTAATTTTCGGAATAAACTGGAAATGAACACTAATCTACTATCTTTAAAACAAATTTTAACCCCCCTCTTTAAAAACAATCTTGATAACGCATTATAACGTTTATAAAGTCCCGGACCCATTTTGATATTTAATAACTCATAAAATAACGAAGCTATAAACAAACTTATGGCATTTATTGATGGAATACCTCATATATTTTCCTTTTCAGGTTTGAATATCTTTACTTTTGTAAATATCGTCTGCGCGTGTGGTTAATTTCAGATAATTTCGTTTTCCAGTCTAAATATTTGTACTTTTCTAAATATCGTATGCTTACACAACAAGAAGAGATTCAGCCACGTGTCTTTTTGCAACAAGATGGTGCACCACCTCATTTAGGTACCATCGTTCGTACTTCTTTGAATGATCATTTTCCAAGAAGATGGATTGGACGAGAAGGTCCAATTCCTTGGCCACCCAGATCACCTGATATAACGCCGCTGGATTTTTTCCTTTAGGGATTTGTCAAGGACAATGTTTACAGCAAGAGAGTGTCGAACAATGATGACTTAAAAGCCAGAATTACAACCGCAATAGCCTCTGTGGATGCCGACATGCTTGCCGCTACCTGGCGTGAAATTAACTATCCACTTGATATTCTCCGTTCGACGAAGGGGGCACACATGGAAGTTCATTGACAAGGGTCATGGAACTTTTTGAGTCTATCTAAACATTTATGTTATTAATTTTAATCTATCTTTATTATTTTATGAGTTATTAAACATCAAAATGAGTCCGGGACTTTATAAACACCCTGTATATTTAAATTTATCAATTTATTAAAAGAAAAATTGCTTCAGACATGATATATCCTATAAGGTACACATCTTTATAAGTTTTTTTTTCACGTATATAAATAATGTTTAAATAAAGAGAAATTGGTGCGAATAGGGCTTAAAAGATAGTATAATTATACATAATAGCAATGTGATGTGTTTCTTATACTGCGTTTGTAGGGAGATAAGTGGTACATTAAAATGGCTTAAACAATGTTAAAAGAAAGAGAAATTGGTGCGAATAGGGGTTAACAGATAGTATAATTATACATAATAGCAATGTGATGTGTTTCTTATAGTGCGTTTGTAGGGAGATAAGTGGTACATTAAAATGGCTTAAATAATGTTAAAAGAAAGAGAAATTGGTGCGAATAGGGCTTAACAGATAGTATAATTATACATAATAGCAATGTGATATGTTTCTTATAGTGCGTTTGTAGGGAGATAAGTGGTACATTAAAATGGCTTAAATAATGTTAAAAGAAAGAGAAATTGGTGCGAATAGGGCTTAACAGATAGTATAATTATACATAACAGCAATGTGATATGTTTCTTGTAGTGCGTTTGTAGGGAAATAAGTGGTACATTAAAATGGCTTGCAGCAGAAATGTACGATATGTACAAAAATGTAAAGGTAAATAATCTTTTTGTCATAAATAATGTTCTATGAGTAAAAATATCATTTGTTGAGTCCATTGGTATTATAAATTATTAAATATACATTTTTTCCATTGGTTTTGAAATTAAAAAAAAAAAAAATTAAATAAAAATGAAATTGCCAATAAATGTGCTTATTGAGTTCGCATGTATCATCAAACTTTGCGTGCAAAAAATGAATTTTATTTATTTTTCCTTTTTCTTTTTTAAATCTTTCTTAGTTATCAGTTTGTTAATGTAAGTTCATAACTGAAGTTAAAAAATATATAAAAATAAACCCTGGGATCTGAAGAATTTAAAGTACTTTCATTGGATGATTTCAATTTTTATGAGATAATAGCAACAAAAATGTATAGAACCTACCGTTTTCGTTTTACTTTCTACAGAAATTCACTCACCACCACTAAATAAAGGGTATTAAAGTTTAAAAATAAATTAATGTCTCAAAAAAAATTGAGATCCATTTAAAAATGCAGATTGCAGTCAAGAGTACTTTTTTTTGATTCACGAAGGTGTAAATAATGAAAATGTGCCATGCTTAGAAAAAAAAAATCGAGTAGAGGTTATCAGTGTTTCATGGTTGAATCATTTATCTGCTTTGTTTTACTTTCTACAGATATTGAGTACTTCAGTTTCCACCACTAAAGAAATGGGATTAAAAATTAAAAATGAATTAATGTCTCAAAAACAAATGGAGATTCATTTGAAAATACAGATTGCAGTTAAAAGTATTCTGTTTTCCTTTACGAAGGTGTAAAAATTGAAAATGCGTCATTTTTAGAAATTAAAAAAATTCCAGTAGTGGTTATCAGTGTTTCATTGTCATCAGTGTTCATCTGCTTTGTTTTACGGTTGGCTTATGCAACGTACCGTAACTTACTAGGAACGACAATTTAATTGTTGCCCAAAAGGTAATAGCAACATAGCAATATATCTAGATACAACAGAAAATGATTAAAACTAAATATAAAATAAATAAATAAATGTAATTTAACAAATTAGAACGACCATTTGGAAAATGATATTTTCAAAGATAAATACTTTAGATTTATAAATAAATTCTATATTGAAATTAATAATTATTATAATAAATGTCCTTTTTACGATGATCAAACCTTGGTTTACGTAATAATAGAGTCATACATTACGTACGCCGTGGATTAAACATTAACATTCCTGGACCAATCATAAACAAATTCTAAATAAAATTTCAGCTTTACAATTTTCGATACTGCAAATTTTTTATATTGTATACATCACACATTTTCATTTCTTACAGTGTCGTAAAGGGGAAAAAAGTACTTTTAAATGTAATTTGTTTGAAATCTCTATCACAATTTGTTTCTGAGTTATTAATTTTTTTTTTTTACTTTTTAATACTTTTTTCTTGTCATCGAGGCAATAGAAGTATACAATTTTTGGACATTAAACATGAACCAATCATAAAACGAATAAAATCTGGACATGATAAGGATTCAGGCATGTCTCAGATATCTCTGGACCGAAAGCAACAGCCATTTTTCTAATGATTTATGAAAAAAAAAATATATATACTGCTTGACCAGTTTTCAAAGACCTGTTTCGGCATACTGCCAAAATAATGGACCTTTCCGAAGGTAGGGAAGCATTAGGAGGGGACGAAATTCCTCTCCATTCACGATAAAAGCAATAGTAGGAAAAACTCCCTATTCATTGCTCCCAGTCCTATTATCAACAATAGACTCGTCTAACTCAGACCTATTACTCACGTGACCGGTCTTTAATGCTTGGCTCAGCAGTATACTCGCTTATTTTACTCATCTAGCAATTTTAATACTTAAATATTCTTTTAAGTGCGAGAAGTATGCGAGTATATACAGCATTTTTTTCTTAACTTTTTTATTTCACATAGAACATCAACGATAAATTTTGAGTAATGAACAAAAATTATATCATTATATAACAATGCAAAGAATTTTAAATAGAAATTTTCTGAAAATCTTTTGCTATAAAAGTATTTACTATATGTAGTCATGCAAAATAGAATAAAGCAAGGAGAAGTATTTGTATGCACTCCGCTGAACAGAATGTGAAGTATGTTGCAGAATAATGGATGTAAAAATTATATGGAACTCCGAAAATGCCACGTAATTTCAAGAAAGGGCTGATTTTAAAAAGAAACTTGTTTCATTATCAGAAAAGAATATCTCCCTTTGAGCGTTCAGATTAACCTACAAAAGCCTCCCTAACGGGTAGTAGCATACGTCTCAGTACTTGCCCACCAACCAACCAACCAACCAACCAACCAATTAATCTATTAAAAGAATAAACTTTTAAAAAGAATTTTATCTGGTGGCATAGTACTTGGGCTTCATTTTAAATCTTTTTATCTGTATGGTTAATGTATAAACTTATGTAATTTAGTTAAGTCGAATATAATAATATAATATATTTAATATGAATATTTAGATAACATATTAATTACATGCTACCCATTTGAGTATTAAATGCATTGTTGATCAATGTATTCACGTTGTTTATTTAGCTATCAAATACGGTATATGGTATAAGTTATTTCGTATTGTCGATGCATTTGCTTTTAACCGAATCCCCCTCCCTCCCTCCTATTTTCTAAAAATCCCTTATCTTTTTTTGGTGCGTTCGTAATTATGTAATTACGTATCACTTTAAGTCGTCGTTCAGTCCGTCCACCTGTTCGTCCGTCTGTCCACCTATAACAGAGTAAAAACTAACCAACCGGATCGTTTAAAACTTAACATATATATTTGCTGCGTAATTTTGTCGAGTCATTTCAAATTTCATGAAAATTGGGTGCATAGTTCAATTACTGGGACAATCCAAAGAATTCTGTTACATTACGGTAAATTTTAAATGTTTCAAGTTCACTTTAATGATATTATATTCTATTAGATGGCACCCGTCAAGATTTGACGATAAGCACGTTAAAAGATTAATTAAAACCTGTAAATAAATTTTTGAAAACTTGATACAGTGAAACCTCCAAATAAGGGACACTCCGAATAAGGGACACCTCTATTTAGGGGACAAAAGTTCCGGTCCCAGTCCCTTGGTATAGGAAGCGTAATGTATTTACCTCTGAATAAGGGACACTCGATTTAAGGGACATTTGAAAATGAATGATTAACCCTTTCGACTCGGGCGTTTCTTACACAAATTTTATTCAGTTGATACCACATAAGAAAAAAAAAAAATCCTTCAAGTACATAATAATAATAAAAAAAAGAGCATTAATTAAATAACAAATTTTATCATCCTTTATATGACAAAACAAATTTTGCAAAGAAAAAATGCTGTCCAGTCACAGTGGACATACGAGTGCAAAATGTTAAAGGGGTTAATTTTTGCATTTGAGAAAATGAAGTAGTCTGTGATGAAAATGAAAATACAGAATTTTGTGAACTTATCAGATAGGCAGTTATGTTGGTACAGAGGTATGCAACTCAACTCATGAGCATTTATTTATCCACAATTCAGATGAAGACATCGAAGTGCATTTATCCCTATTAGAGCCAGAGGTGGCAGTGCAGACCATAACTTCATTGAGTTCACAGCTGAAATTCCAGAATTGGTTAAAACTCGATTCACATATTAAAATACAATTGATCTGCCAAGTCATATCTGGGTAGAAAATGCATATAAACCCGATTTTAGTGGTTGATTCATAGGCTTATCTTTGGGATATCCTGCACCCAGTCGTCCGTATTTTCATAGATTTTGAGTGCAGGAAAAGATAATGGTAACTCCACGAGTCAACCCTAAATTCAGATTTTTAGGTGTTTTCCACCAAGATATGACTTAGTAGACCAATTGCGTTTTAACATGCATATTGAGTTTTAACTAATTCTAGAGTTTCTGCCATGAACTCGATGAGGTGATTGCCTGTGCTGCCACCTCCCAGTCTATATTGAAACGAATGCTGAAAATTGTGAGGGATGGCTCTGAAAATGAAAGAGAAAGGAAAATTTTGAAATAAAGAACTTCACAGATACTTTAATATATGCAAAGTATTTGAATATTTTTTTCGTTAATACTGCTTATATAATGAAGGACTAAAACGTATAAGTATGGTAAAATGAATATCTGAAAAGTTTAGTAGTAGAAAAATAGTCACTTTTTTTATTGATTACTTCACAAGTAAGATTTTAAAAAACATTATTGCATTTTTTGCATTATAGAAACATTTATGTAAAAAATACAAATCATTTACTAATTAAGTAATCAATTAAAAAATTAAATTAATTAATTATCTATTATTTTTGTGCCTAATTAATGTAATTTATAACTTCGGGTACATTTAAACTTTGATTTTAATATTTTGTTATTTTTTATATCCTTATGAATGATTAATTTTAAAAAATGTAAAAACTCCGAATAAGGGACACCTCTATTTAAGGGACAAAAGTTCCGGTCCCATGGGTGTCTCTTATTCGGAGGTTTCACTGTATATTTGAATGTTATCTATGTGATCCAACAGATTTAAAGCGTTTCATAGTTCTGTCAGTTTTACCTACTCAAGTAATCATCTGAAAGAATTTAAGCAGAATTTTAAGAATTTTAACGGCGGTTGCTTTTTAGCAGAAGGATAACTAAAATTAATTGAACTGATAGTTTTGAAAACTTGATATGTTTGAATGTTATCTATGTGATCCAACAGATTCAAAGCGTTTCATGGTTCTGTCAGTTTTACCTACTCAAGTAATCATCTGAAAGAATTTAAACAGAATTTTAAGAATTTTAACAACGCTTGCTTTTTAGCAAAAGGATAGCTAAAAGTAATTGAACTGATATTTATTTTGGTGAATTTTCTCAGTGTTTTTTTTTTTTTTTTTTTTTTTTTTTTTTTAACAATGTGTAGTATTTTCTAATTTTTTAAATCATGTTGAAAAGTTTTTATTAATTTTATTTTTATCAGTCTCATTTTAAATCCCGAAACTTAAAATTTCATGCTACCAAGTAACTATTTTTAATATATTTGAATTATTTGAATTTTTCATAACGTTTCAAACATTATTTAATTATTAAACCATGAGTATAACAAAGTAGTTCAATTTTAAGGCTTACATGACTATTTTTCTTTCCCCTGTTTTCTCTTCTTAATTTTAATTTTTTCCCCCTGAAAATAATTAATAATTTTCCTTATATACACAAAAACATATATCTTCCTTGTAATGCTCATACGAAATATAACAAAAATTGTAGATTAGTTTAATTTATTTAAAAGATAATTAAATGAAAAATACTTTAGCTTAAATATTTTAAGTTAAAATTGTTAAACTATTTCTAAAATATTTTAGCATACTTCACAATTTAAAAAAATCAGATATTATTTCATAACGATACTCGGGGATTTAGTTAAAAATCATTTAATATGTGGTCTAAATGATGTATAACATTTATTTATTTATATAATTCACGTATATTACAGTTTACAAATGGATTACTTTTTCTAAGCTTACACGCACATGACAGGAAAATGGAAAATTGCTGCTACTATATCTACCGACAAAATAATGTTTAAATATTTACATTTTTTAGAAAATTAGAATACATTTTTTTTAAATATTGCTAGATGTTAAATTAAATTTTACGACATTTTTACAATTTTTATTTGTGTGTATTGCATTTATTGTTGTTTATTTATTTATTTATTTATTTATTTAAGAATGCAATTTGTAAAGATTTTAAATAATTTTATTCTTACAAATGTATCTCTAAAGCCCTGAATTGGAAATTGGCTGTTTATATATAATAATTAATCTTTTAATTACTTGAAAGAATTTAAAAATAAAATTGTTACTTTAAAAACATTGTTGAGTGTTAAATTTTATTTAATTATAAAGCATCAAAATAATAATAATAACAAAAGAATAAATATCATATAACTTCCCCTCGTAGTAAAATGTATCATTATTAAATATATATATTTCAAATCCTTCGTTTTGGTTTATTGTTTTATTGATAAAATCTATTGGTGAATTTTGTCTACTTTTAATGGTATTATATATATATATATATATATATACATTTGCCGAGCGCTGGGATCGAACCCTAGTCCTCCACAAAAACTCAGAGCTATAAATCCGTGCTTTAAACCACTGAGCTAACCAGACTTGCTTAGACTTTCCTCTAAGTGGAAGAGCTAATAAGTTCAACTTCGCGCATGCGCAAAGACCAATTTCAGTTGATCTTAAAGAGATAGCCTACTGTTTTAATATATATGATAGAAAATAATAGAATTAATATGCATCTATGAAGTATATGCTAAAAATACATTCTACGCAATCTGTGTTGCGAAGAAGATTTGTTATTATTTTACAGGGCTAGCTACACAAAAGTATTTCCTTACATATTGGTATAGGGGGAAATACTGTTTGGAGTGCGTTTTAACACTGTTAAAGTTTTTCGCATTTTATGAAATAGATTTACGTCGCTCAGGTTTACTACAAGTTACTTCCTTTATAGTAGAAAGCAGATAGCATTTACAGGGACACACAAGAAATTTCGGCCACTGTATTGTAGTTGAAGTACTGTATAGAATTACATCAAGATCTGTATTTTGTAAAAACTTTGTTATAGTGCGAACGCACCTCATTTGCTGCACTTGACGTGCAATTTAGATCTTCTTTATTATTATGTCCTATTGCTGTATCATAATCTGGGGCTGCATTGTCTTAAAAGTTCAGGTTTATCAGTTACTTTTAGTTATGAGATAAAATCAACTCAATCCAGGCTATCTTAGTCCCCTCTTTTTAAAAGTATAATTAAAAAGAAACTATTCTCTTAAAATATTAAACTTTAATTTTGAAATTTAAAATTGATATCTTCGAAATGAAAAAAAAAGGAGTTGTTGAAATGAAAATTTCAATTATTTTTAAAGTTTTGAAGTCAGTAAGAGGCAAAAAGTCAGACAAAATCACTCTCGTTGACAGTATAAAAATATTTTGCAATGTGCTATTCACAAAAAGGTAGTTAACTTAACATGTTATATGAAGCAGTATGATAGCAGTTATTTAAATAGAACTTTAATCCTTTAGGTCTGAAACTTTTTCCATTTTAAGAACACAAGGTAGAACCCGTCGAATTTCGACGAAAGAAAATGTTTAAAAAGGAACTGTTTCATTGATTTATAATAAACCTACAAAATTAGTTAAAGTAAAAAACGGATTTTATATTAGTAAATCTAACTCTTAAACAAATGATATTCAACCTAGAGTTAACAAAATACTATTTCTATAAAATTCAGCTCTAGAAAATGTTAAAATTAAACTTTAATCATGCATGTAAGCAGTAAAAAATAATGGTACTACTTGGTTATCCCATCGACCAAAAAATTACCGCCAAAGCATAAGATTAAAAGCCAATAATGGATGATCGTGAATGTCACATTAAATTACATTAAATACGATACACGTGTTTAAAACATTACTAAATCATTTTTATTTCGACATTATATTTGTATTTTTATTAATATTCTTCTAATTATTTTTTTAGTTATTTAAAATAAAAATTATGTCAACATGCATAATTTGGCTATTAGTTTGGCGATTTGTATTATTTGGCGAAATAGGTTGACGGGATAACCAAGTAGTACACAAATAATAATGTTATTATGATAAAGTTATCAATTTAGGTTCTTATTTCTTATGCTATTATTCCAAAATGAAAAAAAGCAAAATTTGTTTAACTTAGACTTAAGCATGGAAATTTTTCCCGTGAAATCTAAACCCGGCAGTATTTTCATCATATCAAAATTTACAAATGCACATTTCGTATCTATATTCACTTTTTTAGAAAAAAATGGCGTTTTAATTTGATCATTTTGATTCAAAACTTGAAGTCTCATTGCTATTAGCTGAAACAGATATTAAACTGTTGATATTCGTTTACGTGTAAATCAAATTTTGTAAATGAAATCAAAATTCACCGGGTTTTATAACAAAAGATATTTAAATTTCAATTTTTTCCCTTTTAATGAGAAAATGGCAACATAAAGATACAGTTATCATTTTCTTCCCTTTTTTCCTTTGATTTAATTGAAATGGAGTACTCCTGTTGCCACGATTAGAAAATCGGTATTAAAAACTACAAAAAATTTAATATTTCAAAAACAAATTAAGACACAGCTTTCTAACAAATTTCATTTAAAAGTACATTTTTTCCCTATACGATGGTGTAAGAATTGAAAATGTACAATATGCAGAAGTTTAAAAATTTGTAGTAGCAAAAAGTGCAATACTGAAATTTCATTTAAAATTTGAAAGTGTTGCCGTTCACAAAATGACGTATGCGTTACGCACAGATACGTTTGGCCTTTATAATATAGAAATTAATTTTATTTTAATAACGTTAATCATAGCTATCGAAATACACTAACTGAAATTTAAAGATTATCCCATTGTCTGTAATCTAACTAATGTACTTGGTTTGTGTATTTTATGTAAATACTTTTAATCAATTCGTATTTATATAATAATAAGCTAAGGAAGAGTTTTCGAAGATGTATGGAAAATGATGCATTACAACTGGATTTGAGATGACATTACAAGTTTTTAATATTTTCTGCGTTTTATTATATTTGATTGGTTCAGAAAAGTAACTTATATTTTAAATTTAGAGAATGAAATATGTCTATAAAATAAAGGAATCGCCAACGGTACAAAGAAAATTAACTAAACTTTTACTATTACTATTATTACCAACTATGAACAGATAAACGAAGTCATAATTAGAAAGACATAACCACATACTATCGTTTCTATATGTTGAAAGTAACTAAATAATTCTTAAGACAAAATAACACACGATGAAATGACATGTACTATGAATAATGCATCATACCCGAAAGGGTTAAGTCAGTTTTTAAACTTGCTAACATAATTACACAAAAGCGCTTCTAAGCTTAAATTAACAGTAAGTAATTCATACTCATTATTATAAATAATTAATAGATCCAAATAAAGTAATCATTCTCTCAATAACTAAGCAGAAAGTTAATATTCATTACGTATCTTTTACATGCTGTTGTATTACTGTATTTATTTCAGACATAAATTTAAGGTAATCATTTATCTATATCCATTGCAATACTAGTAATCACTACGAACTATTTCACATTTTTTCTAAACAATTTTAGAAGCTTGACGTACGTTTATAGTTATTGAAAATAGCAATATACTGGTATATACATTCTAGTGAAAAATTGTAGGCAGAAAAATGTAGTTTAGTAAATCAAAATAAATATTGAAGTACCATAAATTATTTACTTATTTTGCCCAACCAGTGGCCGAGAGGTTTAGAGCTCTCAGCTGGTAGGCGGCAGGTATTGGGTTCAAACCCAATCGCGGCCGTCGGCCTAACCGTACGGAGTTTTCGTGGTTTTCTTCGAATTTTGCGTAAATACGGGTTAAGTTCCCTTAGAAAGACCCCCACGAAGGGCAACCCCCAGGGCTTATATCCCTAATGTAAATAATTGGCCGAAACCAAACCAAACTATTTACCACCAGGGACTGAGAGTTTTTGCCCTCGACACTGGTAGACGACAGGTTCTGGGTTCGAACACAGTCGAGCCCGTGCCTTATCGTTCGCAGTTTTCCATGGTTTCCATCGAACCTTGGATTACCTTGCATAAATACAGGCTAAGTTCCCTTAGAAAGACCTCCTAGGAGGTTAATTCCCCCTTTGGATCCATATGTCGCCTGTTGATGATTGGCCGTGTAAACACGACCAGCAACATATTTATTTCGGTCATTAAACTATTAATAAAAAAATATATACATATATTTTTTAATGAGTATTATAAAAAAGAATAAATGTGTATGTTATGATAATTTTGATTTAAAAAAAAATCTTCAAATTCTGTAACCAACATCAAAAGTTTGAGTACAATAGAAAGTGTATATATGTACAATTTAACGGATTTTCCTTATTTAAAGTGCAGCTTATTCGTAATTATTTCCAATGCACGTACATTTAACGTCTCAATTTGTATGATTTGATAAAAAAAAAAAGTAAAATAAAACAGACTTGAATACACTTAGCATTAAATTTATAAAATATAAAATAGAGAGGCTTCATTCAATATAAAATAGACATGCTTCATACAAACGTCAAGGATTTTATTCGTTAATGACTTTTATTTCGCAAGACGGCGCGGCGTTATTGTGCATTTTAGTTTGTTGTTACATTATATTATCGTAGACTGATTTGCATTTTTTATAGTATATATTCGAGGTATGCATGAATATCTCAACTTTACATGGCTATTAAAAAAATACAACAAAACAAAACAAAACAAAAAAATAAATAAAGCTTGTTGTTCATCGGAAATTAAGGAAAACGGATGAAAGTGTATGAATATGACCGCACCGATCGATTTGTCGCCGAACGCTCCAGGAGTTCGGAGTTTTCCGTGGTTTTCTTCGAACCTTGCATAAATAGGGGTTAGGTTCCCTTAGAAAGACCCCCACGGAGGGCAACCCACCCCTTAGGGCCTATATCCCACAGTGTAGATAATTGTCCGACATAAATACAAACAAACAAACCGAACGCTCGAGGATTTTGATCTTCAGACGCCACACTAGTCACTGAAAAAGACACGGGTGGTACCGTTAAGTCTACGGGGGTGTTATTTTTCAAATATCTCGCTCAAATTTTAATGTTTTTTCATGATTTTTTTTTTCCACAGGATACTTGAGGACGATCTACAACCGTGCTAGTTTTAACTTTTTCGATTTTAGTTTCAGATTTTTTTAATACTTTAAATTCCAGGACCGGTTTGACCCGGTTCTGAAACTGAAACTATCCTAATATTTAAAAAAAGTAACCAAACTCGAAAAAGTTAAAGTGACCCGGTTGTGGATCGTCCTCAACTATACTATGCAAAAGAAATCATGTAAAAATATTAAAATTTGAGCGAGATATTTGGAAAATAACATCCCCATAATCTATACATTATCATCCGGGTCTTTTTCAGTTACTTATACTGTCACTTCATGTGATTTTTTATTTTTATTTATTTATTTATTTATTTTATAATGGAGCCTCTGTAAATATTAGATTGGTTGGTTGGCTGTGTGCGGTTTTATGGCGGAAAAGTTATATTGCTACCTATTAACGTAGACAAACTTGGGACATGCATATACGTAGCCATTCAAAGAGTCACACCGGATATGCTGAAAAGAAATGTGGGATTAGTTACCATAACACCTCGATATTGTTCGTGTTTCTGAAGGTACACTGAGCACTTATAACTATTTTGAGTTTAAATTTTTAACTGTTATTTTTAATTTCCGATGAACAACTAGGTTGTATTATTTTTTAATAGTCCTATAAAGTTGGGATATTTATACATATATACGCCGTAGTTTATTTTTCACTGCTTCTTACAGAAAATAACTGATTCATTCTGACAATGAACAAAAGTATCATTATTATATATGGAACAAAGAATTTTTAATAGATTATAAAAGTATATATGATAATCACTTATAAAAAGCAAACTAATCTAAAAAATGCTAAAAAATAATGAAAATGTCTTTATTTAGACAGTAGTACGCTTCATCGCACAAACGGCGACATTTTCAAAATCATTTTTGATAGAAATATTTGTTCAAAAATACTTTTTGAGGAAAAAAAATATTTACAACGTAAAGTAACTTGGTAAATAACGAGACATGATTTACCAAGTTCTTATTTTTTTTTTTTTAAATTGCTAAAATATTTATATCAAGAACAATTTTGAATATTGCCGTTTGTATGATGCAACGTACGTTTATCTAAATTAAGGTATTTTAATCTTTTTAATGTAGCATTTTTTTTAGCTTAGTTTAGTTTCATTCTTTAGCAATAATACGACACTCGTTTGGTCGCAAGTATGGAAAGGGAAAAAAATATAGCATGTACAACACCTTGCGTGAAAGAATGCGAAATGTATTTCAGAATAATCTATATAAGAATTACAAGGAACTCAAAATGAGACAAAAGAGATGTTACTTTACAAAAGAGATGTTATTGGAATAATTCAATTAAAAGGATTCTTTCTGGTAAACTATTTTGCTAAAGGTAATACATTGAAAGAACAATATTTTAAATATAATTCCATCGAATTCTAAAACATTTATGAATTATTATTTCATCTTTATTTTGGTGGGAAGCATTTAAGTGAATGAATAACTCTTCATTTTAAAAGAAATGAAAATGATGTGTGATTCATAATAAAAGTACTGAAATCATAGGACATAAAATGTTGCAAAAAATCGATATTTTTCGGAAGAGAATCTTCTTTTGATTCCGTTTGCTATTCATATCGATCAAATTTAAACACAATTTCAACAAAAACTTAACGTTTGTAAAATTTTCTTTCAATAACAATTATGATAGATACCTCGTTAATCACTATTACTTCCAAACGCTGAAAAAGTTTGAAGCAAAAACATGAGAGCTAGTATCAAATATAGTACCGGGTGATCCAGAAGTTCCGGGAGTTTTCAAATGCTAATAATTAACAAACTATAAACAATAGAAATATGCGGTTTTCATAGAAATGCTTAGAAACTTTTGAGATTTGTATTTTTGATGAAACAAACAAATTATGTTAGTTACACTTTTTGACAACAGTTAGCGCTAAAATTGACAGTATTATTTTTATGGTATGATATAGCTCGCTAAAAAGAAAGAATTAGTGTCCAAGAGTTACAAATTTTCATTATGACGCCCATAGCTTATAAGACCGCTGTGAGCCGACGCAAAACAGCGTGCACAGTATCCTCAAAGGACAAATAAATTCCAGATGAAATTTTAAATTTATCGTGATATTACAAGTGTACTGATTCATTATGAGCTGATGATTTCCACCGAGTATTGGCATCGAATTCTACCTCATTTACGATTGCAACAGACATTTGGGATCTCCTGCTTCTATTACGATCTTTCAATTAGACTTCTTCTCAAACCTTTCTTACCATTGCATTTCACATTTCTAATGGCCATCGAATCTTTTTCTATTTTAACTTCCGTATTGTACGATAAGAACACAGCTCGACATGCAAAGAAAGCATGCCTAAACATAGCAGTTACTCATCAAATTTTGTATCAAAATTCCCTTTCAATGCAATTTCAACCACTTTAAAAAAAGTGATCTAACATAAACCACCCTTAAAATGAAATCTCATTAATAGCCTACAAAAGATGTTTCGCAATGAACTCATACTCATGTGTCTATAAAGCATATTTTATAGTTACATCCAGTGTTATACAGCGGCGCCACCTGTTGCTAAAAATTGTAACTATATACATGTAAAAAAAAATCATGCTAAACAAAATCCCACATGTTTCTGAGCATATATCTGAAAAACGAACCTTTGTATTGTACATAGTTTCCAAATTATTAACATTTCAAAACTCCCGAAACTTTTGGATCACCCGGTATATGTTACACACTGTTGAACATGATACCACATTTGGATATAGCCCCTCACTTTTTTTGCTTCCTTTAGAGAACAATGGATTTCGAGCTTATTATATCAACGTTCGTTTACAAAATTTTCAAACTATTTTTCAAGACTTTCACAAAAGTTGCTTAATGCATTTAGTGAATAAAGTATTCATATTATATTTGATTGCTTCTCGCGCATGTGCAGCGAAATATTATTCATTAAACCTGCTCATTTTTTATGCAATATTAATTATTTTTAATTCTAATTGCAGGGTATTTTGTGCAATGTTATTTGTCATGTTTCCGAAAAAGAACCTTCTTTTATATTAAGAAGTATTCAAACTATAAGCAAAAAACTTGTGAAATTTGGACTTGTTTTTATAAAAAAAAAAAAAAAAAATTAATTTCTTTTCAAGTATAAGTGGTATCCTCATAAAAATAAATACAGTTTACTACAGATTCTTAGACAGTTTACGCCCCACCAGCGGCCCAGAGGTTCTGACCTACAAACTGGTAGACGTAGCTGAGAGGTTCTGACCTCTCAACTGGTAGACGGCAGGTGCTGGATTCAAACCCAATCGCGGCCGTCGGCCTAACCGCTCGGAGTTTTAGAGGTTTTCTTCGAATCTTGCGTTAATATGGGTAAGGTTCCCTTAGAAAGACCCCCTCCCCCTCTGGGCCTATATCGCTAGCGTAGATAATCGACCGACAAAAATAAACGAAACCAAACTGGTAGACGGACGGTAGGTCCTGAGATCGAACCCAATCGCGGCCGTCGTCCTAACCGTTCCGTGGTTTTCTCCGAACCCTGGATTTCCTTGCGTAAATAGGGGTAAGTTCCCCTTAGAAAGATCCCCCACGGAGGGCACCACTCCCCGGTCCTCCAGGCCTATATCTCTAGTGTAGATAATTGGCCGGCATAAATACAAACAAACTTAGACAGTTAACTCTGGTTTCAACGTGTTTGCGACATTTGGAATGAATGGCGACATTACAAATGGATCCAAAATATATTAGATTATTTTTCAATTTGTTTACGGTCACACATGGCGTTTCAAGAAAAATTCCATTTTGGAAATATATGACCTCTACTTAGATGTTTACACTTCTGAAGTATTAGGATTATTGCTTACAAGAAAGGTCTCCGGGCATACTCAGAATTTGTTTAAAAAATGTTAGTGAAACTACTCATGTATGTAATTAAGAATCAACTGATTTTCAAATGAAATATATGTATCTCTTAACCCTTTATCTACCGACGGTACTTAAAAGTACTATTTATATAACTTTTTATAAAATTCTTTTAATACGTCAGTTAGGTGTAATACTGTTTAGAATGAGTTACAGATATATTACTTTATCTTGTTCCAAAAGTATTATTGGTTACACAAAAGAAAAATATTTTTAAAAGGATGATATCTTTTGCCTTTGTATCTTTTCAGCTTTCTTGGCACTGAGGTAGGTGGATAGGGATTTTTCAATGTGGAAATATTTCTATATTTATAATGTAAGAACATCATATTTGTACATTTTATAATTTTACAAAATACAAAGAAAATAATTTAAAATAAAAGATTTGCGTAGGGTAATAAAAGTTGCACAAAATCCCTGTAAACTCAAATTTAATTAATCCTTCTAAATCTTTCAATCTTTCTAAAATCCTTGAAATTTTTATTAAATGATTATGTAAATCTTTTAATTTATTTTACACAATTTGCGTAAAATGATTTAGAATGTAAAATTTTCATGAATTCATAATACGATAGATAAAGAGTTAAATGAACTAAATTTTGGGATGCATGTTGCTAATAGATACAAATCTCTATATCATATGCACAGCTGCCAAAAAAATGGATAATTTTCCAATTGCAGATGGGAACAGCTGAAATATGGTTTTGAATTGCGTTATACATTTCCATATGATGAAATGGTATGTAAGTATTTAAATTTTTTGAATACGGGGTTTTTTGAATTTGGGGTTTTTGAGTTTTGTTACATTATTCTAAATATGTTGGAAAGTGCTTCATAATCTATGATTAACGCATGATTTTTTTTCTCTTTCTTTTTCTACAATATTCCGAAAATTGATTTAAGGCGAGAAAATATGTAAAGCTGCAACTTTTACAGCACAGTGATGTTTAGTTCAGTTATTCCTACACTGGTAGATTTAAATCAGTATACCAATATTTAATGCAAATCATCATAATATTCATTTCATTGCATATGAAATTATTATAGTCATTTATGCAATCCAATGAATGTTCTAATAACCATCTAAAACTATTGAAATATTCTGCCAACAACTTTGAAAGACTGATAGAAGTTTATAATTAGTGAAAATAGTGTATATCAAATATGATTGTTTATGTGTACAATTTAAATTAATAGTAAACGTCAAAACAGATTCCGTCAACAACTTGCCGAGTTATATAGCTGTAGCTTCAGAATATTTGGTTTTCCGAAATTAATATATCTAGTTATATCAAAAACTCTAAAGTCATTTCTAGTTATGCATATTACTAATGAATAGATCCCTATCAATTAATCATACTATCGATAACTGAATCTTTAATATTCATTACGCATATCTTATACTGCATTTACATTTGATTTAAAATTATTATGGTTATTTATTTGCCTCGATTATTGTAGTAGAAATCATCAAAGATTATTTCAAATATTTTGTGAGGAACATTGAAAGTTTTAGAGAAGTTAGTGATAATAAGGTTTATTGAAAGTTAGTGAATTAATATCATTAGGTATGTCTAAAGCTCCAAGAATTTCATCATTCTAGACATTTGAATGAATTAGAATAACTGCCCCCAAAGTAGCTGAAAATGTATACTTGAGAATTTATTGAATCCGAAAAACCGATTTTCTGGGTTCAAATAACTGATTAATGCATTGTAAAAGCTTTTACACCTCCTTTACGGCGCCGGAGCTTGAAAAACCGGACGTGTGCACCGGGCCTAAATAAGTCCAATGATCACCGATATACTCAGAAATACTTTATTTGATTTTACTTGAAAGAATGCAAATTGGAAGAATGTTTTTAGTTTGCATTGTTCAAAACGAAATATAATATAGATTTGAAAAATATATAAGAATTCAGTGTATACACAGGATATTTTTAAGTAATGGAAAAATCAATTAGAGGATGGGAAAGAAACAAGAATCTGTTGCTGCTGAATGAGCAGCGGTAGGAAGTTAATTGTTAAGATAGTTTCCTTACTAAAAAAACTCAAATATTTCTAACATATTTTTTAAATTAAAAAGCATAAAATTGACAGGCTGATGAATAAAATGATTTGCAATCGAATGGCATTTTCCAGTTTTTGATTTAACTCTTTTGGATCTGGTGTACTATTAATATTACATGTCTTTTCATCGAGTATTACTTTGTTTTAACAACTACTTTTTTAATTTCTCATATAGAAATGATAGTATGTGCCTACTCCTTTCTTATTTTGATTTCATTTACGTTTTGACCTTTAGTAATAACAATACTAATAGAAGTTTGCTGAATTCTCTTTGCACTGTTGGTGACTCCGTTATATATTACATATGTTTTAATCTTTAAATTGAAAACATAGATTACTTTTCAGAACAAATTATGTTTCATAATCACAGTAATTATTAGAAAATTGTAATATCTGTTAAACACATTTATAATGCAACATTTTCTAAATATCTCCAAAAACTCTTCCTTAACCTACTATCATATCAATATGAAATAAATAGCACACAAATTAAGTACATTCGTTAGATTTCAGACAAAGAGATAATCTTTAAACTTCAGTAAGTCTATTTGGATAGCTACAATTAACAGCATTTCAGTAAAAAATGTTTTGTTATCAAAATGAAAAAAAATCGGACACTAAAAGGTTGAAAAATACATGTTTAGTTATTAGTAGTTTTCGTCACCTGGCAACAAAGACCGCATTTTACTACTGTGTATCAATTGTTGATATTTTATTTGTTTAGTGAAGTTTGTATCACCCTGTATTTCCATATTATAAATATTATAAATAATATTTATACAGTAGCGGCTCAAAAGCATTTTGACTAAGATAATAATCGACTTAATTAATTACAATAATAAAATACAAAAATCAATCAATTATCCTATTTAACCAAGTTCAATCTCTGACAGAATTTTAGTAAATTAACAATTAATTATGGACAATAATGATCAAATATAGTACTGTGTCAGTCAATATTTAGTAGCATATCCTCTTATTGCAATCTCAAAATGAGCGGGCAGCATGGTCAATTAACTTTTGTACTCGATCTAAAGGAATTCGACCGCACTCATTTTTAAGAGTGTCATATAAAGCTCTTTATTTGAACAATTTTGACATTTTATTTAAGCATTCTAACTCCTCCCACAGATGTTCTACACTCTTAAAAATGTTGTTCTAGTTTGAACCGAATTTTGGTACTCAATACCTGCCACTGTAAAATGGTGAAATCTTGAACCAATATTTGGAGCTCCTGTTGAAGCATATTTCCAATAGATGGAACAATGTTCAAATAGGAAGCTCCAAATATTGGTACGAGATTTCACCATTCTATGGTGGCAGCTACTGAACACCAAAAATTTATTCAAACTACAGCAAAATTTTTAACAGTGTATGCGGTTCAAATCCGGACTTTCACTGGGTAACTGTAGGACCTTGACTTTTCTGCGTTTCACAAAATCCCTTACGAACTTAAATTTAAGTTTCAAGCCATTATCTTCCTTAAATTACCACTTAGCAGGCATGTTTTGTTTGACATGTGGTAGCATATGGGTCTGTAATATATCAGCATATATGCACCGATCCATATTTTCCTCAATTCGAATTAAGGATTCAACTCCGCTGCGAGGAAAATATTTCTAAACCATCGCATTGCGACAGCCATTTTTGACAATAGGTACTTGGTATCGAACACGATACTTTTTCATTTTAGGACGTCGAATGTACTTGATTCCATTGAATGGCACTAAATTAAACTTCATTACATCTTTCCACAAAACATTAGACCACTCTACACTTCACGATTCATGATTTATGCCATTTTCCGAATGCATGTCTATCCTTCCTATTTTTAGTAGATATCAAAAGTTTTTCGATTTTCTTTGGCTATGTAAACCATAGACGCACAGCCAACTTAATTAGAGGCCACAGAAGATTTTCTTTGTTAAGGCGGGGCTTAGGACAGAGTTCATGACGTTAGATCAAAGATCTTAGAGGAAAAGATGTGAAGGCTCCATAGGCGTAACGTAAATCCACAGCTGTCAGTGAAACAGTGCAAACAGCTAGGCAATAGAAGTCGAATACAGGGGCGAAAGATAAGAAGCGATCACTTGGCGCCCTTTGGCATTAACACCAGTAGCGATAATTATCAAAATGTGGAGTAATGATGTGGTCATCGCTGCCCGCCTCGGTCCCCGCGAAAGCAGTGCGCGCCCCCCTCCCTCTCCATCCTTTTTTTCGTGGGGGAGATGAGTTAGGTCAAAGTTCATACAATACGTTACAGAAGACTGGATGAATCAGTTCGTTGTTATGTTAGTTTTCGAGTGAAAGTGGAACTTTCGATACATAAAATTTATTATCTAACAAGTTCAGCATCACTGAAGACTTTTCAGTTGTACGTGTTAATCGGCTATCTATTTGCAATATAGAAAATGTATCACAACAAACAAATATTAAAAAACCTCCCACAATCTTTAAGTCTCAAGACGAACTGCCAAAAGAAATGGTGTTTTGAATTCTCGCGGGGGAGTTGGCGCAAACAGGTTTACTAGAAAAATATTTGGCGAATCGGTGGATGCAATGAACCAGCCTACGATTGGATCTCCCCCTTTGAGCTTGTTTCCTAGCACTGCTGTTTGCACTGTTTCAGTTAGTTACGGTTTCCAAAGCCTTCATGTCTTTCCCTTTAAGGTCTTTGGTTAGATCATGTATCACCGCCGACACAATCCCGAGAGAAAGCTGTCCTAGCAAGGGGCGTTGCAAACAAAAGCTGTCTCTACCGATTGGATCGATCTTAAATCGCATGATATGATGTCATGAACTACGTCCTGACTACTAAGAGCTTTCTAGGCCTCTAATGAAGTTGGCCTTAGTAGAGATTTTGGCTTTGCTTGATAGCTAAAAAGTATATGCTTATTCTGTAATTTTCATTCAATTTATTTTTTATTACTACAGCCGTGTTATGTTAATCACTTGTTGAAAGCTATTTCATAATATGGTGAACATTGCATTTTTTTTTCCTTTGGACGGTCACTTTGAAGTTTATTTTTGAAAGATTTCCATTTATTAAAAATTTTATTCCTAGTACTAACAAGTGTTTGAAACACGTTAAAAAACGAGCAACTTCTGTTTGCGCCCTTCCTTGCTTAAGGGCATTTACAACAGCTTTTCTAAATTACTAGACTATTCTTCGCGTTTTGATAATTCAAAAATAATTAAGTCAATATAAACACTCATCGAAGCTTTAAAGCAACTGACGCCTTCAACAATGTGCATTTTGATAATTTAAAAATAATTACAATAAGTCAATATAAACACTGTCAAAGCTAGCATCTGATGCGTCCAACAATGTGCGTTTTGGTAATTTAAAACTAATTACAATAAGTCAATGTAAACACTCATTGAAGCTATGGAACATCTGTCGCCTTCAAAAATTTACGTTTTGATAATTTAAAAATAATTACAATAAGTCAATATAAACACCCATCGAAGCTATAGAGCATCCTGCGCCTTCAACAATTTGCATTTTGAATAATTTAAAAGTTATTACAATAAGTTATGTAAACACTTATCGAAGCTATAGAGCACCGGACACCTTCAACAATTAAATGCAAACGAATTGTCATAATACTTTTGAGCTAAGGAGGAATCACATTTCTTCGATGGCGCCGAATGCAAACAAGCAAGTTGAAACTTGATACATTTGTATAACTGCTGTCATATTGTTCTTAATAATAGGGAATGTATTTTCTTTTATAATTTTATATTAAATAAAAAAAATATATTAAATTTATATTAAATAAAAATTTCTTTTATAATTTTATATTAAATAAAAAAAATATATTAAATTTATATTAAATAAAAATTTCTTTTATAATTTTATATAAAATAAAAGCAAAAATAATGGTGTCAAAATGCTTTTCAGAGCTTCTGTATGTTAATTGATATACTTTGCTATCAGGCATAATATTTACTGTGGACTATAAGATCAGTACAGCCCTTTCGTCACGTGTTATTTTTGGTTATGAAAAAAGACACGCTATTTTTCTTAAAAACTCTTCTATACTGTCTGTATGAATTTACAATATAAACAAACATGAAAAATATATTCAATTACTTTAAAGAAAAAACAAAACAAATCAACAATAAAAAGAAATGCATAATCTGATGCTTAAAAGATATGCTACAGACCAATCCTATGCAAAATCTTTAACGGAGTTTATTTTGGTATCCTTAAATTGCAGTTTTTATCGTTCTGTGCTCGTCTTGAAGTACTTGTGTACTTTAAGTATTTAAAATGAATGAAACACTTGAAGTAATTGAGTATCACCTTGAAAAACCACAGATTTCCAATTCTAGGTATTTTGATGTAACCGTACCGTCTGTTTTTTGCTTTGAAAAACGCCTTTGTCACTACATTCAGTCTTCTTCAGTTAAAATGATGTTAATGTCGTTTTCTGTAGCCTTAACACGAGACTAATTACAAATAAATAAAAAATAATTATAAATAAAGCATTATTTGTAAATATATTAATTATAAATAATAACAATTATTATTATGGAGAGATAAATTACGCCAAATTAAAAAAAAATGCTTCCATTTATATAGGCTTCCATTTTTAAAACAAAAATTTGAAAAATAGTTTACATGTGCTAACAGTAAAAATAAAAATTTAAATATGAATAAATATTCTGGAATATTTAACAAAAATTTAGTATTTCTGTAAAGATGACATTCTTTTCTCATTAATTTATTTTCATGAAAAAAAAGAAAAACTTAACAATTGCTTTATTAAAAGACTTGAAATATTTATAAAAAAATTTCTTAAAATGTGCTTTTTTCGTGTTTTTTGTCAACTGCACCTTACTTTTATGGCAATTAATATTATTTGGCTTACAATATTTTATGCACTTAAAAAGAACAAAAATCAAATAATATTTTCGAAAGCGGTTTAATTTTGAAAAAATGTATACTAATTTTTTATGTTAAATATATTTCATGTTTGCCATCTGATTTCGAAAAATTAAAAAAAAAAAGCAAGTAAAAAAATATTTTCATAGAACGGAATAAAAATATTTAAAGATGAAAAACACATATATTATTATTAAACTTTCAAACATTTAAAAATCTTTACAATATTTAATTAAACTTTTTTCATACCACGTTGTTTTTATTCAAAGCAATTAAATGTGTTTTCACAACCGTTTTCTTCTCTTTTTTTCTTTATTTCCAGTTCTGTTTTATATATAACGTCATTATTTCAATTTTAAATTATTATTTGACTTACAGAATAAATTTATTGTGACAAGAAACATTTTTTTTATTTCGACATTTGCATTTTACTTATGAAAAAAATTGTGTACTTTGGTTTATTTTCTTTATTTTAACTTTATACAGACATAGGAAGAACAAAAGAACATTTAAATGTTATTAAATCAAATAGCATTCTAATATATTTAGATAATACACCTAAAACTTATGAAACTGAACTTACTTTTCTAACATGAATACGAGTTTTTATAGTATAGTTTATTAAAAAAGACATGGAATAAATATTGGTATAGAAAAGAGGCAATTATCATTCTTTTAAAATGAAAATCTATATGAAGTGATGTAACATATACATTATTGAAATCAGGAAGAAAGCTATTATCATTCTTTTAAAATTAAAATCTATATATGAAGTAATGAAACATGTATGTTATTGGAAACAATGCATATTTATTAATTGAACACATAAAAGTAAAAAAACACTCAAAATAAAAATATATAAATACACAAAAATTGCTGCAGCAAACTTATGACTAATATCTGGAGTAAACATGTAAAATTAATAGACACATGATGAAACTACACTTGGTGTTTTTTTTTTTTTTTTGGCATCTATATTATTAGCCTCACTTCGGCTTAAAAGCATGTGCTATTGAATTGTGGCAGTAATTTGTATTCTTATTTAATCATTAGATTTTATCAATCAATTTGACTGATTAAGGGCTGAAAAGATTATATACATCACTCTGCTTTAAGTAGCACTGATATTTTTTAGATAATATCGATATTTATGGCCATTATGGCCTGGATCGATTTTTCCGCGATTACACTTTTTTGAAGAAAATTCACAACCACATGGAAGCGAAGAAAACACACAGCCGGTTAGTCAACACCAAACTTGATCTTCTTAGGAAATCTTTTAAGTAGCACTAATATTTTTTAGATGATATCGATATTTAGGGCCATTATGGCCTGGATCACTTTCTCGGCGATTACACTTTTTTGAAGAAAATTCACAACCACATGGAAGCGAAGAAAACACAAAGCAGGTTAGTCAACACCAAACTTGATCTTCTTAGGAAATCATATCTTTAAAACAAGATAGAAGCAAAAAAGAACAATACTTAGAGAATTAAAACTCACTAAAAATATAAAATATCACCAGCCCACGCTGCAGAAAAGGCTTTTTACCACCTAAACTGCAGCGGGGCTTTTTCGCGTCACCTCGTAGTTTGCCTTTTTTTTTCCATTGTTGCCAAAAAACGTTGAGAAGAACTGAGGGAGAAAAAAGTGGTTTTCTACCGTGAATGCTTCTTCTCTCTCCCTTCACACACTAGAGAGGAATTCAAGTGTTTTCTCCCTCTTGAGTATTTCATACTGGCTGTGGGAGAAATGAAGTGTTGTTTATTTTGCAATGCGTTTGCTCTGCCGATTGATTTCGAGTTCTTGCCACTTGTTTGTATTAATATGTAGAGGCCTTTCTCTCTACAATTGGAATAATCATATATTCAAGAAAGACAAAATAATGGAATGCGATTGTGTAATCAGTACCTGTGAAAGTGCACGAAAAGAGTCAAAGACTTGGTAAACAGAGCAAAATCAAAAATTTCATCTGCCCATTCTGAATAAAACCCGATTAAAAAGATACATTTTGATAAATCATTATTGATTTTTTTTCCTTGTAATTAAATAGTAATTTTTAATTGAACATTGAATTACTCATCTGGAAATTAAAATAGTTAACCTGAGGGTTTTTTTTTTTTCATATTTTATATGATTAAAATGCATGGGCCACCTTTGGAACAATGTTCACAAAAATGGTCACCAAGCTACAATTTTGAAATTGTAATATAAAGATAGTTAATTTTTATTTTACAAACAAATGTATACTTTAAATATACTTGATATATATTTCAAAAAAAAAAATTGCAAAATTTTACCCACATTCCCACCCCACCCCACCCCTTTCCAAAAAAAAAAAAAATCTCGAAGTTTAAATACGGCCACGTTTGGCTCGCCTAACTTATAGCACCTTCATTTGCCGTAATAATCGTAAAACTTTGTAACGAACTATCTAACCATTCAACCATTTTTATAGATATCAGTTGTATTGGCAACGAATTTCTTTCATAGACTACATTCAAGAAGACATTTTTCGAGTAATTCTGTAAACGAACTGTAAACGCTATGTAAGACAAATCAGAATATACAGCCTGAGGAGGCCTAGTTGGCAAAGTGTCGTGCTCTTAGCTGTAAGGACGTGAGTTCAAGGCTCACTGCTTGATAAAAACCTGCCATGTACGCTAATGATACCTGGTGCATGAAAAATTCATCATGGGTGCAGGGTCCTCCAAGTTCCCTGTGGATTATAACCTCAGGAGGTTCCCAGTCAGATGAAGACCTCGTCATCCAATCAAGGCTCTAAATTACGAGATCAAACACGAATCAAGAACGATTAAATACGCTCAAGAAGCAATGGTCATCCTTGTAGGCCTCTTGTATGTGTTACGTAGAAGAATGAGAACTTCCACGCCCACCTTCTTTTTTATTTTCCCTTCAATCTTTGACAACGTACGAACAAATCCAAGCACCATAATTAATACCAAACTAGAAAAGGCCAACTCTGTAACAAAAATGATAAAATAGTGATAAAGTCACAAAGGCCACAGTACAATCAGGTAGATCTGCGCATGAGGCGACCAAATGATTTTCTCTCATCGGCCATGTGCAAAACTCGAGCAGTCATTTAAACTAGGCAGACTGCCTGGCAAGTAGAGGCCTACTCTGCTATATAATAATAATAATAACAATAATAATAATAATAGAAATAATAATAATAAATGCTATACATTTTATTTCAGTACCAAATATGCCTCATAGTTTACCTCAATAACACATATATGCATAGTACCACCTGCATATTTATGCAAGTTACATCACTTACGGTCAGACAGACTATTTCGAGCATTTTTGGAATATGTTCAAAAGTATTAAAAATGGGAGAAAGTTTCTTCACAATGGATGTAATGAGGTATTACATATAAATTTAGAATTCAAGTAGCAAGCAAATTAAACATATTCACAATGATATTTATATAAGAATCAATTAGTTTATTTTAAATATATCTTATTAAAAATAACAATACGCAGTTATCTTCTTTTAGTTTTTACTTTTTTAGTTGGTTAAGGTAATGTTCCATTTTGAATTCATATCTAATATTGAAATCGTGTATAACTTTTCTGCATATCAAAAGTTATTCAAAATTGATCTCTGAAATTGATTTTCATATTCAAAAGTAGTTTTTTTTATCTTCTTTTTTACTGTATTTTATAATAAAAAATCTATAAAATAATGGAAATCTTTTGAATGTATTATTACTGAAGCCGAAATATTAAATTCAAGAATAGATTAAAATTTCCGGGTTTTTTGTAAAACTTGCGTACTATTAGAAAGAGATTATATGACTTTTTTTTAGAGGACTAGGGGGGCCCCGCCCCCCTGCTCGCTATGCTCGCCAACCCCCAGCGTAATCGCTTCGCGATTCCACATTATTGGCTACCCCTGCTTGCTGCGCTCGCCAATACCCCATGGTATGAATAAGCAGTTGAAGACCTTTCAAATGATGTGTCACACGACTGGTGTTGTAAAGAAATTAAAAATGTGCCCCCCTGGGGGGCAGAGTGGGAGGCGACACAAAAGACATCCATAATATGAATAAGCAGCTGCAGACCTCTCAAATGATGTGTCACACAACTGGTGTTGTAAAGAAATTAAAAATGTGCCCCCCTGGGGGGCAGAGTGGGGGTGACACACAAGACATCCATAAAATGAATAAACAGTTGCAGACCTTTCAAATGATGTGTCACAGAATTTGTGTTGTAAAGAAATTACAAAATGCGCCCCCTCTGAGGGCAGAGGGGGGGGGGGGTTACACACAAGATATCCATAATATGAATAAGCAGTTGCAGACCTCTCAAATGATTTGTCACACAATTGGTATTGTAAAGAAATTAAAAATGTGCCCCCCCCGAGGGGCAGAGTGGGGGATGACACACAACACATCCATAATATGAATAAGCAGTTGCAGACCTTTCAAATGATGTGTCACACAACTGGTGTTGTACAGAAATTAAAAATGTGATCACCCCCCCTGGGGAGAGCAGAGTGTGGGGGTGACACACAAGACATCCATAAAATGAATAAACAGTTGCAGACCTTTCAAATGATGTGTCACACAATTTGTGTTGTAAAGAAATTACAAAATGCGCCCCCTCTGAGGGCAGAGGGGGGGGTTACACACAAGATATCCATAATATGAATAAGCAGTTGCAGACCTTTCAAATCTTGTGTAACACGACTGGTGTTGTAAAGAAATTAAAAATGTGTCCCCCCTGGGGAGCAGAATGGGGGATAACACAAAAGACATCCATTATATGAATAAGCAGTTGCAAACCTCTCAAATGATGTATCAAACGACTGGTGTTGTAAAGAAATTAAAAATTTGGCGAAATATTACAGTTATCGCCAAGTTGGCGTCACTTTTGACAACTAATTTTAGTCGCCAAATTTGGCTATATATCGCCAAGTTGGCGACAAACTTGGCGATTGTTGGCGATGGTAACCTTTCCTTTCTTTATGGTAACCCATACGGCGATGCATAGACGGAGTCCTTTCCTGATTGGTCTATTCGACTCATGGAAGGAGTGGACAACCCGGATTCGTTAGTTCCGGAAATCTTCCACATCAGCATCATTCCAGGAGTCATTCCTTTTAAGGCTAGTTTTTTTTTACTATAGAAGGATTTTTAATTAATGCGTGTATGACAGTATAAAAGTTTTCCCCCTCCCCAATAAATTCATATATTTTTTTTTAATTTCTTAGCGTTTAGATAAGCAGAATTCGACTAGTTTATGTTCTAATAAACAAGCCATTTTCATTTACAATACCTCTGCATAAACCAGGCTTCGTGGCTAATATGCTATAGCAAAATTAAATTTCTTAATAAAACAAAAATTTAACAAATATGTAATAAAACTACGCAATTAAAAAAGTCAGCTGCAACTATTGAACTAATACTAATAATTATTAATAATTATTAATTTTTAATAATACAATGAATTTTTTTTTCGTCCCCCCCCCCCCCCGAAAAAAAAGATTATCATTTTACTTACCCATCATATGTAGTATAGAGTAAGTCTTGCAATCATTTTTAAAATCGAAAAAAAATTTGACGGATTTACACGTTTCAGATACTGGAGATTCCAAAAAACATATTTTTAGAAAAATAAATTTGCCGTCCGTCCGTCAGTGTATCTGTTTGACTATCTGTCTGTAAACTCTCCATCTCCCGAACAAATTGAGATAGAGACTTGAAATTTATATGTACTTAGTATGTATGAAGAGGACTGATAAAAGGTATATAATTTTTTTTTTTTTTTTTTTTTAAGGTACGGATATAAAAGGCTATAAAATAACACAAATTTTGCACAAAGAACGAAGTAGATCGATTATTAATTGTCGAGATATTTCTGATCCTGTTTTCCACATTCTTCGATTTTTCATGATCCTGTATTTCATTCGAATTTCACTTCACAAATATATTTTAATTGGAAATGAGATGCTTAATCGGACTCAGCAAACTGTTAGTTAAAATTATTATTATTTTTGGAGTTATAAGTGTGTTTCTTTTACGCAAATCAGTATTACTTGATTATTTTGACGTTTTATGTGATTTGTCGAAATGGATTCTTCAGCAATTCATTAATAGAGGATTACTATGTGTCCAAAATACTTAAACCTGCGTTTAAATTTCATTTTGGAATTGCAATGCATTTTATAAATAGTTTACGCATGTTTTTTTTTTTTTTTCATATATTATATTATGCATATCCTAGATGATGATGGGTACGTTGGCCCACAACGACTAGTTTCCTTTTGTTGGCATATTTCTGTTTCTGCTGTCAAGCTTCAAATGCACACAGACGACATACCGGTCTCGGTGTAAACAAAAATTCCAATGATAGATTTTGGAGGCAAGAACAGGTTTGGCGCGCTATGCGTTTCACTATGTTTCATTATATCGAGATGCTACAAAAACTACACTGTGTAAAAAAATAGAAGATTATTTGGTTCAGTCAATTTATTAATTAGGATTTATGTTTAAAGTCTATTTTTTAAGGCTATCATTTTATACCCACTATTTTGCTGTGAAATAACAAGCAAATTGCCACTACGATTAATTTATAGAAAAAAGGTACAAGCTAACTATTGCACTGTAGAACAAGTTTAAAATTGCACGTCAAGCATCGAGATGCGTTTGTACCATAAGGAAGTTTTAGAAATATTCAGATCTTGGTGTAACAATATGTACCGTAAAATACCGTTAATCTGCCCCCCCCAAACGTAACGAAAAATCGTACAATAGTTAGAGGGGGCCGCTTACACGGGATTTTTTCGCGATCGTTCAACAAAATTTACAGGAATGAATCATGATGAAATGAATGAATCGTTGAATGAATCAGAAATTTTGATACTTGATTTTTTTTTTTTTTAACGTAAATTCTGTCGAAAAAACGCAGAAAAAAGGAGAAATTTGTAAAAAAAAAAAAAAAAAGTCAAAAGAAGCATGAAATCAATTAAAAAATCTTGAAAAAACGCACATTTCATCAAAGATTCATGATTCATTCATTTCATAATGATTCATCCCACTCTCAATCGCCTTTGAGAATCGGGAGGAAGGGCGCTTTCTCGGGATTTTTTGAAAATTTCAAATTCTTTATAAAGTGGGGAAGGGGCGTTTGATCGGGAAGGGCGGATTAACGGGATTTTACGGTAGTGCTCCGGATACAGTAGAGTATCAGAAATCTTTTGTGTATCCCTATAAATACTATCTGCTTTATATAATACATGAAGTAATTTGTAGTAAACCCTAGGAAAGTATATAAATTTCATAAAATATGAAATAGTTTAATATTATTAAAACGCGCCCCAAATAATATTTCCACTTACATCATTATGTAATGGAATATTTGGTACTACTCTGTTATCCCGTCGACCAATTTCGCCAAATTATACAAATCGTCAAACTAATAGCCAAATTATAATCATTGGTACAATTTTTATTTTAAATAACGAAAAAACAAATAATTAGTAGAATATTAATAAAAATAGTAATAAAAAGTCGAAATAAAAGTCACTTAATGACAATTTAAACACGTGAATCGTATTTAATGTCATTGAATGTGACATTCGCGATCATCCATTATTGGCATTTAATCTTATAGTTTGGAGATAATTTTTGGTCGACGGGATAACCTAGTAGTATCGAATATTTTTATGTAGCCCTGTAAATTAATAATAAATATTCTTTGCACCACACATAGTACAGAATATATGTTTTAGTATACCCTTCATAGATGCATATCAATTTTATTATGAACGAAAGAGTGTAACACTATTAAAATGCACTTGAAACTATTTTTCCCCATTATGTAACAGAATACTTTTGATTATCCCCGTCATTAAACTATGCTTCCGACTTTCAAAAAATGACTCAACAAAATCATGCAAAAATTATATATTTTCCGAATATACCGAATATGTACCGATCATTTTAAATTTCAATTGATTCGGTTGGATAGTATTTGCTGTGCTTATGTGAACAGACGGACAGACTGAACGACGACTGTAGGAGCTATGTATTTACATAATTATGAACGTACCTAAAAAGTAGAAGTACAGATGCAGAAAACTGAATCCTTCTTATATAGATAAGGTAAAAAGTGTTACTATTTTCATGTTTATGCCAAAGGGAAAAAAATATTTCTTTATTTTTAGATTGATTTTCTTTTTTACAGTACCTAAAAGAATAAGTTTAAAGAATTTTCAAAAATGTCAAGCCATAGCTGACATTTAAAATATTATATGCTTATATCTGAAATTTGAAGCAAACCGGAAAATTCTGAATAAAAACGCATTTATCAAATTTAAGGGAGGGGTAATTGCCCACTCCCGCGCTTTTACCTAAAAAGAAAAAAAACTAATCGGGGAAGCGTGTTATCAGTATGAAACTATATTAAATAATTAAAGCAAATCTGCTATTTCTGTATGAAAAATCCATTCCCTAAATTCAGAGGGCCATTAACCCTTTATACTTAACCAATGAATCCCAAAAACAAATCGCAGAAGAGTCTTATCAGAATAAACCTAAATTCAAAATTTGAAGCAAATCGGTAAATTTTGCGTAAAAACACATTTACTTAAATTAATTTGGGACATCTCTCTATCCTCCTCTTTTTACTTAACCAATAAACATTGAACAACCAAAAAAAAAAAAAAAAAAAAAAAAATGGAGGCACCTTATCAGAATGATACTGTACCTAAAAATTGAATAAAATCTGATAATTCTGCATGAAAAGTTCATTTATCTAAATTAAATTGGGGATTAACTCCCATTCTCCCCTTATACTTATTCAAGGAACTCCCAAAAAATCAGGGAAGCACTTTATGATAATAAACCTATATCCATAATTTAAATCAAATCAGATATTTATCATGAGTTATCACGTTACGTACATATGTACATACATACGTACATGCAAAACCGGAAGACACAAAAGTTCTCAGGCTTTGATAGCCTGTGAGCTAAAAACTAAAATAAATGAACCATCTTATGTTCCTTAATCATTATGTTCTTAAATCATACAAGATTAATTTTAACGTCCAGTGATTTCCACACTTGAATAATCTTAGATGATTTATTCTATTATCATTCAGAACTTTTGCAGCAAACTTAACTTTATTTACTGACTATCTGTTTTCAGCTTGATTCAGTGGTGAATGCAATTTTCTCATTAACATCTGAATCTGGCCTGACTTATGAGAGTATTGGTGAAAAGAAAGAACAAACGTAATATTGTTAACGCAAAATCACAATGCTAACGGCTATGAAACCATGGTGTCACTAAACGAAACTTTTAATTATGGAAAGTAACTCACTTTGAGAAAACTTTTGTAATACTATGATTAAATTATGATACTTAAAGATAAGTTATTTTGCAACATAGTAATGGAAGACAAACGTTAATAAAATTGGATATTTCATTAAAGTATCTTCAATAATACTGAAAGTTTACTTAAAGTTTACCTTTTAAATGGAATGTTTAAATTGCTTTAAACCTTTCGAGTCTGATGTTCTATTAATAGTACATGTCTTTTAATTGAGTATTATTTTGTTTTAACAAATACTTTTGTCATTAGATATATACATATAACAATTTTAATAAGTGTCTATGCATTTAGTATATGACATCATTAACGTTTTGGCATTTAGTAATAATAATAATGATAATAAATATTTGCTTAATTCTCTTTGCACCGTTTGCGATTCTTTTATTTTAAACATGCATTTCACTCGTTAAATTTAAAATACAGGTTATTTTCCTGAAAAAGTCAAGTATAAAAAAAGTATTAGAAAGTTGTAATAAAAGTTATATCTTGTTGTAATGTAATACTTTAATAAGGTACCCTGGGGTAATAACGCCAAGTGCTTATATTTTGCATAATTATGAAATAATCAGGTAAATGACACCCATGTGCTCTGCCCAAAAGGGTTTTGAGTCATATAAATCGCAAAAAACAGCTTCAAGTTAATTTGTTTCATTTTTAGGTCTTATTGTTTTTACAAACAACTAAAATTAACGCTTGATCTAAAATTTGCGACATACGTTTTGTGATGTGAAGACTATCTTTTTATCCGGAAATGCTTTGTTAATTACATAAATTTGTAGTGCATTTCATGTACTTTTAAAATGTTGTTGAAGATTTTGGATATCTTCTCGAGATAATTTGTAATTTAAAATGTACTGCGCAATAACTATATCGGGGTAATAACGCCAATCCTTGACATTAATACCCCGGTTGATTCCCTACAGTGGCCGAGCTACATCCTAAATACTGATTCAAATAAACACAGTTAAAACTGTGCAATGTTTCTCATATTCCTATTTAAGCGGTCCTTTTTAAGCAAAAAGAAGCTCACGGTCTGATATTCTTTTGCCTCATCCCCCCCCCCTCCCACACCACACCTTTATTTTTCTTACACTTTCACAAAAAATTGAACATTTTCAATAGCTTAGAATGCAATTTGTCAATTTCTAAGTTTGCAGAGTTTGTATTTTAGGTAGATTTCGTATGAAATATTAGGTAGATTTCGTATGAAATACTACCTATTGCATTGTCTCCCATGTTGGAATTTCTGAAAAATTTTTGCGGATCTACACGAATCATGACTCCTAGACTCCAAAACTACCATCAGTAAAAAAGTTTATATATATATCTATCTATCTATCTATCTATCTATCTCTCTATCTATCTATCTATCTATCTATCTATCGGTGTATATCACTTTCTTCTAGACACGATAACTTCCATAATTATGCTCAGATCTTTTTCAAACTTTTACATAAAATCAAGGAGCTTAAAATCTCGGTCGAGTTCGTTAATGGGCAAAATCGGACCAAGGGGGTGGAAATAGGGAGGGTTTTTGTGAAAATAGAAAAAACGCGATAACTTCTTAATTAAAATAGATATAGAATCAGTTTAAAGTTTATATTACTTCTAAGAAATGGGCAAAAAGTTTATACATGACAGATTTTTGATAAAGTTAAAAATGGGATCAAGGGGCGAAAAAAACATGGTTTTTGGGAGAAAAAAATTCATAACTTCGTCAATTCTCAAGATATCAAATCCAACTAAATTTTATATAAATGTACTCAATATTATCTAAAACTTTTGTATTTACAAGTTTTTGATAGGACCAATTTTTACCGATGAAAAAAATTAAAAACGAAAAGAAAAAGGGGGGAGGAAAAAGAAAAAAATCCGTAACTTACTAAATTCTTAAGCAATCAAATCTAATTAAATTTATTTTACATCTTCACAATAATATCTACAACTTTTATACTAACAAGTTTTTCATAGAACCAATTCTTATAGCAAAAATAAATTAAACAAAAATAGGAGTTGGAGAAAAAACCTCGAATCCAAACTGCTTATATTCTGACTCATTTTAAAATTCATTTTTGATTTTAAACGCATCTAAATCACAGATCCTCTTATTTAGGAACTATATAATGCGACGTATTGGCCAATTTTTTGATAAAGGCAAAATATATTTTTAAAAAGGCTGCCAAAAAAGGTATTTTGAACAGATTTCCCGAAGTTATCGTCATTAAAATATCGATTAAGTATAACAAATTGCGTTTTTTCTGAGTCATTTTTAAATTCATTTTTGTTCTCAAACCCTTCCAATTTACAGGTCCTCTTATTTAGGAACTATGTAATTTGACGGATTGGCCAGTTTTTTGATAAAGGCAGAATATATTTTTAAAAAGGCTGCCAAAAAGGGTATTTTGAACAGAATTTCACTAAGTTATCGTGATTGAAATTTGAGGAAATTTAAGAAATTGCGTTTTTACCGAGTCATTTTTTAATCTTTTTTTGTTCTCAAACGCATCCAATTTACAGGTTCTTTTATTTAGGAACTATATAATGTGGCGGAGTGGCCAGTTTTTTGATAAAGGTAGAATATATTTTTAAAAAGGCTGCAAAAATGGGCACTTTGCACAAAATTTCCCAAAGCGATCATGATTAATGAACTGTGGGTATTCAAATAACAAATTGGTTATTTTATGACTCATTTTTAAATCCAATTTTACTCTGAAACGCATTCAAATGACAGTTTTTTGTTACTTAGGAGCTATATAATGTGCGTATTCGTCGATTTTTTGATAAAGGGTGAATATATATTTTTTAAAAGCTGTCAAAGTAAGCACTTCGCAAAAAAATTTCCCAAAGCGATCATGATAAAAGAATTGAGGCTGTATTCAAATAACAAATTGTTTATTTTATGACTCATTTTTAAATTCAATTTTCCTCTCAAACGCATGCAATTGACAGTTATTTGTTATTTAGGAACTGTGTAATTACTGTGTATTGGTCAGATTTTTGATAAAGGCTAAATATATATTTTAAAAAATCTGTCAAAGTGGGCACTTCGCACAAAATTTGTCAAAGCGATCTTGATTAAAGAATTGTGGATGTATTAAAATAATAAATCGGTTATTTTATGACTCATTTTTAAATTCAATTTTGCTGTCAAACGAATTTAATTAACAGTTTTTTGTTATTTAGGAACTATAATGAGCATATTGGTCAATTATTTTTAAATAAAGTAAGAATATAATTCAAAATATGTTGCCAAAATGGGCATTTGAGTAGAATTTCGTTTAATATGATTTTGATAAAACCAGTTATTACAGAAAAATGAAATTAAAAAAATTTTAAAAGCGAGTTAAACTGGGTTTATCTGTAATCTTTTTTTTTTTTTTTTTTTTTTTTTTTTTTTTTTGAGATGAAAACTTTTCGAAATCTACCTCCGCCTATAGGCCATGCCGAAAGGGATTTTTTTAGAATTGGGCTATCTACATGCAATTATTCCATCTTATTTCATACTTTTGTTTGCATGGCGTTATTACCCATATAGGTGGGTAATAACGCCAAATAGCATTGGTCAAGAAAAAACGCCATTACATTTTATGAATACATATGTGTTAAATTATTTTATTTTATATAGATAGCCAATGAGTTGCTGTATCAGATCCTATATTTGTTTGAAAAATACAATCTAAAACTAAGCCGTGAAAATTGGTAGAACCTTAACGTGGCGTTATTACCCCAGGGTACCTTATTTACACAACTTCTCTTACATATTTTCCGGATGCGTCAGCGAAGGAAAGGATACAGCTTACTGTCATACTGTCATTTTCAGACAACAATAGCTTAAACTCAAGATGCAATCCATTTACGTCCAGTTAAAAATAATGTTTGATTTTCAAATAAATTTAATAAATATGCACGCAAAGTATCATGTTTTAACCCTCTAATACCCATAGTAGCACAAATAGTATCATCAGTGTTCCCAATTTAATGAATCCTTTTATTCACGTATTCAGAAATCACACCAGAAATTTAAACTGGAAATTTTTCCTTCATATAACAACATATAGTTCGTCATTAAATGAACTGAAATTTAGTATGTAGATTTTGGGTACTACTCTGTTATCCCGTCGACCATTTTCGCCAAATTGCACAAATCGCCAAACTCATTCCCAAGCTATGCTTATTGACATAATTTTTATTTTAAATAACGAAAGAAACAAATAATTATAGAATATTAATAAAAATACAAATAAAAAGTCGAAATAAAAATAACTTAATGGCATTTTAAAAGCGTGTATCGTATTTAACCCTTTGTTGCATAGCTTAACACTTTGCGACGCAGAGAAAATTCATCGCTTAAGTGTTCAAAATTGATGACTGACACCGGATTTGAAAACAGCTTTATTTGTAAAAAACAAGAAAAAGGCTATTTTGCAGGAATTTAATAAACCGAATTTTTTTTAACCAAAATTCCGGTGCCAATGTGGCATTTGGGAATTAAATTAATTAGCATTTGGAAATGAATTTTTGTCCACTGTAGTGGACAGTATGCAACAAAGGGTTAATGTCATTGAATTTGATATTCACGATCATCCATTATTGGCATTTAATCTTATAATTTGGCGATAGATTTTCGGTCGACGGGATAACCTAGTAGAACCAGATTTTGTTATGAATTGCGATTCTCTGAATTTCGGAATTTCTAGAACGCATTCTACTATATATGTGAATCAGAGGGTTAAGTTTCAAAGGGTAAAATAAAGTTTCGTGTTGTTGAGCTGAGGAAAATATTCTTTTGAGAACCACCTTAAATGTAATAACATTTATATTTTAGTGAAATCTTTTTCTAATCAATATTTTTAAATATTCGATGAACTTTTATAGCAAATATTATATGAATTAAGATTAAAAATATGAAATCATCTGCTGTTGCATAGTATTAAATGAAGTTTGATGCAGAAATAAAATACGAGGATACGGAAAAATAAAAATAAAAGTCACTGTAAATAAATACTTAAAAATTCAAATTTTTGACAATTTTTTTTAACACATGAACATTAAAAACAAAAGCATTTTAAAATGGTGGAGCATCGAATGAAAAAGAATCTAAACAAATAAATACCAGTGGTAATTCTGTATTTATTCGAATAAAAATGCTTTTTAACACTAGAAAAACGCAGATCTTTACTCAAGTTTAGGAAAAATATTTAATACCATAATTTGTATTTGAAGGTTATATTATTTAATTAAAACTATTTTCCTTTCTGCCTTTTAAATTTATTTTATAAAGAGATATCTGGTTCGAACAGAAACAGATTTAATTGGTAGGCCAAATTGGTAGGGGCCAAAATGGCCCCTTGCCGTCTTTGACATGTTTAGAGTTTGCACGAATTCAATAAAGAAATGAAAACATGCTACATATCACAAAATCTTCTATAATAAAAAACATAAATGAAAGCGGAAAAAAATATTTTTCTAATTTCACTCAATAATTATCACAAAAATATCCACGAATGAGTAATGATAGAAGATAAACTTTTGCGAAATAAAACTTATATAAAAATAACGAGCTTAGTGTCAATTAATTTAGATACAGCTAATCAAAATTAAGAAACTTTAGTGAAAATAGACCTCAAAATTTCATTAAGTGAATGTGCAGTACTTAAAAAATATGGTTAGCATTGCACTTCCAAATCCTAGACATATACCTGACAGTTTGATAAAGTAAAGGTGCCAGACGTAGAATAACGAATTTAGCACAATGTATCATTCAATAATACAACATTATAGGGAGCCCCAGTAACAATGTGCAGGCTCTTCCATTACAAGTGTCCTCCAGAGGGATACCTTCTTTAGGTATTCACGGTCTTCACAACCCCGGGCACCTGAGTGATCTTTCTCTTTTCATTTTCCTCTTACTCCTTTGATCTTCCTTTCATCTTTGTTTCACTCTCACTGTGGTTTCCTTTTCGGTGGTGAGGGCAACTCCGCATCAGCCGATATCATCCTGTATATCGACTGATGGGGAATTGTAAACCACATACGTGTGGTCGTGCATGGCGACCCGTGTCCCTGGAAAGGGGGATCCTGGAGACCAACACACTGCTTTGGCCTTTACTTCAGGTAGACGGGAGGTGCATATTGATCCCGTATGCAACAATCGGCTGGTCAGCTGACTTCTGTCACTGGCTTTAGGGATCAAGTGAGCGAGCATTTACTAGCCATCTCGTTAAGGGTGGAGACTGGCATGGGAATGTCTTGTGACCGTATGGGCCCTGGTTAGCACTGGTGCACGAATGTGCATCCCCTTGTTGGGTTCGGTAGTGGGTGGTGCGGCCGGGGTCTGAATTGTATTTTTCTAACATGAATGGAAAAACTCCATTTCCTTCCACTTCTTGCCCTCTTGGAGAGCAACAAACTGTGCATACATTCGATTTTTCGAAATTAAACGCACTGATAGCCTCTCAGATAGTTCGTTCAAAAAACCTCGCCATTTCTTATTGCAAAAACATTTCAATCTCTCTTAGGGGATGGTCACTCTCTTAAAAAATTACAGTCTGTGGATCTACTGGTTGAATTTTCTACAGCCAACCAGTCACAATTTCTGTCCAATAGTAATACAATAGGCACCTTCTCTGTTTCTGTTAAAGCACATCAAACTTTAAATTCTTGCCGTGGTGTAATATCTGAAACAGATCTGTTATTTTTCACAAAAGAAGAACTTCTAACTAACTTAAAGGATCAAAATATCATAGATGTCCGCCGCATCACTTCCGTAGGAATGGGCAGATAATTCCTACTAAACATATAATACTAACCTTCAATAGCCATATTTTACCTACTAGAATTAAAGCCGGCTATTTAAATTGTCCAGTCCGACCTTATATCCCTAATCCCATACGTTGTTTTAAATGTCAGCGTTATGGCCATACCAGTACTTCCTGTCGTGGTATTCTTACCTGTGCACATTGTGCAGAAGTTGGCCACGACAGTAAAACTTGTGAAAAAACTGAACGCTGCGCAAATTGCAAAGGTGATCATGCATCATACTCTCGCTCCTGTCCTATTTGGACCCATGAAAGAGAGATCATTACTATCAAAATAACCCAAAAACTTCCTTACCCTGAAGCTCGTAAACTTGTCGAATCTAGAACCCCATCTGTCGGTGTTACTTACTCGAGCTTACTCAAGCAATAATCTACACCTGTAAGACACATTAGTACTCAGACTGAATCCTCTTTTCCACCTAACTGTTCACCTGATAAAACATCTAGCATTATAGAGAAAAAGACCCGTGATGTACACTCCACTGCAGCCACAAGAGTTTTGCCAAAATTAGTGCTTTGGAAACCTTCATCAGAACCTGTAAAAATTGAATATCTAACTAATCAACCACAGAAATCATCAAACCAATTAAAAAAGTTAACCAAACAGACTGAAAAAAATCCTGTTTCATCTGCATCAAATTTCCATAAATCTGATGCTAGTCAGGCCGTGAGGACAATTCAAAAGACTAAGGAAAATAAGATTATTCGGGGCTCTTCACGGTGTCAAACTGGGAAGAGTAAAGACAGGAAATCATGTCATAGCCCATCTGCTACCAATTTAAAAGATCCAAAACAGATGAACACGTATGTGGAGGAGGCTATGGAGTCGGCCTCTTACGACTCGAGTGAAGAAGAGGAGAATATTGTTTATGAAGAAAATACGCCGAACTGATTTTACCTTTTTAAATTCTGCACTATTTAAATTGTTTTTATGTATTTTTTGTACATCTTACGCATTGTTTATATTTTAACAAATTATTTCAATTATACAATTTAACAGTTCATAATCTTGGGTCTCAGCTTTGTTTTAATAGTACAGTTTTTAACTTATTATATTTCCTTTCAGTTTTCTGTTTTGCCCACATTGACTGATTTTAATTGTATCATGACATTGCATTATTTATTTTTAATCTTGTTTTTATGTAATATTCACTCATCTTATTCATTGTTCATATTTTATTATTTATTACCAACTTCTACAGTTTTTTTGTCACTTAGTGTTTTTTATGATTTTTGTCCTCTTTTAATTGTTTTTTTATTATACATCTCATTGCTGTCTGATTTCAAATTTTAAATAACCTTGTCTTGACGCAGCATGTTCCCAAATGGACCCTGCGCCATAAAACCCCATACAACCAACCAACCAACAACCAACTGTTGCAAGTGTCCCCAATTTACTGTATATTTAGATCGGAGTAGAAAGCTACTACTATAATATATATATATATATATATATATATATATATGGGAAATCTCCTCCACTATTAGATCTGCATATTATTTTCTACGCATCGCAACTCTGATGAACAGGCTCTCAGTGAGGCAGACGATTTTGAAGAAACTATTAATTCCTAAGAAGCCAGACGATTTAAGCGGTAGAAAAAAGAACTGAACGGAAGAGAGGAGAATGGAATGTTTTTAGTTTTAAGTTGGTGTAAAAAGAACGCAAGATGAAGACGAGTTCCCGTATAAGATGTAATTGATTAAATAGAGTTATGATTGTTTGCTTTGTAAATAGTCTTATGTAAATATCTTTTTTTGTAAATATTAACGTTTAATAAAAGTCATTTAAAAGTTTAAAAACGGTGTCAGAATTTAATTTACCTCCGAATTTACTTATGTGTTCAAAAGAACTTTTTAAAGAAGAATCTCCATAAATTTTGGTCTCAGTAAGTGAGATACAGACGCACGCCCACAGAGATGGAAATATATATTTTTTAATATCTTGGAAGCCGATATTTTTTAGAACTGTGATGGAATGTCAAGCCTACAAAGCTATTTCAGAAGAGGTAAAATTTTGCGATGAAAGTGAAATCAAAGTGTGTGAAGCTGAGCATCTGATTATGAAGTGAGTTTATTATTTCATTTTTCTTTTCAATAATGGAAAAATTAGTTGATTTAAAGGAATTAGAGTTTTCTTTGAAAACTGAAAAATCAGCTAGTATTAAGACATTGCACAAATTAATTTTTGGAGAAATCGGTGACAGAAATAATCGACGTAGAATTCGGAATTTTACTGGGTTTACGTTTGAAGTAGATTCCGATGAATATCAAACTAAATTCAAAGAAATTAAAGATAATTTTTCTGTTAACGACTTAATTACCATTTGCAATGTTTTGTGTATAAATAATTCGGGAACTTTTGATGAAATTGCTGCCAGAATAATTTCTAGTTTATGTGATTTTAATATTTTAAAAATTAATATGATAGCCGATGTAGGTACTCTTAGTGATGACGAAAGTGTCGATGAATTTAATGATGATTTACAAGATAAAACTAAAAATATTTCAACTGTTTTTGAGAATAATATGAGAAATGATTCTGGTAGTTCTAATTGTGAAAGTAATGAAAATCAGAAAATTCTGATTCCTGATTATGTTATTAAACCAAGCATTTCTATTAATGATATTGAAAGTATGATTACAATGTTTGAAGGTACTCAAGTACAAAATATTAATAAATGGATTGCCGATTTTGAAGATATTGTTTTATTATTTAACGTTAGTGATTTGCACAAATTGATTTTGGCTAAACGCCGTATGACAGGCAAAGCAAAATTATTTCTTGAAAGTGAAACAAATATTAATTCGTGGTCTAAATTAAAAGCCCTACTCATATCTGAATTTGGTCAAACGTGCAATTCAGCTGAATTACACGAATTGCTGTCCAAAAGAAAAATTAGACCACATGAATCGTTAGATGAATATTTTTTAAATATGAAACAATTATGCTCAAAAGGCAATATTGAAGATTCTGCCCTTATTCAGTATGTAATAAATGGAATTAATGACCCCATTTCTAAAAAATCTTTTTTGTATGGTTGTCCCAATATTGCTGAATTTAAACAAAAATTAAAGATTTATGAAAAAATAAGATCGGAGTATGAAAATGCAAAATTTCATAAATATGAAGGAGCTAAGCCTAAAATTAAATCCGAAGTTGAAGTTAAGAACAAATTTAAGCCTGTAAAGCCAAATATGCGTTGTTTTAATTGTGGCGGAAATAATCATAAGAGTATTAACTGTGTAAATAAAGATAAAGGGCCGCTTTGTTTTGCTTGTAACGCTTATGGTCATAAATCATTTCAATGTAATAAATCTAAAGATACAAGTGTTAAAAATGCTCAGTCACAAGTAAACATTATTACATCCCAAGATTTAATTCTGAAAGAGATAAAGCTTTATTCTTTGCGTTTAATCTCTTTAATAGATACTGGTAGCCAAAAGACTTTGTTAAAGAAAAGTATTTATGATAATTTGAAGAACTTTGTAGAATTAAAACCTACGAGTATCTCTTTGACCGGTCTAGGAAAAGCCTCAATTAAACCAGAAGGTTGTTTCAATTCAGAAATCGAAGTAGATGGTTCAAAATTTAAAGTTACTATTTTTGTCGTTAAGGACAGTTGCATTAATTTCGATTTAATTATTGGCACTGATGTTATTCATCAAGGTACATTAACTATTTCTGAGAATAAAGTGAAACTGTTTAAAGCTGAAGTTCAGTCTAATGACTTTTTAGTTAATATTGTAAATGTTTTGGATGAGCCTAAAATTGATTTAACTCACATTGCTGACAAAAAATTACGTTCAGAGTTCTACTCTTTAATTGAAAATTATGTACCAATTAAAACTAAAACAGTAGATGTTAAAATGAAAATTAATTTAACTGACGAAATCCCAGTTTGTTCTTCTCCTCGAAGATTACCGCCATGCGAGAAAAAAATAGTCGAAAACCAAATTGAGGAGTGGCTAGCTCGGGGAATAATTCGAGAAAGTTCTTCTAATTTTTCTTCGCCGGTTGTTTTAGTCAAGAAAAAAAATAACACAATGAGACTTTGTGTTGATTACAGATGTCTTAACAAAAAGACAGTACGTGAGCATTTCCCCTTGCCAGTTATTGATGATGTAATAGACCAATTACATTCTGCCGAAGTATTTACCACCATAGATTTGAAAAACGGTTTCTTTCATGTAGATGTTGAAGAAGACTCGCGGAAATACACCTCGTTTGTTACTCATGAAGGACAATACGAATTTTTGAAATGTCCATTCGGGTTGACCAATAGCCCTAGTGTTTTTCAAAAGTATATTTATAATGTATTTCGAAACCTATTAAAAGATCACATTGTTGTCATTTATATGGATGATTTAATAATACCTGCTAAAAACGAAGCTGAAGGTCTAGAAAAATTAAAACTTGTACTCGAAACTGCATCGGAATATGGATTAGAATTAAATCTTAAAAAATGCAATTTTTTGAAGCGTGAAATTGATTTCTTGGGGTATAGAATCATAAATGGTAAATTGTATCCCTCTCCACTGAAGACTAAAGCAGTAATAAATTTTCCCGAACCAAAGTGTACCAAAGATGTTCAAAGTTATTTAGGATTGACAGGATACTTTCGAAAATTTATAAGAAATTATTCGGTTATAGCTAAACCGTTAAGTGACCTGCTAAGAAAAGATTCAAAATTTAAATTCGATATAGAAGAACAAAGAGCTTTTAATGAACTCAAACGTATTTTGTCGTCAGAACCAGTGCTTTTAATTTACAATCCCAAAAGTGCGACCGAAATCCATTGTGATGCCAGTATTGATGGCTATGGAGCTGTTTTAATGCAACAATCTCCAGTAGATAATCAATTTCATCCAGTTTATTTCGCAAGTAAAAAAACCACCGAAGCTGAACGGAAGTACACTAGTTACGAATTAGAAGTTTTAGCTGTAATTGAAGCCCTGAAAAAGTTTAGAGTATATGTGCTAGGTATCCCATTTAAAATTGTAACCGATTGTAATGCATTTAAAATGACTATGGATAAAAAAGAAATGAGTACAAAAATAGCTAGATGGGCAATAATGTTATCCGATTTTGATTATGTTATTGAACATAGACAGGGTAGCAGTATGAGACATGTCGATGCATTAAGTAGGTATCCTATTTGCATGGTAATCCAAGATAGCTTAACTTTAAAAATTATCCAAGCTCAAGAAACCGATGACCATATTAAAACAATAAAAGAAATCCTAAAGGTGAAATCTTATGATGATTATCTAGTTAAAAATGATGTTCTTTATAAATGTGTTAATGGTAATGATTTATTAGTTGTACCGGAAGACATGCAAATGAATATAATCAAGGCCGCTCACGAAAAAGGTCATTACGCAGTTGCAAGAACAGAGAAAAGTTTAGAAAATGATTTTTACATCCCTAAAGTTAAACAAAAAATTGAGAAATGTATAGCAAATTGTGTTCCCTGTATTTTAGTTAATAGAAAATGTGGTAAACAAGAAGGCTTACTTCACCCAATAGAAAAAGAAGAAGCTCCATTACATACGTACCATATTGATCACTTAGGTCCATTAGAAAGCACTAATAAAAATTACAAACATATCCTTTCGGTCATTGACGCATTCACAAAATTTGTTTGGTTGTATCCAGTGTTGGGTATGAACGCGCTCACTGAACGAAAACTCACGAGTTTCGCTCACTATTTGTGAACTTTGAACTGAACTTCGCTCACTGTTTTATAAACGAGTTTGAACTGAACGGAAACTCAAAAAATAGACGAGTTTGAACGAAATTTACGTTCAAATTTACGTTCAATTTTTTGATAATTTATTTAAAATTTTTCCAGACTTTAGTACACTTTTTCCCTTTTTCAAATGCCATTTAGAGGCCTACACGAGCCTCAGGACGGGTTAAGTCTGGATATCACTTCTCTGGGTAGTATCATAGTCTTACTTCTTCTGCAGACTCGGGTCGCGCTGAACCAGACCTGGGCTGTATACAATTTCGCCAAAAATAGATATATACAGTAAACTCTCTGTACAAGGTGGACTGTGTAAGGCGGAAACATATCTAAATCGGAAAGATTTTTAAGTTCCTGCGAATCCGCAGACAGAGTAGAATTTGTCTAAGACGGAATATTGTCTTCTACGGAAGATTTTCAAGATACCGATCGATTCCGATAGCCATAGTTTATTCTAATTTTAAATTACCATGATTCAACAATTAAACTTTTCTTTAAAGAATAGTTCATATACAATGCTAGGGGATGGGGGAAACTGTATTATAAAAGGTGCTACAAAAATCTGTATATGACGAAATCCTGTCTTAAACGAAACAACTTGTTGATCGGTGCAAAATGGATAGAATAATCCGTGTAAAAAAATCATAACACATTTGTAAAAGACGGCGAATTTCTTAATAAAGAATCTGTCTACAATGAATTTTTCTAAGTGTTTTTTTATATATATATATATTTTTAAGCCTCCAATCCGTGGAAATGTGTTAATGTTATTAATATTTCAGATATTTAGATACAGTTAAGGACTCATTTTAAAATCAATTTAGTTTACAATGTGATATACAGAAATAAATATGGAAAGACCAATACTTTGGAATAAATGTGCCTATTTACGCAGCCCATGACTCCCTTTTTAAATGAAAAACATAAGCATGAAAGGGAACTGTAATAAGTACTTTTTAGAGTTCCGTATTTAAAAAATTAAACGGAACCATTATAAGATCTCCCTCTTGTGTCTGTTTTTTGTCTATCGCAATTGCTATAAGGTAAGTTAGCCCCTCCTCTTCTGTAAAATTAATACTAGTTCCAAACTAGCAAAAAGGAGCAATTACTAAAGCACAATACTCAGACCAGCATTGTCTCGAAGGGTATGCATACAGACATCCAGAGAGTGCAATCGCGTGTTTGTGTCATTTTCAATATTGTACCGACCAAAAGTATATGAAGTTATGCATCGAATTGAACCAAATTTTTTGTGTAAGTGTATGACTATGGCTAATTGGTCCTCCCGGAATTTTAAAAGAATCCGTCGGAAGGGGGCGCTGCAATCGCGATTTGTGTACATTTTCAATATTGTTCCGACCAAAAATATATGAAGTTATACATCGAATTGAACCAAATTTTTTGTGTAAGTGTATGACTATGATTAATTGGTCCTCCCTGAATTAAAAAAAATCCGCCGGAAGGGGGCACTGCAATAGCGAATTTTATGCCATTTTCAATATTGCACCAACGGCACTTCTGCACAAATGAAGATTATAAACAGACTAAGGTAAGTTTTTTTGGCCAGAACTCTTCCGTAAGGGTAAATATCAATGTCCTGTAGAAATGTACTCGGGGTCGGGCCGGGAGCGAAATTTCAACTTTTTTTTCCGGGCCGGGCCAAGCTCGGGCCTTGTTTCTAGCTATTATATCGGGCCAGGTCGGGCCTTGTTTTTAGCTATTATATCGGGCCGTGTCGAGCCTTGATTTTAGCTATTATATCGGGCCTGTCTCGATTTAGCTATTATATCGGGCCTGTCTCGTTATCTAAATTTTCTCTACGAGCCGGGCTGGGCTCGGGCCGAAATTTTTATTTTAATATCGGCCGGACATTTTTTTTTCTATGGATCGGGCCTGGAAATTTTCGTCCGTTCATACCTCTATCTTACATATCGAATAATCAAATGATTAGTTCACAAAATTTTCTAAATTTGGACAATAATATCCAAACATTAAAAAAAAAAAAAAAAAAGAACTTTTTAGTGAACTTCGTTCATTTTTACAAATGAGTTTGATTTGAACGCGTTCGTTTGAAAATTTTTGAATTTGAACGTGAACTTAAATCACTTTTCAGAAATTGAACGTGAGTTTGAGTTAGTTCGTTTATTTTGTGAACGTGCCCAACACTGGTTGTATCCCACAAAATCTACCGATGCTGCCGAAGTAATTTCTAAATTAGAAATCCAAAAATCTATCTTTGGAAATCCAGTTAGAATTATATCAGATAAAGGTCCTGCATTTACCTCTAAAGCTTTTGAAGATTATTGCATCAATGAAAATATTAAACATATCCCGATTACCACTGGATTACCCAGGTCTAACGGCCAAGTTGAGCGTCTAAATTCTGTCATAATATCTGTTCTGTCTAAATTGTCTGTCGATAATCCTAAAAAATGGTATACACATGTAAGTAGTATATGGTACCTACTTTGGGACACTTTTTATATTCCACTAAACGCAAATACTTAACGATTTTTGTAAGATTTTGATCAAAAAAGTTGTTTGTTAAAATATCGATTATTGTGACGATTTCCATCAAAAAGTATGACTGATTCGTGTAAATATGTATATTTTTGAACACATTTTATAATCCTACTATTTTACGACTTTTTATGAAAAAATTTGACAGTTGCCTATTGTAACGATTATTGTCCGATTAAATAATCATGATTTGCGAAATGCTAATATTTACCGATCAAATTTTAGACAGATTAAATAATAATGATGCATCAAAGGCTAATATATAGCGACTGACACAATTTTTGAATAGTCTACGAAATGCTAATAAACAACCTTCCTCTGGGTTAATATGAATCATTATATTGAAGTCTGAAATAAAAGTTAAATGATTTTTATCCCATGTTTTAATAGCTAACTGATTCTTTCTTTTTAGTTACAATTATCAATACTATTCTGGTAGTTCGATAAAATTAAAAAAAGTTTGACGTGTCGAAATGAACACGGCATTGACAGAAAAGAAATTTGTACTTAAAACCGATATATTCAGTAAATATTAATTAGAGAGTTTGAAAATTTCATAGTTCGATAAATGGTCTATCCGATTATTGTAAGATTTAAAACAAATAGCAGGATTAAGCTTTTTCAACTTCATAATCATAATAGCTGTCATTATTTTTTCCTTTAAAATGAAAGATATAACCCCCTTTATTCAGTTTTGTTATTGCATTTTCAGATATTTTTCCATGACTCTTTTTAAGAAAATAATCTTTTTCTACATCATTAACTTCTAATCTTGCAATAGTCGTATTTCCAAATTTTGTTTGAATTTTCTTCAACGAAATCAATTTGTATTTCCCTGGTTCTAAATCTTTTAACTTATGAGTTACAGGGAACGATCTGAGACTGTTGAATTCTTCCATTTATTAAGGTATATTTTTTGAAAGACAATTTTTATAGTACAGACATCTGTACATAGAGCAGCCAGGTCTTAGTATTCGAACGCATCTCGGTACTTCTAATATTTTTATAGGAATTCCCCACTCTTCAAACATACTTTTCGGAAAAACTCCTCCTTTAAAAGCAAATGTGCCTCCGTATATCTGATGCAATTGTATGAAATAATCTTTTACATTGTCACTACTAATCCATAAGCCTGTATTATCTGAATATCTTTTAAATCTTAAACCATGGACATCGTTAGTACATCTACGAACTATTCCATGGTCTTGATCACTCAATTCATAGTTAGGTGTAAACACAGAAATAGTTTCACCTATTCCCTGTTTTAAATGAACCCAGCTTATTTCTCTCGCTATAGACTTAAAAGGAAGTATAAAACCTTGAACATTTACGATAAGGGTGACATCATCCATTTATTAGAAAACAATTTTTATAAATTAAAAATTTCGGCTTAAAATCCAAAAGGTACAGTATCAAAGTTATCTAAAATTCTTCTTTTATCATATCCAAACATATATCTTTTATTCATTTTATTCACCTTAATATTTCTATCTTTTTGTATCTGAAATTGATTTATTTCTACATCTATATGGTCAATTTCCATAGTTATTATTTTCATTCTCTCGTCAAAATTGAGCTTAGTTTCACTCTCATAACTCATTTTAAATCCTTTTACTTTTCCTTTTACAGAACCGTCGTTCAGAATATAACCATAATCTTTACTTGCTCCAGATATCCACGATTTCATATATTTATCTTCTCCTAATTCATCGGTCCACTCTCCTAACATACAGCCCGTTTTTACTTTATTGGAGCCATCATCGATATACACAATACTATCTGTATCGTAATACATTACATTACCTCCTAATTTATCAAGCATTTCATATAATCTTATTCTAGCCGAACTGGTAGTAAAAGCCGCTATATAAATATTCGTATTAAAGTTATTCTTGACATATTCATCTTTCATCTTATAATCCATTTGCACACACTCATCATTTAAAAATATCATATTCAAGTCTTTAATGCGGTCGTTCAGTATAATTCTATAAAAATCTGATAATTCCATAACATTCTCTGTCTGTTCAAGTTTTTTCTCTGTTCGAACTTTCCCCATAAAGAGTTTAAACAAATTTTGGATATAAATCTCATTCCTGGGTTTTCTTTGATTTCTCCTAACTTTATACCCAATTTCTTTTCTACGCACCTTTTATATTCTTTTTCGGTTTTGAAATTTTCAGACCATTTATCATCTGTTTCTAATTTGATTTTCAAAAACATTTTAACATAATCCTTAAATAATGTATTAGATTTTTTTTCAAAATGCCAAACTTCATAGATATTTAAAATCTTATAACCTTTTTCAATAGCCAGTTCAACTTCGGTAGTTGTCCATGTACCAGTAAAACTTCTCTCCTCATCCGTATGATTACATTCTTTATTCCGTATTTCATAACATTTTCGACATTGTTTCTTTTCGCATTTTATAGGTTTTGAACATAATTTACACAAACTAAATATTAATTTTTCTCCTTTATAAGGTAAAACAGGATGATAGAGCTTTCTAGGTGGAAGTACTTTGCATTGTATTAAACCATACCAATTCTTATCATATTTTTCCGGATTATAAATCTTTATCGGATGACCAACAGGATAGTAATCAAAGTAATTCACTGTTGGATAAAGTGAACAAACATCGATATATCTACCCTTTTCGTTTTCTTTCATTTCGTACATTAATTTGGTAGGTTCACACCTACCTCCGCTGAATGCGTTTCTAGGATTTAAAGGTTCTACAAAATTTCTTTTCCATTCATTTTTCATATATTTTTTAATTTCTTTGTGATTATCAAAATCACATTCCCATACTTCAATCAATTCAAATCCTTTATCTTTTATTTTTTTATTTATTTTTTGAGTTCTTTCATACAAATCTTTCATACATATCTGATTTTGAAGATTGACAGTGGATTCTGTAAAACAGCGAGGACAACCGTGCCAATGACATCCTTGAAACTGATAAACGGTATTCTTATAAAAACCGTCTACTTTATAAGTTTTATCACCTAATTTCAGTTTTTTCTCACCACCGTTTAAAGCATGCTGTATTTTGATATTGTGTTTTTCAGACAGATAGTCTAACCAAATGATCGATTTCTTACTGTATTGATCCTTTGAAATACACTCCTCATCAATTGCTATTGTATTCACTGGTATGAATTTATCTCTGTATATAGCCATACAAACGCCTGCTAAAGTGATATATTTAAAAGGATCAATATTAGCAATGTTTATAAATAATCTTCGCAATTCTAAACATCCTTTTCTTAAAATATCAACATCAGATCTACAATATTTTATAATTTCTTTTTGAAAATCAAATGTTTCGTTTTTTACCGATATATACCATTTATCAAAAGTTTTTCTTTGATCTAAAGTCATAGTATCATAACCATAATAGTATTTTTCAGGATATTTTCCTACATAATTTTGATTTTCAGCAGTGTTAAACAAATGAGGAAAGTAACCTTTAGCCAATTCCGTTAGTCCAAACGTTTTAGGAAATTTTCTTAACGGAATCAGTGTAAAATTTATAGAATCGATAAACCTTATATTATATTCGTTTGCTTGCATATATATGAGTTTATTTCCTTGATATATTGTAAACACATTAATTTTATTTTTAAAGCAGTATTTAGCTAGAAATTGAAAATCGAATCCTTTTCCATAATGCGCTAATACTGTATAACCGCAATGTTTCTTTTGGAATAACCATTTACAATATTCATTTTCATTCTGAAATATTTTTTCATTTCCGTTAAAATCATGATTTATAACTAGATTGACTTGGTGATTTCCTGTCTCTTGGTTCGTTTCAACGTCAAAAAACATATATTTTTCTGTAAATTCTGACTTTTGACATTTCTTACACCATTCCTTTCTATCTTTTATATTTTTAGGACAGATATTTTTACAAGTTCCTCCCATAGATTCTTTCCTACGTATATAACATTTATGATCTTCCAAAACCCACTTTCTGCAGTTTTTACATTGTTTTTCTCCACATTTATGATCTTTCGGTTCTCTTTCACTTCTACGGATATTTCTCTTACATTTTAAACATTTCCACAGTGTTTCACAGACTGGGTGTTTTTTTCCCTCTTTATTTTTATGATTTTCGAAGCAGTTTTTTCCTTTAAACGATCTAAAACAATCATTACACTGAATATCATCGCCTTCGCAATTACTCTCTTTCCTAAAACATCTATTGCATTTTAAAGAACATTTATGTTGATCACTTCTACTATAACTGACTTTACAATATTCACAATAAAATTTTTTCCCTAAAAATCCTGTAACCGTTGTAATGACATCAAAATGATTTCTATTTTTTAAAATGTAAACACAATTAGATTTACCATAATAGTATTTATAGGCGCCGCTGTATATTCTTTCGTTAAAATTTTCTCTGCAAAATATAGTTATTTGAATATCTAAAAATTTTTCGAGTTGTTTAACATGCTCTAAATTACATATTTCTAATGGAATTTTACACATTTTATGCAATTTTATCGCTAAACTTTTTGTGATTTTTTCGCTAAACTTTTTTGTAATTCTCTACCTTTTTTTATATATGTTACTTCATTATCTGTAAGATTTTCTAGATTCAATTTTTCGCATAAAATTTTACGATTTTGAATAGCCAGGGCTGTAACGATGGATCTAGCCAAACAAATATTATCGTCATTTTTAATTTGAATTATACTTTTTTTATTGACAATATCGTTATCGTTCAGTAATTTCAAATGTTTACCACCTTTAGGCAAATCAACGACTGTAAAAATAAATTCACAATCTTTAATATCCAACTCTTTGTATTCAATTTTATGCGTTAAAACATCTAAATAGGTCTCATAGGCTTCTTTCGTTGACATCATTTTAGGGTGGAATGGTTGTGTTAAATAGGGATTGAATACAATTATATCTACCTTTCCTTCGATTTTTCCAATTGCTCTCCTGAATAAATCTTTTAAGATACTATAATACTGACCCGGTGTGAGTTTATTTATTTGTCTTATTTTATAAACATATCTATAAGTATTAAATTTTTTTATAAATTTTTTATCATTCTCAACAATTTCATAATCGGGTCTAAACAGATTTTCTAAATTTGCTTGTAATTTGACTTTTTTTCTGTCTTTTTGATCAATTTTTCATCTTTATATTTCAAGCCGTAATAATCAAAGAGTTTTTTAAGTTTTGGACGGTTTTTCGGTTCATTTATAAATTGTTTCAATTTTTCATTCAAATCAGGAAATAATTTTTTAAGGTTTACCACTGTTTTTATCTTTTTTTCTTCGTTATTTTTTGGATTAAATTCTGCTGTGTTATTGTTAAATTTTAAATCAAAAGAATCGAATATTTTTTTCAACTTATTTCTTTTCTTAGGATTTTTGATAAATTCTCTCTTCATTTCATTTAAATAATCTGTGACGTCTAAATTTAATAAATCTTTTAAAACATATTTATATTCCCCTGTTCTTTTTATATATCTTATTATCAATCTGATTAAATCATCTTTTTTACAATGTTGGGGTTGGTTTATATTTAAAAGTTTTACGACCTGCCTTAATTTTGAAATATGCATTTTTGAAACAGATATCAATCTTAGAGTTTCCTCCATTTATATAGAAGAAATTTTATGAATACTTTTTGCTATACATTTTTAATAGCGACCACTATCTATAAATCCGATTTCGGTGGTAGGTAATTTTAGATTAAGCGATTTAAAATAAATTGAAGAATTTCTGAAAACGACTATTAAAAAATATATTCCATCGTTTACTCAAAAGGACTAATTGCAGTCCATTGAAAGAAATCTAAATTTTTTTCTACAGGTTCGCCATTCAATTTTAAACATTCAAATCGAAATCCGTTTTTATCTATTTCTGTTATTCTAACGAAAAATGGTTCGCTGTATTTACATACAGGTGTTATATGAACATTGGGATGAACATTAAAGGTATGATTCCAATCTACATTTATTCTTTCAGTTGTACAGTTACCTGTCAAAATCTTTGTACTTTTTGAATTACCCATTTATTTAGCCTAAAAATCACTGTCATAATCAGGCACTTCTATTTTACCTTTAAATTCTAAATAAAATTTTTCTGACATTTGAATATAAAATACCAATCTACTCTGTCTTCGAACTTTTCTATAAATGGTTCTGATAGCAATTTTATGAGCACTTTTCCCCCCCAATTCTAATTTTGAAACTATCAAGGTCCAATTGAATAATATTTCTGAAAATGCAACATTCAATATAATATTTTAAACAAGAAAATACTACATCGCGTTCTATTTTTGAAACGAGTAAAAATACTACATCGCGTTCTATTTTTGAAACGAGTAAAAAAACTACATCGCGTTCTATTTTTGAAACGAGTAAAAATACTACATCGCGTTCTATTTTTGAAACGAGTAAAAACTTTCGTGATCTTTTTTAAACAAGAAAAAACATTCAATTTAAAACACAACATTGACTATAATATTTTCAACTAAAATGCAACATTCAATATAATACTTTCAACTTAAAACACAACATTCTGTATAATACGTTCAATTTAAAACACAATATCATAAATTTATTTTGACGTTCGTTTGATATGATAATTGCTTTTTAAATGTCTCTTTTTATGAGCTAAAGTGTATTTTTTACCACATTCGCAATCAATTTTTTTATTTTTCATAGCTAAATGACAACTTTTGCAATTAGCGTAATGTTCTGTTTTGCCGTAACGAAATCGAGTATAATATTGGTCTAAAGGTTTAGTCATCTGACAATGCTTGCAAACTTTAGACAGCTCCATTTATTAAGAAATATTTTTTAGAAAGCTTTTCCAAATGTCTTCGTTTTTCTTATTAAATTTTACTTTCAAATTATTATCAATATTATAATAATCTAATATTTTCTTTATGAAATATAGGTAATTTATCGACTTTTTATAGTACACTAAATCTAAAAACTGAATAAACATTTCTTCAGCTTTATATGGAATATTTAACTTCAGTTTCCATTTCAAGGCGTTAAAACGACTTATTCGGGATTTGCGTCTTTCGCTTAAAAAAACATCTATATTTTTATATGTAAAATAACAATCATTATCCGAATCGTATATAATTTCGTATCTTTTCATTTGATCATAAACTTTTAGATATTTTTCAGGTATCTGACATTTGTTTTCTAAATCAAAGAAATCCATTAAGCTAGAATCAGAATCATCTATTAAAACGTCTTTAAAAAAGTCACAATTCATTTATTTAAACTTATTTTAATGTAATGCATTCAAAATGTAACCAATTCTTTCTTTTTACTTACAATTATAAATACTATTCTGGTAGTTTGATATTTTTATAACACTTTTATTTTTCATCTTTATTCAAAAGTTGTCTCAGTTCATTAATAAATCGTATTAAAATATTTTTTAATTCGAAAATTTCATCCATGAATTTTTCTCTGTTCGGTAGTTCTTCTTCGTAATAATGGCCAAATTTTTTATTTAATTCACCCAGTTGAACGGAAAGAATTTTTTTCTATTTATCGTTATAAAAATTATCTGGTAATTGATCAAACTTATATTCAATGAGATTACAAAAATCTAGTTTATGCATATACTTTTCTAAAAATCTTTCCCCAAATGTTTGAAAACGGGTTATTAATAGCCAATTAAGTCCTTCTTCCAATGTGCACATAGTATTTTCTGCAAGCTGTTGAAATTGAGATACTTTATGTAAATCTAATTTTTCATGATAGGTTTGAATAAATTCGTCACTTAAGGTTTGATATTGAGATATAACAACCCAATTTATATAATTCGAATGTTTTAATATAAATTCCTCAGACAGCTTCTGATTTTTACAAACTAAATTCCAGTCTAATTCTTCTTTATATTTTTCTATAAATTTTTCCGAAAGTTTTTGAAAAATGCATATAACATTCCATTCGATATAATCTATGAGTTCTTCCATAAAACATTCGGATAATACGGAATATCTACAAACTAACTTCCAATTGAGTTTATCCTTCAAATTTCGAAGGACATCTTCGGATAAATTTTTCGTCTTAGAAAATTCGTCCCAGTTGATATCCATTTAATAATGAAATATTTTTAAAAGGGGATTTTTTCAATATGAATATAAGGTTTTAAACTAACTGATTCACCATCAGGCAATATTGAAAATGTAATGATATCATTGCGTTTTCCATAGGCAAAGCAAGTTACTGAATCTCTTTCTGCCATTCTTCTATCTAAAATTAATTTATCATTGATTTTAAATTTTATTAATGCATTCGTATTAAGATCATAATCAGCATAAATATTATGTATGAGTACCTGTTTTTTTAAAAATATATAGTAATTTTCATATCCATATCAGTAGATAATCGCATTTCTTGATCCAGTAATTTAGAACTCATTAAGTCAAAATTTACTTTGGTAAATTCTTTATCTGTAAAAGTCTGAAAATTATCTTTTATAGTAACTCAGATATCTTTACTGTCAATATATATTTTATTGACTACGTCTTTATCGTTTTCGGGTTCTGAAACATTCGTAATTATTTTATTTTTGGCATCAAATTTATCATTCTTTAATATTAATGCATTTTTTTCTAAATATCGTTTATTCACAACATTTTTATCATCTTTTGGATCTGCGACGTTTCCTATTCTTTTTCCTTTGGCGTCGTAAGATTTTCCGTCGATTAGATGTAAAGTGTTTTCATCCAATTCTTTAATTCTGTTACCTGTTTCTTCTGTAAACAATAAAAATTCGTTATCGAATATGGTTTTATTTTTATCTATAATTTCCGTTATTTCAAAATGATTGTTTTCTATTTTATTCAAAACGAAACGTTTAGGGGTTAAATCTAAATCATCGATGGGATCTGAAGCATTTTTTAATATCTTATTTTCCATATCGTAATGACCATCTTCTGTTAATTTAAAACCTATACCGGGGGGGTCCGATAGGGCCTTTTCGCACTGGATTATCATACGGCGGATAATAAACAGCCATTTATAAAGACTAAAAAATGTTATTCTCCTAACGTTTTAATCATAGTAATTTCTTTTTTATTCATATTTAATATACATTTCTTTCTTACTTCTAAAATATAGTAAAATACATATTCTTTGGTTGTTTCTTTTTCTAATTTCCAATTGAATTCTATTCTCAAATTTTCAAGAGTGGTATAGTTTACATGATTTGACAAATCAAAATGAATTATGGGATATAATTTACCAAAATCTGAATAATTGACCATACAACCGGTTTCTGTATTTAGATTATTGAGACCTGATTCCAGAAAAGATTCATATAATCTATTATATTCCTTTTTACCAAAATCCATAGTATATTGCTCTGCAGGTAATGGCGATCTGTTAATCATCAACCAACATTCGATCATATCCAAATTATCAAATATCATATTATTTTTTTTAGGATTTTCATTTCTTTCGAAATATTGCGGTATGACGAATAATCTTAAAACTTCATCGGATGTAGCTGATATAGAATCGGAACCGCTTTTATATTTATTAATAGGACTAGATCTGTTAATTTCATACTGATTCCAGTTTATTTCTATATCCATATTAGATAATTTTAATTCATTATAGAGAATCTCCGCTCCATTTTTAAAATCGACGTATCTCACCCAGAGCGCTATGTCTTCAATTTCTACTTTATAATCTGGATTTGCAACGTCTGTGTAAATCATATTTCTACTATCGTCTCTTTGGAATTCCATTCTTATTATGAAACCAGAAATGGCTTTTTTATATTCTGCGACGAAATCAAAAATTTCCTTTAAAGGTGTCCATGTTGTAACTGAATTACTATTTTTCGACAATTCCCATCTTTTTTTAAATCCTTTATTGTAGTTTTCATTTTTTACAATTTTTAATTTATTGACGATATCTGTTACAGAGGTTGTAGCCGTTATCGTACCATCGCTTTCAAGTAAACTTTTATTTCTATCAGCACTATCACTAGTATCTGGATAAAAATCTATATTGGTGGCTTCTGATGTTGAATAATCTCTGGTATAATCCTTCAGTCTCTTAACCTGCAGAATATAGGAGTGATAGTCTCCAACTGATTCGATTATTTGTTTACCTATCTGAAGTTTTACGCCTTTCATAGAACCTACAGCTGCGACATTATCGTCGTTTATAGAATCGCCATTGGATTTTATAATTTTCCACTTTGTCTCCAGATAACTCTCCGATAATGAAATAGGATCATTGGTATCTGTAATTTCGAAATGAAACGTAGTATTTTCTTTTTTGTCATTATGGCTTGTACTAGGCAATCTTATTTTTTTTAATTCGCTACTTTTTATAACGTTATTATAATAATAATGAGTATCTCTCAGATCATAAATTTTTTCCATTTATTTAGGAAGAATTTTCAGACCTGTTCCTTTCATCTTTTTTGAAAATATTTCTTTCAATATGTCAGCATCAGTCAATTTGTCAACAACTGTCAAATCTACTTTTTTAGATTTAAAAAATCCTTTTCCTTGAATTCTTTTACTTTTCCTATATAATCTGTGTTGATTCATTTATTTATTGAGAAAATTTAGTTAATATCAATTGATATATTTTTTCAACATAGTCTTCTTTTTCCTCTACGACTCTAAAATTATACTCAATTAAACCTTTATTTAAATCAATTAATTCGCCATTTTGATTCGTAACTGTCATCCTTATTCTACGAATTGAATCCCTATTTTTCACAGGATAATATATTAAATTATTGAATTCTTTCGAAATGATAACACCCGGTACATCTCTCGGTGTAAAAGAATAAATAACTTCTGAATTATTCTGGTTGATTAAAGATCCATTCACTACATCACAATGAATATATATAATGTCGTTTCCGTTTGTTATATCCGCTATATTTTCACCTTCTATTACAGTCTCTTCATCATGACTTTCGTAAACTTTTTTTTCAAAGCCTATTAACTTATGAAAATCGCTTTTTGTTAAGTCGATATTCCAACCTTTAGTTAATTTAATAAGCATTCTTAGTCTAGATTGTATTCTACCAAATTTTACCGGAGGATCGTCTGAACCAAACGCTTTCATCACATCTATATTTAAATCTTCAACATTTTTATTACCATAAGGAATAGTGATAGATTTAACATTATTCTCATCTGTGTATACGTCAAATGTATTAGTTTTATCTGTTATGTTAAACCATGAAACTATCATAGTAAAAGATTGCAACGCTAATTTTTTTAATTTAAGAGGTTTTGGAAATTCAACAGTGAAATCCTCTGATTTTTCATGAATTTTTGGTTTCAATTTGATCATTTATTAGACAGAAAAAATCTTTAAAGATGAAAAACAAGCTTTTCGTTATAATCGCTAGGCTGTTGAGTAAATGAATTAAGTACACATTCTGGACATTTGCCTTTATTTCTTTCCTTTATATATTTCATACAAAATAATCCACAGTTTACAGAAGTAGGTTTTTTTAAAAAACTCTCATTGTGAGCTATATTAATTTTTTTATTGGACTGTTTAAGAAATTTCATAATATTTTCAGGAATATATTTTTCTTTGAGTTTAATATTTTTATATATATATTCCCCAAAAGGATCGAAATATTCTACATAGTTATATTTCGGGTCATTATAGTAACAAACCCAGTGTGTTCCTGGGCCGGTCGAGATATCTAAATTAATGATCCCGCTTTCAAAATTTCCAATCTTTTTAGGAAGTAAATCGGAAGTGAAAACATCCCTAAATCCTTTTTCATCTTTCATATTTTCTTTAATCGTTTTATCCGATATACCCAATTTTGTTATCGGAATTTTTTTTTAGACAGGGAAGCTGACGCTTTTAGACCAGATCCTTTGTTTTCCCAAGGCTGATAAACTCCAGATCCCGAAATTTTATCCAGGATTTTTTTAGTTCCCCAACCTGCTGCCCCACTCGCAGCACCGAGTCCTAGTGATGTTAAAATAGGAATTAAAAAGGGTAAAAATCCACCGTTTTTATCTAATTGAGTTTTGCTTATATTTATTCTTTTACCTTTACTCATCTGATTAATCTGCGTTTTAGTTAAATACATTTCATAATTAGGAGGTTTAGAATTGTCTATCTGCAGTGTCAGTTCTTCTTTTTTTCTAAGAGCAGATTTCAATTTACTAATCTGCCCGTCACTCAAATGAATCTTCTTTTTTACATAACTCATTTATTAGGCAGCAAAAAGCTGACGCTTTCAAAGAAGAAATTGGTTGTATAATCGTTCTTTATCTCCATTAGTTATTTTTTTAGTTTTAATGAGTTTGTCGATTAGCAGTTTGATTTCATTTTTTAATTTTTTCGACTTGCTACCTTGACATATTTTATCCAGCAATTCAGATAATAAACCTAATCCTTTACCGACTTTCATTACTTCGCTACCTCGAATTGTAGTTAATCTAGCCATATATTTTTGTAGCTCCCCTTCGCTATATTCAACTGCTTTATATTCAACCTTTTTCTAACTTAATTCCTCCTCTGAAAGATTTCTAGCCCTCGTAATTGTACTTTGTAAGTTGCCTTTTTTCCTTGATAATTCTTCTTTTAAATGCTTTGCCTTTGTATACATTTCATCTAATTTTTCTTGATTGTCTAGGAGTTTCGAAGGTCTGTATAATTGTACAGATTTTAAATAGCTTAGATCTAAATTTTGATCAACGTTATAAGTAAGCGGCGGTTCTTAATATAATTCTTTGACATCTTCGATCGCTTCAGGAATAATTCTAGATGATTCTGCAATAGGCTGTAAAGATATATTTAATTCGTCCAATTTATCATTGATAGCTTTAATATTTTCTTTTCTACTTTTATCCTGTTCTTCTAATTTTTTAGTGACAGGTTTATGAAATTCAGTTAAACTTTTGTCTATACCTAGCTTTCTATCACGCTGTTCTTCATTATTTTTTCTAATATCTGCTTGTAATTTGACAAGTTTTATTGCATTTTTTAATTCTTCTTTTTGTTTCTTATTTCGATTTTTTTCTAAATCGTTTATTTTATCCATTTATAGACAGCGAAAAGCTGTCGCTTTCTATTTTCAAATTTTTAGTGACAGCTAATTAGAAGCGATAGCTTAGACGTCTATTTTTACTGACAGCTAATATGTTTTTACTGGCAGCAACATTAGAAAGCGTCAGCTTTTCGCTGTCTAATAAATGATTAAAATTAAAAATTACACAGAACCGGAAGAATTGCCGGACCCTAAACAACATCGTTTTTTACCCAGACATCCTTTCAGATTATTAATAATCGCCCCATCAGGTTGTGGAAAGACAAATTTACTAATAAATTTATTAAACGGTTTTGAGAATCCTAGTAATGTAAGATTAGATTTCGACGCGCTATATTTATGTGCAAAAGACATTTCTGAGCCAAAGTGTTCTAAATTGCAAGAAAATTATACACTGTTTGAAGGTGTTGAAAGAGACGATATTTTAAAATGTAAAAAAATAAATAAAAATAAAAGAAGCGAATTATTAAAATTGTATGATAAATATAAAAAGAATGTATTATTTTCTTCAAATTTGAGTGAATTTATTACTGTCGACGATCTAGATTCCTCAGAAAAAAACCTCGTTGTGTTTGACGATTGTGTTACAGAAAAAGACCAGAAAGTTATAGAAGATTTGTTTATAAGAGGTCGAAAGAAAAATGCATCCATTATTTATTTAACGCAGTCTTATTACTCAACTCCTAAAAAAATTAGAATAAATTGTAATTATTTCATATTTTTTAAGCTACAGCCTAGGGAAATCAATCAGATAATCAGAGAAATAGACGGAAATCTAACGAAAAAGGAATTTCTAGAAAAATATAAATCTTGTACGGGTAATTTCTTTATGCTAGACTTAGTAAATTCTGAAATGAGATACAGAAAAAATTTTGAACCTATATAAATATGGAAGAATATTTAGAAAAGAGATTATATGTTTATCGGAAAAGTTACAATTTGTATCAAAAGATAAGTATTTCCTTATCTGTTAGCAAATTTATGCTAAGTGCTTCGGGATTATCAGCATTTGTATTAATACCACTAGCTGCATTGAGTTTGACAGTTGGAATCGTAGAAGTTATTGAGAAATCTTTAAATATTTTGGAACGAAAAGAAGAATACAAGCAATGTTATAATTTTTATAAACAACAGTTAAATTCGTTGAAAGCTAAAAAAATTTCAGAAGAAGAAGTGTATGTTAGAGAACAAGATTTTATAAATAATTTAGTATACTTCCCAATCGAAAAGTATGTAAAAAAAGTACAGTTGAATGGATATAAATATACTTCTTAGAAAGCGTCAGCTTTTTGCTGCCTAATAAATGAGTTGTAAAAGTAAAAAAATTGTTGTGACGTCTTTAACTACAAAAGGTAATTTTAAAGGCGGATGTTTAAAATGCGGACAAACGGGATCGGGTTTTCTGAATAAAGTCATTAGTAATTTACCTTTTGAAATGCATTTACCCGGCCATAATTTTACTGGGCCGGGAACACAGTTATTATGGGGGAAAACACGATTAAATCCAGATTTAACGTATAAAAATTCGTCTAAACCTGTTAACAGAGTAGATGAAATTGCATATAAACATGACAAATGTTATTTAGAAAATAAAGATACAAAAAGTAGAAATGAAGTATGCGATAAGAATATGATTGATGAATTAGATAATATTCAAAATCCTACGATTAGAGAAAGAATTGAAAGAGGAATTGTAAAACTGATTATTAAAGCTAAAAAATCTTTTGGTATGGGAAATACACAGATCTATTGTTTAAAATGTAAAAACTACACAGAAACAAAAGATGTTAAAAATGCAATGTCTAAAAATAACAGGCCAATGATGAAAGGTATTTGTTTAGATTGTGGTTCTAAAAAGAGTGTTTTTTTAGGAAAACCTTAGGTCCTAAAAATATCTTAGAAAAAATATATTATCATCCTGAAGTTGGTTATTGTGGGATCAATGAATTAAAACGGAAAACAGGTTTTAGTCAAAAGCAAATTACAGATTTTTTACATAGCCAAGATGTTTATACCAGACATAAGCCTTTAATTCGTAAATTTAAACGAAGACGCATTTATGTCAGTCATATCGATGATCAATGGCAAGCAGATTTATTGTTTATCAAACCTTTTAGTAAATATAATAACGGAACTAATTACTTATTGACAGTGATAGATGTATTTAGTAAATATGCTTGGGCTATTCCGATAAAAAGAAAAACTGGACAAGAAGTAACGGAAGCATTTAAAAAGATATTTAAAGAAAGAATTCCTGAAAAACTGCAGACGGACAAAGGCACAGAATTTTTAAATAAGTTAACTTTAAAGTTGTTTAAAGATCATAATATTCAGTGGTTTACAACTGAAAATGTTGAAATAAAATGTTCTGTAGTCGAACGTTTTAACAGGACAATTAATAAAAAAATTAGAACCTATCTAGCGGCCAACAATACTAAAAGATATATAGATGTTTTGGACAAATTAGTTAAAAATTATAATAATATCAAGCATAGGGCTATCCAAATGACACCTAACGAAGCGAGTAAGGAAGAAAATGAATCTGAAGTTTATAAAAATTTATACGAAGAAAAAATAATAAGAAAACCGAAATTCAAGGTTGGCGATAGAATAAGAATTTCGAAATACCAGACTGCTTTCACCCGCGGATACCAGCCTACTTTTACGGAAAAAATTTTCATAGTTTCAGAAATATTAAACACTGACCCTATTACTTATAGAATAAAGGATTTGAATGGAAACGAAATAAAAGGAACTTATTATGAGCCAGAATTTGTTAAATATAATAAGAAAGATAACTTGTTTAAAATTGAAAAAATATTAAAAAAGAAAGGCAATAAATGTCTTGTAAAGTGGTTAAATTATTCCGACGAATTCAATTCTTGGGTTGATGAAAAAGATATCAAGTCTTATAGAATAAAGGATTTGAATGGAAACGAAATAAAAGGAACTTATTATGAGCCAGAATTTGTTAAATATAATAAGAAAGATAACTTGTTTAAAATTGAAAAAATATTAAAAAAGAAAGGCAATAAATGTCTTGTAAAGTGGTTAAATTATTCCGACGAATTCAATTCTTGGGTTGATGAAAAAGATATCAAGTCATTTTAATTTTTAAACGAGAAAACTATATCGTGATCTATTTTTAAAACGAGTAAAAAAACTACATCGTGATCTATTTTTAAAATGAGTAAAAAAACTACATCGTGATCTATTTTTAAAACGAGTAAAAAAACTATATCGTGATCTATTTTTAAAACGAGTAAAAAAACTACATCGTGATCTATTTTTAAAACGAGTAAAAAAACTACATCGTGATCTATTTTTAAAACGAGTAAAAAAACTACATCGTGATCTATTTTTAAAACGAGTAAAAAAACTACATCGTGATCTATTTTTAAAACGAGTAAAAAAACTACATCGTGATCTATTTTTAAAACGAGTAAAAAAACTATATCGTGATCTATTTTTAAAACGAGTAAAAAAACTACATCGTGATCTATTTTTAAAACGAGTAAAAAAACTACATCGTGATCTATTTTTAAAACGAGTAAAAAAACTTCCGTCTATCGTCTAGAATAGATAATTAAAATTTTTAAAGAATTTTACACATATATAAAATTTTTTTGGTGGTGTTTTTACACCACGATCACAAATGATCTATGTTTGCGAGCGTTTACCGCCACTCCAGGGACAACACAAATGTGATCCGATCACAAATGATCTATGTTTACGAGCGTTTTTGCTACTCCAGTGACAACACAAATGTGATCCATTCCTACAACATTCACATAACCAACAACATCAACTCATAATTATTTAAACATAATTAGAGAGAGTTTATCTATGTTTACCCCCTCCATAGCTCTTCTTACATCAACTCTAATTACTGAAACTATATAATTAGAGAGAGTTTAGCTATGGAGGGGGGAGCTCTCATCTGATCTCTGATACGCAACTTTATCGACTGTAATATCGATAATGACGTCATTATCCCCACAAATTTTAGCAAAATGCCCCCAATCGACTACGCACCAAGCGCTAAGAAATATAGGGGGCTACTTCACGCTTGGTGCGTATCGATCGGGTTTTTGCCTGGGGCTCGAACCTGCAACCTCCGCATCCGATGAAGAATGCCGTTAAAGTCGCAGTATCTTAACCACCATACAGATGAGAGCTCAGGGTGGAAACCTTTTTTAATATATATAACTATTAAACTACCGTACTTAGGTAAAATAAGTATTTCGCGAAGAAAATATTAAGGATTTGGACTGTAATATAGTTCAAAGGATGTTTTCGATTTATTATTAAAATTTAAATTATCATCTTCTTCTAAGAAATTATAAGTCTTTATTAATTCGCTAATGTATAATTATTTTTTCTTTTTCGTCAATTCTGGTCTCTTAATTGCTAGAAATGTATCAGAATAAATAAATTTCAATATAACATCTTTGTGACAATAATATAGTTAAAAGATGTTTGGATTTATTATTAAAATTAAAAAATTATCATCTTTTTCTAAAAAATTATAAGTCTCTGGCCTATTCTTAAATTTTCTTTACATAGAAACAATAAAAACTGAAATTTAATATTACATTAACTGAATTACTATAATATTATATTAACAGAAATCAATAATGTATTAGTATTCTTTGGGCATATCATTCCATGAATGAATCCATTAGACAGCGAACAATATTCATCCGTTTTTGTTTCTATTAAATTAAATTAAATTAAATATACATATCGTATGATACATTATATATACAATTCCTATACAAATTAAATAAAATATCAGAAAAATTCTTATTAATTCCTGCATTTTTTCTTTCAAAAATGAAGGAATACACCATAAATTCGTTCCTTGTACAATCGAAAAAATTTTATAGTGCTACCATCTATTAACAGTTTTAAGAAGCTCACAGTCAAACTACTTTTTAATACTTCCGTCTTTCAAGAACGACGAAATTCAAGGCCTTTACCGCTACGAGTTGTGATAAAAGATTCAAAGACTGATTACAGATATAAAAGCCTACGTATCGCTGGAACATAAATAGAAATAAATATTGATAAAGGGGGTTATATATTTCATTTTAAAGGAAAAAATAATGACAGCTATTATGATTATGAAGTAGAAAAAGCTTAATCCTGCTATTTGTTTTAAATCTTACAATAATCGGATAGACCATTTATCGAACTATGAAATTTTCAAACTCTCTAATTAATATTTACTGAATATATCGGTTTTAAGTACAAATTTCTTTTCTGTCAATGACGTGTTCATTTCGACACGTCAAACTTTTTTTAATTTTATCGAACTACCAGAATAGTATTGATAATTGTAACTAAAAAGAAAGAATCGGTTAGCTATTAAAACATAGGATAAAAATCATTTAACTTTTATTTCAGACTTCAATATAATGATTCATATTAACCCAGAGGAAGGTTGTTTATTAGCATTTCGTAGACTATTCAAAAATTGTGTCAGTCGCTATATATTAGCCTTTGATGCATCATTATTATTTAATCTGTCTAAAATTTGATCGGTAAATATTAGCATTTCGCAAATCATGATTATTTAATCGGACAATAATCGTTACAATAGGCAACTGTCAAATTTTTTCATAAAAAGTCGTAAAATAGTAGGATTATAAAATGTGTTCAAAAATATACATATTTACACGAATCAGTCATACTTTTTGATGGAAATCGTCACAATAATCGATATTTTAACAAACAACTTTTTTGATCAAAATCTTACAAAAATCGTTAAATATTTGCGTTTACTGGAATATAAAAAGTGTCCCAAAGTAGGTACCATATACTACTCATGTAAGCAACGTCCAACAGGTGATAAATTCGACTTTTCAGAGAAGTATAAGCACAACTCCTTTTGAATTGATGTTTGGTACTAAAATGAAATTAAAAAATAACATTGAAATTACTAGTCTTCTGAATGCTGAAATACAATCTGATTTTACAAATAATCGCGAAGATATGACAAAAAATGCTAAAAAACAGATTTTAAAAGTCCAAGAAGAGAACCGTAAAACTTACAACCTCAGACGAAAGAAAGCTAACAAATTTAAGATTAATGATGTGGTTGCTATAAAACGCACACAACAAGGTCCAGGTTTGAAGTTAAAACCAAAATATTTAGGTCCGTACAAAGTCATAAAAGTAAAAAATAATGACACCTACGATGTAAAGAAACTTGGATTCAACGAAGGACCCATGGTCACCAGTACATGTGCAGAGTACATGAAGCCGTGGACGGACGAAGCTTAAAAAAAAAGAATTTCACCGATTGTGACACTATACCAACTATGACAAACCTCTGGACTGACAACTAATAGAATTTTAACTTTATTCTCGAAAAGACGAAAAGACGTAAGGTAAAAGAAGATGAAAAGACGTATGAAAGAAGACGAAAAGACGTAAGATAAAAGAAGACGGAAGACGTAAGAAAGAAAAGACGAAAAGACGTAAGGTAATAGAAGATGAAAAGACGTATGAAAGAAGAAGACGAAAAGATGTAAGATAAAAGAAGATGAAAGGACGTAAGAAAGAGAAGACGAAAAGACGCGAAAAAAAAAATATATGAATTTTTTTCAAGAAATAATCTAAGCTTTGATAAACAATTTGAATGATGACTTCTTTTTTTCAATTTAGACTTTGGATGCTGCTGTGTTTTTTTTTCTTTATCTTTTCAGATGATCCAGCTGCTGTTTCCAGCCAACAAGAATACATTCGAGGACGAATGTCTCATCAGTATGGCCGAAATATGGGAAATCTCCTCCACTATTAGATCTGCATATTATTTTCTACGCATCGCAACTCTGATGAACAGGCTCTCAGTGAGGCAGACGATTTTGAAGAAACTATTAATTCCTAAGAAGCCAGACGATTTAAGCGGTAGGAAAAAGAACTGAACGGAAGAGAGGAGAATGGAATGTTTTTAGTTTTAAGTTGGTGTAAAAAGAACGTAAGATGAAGACGAGTTCCCGTATAAGATGTAATTGATTAAATAGAGTTATGATTGTTTGCTTTGTAAATAGTCTTATGTAAATATCTTTTTTTGTAAATATTAACGTTTAATATAAGTCATTTAAAAGTTTAAAAACGGTGTCAGAATTTAATTTACCTCCGAGTTTATTTACTTATGTGTTCAAAAGAACTTTTTAAAGAAGAATCTCCATATATATATATATATATATATATATATATATATATATATATATATATATATATATATATATATATATATATATATATATATATAGAAAAGCTGCTAAGCTATGTTTTAAGTTAAACAAGACTCTTTAGTAAGTAATATTCGGATTTCAGAGGGGTTTTAGTTTTTTCCCTAGACTATCAAAATCAACACCCTTTCCCTACATTTCTCTAGATTACCGGTTCCCAAACTAGGGGTCACGATCCAATGGTGGGTTGCGGCGAGTGTTTTGGTGGACCGTGGAACAATCAAGATTTGTCACAAAAATATAGTATTTATTTCCTCTGTTTAAAAAACATAACAATTTTAACAGCAAATAATATTTCAAAGTAAAATACTTAAATTTCATTTTAATAAATATACCAGAGGAATATCCATACATATCCATACATCCATACATCTATACTATATCCATACATAAACTTTGAATTCCTAGATGAGGTTCTCTGCACGACGTAATGTGTGAATATGCTTTTTTTTTTTTTACTTTCTTATTTTTGGAAAAACTAAGTACAGAAACAAACTGCATGTACAAAGTGACTTAATATTAAAATTAATCAGTTTTAACCGTGGTATAAACTCCTCATCAATAAACAAAAGTGTTAGAAATTTTGCTGGCTAAAATGTACTCTTTTGATAGTAATTAAACGCCTTTTTATTTATCTTTGTAGTTTGTGCGTTGTTTTAATTATTATGCCATTTCCTCACATCGAGATTATTATTTCTCGTTTTTGTTGATAGTATATGTTTCGTACATTATTTAAAATTTTCCTTTTTCGTCGATAAAATGGTCGATAGCTTAAACAGATAATACAACAAGTTCCATACAAATTTACACCCTTATATTAAGTGGGTTGCGAAATTGTTTTTAACTTAAAGGTGGGTCGCGTACCGATAAAGTTTGGAAACCGCTGTTAGACTATCAAAGTGAAATTCCCTACATTTCCACAGATTCTCAAATTACGTGACTTGAATAATAATACCGTATTTTTATTGGCTGGCAATAAGCATGTAAAAAGAAATAGCAGAAGGCGGCAACATAAGGGTTCACATGAATGATTCCAAACATGTGGTAAAATACATAACAGGAAAAAAAGGCAAGATTTATTGACAGAAAATCGAAATAAAGTATAGCTCCGCCTTAAACTATTTCCCTTTTCCTTTTTTAGTATTTTTTGTATATATTTGTAAATATTTACGTTGGATACCCATAACGCAACTTGAAGCTCGATACGTGTAATGAATATATGACATCATCAATCATAAGGAATATTTAACACACACAGATAGGTGTACCTTTTTTTAATAATAATAATAAGAAGAAAAACAGAAGAAAAAGAATAGAAAAGAAAAAAAAATTGTTTTCATAGAAAAAGGTCGATATATTTTTAAAATTTTTAAGAATATATACCATCGTTTTTTACGCAATTTTTCATTGAAAAGTATTATTTAAAAAAAAAGAAAAAGAAAAAAAAGAAAACTACACAATCATAATTTTTTAGTGTTCTTATGCACATCTTAAATTCATTAAATACAGTGAAATAATTTTTAAGAAAGGAGGCTTTTTATAATATTTAAAAATTATATATTTTTCAAACAATATTAATATAAAAATATTACTATTAAATATGCGTTCAAACCATACTGCGAAGACGATGCTCCGCCTACTTTACATAGCTAGGTTCTAAAGGAATGCATATCATAATGACGATGGGCGGAGTTTAAATATGAAAAAGGCAGCGAGGGCGGAGTACAGATGTAAAAACATTTTAATAAGTTTCTGGCGTGTAATCCGTAAATTAATAATGATAGCTTGATATTTTGGGAAATTAGTTCACTAAAGACTAATTTCTGATAAAACAAAATCAGTAAATTACATTAAAAAGCATGAATATACTTTTAAAAAAATTATACGTTCTTATCTGTTATCGCCCTTTATTATTCTCCTTTATTCTGTCCTTTGCTGCTGTAAACTTTTTTCAAAATTATTTGCGATAAGAATCCATAATAATAATAATATTAATACTGGGATAAGGAAAAAAAACTCGACTAAAGTAGAAATTTGCATAATTTTAAAGAATTGTTGACTACTATTATGACTAATACCACGGCCAAACTCGGAATCTTAAAATGACTACAGTCACCGGTAGATGGCGTGAATACAGACTTTAAAAAAAGATTATTAAATGATACTTTTACACACAAATATACGAAATGGTTATATTATAAAAGGTATAGATTATACATGTATATTCTGTTTCGGTGTTTTGTATACTGAAAACAGGAAGACTGAAAGATTTGAAATAAAATAAATAAATACAATGCGTTAAGTATAAGCGATTAATAAAATAAATTAAATAACACTCTATATAACATGCAAAATAAAGATTTTAAATTAATTTTTCCATTTAATTACATTTAAATTCTTGATTCCTTGACAGACTGAGAATTCTGACCATAAAATATATAATAATATTTTTTAATAATATTTAACAGTTTCAAAATATTCAGAAAATTAAAAAAAGAAAAAACTTTTTCAAAAACCAAACTCTTCTCAAATCAGGATAACTTTTTAAATAATTGAATTATTTTTGCACCAGACTTTGCATGGAAAAAATAGATGATAAAGTTGATAGCGGACAACTTTGGAACAACGAAAATGAAACGTACGGGGAAATAAATAATAATAATAATGATAATCAGGTTTTTATCATGTTTAGGGAAAAAAAAGAAAGAAAATATTAAATCAAATATTTGAATTTTATGCAATTATAGTATAAGAAATATAATTTAAAAAATGTTTACACAATATTAAAATAGTAAGAAATTTCGACAATATCCGGCAATCAACTCATAAAGCTGTTATCAGATTCACGAACTTTATGCGCGACAAACTTTTCAGGCGAATTTACCCCTAACTTTTTGCCGTTCGAAGAGAGAAAAAGGTTACAATTGTCTTTGAAAAAGTTAGAAGAAAAGCAGGAAAAACAGTGCTACTAGTACCAGCCGTTAATATTTATCGCCTATTCGTATCAATCGCTTATCTCTGATTCGTTGAAATGTTCGATGTTGGATGAAAAATCTCGGCTAGCTCAGACTCTTTTGGAATTGCGGAAAAAAGTTGGGGAGGCATTGCTGTTTGCTATCACACTAAGTGTTGGGAGGGTATTTCGCAAAAAGTTGGAGGAAATCAAGTGTTGGTTCAAAAGTCTTTCGAAATGTTGGTGAATCTGACAGCAGCTTAACGAAACATTTTTTTTTTCCAAAATATAGATTATTTTTGTACGATTATTAATCAATTAATAAAATATAGAAATGCAGTAGGATGTATGTACATTGCAAATATTTTTCATTAATCTGGCTGTTATATGTGTTGATCGGAAATATTCAAGATTTAGAAAAATAAGAAAGTCGCATATAAAATTAAATATTTTAACTCTGGACATTCATAGTGTAAAACTGGATGATAAAATTAAAAGGATATTATAAAGGATATTATCATAATATCAACAAAATAAGCAAGCCGGCACACAAAGAACCGGCAATCAACTTATTTCGATTTATATATATATATATATATAATAGACATTGATATTTACATGATTCTAAAATACTCAGAAAATATATGTCTTTGCATTGTCAACAATTTTTAATACATTTGGCCACTTTATGTATTGATCTGAAATATTCAAGCATATCGAAAAATGGTAAAATTATATGTAAAATTACATATTCAGTTCTAGACAATTATGGTGTAAAAGTATACTATTAAAATAAAAATATATTTACGTGTTAAAAAAAGGGGGGGGGGGAGAACCTTTTAAAAATCAATGCATATCACTTTTTTTTTTTTTTTTAACAACATGAATATTTACACGATTCTTAATTATTTAGAATAGAATGTACACTGCGAACGATTTTCAATACATTAAAATTTTATATGTGCTAATCTTAACTATACATGCATATAGAAAATTACACAATAAAATATAAAATTAAAAATTCTAATTCCGGGCAGTCAGGTTATAAAAACATATGATAAAAATAAAAATATTTTTACATGTTTTATAATCTATATAAAAAAATAAGGAAGTCTTTTCTCGAAGATGTGGCATTCAAATCATATAATTTTTCTCAAAGAAAGATAGAAAGAAAAAAAACATGGTTATTGGTACGTTTTTTAATTACATTTCCAGTAAATTTAAATATTGTACGTGCTGATCATGATAAGAGGACGTAAAAAACTAATAATAATACTAAATAAATAATAATAATTTTTTCTAAGTTTCATTATTTTAAAAAATCGGCGTGATTTTTTTTTTTTTTTTTCATTGTGAAAGAAGAAGAAAAGGAGACTCAGTTTGTACTCCAAATCTGAAAGATATTCACTAAAAGAAATTTCTGGAATTTTTTAGGAAATCGTAAGTGCAGTTTGGAACACGGTAAAAAAGCCGTTTTTTTTTTTCTCTAAAAAAATTAAAAATTGCAATTTTAGATAAGTTGTACTCAAAAAAAACACAAGCGCGCGAGATAAACTCTTGATTTGGTACAGTAAAAGGGCCCCATCGATTCCCCGAAATCAAAGGTGTTTCGACTTTTTCTTGCAACCGTATAAGAAGTACGGGGAATCGAAATCGAGTTTGGCCGTGGTCTGAGAGATAGTTTTCAAATTTCATTCGTAAATTTAACGGACCAGCTCAAAGCCAATTACTAAAAGTCTATTATTATATGTATAGGTTTTCCTTATATTTTTTGTGCCTTAAAAGTATTTTTAAGAATTCATTTTTTCAACAAGTATGTTTATCATTAAATAGACGCTTCAAATGGGGAAATAAATAACTGCATTTCAATGCTCAAATAAAAGTAACTTATGTCAAAGGAAAAAAATGAACTGCATATTTAATTAAAATTTACAAACAAGTTTTAAAAGTTTTTGAATATTTTAAAATCCTTACTATTATTTTAATATTGATATATCTGCCGAATATTCTTTAAAGATTTTCATATGTATATAACTGAAGTCCGCACATGGATTTTTAGATTACACATTAACATAATATTTAATTTTATATTTTTTATTATTTTATTATTAATACTTTTACTAAAACAATGAAATCTAACACATTTTCATATACTTTCATTTTTAAATATATATTCAGTTCGGTGCTAAATTGCACAGCGATTAAGTATAAACAAATTCAAGCTCCTCCCACACTAATAAGTAAGCAAAAATATACTTGCGAATCCTTTAAAAACACGTCATGCACGGCTCTTTATATTCATCTTAAATTCCCTTTCCTTAAATGAATTGAAAACATTCTTCGCTATATTCTTAAAATAATAATAACAGTGATAAATATTAATATATTTTTTCTGTGACTACCCATAACATTTCATTTTAAATTATGACATCATAAGCTAGTAAATTAAAAAAAAAGAATAATAGAAATAATAGAAAAAAAAAGAGAGAGGCGAGGGGATGATATATTTTAATGCTAAATATTTAATTTAACATTGAAGTTATGTTTAGTATCTGGACTTAAGACTAGCCTCTTCTAAGTTCTAGCCGCGTTTGTTATTTATTTGTTGTTTTACTTAGTAAAATTATGTTTTTAAGTATGCATAAAATGCTATTTTTTATTATGATTACTATACAGCCAACTTTTGATTTGAACGTCTTCAATTTTTGCTTCATTTTAATAATCGCGGTAAAAACGAGTTAATCTTGATCAGGATATTTGAAAAAAAAAAAAAGTAATTACGTTGTACGCCAACTGCTTGAGAATCGCCGAGTTAGCTAGCGATCGCTAGCTAACTCGCGAACTTAAACTCTAGAATTTCTCAATTAAACTATAGAATTTCTCTTGGCTTAACTCTAGAATTTCTCAATTCTAGAAGTTCGCTACAAGCGAACTTCTCGAAGCTACACGAGCAATGAATGTACAACATAATTGCGAAAAATCGAAAAAATTGCGCAAAAATCTCTATCGCAGGGCCCGTTCCCTTTGAGGGTATATCCTCATTTTCACCTAGTTCTGAAGCTCATCGTCAAAAACATAGATATGAAGTTTGGTTCAACTCTGTGCATAACTTGGTACACTTTCAGTTGATAATGGAACAAAAATGGCTTTACAGTGCCCCCTACAGGCGGAATACGGATTATTTTTACATGACTCTTGTTTATTAAAAAAAATATAGGTATTTGTAGACTCTGAACAAAACTCAGCAGTTTAAGTGTGCTATACATATATTTTTAAATGATGGGCAACATTTATTTTATATTCTTTTGTGTCGCATTCCCATATAAGTTTATATAGTAATTTCACATGCATAAATTAATAAATAGTTCTAACGATTCCATTTGCATCTAGGATTGATACAATCTGTTCCATACCCTTTTGAAAATACAGAATGCTAATAACTCCGTTAAAAATGCAAATATTTTTATGCGTTATTTTTGCATTGAGTTAAGAATTAATTGAATAATCGAACTAGATCATAAAAAAAAATCGATTTTTTGAAAAGTTTTCAATTCCTGAGCCAACTTAATTAAACAATGTATCATAAAAAGATATGGTGAGAGAATTTCTCCCGGGGGAGCTGAATCCGTCTGAAATATTCCAAGAGGAGCCACAGCTCCCCCGGTTCCTACACCTATGGCGATAGGCCGTGATTTCGTTTCACTGTTAATTGTGAGTGAGATGGCTACTGCCGAGCAAAAGGTACTATGGGACGAGTTTGGCTGTCGCGTAGATGTTGGCCTTGCAGCAAAAAGTGGACACACAGGACATTTATAAAGTCTTAAAAAAACCTTTGAAACTTTCTCTTTTCATTTGTATAAGAATTGTTCATTTTGGACTTGTACTTAAATAAAAACACTTTTTTTTTCTTAATGGCTCAATTACATAGAATAACCCTCTACACAAAAAAACATTAAATTTGTATAAAATGTTCACTTTTATACAAGATCTTGAAACTGAGATGGAACCAACCGCACTGCATGCAGTACTAAATAAAAAGATCTAATAATGGTAATAAATTGCTGCTAGGACTCCAATGCATTGTAAAAGTTAATTCTTAATAAGAGGGAGCATTCTTCTTAATCTTTTAATAATTCTTAATGCATTTTTTTTCTTTTTTCTTATTTCAAACCAAAATTAAAAATTAAGTTCTTTGGACCAGAAATCTAATTGGCAATTAAGTAAATAAAGACTTGTAATAGATCTAAGAAGCAATATTTTGTTCAAAAGTTATAAATTTTGTCAGTTTTGAAAATGGTACAATAAATTCAAGTATAAAGAAAATTTCAAGCAATTAAAAAATGAAATTTTTTGCTAATTTACTAGATCAGACCTTATCAATCCTTTTCTCTTAAGCAGTCCTTCCTTTCGATTTTTAATTTGCAGCACCCCCATTTCCCATAAACTCGCCCTTCTCCTCATTTACTCAACGAGATAACGCAAACAAACTTTTTTTGGGGGGGGAGGGGGGGCGACAGCTTTGGTATTCTCCACCAATCCGCAATCTTGTTTTTAAATATATAAATAACTGATAACAAAAATCACAATAAAGCATTTTTAAATGCTATATTCACGGGAAGGAGGGAATCGCAATGGTCAAACGGTAAAAAACTTTTAAATAATAAAGCAAGGCGATAACTTGTTTTTAAATATTGACGTGTATTTTGAGATTATATATGTCTGTATATATTTCAAACTATTTTAAATAAATTTGACCATTATATGCGTTCATGTGAAATATTCAAGCATACGTAAAAATTACAAATTCTAATTTTGGACAGTCAGGGACTACAAGTATACGATTAAAATAAAAATATATTTACCTGTTTCATAATAGTTAAAAGAAAAAATAATAATAAGTAAGCTTTTTCGCCAATATCCGGGAACCACCTCATATCGATATTTTTTCCCTAAAAAAAAAGGCATGGATATTTACATAATTTGTAATTATTTAGAAAAATTATACATAAGTACATTGCAAACGATTTTCAATAAATTTAACCTTTATATAAGTGTCAATTTTAACTAAACAAGCATATAGAAAAGTTACATATAAAATTAAATATTCTAATTCTGGACAGTCTTGGAATAAAAGTATGTGATAAAAATAGATATGCTTGTTTCAATATATATATTAAAAAAAAAAAAAAAAAAAGGAACACGGTTTTTAATTATTTAGAAATATATTTATATGTGTGTACATTGCCAACAATTTTCAGTAAATTTAACTATTGTAAGTGCTGATCATGAAATACAGGGAAACAATAGATAAATAAAAATTAAGTTTTTTTCCAGATTTTTTTTTCTTTTTTTTTACAGTTTGTATTCCAAATCGCAATTACAGCAAAATTACACCTAAGAAAATACAAGCGTACAAGGCAAATTCTTCATTAGACCCAGTGGGTTCAGCCCCACCTATAATTCTCCAAAGCGAAATTGATTCCCCGAAAACAAACAGATAACGCCTTTTTGTTAGGGCAGTATAAGTGGAATTGAATTTGGCCGTGGAAAAACGCCCGTTTTTATCATCATAGAAGAGTAAAAACAGCGAGTTCGGTCTCCGGTGTGGAATTTTTTCCCCCGTTTAGTTACTTGTACTAAATTTTAAATATTTATCAAGCATGAAGAACCTGATTTCATGATAAGCAAGAATACCTGTGCTAGATCAACAAATGGCCTTATTAAATAATTATTGTTTACTCATTAAATTAATCTGGTGTGAAATTTTATTTTTATTGTTCATATGTTTTTTAAGGATTTTGAATTCTGAGGGTTTGTTGGAGATATTTCCATCTTCTTTATTGCTAAATATCATTAAAATAAATAAATAAACAATTATAGCAAGATAGTAATGGACTTTCTTTCGAATATTTCTGTACATAATTTATAGCGATTGTTAACTTGCGAGTGATGTGATTTTAAAAAAAGCTTTTTAAAATCTGCCTTTCGAATTCTTAAACAAACTGAAATGTGAAGCGATAATAGTGCTTTTACTATAGAGAATAAAATAATTCGCATTACAAACAATTATTTATTTATTTATTTATTTTATTACTTTCCTTATTTTGGGGTTTAACTCTATTTGTAATCGTATATCTAGGAAATGGGAAATATTTATATTGAATTTTATTTTTTCACTCTAGTTACTAGGTGTCGAAGACACCTTATGTTATTTAGATCAATGCGAATGTGCTGCGTATGAAATAATTAAATATTATATTTTGTTATTATTATTAGCAGTAATTAAATTAATTTTTAAATATTATACTAAATGTCTTTTTGAAGCATAATAATAATAGGTATAGAAATAAATTACAAACGTGGCATCGATATGAAATAGAAAAATAGGGGAGGGGTATGGAAGAGTTGAGGAACCGATTTCCTAAAAATCCTACGACATGCAGGCATTAGCCGCACACGCAAATATTAGCAAAATTTCTCTTGCTTTTCTCACATAATTCAACTACAAATTTGCACGCAACAAAATAATCTACATGATAGCATTTATTTAAAATATTTGAATAGTTTTTTGCGCCTTTCAGAATATTTACTATATATGCTGTAGTTTACTTTTAAAATATATTTATCGCATTTTATAAAGATATTACTATTATTATTGTTGATATTGTCTTTTTAGGTGCGTTCGTAATTATGTAAATACATAGCACCTATTGTTGTCGTTCAGTCTGCCCGTCTGTCTGTCCGCATGTAACAACTCAAAAACTACCCAACTGAATCGTTTGAAATTTTAAATACATAATTATTACATAATTTTGTCGAGTCATTTCAAATTTTATGAAAATCGGATGAATAGATCAATTACAGGGGCAATCAAAAGTATTCCATTACATTATGGTCAATGGGGAAAAAGCTTCAAATCCATTTAAATCGTTTGAAATTTAAAATACATAATTATTACATAATTTTGTCGAGTTATTTCAAATTTTATCGAAATTGGATGAATAGTTCAACTACAGGGACAATCAAAAGTGTTCCGTTACATTACGGTTAATGGGGAAAAATCTTTCAAATACATTTTAATGGTGTTACACTCATTCGAACGTAATATAATTGATATGCATCTATAAAGTAAATATTATAATATACATTTTGCGTAATATGTGGTGCAAAGAATATTTGTTTTTGATTTACAAGGCCATACAAAAGTATTCCATTGCATAATGGTAATGGGAGAACATTGTTTGGTGCGCATTTTAATTGTAATTATTTACAATTTTATAAGATTGATATATGAGAGCGATATTTTTAAAACTTCGTTATCGTATGAACGCACCTCATTTGCTACGCTTCACGTGCAATTTCCAACTTTTTTTTTTTTTTTTTTTTTTGGTTTTAATATCAAATTTGAGCGCCTAATTGAGTGCTTAGTGCGGCTTAGTGACATTGACTCTGAAACTATTGTACGCTTACTCCTAGGGATCGATAGTGAACCAGGTGGAGCAAATCGATGACCGGACGGGTAAATGTAAAGTTTTCAAACATCTACAATTTTATATAGAACAGCAATACCTTTTGAATAACTTTGTTTTGAAAATTCATTTTGAATTTCCTGAGTTTGACCATTTACTATTCAATGTATAGATAGAGGGGTTTGAAGTTATTTAATTCGTTCATGATATATGTGTAAGAGCTGGGACACATGAATACGGTACTATTAAAGATAGAAACCATAAAAATAAAGAAATAAAAGAAGCACACAAAACCTTAGTTCCATAAATAAAGATTCGCAAATGGCTATTTACATGGGAACTTGTCCTGTCTATCATCGTTATTCACATAGAACTGAAGGTCATTCATATGTGTATGCGTAATGCATATGCATATTTTCGCATAAATAAAAGAAAATTCTTAGCTTCGTCAATTTTAATTAAATACCTTAATTGAAAAAAGTACACTTTTTTCTTTATGCAGGACAAAACTCTTTTATATAACTTTAGCAATTTGTTATATTACTTTAAGATGAATTTAAAAATTTCAATTTATGGAAGAATTGGAAATGGGAAAAGAAACTAAATGTTTTCCTATTTAATGTATGGATTTGGGACCCCTTATGGTCTGGGGCTCATGGGCAAAGTCCCGATTTGCCCATGCGGCAATAAGGGCCTGCCTTTAGTTTCGAAAAGTTTGCTTAGCCTTATGAATAGAAGAGCTATTGCTGGGATAAAATAAGCCATTGTTCTAAATTACTGGTTGCCAAAAATCGTAATATGTGACGGACATGAAATTTCGCATGGAAATAGTTACATTAGTTATATTCTTTCTTCCAAGTATTTTGTCCTACCCTTGTTTTGTTAAAGAAATCAATAAATAAATAAATTTAAAGGGCATACCGGATAAGCATTGGAAACATGCATGTCAAAATAATTTCCTGGCTTTTTTTCCAGGTGTATCTACCTATCTGAGAATGCTTTCCCTCTATTCTCATCTTATAAATATTGATATTTCATGTGATACAAATGTTTTTTCGATTTTTTAAAAACCTCATTTTCTTAAAAACTACCATACCGAATTGCATGCCATTACATGCCTCATATAGACATCAAAGATGCATGACTGGGAATTTTTGTATAATTTTCTAATTCTAAAAGATGTCTAAAAAAGCGATTGAAAAATTTACAAAAATAAAAATCATATCTTTTAGTTGTCCTAAAATTACACCATTTTCTTGTAAAAAATAATCCTCATATGTACCCGCTTATTATACATAAATACCGAAAGTTTTCGTCGGTTATTACATAAAAATATCTAAAAAAGTATGAATAAAAATTATTAAAATTCATTTAAAAGCATTATTTGGGGCGAAGCTTCTCAACTACGAAATCTAAAAAAATTTTGGAAAGATGGCAGCAGACGATGTATTGACTGGTGTATTTTAGATTTCATTAAAGATATAGACATAGGCCATAATTTTCAACACTGTCGATACGATTTCGATATCGAAAACGAATAAATAAATAAATTATAGTAAAAAAAAACTGTAGAAAAATTAGCAGGAGTTTAAAATATTATAAATACATATTAAATTATTTGCGAATATGTCATAAACTTATGAGCAAATACGTAGTCAGGTTCAATGCTTTAGGCCTTACTTTCAAGAACAGTGACTTTTGTGGGAGAAACAGCTTATACTTCATAATGTCTTACATTTTTTTATACATAAAATTAATTTAAAAAAAAAAAATAAGACAGTAAATGTCAGTGTTAAATTCAGATACTTTTCTCCGGGAGTGACTTCCGTAGCTCCAGGGGGGGGGGGGGAGAAGATAGATATCCAGGGGGGGCGGAAATTGCACTTTTTGAGCATTGAAAACCAAAAATCTCAAAATTTCCGGGGGGGGGACATTTCATTGCTGCGGGGGTAATGTCCCCCCCGGGCCACCCCCTGAATTCAACACTGGTAAGTATACGAAAACAAAGATAGAAAAATGAAATTAATCATAGTCTCTGTCATCTTCAATCACAACAGATATGCATTGATTTCTGAACAGCGTGAAAAAAAATTTCACGATCTTACAATTTTGGAAATTACCTCTTGTAAGACAGCTAAAAGATTGTTGCTGTCAATGTCAAGTGAGAGCAGCAGCAATTGTTTTCATGCCATTTACGCAATCGCAAAAATGTTTTAGGATTTTTTTAGGAAACAATAAATAAAAATGAAGGAAATTTTCAGTAAAGTTAAAATATGTAATGAAAACTTTCGTAATTCGATACCGTTTCTTTTGTAGTACTGCGTTTTTCTACATTTTGCACATATGAAATTTCCAACTGATAAATTCTTGTCAGTCGATATTGAAAATAATGCAATTTCTTCCTCTGTCTTTTTCTTTTTTCTTTTTCCTGAAGCCACAAATATTTTTCAAGAAACTTCCACAAAAATCACATTTCGGATTATGATTCTTAGATGACATCATAAGAAATAGAAATCATTCGCGACAATAAATCTGTTTAAATTATAAATAGAAGTTCTCTTATACGTTCATTAAAACATTTCAAAAATATATATTTTCTAAAACACACCCAAAATATATATTAAAATATTTAATTGCTAAAAAGGACGTTAAATGTTAATAAAATACATTAAAAGATCTTAATAATTTGACATGTTTCGATTGAATTTACTCAATCATCATCAAAAAAACAAAATATACAAGTAAACAAAAAGATGAAAAAAGACAATAAACTCTTTTATTTTATCATTTTTTTATTGTCGTTTTCCATCTTTGTGTTTTCTTGTATATTTTGTTTTTCTCATGATGATTGAGTAAATTCAATCCAAACATGTCCTTTTTAGCAATTAAATATTTTAATGTATATTTTGGGTATGTTTTAGAAAATATGTATTTTTGAAATAAATCTGTTTATAATCGCGGCGGTGAACTATTACTTACATATATGCATTTAATATGATGGTAAATAGGTCATATCGCTCGATGAGAAAACTTGAAACTATTAACTATTATTATAATTTATAAAAACCGTGGAAAATTATTTTTTAAACTGATTGTAATCACTGTGCTTACATTTCGATATTGTAGAATACAAAAATATCTTTATCTATTGTTGTATACGACACAAATAACACATTTTGATATCGAAATATTATTGATAGCATTAAGAATGATGCCCATGTGTTTATTAAAATTTGAAATACAGCGATTCTGTAATTGTTGATTTCAAAAATACTGCGGGTGTGGAATATTAGTAACTCCGCCCCAAATAACGCCTTTAAAGGAATTTCAATACCTTTTATATTTTTTAGCAAATATTTATGTGTAATAACCCAACGCAAACTTTCGGAATCTATATGGGTGATTCTCAAAATAGAGGACAATTTATGTCTTTCAGCATAAAAAAAAAAAAAAAAAAAAAAAAAAAAAAAAAATTGAGAGGTTTTCTTTCATGTTTTTATATTTAGATATGTTTTTCTTAATATTATTCATTATTTGCACTCAAGAATTACTCACTTTTTAGTTAAAAACACCTTAAAATAAAAGAATAAAGATTCAAAATGTCATTAGCATGGATGTCCACAGCAGCTGTGCCTTGTGTATACTAGCATTTTTCAAGAGTTAATATCATGTTTGTAAAATAAACAAATGTTATCCTTTCTTTATATTAATCAAGGAGAGGATTTATCCAATAAATTTATTTTTAAAAATAAAATTATAGTACATAAAAAAAAGAATTAAAGTTTGTCCTCCATATTCGATTTTCAAAACAAGGTCATACTAAAACAGCTGGTTATTAATCAAAATTTCATTTTCACGTATGACAATAATTTGAAAATATAAAGTTTCTCCATGGCAACAAGTAGCCATTTTATCCCATCCAGAAAATGGAAGCATGTATTGTATTTTAAGAATAGAAGTTAAATATTAGGGGCGTACATCAATTGTATGTCATTAGAATGGATAATAATTATCATGTTTATTTTATAGTTAAAATTTTTATTTTATTTATTTGCATAGAACTTTTGTGTTTTAAAAAGCCCCAGAAAGGACTATTGCATTGTGATTATATTATGGCTCATAATCTTATTTAAATTAAAATTTGTCATTAGCATGGACAGATATGAGTGTCATTAGCATGGTTTTTCTCTCCATGCTAAAGACTCCTATGTACATAAATATAACCAGTGCTTATATTGTATCCTTTATAAAGTTTAATTTTACGTATAAATTTAGGTATTACATTTATTATCCCTAAAATATGCATTAAATCTGTAGGAAAATCACTAAGACAGCTTCTTACATTGTTAGTGTCAGAATGTTGCTCATGTAACAAAGTTTGCTCTTTAGTAATGTTTTTATTCTCCTTATATGCATGTATGTAAAAATGGAAACCATTTGCTGAAAAGGAAGGCTAATAAATATAGAAAAAAATATTTAAACAGGAAGAAAGTAAAAATTTCATAATATATTTATTCCATGCAATTTGTTTTGTCATTAGCATGGCTCAAAAAATAATTTTTTTTTTTAAAGTTAATTTTTAAATATTTAGCTCTGCTGACTACATGGAAAGTATACCTAATACTATATTAACAACACCCATTTTTTTCAGAAATTTTGCTAACAGTAATTTTTTTAAGATTTCATTTTTGAAATCGTCCCCTATTTTGAGAATCACCCATATATAGTATACGGGCACATATACTTATTTTTTTTTTTACTGGAAAATGGAAATTTTCAGATAATTATAAGATATGACTGTTATATATTTTTAATTTCTTATAACTTTCTCACACACTTTTTATGATCAGAAAATCATACAAAGATTCCCAGTTATGCATCTTTTGTATCTATATAAACTCAATTAATCGAATGAAATTGGGTGTAGGAGTTTTTAAAAAAATTAAATTTAATAAAAAAAAAAAGAAAAAAAAAGAAAGAAAGAAAGAAAAAGAAAAGAAAATCTGAAAAAAGTCTTTGATACAAACCATGAGTTTTCGATATCGAAATAATATCGACAGAGTTGAAACCTATACTCTTAATGAAATCTAATATACATGAATTGACACATTGTCTGCTGACTTTGTTCCAAAGATTCCTCGGATTTCGCAGCTGCGTAGCTTCACCCAAATGATGCCTTTAAATGAATTTTAACAAATTTCATACATATTTTTGTAAATGTTTATATGTAGTATCCAACGCAAACTTTCGGAATTTATATCTAATACGCGGGCACTTATGAGGAATTTTTTTACTAGAAAATGGTAATTTTCCGACAATTATAAGATATGATTTTTATATTTCAAAAAATTTTAATCATTTTTTCACACACTTTTTATAATCAGAAAATTATACAAAAATTACCAGTTATGCATCTTTAATGTCTATGTAAACTCAATAAATCACATGTAATTCCGTGCTGTAGTTTTTGAGAAAATGCGGTATTTAAAAAATCGAAAAAACATTTTTATCTCATAAAATATCAAGATTTATAAGGTGTTAATAAAGGAAATACATTGTCAAATATGCAGGCACATCTGGGAAAAAAATCAAGAAATTTGATTAAAAGGCATATTTCCAATGCTTATCCGGTTATGACTTTTATAACAACGTGAGCGAGCGTTTGCAGTCATTGAAAAAATATTCAAAAGAGCCGAAGAATTTCCATAACCCAAGTCCACTCAAGCAAATGAAATACGTTCAGGTAAAAAGTAAGTAAACATTGATTCCTAAATTCATTTATTCTATCAATATGAATTTTTAGCATATCTTTTCTAGAATGAAATTACTTTGGAAAGGGGGGGGAGGCGCCCCCCCTCCCCCGATTACAATCCTCTATTCTCTAATTCATGTCTTTGTGTACATCACGTCCCCTTCCAGCTTAGGAACAGACAGATTTGAAGCTTACAAAAAATACTTTTCGAGTCAGAAAAATTCAATAGATGTGATAAAAAATAAAACTTAACATGTTGTTAGTGATGGCTGTCAATAAACGATATTTGAAATTCATGGCAATGGATCTGCAACAGACGGATTCATCGTCAGAAAAGAAAAAAAAAACACCCGGTGTCGTTCCTCTCTGTACTGTGCTGTAATGACTGAAACTTGAACTTATAGTTCAAGTTCAGTGGTTCCCAAACTTTATTGATACACGACCACCCCTAGAAAAAAAAAAAAAATAAATAAATAAATAAATAAATTCGTGACCCACTCAATATGATGGTGTATATCAGAATAGAAATTACTATGTGAGATCTATAAACTATCAGTTGTCCTATCCTACGAAATAGGCAAAATTTCCCGTACAAAGGATTCACTGAGTCAAAACCACTGTATTAATAGTAGTGTTTTTGATGGAAATTTACACCTTGTTATTCAATCAAATTATACAAATAAATACTTAAAAGATATTGCAAAAATATAGATATTATTTATTTATTTTACATGAGATCTTTTAAATGCCCACGCATTCACTTTCAAAGGAATATAAAAGAAGATAATTGATTAAAAATAGAAAACATGAAAAAAAAAAAAAAAAAAAAAAAAAAAAAAAAAAAAAAACACACAAAAACAGTCTGCGTGTATAAACAGAGTCATGATGAATTCATCGAAACACCAAGGATATTGCAACAGAGTGTAGGAATATTACATGAAATGACGTCATTACAAACAGTATCTTTATTAAGCAAAATTTCGAGGGATTCACGGATAATGGAGGAGTAATGGTTGGACGTTGAAAAAATTATTTTAGCTTTGTTAAAATTTATCAAAATATTTTCTTTTTGTTGCATTTTAGATAAGGCTGTACTTGGCTTGTTGTATTGTATATCCGAAAAATGCTCTTCCAAACTTACTTTTAATTTTTGAGAAGTCTGACCAATGTAGGATAAACTTTTTTGATGCTCTATTGTGAATGGAATCATATAAACACCTGCTTTTTCTAATTCTGGGATTGGATCTATTTTGTTATGAATAAAATCTTTTAATTTTGTCGGAGGTTTAGCTATTAATTTAATATTATATTTTAGCAAAGCATATCTCAGTCTGTCGTAAGTTGTGGTACATGTCCAAATTTGCAATTACTGAACTTATTCAAACTTAATTCTGTCATAGTCTTTTCGATACTTCTTTCTCAAAAACAGCCAAGTTCAAAAAGTATGTTCAGACAAGTAAATTGAGCTGACTCCATCAAGGAATTTAAAGCTCGTTTAGATGTTTCTGGATATTCTGCTCGCATATTTCTTCATGTGGAAATTAAGGGAACTTCTTTTGAAACATTATTTGCTGATGAAACTGTTATTTTTTTAATAGGTGAAATGCAAAATATATTTTCTTGACAGATCTCGATTCTTTCGGTGGCCCACTAAAATAGCCGCTACGGCCCACCAGTGGGTCGTGACTAGGAGTGGGCATTATTTAACGTATTAGGATAAAAAACACTGTTACTATGCTGGAACCTAATATTGCGTTAATATATTACCGAAAAGTCACTGTTAATTAAATAACATATAGTTTTAAATGGCAGCGTCTTCATTAATTTGCCTTAAGGGTGTATTCCGATCCAAACTGCCTTTTTTCAGATTTATTTTTAGATTCATTTTTGCTCTCAAATGCACCAAACTTTCAAATTCTCTTATTTAGAAACTATACAAGGTGCCGTGATTGTCAATTCCTTGATAAATGCAGAAAATGTTGCAAAAAACACTGTCAAAAATGGCGTTTTAGACCAAATTTTCCGAAGCGGGAGACCTGCTAACGAAAAAAAGGGTCACGCTGAAAAAATAATTGCTCATAAATCAAATTCTAATTAACAGCGAAAAATTACTTCACACGGCCAGAGTGAAGTCACTTCAAAAATCACCCTAGCAAGTTTCATGTTTCTACTTTTTAAAATGAGCCTGAAAATGTATCGGAAAATTTTGAGCTGTTGAAGGTGGAAAACCATTTTTTCGAATACATCCTTAATCAAAAAATCAATTTCGCACCTCTAAAATAGAACAATATTCACTAAAAATGTGCTGAACCGTTTCTTTTGAGACGATCGCACCTAATTCGCCCTATCTTTACTCTCTAGTCATAGGCAACTCTGTTAGGCGTGTGGGTCTTAAAAATTGTTTTGCATTTCATCAATCCCTTACGCAAAAATAGATAACCTACTAAGAAAAAAAAAAAAAAAAATTATTTTTGACCAAGACCATATTACAAATAAAAAGAGAAAAATTTGATTGGATTAAAAATTATATCGATATCAAAAAACAAACATTTCCTCCCCCTAGAGATATTTTACAATATTATGTGCCGGATCCCCCCTCCACCCCCGCTCCCCTAAAATGGTAACGTTATATTTGCGCAGACCATGAAATTGATTGCCATGAAATTGATATATATATTAACGTTCATTTATCTATTTATAGAAATATTTTTATCAATGGTTTAAATCGTATAAATAAATTGATTTCAAATACCGATAAAAAGATTGGCGAATTTTTTAATTGGTATGGCCAGGCTGTGAGTTATGGTTATCCTACGAGGTTTTTGAACAGGTTACTATGGGACTTCGCAAAAAGCAAGAATTTTCAGATAGCCGTTGAAAATAGGTTAATTCAAAGGATGGTTTAACTATTTATCTAACTGTTTAAGAACTGCTCACTTTCACTTGAGGTTTGGTAGCTAAGTATCGCCGACCTTTGTATCATGAACTTTTGTTTTTCAACCTGGTCATGGCGGGGTTTTGGTGAGTGTTACCGGTATAAAACTAGTTTAAACTGCACCGTGGGCCACAAGTCCGACGGCCCCGTCTTCAGTGGTTTATTTTCGTTTTTTCCTTCTTGTTATTCTATGCTCATAAGTTTTTATGATTGAGTTTGATTTTGTTTAGCGTTTGTTGTTCAATCTTTAGTAGTTTTCAAGTTTGTTCAAGAGGTATGTTAATTTTTTCTTGTTTAGCTTAATATTTTATATTTTTATCAGTTCTGTAAAATTGTATAGTATGGTGTATTTTTCGATGTATATATATATATTAGAATTTAGTATGGCATGTTCGGATTAAGAAGGAAGTGTGTAGCTTTTTTTTTTTTTTGGTTCATTTGCAGGGCCACTCAGAAGAATTCCATTAGTTTACGGCCTACGTTGAAAAATCACTAGCTATGTATTTTAATGATATTACAGTATTTAAAACATATTGAAATTGATATACATCACTGTGGTGTACTAAGTTTCTTACTAAGAATATCGTGTGCATAGAACTTATCGCTTATTTATAAGAACATACAAAAGTATTTGGGTATAGAAGAAAATTAAAATTAAATGGAACTATTGAACCTACGAACAATAATTGCTGGAAGTACGTTTTCAATAGTGGTATGCGTTTTATAGTTTAACTACTTTTTAAAAGTTACTTGGTTTCTTTAGATCATATGCAAAGTCGAAAAAATGTTCTCAACAACATCCGTTTCTTGGCTGAAATTGCTGTATGGAAATTTTCAACTGTGCTATACGTTTAACTGAACTAACTTTTAGCATACTACATGCAGTAAGCACACATGTCTGTCGATCATACACAGTGCTAAAAAAATCGTATAGTTTAACGACTATTCTTGGTAATAGCAGAAATCGTGTTTTCAAATGCATTACGTTTTTATTGTTCAATAAGACGCCTTCTTCCATATTTGTAAATTGTCAAGTTTTGTTATGGCATTCTAAATGTGTTAGAAGGTGTTTCATAATCTATGCTGTATGATTTTTTTTTTTTTTTTTTTTTTTTTTGTTAGAAATCGTGTTAAAACTCTCTTTATTATTAAGCATGGTGTCTCTTATCATTTATGAATAACTAATTTCTAAACCGTTAGTTTTAGAGTTATAGTTCCAATTGTATTAATGCTTCAAATTTTGTTCTCCTCTGCATAACATAAAAATCAATTTACATTATTTTTAAATACATAAGAAATTACAAATTTTATCCAATGCGTGGGTCCTATAAGCTTTATTTTGAAAAGTTTTTTTTACGTTCTAACATGTAAAACAAGAAAAAATTTAAATAATTAGCCGTATTAACATATATATACATATGTCACGAAGGTAAAATTATTTATTGTTACTTTAGTACTAGTAATTGTTAATGGATATAGAATATGTATGATGATTAGTTTCGTTTTAAGGATGTTTTTCTATTCAAATTTTTGGAAAATTTCAGCCTTGTAACTTTACAAGTCCAGTTTATTTGTATACTTTGTCTAAACATAATAAAAAAATCTCAAAACTGTTATCAATTAATCCTAATTTAATCTTGTAACAGGTAAAATTACACCAATTGGTACTTGGTGGGGAGTTTTAGTACTGACTGGCAGTAATTAGAATTGTAAATTAGAACATATTTCAAGATGAGAAAACTTCTTGCTTAATCAGGAATTGTATAAATCAATATGATACATAAATTAAATTTTTTAAGTTAGTTATTATTATTTTCTAAGCTAAAGCACATTATTTTTTATCACCTTGAATTAATTAGAAAATGAATTACAATTTTTGGCTCTTTTTGTGACCGCAATTTTATAAAGGGGAAAAAAAAAGATTATAATGAGTTTCAGTTTTCTTTTGCCTGGTTCTTTATGGAGATAAATTTAAAAAGAATGCAAAATTATGTACAAGGCGTTACATTTTTTTCATTTTATTTTATAACACAATAATAAATTTGACATAGGAAATTTATTTGTGATATGCGAAAGAAAATTAAAACACTCGAGGGCAGGAACATTTTTAATTGTATTTATGAAATATTTGCAAATATTTCCAGTTAATTAAAAATGAACAATAATTTTACAAAGACTAAATAAAATATAATTGCATTATTTAAGTTAAAGAATTTAGAAATGTGTAATTTATATCTTTGTAAGATTAAATTGTGCTCCAAAAAGAATTGAAGATATTTAATAAAAGGATGAAATAATGAAAAATATGCGGCTAAAGTTTTAGGATTTTCGAAAATTTTTAGAATTTTGTTTTAATTTTATTTTTTTTAACACAAAATGAAAATTGCTACTTATTATCAAATATTATATTTTATGACGCCGCAACAAATATTAAGATAATGTATTCAACAGTTTTCAGAATTGAAACTTTCTTCTATCTTAGTCCTGTTAATATTACCAGAAAACTGCAGTACAGCAGTACCACCGGTTAAGTGACTTACACCAAAATATTAATCAGCAACAACTTATGCTAAGTTCTAACAGAATCTGAAGTTTGACGAAAATTAGTGCGTTAGTTTTTGAGATAGAATCATAATAGAAATCATAAAAATATCTGGGTAGAAGCGCCACATGTTGAACTATCTATTCCAAAAACTAAACAGCACAATTTACATCAGGAACTAACTGAATCTAAAGTTTGATGAAAATTCGTAAATTAGTTCTTGTTAGAGCTATTTCGAAAATTGAGAAAAATTTAGATTGTCAGCGACATATGCTGGATGATTAACGCAAAAACGTAACCCTTTCATATCAAGTATTATTTGAATCTGAAGTTTGATGAAAATTCCTACATTAGTTTTTGAGATACATCTATTGCGGAAATCGTGAAAAGGATAGCATAGCAGCTCCATCTTTTATGAGATAGAGAGGCCACAGAATTTGAGACCCATACAGACCCATAGATAGATAGATTCACAGATAGACATTTTGTAAAATAAAAACATGTTTTCGAAATCTCTGACTCCTAAAACGCATAAAGCTGTCGAAAACTGGAAATCCAAAACTTTATCTAATCCCATACTTTCTTCTTGTAAAAGTAGCAATATATTTTTCATGATATTAAAGAATTTTTAACTCCGAGCTATAATATTGAATATTTTCAAAGAAAGAAATTAACTACACAATTTTGGAAAGCTTCATCTGTTGACCTAAAATAGAACTTTAGAAAAGTGTACCAAAGCATAAAAAAACTCATTTCCAAAAAAAGAAAAATATAGATACAGGGCGGATATAATTAATGTTCCACGTTCAAATGGTCATAAAAGAAAAACTACTGGGCCAAATGTGGTAAAACTTGGTAACAGTTTAAAGGAGCTCACAAAAATTTATCTCCTTCCCCCCCCCACACACAAAAAGAGGTGGGGAAATGGCGATGTATGCAATATTATTAAATAAATAATGGTCAGAATCTAACTTAATCCTTTTACACGAGTTTAATATTTGTTTTACCCTTTAGAAACATTTGCCTAAATAAAATTACCATCTAAGAGCGTTAAAGGCGACAAAAATCGAGTGCGCTATACGTGTAGTAAAATCTATTCGTGTCCCTAAAACTTGGTATTCTCAAACTAAAATTTAGCGATCATAAAATTTGATATCACAAACCACTGTGTTGGATGCCGCATTAAACATGCTTTGTATCATGTTTCAATAACGGTACAAAACCTTTTTTAAACCGATGTCTTCATGTCTTATTTTGTTTAACAATGCTGCATACAGCGCCATTTTCTTCCACACCCCTCCTAATGGTGAGTGTGTGAAATTTTCTTTCTCTGGAAATGAAATCTTGTGACCTCCTTTACACTTTTACTAAGTTTGATAACATTTGGTTCAGTATTTTTTTATGACCATTTCAAAGTGGAATATTAATTATAACCACCCTATATATATGCATACGAACAGTGCTTAAAATATATTATTTTAAAATATCTAGAACCATAATCGTTTAGTTCTACTTTTTGGTCCGATAATTAAAAACTGAAAAATTCGAACCATTTTATGTTTCATGTAGTTTTAAGTTATTGTATTTGTGTAAGAATATTCAATAAATTTCGTGTGATGATTCTTTAATTTTTGCTGTATGAGTGAAAACTACTCCAGTATGGTAGGATGTATGTTATTTGATTCAATAAATTTCGTATTTACTGGTAATATTTTGTACATTGTTTTGAAATTTCTTCTAAAACGATGCAGAGTGTATCCAAAATATGCGAGATCTATAAAACGTGTATTCGTTTCTGAGTAAAATACGCTTTTCTAAATAGATGGTTGTATTTAATATGGAAAGGCTAATAATATTTTAATGAATAATTAATACATTACATTATAGTCTAAAAAAATGTAATTAATATAAATTATCCTTAAAAAGAAACACTGCAATTGCAAGATTATATCAAGAAGAAGCTATTCAACTTTCAATAAAGGCAAAAAAAAAAAAAAAAAAAAAAAAAAAAAAAAAAAAAAAAAAAAAAAAAAGAAACTTTACAATTTCATACAATTTACTCATTAAAAGTGTAACAATTAAATCTCCGAAATTTATCATAACAGCGCCACCTGTAGGGTGATTTATACCAAAAAATAACCAATACTAATACATATCAGGAACTAACTGAATCTGAAGTTTGATGAAAATTCGTGCATTTGCTTTTGAGATAGGTATATTGCAATAATAATGAATAATCCAGCATAGCAAGGCTTCTTGTTGAGGGATGTACACGAAAAAATAATCAGCATCAAATTACATAAAAGATTAACTGAATCTAAAGTTTTGTGAAAATCCGTACATTTGTTCTTGAGATAGAGTTATTGTGAAAATCGTAAATAACGCATCATAACAGTGTTACCTGTTCTGCTATATACAGCAAAAATTAAACAGCTCTAACTTATATCAAAGTCTAACTGAATATAAAATGTTGTGAAATTTCGTGTATTAATTCTTCATACAGAGCGCCCACAAAATTTTTGTCTCTTGGGGACTAAGAAAGTTACAGAGTGACGGACGGACTGACAAACAGACTCACAGACAGACATTTTCTAAAACCTATCAAATCGTGTTCAAGATCGTCTAAAATATATAAATCCATATTAAACCGAAATTAGATATTTTTCATGAATCCAATATTTTCTTCTGGTAAAAATAGATTAAAACATAACAAAAGAAAAGTGCCCAGTTAAATTGATGGCATTGAGCTCACTATCTACTCACTATCTATTCAAACTAATTGTACATTACAGCCTTATTTTTTTCAAAAAATAACGCCCCTCTAAAAAAAAAAGAAAAAGAAAAAGAAAAGAGGTATTATCTCCCCTATTTACGCTCTTTATGCTTAACCATTAAACCCCCAAAACTAGTAAGGGATACGCATTCTTAGAATTAACTTATATTTAAAATTCGAAGAAACTCGGATAATTCTGCGTAAAAATCCATTTTTTTTAATTTAAGGGGGATAATCGCATGTTCCTCTTTTATACTTAATATTAAACTCGTTATGTTCATACAGACATACGAACATACATACGAAGATACATTTATACATACATATAGAGCCTGGGAGCTTAGCTCTCATAGGCTTTGATAGTTTATGAGCTAAAAAAGAAAGTACAAAAACCACAGAATGCAAAAAACACGAATCATGGCATTAAAAAATCATTGCATTTTACACCGTACAAATTAGGAAAATTCTCATTTGTAATGGAAAGGGTTTCAGTAAAGTCGATTCATGTCAGCAGTTTATGTATTTAAAAAATGTAAAAAATTTTATCGTTTTTATTTAACACTTATTATTCATTATTAAAGTATACCATACTGTAAAAAGAATCTATAAAGTTGCTAACGTTTTTCTAAGAATGTGAGGTTTCTAGAACTTTTTATATAGCGGCAACAATATAAATTCATGTAACAGATACAGGTTTGTTCTTTAAACTAAAAAATCTGTAAAGTTGGAAAGAATTTTTTAGGTACCTGGAATACCTAGAATTTTTCGTATAACTGCATCATGGGTTACAGATGAAATGTTAGTAAATTTATTGTTATTTTAGTATATTCTTTTGTAAAGCTAATAAAAATCTGTAGCTTTAAAAAAACTAGTTTCCTAAGTTTACATCTTTTTCTTGTACAGCGTAGGGGGAACTGGGGCACATTAATACAGTTCTTTTCTGTATAACAGATTCTTCTAAGAATTTTTTTGGTGTCCAGAGAGTAAAAATTTTAAGTTATTTTTCCATGTGGTGTCAGCAAAACTTGTGTAGTATGTTATAAAAATGTACAATCGTTGTTTCATATAGTATTTTTGAATGAAATAAAAAAATCAAAAAGTTATTTGTATCAATGTACCCCATCTCCGGAGCAGACTGATACACCTCATGGGGCACGTTGAGACCTTTGGGAAAAATGGAGACAAAATAACACCAATGCATATTTTTCACAGGAAATTAGTTAGCAAACCATTTTATATTTATTTATAGAAATTTAAATCACCCGCAATTTATTTGTAAGTAATATTTAAGCAATCAAAATTAAATGAATAATAACTTGATGTTTTGGCTGTTCTTTGTCTGATTGTTGGCTGTGGTAACTTTGTGTATGGTAAAAAAATAATAAAAGGTAATGAAAAAATGAACCAGGAAAGGATTTAGATTGTCTGTAGCTAGCATGGGTCATTTTGATACATATCAATATGCCCCGACATAAACTGTATCAATGTGTCCCATACAGTCATTTTGAATAAAATGAGTCTCAAATCTAACACTTCTCAATTTACCTAACTATAAAGAATGAGGAACTGATAAAGAATAGCTTTACTTGAATTGAGAGTATTCTTTTTGGTTGAAAATACTGGAACAATTGTATAATACCATTTCAATTGTACTACTCAAATTTACTTTTGACCTACAAAAACAATAAATCACCAGTCCCATTTCAAACTACTGAAACTTGCCAAGACATTCTGTATATAGTTGTGTTCACTAGCATCACCTTTTACAGCTATCCTGTAACTTGAAACTTCATGTAATGACCCTGTGAACAGTAGAGGGGGTGTATCAAAGTTCCCCACTTCCCCCTACTGATAAAATTTTAGTAAGCACACAATTTAATCTAACTTTACATCGATAGAGTTACAGTTTGTTTTTACAGTGTATTGCAAGGTATTCCGATTTGCTATATACTTCATTAAATAATACTAACCGGTAAATATGCAGATAATGAGCTATCCAAGGCACATTTAACTGTATTAATTTAAAGAATATATCTAAATTATTATTTTGAATTCCTTAAAAATATCGTTTTTATAGTTTCAACACCTATTTAAAAGTCTTCTCTCTACTTGAAAAGATGAGATACGCCTACTCTGTTACATGCTTTGCACTGTTAAAACTACAGGTGACACATTGCACCTTTTAGGGGTGACAGGCTTGTTTCACTGGTGTCGCCCCTAGGGAAGCCGGAATGACACCTTTAATTAGGCTGAAAAAACGGCACACCTAATCCAGAGTGCCCAATAACAATATATATATATATATATATATACAGGGTGTTTCTAAATTCATGGTACAAACTTTAAGGGGTGATAGTACACATCATGACAAACAATTTTAAATAGGAAACTAAGGGTCCCAAACGTTTTCCGAAGGAGATAGGCGCCATTAAAGTTTAGGATCCAAAAATTCAAATGATTATAAAGAACAGAAAAAATGTTCGATTCGTTTGCGGTTTTCACTAAAACTATTCTTTATGTCAGTATTGTCTGGAAAATAAATTATAAAAATAAATTTCAAAAAATGCCGATAGAGGGTGCGTTAGACTTTGGAGTAACGAACAACTATTTTTTACCATTATTTTTTGCATCTCATTAATTTTTTTAGAATCTTAGACATAAATTTAAATTTTGAGCTCAAAATCTAAATCGTTGGGAGTGGTTAAGTAGCGCAAACTGAACTGTGGGGGGGAGGTTCAAATTTCAAATGATTATAAAAAACCAAAAAATCGGTCAATTAATTTGCGATTTTCAATTATTCTTTATGTCAGTTTTATCTTCAAAATAAATTATAAAGATAAAATTCAAAAAGTGTCGATAGAAGACGCTTTATACTTTGGAGTAACGTACAACTATTTTTTACCGTTATTTTTTGCATCTCATAAAATTTTTTTAGAAGCTTAGATATAAACTTAAATTTTGAGATAAAAATCTGAATCGTTGGGAGTGGTTGAGTAGCGCAAACTGAACTGTGGGGGGAGGTTCAAATTTCAAATGATTATAAAAAAACCAAAAAATCGGCCAATTAATTTGCGATTTTCAGTAAAATTATTCTTTATGCCAGTTTTATCTTGAAAATAAATTATAAAGATAAAATTCAAAAAATGTCGATAGAGGGCGCTTTATACTTTGGAGTAACGTACTACTATTTTTTTACCGTTATTTTTTGCATCTCATAAAATTTTTTTAGAAGCTTACATATAAACTTAAATTTTGAGATAAAAATCTGAATCGTTGGGAGTGGTTAAGTAGCGCAAACTGAACTGTGTTTAATGGCGGTGGGGAGGTTCAAATTTCAAATGATTATAAAAAACGGAAACATTGGTCGGTTTTCGCTAAAACTATTCTTTATGTCAATATTTCCTTGAAAATAAATTTTAAAGATTCTTTCAAAAAATTCCGTCAGAGGGCGCCTTAAACTTTAGAATAACCAACAACTTTTTATTTATTTATTTATTTATTTTATTTAATTAAATGTATTTAATTAAGTTTCGTAAAAGTTCAAATTTAAATTTTAAACTGAGAATCTGCATCGTTGTGAGTAATTAAGTAGCGGAAAATTGAACTGTGTTCGAGGGGTGGGGAGGGTAACATTTCAACTCCTGAACACAGTTCAGTTTGCGCTTCTTAAGCCCTCCCATAGATTTAGAAATTCAGCTCAAAATTTAAGTCTAAGCTTTTTGCAAGCATTTAATGAGATACAAAAATATCAGTTAAAAATAGTTGTTGGTTACGCTAAAGTTTAAGGCGCCCTCCAACGTAATTTTTTGGAATTTATCTTTAAAATTTATTTTCAAGGAAATATTGACATAAAGACACGCAAGCTCAACGATCTAACCGTTCGGCCAGTGAGCTCACTTTCAAAGTCTTTCTAAAATGTTCAAACGTCCTGAAATTCAAAGGTTGCTTTATATAAGAAAGCTCGCCAAAAGTTAGCCATCCGAAGATCTAAACGAAATTGGGATAGCGCATGCGTGGTGATAGACATCGTAGGGAGAAATAGCTGTTTTGATCCTCCAGTGACGCCAGTTGAAGTGGAAGGATACACGTCACAGAGCATGCGCAAATGACTAAGGGGTGAAAATCTTCCAACGGTATGCATTGCGCGGCACCCTAATTATCGTGAATCACCCAGTAAGGGATCAAACGGCACCCCAAATACATTTTCAAGCCCGCGGGTGTCAAATGGTAATACCTTTTCACCCCTGGGTGCCAAATGTTACTTGTTTGTCACTTTTATTTTTAACAGTGTGGTTATTTCCCATTTCTATTGACACGCACCATTTTCATACAAACATTTCATGTACTCTAAACTTGCTGTTAAAATTTATTTTTACTAATTTGAAAAGTGAAATTTTCGAAATGTCTTTTCAAGCATCGTTACAAACAAAAAGAACAAAATAAGCGCGGGCATAAAATATGAGAGTAAATTGAGTAAATAAGGTTTATGAAAATTTGTATATAAATACAGCGTGCTTCATTACACTTGTAACAAGTATTAAGAGCACTGTTAAAATTTTGAAACTTTTCTGCATCATCACTCCACAACTTTTAGAGAACACTCACTGTAAAAAAAATTGACCCTTTTGCTGCATCGTCACCCCCCCCCCCCCCTCTTTTATAGAATTTCCCTCTTTTGACCCGTGAGAATGCTTCATGGTAGGCTGAAGTATTCGTTTTCTATAAAAGCGGGGGATTGACGATACAGCAAAAGGGTAAATTTTTTTACAGTGCTGTTAAAAATCTGTACCATTTGTTGCAGTGCCAATCCACCACTTTTATAGAAAACGGTTACTTCACTATGTTAGGGAGCCTTCTTATTGTAATAATAGGTTGTTGCCTGGTGCAATATGATAAAGTTAAAATTATTTTCAACGTTAGAACACCAGTATATTCGAATTCCAAGCATACCGGTTTCGGTAGCATATAGCATACCTTCCTCAGTGCTAAAGATAGTGGAGAATTGCTCATATATATATAGGGAGCAATTCTCCACTCCTCCCCCATCCTCCCTATATATATATGAGCAATTCTCCACTATCTTTAGCACTGAGGAAGGTATGCTATATGCTACCGAAACCGGTATGCTTGGAATTCGAATATTCTGGTGTTCTAACGTTGAAAATAATTTTAACTTTAGCCTTCTTATTGGTCAGAATAAAGTTATTCTATAAAAGCAATGAAATGACGCTGCAGCAAATGGTACAGATTTTTAACTGTGAATATCTCTATTTTGACCAATGAGAACGCTCCACAATACAGAGATCTTTTTCTGCAAGAGCGGTGGAATGAAGATGCAGGAAAAGTTTCAAATTAACAGTGAAGAAGTAGAACATACATCTACGAATACAAATTTCCCATATGATCTCAACTCAAAGAGTAATTAGTATAAAATGTGTTTACGTCAGTAAATAACAACTCTAGCAAATGGTAGCTGGAATTTATTTTATGTAATAATCATATCACAATAATATATATTCCAAATGAAAAAGTCGACAACATACTCTAAAAATGTGCACGTTTGCTTAAAAGATGTCGCTTTACTAACAACATATTAAAAATATATTAAAATCCTTTATTGACATGTTTGAACTCTTTCATTGAGTCATCATCAGAATGTATAACAGAACTACACACGTGTGTAATATTCCTTTCGAAGTACAGCTTAATTTTGAAAAGAGAAAGCGTTCATGTATTTTAATTTCAAACAAATACTGAAATCAATTTAAACATGCTTGACGAAAATGAAAGAAATTATATGAGATTCTCAAATTATACGTTATGAACAAATCTTTGTGTACGCAATATTTATCTCTAAAATGCCTCTAATGATTTTGATTAAATTTTATATAATGCATATATTTTTGAGGTAAGACAAAACCACTGAGATAGATTAAAAGTTCGAACAATTTGATCACTTGGTCATTTTAGTGTCACTACGTGTCAATGAATTTCAATGAAAATTATGCGTGAAGCTATTATTTAAGTTGTTGAAAAGTTGGCAGTAAACAAATTAGCAATGTTGAAGCATTTCGCCAAATTTGGTAAAACACTGTAGTCATTGAAAAGTTCAAACTTTCAAGATTACCAATATCAAAATTCATGCTTGTTTCAAATAAAAGAATATCGCAAAATTTGGGGACGCTTTAGTAACAGTTGTTGATATTTTCGACTTTCAGAATCTGAAGAAATATTCTAGAAATTTCTTGTAGGAGTCATGATTCATAATTCAACTAATCAGAGTTAAACTAAAAATATAGTTTGGAAGGATGTAATTTCATTGTAAGTAAGTAAATAATGTAAAATTTAGAAATAGGTACATAGTTTTTATATTGATCGTTTCAGCAAATAATCTAAATATAATAAAATGCAGTGTAACGATTCCGGCGCGAACTCATCTGTTCAATAACGACTCTTGGCCTTTAAACATTAGTTAAAGGGATATTGAAGAGACAATTTCCCTGTACCGAATCTATCTAACTACAATAAAATGCAGTGCAACGATTCCGGTCCGAACTCATCTATTCAGTCACACTTCTTCTCATTTAAACATTAGTTAAAGGGAAATTAAAGAGTGAACGCTTTCTTCGCCTTTAAACATTACTGAAAGGGACATTAAAGAGAAAGCGCTTTCTTTGCACGGGAAAATTAGTTACAGGGACATTTAAGAGACAATTTCCCTGTACGGAATTTACCCAAATATAGTAAAAAAGTAGTGTAATAATTCCGGCGCGAACTCATTTGTTCAATCACGCATCATTGGCTTTAAACATTTGCCGATTCAAGTTCTCGAATTCCATTTTTTTTCATCATTTTTCTCTATTCCAGTAGAGAATCGGATATGCGGAACTTCGCTAGGGACATGCCAACTTGGTTTCCGCTAGAGAGTCGGAATAAGATAAGAAAAGTTAAAGGACCGCGTTAGGAAAGAAGCCGCTCACCGCAGACTAATGTTAAACTGGACGAGGATGTGGCCATTCTGTAGCTTCAGAGTCCTGAGTCCAATCCTTTTCGCTCTTTCGGTGTCTTTAATTTGTGTAATATCCCTTTTAAATTTGTCCGATTTCAATTCCTCATTTTTTCTCCCATTCCGCTAGAGAGCCGGATATTCAGGATGTGGCTAGGGACCTGTCAACCTGTCGTCCATTAGAGAGTCGGAATAAGAGAAGAAAAGGTAAAGGGCCGCGGACGGAAAGAGGCCGGTCTGCGCGGCCGGCGCGGCGGTTAAAACATCTCCCTTCAGAAAAATCCCATGCAAGTATATTGTATTACACTTTTTAAAATTCATTAATTTTACACATTTTCAGATTTCATGTGATATTTTATTTCGAATTATATGACAAATAAAAACTTATCCTAATTTGAATATCTAATGATTTCAATCGCATTTACAATAAATAATTATTTCAATGGCACTTTTGCATTAGTTAAAGGAACGATTTTCCTGTATCGATTGTTACGATCAACTCCTCTATACGTCTTTTAACTCTTTGAGCTCTGATGGTAGAATTTTCTACCATTTAACTTTAATTCCGAAATGACACAATGACACCAGATAGTTCGACCAAATTTATTTGAAGAAGATTTGATGCATTTTTTCGTGTATATCGATAACCGATTTTTTTCTTTGCACAGTACTGGTGCCAATGTGACGTTTGGAATTTTGAAGAAATTTACCCACCACAGCTCAAAGGGTTAAATTCCATTTATTCGTGATATGCTAGAGGTTTTCTATCCAAAAAGACACGATAAAATATCGTGTTAATCTGAGACATCTGTGCCAATATTTCAAATTTTAAGTGAAAACCACGATTTTTACCCATCATCCTAGGACGAGGATTTACAATAGTATAAAATAAAATAAAATGCTTTATAGCTGTAATTCAATGAAATTTTTTTGCTATATTGAGTTGAAAGCAAAGCTTATTTTATCCCAGCATAGAGCATTTCCCCACTGGTATTTAAATTTACTTTTTTAGTATACTATATATGCAATAGAATAATCTTTACTCAATCTTTATTATATTTTACTAGTTTAAGAAATATTTAACACATGTATGTATATGTATATATATAATGTTAATAAAGGCATCTTTTAAAAATTAACATAAAAATACGATTTTCATGAACGACAAATAAATCCTGAAAAAAGTATTCGACTTCACATCATTCATATGTAAAGAGAAGATACTATTCAGAAATATTTAATTAAAGTAATACATAGTTTTAATTTTGGAAAACAATCAAAATATCAAATTTATAACTATCTATATAAACCAATACATAAAAAAAGATTGTGATACACTTTTTAATTATACCCCTAAATCATTTTCATATCGCCTTCACTACAATGTTTGATATTGTTAATGGTATATTTTTTGTTAAATATAATGTTTAATTAAATATTCTGATTAAATGAATCTAATTTCTTACATAAAAACTTAGCTAATATTTCAAAATTATCAAAGTGGTATTTTTTTTTTTACTGCACAGAATGATACATGGTTTAATTTTTCTTGCGTTCATTATTATAAATTTCAGGAGGAAAAAAATATGTGTCTTCTTGAATTAATTAGAAAATAAATTATCCGTTTTTTACTTTTTGTTTCAAAGTATTTTTCTAAGTAAGAATGTGTCGTAATGAGTTCACATTTTCTTTCGCATCCATATTTCATGAAGGTGATATTGAATATATTTTACGCTTTACAATAGATGTTCTTTTTAAAATTAATTAAAATGAGATATCTATCTGTAAGACAAGACAAGATAATTAAATTTTTGCAGCATAAAAGCTTTTATTATTTAATGTATGCAAATAATGCTTAAGATATTGGTGATGAAAGAACAATTAAAAAATGTTATGAAGCATTACTGCACCTTTTAATTAAAAATATGAAAGTTAAAATATCTTATACAATTAATTAGCATTTTACAACATTAAGAAGTATGTCCTATTAATAGAAAAGTAAAAAAAAAATAAAATTATTTGACTAAAAATTATTACTGTGTATATACGGGACGTGTTGTAAAAAAGAATGATATTTTTTTCTCCTTTTTGATTGTCTATTTGTTTTAATAGTATTAATTTAGGTTTTATTAGCATTTATTATTTTTTTTATCTGCATCTCATTTTACTGTTTTATTCATGTTTTTTGTAAACTTTATTGATGTATTTCATAAATATTAATATTTTTCTTATATATATATAAATTTAATAAAAACAATTTAAAGTAGGCATTAATTAAATTAAAGATATTTAGAATTTAATTGAAAGAAAATAATTTTAAGGTATTTTTTGATAGACGGACTCAGTTGAGAAATTGATATTTTAATCGCTTTGCACTTATTTCATTTGAAACATATGTCATTCATTTGAAACATATGTCAAATCATTTTCATATCGCCTTCACTACAATGTTTGATATTGTAGTGAATTTCAATTGACATATATTTCATTTGAAACATATGTCATTCATTATGTTTATTAAAAAAGATTTACAATAAATACTTTTAAAATGGATGTTTTATAATACATTTAAATCCAGGCCGATTCTCATCAGGTATTAATGTTCCAAAAATGAGGGATTTTGAAGAAAAGAAAGTAGAAAAGTAAGGAGTCAAAAAACTTGTGATTCGGAACTGATGATCCCTGATGATCCCGTGTTTTACCTTAAAATTATAATAAGTATATTTTGATGATGGAATTATAATGGTTCTTGTAAGGTAGACGGTTAAAAAAAATCTGAAATTCACGGATATATTTTTCCTGAATTTCTCAGAAAAATTCCCTTTTCACAACAAAAAGGCAAAAAAAGAGTTCCGTTAAAAATTTGAAAGCCCCACCATATTTCCTGAAAATAACGAAATAGATCAAAATAGAAAACAAAAACGGAAACGCTATGTGATGGTCTCCGTTGCCGAGTGGTCAAGGAACCACAACGCTATGTGTCTACGAGCGTAGATTGTGGTTTTGAATCCCAATAGTGCCATGAAAGCATAAAAAGTAATTTTTAATTACATTTTTTCTGTTTATTTTTCTCTTATTTCTTCTTAAAAAATATTTTAACTAATTAGTCCTGTTAAATAAATAAATAAATTGTGTGTGATAATTTCAAAAAATTGCCTATAACATTATATTTGTAGAAAATGAATAAAAAGTTTTTCATACATTTAATAAAAAAAAAAAAAAAAAAAAAAAAAAAAAAAAAAATGTGATTTTAAACAGTGATTATTTAAGTTTAAACAAATTAAAAAAATAAAATTGGTTTAAAAAATAATAAGTATTATGTATCGGTCTAAAATGAAATAAAATAAACCGCTTACGAGTATTCTAACGAATATATTGAAAGGTGGTGGTGGTGTATTTGTGTCGGCCGATTATCTACACTAGGGATATAGACCCATGGGGAGGAATACCCTTCGTGGGGGTCTTTCTAAGGAAACCTAACCCGTATTTACACAAGGTTCGAAGTAAATCACGAAACTCCGAACGGTTAGGCCGACGATCGCGGTTACGTTCGAATCCAGCACCTGCCGCTTACCAGTTTAGAGGTCAGAACCTCTCGGCTACTGGTCGGGTCGATATGTTGAAAGGAAACCTTTGAAAAACGAAACAGATTTTTCCACTAACTCATAAACGACATACTTTGTACAGACTGATATCAGCAGTTTTGTTTCAGTCAGTAAGAACCTATTCCGCTGTCATAAGATCTCGCGTTCGATCCTCTGGACGGCTTGAAATAAATTATACAGAAAAAAAATACATATAAAAAATGAACTAAATTAATTTGCAGCTCAGAGTCTCTCGGATAGTTCGTATTCTTTGATGATTGTTCGGGTCATTAATTTATTTTAAATTATTATTATTAAAAATAAAACCTTGTAACGTAAAGTTACCGTTTCTTCAAACGGAATTTTCCTTTCTTTTATTTTCCAAAACAGAAAATCTACTAATCTTTATATATAAAAATCTTCTGTGCGTGTGTATGTAACTGAACTCCTCCTAAACGACTGGACCGATTTTAATGAAATTTTGTGTGTGCGTTCCAGTGGATTCGAGAATGGTTTAGATTCACATTTCATTGAAATTGATTCAGTATTTTTTTAGTAATTAGGCAAAAACTAATAGTTAGTGATTTTTCGCTAATTAAAAGTGCTATAAATATAAAAGAAAGTCTGGATTTCGTATTAATCACAGTACAAAAAAATCTACCGAATCACAAATCTTGAAAATTGGGGTAAAAATAGTTCTTATAACATCGACTGCCGCTAAGAAGGGATTTTCGAAAATTCACCCCTAAGATGAGTAGAAATAAGAACGAACTTAAAAAAAAATCCTTAAAAATCGGCTTTTGTTGTTATTTTTCAACTGATAACACATTTTAGTGCATTTTTTCATTCTGAATCGAATGGTACTAAGCAAATGTGTTTAAATCCTGTAGTTCGTGAGATAATTCACATTTTCCTAATTTGGCGATGTCTTCGGCGCAAAAACCTGAAATTTTCAATCCTTATCTATATATATAAAAGAAAGTCAGGATTTCGTATTAATCACAGCACAAAAAAATCTACCGAACCAAAAATCTCGAAAATTGAGGTAAAAATACTTCTTATAACATCGAGTGCCGCTAAGAACGGATTTTCGTAAATTCCACCCCTAAGATGAGTAGAAAAAAGAACGAACATTTAAAAAATTCTTTAAAATACCGCTTTTGCAGTTATTTTTCAACTGATAACATATTTTAGTGCACTTTTTCATTCTGAATCGAATGGTATTAAGCAAATTCGTTTAAATCCAGTAGTTCGTGAGATAATTCACATTTTCCTTTTTTGGCGATATCTTCGGCGCAAAAACATGAAATTTTGAATCATTATCTTTATGTATATAAATCTTCTCTGCGTGTGTATGTCACTGAACTCCTCCTACACGACTGGACCAATCTTAATGGAATTTTGTGTGTGTGTTCCAGTGGATTCGAGAATGGTTTAGATTCACATTTCATCGAAATTAATTCAGTACTTTTTTAGTAACTAGGCAAAAACTAATAGTTAGTGATTTTTCGCTAATTAAATGTGCTATAAATATAAAAGAAAGTCTGGATTTCGTATTAATCACAGCACAAAAAAATCTACCGAATCAAAAATCTTGAAAATTGGGGTAAAAATACTAAATACTAATTAAAAGTGTTGAATAAGTTCGATGAATAGAGTGCGGACGGAATGCCCGAGCGGTCTAAGGCGCCAGGTATAAGCTCTGCTTTTCGAAGAAAGAGATCGCGTGTTCTAACCCCGCACCTGTCAAACGTGTATGCTTTACAGTAATATAGCCTGTATTATAATTTTGATTAACTGACTTCAGAAAATCGTTAACTTTTAACAAAAAAGAGAAAAATATACTTTTCTATCAAAAATTGAACCGACTTCAAAAAATACTGAAGAGTGAAAAATAATTTCCTTACACAATTGTAATAAAAAATTAAATTAAGAGCGTAGTGTTTATCGTGCGTATTACTACATTTAAGTACATTTATTTGCTTTTCTGGTTTCGGTGCCAGGAAGGCAACGTCTGTCGGTGACAGAACAACGTCTGTCGGTGACAGGACAACGTCTGTCGGGTCCGCTAGTGGAACGGTAAATGTCTGGCTACATTGTTGCCAGTAATTTTACCGTAAATTCACAGTTTTTTTTTTTTAACAGTGTATGTTATATTTTTCACAATAATCAAATATTATATACACATACATACATGGATTCATCCTTTTTCGGTACAATGAATCGTTACATAACAGTTTAACACAGGCATTAATAAAATCACAACTTTTGTTTTATACTTATCAGATAAGATATTTTAAGTTCATGCATTTTAAAATTTTGTATTTTAATTAATACAAAATAATAAAATATATAATAAAAAATTCCCCTGTCTGTGTCTTTTCTTTTGTTATTCGAGATGGTTGTCCTTTTTTCCATAATGAGTCTTCTTTTCCCCGAAGAAGTGGTGTACACATTGGAAAAATAACCGAGGAAAAAAACATTGGAAAAAAAACCGAGAACATTTTTATAAATGAAGATCAAAATTCAAGTGTAAAATTCGTCTTGAGTTACATAATTAAAGCACAAAATATGTACTAAAATTACTGTCAGGTGCAAACTTACAAGTTATTTAAAATACCTTCAAATACCTTAAAATACCTAAACCGTTTTCAACCATTACATGGCCGTCATTAGTAGGGAATCAAATTCTGTAATTATTTTTGTTTGTGCTTATTCGAGAATTGTCTAGAAAAAAAATTATTGTAATATAACTTTTAAGTTTGAACGTTTTAAGTGCTGAGATACCAGCTATAGGTATTCAAATTTCCAAACAACATGAGCTTTTATCCATTATGCAGCAGATCTCTCCGTACCACTTGGATATAATATGGAGTCCATGGATATAGTATAATATCTATAGGGCAGCGGTTCCCAAACTTTCTTAATACGCGACCCACCTTTCAGTGGAAAAAAAATTCCCGCGACCCACCTATCTTAAAAAATATGGGAAGAGTCCGATATCCTGCGCTAGGTGGGAAAACTTGGCGAAAAAATTTGCGCCAAAGTGCCGTTTTGGCGACATGAAAAAATTTTCAAGATGGCGGATAAACACCGTTTCTAAATATCTTTGTTATTTATAAATCAATGATTTTGCACCATTTTATAAAAATAGAAAAGTGTGTAAAATCATTGATTTATAAATAACAAAGATTTAAAAACGATGTTTTTCTGTCATCTTGAAAAATTTTCCTAGATGCAATAACACAAATTTTAGCATTCTAAATAAATAAACTTTTCTGTTGTCAGGAGGGCTCTGCCCCTCTGAACCCCCCGTTTTAAAAAATAATACAATACATTTAATAATAATAGAATAATATAGAAAAAAACTTACCAAAGCTCGTAGTAAAATGTTTAAAATCTCGCTCGCAATAGCTAAAAATGCATTTATTATTTCAAAATTTTTTTTTAAGGAGATATATATATATAAATACCAATAAATAAGACGGCAATTCAGAAAAAAAGGAGGTGTCATACAAAAAAATAAAAATATAAACAAATAGTTAATATTTATGGCAGCCGTTGTTTAATTATCTAGCTCATGTCGGCGATAAAAGATAAAAAAATATTAATATTTACTTAACAAAAACATATAAAAAAATATATTACACAATTAAAATTATTTGCACAAAAAGACACACAATCAGTTAATATTTAAAGCAGCCGCTGTTAAATGATCTAGCTTGCATCGACGATAAAAATGAAGAGCTGTGCATTATGTCAACATTTAATCACTCCTGTGATTTTTTTTAAACCAAAGATTTTCATTTTTTAAATCATTAATGCTGTTCACTTTATCGATTTTTAGAACAAATTTGCCTTTTGTGCGTCAAAACTGACTGCTGAATCTTACGTTTCTAAAATGGTATCATGAAAAAAAATCTAAATTTTAGGCAATAAAGTTAGCATTTTAAACATCTAGTGCAAATTCTGATAAGATACAAAGAAATAAAAAAAGGAAAAAAAAATAGCAGTTGCAAGCAAGGCTTACATTACAATGAAAAGACGTTATGCACCACGAGCACCCAGCAAACGCATCTGAATGTGTCAATTTGGGGGGGGGGGAATTATCTAACAGAATTCAAATTTAAGCTGACTAACGGTTTACGTGATACTAATGAACCAATAAGCTTCAAGATATCTTTTCTCCAAGCCTTTCTCTCCTCTTACATGATTTTCGAAAAAAATGCAACCCTAAAGCTGAGAAGTCGCACAGAATTTCAGAAATAAACATAAGCCAGATCAAAACATTTATCGCCAAAAAAGCGCGCCAAGAAAAGTCGCCAAAAATCTAGCACATGATATCGGACCGCTCCCAAAAATATTTTGCGACCCACCCAAGATAAAATTGTATATCAGTATAGCAATTTTTGTGCGATTTTTAAATGCTCGGCTATCTTATCCTACGAAAAACGCAAATTTTCGTACAGAAGATACATTATCAACAAAAACAGGAATCGGTAATTCCAGCGTGTGTAAGTGAATAATATTTATAACAATGCACAAACTACAAAGATAGTTAAAAATACGTTTAATTATTATGAAAACATAACTTTATAATCAATGAGCTTTCTGCTACTGCTGTTTAAAAGTAAGGGGAAATATATTAACACGCAGTTTGTCTCAGTACTTGTCTTTCAAATATAGCAAAGTAGAAAAAGCATCATAAGCACGAAATGTTAAATTTCATCAAGGGCATCAAAGCTGATTTAAATATTTTTGAATATTCAGTTCATATATTAATCTAGAAGGAAATTAAGGATTTTCCTTTGAAATATTATTATTTTTTTTGAAATTGTCATGTCTTTTTAAACAGATGAAATAAAAGATATATTTTGATGACAAACCTCGATTGTTCCGCGACCAACCAAAACAACTGCCGCGGCCCATAGATTGGGAACCGTTGCTATAGGATATGGAGAGATATGCTGCATAATGGATAAAAGTAATTGAATAAATCTGTATAATTCACGGAAATATTTCTCTAGAAAATTTCTCATGCCTTGCGTGCAGTAATATTTCAAATTTTAATTGCTTAAAAGGTGAATAGTAAACAGAATAAAAAAAAAATATATATATATTCAGGCCTTGTCAACACATGGTAGAGAAAAAGGCCATAATGGGTATCGTTCGAAGTGGCTCTGTTGATAGAGGACCTGTGCATTAAACGATGACCCGGATTCGAGTCCCGAGTTGGACACTTTTCACTCTTTTGTCCGTGCCCTTTTTAAACAATTAAAATTTTAAATATTGAATGAAACGCGGGAGAAATTTTCTACAGAAACATTTCCAAGGATTGTATACATATTGCAATACTTTTTATATGATGATATTGATACGTACTACTAAATTATGGATTTTTTTCTTTTTCTACCCCCGTTTTCTTTTCGTTTTTAATTTTTTTTTTCATCGGTAAAAATTGGTCCTATCAAAAAAATTTTTTTAAACAAAAGTTTTAGATTATTTTGAGAATATTTGTAAAAAATTTCGTTGGATAATATCTTGAGAATTACCTAAGTTATAATTTTTTTCTCAAAAATTTTTTTAACTTTATCAAAAATCTGTCATGCATAAACGTATGGCCCATTTTTTAGATATAATATAAATTTTAAACTGATACGATATATATTTTAATTAAGAAGTTATGGCGTGTTTTCGATTTTCACAAAAACCGTTCCCATTTCCACCCCCCTTGGTCCGATTTTGCCCATTAAGGAACTCGAGCAAGATTTTATACCCCCTTGATTTTATGTATCAGTTCGGAAGAGATTGGAGCAGAATTATAGAAGTTATCTTCTTATATATATGTATTTATAATATTGCTAAAAATATTTTTAGCTACCTTTGTTATATATTAAAAATATATAAAAGATACTATAAATAGGAAAAAAAATCAAATTGAATATTTTATTCAAAATGAAAAGATACTATAGATAGATAGATATAGATATAGATAGATATAAACTTTTTTACTGATGGTAGTTTTGAAGTCTAGAGGTCATGATCGGCGTAGATCTGCAAAACACTTTCAGAAATTTCAACATAGGAGCGACCAAGGTAATATTTCATACGATATCTACCTAAAACAAAAAAGAAATGTGACTCAGGTACGTCAGGATCTACCTTTGACTATCATCATACAAAAATTAATTAAAACTTCCAAGAATAATAACAATACTGATAAAATTACATTCTACATTATAAAAATGTAAACATGCAGTAAATTAGGCACTGTGCTTTTGAAATTACATCCATTTGAGGAATCTATAACGTGAGAGCTAGAGTAATGGACTCCAGCATTGGAGGTTGTTAGTTCGAATCGACTCGATGACATTATTTTTTTCTTCTGTCAATAAATGTAGGAATTCTTAAACTAATGAATATATGGCCCACCATCCCTTTTTTGACGAAACTTTTGATGAAATTTGTATCGTCAAATAGGCGAAGAAAATAATTTCCCCAGAATTTGAAGAAATATTCAGTCTAAGCATTTCCCAGGATTCGCTTTCCTCACAAGCGAAGAAAATTTCGTGAAATCTGAGTATCCATTTCTGTATGTGTAGGTATGTAGATAGTGCATTGCGTTTTAAAGCGAAGATTTCAGTTCCATATCTTTGTACATAGATCCTCTGTCAAAAACTTAAACGAATACGTTACTGAAATTAGTTGTGGTTTTTCAAATAAAATATACAAAAATTTTTCGCTTATATTACATTTTTTAATTTAATTAATCGATCTCTTTTATCCAGCAATTCTAAATTGATAAAAATACATTAAACAAAACCTTTTGCTTTCGCTTACAGCTTTACTGAGTTTCTATGATTTATCTGCGGAGAGATGAAATTACAATTTCGTGATAACTACATTATCATGTCCTCCCCATTCTCTAATATCCTCATATGTTAGATTCTAATCAGCTCTAAATGGCACAGGTGAATTTCACATCCAATAAATCCCAACATGGACTCTTGCTAAATGGCATTAATACAGTAGGTAAAGCTTAGAGAAGCGTAGAAGATGAAGCAAGTTCCCTTAAGAATGGAATAACGTTTCCTATGAGTAATTTAATAAATTTTAGTAAATTTACATTAAATACATTTTAGAAATATTAAAGGTGTAGATGTATAATTTTATTTATTGACGTCCTTATATGAGGACATAGTTTTAAAAAGGCAAAAAAAGCAATTTTAATAGATTTTTTTTTTATTTTTTTTTTATAAATACGTTTTAAATCAAAATTAGTTGGAAGAATGTCTTAAATTAAACGCTTACTTATCAGTAAAAAAATACTGACCTCAAACTGGTAGACGGTAGGTGCTGGGTTCGAACCCAATCGCGACCGTCGGCCTAACCGCTCGGAGTTTTTCGTGGTTTTCTTCGAGCCTTGCGTAAATACGGGTTAGGTTCCCTTAGAAAGACCCCCACGGAGGGCATGACAAAAATGGAGTCAGGGCAATAAAAGAAAACCAATGAAACACAAAAAAATTTTTTTTGAATTTTTTGTCTGTCTGTCTGTCTGTCTGTCTGTCTGTCTGTTTGTTCGAGGTTATCTTCGTAACTACTGAATGGATTTTTATGCGGTTTTCACTAATGAAGAATGCACACTCCCGGGCAGTGTATAGGCTTTGTTTCATCAAAATCGGACAACAGACAAAAAAGTAACAAAAAGAAACAAAAGAAACTATTAGGTGCGCTGCTCACGTTTTTTAGTACATAACGTTTTTTAGTACATATAAAATCCAATAGATGTCACTGTGCGATTTTAAAACGCGCTATCGTTATGTTTTCGCCAGTCTACTTAAGTATGAGAAAGTTTCAAGCTGGCTGTCGTTCCATGTGGTTTAGTCGGTAGAACGTCAGTGCGCCATACTGATGGCCCGGGTTCGATTCCCAGCATGGAATTTTTTTTCACTATGTTGGCATTAACGCCTATAAGCAATTAAAAGAATTTGAAATATTGTATTCAAGGCGAATTTTCTCTCTGGGAAAATTTTCTTGCATTAATATGTCAGTGTAATTTTTTTTTCGATTTAATTTTTTTTTTCGAAACTTTGTTTTTCTTAAAAAATTACAGTAAATATTTGATATTTCCCAACGTTTTTTGAATGATCGACTTGCTTTTTTTTTTTTTAATGTATGTCTGAACCTTATCTAACTACTTCTTCAAGATTTCTTTAGATAAACCGACCAGCGTAGCGGGCGAAGGCCGCTAGTACAGTAATAAAATACAATAAGTAAAAGAAAAAAAAGATTATATTTCATTTGTCTTTAAAATTAAGTTTTAAAACGTTCTGTTTAGAAGGTAACACCAGAAAAAGGGATATAAAGAATGTTATTCATTGTTTTGCTTATAAGTTCTGTTTTAGACCTCCTCTGGCAGGAGGGAAGTACAAGAATACAATATTACTTTTGAATGCATTATGTAACAATAAACTATTATTTAATTCTTTTAAAATGTAATCATCATCTAAAAAATGCTAAAATTAAAGTATCATGTTTTCGTTGATATCTGATATAAATTTGTTTCATGTATTGATATATATTTTTATTTTTTTTATCCGTAAAATATGCGACTAATAAACGCATAATCATATGTGTATATCACTGCAAGCGTATAAAAATTAAGAAAAAAAACCTAAAAATTAATCAGGCATTTATAATCAAATCATCGGGTACGCTGGATGTTCGATAACTGTTAATACATGATGTTATAAAGCGGTGAGATCTATAATTAGCAAAATGTTGGTTATCTTATTCATGTATGCCCTATGATAAACCATAAGAAGTTACATTAATCTCATACAATCGAAATTCAAAGAAGTTTGCAATTACTAAATCTTTTTAAAGATTCACGGTTAAAAAAAAATTAGAAAAGTTTTAGAATTTTTTGAATAGTTAAAAATTATTACGGCAAACTTTAATGATTTATTAATTAATCCCATTAAAAGGGCCAAGATAATAAGTTTAAATAAAATAATTGCTTTTGTAAAAAAAAAAAAAAATAAAAAAAAAATAAAAAATAAATAAAAAAAAAATAAAAAATCTTGGAAGTTTATAACGATTGTTTCATATTCCATAAATTAATTCATGTATAGTTTTTTAACTGAAAATTTGATCTTAGTCATAACCATTAAACAGTCATGTCAATATAATGCTAAGCCCCACTAGTGGATGAGAGATTGTGCTCTCGAATAATGTGAAATTTAGAAGCGTTTTTCAATTAAAACTGATTAATTTTTTTTTTTTGTAAAATATTTACAAAAATAATCAAATTAATTAACCAAAAATACTCTTATGGAAATATTACAATTCTTATAAAAGCAGTGTATTTAAATGTATTATGATATTCTCTATAAGAGGAAAGGCTTTTACCGTCGAAAATATTTCATATTCACTTTTTTTTTTCAAAAAAAAAAAAAAGATATACCTATGAAAGTGATTTAATAAATTACCTCTTTCTTAAAATATATAACTTCGCCTGTTTTTCTATTCTATCTAAATTAGATCGAGTAAAGTATATTGTGTGGTATGAAAAATAACTTTTATTAATAGACTGATTAAATATATTTTTTGTTAAATTTTACGCAATGGGACTTAGTACCTCGGTAGATAAAGGGTTAAGTGAAATTTAATTATTTCGAACAAACTCTAAATTTAAAGAGAAATGAATTAGCATGGTTAATATTCTCGAAAATTTTGGGTTAAATTAATATTTTTTGAAAAATTTTAGAATTTTTTGAATATTCTAAAACTACTATTGCAATTTTTAATAATTTATTGCTTCATCAGACAAAACTGAACTGATCAGAATAACAAGCTGCAAATAAGCCAATTCTTCCTGTAAGAAGAATTTCCCCGTTCATTGATCGTTAATTATCCTTCGACTGATTCATATTCAATAAATTAGTGCATGATTTAATAAGGATTTTCAAATTAATTAAAAATTCTAATACTTATTTTACATTTAACATATATTTTTAGGTTTTTCACTAATAATACCAACAATAACTTTTATATGAATAGTAAGCTATTATCAATTACAATAAAGTTTTTAAATTTATAAGCGAGAATTTCGTAATATCAGCATGCCACGAATTAACGGTTGAAAAAATCGAAAAACATCACTCGACCTTTTTATTCTAATAATCTGAGTGGTTTAAGCATGGAAAAATTACCTTTCTTAAATTTGTATTATATTTATAATTTTGTTTATGTATTAACAGAACTTCAATTTCGTTATGGAAAATAAACCAGGCACAAATACTGAACTATTTTACTTATATTGATTTTAATGCAAATAGATGTAGGTGGATCTGGGCACATTGATACGGTTTTTTTCTAAGAAATTATTTTGTGTTCAGAAAATAGAAATTTCAAGTTATTTTTCTATGTGGTGTCAGAAAAACTTGCGTAGTTCGTTATTAAAATATACAATCGTTGTTTTATAGAATATTTTTGCGTGTAATTGAAAAAAAGAATAAAAAATGTCATTTGTATCATTGTGCCCCACCCCTGGGGCAGATTGATACATCTAGTATATGTCTATGTATTTTCTGCATATCTTCATTCATGTTTAGGCATTTCTAATTAATAATAATTCTTATTTACTAAATTTTCTTTGCGCTGTTAGCAATTCTTTTATTTCAAACACATATTTCACTCTTTAAATTTAAAAAATAAATCACTCTTTAAATTTAAAATAATCTTCATTCATGTTTAGGCATTTCTAATTAATAATAATTCTTATTTACTAAATTTTCTTTGCGCTGTTAGCAATTCTTTTCTTTCAAACACATATTTCACTCTTTAAATTTAAAGTAAAAGCTACTTTCCTGAAAACGTCATGTATAATAAAGCGTAAAAAGTATTAGAAAGTTGTAATATAAGTTAAATCCTATTGTAATACAATACTTTCTAAACATCTCCAAAAATTCTTCCTTCGCCTATTGACATATTAATATTAAATGAATAATATGCAAAACAACAACAATTGTTATCGTTCAGGCAATGAAATGTTCGTTAAACACCAATTAATCTAGCTGGATAACTAGTATAAATGTTATCAATAAAAAAAATTGAAAAAAAAATTCAGTTTCGAAAGAGTTAAAGGGAAATTAATTTAAAATCATATCGAAGAGCCTTAAGATTTAATAGAATGACATTAATCAATCCTCTTGAAAGTCTAAACTTAAAACAATCTGGAAAGAAAATACAACTTTTACTTTCTATTCTAAAATTGCTACCTCTTTTCTTAATAATTTATTGCCTGATAACATCAAAGTGTATCCAGCAAGATATTACGCTACAAATTAGTCAATTCCTTCTGTACGAAGAATTCCTTCTTCCATTTGGATGTTAAATACGCTCAGATCATTTCTTATTCAACACGTAACTTTATGGTTCAAATAGTTGTTGAACTAAAAATTAAAACTTGGTCAAAATCTTAAAGTAAGTCACGAAAATATAATGCTAATTAAATTAAACATAGATGGGTAAGAATTAATTTGGAATGAATTAGACTATGATTTACACATAAATGAATTTAAATCAGTTCTAAAAGATCAGTTCAAGATTTAAAGAGGCATGTATTGAACTGGAAAATTATAAATTATGGCTCAAGACTTTTAATATATAAGGCGTACACTTTTGTTATTTACCTAATGGTAATTCTTAAACTGAACAGCCTTATAGGTATAGTTCCAATAGCAAAAATGTAACGTTTGTAATGTTTTTATTCATCATATTTAATTCATTTATGTCAAAATAATTTTTTAACTTTAAAGAATTATATATATAATATATATATATATATATATATATATATATATATATATATATATATATATATATATATATAAGGAAAATTTGCTCTATACTTTGACAAGTAGAATAAAAAAAGAATGATTTTGATACGAGCAAAATTTATTGATTTATGATACTAAATTTATTTAATTTTAGTGATTTTACATACAAAGAACATGTTTTTTCATGTTTTCGAACATTTATATTTTATTACTTTCATTAAGGTACAGAATAACTACGATATATCAGTTACCGTCTATTATATATATATATATATATATATATATATATATATATATATATATATATATATATATATATATATATGAAGATGTGAGTTTCAGAACCCCCTTTATAAAAAATTTAAAAAATCGAGTTTTTTCTACCAATATATTTTATTAGCAAAGAAATGAACTTTACAAATTTAATTATCTGTGTGGGAACTCAGCATTGTACAAGTTTCGAGGTATTTTGACCACACTGGAGAGAAGTTTACGTTGACCCGAGGACATTTTCTCCAGCTATGGAGTTTGAATGTCTTAATAAATCTTTGTCACATACAGGAAGTCTCTTTCTTACAAGCCGATAGAAGAGGATGCTTGAATGTTTTTAGTTGAAAGAGGTAGAGACACGTTATATTTTCCTACGTGTAGCCTGAGTGTGATTTAAATATTTTAGTGAGCCAATTTGAAAGAACTTTAAAGCTAAAATCATCTTTTAGCTCTCTCATAGGTGATCAACAAAATCCCTCACTAATCTTGATTTTCAGGGGAGAGACGAATGTGAAGTGGCCAGTCTGGGTTGCGAAAAACGGATATTGAGCAGTGGTGCTCAGTAAGAGAGATAGTCTCTGTAAAAAGCGAGAACTGAAAGTGCTGAAATTAATCGTGATCTACAGTGACACTCCTACTTCAAACATATAGAGAACCCTCTTCTTCACCGGTCTTCTGGTACAAGACAAATTGACTTTATAGTGAGATGATCCACATTTGTTTCAATTCACGTCAGCAACAGGACTCTAACTCTACACTTTTAAAAATAAATCTGGGAATTCACGTTGAAACTACTGGCAGCAAGGTAGCCGAACTTTTACCGTTCCATTAGTAGATTTTGCGTTTTAGGAAATACAAGAAAGGAAAATTCCGTTTGAAGAAACAGTAACTTTCTGTTACAAAGTTTGATTTTTAATGATAACAATTTAATATAATTTTTAAAATCAATGAATCGTCAAAGAATTCGAAATTGTCGAGCTGCTATATTGTTTTACTTAATTATTATGATTATTTTATATAATGTACTTCAAGCCGTCCTGGGGATCGAACTCGGTACCTTTCGATAGGATCACAAATCCTTACTGACTGAGCCATAGCTGCTGACGCCGAATTGAACAAAGTATGACTTTTATCAGTTTGTGGGACGATCTGTTGTTCTTTTTAAAGATTTCCTTTCAAATATATTCCTTAGAATATTTGTAAACGGTTTATTTTATTTTATTTTAGACCGGTGCATAATACTTATTATTTTTTAAAATCAATTTTAATTTTTTAAATAGTTTGAATAAAAAAAAAATCACTGTTTTTTTTTTCGTTTTTTTCTTTTTTGAATGAATGAAAAAAACATTTTTTATTCATTTTTTTCAAAAATAATGTCATAGAAAATTTTTTGAAGTTGTCATACACTATTTATTTATTTACTTTTTGGCTAATTAATTAAAATATTTTTTTAATAAGAAATAAGAGAAAAAAAACAGAAAAAGTGTAATTTAAAAGGGATTTTTCATGTTTTCATGGCGCCAGTGGGATCCGAGCCCACAATCTGAGCTCACAGGAGAGTAGTGGTGTGGTGCCTTAACCACTCGGCCATGCAGCTCCCCACATACCGGAGTGTCTCCGTTTTTTGTTTCAATTTCCATCCGTTTCGTTATTTTCAGGAAATATGGCGGAATTTTCTGATTTATAATGGAAAATGCTCTTTTGTTGTGAAAAGGGACTTTTTCTGTGAAATTCAGGAAAAAAATATTCGTTAATTTCAGAATTTTTTTAACAGTGTAAAAGAATGCTATACATGATTAATTTTATATTAAACGATACGGTTTTGTACATAAAGCGTTTTTTAATAATTTAAATTGATTGTATAGGTGGATTTCTACTCAGCGCTACCGTTCTATTAATATAGATCAAGTAAGATTCACAATAGCTGGTGGAAAGTCAGTGGGATTCTGTGTCAAAGCGAACTGCAAAACAATAAGATTATTCCCAAAGAACTTTGGGGAAATGACAAATATTATCATTGTGGTGTCTGAAGGAAACTATGTATAAAAAGTTTTGTGTTTTGTTGTGATAAGAAGTTTATTTGAAAAATTCATGGAAAGAGATAGTCCATAGAACAGTATTGTGATGTATTACGCATGTCAGAAGAAATGGACGTAACTCTGAAAGACTTTTGAAAGAGCCTATAAGTGATTAGAGATTCTGGATAGGATCATTTAAAAGGTCAATGCTAAAAGATCAGGGCGTCAAAAGGTAAGTGATTTCTTTTATCTCAGGTGGCATTGTTTCCAGTGTTTAATTATTAGGAAGATTTCGTATGAAATACTTCCTATTGCGGTCGTTCCTATGTTAGAATTTCTGAAATTTTTTTCAGATCTACACCGATCATGACCTCCAGACTCCAAAACTACCATTAATAAAAAAGTTTATCAATCTATATATATGTAATAAATAAAAAAAAAATTGCGCCATTTTGCATGCCCTGAGTTTTTAATTCTAACTTTAAGGAACATACTTTTATTCTCAATTTCGTAATGTATTAATATTTTAACAGCTAAAGTTCTTTTATTTTACTTTACTTAACTTAGAAATAATCTATTGATTGTTTTTTTAAAAAGAGCGGGAATGATTGCGAAATCTTTCTTTCAGTGTAGAGGTTCATTTTTCCCTTTTGGAATATTTATCGAGACTTTAATTTTGTTTTATTAAATCGTCTGCTAGAGTGTTCATGCGCCTTTTTGCTTGTGAGCGGGTTGTGTTATTACGCGAAGAGTTAGTAGTTCTTACAAGAGGACACGCCCCAGCTACCAATAGGAGATGGTGATGTGGGTGGTCTAAGCCTTGAAATTAATGCTAATGGGTCTTTAAATTGCTGACGCGGACTAGGGGAGGAGCTAGTTTTTGTGTAGAGTCTGGGAAATTCATTTTAGGATTCGAGAGCGTGAGAATACAACTGATCTTTAACTTGTTAAGATGTCCATCTCATTTTTTTTTCGATAATTTTGAGCATGAAGATTACGCAGCTTTGAGAGCGAATGCTATAGTGCTAATTGTGTGGAATGGTGACAGGTGGAATAACTTTATGGCTTGTTCTAAATAAATATGGATTAAAAAACTGATTGACTTACCTTTATTTCGGAGAAATACCTAAAGGGTTGCTTACCATAACGACTGCTCATCCTGTTATTGGTTCTTAAGTGAATAGACGTATTATACAGCAGGGATGGTGTTCTACGAGAACTCATGCATTTAGATAGAAAATCGCCATATCGTTTCATATATGTATATATATATATATATCACTTTTTTCTGGACACGATAACTTCGATATTTCAGCTCCAATCTTCTCCAAACTGATACATAAAATCAAGGAGTATAAAATCTCGGTCGAGTTAGTTAGTGGGCCAAATCGGAATAAGGGAGTGGAAATGGGGTGGGTTTTTGTGAAAACCGAAGAAAAGTGATAAAACACTTCTTAGTTAAAAAAGATATCGAATCAGTTTAAAGTTTATATTACTTCTAAAAAATGGGCTAAAAGTTTATGCATGACAGATTTTTGATAAAGTTAAAAATGGGCTCAAGGGGCGAAGAAAACAGGGTTTTGGGGAGAAAAAAATTCATAACTTCGTCAACTCTCAAGATATCAAATCCAACTATTTTTTTTATAAATTCTCTCAAAATTATCTAAAACTTTTATATTTACAAGTTTTTGATAAGACCAATTTTTACCGATGGCAAAAATTAAAAAAGAAAAGAGAAAAAAAAAGGGGGGGGGGAGGGTGGAAAAAGAAAAAAATCATTAACTGAGTCAATTCTTAAGCTATCAAATCTAGTTAAATTTATTTTTCATCTTCTCCATAATATCTAAAACTTTTATACTAACAAGTTTTTCATAGGATCGATTCTTATAGCAAAAATAAATTAAACAAAAATAGGAGTTGGAGAAAAAAAACCTCAAATCTAAACTGCTTATATTCTGACTCATTTTTAAATTCATTTTTGATTTTAAACGCATCCAAATGGCAGATCCTCTTATTTAGGAATTATATAATGTGGTGTATTGGGCAGTTTTTTAATAAAGGCAGAATATATTTCAAAAAAGGCTTCCAAAAAGAGGATTTTATACAGAATTTTCCAAAGTGATCGTGATTGAAAATTGAGGAAGAATAACAAATTGCGTTTTTTCTGAGTAATTTTAAAATCCATTCCTCTCAAACGTATCCAATTTACAAATCCTCCTATTTAGGAACTATATAATGTGACGGAATGGCCAGTTTTTTAATAAAGGCAGAATATATTTCCAAAAATTTTGCCTAAATGGGCACTTTGAACGGATTATCCCGAAGCGATCGTAATTAAAAAAATGAGGTATTCAAATAACAAAATTGCGTTTTTCTGACTCATTTTTAAATTCAGTTTCGCTCTCAAATGCATCCAATTGATAGGTTTTGTTATTCAGGAACTGTATAACATACAATATTGCTGAGTTTTTTGATAAAGGCTAAATATATATATTTTTTAAACTGTCAAAGTGGGCACTTCGCACAAAATTTCCCTAAGCGATCATGGTTAAAGAACTGAGGATGTATTCAAATAACAAATTGGTTATTTTATGAGTCATTTTTAAATTCAATTTTGCTCTGAACCGCATTCAATTAGCATTTTTTTTTGTTATTTAGAAACTATATGATGTGCGTATTTGTCTGTTTTTTAATAGCCAGAATATATTTCAAAATATGTTGTCAAAATGAGCATTTGAGCTGACACTCTTCGAAATCTACCTCTGCCTATAAGCCAAGCCGACAGGGATTTTTATTATTTCCATGTTTATACAGATAGAGAAACAGATAAATATTTTCCAAAAATAGCCAACTGTGTCTATAAGCTAGTCATTTTAGCAAAAATAGGGGGAAAAATTTGAACAAAGCCGGATTTTTGCGTATGTGCTCGTTAGGTTATGTAGTTAAACATACTAAAAGTCCTCATCGATCCGATGTGAGCTTTCGCCGCCATGTGGCGCTAATGAGCTTGAAAATCGGTTATCTGTGAATATCTCACGAACAATGGAATTTAGAAAAAAAGTTCAATTACAAAGTTGTAGATAATTTCCTATAAAAATGTCATTAACATTTGTTTGTCACACCTACCCTTCCCTGTCAAAAATATAAAAATGTGAACATATTTGGAAGTAAAATTATAAAAAGACAAAAAATCTGCTGCTACTTAATAAAAAATATGTAAACAGATCTAAAATTCTTACCTTTGAATAAAGAAAGTGAATATATAATGTACATTTATGCTTATTTCCATACTACCCTTGTGGTTAAGCATTTAGCACTTTTTTTATTGTGCTTTCTCACGTAGGCATATTCCACTTATAGTGGGTGGCTTAATCCAATTTCAGTCGTTTGACTGCTTTAGTAGTTCTTTGCACAGCTTCAAATTCTACACTTGATTCCGATTCGTCAATATCTGTATTTCTTTCTTTCGTTGTTATGCTGATTTCAGTATTTTTCGTCTGCCTTTCCCTGTCATCACTGAATTCAAAAGTAGCACTTCTCTCGTTACTGTCAATATCTTCCCCGTCTTCAAATTCAATTTTACTTGCATTATGACATGAAACTCCGAAGCAATTTATGCAAATATCAGAGCATTTCAATCCAATTTTTCAGCATCCACATGCTTTTCCACATTCTTTGGAGAAAGTACAAAAAATCGATTCAATAATATTTTTTGGTGCAGGCGGTAAAGTAGCTGGAATTGGAGACAAATCAGGTACATTTTGCCAGCCCCAGTTCTTAGGAAGTAGTTTATTGCCCAAACAGTATTGTAGGTGATGATAAATACATAAACTGTGCAATCTAGCTGCATCTTCGATAGACGGCAACGATGAAAGTCTTTTTTTACCAACAGCAATTCTTTTCTTGAAACATACATAATGATGCTTGTTCAGATAAATTTCTGCTTTACCATGGTATAAAGCAAGAAAAATAGTTTTTCCTACCATGGAAACGTCAATTTGGGATACTTTAGCAGTTTTAAAAATTCTGGCAGCTTGTATGTTATGACCTTCCTTCTTTTTAAAAAATTTTGCCGACATTTTATCTTTACCAACATTGTTTATGTTGAGTAAAACCTGAAAAACCTTGAATGAACAATATACGATCTTTCAGAACAGCATCATTGTTAAGACTGTGCGATGAATACAGGGTGGTGGCAATTCGTCCTCTTCCAGGATTAATAAAAAAAATCTCTATCTCTGGAGGTGCTAAAGCAGACAACAATACGAGGAAGTCAACATCATTACCAACAACAGCATAAGTGCACCAGACTTTGTTACTTCAATAGCTGTGTTAACAATTAATGTGTCTGCATCATCTTCTGCTTGTTTTGCTTCGAAACCATTCTCTATAAATTCCTCCATAAGCATAGATATGAGATGTGTCTTATTTTAATGATTAGATTGAAAAAATCTTTTTCGTGATACTTTAGAGCTTTCTTTTTTTCCTTCTGTATAAAAACTTCGTCTAATGTATCAGAACATAGTAAACATTTTTCCTTAAATTCAAACAAGGGACTGTCATTTCTCAATTTTTCTTTCAATGGAGTAATTTGTGTAGACGTTGGTGGTTTTTCTGCAATAGATTTATTGTATGATTTAATAGAATTCTTTTGTGTATAATTTTTCCTACACTTCGGGTAAAATGTAAATTTATTATTGTTTTTAGCCATTTCTTCAAATATTTTCTACTTATAGTCACCTCTTTCCGAACTTGTTGTCACAAGGGACTTCAGTCTCTTTTTTCCTATTTTTACATGTTCTTTCGAAATGCAGTCCTCACCGTATGCAAGACAAACAATTTTGACAATCTCCATTTTTCTCTAACAATCAGCAATTAAAAAAGAGTCATTTTAAACTGTCATAACTATTTAAAACTTTATACAACATGCGTTGAAAATAAAATTATTCCCTTCCTAAAATCTCCCAAAGAATACTTCGTTCAGTAAATTAGGGTGATTTCATATTAGCGAAATGAACACTAATTGAAAATAAAACACTGGAAAGGCACCTGCACGTGGTACATTTTGACAAATGCAAAGAGAGAGAGGGTATAGACCCCTTGCACATGACGTCACAAGTTTCATTTGACGCCCAAACATAAGGCAATGTGATGTTTTCCCATTTGTAAACATTAGTGATTTGAGATTCATTTCTTAAATATTTAGAAAAACAAGGTAAGAATAAGAAAAATCAAAAATGATCAGAAAGATCCTGCGTGCTTTAAAAGGCAAACGGAGAGTTATGACACTGTGTTTGAGTTACAGATGTGCATCAGTTTACAGTATCGATCATTGCTGTGACGTCAATGCAAGGGGTCTATTAGGCAATGACTATTGCACAAACGCTCAAAAGCGGCATATAGACAATAGGGGAGAGGTGGGGAAGGGAGGATCGAAAGCTGTTTGGTGTTTGTTCTGCCTAGCCGCGTTATAATTGTGCTTCCGCATTTTTTTTTCAATGATGTGCACTTTATTTTAATTTTCAGCAGGGAAGGATTGGTGTGACAAAAAAATGTTAAGGACACTTTTTGTAGGAAATTAAATTATCTATATCTTTGTAATTGAACTTTTTTTGTCCAGATGTCATTGTTCGTGAGATATTCACAGAAAACTAATTTTCAAGGTCATTAGCGCCCCCTGGAGGCGAAAGCTCACATCGGATCGATGGGGACTTTTAATATGTTAAAGTACATACCCTAACTAGCACCTATGCAAAAATCCAGCTTTGTTCTAATTTTTTCCGCTATTTGTTAAAAAACATGCTAAAATGACTAACATGCTACTAGGAGTAGAGATGGGAATGTTCGGAAAAAACCCGGAAAAATTGGGAAAAAACCGGTTTTTTTCAGTTTTTTTTCTGAAGGCTTATTTTTCAATTTTTCCAAACTGGAAAAATTGAAATTTCATTTGTAAAATAATATATTGAAAATTTTGTAATAGCTACATTCTCATACTTTTAATTTTATTTATTTTTATGTTGAGTGTCCCACAAGAAAACTTTAATGTGGGTAATTTGATCTCTTAGCAGAAATCAGTTTGAGAAGACTTAAAAGGATCCTTCACATTTTTTTCCATTTTGAAACACAAGACCCTTCTCAAAATTTCTCTTGAAAAATAGACATTTCAGAAAAAAGTTTAATCTCCAAATTGAATCCTTTACAAATGTAGTGATTGAAGAAAAAAATCTCATGCCATATAGCATCTGAATCTTATCAAGTTGTATATATGTATGAATAATCTTATTAAAAATGTCTAAATAAGAACCTAAATATAGTAATAATTTCTAAATCATAAATTCTGAGTATATTTTTTATAAGTATTTACAAGAAGTTCACAATTTCTCAAAAACAGGATTACATGAAAAAAATCTAGATATATAATTAAATGCAACTTCTCTTTTTAAAAATCAATTCATGTGCATCCGATTAATGGGAATGGTAAAATAAAAAAATTACATAAAATTTGAAGCATGCATTTATTACTTTCTTCTATCTTTACAAGAAGTAAGTATTGAATTCGTGAAAATTTTTACTTCCAGTTTTTGGTGTATTTAAACGTTTTAGAAGGTCCTGAACACGATTTGGTAGGTTTTGGAAAATATCTGTCACTCTGTGAGTCTGAATGTGACAAAAATTTTATGGACACTCTATCTCAAAGAACTGGTGCACATAATTTCACAAAACTTTAGATTCAGTTACACCTTGATATGAACTCGAGATGTTTAGTTATTAGTGTATATCCCCCAACTGATGGCGCTGCTATGCTGCATTATTCATGATTTCTACAATAGATCTATCTCAAGAACTAAAAGACGATTTTTCATCAAACTACAGATTCAGCCAGTTCCTGATGTACAGTCGAGTCTCTATAACGAAACTCCATACAGCAAATCTCTCTATTTAACGAAATTTTTGTAGGAACGGTCAATTGTTTTCATGATTACATTAAAAATAATTTCCATATAGCAAAATATATATCTCCGTTTAACGAATTTTTTCAAGAATGTTCTTCCATATATTCAGAAAAGCACTTCAAATTATTTGTGGAATATTTTTTTTTCGTTGATTTCTGGTTTATATTTCATAGCTGCATTCCTCTAGCTTATTTTTTAAGTCCAAAATAAGGCACTCATCCCCCCCTCTCCCAAGCAAAAACATCCTTTTTGCATGGTTGCACTTCACTTTGTTTAATGATCATGCGTTCTTGGAAAAGATTAAAACATTTTCTTGCTATTAGAAGGATTTGCAATTATCACAAAACATACTACGCAGTATTAAAAAACAATTGTTAAATTTGCAGCAAAATTAGATGTTATAAAATTTTTTACATCTAATTTTACTACAATATGTACGGCAAAAACTGCTAGCAGCATTGCCGCCAACAGTTTTTGTGTAAATTTAACGATTTTTTTTTTCTTACAGTGTAAAAGATAAAATTATTCCATCGTCTTGAAAATGTTCATTGTTTCTTGGTTTGGATAGTAAGGCAGAGATAAGGGGGCAATTGCAGAAAAGGTCGTCTTTTCAGCATATTTTCATCTCCTAAAGAAACACTTATTACTTTTAGAGTTTAGAGCGGATGTTTGTTGTTTGTGGTGACTCGGAGCATTTTTTGTTATGAGATATAATTTGAATGAGGAATTGTTGCTAAATGTCATCTATGCTGGTGTGATCTCCTACTGCATTCCCCTGCATCTGCTTAAAACCGTTCCTAGGATAAGCATAACTCTCTCTGATAAAGTAATAATTTTGAAAATAATGAATAAGACTCTGCTAAAAAAAAGAAGAAAGTGGCGAAAATGTTCGACATTCTGGCTAAATTCCGTTAAATATTTAAAAAACTTAATTAAACAGCTCAAAAACAATTCTGTTTCAAGATTTAAACAATAAATGATTTTTTTTGCCGCTCTCTATCCAAAGAATTTTTCTATATAACGAATTTTTTGACTTAACAATGGATTTCGCTTTATAGAGACTCTACTGTATATTAATGTTGTTTAGTTTTTGGTGTAAATTGCTCTATAGGTGGCACTACTGCGTTGCATTTTTCAAGATTTCGTTATAGCTGATTAATTGAATGTTTTTTCAAGGAGTTGACTTTAAAATTGGCCTCCACTTTACCTCCATAATATACAATAATGTTGCAAAACATGGGCAGTTAGCATTAGAAAAGTACAACTGCGATGGAAAAAAAATCGTATTTTATTACAAGTAAATACGTTCTAAATTATACTTTCCTTCTTTATTAAACTTTGAATTTTTGTAGTTTTCTAAAGCCCAGTAGTTTATCGCTGTGTGTAACTGCTTTTGTTAATTCCTCGCGAGCATTTTCTATTTGTAGCGCTCCGTTTTCGTAACTTTCGAGTTCCACTCTTAAAAATATGAAATTACCATATGGAAATATTATTGAATATGGTTTCTTACTCAAGAATGGAATACCAGATTTCAAGATAAAACGAAAAAAAAATTGCATTTAATTTAACTTAAAATTTTTTTTCCCGGTTTCGGTGAGTAAAAATCTAATATTCAATAAATCCTATGCTGTTTTTTAGTTGCAGACCTGAGTAAGCCAAACTAAAACATATTTTTGTTTTACGGTTTTGATTTAGATTATAAAACTAAATCAAAACTTTTTTGAGTTGAGATTGGAAAGCTGTACCAAAACTAAACATATTTTTAAAAGGAAATAAAATTACAATTGTAAGAAAAAAAAAGTAATGTTGTAAAAATATAATTTTTTTAAACAAACAATGGAATTTTTGAATACTGATATTGATGATAATGACACAACTGAAATAATTTATTTCATTAAACTAGTATCATTTACTTAAAAACTATACTTATTTAAATGGAATACATAAATTATTTCATTCCAAACATGTAGACATATTGGCTCAGGTTTTTACATTAGATCGATTGGTAGTTAAACATGTAACTGAAAAATCATTTCAACAGAGATATGATATGACAAACAATAGCGTTTAATAAAAATTCTTAAACTGTGAAAAAAAAAAACTAAATTTTTATAAGCAGGCTTTGTTTCTTTTTATTTTGTAATATAAAGGGAAAATAATTTTCTTTTAATGCAAATAAATGGAAAAAAAGTTTATTATCTAATATTCTCTAAGAAAATATAATTTATTTGGGAGAAAGAATCATGAAAAATCAATTTTTCTAACTTTTCCGTTTTTTTCGAAAAAACCCGGTAAAAAACCAGTTTCTTTCCGCCACTTATATTTTTCCAACAAATTTACATCTCTATCTAGAACATCCTAAAATGTGCGAATAGATTTTTTAAAAAAGTGTGAAATTATCACAATTGAGGTATTTTTTTCTTCTGCATTTAGACAAAAATGTAAAAAAAAAAAAAAAAATATTTTATGTATTTTATTTGACCAAGCATAAATAATTACCTTCGTTAAAAAAAAGCTATTAATTGAAATATATATTGCATTAAATTCATTTTTTTCCCATTATTTAAAAAAAAATCTGCCTCCTAATTTTAAAAAATGTATTGTCATACACCGTAAATAAAATTAATTGCAATTATTATCTTTTCTTCAGAAAAACTTTATGTTTCCCCAGTGCGTTTGCTTTTTCTAGAAAAAAGTTAAAACAAATAACAATTACCTTTTTATTTTAAGGAAGTATGTTCTTTTAGTAAAAAGTCTCTTTCATTAATAGTAGCTATTTTTTTATTTGTAAAGAATTTCTTCGTTCGAGCATTTTTAAGGCATCTTCATATCTTTACAATATGATTACTCTAGGTCAAAAAAGTGATTAACCAAAAACAGATATTAATATTATTATTTTCAAATAAATAATTTTTCGATAAACGTTTCTCTGTTTCAATAAGTAGATAATTAAACTTTATTGATGAAAATTATCGTTTTAATTACACCACGAAGTAAATATAATACTCTAAGTGATTTTTATTTGAGTGAAAAGTAATTATCAAATTAATAATCATTGATACTAAAATATCTACAGCGTACGTGAGATTTGTTGTATACTTTACAAACTTCAATTTAAAAAAAATGATAAATAGTATGTTATTAGTTATCGTTTATTTTTAATTTATAGTATTTAGTATGTGTTTTTAAGAAAATGTCTAAACTTTTGTTCTGTATAATTTAATAGCAAAAATATCTCATAGATGGTGCTTGATGTATCACAAAGTGGCAGAATATTTGGAATACGTATTTGCCATATCGACTATACAGCATAGGGAAATGTGTGTATCATGGATCGCAGAATTTAAGTATGTAATTAAAATTAAAAGATGTTATTGTTTAGAGCAGTTGCTCCCAACCTGGATCCCTAGGGTCCCATGTATCCCTAGAGGTACATGCAAAGCTGCTGGGGATACGTCAAAATAATCTACGAGGGCAATTCGGAAAGTAACCTCCGTTTATGAATTAAAAAAAAAACTAATGAAAGGAAACATGTTTTATTACTTACGTATGAAAGACACGTTCTTCAGCTACTTTTCAACATAATTGTTGTATTAATTAAAACAATTATCATAACGGTAAATCAGCTTTGAAATTCCATCGTCACAGACTTCTGCCGCCGGCCTATTCAACTGCGATTATTTTTAAATTCAGCTCGCACCACTCTTTCAATCCAAAAAATTTCAACATATTGTTTTATTCAAATTGACAAATTCCGAATTGCTCTCGTAATATTTCACTTGACCCACTATTTTTTAAAACATTTTTGGTAGTACATTTATCAGCAAATTATATAGAAAAATATGTTAAAATTCTTTGGATTGAAAGAGTGGTACGAGTTGAATTAAAAAATAGTCGCATTTGAATAGGCCGGCGGCAGAAGTCTGTGACGATGGAATTTCAAAGCTGATTTACTGTTATGATAATTGTTTTAATTAATACGGCAATTATGTTGAGAAGTAGCTTTAGAACGTGTCTTTCATACATAAGTAAAAAAACATGTTTCCTTTCATTAGTTTTTTTTTTTTAATTCATAAACGGAGGTTACTTTCCGAATCGCCCTCGTATATTATAAAGGCCAAACGTATCTGTGCGTAACGCATACGTCATTTTGCGAATGGCAACATTTTGAAATTTGAAATGCGAATTCAGTTTTGTAATTTTTGCAATTGCAATTTTTTTAACTTACAAACATCGCATATTTTCAATTTTTACACCTTCGTATAGGAAAATAGTGTTCATGAGAAATGAGTGTACTCCAAAATGAAAAGCCGAAGAAAGGGGTACGTGTAAGAAAAAAAGGTTGGGAATCGATGGTTTAGAGTATGGATGTCAATCTCCGTCAACAAATTTCATTAAGAGATTGATGAAACAATTTAGAGTAATGACAGTATGGAGCGTGCACAGCCGGTAAGTTTAGCATAAACAACGGGATGATCGGCCAAGTCTATAAACATTCCTGCCACAGTCCCAGGAAATCCGTTTATAAAGCAAGCAGCGGACCGCTTTTTCCGAATCGTCAGTTCATATCTTGCACAGTAGATTGAAGTTTCATTCTTACAAAATTCGAGTATTGTGAAACATTGTCTCAATTAATATTTCCCTAACAGATGGACTGGTCGCGGTGGTCCAATTTTGTTACCCTTCTCAATCGGTAGATTTAACCTTCCAGACTTTCTTTCAAATGGGGTTAGGTCAAAGATATCGCTCATAAGACTAGTTGTCTTGATGCAAAGGAACTCAAGCTGTGGATAACATTTGCTTGTCATTCCATCACTATTCAGAAGCTGTCAAATATATTGAATAAAATCGAATACTTTAGACGTACTATAACGAACGAAAAGATCGGATATTGAAATCTATTAACTGTTGAGATTATAAACCAATTTAGTGATCACACTTTATTACTCCTGTTTTTATTAATTACTTTTGTTGTATTTTGTAATGTGTTCAACAATTCTGGAATAACTGCATTTTTACTTTCTTTGATGTATACAAGATTAAAGATTGTAATTGTAATAGTTTTTATTTCATTTTTTAATGGATTTACAAGTTTTGGGATATCATGAATACGACTTGACTATTTTTTGAACACATCTATCTCTGTGTGATACAAACTTTGGAGCTAATGTTCTTCAAGAACTCCTTATCGGAGATTTATTCTGCACTGTTAAAAAAAAATCTGTGAATTTACGATAAAACTACTGGCAGCAAAATAACCAGACATTTACCGTTCCGCTTGTAGATTTTCCGTTTTGAAAAATAAAAGAAAGGAAAACTCCGTTTTAAGAAGAGGTAACTTTCCGTTACAAGGTTTGATTGATTGATTGATTGATTGATTTTTGACGTCCGATTATCTGCGCTAGGGATATAGGACCAGGGGGGAATGCCCTTCGTGGGGGTCTTTCTAAGGGAACCTAACCCGTATTTACGCAAGGTTCGAAGAAAACCACGAAAACTCCGAACGGTTAGGCCGACAGCCGCGATTGGGTTCGAACCCAGCACCTGCCGCGTTACAAGGTTTGATTTTTAATGATAATAATTTAATTTAAAATAAGGAACCGAACAATCGCCAAAGAATTCGAACTGCTATATTATTTAATTTAGTTTAATTCTTTTTTGCTTAATTTACTTCGAGCTGTTGTGGGTGACGAGCGCGAAACCTTTTGACAGCGGAATAGTTCCTTACTGACTGAGCCGAAGCTTCTGGTGCCTGTCTGTTCAAAATATGTCTTTTATGAGTTAGTGGGAAAATCTGTTATGCTTTTCAAAGATTTTCTTTCAGTATATTCGTTAGAATATTCGTAAGCGGTTTATTTTATTTTATTTTAGACCGATACAAAATAATTATTATTTTGTAAAATCAATTTTAAATTTTTAACTAGTTTAAATTTAAAAAAAGAAATCACTGTTTAAAAGCTATAAATATTTTTTTCATTGAATGTATGAAAAAAAAAAATCTACTCATTTTTACAAAAATAATGCTATAGACAATTTTTTTTAATTATCGCACACAATTTATTTATTGGCTAATTAGTTTTAAAAAAAATTAAGAAGAAATAAGATAAAAATAAACAGAAAAAATAAAATTAAAATGTTTTCATTATTTCATGGCACTAGTGGGATTCCAACCCGCAATTTACGCTAGCAGGTATATACCGGCGTGGTACCTTGACCACTCGCCCACGGACACACCAAGTGAAGGGAGTTTCTCCGTTTTTTGTTTCTATTGTTATCCGCTTCGTTATTTTCAGGAAATATGGTAGAGTTTTCACATTTTTAATGAAAAATGCTCTTTCGTTGTGAAAAAGGATTTTTCTTTGAAATTCAGGAAAAACATATAAATGAATTTCAGATTTTGTTAACAGTATGTTAGAAATATTACGGATTAAGTGTGAGTGCATACATCCCAAGGGATAGCGCTGTTGCGCTGCAATTTGTACAATATCCGTGATAACTTAATTTTTACAGCTAATAAGCGTAAATTAACTATATATTCTGGTAGACCTTGTCACAAATAGGTTCTGATAAGGTTTTGATGTATATCAAAAAGCGGGTAGTATAACTGTGCTGTGCTTTTCTCAAAGCCTATAAACTATTATTAAAATTTTTATTAAATCTATTAGAATTTTTAAATCACAAAGTTTTTAGAACTTCACCTTTTATATAAACATTTGAATGAACAATTTTATATTACATGGGAGAGGTTAATAAAAATTAAAAACAAATATTATTGACATGTTTCGGTTCTATTCTTAAAAGAGCCATAATCTTAATAAAATTAATTAATAATTTTATTTTGATTATAAATTGTAATATGAAATAGTTTATTCAAATGTATATTATTAAAAAATATTTTTTACATTGTGATAGGTTTGAAGAAGGTTTTATTTTTTGTAAAAAATACCATTTAAAATTCAATTTCTAACCTTGTTAACATTTTGCCAACCATTAATAGTATTAAAATAAATGTAACGTTTTATATTAATTTATATTATGGATGAATAGACTGTACTGAACTAATCACTCTGCAAATAGCGTGTACAAAATATTTTCTATTCATTATGAAACCTTCTAATTGCATTCATATAATCTTAAATATATTAGAGGCATTTATGTGTTACAGTTAAATTATGTATAATCAGAAAAGACGATTTGTAATATTTCGTCACAAACTTTGAAAGCTTTATAGAAACTCGCAGTCAGATATAGTGTAACTTATTGAATAGAAGAATATGAATCCATTTGAATATCGAAACTTAGTTAAAATATGAGATTAAACATTTGATATGTGGGTATTAACATCTTTTACTTCCGCAGCATGGATTATTTAATAAGAAGTTTCTCTAAAAACAAATAGTTGGAAATAAAGCAGTAAGTTGATTTTTTACGATGTTCATAATATAGTTCTACAACCAAAATAACCCTCACTTGAAAAACAATTCCTGATAATTTTCCGGCAAATAGTCAGTATCTATAATATCCTACTGGCTTCAAAAGTGCATAAAATTTTTATAAACACTTTGACTGCCAATTATGAGAAAACTCGTAGATTACGTTCTTTTCTAGGATGTGAGTTATCTCGTATCAATTACGAGTTGTCTCGTACTGTGTTTACTTGCCATTTTTGTTCGGCTATAATTAAACCAATTACAATATATCAGTGCTAATATCGATACATGGCTTCTGGGAAAAGAACAAAAAATTAATGCTGGCTGGCATGCGCAAAAAATTTATTAAAAAACGATAAAAAAATATAATTATTAACTACGAGATAATTCGTAGCCCCCCCCTTTTTTTTTTAAAAAAAAAGCAAAAGTTTTTTTTTATGATTTTTGATGATACCTATGAACTAGAGTTAGAGTTTTCAGTGAGATAATGTGATAAAATCAAATTGTCATTTTTGGTCAGATATCTGAAAAAAATCTATGGGAGTCAACGTGTTAATAGTCCAAAAATCTCTCTTCATTCCCCAAAGCTCCGATTCTTCCAAAAATTCACTTTCGTTCACAAATATAAACATTTCCCTCCCGCTTTTTTTTTTTTTTTTCCGGTGACTAACATACTGTTGAAACTTTTAATGTGGTATTATCGTTTATATTGCCGGTACACTACTAGTTACTTGAAGAGAAAAACAAAATGAATATTTGACCCTAGAGCTACCAGATAGATATATAATTTCATTGTATGCAAAATAATAATAATAATAATAATAATGATAATAATAGATTGTTAGTGTTAGAGAGTGTATCATACCCTATGGACATATTTTTCTTTTTGTGTTCTAAATTACTTAGCTTATAGTTAATCGATAAATTAATAGTGCTGGGAAGTTAAAAGAAAAAAAAACAACAAACAGAATTTAAAATAAAATAAATGAACATTAGTAAACAGCAACTGATTTTACTACTACTACTACTAATAATAATAATAATATAATAAAGTTCATCTTAGATTTTGATGAAAATTCTTAGCATAAATAATCAATAAAATTAATCGCAGTTAACATTATATTTTTTAAAACTCTTACTATATCTCCAATGTCTTCTGCAAAAGTAATCTTAGAACTAAAATAGGTAACTTTTTATGCATGTGTGATCTTTTAGTAAAAGCCTGCTTCCTTAATTCTAGTAATTTTTTATTTAAAAAAAATAGTAAAAAAAACCTTTGTAAAAACTTTTTTTTTTTATCTTCACTTTTTTTTACTGTGATTGGCATTAATTGAAAAAAAATTTAACGAAAATAATTAATATATATTTTTATATAAATGTAAAATCTTCCAGCAAAATATATGTTTGTTTTTTCAGTAATGAAAAATTTAAATTTGTTGAAGGAAATTATTGTTTAATTTATTTTTAAATATTCTTTTTATATAAATATAATTTTTTTCAGAAAAAAAATGTTTTCTTTGTAGTAAAAAATTTTTAAATATTATTTATGAAAATTATTGTTTATTTTTTAAGGATATGTTATAATAGTTCTATTATAAATCTATTCTATAAGTGAAATGTAATTATTAAATTAATAACGTTTACTATGTCAGATATATTGTTTCAGTTAAATATTAAAGTTGATAAAACATTAGCATTTCTTAATGTCTTCAATAATATTTAACAAAAAGATGAAACAGTGCTGTGAAGGAATTTTCAGCTTGAATAGTAAAGTTAAAAACATACATTTATTTACTTAAAAGGTGATGAATATTAAAAAAAATGTAAGGATGTTTGGATTACATAATATGCCTCAAGACGCTTCGACAAGCACAAGCACTCATTTTCAAGGGGAAGAAAATTATGATTATAAAAGAAAACATACGGAGAGAAACAGAACAAAGTAATGCCACGCTTATGCAAGTGCAGCCAGTTTATTGCTGTAGAAAGAAAGAGTGAAAAAAAAATAGGCTGAAGAAATTTAATCGTATAACGTTCCCGCTATTCGATTCAATATTCTAAGTATTTTAAGAGATCATCATCTGAAAATTCAGCTTGGCACTACAGAATCTGCGCACACTGTAAAAAAAAAAGTGTCGATCTACTAAAAAAACTTTAGTGAACCTTGTAATTACTAAAAAATTTTTAGTAATCTTAGTCGGTTACAAAAAAATCTGTAAGAATTACTAGAAAAAAGTTAGCAACGAATAAGAGTTAATAGTTTTATATTTTTAATAGCCCTTACTAAATCACAGCTGGTGTGGCCTTGATAGCTTAGTGGTTATAGTAAGGGGCTCCAGGCTGAAAGGTCCCGGGTTCGAAACTTGCCACCGCCAAATACACCCCGAATGTATGTAGTGTCTCGTTAATAAAGGGATTATGAAAATCCTATCGGACCAGGTAGGAATGTTTGGTGCTGCCATCTATTGCAATTTTGTCGAAAATCTTCCGCTTCAGAAGTCTGGATGCAGCTCGAAGGAAACTCCTGCCCTTCGGGCGCACGTAATGGTTATTAAAAATAATTTTGGAGCTATTACTAAAATTTGCTTGGTGGCTCATACTAAAATTTTTTAAGTTAGTTATACAAAAAATCCTTTTGTTCAGTTTACAAAAGAAATGCTTGTTTCACTTGCAAAAATAAGTTTGTAATGGTTACTAAAAAATTCTGTGGAATACAAATTTACTAAGAAATTTTTAGTAACCTCTTGAAGTTTTTTTTACAGTGCAGAAGGGTTCTCAATCATCTGAATCATAAACAACAGCTAAAAGTTAATTTGTTATATTTGTGGGCTTATTCTCTTAAATAAAAACGTAAGTGTCAACATCCAAAAATTTCTTAGGTAAGTTTTGCGATATGAAGACTATATGCTTATTAGGAATTACTTTGTTTATTACATAAATCTGTAACGCATTTCATTTACTTCCAAAAAAGAAAAATTTTGTAGAAAATTTTAGATGCTCTCGTAAGGTAACTTATTTTTTTTTCCTTATTTAAAAACAGACATTAGACGAATGAACTATTATGTAGTAAATGCTTATTTTACACTTACTCTTAATTTTCTGAAAAATGTGGTATTGATTTCTTTTTTATATTTTTGAGACTTGTTTGAAACGAAACATTACATATGTATGCAGTATGTATCATCTATATGATTTATGTAAGTCTACAAATACAAATGTGTCCTTGTCTTTCGACGCAGGGAAAGCCTATTTATGAATAAATATTGGTGTACAGAAAAAATAAATTTTATAGGTTCTATACTACATTGAAATGACGAATAAATTCCCAGGAATAACTAAAAAATCCTTAAAAAGCGTTACAATCGAATAAGCAAAACACAAGCATTTGTAGCGCATGATACATGGTCCTAAAACATCACGTTTTCGAACAGCAATAGTTTTTGATTCAGATATCAATCCAGTTGTAGCCAAATAAAATATTTCGATTCAATTACGAATTTTGTTCCTTTTGTTTCTCTTGGTTTTCACAAGTTCACAGCACTTATTTTAATGCATGATAAAATATCTACATTTAATATAATAAAATATATTATGAAGTGAATTTACTGAATATTTATTTTACTTTTGCCCTATATCATATAACATTTTAACAAAATACTTATTGTATTTGAAAGATTAGAGATTTTTATTTAATTTTATTACGAATTCTAGAACATTTTCTGCAAACAATCTTTGAAATTAAAGATAAAATAATAATAAATTATTGGCAAGAAAATTTTGTGACGAAATTCATTTCGACAGTATGTTTTTGGTTGTTTCACAAATGCCAATATGTTGCCAAGGCCAATAATTTTTTTTTAACATTCATGTTTATCATTGCACCTACGTATGAAATAAGGGTATTCGTTTATACGCCTTTTTTAAATCTTCGTAAACGTATAAGTATTCCTTTAATAAATGTAAAATGTTATATTTCGTTTAGAGAAGAAAAAGTAATTGAAAAGCTTATCGAATTTATCAAAACCTTATCGACTTCGTGTAACATAAGTTTTTTTCATTAATTCTAATCATAAAACTCGCATAAATATATAACTACCTTAAATACATGCAAAATGAATAAATTGTATATTATTTGCATAAATTATGACCTGAATATTAACTCAGCGGACAATAAAATATCTTTCTTCTTGACATAAACTCTTCGACACACTTTTCATAAACTGATAGAAGACCTTTCAAAGAAAATTATAATTGTGGGCAGTAAGCTGCAAATATTACATTGCCCCAGAAGGAGAGTTTTACTTTATTAATTATGGATCTACCTTCAAATCCATGCCACGGAACTTATTTCCGGTAATAAATTAAGGGTGGATGTAAGGATATGGCTTAAGCAAAGGGGAAAAGTACCATTTATTCTTCGGCATTAAAGGCATTTATTATTCTTTTGGGTATTTTATGACAAACGCTGATGAATATTATTTTTGAAAGTTCCTTTTTTTCGTTTCTTTAATAAAAAAAAATCTTTTTTATTGTTATTTTTACATATCTAATCATACAATTAAGGATAATTTTCTGTTGTGTTGTATAATTGGATGTCATACAGCAGTAATTAATAATTTAGGATATTACTTTGATTTTTTTTTACTGCATTGTAAAGTATTGAATGTTCACTTTATGTTTTACAATGCAAGAAAAAAAATCCTGATCGTTTTTTGAAAAATGCGAAGTTTATGATAGATTGTTCTTACTGATGCATTCATTTGTAATTTTTTTTTTAATTTCTGCAATTGTTATCATTGGTTTTAACAGTATTCACACACACACACACATTTTTAAAAAAATCACATTAAAAAAATATAACAGACTTTTCTGACGTCTTTCTCGGTCTTCCTGAACGGATGTTTCGTTTTTGGGCACAGTCGTATAGTAAACCGTTTTTTTTTTTTTTTTTTTTTTTTTTTTTTTTTTTTTTTTTTTTTTTACATAAATAGCTAGTTTGTTGCTAGTAAATCGAAGACTTTAAGACTTATAGGAATATTTTGTTTTAACCTTTACACAGGGGGGCTCGGGCAGCATCTGTCCGTGTTTACATGTATTCTCGGACAGATGCTGTTCTATTTCCCGTATAAAGGTTAATAAAGTCAAAGCCCGAGGTTTTTCAACAATTGCAAGTTTTTTATATCGTATTACATACATTAGAAAAGTTTCAGGACAGGTATTATCGTTTTTTTTCTAAAACTTGTTTTTAAGTCGGTGGACGCGATTTCTCAAAAGCTAATGCTCCGATCTTATAAAAATTTTGAGTACTTTTTCAAACTATGTTTGATTAGTGACTGGAGAAATATTTTTCTTCTTTTCAATTGCAACTAATTCTACACGGCTACACGTAGTATAAATTCTACTAAAAAAATATATTTTTTTGCATACAACTTAGTCAAAAATTTATATTTAAATTTAAATTTAAATTTAAATTTAAATCCTTCAATCAATCACGAGCTATGTTTGTTTACTAAGAGAAAATTTTAGTTGTTAATTTCAGATAATGTTATCCTGAGCACCCTGAGAGCATTTTTTAGGGATTTCCAGAAATCAGGAACTGTTCCAAGTAAATCCTTTAACCCCTTTGGTACCTCAGTTCCGATTTAGGGACCTCTGTTCTGCTCCTTATAAAAATTTAAATGTCAGTTTTTTTGCATTATCACATCATTTCTTAATTGCTGAATATTTTTGGCATTCAAGGCAAGCAAATAAATGGCAGCATCTAAGCTCATTCTCTCATAAAATAAGTATTATTTTCATCTGAGTTTGCAAAAGGCCTTCAAGACAGTGTAACCAAGAAAGTGAAAAAAAATTATAAGTATTTAACTTAAATTATTTTCAATAAAAAGTTTTGAGGATTTGTAGATTATATACTTGTTTATAACTCTTAAAGTTTAGATTGTGTTAAGTTAATGGTTATTAAATTGTTGTTTTAGTTGGATTTGTAGTTTTAGAGCCACATGTTTTAACCTAAATTACTAGGTGACTAAAGGATCAACTTCTTAAAAAAAGATTTTTTCTGTCATTTACGATCTCATTTTGTTTGGGAACTACTAATGAAAAGGTATTTGTACTTTTATATAGTCTCCGGAACTGAAAAGGCTAGAATAGCACATGAGGAAATAAAAATACGTAAAATGAGTACACGCATTTTATTTTAAGCAAAATGCAGGTGGCCAGGCTTTGTTGGATCTAGTCAACCTATCACGGGATGTTATCCTTCTACCGTCTTCATGGATAAATTACCGTCCTGGTCTTTTTACAATATATCTGTGGCTTCCGGTAATAACCAGGTAAAGCACATTTTTAATATTTTGAGTAATTAACGTTTAAAGTTTTCAAAAATGTCTTTTTATCATTACTTTTATAAAATAAATTAGAACTCAATAATTTTCACTACATTCAATTAGGATATAAAGAGCCTCTTTTTTTGCAAAAATAGTTAGGTAAAAATGGTTTTTATCAATTGAGAACCAGTTAAAAATATTTTCAATTTTTAAATAAAACTTTATAGTCGCCCTATGACGGGAAGTATTCAATTTTCATTTTTCAGTACTATGGCAGATGAAAGTACTCTTTTAAAGTTACATTTTCCCAAATTATCTCAATTTTTTTTCAAAAATGTGCCTTACCTAGTTATTACCCGAAGCCACAGATATATCGTTCAAAGTCAAATACTTTTTCAAGAAGTCTGGAATGGTTTTCAAGTATCTAAGATTTATGAGCACTTAATAGTTGATGATTTTGAAATAACCAGATTTGTCTTGTTAAAAAAATTCATTAACAAATACAAAAAAAAAATTAAAAAAAAAGAGAGAGAGAAAGAAGAAGAGAGAAGAATTTACGGTATATATATAAATTTGTTTATCTCAAGAAAGCGGCTTAATTTAGGAGAAATTTAAACTTGTATATAGATTTCCAATTAGTCATATTTAAAATAAGAATTTGATCGCAAAGATTCGCAGTATTTTCATAAATCAAGACTGAAAATGTTACTGGCTATGAATCAAGCATGTAAATTTTCTATTAAATACCATTAATTTCCATTAAAACCATGAAAATATTTTTTAGGAGTCTCCGGAAATCTGGAATTGGTTCATGTAAATCCTTTAAGTAGCCATTCCATTTCCTTGAGCAATCAAATACTTGAAATGCATCTCGACAAGCTATGCAGTAGCGCAACGAGGCATCTTGCTCGAAATCCGTTTATATTTATGTCGGCCAATTATCTACACTGTGGGATATAGGCCTGGAAAGGGGTGGGGTGCCCTCCGTGGTCTTTCTAAGAGAACCTAATTCGTATTTAAGCAAGGAAGTCCAAAGTTCGAAGAAAACCACAGAAAACTCCGAACGGTTAGGACGACGGTCGCGATTGGGTTCGAACCCAACACCTACCGTCTACCAGTTTTTAGGTCAGAACCTCGTGGCCACAGGTGGGGATGCTCGAAATCCATGCGAGAAAGAAATTTCAAGGCAGAGAAGAACATTTGTCTGCCGTACTCATCAGTGGCCTCTACTGCCTCACCGCTGACTTTCCGCACCTTCATTCCCACACAAATTCTTTTTTTAGGAGCCCTCTATCTATTTTTACATTTCTTACGCATAATTTTGAAACACCCTGAATAATGGCTATCTTTTCTTTTATCTAGTAAAAGCTTCTGCTATATATTCGAAAAGTTAATTCAGTTACACTTAATAACTACCAGTGACTAAGTAATTGTGCACTCGAAGCTGGTAAACCGGGGGTACTGGGTTCGAACTCAATCGCGCCCGTTGGCCTAACGTTCTGAGTTTTTCGTGGTTTTCTTTGAATCTTTGGTAACTTTGTTTAAATATGAGTTAAGTTCCCTTAAAAAGATCTCCACGGAGAGCACTCCCTCTAGGGCCTATATCTTTTGTACAGATAATCGGGCGTCATAAATAACACCACACACCAGTTATAATTAAGGGAGTCTGTTCTCAATGAACAGTTGCCATCATAGAGAAGCTTAATCTTTATCTATCCTTAAGCTGATTCAAGGTAGCCAAAAGCATTTATCAGCCGCACTCAACAGTGCCCACTACTATGTCAACACTGATTTTCCGTATCTTCATTCCTATACAAATTCTGGTTATTCAGATGCTCTGTATCTACTTTTACATTTGTGACTTATAATTTTGAAACACCTGTAAATGTCTATATACTCTTGTATCTGGTAAAAGCTTCTTCTATGTATTCAATTAACTAATTCAGTTATATTTAAAAGAATCTCTTCACAATAAGAAGTTACCATCAAAGAAAAGCATAACTTATAAAAGTTAAAAACATACACAAAATTACTTAAAAGGTGCTTAAAAAGATTTACAAAGATGTTATATACCCTGAGATCTTTCAAACACATACGCGATCACTTTCAAGGGAAACATCTTTGTAAATATTTTTAAGCATCTTTTAAGAAATTTTATGTATGTTTTTAATTTTTATATTAATAACAAGGTGGAAATTTCTTCCCGACACTAAATTTTAAGAGGCTGCTTCATTCAAACGAAAAAACCCTTTTGCCAATACTAATCCTGCAGAAAAAATTATAAAGATATCTCGGTTGCATTGTAGTATTTTTAAATATTTTTTCTTTGCATCGGATAGCTGAGATTGATCTGTATGTAGGTCGATTTTTACTTTTTATATTTTTTTAACAGGCACTTTTATGGGGGCGCTTTTATTTTTGGAACCTCTTTGTAAAACGAAAACATCCTGATAAAAAATATCTGCAAGCAAAATTGAAAATTTAAAAAACGGCCTGCATTCAAATCAATCTCAGCTGTCCAATGCAAGAAAAAAATCATGTAAAATATTGAAATGCAACCGAGATATTTTTATAAATTTCTTCCATAGGATTAGCATTAGCAAACGGGTCTTTTCATTTGCCGTTTTAATACAGTGTTTATATTGAAAAGCAGAACTAATCGTCACTGTTCCCTTATTCTCCGGATTTGATAACTGAAAGCATTTTCCTTTTAGAGGGGTACTTTCTATTAACTTTTCTGACTTTAAAAATAATCATAAAAGAGTAATTAGATTTTTAAAATGTTGTTCTTATAAAAGATTAATTTAAAGTAACAAGGAAAAACTTATGTAAACTCGCCAACTAATACATTTATAACAAACAAATGCAAATATTTCACACTGAATCTATCAAAAATTTATAATATTTATAAACTAGTCCGATGTGGCAATCAAAAAACTTTCTTCTATTTCATGCATGCTAATACTTCCAGAAAAATGAAGCATAGCAGCGTCACCGGTGAAGTGATTTACACCAAATTTTAATGAGTAACAACTTTTGTCAAGTTCAAACTGAATCTGAAGTTTGAGGAAAATCCAATCCGTGAATTAGTTTTTGAGATAGAATCATTGCAAACATCTTAAATGAATCTGGAAGCGCCATCTGTTGAGTGATTTACTACAAAAACTAAATAACACTAATTTACATCAAGCACTAACTAAATATCAAATTTGATGAAAATTCGTGCATATGTTTCTGAGATAGAGCTAATATGAAAATCATGAATAATGATGCATAGCACCTGTTAAGCAATTTACACCAAAAGATAATCAACAGCATATTATATCAAAGACTAAAGGAATCTGAAAATTCCTGAAAATCTGTACATTAGGTTTTTAGATATAGCTATTGATGAAATCATGAAAAAAGGCATCATAGCAGCGCCATCTGTAAAGCAATATGCACCAAAAGCTAATCAGTTCTAGTTTGTATCAAGCTCAAACTGAGTCTAAAGTTTTGTGAAATTCCATGCACTGGTTCTTGAAATAGACCCTAAACGTCCTCAAAATTTTTGTCACATACAGAGTGACAAAGTGTAAGAGAAACTCACAGACAAACATTTTGTAAACCACGTTTTTTGGATTCACTGACTCTTAAAATGTGTAAATCCGTCGGAAACCGGAATTCAAAAATTTTCACAAATCCAATACTTTTTTTTTTGCAAAGATAAAAGAAAGTAATAACATGTGTATGATAACAGATGAAAATTTTCCATGTGGGTGAAAAAAATCCCGAACCAGAATTCGAACCAGGGATGTATTGGCTGTAGCCGCCAATGCTCTTCCAACTGAGCCATCCATCCCGGACGAAAACTGGAGAACTTATTCACCGAAGTAACCTTTACGATCACATAATCTGGTCTGATACGTTGGATCAGCTCAACGGAATAAATCGAAGGTCGGTATATAGAAACTGCAGAAAACGCTGCTTACGATATTATATTATATTAATTTATAACACGATTTTTCAATCGGTAACACAGGTATAACCAATACATCCCTGGTTCGGTTCCTGGCCCGGACTTTTTTCACCCACATGGAAAAAAAATTGCATCTGTCATAATTGATTTACCGATTGAAAAATCGTCTTATAAATTAATCTAACATGTCTGAGAGTCTATATCAGAAAGCAAAAAACATGTCTGTGAGTGACGCTAACATCATACCGAATATGGCCTAAATAATCAATAAAATTATTTCGCCTTTTTTTAAAACTTCGAGCAGTACCGTTACATTTTTACTACGTTGATTAGAAACAAAGAGCATATTTCACTGTAAACTGAATATAAATTTACAGAATCTTTATGCATTTATTATATTTTTTATGCATGCTCATTTGATTTATCTTAACAAATCGAAAATTGTATGTCAAACGTGGCAAATGAAGTGAGCTCGTACTATTACAAGTTTTCTAGATATTCAGACCTTGATGCAATAACTGTTACGCTTTTACGGAAAAATTCATGAATACAAACTTTATTAAGATTATATGTATTAAATTCTGTAATACGGAAATAATAGGACTCCATCTTAAATAAGATGAAATCACCATGACAACATCATTACCTATCATGAAATATCATTGAAGCGGCACAGGAGGGATTGTATCACGCGTTGGTTATGTGGAATGGTGGTGCTTGCAACTTAGCATAACTTATAATTTTTCGTTTATTTATTTTTTTAAATTCTGGTAGTGGTTTAAAAAGAGGCATGTTTTAAGTTCTTTTTGCAATTGAAACTCTTCTGGTGTTCATATTGCAAAGTAAAAGGCTTGCAAATATTGTACAAACTATTACTTTGACTTTATTAAAACAAACTACTCCTTTAAGTCTTAAAGTCTTCGATTTACTAGCATCAGACTACCAATCTATGTCCAAAAAAAGCAGCACCGATTTACCATGTGGCAGTGCACAAAATCGAGAAATCGTTACAGGCAACCCGAAAAAGACATCAGAAAAGTCTGATATATATATTTTTTGAATGTGAAGTACTGTTGAAAACAATTATAACAATTTCAAAAATAAAAAATAAACATTACTATTGAATGCAACAGTAAGAACTATCTGTCACAAACTTCCAAAGTTTCATTAAGTGGCCAAGATTTTTTTTTTTTTTTTTTTTTTTTTTTTTTTTTTTTTTGCTGGCATTGTAAAGATACTTGAACATGACTATATTTGGATAGGATTTAAAAGAATGAAGAAAACTTTTATTAATATCTTTTTAAGTTTAATTTGATTTTTATATAATTTGAAATAGCCCGACAAAATTCTACAACGATTATATATATTAAATTTCAAACCATTTGGTTGAGTAGTTTCTGAGCTGTTATATGATAACAGATGGACAAACCAGACAATGACTGCATGTGCTACGTATTTATATAATTACGAATGCGCCTAAAAATGAGCGAGTAACCGGATTACAGGAGATAAAATTGTTTGCACTTAAAACAATGCAAATAATTTAGCATTTCTTTGCTTTCTTACAACTAAACAACCAAACAAAATTAAAACTTCACTAATAAATGAATTAAACTGAAATAATTTATTTTAACAAAAGTTAAAAATAAACAAATTACGGATCTTTACATTAATGATAACCATAATTTTTTTTAACCTGATACATTTAACTTTAAAATATATTGTTTATAAGAATTTTTTTAATTATTGGCTTAAAGTTTTTGTAGAAAACATACTTTTAGATCTATTTATTTAAGCAGAAAAAAAAAAACCATATTTTTTAACACATTGTCATGCATAAAGAATTATAATTAATTTTTATCATTGAAATAAATTTCTTGTAAATTCTCTTTTGTTATGAAACTGGATAAAAGTACACATAAACATATACATATACATATAAACATTAAATAATGAAAATTTTTTAAGATTAGAAGCACATATTTAATATTAAGAATAATTCAACATTTTATCATATTTTTAAAAGTTTACTCTAATCCTTCTTTTTCAATGAAAGTAATTAAAAGTTTTAAATTTATTTATTCATTTTAAGTAATGAAAGTATTTGAAGAGAAGAAACATAAATTTCAATACTAAAATATTAAAAAAGAATTATCGTATTTTTATAAGTTTAGTTAAATTTTTCATTTTGATTGGAACTAATTAAACTTCTTATCAGTTTTTTTTCACCTTTTTTGAAAGCTTTTTTTCTGGTTGTTGTTCATTTTGTGGGAGTTGAATAAAAAAAATCATTAATAATATTGTAAATTAATTGAAAAAATTATTTTTTCCGTATACAACTTAGAATATTGCGTATTAAAGGAAGGTTTCTTTCTTTTTTTCTTTTCTTTTCTTTTCTTTATTCTTTCCTTTTTTAATTGTACATTTTAGGATTTTTTGTCAGTTATAATATCCAGGGCTGCGGAGTCGGGAAAAAAAATGGCCGACTCCAACTTCGACTCCGAGTCCGGAAATTTTTAAGGACATGCTCGGAGAAATTGAAAATTTATTTCATCGGCTGCGGAACAATCATCAGTTTATCTCAAGAAAAATCGTGAATTTCATCAATTTTCTGCTGGAAAAAAATTAAGATTTCGTCACAGTTAAGAATCGCGATTTTCGTTGATTGGGTGCAGAAAAATATTTATTTCATCGATCAATCTCTAAATATTAGCAAATTTCGCTGATCAGACGCGGAAAAATCGTATATATATATTTTTAATCAGAATTCGGAAAATCGCCAATTTTATTGGTCAAGTTTGGAAGTATCGCGAGTTTTGTCGATCAAGCGCAGAAAAATTGCAAATTTCACTGATCAGATTCGGAAAAATAGCGAATTTCAACAATCAATTTCGAAAAAACTACAAATTTCGTCGATTAAGCTCAGAAAAATAAAAAAATTGGCCGATCAGGCGCTGTAAAATTGCAAATTTCGTTGATCAGGTACAGAAAAATCGAGAATTTCGTTATAAGGCGTGGAAAAATCTTGTTGATCGGCTTCTTTTTTCTTCTTCGTTCATAAAGGTCACATTTTTTTTCGGCACTAGCCACTTATGTTTGTTTTTTAGAACTTTCAACTAAACAAAATTTACTCTCTCTAATAAATAATAATTACACCTTGAAATATTATTACATCTTGAAAATAGTCCTTAATATAGCCTTACCAGTTGTATTGGATAATTTGTCTGGCAAAGTGAACCTAGATGTAGAGGGGTACCCCTCCCCCCTTTGAAATGATATCTTTAATCTGATTATAGTCCACAGATCTCTTCCTTGAAATAGAATTCTCTCCATGTTATTGATGTCTCCCTCGAGCACCCAGACATATTTGTAAGTGGCCCTTCTTTTGAAAAGGTTGTACGCCCCTACCCTATATAATCCATAAATGGTAATAATGATTCCTTTTATGGATTTAAAATTACATATAATTGGTTTAATTTCACTTCAAACATTCAAAAAAAAAAAAAAGTCGGAGTTGGAGTCGGCTTGTTTCTTAGAGTTTCCGACTCCGACTCTTTTGCTAAAAAATGAGCCCAACTCCGATCCCGCTGCCCTGGATTTAAAATTATATATTGGCGACGTATTTACCCAAAGTTACGACGGCAAAGATTGGCAACGTATTCAAAATATAACTTTTACATCTAAGTTTTCTTTTTAACAAATTGATATATATATATATATATGTATTTGTTTGCAAAGATTGTTATTTCTTGATGTTTTTCGGCTGTGCAAACGATATATTATGGTGTTATGGTGTTGTTGATCCATATTTTTCAGCCTCCCACTACATTTCTTTCATAACTGGGTTACTAAGTCAAACATGTTTCAAACAGAATATTTATTTAGCAAACAATATCAAAGAAGTTCAACGCCAAATAATGTTTAAAGTAAATATTGTCACTCATCGTTACAAATGGTTGCAGAAAATATTGACAGTACTTGTGCTCAAAGATTTAATTGTGAATTAATCTGTAATTTACAATGATACTAGGTAGTGTCAGAATAAAAGTGGTAGCTGATCCAGGCTTCCAAAGAAAACAAACATGTATAGTCAATCAGGGTAATATTGACCTACCAGGGTAATTTTGGGCAATGAGAGAAATAAAAACTGTAATTTAAAGTTAGTTTTTGACTAATTTTTATTTTAAATAACATCTCTTGACCAATCAAACTCTCTCGCATACCATAAAACTTTTATCTATTTATCTATATTATAAAGGCCAAACGTATTCTGTGCGTAACGCATACGTCATTTTGCGCATGGCAACACTTTCAAATTTTAAATGAAATTTCGGTATTGCAATTTTTGCTACTACAAATTTTTATACGTCTAAATATGGCACATTTTCAATTTTTACACCATCGTGTGGGAAAAAAAAGTACTTTTAAATGAAATTTGTTTGAAAGCTGTATCTTAATTTGTTTTTGAAGTATTAATTTTTTTGTAGCTTTTAATACCGCTTTTCTAATCGTGGCAACAATAGTACTCCATTTCTATTAAAAGCAAAGGAAAAAATGGAAAAAATGATTGCTGTATCTCTATGTTGCCATTTTCTCATTAAAAGGGAAAAAATTGAAATTGAAATATCTTATGTTATAAAACCCGGTGAATTTTGATTTCATTTACAAAATTTGACTTATACGTAAAAGAATATCAACAGTTTAATATCTGTTTCAGCTAATAACATTGAGACTTCAAGTTTTTAATCAAAATGATCAAATTAGAATGCCAGTTTTTTGAAAAGGGGAATACAGATGCAAAATGTGCATTTGTAAATTTTGATATGGTGAAAATGATGCCGGGTTTAGATTTCACGGGAAAAAAATTCTATGACTGAGTCAAAGTTGAATAAATTTTGCTTTTTTTTCTTTTGGAATATAAGCATAAGAACCTTAATTGATAACTTTATCATAATAACATATCTTTGTTATGTTTTACTGCTTACATAAACATTTAAAGTTTAATTTTAACTATTTCTACAACTGCGTTTTATAAAAATAGTATTTTGTTAACTTAAGTTTGTATAAGAATTTGACGTACCAATATAAAATGTTTTTTTTTTTTTTTGTACTATAATTAATTTTGTAGGTTTATTATAAGTCAATGAAACAGTTCCTTCTTAAACATTTTCTTTCGTCAAAATTTGACGGGTTCTACCTTGTATATATAAAATACAAACTGAAATTTCGAGCTTTCCGCCTACTTCTCCAATTCTACTGAAGGGATTTTGAAGTAACTTATATCGTTAGATAGATATTATTTCAAGGAAGGTTTTCGTATGTAGTACATTGTTTTATGTATATTCGTTATAAAGTTATGACGGAAAGTTCTTTTATTTTGGACAAGAAAGGTTACCATTTGACATATGTTTTTCATTTGGCACGGCATATTAAGTAATCTTTGTTAAAGAATTGAAATGTTTATATTAATTAGAAATGGCGAAAAAAAAATACGAACATTTCTAAAGATAAAATAAAAATATATTATTGATTTTATTTAACGGTTCGAATAAGAAAAAAAAAGGAATTAGAAATAATATAGAATGACACTATTTTATTTAAATATGGAGGCAATTTTTATACGGCTTAAATGAAATATGCGTTGTCAAAATCGATTGATTGAATCAATATCTGGCAATTTATCGCTTTTTTGCCTACATATATCGCTACGAAATAACAAAAAAAATATATATATATATATATATAAAATAAAAATAAAATAAAATATAAATGACGCCATTTTTTTAAACAGAATTTTTTTAATATGCCAGGGTTATTTCACGAACTGACGGATGCATTTTTAAAAATTACATCATTGAATAGATTGGCGACGTATTCATAATAAAACGCTACATCTATGTTTTCTTTTTAACTAATTGATATATATATGTATGTATTTGTTTGCAAAAATTGTTACTTCTTGATGTTTTTCGGCTGCGCAAACGATATATTATGCTGTTGTTGATTAAATTATTATAACTTCAATATTAATTAGGAAACACATGAACAAAGACAAAAAACTGTTAGTAATTTTATTTAAATAAACATACAATAAAAAAAAATGAGAGAACTTACGATTATTGATATGGATATTTATGGAATATAGACATCGGGATACCTTATTATCTCCAAAATGGCATTATTTTTTTGACGAGGTAACCTGGATATTGTTGTTAATTTATTATAAATTGTTTATCTACTTTTTTATTGAAAAAATAACGTTTATAATATAAAAATATATGCTCATAAAAATTTTAAAATAAAGTTTTTCCGATACCTTGAAAAATTTGAGGATTTTAAAATGGCCATCTTGGATTTCTTCGCCAAACATGCCCATCAGAAGAGGACATGGAACTATTCCCTTATTATTTTGTATTTTTAATGTATGAAACGCTTGTATTTTAAATGTATATAATATAACTATTTTGCATGTATGTATTCTAAATGAAACGAGAGAAAGATATATATTTTAAATGAAATGAATACAACAGGAATGACAAATATTTGGTAATTTATTACATACGCTTATCTAACAAAAAATAGCCCCACCAGTGGCCGAGAGGTGTGGCTGTCGGCCTAACCGTTCGAAGTTTTCGTGGTTTTCTTCGAACCTTGCGTAAATACGGGTTAGGTTCCCTTAGAAAGACCCCCACGAAGGGCACTCCCCCCCTGGTCCTATATCCCTAGCGCAGATAATCGGACGTCAAAAATCAACCAACTAACAAAAAATATTACATTTATTTATCATATTAATCAATTTCTCGATTAATTTCAGCAACGAAATTACGCCTGAAATTTTAGATACATGAATATTCATACTTCTACTAAGCGTAACACCAACTCAGTGAAAAAGTCCTCGTAGCTTAAATGGTAGAGCACTTGGAGCGCTATTCCAAGGGTTCCGGGTTCGATTCCTGGCTTGGACATTTTTCACTGAGTTGGTATTACGCTTAGTAGAAGTATGAATATTCATGTATCTAAAAAATATTACTTTTCGTTAGAATTTTTATAGCAACCTATACTAAGAATAATGAAAAAAATATGCTGGTAACTAAAAATGACAGCTACGTGGACTGTTTGTTATGTCAGAAATATTGCTAATATTAAATATTCTAATACTATTATTCCGCAAGTCAAATGAAAATACGATCGCAATGACGCATATATTTACATCGGGAAACGTCTAGGAGTACGTCTTTACTTCTAGTTGTAACAATTGAATATAAATTCAACAAAATTTGAAAGTATAGTTTTAGTTTATAACATTTTTTTTCTTTTATGTTTCAATAAAAGGAGTACATATATGACCTCTATTTTTATCCCATGGGTTTGGCTAGACAAGTTTTCCATTTCTTCACGAAAACTTTTGAAATGAATTTCTATCAAATAATAACTTTTCATTTGCATAACAATGATACGAAGTCATATAAAAGGAAAAATATATATCCATACGAAAACAGCATTAATTCAGAAAGAATGTTTTTTTTTTTTTTGTTTGTGTATGTTATAAAGGGACTACATATATGATCGCTATTTTTATCCCGTGAGTTTGGCTAGGAAGTTTTATCATTTTTCAATAATTTTTTTTTTATGAAAAAATATAATTTTAAAATGTTTTAAAATAATGTTATTTGGAATTATTTAAATTTAGTATTAATTAAAAGCTTTGTGAATGTTTAAAAATATAGACGGTTCTATTACATTTATGGTGATTCTGCTATTAGTTACTTTACGTTATTTGACAAACAAATGTCATTTAAAAAAATTAAATATATTTATGTATGAAAATTGTTTGAAAAGTCATAAAATATCACTAAATTGAGATGAAGTTTCCATGCGAAAATGCATACTTTTATCTAATGCAAACACAATGTGAGCAGCAAATCATTAAATTGTAAAAACGTATTTAAAACTAAGCATGAAAAAAAAAAGGATTTTTAAAAATTCTTTTCTAAGTGCTTAAGGTTTATTTTAAATGTCACGCTTAATTTTTCTAATCATTTTTTTTATATAATGCATACATAGTCTGGCAAGCATAGACGATTTGAATAAATCGAACATCTTTTATTTCCAAAACACTCTGCATTTGTAAGCCATAAAAGGGCAGAAAATATTTTTAAGATAGCTATAGGAGTGCACAAAGATTGTTTTTTTTTTTTTTTCGTTTATGTTTTAATAAAGTGTTTATATGATCTCTAATTTTCTCTCCAGATTTTGGCTAGACAGGTTTTTTTCACTTCACCACAAAAAGTTTTAAATAGGAAATTTTTTAAAAGAACAATTTTTTGTTTATATAAAAATGTTTTACACTCTTAAAAATACTAAATCTTTGAAATCTTCATAAGTAAAAGTGGAATATTCTTCTCCTTTATTTACGTTTCAAAAAAGGATGTACATATATGTTCGTTATTTTTATTCCATGAATTTGGCTAAATATATGTATAATTTCTTAATAAAATATTTAAAAAGGTTTTATGAAATAAAATCATTTTAAGATTCTTTTAAATAATTTTATTCGGAATTATGTTAACTTTAATACTTTTTCAAAATTCTACAAACTAAACGCTTGCATTTTTATTATTACCTTAAATTTACATTTTTATATTAGACACAGTCGTTCACTGTAACTTAAAAACGCAGGTATTTTAAAACCTGAATATCATTTAAAAATACATAAAAACCTCATTAAAGATTTAATTATAAAAAGACTTCTTTAATTATAACTAATGTAACAGAGGCGCTTTGTAATAATATAAAGATACAGGCCAATGCATCAACATCTTTTTAAGCCTAAGCCCTTGATGCTAAAGAAGAACAATATCATTTTTTAGTAATAGTATTAAAATAATAGGCACTACATTTAATAAAACTAATTTAATTCAAAAGAAAATAGTGTAAGCTACGCAAATGCATGAATGGTATATTTCGTAAGCCAGTGATAACATAACAAAACAAATAATGAAAGAAGAAAAAAAAAGTTAAACTTCAACTTGGAAAACTGATTGAATGTTAAATGGATTTTGCTTAAAGCTTAAAAGTAGCACAGATGTAATTATACGATAATTATATAATTATTTTGGAGTATGCAATTTTTTTGTCCATGAGAGGAATATTTCTTTCTGCAACCGTGTCTTTAAAAGTTACGCCTCTACTAACGAACCAGCATTGATTGTAATGAACACATTAGAGTCATATGTACATATTGAGGATTACCAGTTGTTTTGTGGATAGTGCATACTTCGTACAAAAATTTGATAGCCGATAACTTATACTATTATACAACATTTTCCATATTGATGTTAGATAAACTCTCATATTAGGCAAATCACATACCAATAAAGGTTGAGAACTGCTGATTTATGCAAGTAAATTAGAAAATCGATTTTTTTGTCATTTCACTCAAAATGAAGGGTACCGATGCCCCCTTAATCTGTTACTTGAAATGGAATAAAATGTTTTGCTTGACTATGAACGCTTCCGAATAAGATATGGACTTCATTTTTTCGGGTTTATATGCGTAAATTTTGCACATATCAGCTCATATTTCATGTTTAATGTAAAAAAAAATTGTATTTCTTTACAGTTTGTCATATTGAATATAAAAAACGCTACATGATAAACCACGATTAAGCTCAATTATTGATGCCATTAATTAGTTTAGATTATTACCCTTTCGTTTACATTTTATTTCTCTGCTTTTATCTGCCTCCCTTGTCTTTAGATATTGTATCTAGCTTATTAAATCTAAACATATATATATATATATATATATATATAAGTTCAAGTACCATTGTCTGTTTATCAAATTCAACAAAATAGAAAATAATCATATAAATAGTTTTCTCACCATTATGCAACTGCAATAAAATTTAAAATTTGACGAAAGTATGGATTTGCTTGAAAATGTTTTGTTTATAGCGGAAAATTACAATGAATATTACATAAAATTTTGCAAGTGCAAAATGTTTAAATTTGTGACCAAATTTTGGAATAAGCTGTCAGTTTTATCTAGATATCTCAGAAAAAATTTATGTAAAATATATTATTTAGCTTCAAATTTCGGGAAGTTACAAAATCTATCCACATAAATTCTTTAAATTCAGATTGAATACAATGCAAAGTATAATGTGGACCTTTTTCCACAATGTCTTATGAGTCTCATTCTTTAAATGAAGTTCGCTGTGCAGAGGTAAATAACAGTAGAATATGCAACACTGCAATTTTCATTGAAGGTGTTGAATGTTTGTCTTATATCTTAAATTTTACTTGAATTTTAGAAAAAAATTTATGATTTATTATGATAATAATGTAAAAATAGTTTTATCACTTCAACTTCCCTACTGTTAATACAATATCATTAAAGTTACCTACAATAAAGTAAAATCATGCGTTAAGCAGATTATGAAACATGTCTCAACGCATTCAGATTACATTAGTGAAATTTCAGAGTTCAATAACGTAAAAAACTGTCGTCATAATAATTTTTAAAACCCATAGCATTTTTTAAAATACAATTTTAACACAATTTCACTAATCAAAAAAGTAACTGAAAATTTTGATAATCCCTATACATGAATCACACATTTATCATATAATGGATAAATACTAAAATTTAGAATAGTATAGATATATGGGAAACATATGAAATTTGAATTTCCGTCAATAAACGAAAATATACCTCGAATGTTTTTGCAGTCCTGTATATAATTTATAGAATTCATAATACTAAATAGTATGCATTTTTTTGAAAGATTAATGCTATGTACATTGTACTCAATATTACGCATCTTACAGAGCAACTCGAAAATATGTATCAATTGGAATTAGAGTAACGTGAGCAAAATGCTTCTCAAACGATTTTTCTCCATTGACCGTAGTGTATCATAATTCGTTTTAATGTGCTTGTAAGTGATCGATAAATGCTATTTATACTACCCAAACATCTTGATGTGCACATCATACATACTCATATAAATTTCTATGTGCTGGAAATTATGAAACATCATTAATAACCACCACAAGTGATTTTCTCCCATAGGCCATAATATCATTAAAATCTTTTGAATGTTTCTATAACAAAATTATCTCCGTATTTTTTAATACTGAATATGCCATGAATACCAATAACATTTTCCAATTTCATGGCGATGCCACTAGATTGATACCAAAAATAATTTTGGCCATTTAGAATCGGTAAATCTGCCACTGTGTGTCGGTGTCATCGATGGCGACTTGCTACAATCCGCTGTAAACAGTATTGTATTCAAGGGGGTTCAATTCTCCCCTCCGTCGAAAATTTGAGATGATGGACTTTTAATGGTCAAAAAGTGTAATTTCCCCCGGAATTCTATAAAGTCCCTCCATCCGGAGCTACAGAAGTCCGTCCCAGAGAAAAGTGTCTGAATTCAACACTGGCTGTAAATAGGCGCATAGACACGTTCCCACTGGTATAATATCTGTCGGTGATGGATATTATACATCTTTTACATTAAAATAAATCACAGTGTGAGGTTATTTTAATTTGTTTTTGAGTCCGTGTTTGTCTGATTTGCATAAAATGCCAAGGTATGACACGTGAGCGCCCTATTTCGGTTACTTTTGGAATCCTTTTTTTATACATGGAAAAAAAAAATTCCTATGTCCCATTTTGATCATATTCGTGTAAACTGAATTTTTTTTTACAAGTGGGATGTTCTCAAAAGGTGGGCACTGTACACTAGGGTGGAGCGAAAAAAATTTTTTTTTTTGAAAATCAAAAACGGGTAGGTGCCAAAAGTTTCCTTTATACTAGTACATCAACTGCGTGAAATTTTACCGCTGAAAAAAAATGGCTTGAGTCTGCGCTTTTGCTCCAAAAATTGAAATTTTGGGTAAAATTTGTCATTTTTTGACATTTTTTTAAAAAAATTGAAAAAATCCTACAGAGCTGGTTAGTATTTAAAAGTGTTGCTTAGACCTTTATATTTATCTGCTTAACATATTTAAACTATAAAACAATATGTTTATTCCCTATAGCTGGAGCAAAACAGACAACATTTAGTAAGAAAACAGTATTACTACTCTATTGGGTCATACAACGAATTGTTGTTTTTAATACAGCTCTTGTTTTCAAAACTACCTTGGACATGCGTCGTGGAGGTTATATTTCCTATACCACCCGGCCCAACTATTCGATCATCTTAGTACAGTGTTTTATTTATACATTGATTTGTGATTTTCTTTATAAAAATTTGACATGTTTTCGATGCTTCCACCTTGTTCATCTGTTCTTTGCATCCACATGCTGCTGTAACTATCTTCATGTATATTTTTACAGTTTATACAAAAAAATGACAAGCAGAGTAATGTACGGGAATATTATTAAAGGGATCTATTCGGCCATCTATTATATTTATCAAACTTACATTCAGTTGATGAATAGTGATTGGAAGTTCTGTTACCACAACATTTTTTCAGTGAATTGTATTTTTTTACGTAATGATTTGCTTCAAAGATGACTTCAGATATTTCAACTATAAGTATGCCATCATTTATTCTACTTTTGCATTTTTTATATGTTGAGAAGCGAGCTGTTTAATGTGATGGTGATCGTCAGAGAGAATTGCAATGAAAATTTGTTCTCCATGTGTAAAGCAACCGCTGTTGTAAATAACCTTTTTTTGCATTAGTTTTATGCCGTTTTCTAAGTGTTTTCGTATCCAAGTAATTTCCTATTAACTTTTAGATCCCCTTTTTATGAATGGACAACATTTGATGATGAAAAGTCTTGGGCATAAACTTATAATGCATAGTACTTTATGAGGGAATGTACGGATTCTAATCGACTATAAGTGCTCATTTAAAATTAGGAGAATTTTATTTGACACTGTAAACCATTTTGCATGGGGTAAGCTTAGAATTGTGTATAATATTGAATCATTCGCTACTTCAACTCCAGTGAATTTCCTCTGCGTCAATTATTAGAGAAGTCGATATAAAATGTTTTAAGCTACATGGATTCACTGGATCAATAAGGAAAATCTTTGTCTACGTACTATTCACTTCCTATTGCAATTTTTTTATATATAAAATAGAGAATAATTTTGAAAAATTATTTTCTCAAATCGAGAAAAAGATACTCAGAACAGACTAGAAATTTCTGTCGGAGATTGCAAAGCTAATTCATAAGGAAAGCTATTTCTCAGAAAGAGTGAAGAATAGGAATTTAGAAAACATCTCACACAAAAGACAGCTCATAAAGTTAATAAAATTTTCCGCTTTATATAAGCACAGATTGGCAATCAGCGTCTATATGTTCACTCACAAAATGTATAATCCAAGTTTTTATCGCGGGATGTTTTATACAAAATGTACAACACACCTGAAAAATAGATCTAAAATCTTATTAGAAATTACTATACTACGGATCAACACAGGAAACGACATAAAGCATGCTAAAACTTCTTTAGAAATATTGTTGTTTTACATGCAAATTTTGTTTGCAATCCTCTGTGACGATCGTCATAATATTAAACAGCTAGCTTCTCAGCATATATTCAATGTAATAGGTTCAATAAATGATGACATACTAGAAATTGTTCATACAATCAATTATTAGGCAAATCATTGCATATAAAATGTAATTGATTGAAAGAATGTTGTGATAACAGAACTTCCAATCATAATGTACTAATTGCATGAAATTTTAATGAAGATAATAGACTGCTGAATAGGCTCAATTAAGAACATACCCAATACATTACTCAGCTTCTCTTCTGTTATACATGGTATAAAAATATACGTGCAGCAGGTCACGCCAGCATGATCCAAATCATCCAAAGTCAGTGAATACAAAGAAGAGATAAATTACTTAGATATATAGAAAACTTATACTCGTCTTCGGGGAAACAAAATAACATTTCAATACATAAATAAAACACTGGGCCTAGATGATTGGGTGGTTGAGACGGATGGAATAATGAAACCACCTCTATTAGTTATATACACAGTAGTTTTGAAAGCAGCTAGGTAAGAAATGCATTCAAAACAACATTTCGTTGTATGCTCCAATAGAGAGGTTAACGCTGATTTTTCACAAAAAGTTGTCAGATTTGCTCCAATTCTACAGACTACAGATATTGTTTTATAGTTTAAATATGTTAAGCAGATAAATATAAAGGTCTAAGCAACACTTTTAAATACTAACCAGCTCTGTAGGAAGTTTTTAATTTTTTTGAAAAAATTCAAAAAATCACAAATTTTACCCAAAATTTCGATTTTTGGAGCAAAAGCGCAGACTCAAGCCATTTTTTTTCAGCGGTAAAATTTCACGCAGTTGATGTACTAGTATAAAGGCAACTTTTGGCACCTACCCGTTTTTGATTTTCAAAAAAAAATTTTTTTCGCTCCACCCTACTGTACACATATCATAACTTTAAGCTTTTGAATAAATAAATTTAATCATCATTGACTTTAATTTTTATTTTCACTGAATTCTTAATTCTATTCAGAGACAAAAATTGATATAATTTATATTAAAAGTTTTGTAATAAATATCTTAAAATTTTAATTTTTTTACTAAAGTGGCCAATTTTGGACATTCATAACGTTAACTCTTCCAATGGACCAAGAAAAAAGTTTTAACTTGTTTCCAGGAGATTCTAATGATAAACAGCGAATGCATAAAAGAAATGGATGATTGTTTTATAATTTTGTTAACAAATGGCACTACCAATTTATTTCTTTTTGAAGTTAGAAGGGTATTTCTAGAAAGACTTATTCTGTATTTTTTTATGTACAAAAGTAATGATCGAAACAAAGCTATTATTTTCACGCAAAACACGTTAAGTAAGTAATTTAATCTCTTTTATCTATCTTTAAAATCATTTTTGCTTAATTTGAAAGTATCTATGTGAACTTTTTCTGCAATAAATACACTTTTCTTAAATAAGAACTTGGAATGTCCGAATTGCGTAACGATCTAAACGCCGATTTTTTTCCGTAAATTTATTTTTAAAAATGATCTGATGTCCTGAAACGTATAATAAGATATTTATTATAATGTTTTATTATAAATAATTATGTATTTTGTGTAACTAAAACTTATTTAGTACCTGTAATAATATAATTTTACTTAGAAACACGCTCAACTTTCACGTGTAGATTGATTAATTAAATGCCTCAATAATTAATTTTCCAGAATAACTGCTGTCTTTTAATGTTTGTATATAAGTTTATAGACTTATATACTGTATTGTAAAAAAAAAAAAAAATAGCCTTAAATTTGAAAATTTTAAAAATCACTTATAGTTAACGTTTAATGATCCCACGTTTTGATAATTCCCCAAGTATTACTTCTTTTAGTATGATTCCTTTAAGTTTCCATGAAATTATGACGCACCTTGTATGTGGCCAAACATATGAGAAATAGAATTAAAACTCTTTGTACATCTAAGGATTTATAGCTAAAAGACAGATTCAAATTTTAAAAACTAATGCGTAAACTAAAATATTTAGAGTTTTATATCAGTTTTTTCCTTAGTACATCTAGATAGTTGAAAGTGAAAAATACTCATAAATTCTAGGGAAGCACTGGTTGCCACGACATTTGTTGTTTTGGGGGAAAGAAAAGAGAAACATAGTTTTCAAAAATCGGCTTGAATGTAAAGTTGTTTTTTCTTTTCTATGTTTATTTCTCGAAAAAAAGTTTATCCTTTCTTTGTAAAATTTTTCTTGAAATCGATATATTAGAGTAGAAATGCATAAATTAAAAGTATTTCAAAATAAATTTTAAAAAGTTTAACAGCAATTTACGAGTATTTCATTGAGTATTTTGAATGGCTGTGCAATTAAAATTAAGTTTCAGCAATATTTCCCGTAATACTTTGCAGAGTCAAGACTTTTTGTCGATTTATCTTTTTTCATCCTTTTTTCTGTTTAGAATATTTGCTTGATTTTCTTTAGGGGGATATTGAGCGTAAATATTAAATGACTAACTTACAAATACTATTAAAGACCTAAAACGGAAGGGAACTAAAATGTGGAGGATGAGGATAATTTTATTTCATGTTTTATTTCCTGGTATTGAATATGTTAATGAAATGTCGTCAGTTTATGACTGTCGCTTGAAAGTAGGGATATTTTTTTCAACTTCTCTTTTAGGATTACAGTTTGAAAAAACTGGGCGAGGTCTATTCTTTGATAAATTTTAGCAATAAATGCAGACATATCTTTTCGCTTTTAACTTTACAGCATCATAAATTCTTGTTTGAAACATTTATAACAAGAATTTTTTTATATTGTAAATGAGGAGGTAATTTAAATTTTCTACATAAAAAAGTTAAAGATGCTAACTTGCACAAGAATGTATACCCATTTGAAAAAAAAAAAAAAAAAAAAAAAAAAATGAAAAAAAAAATTCTATACGAATATACAAATAAAAATGGCATTCAATGATTCTCTTCTGCTATTTCTGCAATAGTCACTGAACAAAAGGTTTTTAAAGTAAGAATTCTTTGAAAGTGCTTAGAGTGATAAATTATTTTTTTATTATTACAGAAAAGTTTGTAAATGTTAATTTTAAAGTTTTGATTAAAATGATTTTAGACATCAATAATAGATTTTCATGAAATGCCAGACAAGTTCGATAATTATAAATGAAGAAGATTGACGGAAGCATATCCTTTAAAATGATTCAGAGATAAAATATTAAAATCCATTTTTCTGGGATTTTCTAATTTAATATATATTAGTCGTTTCTAAATGAAAAACCTTTTGTTTTTTAATTCAGCCACTAACAGGTTTTTATTATACTTATTTTTTGATAGGTTAGAAGAGCAAACGGTGCATTTGATGAAAGTAACGATCGAATTTTCTGCCATATAAATCGCTTAAGTAATGTGTATGTACAGGATGCCCAGACATGTAAGACCCTGATTCCAAAATTAATTTTTCAAAAACAAAGATTGATAGAAGTATACGATAAACGGTTTGTTTATTAGGTAACTATAAAAAATGATATACAGAAATTTTGAACAGTGACCTTTTGAAGAAAAATCTTTGTGTTCTGATTGGAAAGAATGCTTGATTTGACATTTTCTTGCTTTAGACTGCTTTCAGAGAATAGATTTTTCGGTTGACAGTGCCGTATTTTAAAGATTTTTAGAACTAATTTTTTTGGAATTTCGGAATTTCAAAAATATAATTATGGTTATGTTAAGAATAAAAGCAGGTTACTTAATAAAATAAGTAGTCAATGAGGTACTCCAGGTTCTATTTTCATCTTCAGCAGGAGAAGTGTTCCTTCTATACGCTGTTAAAAAAACCCTGAAATTCACGGATATGTTTTTCTTGAATTTCACAGAAATTGTCCCTTTTCACAACAAAAGGACATTTTTCGTTAAAAATCTGAAGTCTCCACCATATTTCCTGAAAATAAAGAAACGGATCAAAATAGAAAGAAAAAAAAGGAGACAATCCGTTACACGAAGGGGGGCGGGCTCCGTGGCAGAGTAGTTAAGGCATCAAGCCTCCATCGTAGATTGTGGGTTCGAACCTCACCAGTACCATGAAATAATGGAAACATAAAAAGTCCCTTTTAATTAGATTTTTTCGTTTACTTTTCTCTTATTCCTTCTTAAAAAATATTTTAACTAATTTGCCCTCCTCAAATAAATATATAAATTGTGTGCGATAATTTCAAAAAAATATCTATAACATTATGTTTGTAAAAAATGAATATTTTTTTTTTCATACCTTCAATCAAAAAATTAATAAATAAATAAATAGTGATTTTAAACAGTGATTTTTTTAATTTAAACTAGTTAAAAAAATTGATTTTAAAAAATAATAAGTATTATGCATCAGTCTAAACTAAGATAAGCCCCATCAGTGGCCGCGAGGTTCTGGCCTCCAAACTGGTAGACGGTAGGTGCTGGGTTCGAACCCAATCTCGACCGTCGGCCTAACCGTTCGGAGTTTTCTCTGGTTTTCTTCGAACCTTGCTTAAATACGGGTTAGGTTCCCTCAAAAAGACCCCCACGGAGGGCATCCCACCCCTTAGGGCCTATATCCCACAGTGTAGATAATTAGCCGACTTAAATACAAACAAACTAAACTAAGATAAAATAACCCGTTTACAAGTATTCTAACGAATATATTGAAAAGAAATCTTTGAAAAGCACAACAGATTTTCCCACTAACTCATAAAAGACAAACTTTGTACGGACAGGCGTCAGCAGCCTTGGCTCAATCAGTAAGGTTGGTTATATAGGGTTTTATGGCGCAAAATTCCTTAAGGGACATGCTGCGCCAACTCAATCTGTAAGGACCTGCATCGCTATCAGATGATCTCGCGTTTGCCCCTCAAGACGGTTTGAAGTAAATTGTACAAAAAGTGAAAAATTAAATTAAATAATATAGCAGCTCAAAATCACTCGGAGAGTTCGAATTCTTTGATGCTTGTTTGGTACATTAATTTACGTTAAATTATTATCCTTAAAAATCAAACCTTGTAACGTAAAGTTACCGCTTCTTGAAACGGGGTTATTTTACATTCCAAAACGGAAAAACTATTAACGGAACGATAAATGTCTTGCTACTTTGCTGCCAGTAATTTTACCGTAAATTCTTTAATTTTTTTTTTTTTTTGAGCTATTGCATAGCTTTTATCGCGGGCTTTGAGCGCGGTGACCGAATCCAAAAATTCCGTAACGCGGAAAAACCCTAACACATCCGTAATGGAAAAACGTAACACTCGGCTAACGTCGTTTCTGTTCGGAAAACTTCGGGACGGTATCCTTCGGTAGACTTCGGCAGACATTGACGTGGTATTTGGTGACGAAAAATTTAAAATGCTTATAACTCGCGATCTAACTTTCATAGCGCGGCTAAACTTTGTTTGGTAATTTATTATGAGACAATGTTAATTTCTGGTGACAAGAGACACCCCACGGTGAGGGTCGAAAAATTTTAAATGCTTATAACTCGCGATCTAATTTTTTTTGCGCGGCCAAATTTTGTTTGGTAATTTATTATGAGGCAGTGTTAATTATTGGGGACATTAGACCCCCGACGGTGAGGGTCGAAAAAATTAAATTGCTTATAACTAACGATCTAATTTTCGTAGCGCGGCCAAATTTTGTTTGGTAATTTATTATGAGTCAGTGTTAATTTTTGGTGACAGGTGACCCCCCACGGTGAGGGTCAAAAAATTTAAAATGCTTATAACTCGCGATCTAATTTTCGTAGCGCGGCCAAATTTTGTTTGGTAATTTATTATGAGATATCGTTAATTTTTGGTGACAGGAGACCCCCACGGTGAGGGTCGAAAAATTTAAAATGCTTATAAATCGCGATCTAATTTTCGTAGAGCGGCCAAATTTTGTTTGGTAATTTTTTATGAGAGAGTGTTAATTTTTGGTGACAGGAGACCCCCCACAGTGAGGGTCGAAAAATTTAAAATGCTTATAACTCGCGATCTAATTTTCGTAGCGCGGCCAAATTTTGTTTGGTAATTTATTATGAGGCAGTGTTAATTTTTGGGGACATAAGACCCCCCCCCCCCATGGTGAGGGTCGAAAAATTTAAAATGCTTATAACTCGCTATCTAATTTTCGTAGCGCGGCCAAATTTTTTTTGGTAATTTATTTTGAGACAGTGTTAATTGTTGGTGACAGAAGACACCCCACGGTGAGGGTCGAAAAATTAAAAATGCTTATAACTCGCGATCTAATTTTCGTAGCGCGGCCAAATTTTGTTTGGTAATTTAATATGAGACTGTTAATTTTTGGTGACAGGAGACCCCCACGGTGAGGGTCGAAAAATTTAAAAGGCTTATAACTCGCGATCAAATTTTCGTAGCTCGGTCAAATTTTATTTGGTAATTTATTATGAGTCAATGTTCATTTTTGGTGACAGGAGACCCCCCACGGTGAGGGTCGAAAAATTTAAAATGCTTATAACTCGCGTTCTAATTTTCGTAGCGCGGCCAAATTTTGTTTGGTAATTTAATATGAGACTGTTAATTTTTGGTGACAGGAGACCCCCCACGGTGAGGGTCGAAAAATTTAAAAGGCTTATAACTCGCGATCTAATTTTCGTAGCTCGGTCAAATTTTATTTGGTAATTTATTATGAGTCAATGTTAATTTTTGGTGACAGGAGACTCCCCACGGTGAGGGTCGAAAAATTTAAAATGCTTATAACTCGCGTTCTAATTTTCGTAGCGCGGCCAAATTTTGTTTGGTAATTTATTATGGGGCAGTGTTAATTTTTGGGGACATAAGACCCCCCCCCCCATGGTGAGGGTCGAAAAATTTAAAATGCTTATAACTCGCTATCTAATTTTCGTAGCGCGGCCAAATTTTGTTTGGTAATTTATTTTGAGACAGTGTTAATTGTTGGTGACAGAAGACACCCCACGGTGAGGGTCGAAAAATTAAAAATGCTTATAACTCGCGATCTAATTTTCTTAGCGCGGCCAAATTTTGTTTGGTAATTTATTATGAGGCAGTGTTAATTTTTGGGGACATTAGAACCCCCACGGTGAGGGTCGAAAAATTTAAAATGCTTATAACTCGCGTTCTAATTTTCGTACCGCGGCCAAATTTTGTTTGGTAATTTATTATGAGGCAGTGTTAATTTTTGTGGACATAAGACCTCCCCCCCTGGTGAGGGTCGAAAAATTTAAAATGCTTATAACTCACGATCTAAATTTCGTAGCGCGGCCAAATTTTGTTTGGTAATTTAATATGAGACAATTAAATTTTTGTGACAGGAGACCCCCCACGGTGATTGTCGAAAAATTTGAAATGCTTATAACTCGCGATCTAATTTTCGTAGCGCTGTCAAATTTTGTTTGGTAATTTATTATGAGACAGTGTTAGTTTTTGGGGACATTAGATCTCCCACGGTGAGGGTCGAAAAATTTAAAATGACGATATAATTTTCGTAGCGCGGGCAAATTTTGTTTGGTAATTTAATATGAGACTTTTATTTTTTGGTGACAGGAGACCCCCCATGGTGAGGGTCGAAAAATTTAAAATGCTTATAACTCGCGATCTAATTTTCGTAGCACGGCCAAATTTTGTTTGGTAATTTATTATGAGACAGTGTTAATTTTTGGGGACATTAGACCCCCCACGGTGAGGGTCGAAAAATTTAAAATGCTTATAACTCACGATCTAATTTTCCTAGCGCGGGCAAATTTTGTTTGGTAATTTAATGAGACTGTTAATTTTTGGTGACAGGAGACCCCCCCCCCACGGTGAGGGTCGAAAAATTTAAAAAGCTTATAACTCTCGATCTAATTTTCGTAGCTCGGTCAAATTTTGTTTGGTAATTTATTATGAGACAGTGTTAATTTTTGGTGACAGGAGACCCCTGTAACGGATTTAAATAAGACCCTACTGCAAACTTGGTCTTTTTACTTTTTATTAACAACAATCACGTTACGTAAAACACACAGACATATAATGACAGAACACACACTGAAAATAAAGGGGAGTATATTTAAACAAGTAGGAAATGGCCTACACGACCGCTTTCCACCGCATTCATCGAGCATCTGCCCTTCTGGCTGCGTTTTTTTCTCCAAAACTTTGATCACGTGACCATCTTAGCCCTCATTAGTTCATATTTACCGAAATGTCAGTCTTGGCAGTTCTCTCTGAAATTTAGTATTTTATTTAGCAGAGTTATAGCCATCTGGAGTCTTTCGGTGGATAAGTTCGATTTCAACCGAGGTGGCCAATTAGTAAATACTGTCTATGAAATGTTTGAGTGGCCATGTGTTGCATTTCAAAGAGGAGTCATCAAGACGTTACAGCTCCTCCCTACCAAATTTTAAAATTTTTTTCTCAAGAAAAAAATTTTCTTAAACACACAGGTGCAAAATCACGATTAATTCAGGAGTTAACTGTAATACAAAATAAAAGCAATCTACTCTAACAAATTTTAGTTTTAAAATCAAAACAAAACATTTATGTGGATATATATATATATATTTTTATTATTATTATTTATTATTATGAGATTCCTTTAATTATTTCTATTATTATGGTGGGAGGGATTCAGCAATATACTATTATCACAATACAATTGAACACTAGTTATACAAGAAGAATAATTATCCCAATACAATTGAACACTAGTTATACAGAAGAATAATAATAATGATATTCACGCCAATAACATAAAAAACTGTACCTTCGTTCAAGGCTTTACCTTTAGCATAAACAAAATTAAAAAAAACATCACAGGTACTTTACACAATAAATCTATCTTTCATGTTATCATGTTTTTAAAACAATAAATATCTTCTAAGGATAGTTTAAATCAGAAACAAATATATATACTTATACAATACTAAACAAAGACGCGTAAACTATTCTTAATAATAATGCAACCTTTTACTGTAAACCTAAATTGTTCATTCTCATTCATTTTTCTAAAAATGGGAGAAATAGCTACTCGGATATAAATCTTATTCCTTATACGACACTTTTAGTTACAACACAAAACAACAACAATAAGTATTCTCCAATAATAATATTAATATATAGTATTAAAACAAATACCTTAAGTTATTTTTTTAATGATACAGTGTTACTGGTCAAAAGCCGCTCTGCTGAGACTGTCAGCATTTTTATGTTTTTTTCCTGCACGATGTTCGATCTCAAAATCGTACGGTTGTAAAGCAAGGCTCCATCGCATCAGTCTTGAATTCGAACTCGCATGAGTTTGTAAAAACCGCAAAGGATTGTGATCTGTTATGATTCTAAATTTTCGACCGTCTAAGTAGTAGTGCAACCTTTTTACGGCAAAAACAATACCGGCACATTCTCGTTCGGTGGTGCTGTAGCGCCTTTCCACCGGAGAGAACTTTCGGCTTAAGTATAAAATCGGATGCTCGTCCCCTGTTTCGTTTTTTTGGCTTAACACTACTCCAACACCACAGGCCGAGGCGTCTACCTGAACAATAAATTCCCGCTGGAAGTTCGGCGCATGCAAGACAGGTTTTTCCGTAAGTTTTCTTTTGAGAGTGCAAAAAGCGGTCTCACACGCGGACGTCCATTCAATCTTTTCGCGCGTCCTTTTCCCTTTTAGTGCATCGCTGAGAGGAGCAGCGATTACGGAGAAATTTTTTATGTATCGCTGATAGTAGCCTGCGAGGCCGAGAAAAGCTCGGATCTGTGTTTTCGTTTGGGGAGTGGGGAATTTTTTTACGCACTCTACCTTGGCTTCTGCTGGTGACCGAGACCCATTTCCTACAACGTGACCTAAATACTGAACGTTGTTTTGGGCAAATTTGCATTTTGACGGTTTTATTTTCAGATTTGCCTTGTTGATTTTATCCAAAACTACAGTAAGATGTTTTAAGTGGTCCTCCCAGGTGTCCGAAAATACCGCAACGTCATCTAGATAAGGAACTGCGAATGCTTCCATCTCTCGTAGTAGTCCTGCCATCATTTTACTGAAGAAAAATGGAGCATTTTTTAATCCAAACGGCATTCGCAAACAGCGAAAGGATCCGAAAGTTGTACAGAACGCTGTATAACGTTGAGCTCTGGGGCTTAAAGGAATTTGCCAATATCCCTTTGCCAAATCTAGGATGGTTATGTATTTAGCTGAGGCTACTTGTTCAACCCGTTCTTCTATACTAGGGAGGGGAAAATATTCCGTTCTAATTTTCTTGTTTAGTTGTCTATAATCAATGCACGCTCTCGGTTCCTTTCCGGGAACTTCGACCAATATTAAAGGCGATGTATAGTCCGACTCGCCCAGTTCAATAATTCCTAATTTTAACATCTTTTGAATCTCCATTTTTACAATTTCGGTTTGTCTATGCGACATCCGATAATGTTTCGCACGAACGGGTTCATCACTAGTTAGAATTATATCGTGTTCCACCAAATTGGTTAGGCCGGGGTCGTTCGAAAAACATGCAGCATATTTAGTCAAAATCTCTTTCAATTGGATAATTTGTGCCTCATTTAAACGTTTCTCTAACTCATAAACTATCTCCTGGAAGTCAAAAATGGTAGAATTATTATCTAAATATGGAATGTCTAAATCTTGATCTTCCATTAAACTTAAATCCTCCTCGGAGCACAACAAATTTACATGTTCGGGTCGAGTATAATAGGGTTTCAGCATGTTTACATGATAAATTTGAGATTTATTTTTTTTTTCTGGTAGTTCTACTACATAATTAGTTTCGGATATTCTACTCTTAATTTTTCCCGGACCGATCCATTGTACGGACAGTTTATTTGGTCTAGCTACAGCTAAAACCAACACTAAATCCCCTTCCTTGAACTCTCGTTTAACTGCATTTTTATCGTACCACAGCTTTCTTTTACCTTGCATTTCTTCCATGTGTGTAACAGCTACTTCGTGACAATGTTTCAAACGATTTATTAATTTGAATACATATTCGGTCACTATATCATTTTCAGGTGGGGGATCTAACCAACGTTCCATTATTAGCGTTTCTGGTGTTCGGAGGTTTTTTCCATACACCAACTCAGCTGGTGAATAACCCGTACTTTCGTGAATCACATTTCGAAGAGCCAATAAGATCACAGGTAAATGTTTGTCCCAATCGGTACCTGATTCGATACACAACGCCCTCAATAGTCGTTTCAAAGTCCTATTATACCTCTCCACAGGATTTGACTGTGGATGGTAAACCGAACTACGACTGATCTTAATGCCAAATCTATTTAGAAATTCGGTCGTTAAAACTGAGGTGAATGATTTTCCTTGATCATTTTGGATGTGACGGGGAAATCCGATACGACTGAATATATTCAGCAGCGCCTCAGTCACTCTAATTGAGGTGAGGTCCACAAGCGGAACGGCCTCCGGATATCTGGACGCCATGCATACGGCAGTTAAAATATACCGATGTCCATCAGTAGTTAGCGGTAAGGGTCCACATGCGTCAATGTTTATTTTGCTGAAAACTTCCTGAATCACCGGAACAAGTTTTAGCGGGGCTTTCTTTTTTTCGTTTGCTCTGCCTGCCCTTTGACAAACATCGCAACTACGCACAAATTCGTCCATTTCTTTATAACAGTTTGGCCAATAAAAATATCGAATTAATTTATCCTTTGATTTCGTACCACCTAAATGTGCGGAAATGCCTTCATGACACAATGCTTTTATTTTCGGCCTCAACTCTTTTGGAATAACTAATAATCGAGTAACGTTTCCAAAACGATCTTCACGATTTCTTACTAGTAACCCGTTGATAACCGAATAATTTTTTTTGTCTCCAGTCTCGCCCATTCGCTCAAATAATCCCTTTAAGTCGACGCATTCGTGTTGTGCTTTCAAAAACCCCTCTTTGTCTATTTTTAACAACTCTAAATCCGGGGCATCAGCCTCTAACGCTGGAATAATAATAGGTTCGTCCCCCTCCGTTGAATCCCTAAGTCCCGATTCTTCCCGGTTCGCTAATTTGTCATCGGGGTTACCGGCATCCGGAGCTTCACGATCACCCGTTTCTTCTTTTAAACGTTTAGTAATCGCCCGTGTTTGTACTGCATTTACCTGTTCCGTAGGCAGGAATTCATAGCCAGTTTCCTCTCTTATCATCGCAGCAGTCTTATTTCCCAAAATATATCTGTTTTGGTTCAACTGATTTCCGCAAACAGCGGCCTTCGTATAAATTTTTCCGAAGTCTCCTTCTATTTCGACACGCGCCAATGGTAAGCATATCAACTCCAAACTAAGAGCCTGCTGCACCCAAATTGTCTCTCCACAAAAATCTTGCGGATCAATGAATTTTCTACAAACAACATCTAACGTCGCACCTGTATCCCTTAGAATTTCGACTTTTTGTTTATTTACAATCCCGGGAAAGGTATAAGAGTCCAACAAGCCGGTTTTCTGGGGCTCTTGCAACTTATTTACTGAACCTGATTGAGGTTTTTTTTGTAACTTCGGGCACGATGAGCGTAGATGAGATTCGGAATTGCACACAAAACACTTCAAATTTGCTCTCCTTTCGAATGCTCTCTCCCGATTTCCCGGCCTGCGCAAGGAATTTTCATTCGAAGGAGGAGGGAAACGCGGTCTATTTTCCCGAGACCTGTCTTGAAAAAAAAAGTGCGTTCTTTCCGCCTTATCATCTCTCATGTCTTTTGCTTTCTGGCCTATCCTGGGAAGAGAAGTAGAGGCCCTCACGCACTCATATCCATCCAACAATTCCACAATCTCGGCTTCCGTTTTCAATAGAGGCCATTTATCTATAAAATGTTCGCGTATTTCACTTTTCACACGCCGTTTTATTTGATCTGCCACTAAAAGATCTTTTAACTCCTCAAATGTGTTCACAGACAAACCAATTAGCCATTCATTTAAATAATTTCGAATTTCATATGCAAAATCTTCCCAATTAACAGCGGGTAATTTTTGATGATTTACAAATTTTTGTCGAAAGCTTTCTGGGTTTAATTTAAATTTTTTTAGTAATATGCTCTTAATATTATCATAATCTTCGGATTCAGTTTCAGGTTGTCGAGCAATTATAGAAATAATATCAACTGGCAACAAACCAATAAGATGTGAGACCCAATTTTCTTTCGGTATTTTTATTCGTTTAGCTTGGCGTTCAAATAAAATTAAATATAAGCTAATATCTGTTCGTTCAGGATTAAATTCTGGGATTAATTTTTTTAAATTTTTCTCTGTGGAATGTGAATGAATATCTGTCGCATTTTCTTGGGTAGGAGGGACCCCTTTCTCGATTCTTAATTTTTCTAATTGAAAATTTAATTCTAACTCTTTTGTTTTAAGTTCTTTTTCTTGAAGAATTTTTTCCTTTTGCAAAGCCTCGTCGCGCGAAATTTGCTCTAATCGGGCTTCTGCTTTCTCTTTTTTTTCTTGTTCCGCTTGAGCGGTTAACAATATGTTTTCGTATAGCACCCTAACATAATCCTCGTCATAATCCTCTGACTCTACAATTAGCTTTTTTAATTCCGCCCTCTTTTCATTTCCACGGCGTTCTATTTCTAACTCATCTACCAATTGCATTAAATTTTCTTTTAAACCCTTACCCAAAAATGACATTTTGATTTTGATATTGTTATTATTATTATTATTAAACAATAAAAAACCTCTTATTTAATGGTATACACAATACACAATCAAACAAACAAAAGTAAACAACAACAAAAATTGTATATTACTGACTCACTCCCAACAATTTCCATAACTTTCTTAAATTTTATTCCTAAAAAAACTTTTTTTTTTTTTTTTTTTTTTTTTTTTTTTTTTTTTATCTTATTACCAAAACAAAAAAATATCTCTTACTACATATATATTTTTTTTCACATTTATATTAACTCCTAAATCAATCAAGATTTTGACTTACCCCATTTGACGACTTGTGGTATAATCCAATACATCTTCTTCGGCTAATAGCCCACAGACACGAAATCACTTTTTTTTCGGCTAACCGCCCACAACACGAAATCACTTTTTTTTTGGCTAACAGCCCACAACGCGAAATCACTTTTTTTAGGCTAACAGCCCACAACGCGAAATCACTTTTTTTCCAGTTCACAGGTAATTAATTCCTCTCAGGGAGCCAAGGCCAACGACCCGTCAGTTCCGAAGGAAATTTCCGTCTCACAGCAGCGGAGAATCTTTGCGCTTTTCACATCAGCGACCCATCCGACGAGATCAATGACGAAACAATCATTTCTATCCTTTCCACTTCTTAAACAGGAATCATCATAGCAGTTTTCATGGTGTCCCTTTTATTCCTTAATAAATAGTCCAATCGCATGGCGCGATTTGTTTCTCGAAACAATGTTCAATTAAAAAAAATCAGGCCCGTGTGTGTCTGTCTGTCTGTCTATAATCCCATCTTCTGACGACCAATTCTGTAACGGATTTAAATAAGACCCTACTGCAAACTTGGTCTTTTTACTTTTTATTAACAACAATCACGTTACGTAAAACACACAGACATATAATGACAGAACACACACTGAAAATAAAGGGGAGTATATTTAAACAAGTAGGAAATGGCCTACACGACCGCTTTCCACCGCATTCATCGAGCATCTGCCCTTCTGGCTGCGTTTTTTTCTCCAAAACTTTGATCACGTGACCATCTTAGCCCTCATTAGTTCATATTTACCGAAATGTCAGTCTTGGCAGTTCTCTCTGAAATTTAGTATTTTATTTAGCAGAGTTATAGCCATCTGGAGTCTTTCGGTGGATAAGTTCGATTTCAACCGAGGTGGCCAATTAGTAAATACTGTCTATGAAATGTTTGAGTGGCCATGTGTTGCATTTCAAAGAGGAGTCATCAAGACGTTACACCCCCACGGTGAAGGTAGAAAAACTTAAAATGCTTATAACTCGCGATCTAATTTTCGTAGCGCGGCCAAATTTTGTTTGGTAATTTATTATGAGTCAGTGTTAATTTTTGGTGACAGGAGACCCCCCACGGTGAGGGTCAAAAAATTTAAAATGCTTATAACTCGCGATCTAATTTTCGTAGAGCGGCCAAATTTTGTCTGGTAATTTTTTATGAGACAGTGTTAATTTTTGGTGACAGGAGACCCCCCACAGTGAGGGTCGAAAAATTTAAAATGCTTATAACTCGCGATCTAATTTTCGTAGCGCGGCCAAATTTTGTTTGGTAATTTTTTATGAGACTGTGTTAATTTTTGGGGACATTAGACCCCCCCCCCACGGTGAGGGTCGAAAAATTTAAAATGCTTATAACTCACGATCTAATTTTCCTAGCGCGGGCAAATTTTGTTTGGTAATTTAATATGAGACTGTTAATTTTTGGTGACAGGAGACCCCCCACGGTGAGGGTCGAAAAATTTAAAAGGCTTATAACTCGCGATCTAATTTTCGTAGCTCGGTCAAATTTTATTTGGTAATTTATTATGAGTCAATGTTAATTTTTGGTGACAGGAGACCCCCCACGGTGAGGGTCAAAAAATTTAAAATGCTTATAACTCGCGACATAATTTTCGTAGCGCGGCCAAATTTTGTTTGGTAATTTATTATGAGATATCGTTAATTTTTGGTGACAGGAGACCCCCACGGTGAGGGTCGAAAAATTTAAAATGCTTATAACTCGCGATCTAATTTTCGTAGAGCGGCCAAATTTTGTTTGGTAATTTTTTATGAGACAGTGTTAATTTTTGGTGACAGGAGACCCCCCACAGTGAGGGTCGAAAAATTTAAAATGCTTATAACTCGCGATCTAATTTTCGTAGCGCGGCCAAATTTTGTTTGGTAATTTTTTATGAGACAGTGTTAATTTTTGGGGACATTAGACCCCCCCCCCCCACGGTGAGGGTCGAAAAATTTAAAATGCTTATAACTCACGATCTAATTTTCCTAGCGCGGGCAAATTTTGTTTGGTAATTGAATATGAGACTGTTAATTTTTGGTGACAGGAGACCCCCCACGGTGAGGGTCGAAAAATTTAAAAGGCTTATAACTCGCGATCTAATTTTCGTAGCTCGGTCAAATTTTATTTGGTAATTTATTATGAGTCAATGTTAATTTTTGGTGACAGGAGACCCCCCACGGTGAGGGTCAAAAAATTTAAAATACTTATAACTCGCGATCTAATTTTCGTAGCGCGGCCAAATTTTGTTTGGTAATTTATTATGAGATATCGTTAATTTTTGGTGACAGGTGACCCCCACGGTGAGGGTCGAAAAATTTAAAATGCTTATAACTCGCGATCTAATTTTCGTAGCGCGACCAAATTTTGTTTGGTATTTTTTTATGAGACAGTGTTAATTTTTGGTGACAAGAGACCCCCCACCGTGAGGGTCGAAAAATTTAAAATGCTTATAACTCGCAATCTAATTTTCGTAGCGCGACCAAATTTTGTTTGGTAATTTATTAAGCTATTGTATAGCTTTTATCGCGGGCTTTGAGTGCGGCGACCGAATCTAGGAATTCCGTAACGAGAAAATTCCTAACACTACGGCTAACGACGTTTGAGTTTTTCAGACTTCGGCGCGGTATCCTTCGATAGACTTCAGCAGACATTGACGCGGTATTTTTGCATAAGTTGATAAAAAATGCTATGCAATAGCTTTACCACGGCAGTCCCCGAGTGCCACACGTATTTATTTTTTTTACAGTGTAGTTAATAAAACCATTACTAACTCGAAACTACTAATGAAATAATTCCTAATATTCGAAGTGATTGATTCAGATATCACCCCATCTGAAAGATCAACGCTTCCGTGTCTTTTCCCTTTCGGATCTGATGTACTATTTTTAATAACGCATGTCTTTTAAATGAGTATTATTTTGTTTTAGCAAATACTTTTGTTATCGTTTACATGTAGTAATATTAGTATATCTCTAATAATTTACCATATGATATCATTTATGTTAAGGAGTTTAGTAATAATAATAATATTAAATGTTTTCTTAATTCTCTTTGCACCGTTTGCGATTCTTTTATTTTAGATGTATATTTCACACTTTGAATTTAAAATAAAGGTTACTTTCCTGAAAGAATAATATGTAAGAAAGCGCAAAGAAATTAGAAATTAGTAATATCTGTTGAATCTTGTTGTAATGCAATATTTTCTAAACATCTCCAAAAACTCTTCCTTAGCCTGTTATCATATGAATATTAATTGAATAGTCCGCAAAACATCAACATTCGTTATGTTAGGTACAATGAATTATTCATTAAACTCTAATTAATCTATTTGGATAGTTAGTGTTAATATTATTAATGTAAAAGTATTTTTTTTCTAAAAATTGAACAGAAATTTGTACTTGAAAGGGATATTTTTTAGTTTATTCCATTTCATCCCGACTACCAACATTCCTATCCCCATCGAACTGATACAAAAACGCGCAAAAAAAAAGAGCAGTATTGCAGTATTGTTTGTTCGGTATAGTCGATTACAGTAGATTATTAGCAGCTTTCACCCACTACGCTGGTCGGTTTTTTAAAAGAAACCTTGAATCAAACAAAATACATCTTGTAAAGAAAATAATACAACTTAATATCGAATCAAATATCCATAATCGTTGTCTTATTCATATAATCTTGCATTATCAGGTTCAAAGTCTATATTGACGACATAATACACAAAATAGCTCTAAAATGACTGAAGTACCTACGTTTAACTATTATTATAGTCGATGTGTTTGTTACCTTGAATGTCCCGCTCCTACCTAAATCTGCTGCAAAGATATAGCGAAATGGCCAAAAAATGCGACCATCCCATTAAACCTGCTTAGGAGAGAATTTCTAAAATAGATAAAATACATGTTTAAGTTTGTTTTAGTAAATTGGGTAACCTAAAACTCATGCCTCTATCTAAAACTGCTACTGAAGTATGGCGGAATTACCTAAATTTTTCTACCTCAAGTCAATCTCTTTGGACGGGGGAGAGGAAATTTCTAAAACCGCTGAAATAATTGTTTAATAATTTTTTAAATAGGTTTGTTGTCTAGAATATCACCCTTCTACCTAAAATTTATGGCTGGATAATGGCTAGCGATGGGCAATTCTCAAAAATTTATCAATGAAAAAAAAAAAAAAAAAAAAAAAAAAGACGATATAGTAAAAAACCCAATTTACTCAGTCATTCGATTTTTTCCGACAATCTATAATCAAGATGTTCTACAATCGTTCATTAAAATAAGTGTTTTTACATGTTTATGAAAGGTTTTGGTAAATAGATGGCATCAGAAACAGACGGAATTAAAAAACAACACACCATTGAAAAGCTAAAAAAGGCCACTATAATGGAAAAGTCTTGTGACGGCATCCCCTGGTTACAAAAGTTGGAAAGGCGCGACTAAGTATAAAAAAATAAGTGGTTTCATGTATCTAAAATTAAAATGTTTCTGGTTTAGCAGCAAAATAGCCAAAGAAATAAGAATTACAAGCACTTTGGTTTACAAAAACAGAAACTAAATAGATGGTAAATGTGAAGAAGATTTTTTGTTGGTTTCTCTAAGTCTTTGATACCTTTTCTATAATTTTCCAATCATTAGAATACTTACTGAAGGAATACGATAAATGTACCCCCTCCCCTCCCTAGAGGGGCAAAGTGTGGAGAGGGAGGCACGAGAAGTGCGCAATATGAATACGTAGTCACAGGACTTTCCAACGATATAGTGAGGGGTATAAATAATAATTTTAGAAAAGAACCATCCACGGCGGCAGAGTTGGGGGGGGGGACAGGTGCGGAAGGTATATAATATGAAATAGTGTCAGACAGCTTTCCAATGACCTATCACATAAGGGATGTTGGGCAAATTTAGAATATTGTCACTTTTTAGAGCTCCAGTTATCACGCTCCCCTCCTCCGTAATAGATTCTTCCCCTCTCTTTAAAATTTTCATGTATTATAAATAATATTTATCGAAGGGCACTGTAAAAACATCCAATCTAGAATGATAAAATGTTACGATTTCAAAGAGAGTTCGAAAACTGGACCCTCGGGGGCCAAACATGGGGGCGGAAAGGAAGTATCAAAATTTGAAAGAGTGGTCTGAGTTCTTTCCGATGATGCGTGACATGGCAGGTTAAAAAAAAGTTTGGAAATTTTCCACCTTTACTTTAACCCCCTCGAGAGTGGAAATTTTAAAATCGCAGAAACATATATTTAATTACTTTTTTAATAGTTTATTTTCTGCCGTTTCACGCTTCTACTTAAGGCGACTGCTAAGATGTACCGAATGTTATTAATTTCTCCCCCTCTTGAACCCCTTTAAGGAGTGGGATTTCTGAAATCGCTTAAATATATGTTTAGTAATTTTTTTATTAGATTTATTTCCTGAAATTTCACGCTCCTACCTTAAACAGCTGCTGAGTTATTGCAAGATGTTCCAGTATTTTCGCCCCCCGTTAGCCCTTCTTAGGGAGGAATTTTCAAAAATCCCGTTTTATCGCATGCTTAATGTCATAAAAAATATTTTCTCCCCTATTTTTCATACTTTTAGGTTCAGTAGTTTGGGCTGTGCATTAATTATCAGACAAAAAGAACAAACTATTTTATCTATGTATAGATTATTCAAAATTTATTTTCTTCCATATATCATTTTATCTCCATAACTGTATCCATGGACTACGTAATTATAAGTGTATTTATTTAAGATCTGTTTGGCGTAAGTCACATTATAACAGATGAAACTTTTCATTCTTAAGAGCCTTCACTAGTTACTCATAAAGACCCAGTTGATAATGTTAACTCTATGGGGGCATTTTTTTTTTAAAATGTTGCTCATACGTATGCATAAATATGTTTATTTTTACTTGATTTCTTTGCATGTGAATGCTGAGGACGATCTACAACCGGGCAAGTTCTTACTTTTTAGATTTTGATTTCCTATTAAGAAAAAAAAACTTTGGATGTGGTTGGAACAGGTTCTGAAATTGAAACTATCGTAATATCAAAAAATATATATATAGCCGAAATCGAAAAAATAAAAACTAGTCAGTTTGTAGATCGTCTGTAGCTATCCTATGGAAAATATTATGTAAAAATATTAAAATTTGAGCGAGGTATTTGAAAACAAAACACCCTAAGATTTAACATTATCATTTGGATCTTTATGAGTGACTCCAGTGGCCTGTTAATTACTTCACTTAAAAATAATAATTATATTGCCAAATGCATAAAAAAATGCTTTACTTTTTATTATCAACTCAAGGCTATTGAACGTGTGAAATAATTATAGATTATGATTGTGTAAAATATATAAAAAAAATACATAAACTCTTATGTCAGTGATGTAATATGTGATAAAGAATTCCATTGATAGATTCAGTATTTAAAAGCATATCATGTAGAATTTTGAAAATATCTCTATTTTGCACATAGCCAACTATATACTACCGGCCTGTGCATTTCGCTAAAAACCACAAAAAAGTGAAGCTAGATTCAGCTTCAAATCCTGAACCATTTCATTGAACCACGTGGCGCAAACCCTGCCCAAATTAACATTGAATAACTTGATTTCTGTTCTGTGCACATGGTCATTGTTTTGGTTTATGGTTTGCACGATTGGTCAGAATAACTTGGGCAAGGTATCAGAGTCCTGTGGCGGGAGACTTCATACATTAATCTCAAATAGATGGGCGTTATAGATGTAATCGGCCATAGTCCATACTTAGCTACTTTTCTTAAAGATGAATCGTTATGTTGCAAGTCGCAAAAAAAAAGCTTTATTTTTTATTATCAACACAAGGCTATTGTTTGTGTGAAATAAATATAAGTTAAGATAGTGAAAAATATATTCAAAAAAGCAATTCACATAACCTTTTATATCAATGATGTTATATGTGATAAAGAATTCTGTCGATAGGTTCAGTATTTAAAAGCATATCATATAGAGTTTTGAAAACACTTCTTTTTTGCATAACGTCAGCATTCGTTGCTATGGCAACATATACCTAAAATTGTAGAAAAAGAAAAATGACTTTCGATAAATTGTTGACTATAAAACTACAGTTTTTGTCGCGCCTTTTATTGAAATGTATGTTATACCCTCTTTTTTGAATAGAATGTATTTGTCGTTCCAAAATGCTATTTTTATACAATTTTGCTTTTTGTGAAAATAATTCTAGATTTTTCTCTAAAAAATATTTCTAAGTTATATACACAGAATATTTATTTTCCATTTACAAAGCAAACAAACAAAATTCCGTTACATACTAATATAGGGGAACATTGTTTGTGGCATATTTTAATTATGTTAAACTATCTCATATATAATGAAATTGATATACATTGTCAAAGTTTACTACAAGCTACTTTTCCTATAACGAAAAGTGCATACTATTTATAAGAACACGCAAAAGATTTCGATACAATATTGTATCCGAAGTATAACATATAAATTCTATACCTAATATACAGGATTGCAGAAAAGTATTCACGTACCATTTTTCTCTTTAGAGACAAATTGCTGAAGGGGAATTTTAAACTGAAGTATATTAATTTGTTAAATGAACTAAGTTTTCGTATACATGTAATTAATTGATACAAATCTATATATCATGTGCAGAGCTGCTGAAAAATTTTAGGTAATTATTTTAACGGTTGTCTCATAGGTTTACCATTATATTTTCCTGCTCCCATTCCTCTTTGTTTTCATACTTTTGGGTGCAGGAAAGCATAATGATAAACCTACGAGTCAACCGCTAAAATAAAATTTTTAGGGACTTTCTACCAAGATATGACTTGGCAGACTGATTGCGTTTTAATATGTGAATCGAAATTTAACTGATCTTAGACTCGTGAACGCGATGAGGTCAATGTCTGTGCTACCGCCTCTTGGTCTGTTAAAAATAAATAGTTATATTGACAGACGCTCAAAAAAAAAAATGCTTCGCTTTTTATAATAAACACAAGGCTATTGGGCGTATGAAACAACTATAAGTTACGATCGTGAGAAATATATCTAAAAAAGCAATTCACATTAACTTTTATATCACTGATATTATGTTTGATAAAGAATTCTGTCGATAGATTCAGTATTTAAAAGCATATCATATAAAATTTAGAAAAAACCTCTATTTTGCATAACGTCGAGATCAGCATTCGTTGCTATGACAACTTATATCTAAAATCGTAGAAAAAGAAAAATGACTTTAAATAAATTGCTCACTATAAAACTGCAGTTTTTTTCGCACCCTCTATTGAAATATATTATTCCCTGTTTTGAATAGAATGTATTTTTCTTTCCAAAATGTTATTTTTACACAATAGTATTTTACTTTCTGTGAAAAGATTTTTTTTTCTGTATAAAATAATTCGAAATTATCTGTGGTTCAAACCATATTTGTTATCCATTTACAGGGCCGAAAAACAGAATTCCGTTACATAATGTTATAGGGGAAAACATTGTTTCCGGCGAATTTTAATTATGTTAAATTTTTTCACATGTAATGAAATCGATATGCATTGCCAAAGCTTATTACAAGCTACTTTTTGTATAAAAAAGTACATAGTATTTACAGGGACAGACAAAAGATTTTAGATACTTGTATCCGAAGTATTATATAATATCGATGTTTACTGTCAGTTTTTTATTAACAGTAAGAGTTTTTAAGTTTATCAAACTATATTATGTTCTGTGCAAAACGTTGGAGATCATATGCAGGGTTACACAAAATAATTCGTAAGAGTAACTGAGTATGAACAAAAATAGCTTAAATGTGGTTTTTAAATTAGTTACTGTACATTTTTTCGCTCAACTACATTTTACATACTAAGATATGTTTCTAGAATATGGATAAAAAGATATACAGGATCGCGCAAAGAATTGGATGTATGTGATGATCTATGGAAGATAATCTTTGCAAATATGATTTCTGTGGTTTTAAATGTGTTTTAGTCTTCATTAAAATTTAGCTAAATAGTGAAGTGTACATAAAGATAGTAGGTAAAATGCAGGGTATTACAAAGATATTCAAGTACGATTCCGTCTATTGGTTTAAAGAGCTAAATTTGAAATTTTTACATTTTATGAGTTTTTAACATTTCCCAACACAATGGAGAAGTGTTTATGAATTCGGTTTGTCTTTTCAACTGTCCGTACATCTTAACTTCCGTCAATATTGTTAAACTGCTCTGTAATTAATATATGTTATCTATGCCATGTTTGGTACTGAAATTAAAGTATGTAGCGTTCATAGTTTGTTTACCGAGGCACTCATTAGTATTCTATTAGATTATAGTCTGTCAAAATGTCGGAGTGATGTAAACAAATAGCAATAATAGTCCTCGTCTGGTATGTCCATTTGTCCGCATAAACAGCGCAAGCAACTACCAAACTGTTTGAAATTTAACATATGTAATCTTTGCAGAATATTGTAGAGTCATTTCAAATTCTATCAAATTTGAATCAGAAAGTAAAAAGATCATAAAAGTTTTCGTCATTCTTTTAAATCTTATCATGCGTAATTAATTCATTAAAATCCCAGGTCGGATAGATAACGATTATAAATTGCCATGGGAATATAAGATGGAGTCCTATTTAAGATGGAGTCATATTATTTCATATTGCTTAATAATAATTTTAAATATATATTAATCGCAAAAAGTTTTGTATTCCTTACTTATCGTATAAAATTGTAACAGCGATAGCATCAAGATAAATATATATATATCAATAAAACTAGTTACGGTTGAACGCAACTTATTTGCCAGGTTTGACGTGTAATATCTGTCATGTCTTAATTCTTAGTTATAATAGCTTTAAAAATGTTTCCGTTTTATTTTATGTTTGAATATTCTTCATAAAGAAGCAAAATTCTTTATAAATACACTGTAAAATAAAAACGGAAGATTTAACCCTCTGACAGTCTTGCAAAAGGGCAAAATTGTAATGTTGTTTTCTCAGCAATTTGTTTTAATTGCTAAAAAAATATGATTCTTTCAAAATTATAGAAAAATCTTATTTACGAATATGAATGTTATCCTTGAGTGTATTAATCGTTGCACAATGCATTAAAAATCCATTAAATCAACTGAGTTATATCATTTTAATTATTGCTTGCATTGCAGTGAAACCTGGAGCTTAGGGAACGTCTATAGATATTCTTGTCAGTGAGAGGGTTAACGGAAACACTACTGGTAATCTGGACGCCAGTGTAATTTACTCTTTTTGAACAGAAAAATTTCCGTAAATTTCAGAAAACTTCCCGCATTTTCCTGGAATTTACGGGGATTTTTCCGGTAAAAAACAGTAAATTATACTGGCGTTCAGATTACCAGTAGTATTTCCGTTAAATCTTCCTTTTTTATTTTACAGTGTATATATATATATAGGGTAGATGTGCCAGTAATGGGCCACCTCCCACTTTTTGGTTTATAAAAAAATGATGACTAATAGTTAAGCTTTTATTATTTTTTTCTGAACTCCACCTTGCATGCTTTATAAGCTGGACTAATTTTTTACACTTTTCGTCAAAACAATTAGGAAGCAGAAAATAAAGTTCCACAGTTTTTCTATTTTCCACTGAAAATCTTAATGAACATGCTAAGAGCTGACTTTACTTACTTAGTTTATATCTTTTTTATTTTTTCGTAAAAATTGAATGTTTTTGTTTGGTTAGCAATATAAAACATTGAATTTAATATACCAATGGCCATTTACAAATTTTTATTTATTTTTAAGATTTTAGGAGGGGTGGTCCATTACTGGATCTCTTATTTCGTGATTTTCCAGTAATGGACCACCCAAGTGGCCAATACTAAAAGTATAATTTCAGTAGTGATAAAATATTTTGATTTAACTTTAAAGCTATATAATCAAATTAAATACTTAAATTTTACTTATTAGAATTTAATAAGGACAATTTCTTTATAAATACCCGCTTTTAATTAGTTCCATGTGGCTAGTATATATATTTTAATTAAATCCTTTTTTCACAACTCTACTTTGCATATTTTGCAATCCGATAACCATTCAAACCAATCAGAAAGCGCAGCCTTGCATTAATTATAATCTGATAATCAATCTAAACAATCAGGAAAAAGAGAATAATGTTCACACAGTTATATAGTCTCTCAGACAAGCTGATCTGAACAGTTTTCTTAATTGAGTGATTTTAACAATTCTGTGTTTTAATACCTGGTAAATTCTAACAGTCTGCTTGATAATGTCAGATAAACAATTAAAAAGAAAATCTGACAATGAAACTATTCCATCTAGACAAAAAAAAAAAACTAGTTGGATGTGTCAATCCCAAAACTTTCTTCTATCTCATAAGTACATTTTAATACTTAAAAAAAAAAAAAAAAAAAAAAAAAAAAAAAAAAAAAAAAAACTTGGTGACCCCAAAGTTACCCACTATCGAATTTCCTCGAACATTTGACCTAGCCTAATGAGATTCTGGTATCCGAAAAGCCTAAAACGCAAAATTTAATAAATATTCTGAGAAAATGAGCTTTGTAGTGCCTCATGTTGGGTAATTTAAACTAAAACCTAATAAGCATCTATTTACGTCAAGACCTAAGAGAATCTGAAATTTTATGGAATTTCGTCCATTAGTTTTTGAGATATAGTTATAACAAAAAAATTTGCAAAACGTAGCACAGCAACACCATATCTTGGACAATTTATGCCAAAACGTAAAAAAGCGTCTAATTATGTTATGGTGTAAAAGAATCTGAAGTTTGATAAAATTCTGTGCATTAGTTCTTGAGATATAGCTATTTTAAAAAAAAAGTGTAAAATATAGCACAGCAGCACCATTAGTGGAAGGATTTATAACAAAACGTAATCATCGTGTAATTATGTTATATGTCATTTTGTAACAAAATCTGAAGTTTGATGAAATTCTGTGCGTTGGTTGTTGAGATATAGATATTGGAAAAATCGTGCAAAATGCAGCATAGCTGCACCACCTGTTGCACTGTTAATACCAAAATGTAATAAGCGTCTAATTATGTTATATATTCTAGTGTAACAGAATCTAGAATTTGATGAAGTTCTCTGCATTAGTTCTTGAGATATAGCTATCGCAAAAATCGTGCAAAATGTAGCATAGCAGCGCCACCTATAGGGCAGTTCACACCAAAACCTTATCAGCGACTATGTATCTCAAGGTATCGCGGAATCTGAAGTTTGGTGAAATTCTGAGCATTAGTTCTTGAGATATAGCTATCATGAAAATCATGAAAAACGTGGTATAGCAGCGCCACCTGCTGGCCAATTTACACAAAAACTTAATCAGCGTCTATGTATATCAAAAGGTCACAGAATCTGAAGTTTTGTGAAATTCTGTCTATTAGTTCTTGAGATATAGCAATCCTGAAAATCATGAAAAACTTAGTATAGCAGCGCCACCTGCAGGCCAATTTTCACCAAAAACCAATAGGCACTAATTCATATCAAGGTCTAACTGAATATAAAATTTTATTAAATTTCGAGCATTAGTTCTTGAGATAGAGCGCCCACAAATTTTTTGTCACATACAGACAGACACACAGACAGACAGACGGACAGACTCACAGACAGACATTTTCTAAAAATAGTAAAAACGTGTTCAGGACCTTCTAAAACGTATAAATCCGTCGAAAACGGAAAGTCGAAAATTTTCATGAATCCAATACTTTCCGTTATTTTTTTTTATACTCTAAAGAAAATATGGAAAAAGCTGTACAAACTGTGCATAATGGTCTATCAATTAGAAAGGCATCTTGTAATTTTAATGTTCCACGTTCTACATTAAGAAAGAAAATTCACAATAATTCTTCAAAAAAAAAAAAAAAAAAAGAACAATGGGCTTTTTTTCTATTCTTAGTGTTTGTAAAATTAATGCACACACTACACAAATTATTCCATAGGCACTGATTATATTAAAAAACACTTTATTAAAAGAATAACACTCACTAGCAGCTCACTGCTGCATTATCGTCTGCACATTTCTCAAACACAACTTTGGAATAATAATATAAAAAACACTACACTTCTTTTCACTTTCTGGACACTGAGATTTTAATTATAGGTAGCACGGTATCGTCTGCCTACATGGAACAGTGCTGATGAAGAAAATATTTTGGAGAAATGGATAATTGATCGAGTCGGAAAGGTTTCCCTATAGGAAAACAAGTGTTGTTGAATTCTGTAAAGAAAACTCTCGATATGTAGGCAAGACAAACTCCATTTAAAGATAACATGCCTGGAGAAAAATGGTTCAGATCATTTCTAAGAAGACATCCAAAGTTGGTACAAAAGCAAGCAGAACGTTTGACAAAATCCAGATCTGCCGTTACAAAAAAAGTTGTTTTAAATTGGTTCAGAGATGTAGAATCATATTTGGAAGAAGAAGGTATTAATGATATTCTAAAGCATCCCAAACGAATTTTCAATGCAGATGAAACTGGTTTTTTTTTTGTGTCCAAAAATAGGGAAAATTTTGGGACCAAAATCTGTTAAAGATGTGTACTCTATAGTACCGAATAACGAAAAAAGAACAAATCACTGTCATGGGATGTTTTTCACTCCGATGGATCGATGATAATATATCCATATAAGCGTCCCCCAAAAGAAGTTGTGGAATCTGTGTTAAATCGATGGGCTATAGGATTGTCTGAAAATGGCTGGATAAATAGTGATGTATTTTTGGAACACATCTCTAATCCTTTCAATAATTACCTATCAGATAACAACATTGAAAGTCCTGTTATTATGTATGTGGACGGTCATCGTTCCCATCTTACTCTTGAAATAAGCAATTTTTGTACAGAACAACAGATAATTTTAATTTCATTATGTACTAATAGCACCCATATTCTCCAACCAGCAGACGTTAGTGTTTTTAAACCCTTAAAATCAAGCTGGAGAGAGCTTAGCAGGAAATGGCTATTTGATCATTACCACAATGATATTACAAGAAAAACATTTGCCCCACTTTTGAAAGAAGTGTTTGATAAAAGTGCAACAAAAGATGTCATAAGAAATGGATTAAAGGCCTGTGGTCTTTTCCCATTTAATCCTCAAAACATTAATTTTAGTAAATTCATAAATGATAGAGAAACTGAAAATCTTTTTCAAATAAAAAATGTCAATGATGCAAGAAACACAATTGAACAAATTTCTCAGCACAATTTTCTGAAGATCCTTGAGGCCAAGATTGATCCATTCCTCTTAGAACAATTTAAGAGCATATCTAACAATGAAGACTGGACTGGTAAAGAAGAAGCAAAGTGTCTGGTTGATCTTTGGAGGGGGAGTAAAATGGAAGAAAACTTATTTCTCCCATCTCTTAGTTTAACAAGCCCATCAAAAAATGAAACATTCACTGCTACAAATGAAACATCTCAGGAGGAAGAACCATCAACTTCTAAAACCATCTATCTGAATCTAAATTTAACATCAAGTATTATAAATGTCAAAATACCTTTATCAAAGATTTCAAGAAAATATGGTCCTCAAAAGCATGGCAAATCATTAAGCCCCTTCAATAAACGTTTATTCTGGCCCAAATCAAGTGTAACAAAAAAAAGTAGGAAAAAGGAAAAAAAAGTAAGCTGAAATAAAGTTGTTTATCCAACAGTCGTTTCGACTGCAAGGTTGAAAGAAGTTTTCAAAGCAAAAGAAAATGAAAAAAAAAAGAACAGAAAAAGATTTGTAAAACAAAAACAGGTCATTATTGATAAAGATGAAGATTAGACTTGCCAGAAATGAAAGTTTAGTCAGAAAAGATAGTTTTGAAAAAAGAAACAAAATATCGAATAAATGGATAGAATGTAATAAGTGCAAAAACACTTACCATTTTAAGTGCATCCCCCAAAATCCCATACTAAATCATTTGGATTATCAGAAAGTGATGAAGAAATTCAAGATTTGGCATTCATATGTCATATTTATACTGCACATCATTTGGATAATGAAGAAGATTGGTGACTTTTTTTATTGTCTTATTTTATATAAACTTGATTTCAGTAAAACATTTTCTTTACCTTATAAATCCTTTAATTTTAAATATTTTGTTTTATGTTTTTACATTATAAATCCTTTAATGTTATAAACTTCTCATAATATCATTAATATTTTGTTTTATATCAACATTATAAATCCTTTATTGTAATAAATTCATAAATTACATTTTGTTTTGTTTTTTCATTATAAATCTTTTATTGTAATAAATTCACAAATTATATTTCGTTTTGTTTTTCATTATAAATTCTTTAATTTAAGGAATTTCTAACTTAAGTTTTAATATTTTGTTTTATTAGTATGCTTTCATTAAGTTCTGGACCAAAATACAATTGTCTATCATTTTTGGTAGGATGGCCCATTACTGGAACGTAGCTGGTCCACTACTAGAACATAAGGGGACCATTACTGGGCTTTAGGGTGTTTTGATGTATTTCTATTATTTAAAATTAAATTTTTATTTCTATTGAGAAATGTAACTATGGGATTAGTTAAATATTGTCGAAAGGTTAATATAATATGAAAGAAACTGCAAAATAATAATTGTAACTATTAATAAAAAAAAATTTTTAAAGAAATTCCTTAAGGGGGTCCATTACTGGCACATCTACCCTATATATGTATGCATATATATAAATATATATATTGTGTTTTTATTCAGTTTAATACGGATATACTTTTGATTTGATTTTAGAAAACGCTTTGGAAAAATTCGCCTTATAAATAAACCTTTTCATGACATCTTTATACAAATCATAATAAAAGTGATAAAAGTTTCATTCTCCTTAACTGGAGCTTTTGTAATAATATCTGGAAACTTTAAAGTTAACCAGTTTCACATAGTTTCTAAAAGAGCATTCTTTGTTATGACAGTGTATTATTCTGATCATAGAAAGAAAAGTGACTTTCGAAAAACACTTTTACTATAAAACTGCAATTTCTGTCGTACATTTCTCTAAAATGTTTTGTTCTATTTTAAAAAGAAAAAAATTATTTTGTCGTTACCAGAAGTCTTATTTTCATACAGTATAATTTACATTCTATATTTGCAATTTTATTATATGTACTATGTAAAATAGTCAAACTACTTTTCTTGCATGATAAAATATATTTTACTTGATGTTTACGACGTATACTTATAATGCTTTAATATTTTGTGTCTTTTGCTAAAGCTGAGACAGTTCCATGCTCTTGGACAATATTTTTCTTAAACAAATAGTTTCTGTGCTGCCAAAAAATAAAAATTATAATATGTCAGGGGTAATAACGTCACAATAAGGTTCTAGTCAAGTTTCACGGCTTAGTTTTAGATATTATTTTTCTAAAACAAATAAAGGATTTGAAACAGAAGCTTATAGACTATGTATACAAGAAAAAATATTTTAGTAGATATATATTAATAAAATGTAATAGCATGGTTTCTAGAACAATGCTATTTGAAATGATTACTAACCTATTTGAGTATTACCGTCATGCAAACAAAACTATAAAATAAGATGAAATAATGGTATGCAGATTGTCCATTTCTAAAATAAAAACACTACAGATCTAGAAATTGATATATTTCTCTTACTTACCATTAATTGCGTTATTGGGATGTATTAATAATCATTTGATATTTTATTCTTCGGAAGAGAAAAAATTAGAAGCACTTAGGGCATAGAAATTTCACTGGTCATTTTTAGTGTTCAACAATGACAAAAATAAACTCTCTTTGAATGTAGTTCCAGCACTGAAAAGAATAAATGAATGGCGTTATTACTCCAGTATACATTTTATGCAATATATTTTAAATTACAAATACCTCGCGAACGCATCCAAATTTTCCACAAGATTTTTAAAGTACATTAAATGCTCTTCAAATTTATGTAATAAATAAAGTATTTCTTAATAAATATATTGTCTTCAGTTCACAGATTTTACTTCTCAAATTTTAAATTGGGTATTGAATCTTACTTGCATCTTCCAGCGGTAAAGTTGAGATATGGAACAAATTATCTTTTAGAGTCTATTTGTGAATCATGATACTCAGAGCCCATTTGTGCAGAGCCCGTAGGTGCCATTTCCCAGATTTTTTTATAATTGCCATAATATTAGCAATTGGCATTATTACATACCTTGGCGTTATTTTTTCCAAGACACTTCAGTTCTGTTATTCATATACATCTAATTGTCGGGATAAACCCGACACTTTTACGCGGCCCGCTGGAGTAATAAGTACATTAAAAAAATAAAAGAATAGTATATAGGAATGCAGGATGTAGACCACACCAGATAGTTTGAGGTTCACGTGCATGCGGGAAATCGTCAAAAGGATAGAATTTCCACGATTTAACGACACTTGTTTAACCGGGATGTTTGGTAAGGGGTTAGTGAATTCTGGCTAAACAGTCAGTTAGCCAATAAATTTGTCAAGATTGTTTATAAGTTAGACTGGAAAAGATTGAATTTCCTGTAAACAAGAGTAAGAATCTTCGCGCATATGGGAGTTCAAAGTAATAAATATGTCCACTGTGGTATTTGAATGTCTGCAAATTTAGTAGTGGGATTAACATGTTAGCTAAAAAATGTCGCATTCGGTAACACGATTCTCACATTACATCGTAAAAGGGGTTTTAGCTGTTTACTAGGATTTGTTTTCAGACCACCTGCATATGAAGTTGCGCGTTACTTGAAAAATTATAATGATATGCAAGAGAGAGAAATTTTATAGGAGGATAAGATTTTTAGGAGGGATTTTCAGGCAGGGAGAAGTTAGTAAAATGCGGTGTCTAAGAAAAAAGAAAAAAAGAAAGTAGGATAGAAGAGAACGGTCTTTGAGAACTGCGGTTTTGGTGCTCTCTCTGGGACAGAGAATAAGTTGATGGTTTGGATATGAGCACCGGTATGGGGATGTGCCTGACGCCCGACGATGACGTTCCTAGTATATCTAAGTGGTGAGCGGGTTCTTACTTAAGTATTAGAGCAACCTTTTCGTATGCGAATTAAATTAATATCTGTAAAATTAGGCATCCTTAAAATCCTGTGTTATATTATTTATCAGTATCCCAATAAATGTATTGGAAGAATAACAGTATATTTATCATGATTTAACTATAAATAAAGTGTCGTTATTTATCTTTATGTTAGACTCTTATGTCTTCTAAAACATCCGACTCTAGAGCCTGGGAAACGTTCTAATGCAAATAAACAAAATAAAGTAAAGTAAAGTTATCAGTAGTCGGACAATGGTTACCGTGACCAATTTAATACCTTTAGGTGTTAAGATATTTATTTACTTCGGCCAATGTAAATTATTTAATATAAATAAGGATGCCTGTAATTGTTAGTAATAATTGAATTGAAATAAGTAATTAAAAGTATTGATATTTATATTTATAATGCCTGTATCTATTAAAATCTATTAAAATGATAAATAACAAGTGTAAGATTCATATTATTATTATAATTTAAGGCCCAGTTACAAGTAGGGTCAATAATGAATGAAAAAAATATGTTCAACTTTTAAGGCTTTTTTATGAAATTATTTGATGGAAATTTTATTATTGTGAATTTTTGTGTATAATTTTAGAGATATTTTATCTTGTATTGATGGGGCTGTCGCGATATTTCTTGGTCATAAGAGATATGAAACAACTAATGCAATTGATGCTAAAAACGATATTGATAATAATGTACTTAAACAAAAGAAACTAATTTTAACATTTTAATATTTTTTAAAATGTATATATATATATATATATATCAATTATACATGGTTTCTTTCTTTCACTATTTATGTTACTTTATTATCTATATTTTTCTATTATTTTCTTACATTATTGTCCTTTATCTACTTATTTCTAATATTTGTTATTTATTGATATTTGGAGTAAGATATTATTATGTTTTAATTATTTCTGTAAGAAATACCGGTTATAATTGCAAGCTGTCGAATGCTCATTAATTAGTGGTTTTCCTTTTCGTCAATTAAGTACTTATTTATAAATTTTGAAAATGTCTGGCAGCGAAGATAATGGAGCGCAGGCGGACGCGAAATTACGAAAACTCGCTGGGTTCCATGCCCTTATTCCTCAGTTCGATAACATGACCGCCATAACCCCTAAATTTTTTATCGAAACTCTAGAAGAGACAACAAATATTGCAAATTGCACTAATGAAGAAAAACTCCTGATTTTACGTTCGCGTTTGCGCGGGGAGGCACTCACAAATGTCATAAATTCTCCTGATTTAAATTTAGAGAAAGATTATGAACAATTTAAATCAAAGTTTCTAGCCTACTTTGACACACAGTTAGTTTAGCGGCTAGACAGCGTCAATTTTCAAATTGCAAAATGCTGCCCCGTGAACTTGTAAAAGTGTATGCAGCGAGAGTCGCTGTAGCGACACAAAATTTTTTTAATCATCCAGATTTATCTAATGACGGTATAAAAACTATTGTGGAACAAACTAAATTAGCTAAATTTATAGAAGGACTGTCAGCAAATTATAAACATTCTGTAATACTCAAAGATCCCAAAAATTTCGACGAGGCTGTAAATTTTGTTCAAATGCTTCAAGCCAACGAATTATCTTCTTTCGATACTGATTCCGATCCTACCATAAATAATATAAATAAAGATGTAGTAGCTACGGATCAAATCAAAGCATTAATTGAAGCGCATGCATTCCAAACTAGGGAAATGGTTAATTCGTTAAGTAAGGAAATTGAGAATTTAAAACTTGAATCGCAAAAATCCAAGCAATACGATCAACATCAACAAACAGCGGCAGAACATAATATGAGACCTCCTTACACAAAAACTCTAATTACAATGATAATTACAGTTATAATAGACAGAGTAGAAACTTTAACCCGAGGAATTTACCTCCATGCAATTTCTGCTCCAAAACATCACACGTGTCGAACGACTGTTACTATAATCCTTCTAACAGAGAAAGTTATCGGGGAAGAGGATATCATTTTCAAAGAAACTCCCGCAGCGCTTTTAGGGGGAGAACACCTAATTCTTACCGGTCAAGACGTTACGGAAATCAGCAGAATTCGGAAAATGCTTGAGGAGGCATCGCGCCGAATTTGGTCCACAAACAGATAGTCCCCTATATGATAAAGGACCAAAAAAATATCGTGAAGAAAATGTTAACACACAATTATTTGATACGAATTTTATTTCTAAGCATACACTGCCTGTAACAGAAATAAAAATATTAGGAAATGTAATTACAAGTCTTATTGATAGTGGCTCAAGTATTTGTCTTCTAGAAGAAAGTATCTTTAAATCATTCAAAGAAGATAAACGTATTAAATATTTAAAAATAGATGCCCAAATTAAATCCATAACTGGTGATAGTTTAACAATTACTAATTGTGTTTCTTTGCCAATTCAAATAGGAAATAAAAATTTATTTCACAAATTTTACATCGTTAAACACCCTCTGTCTGATTATTATAGTTCAATTTTAGGTTATGACTTATTAAAATCAGGAGAGTATGAAATTTCTTTTATTAATGATACTTTAAAATCAGGAAATTCTATTTCACGATTTCGTGATGCATGTATCAGATCCAGTAATTTCAAATACCACTATTTATGCTTACATAAAAAAATATCTATATTCTTTTTTACATCAATAGTTTATTTTTAGCATACTATACCAATGTAGAAGTTAAAGAATTTTAATTTGTTTTCCATCTACAGGAAATACAAACACTGTAGTTTTCCTTTTCCTAAATAACTAATGCATGCAATTCAGTAATTATATTCAATGTTTACCATATGTTCCAAATTTTTAAATGTTGTGATGATTTTTAAATTCGACGAGGATTCATTAATATAGTTTACATGAATTAAACATACTATACCAATGTAGAAGTTAAAGAATTTAAATTTTTTTTCCATCTACAGGTAATACAAACACTGTAGTTTTCCTTTTCCTAAATAACTAATGCATGCAATGCAGTGATTATATTCAATGTTTACCATATATTCCAAATTTTAAATGTTGTGATGATTTTTAAATTCGACGAAGATTCATTAATATAGTTTACATGAATTAAACATACTATACCAATGCAGAAATTAAAGAATTTTAATTTTTTTTCCATCTACAGGAAATACAAACACTGTAGTTTTCCTTTTCCTAAATAACTAATGCATGCAATTCAGTGATTATATTCAATGTTTACCATATGTTCCAAATTTTTAAATGTTGTGATGATTTTTAAATTCGACGAGGATTCATTAATATAGTTTACATGAATTAACAATTTTTGATATTTTATTAGTATCTGGAAACTGAAAGTTTTCGATATTTTTCCATCTACACAAAATATAATAACTATGGTTCTGTTAGGTTGAAATATATAATAGATGTACTAAAGAGATTGCACGTGTTACGCTCACTAATTATATCCACTGATAGCAATCATCTGTTACGATGTATCCTAATTTGTTTTTAGCTCACAGGCTATCAAAGCCTGAGAGCTTATGTGCCCGTCCGTTCTGTATGTGCGTATGGTGCGTAACACGATAACTCATGATAAAAATATTCAATTCATTTAAAATTTTGAACATATGTATATTATGATAAGGCGCTTCCTTGAGTAGTTTTTGGGGTTCATTCGATATGTATAAGAGGGAAAACGGGGGGCATTAATTTACATAAATGGGTTTTTCATGCAGAATTATCAATTTTCGCTCAAAATTTGGATAAAGGATCACTCTGATGAGGTACCTCCGTAATTAGTATTATGAGTTCATTGGATAAGTATAAAGAGGAGGAACGATGGCTAATGCCCCTCCCCTTAACTTATATAAATGGGTTTTTCATGCAGAATTGTCAGTTTTCGTTCATAATTTAGATAAAGGATTATTCTGATAAGGCACCTCTGTGATTAGTATTAAGTGTTCATTAGAAAAATATAAAGAGGGGGAACGGGAGGCTATTGCCCCTCCCCTTCACTGATATACGTGGGTTTTACATGCAGAATTATCAGTTTTTATTTATGAAGCTATATAGGAATTCAGGAATATGACAAAGCATATTCCTGATTAATTTAAGGGTTTCAATGATTAAGTATAAAACGGGGAAATGGAGGGAGCTATCCCCTCTCCCTTACTTTGTTTTTCGAGCGGAATTAACCCTTGAAAATATAAAGCTGTAATGTACAATTAGTATGCGTAGCCTGTGAGCTCAATGCCATCAGTTTAACTGGGCAATATTCTTTTTATTATGTAGTGTCCCATTTAAAATTTGAACATTTTACTATTCTTGGTTTCATTAACTATTAGATTGAGAGGCGACAGCACAGACAATTGCTTCATCGAGTTCGCGGCTGAAATTCAAGAATTAGGTAAACCTCGATTCGAATATTAAAGCGAAATCGGTCTGCCAGATTATATCTTGTTGGAAAACACATTGATTTACCATTCAGTTTTTCTACTCCTAGTCCTATAGAAACACCTACTATAGTTATCTAGTGTCTACCTACTATAGTGTAACCAGTGTTGGGTATGAACGCGCTCACTGAACGAAAACTCACGAGTTTCGCTCACTATTTGTGAACTTTGAACTGAACTTCGCTCACTATTTTATAAACAAGTTTGAACTGAACGGAAACTCAAAAAATAGACGAGTTTGAACGAAATTTACGTTCAAATTTACGTTCAATTTTTTCATAATTTATTTAAAATTTTTCCAGACCTTAGTACACTTTTTTCCTCATTCAAATGCCATTTAGAGGCCTACACGAGCCTCAGGACGGGTTAAGTCTGGATATCACTTCTCTGGGTCTCTGAGTTATCCTAGTCTTACTTCTTCTGCAGACTCGGGTCGCGCCGAACCGGACCTGGGCTGTACACAATTTCGCCGAAAATAGATATATATGGTAAACTCTCTGTACAAGGTGGACTGTGTAAGGCGGAAATATGTCTAAATCGGAAAGATTTTCAAAGTCCTGCGAATCCGCAGACAGAGTAGAATTTGTCTAAGACGGAATATTGTCTTATACGGAAAATTTTCATGATAGCTGAAACATTTACATACAACTAACAAATGTTCATTAAAAGCATAAACATCGCAGCCTACGGCACTTCTGCATAAATGGAGATTATAAACAGACTAAGGTAAGTTTTTTTGGCCAGAACTCTTCCGTAAAGATAAATATCAATGTCCTGTAGAAATGTACTCGGGGTCGGGCCGGGTTCGGTGCGAAATTTCAATTTTTTTCCGGGCCGGCCAAGCTCGGGCCTTGTTTTTAGCTATTATATCGGGCCGGGTCGGGCCTTGTTTTTAACTATTATATCGGGCCGAGTCAAGCCTTGATTTTAGCTATTATACCGGGCCGGTCGGGCAGCTAAATTTTCTCTACGAGCCGGGCTGGGCTCGGGCCGAAATTTTTATTTTAATATCGGGCAGGACATTTTTTTTTCTATGGATCGGGCCTGGAAATTTCCGTCCGTGCATACCTTTATCTTACATATCGAATAATCAAATGATTAGTTCACAAAATTTTGTAAATTTGGACAATAATATCCAAACATAAAAATATAAAAAAGTGAACTTTTTAGTGAACTTCGTTCACTTTTACAAATGAGTTTGATTTGAACGAGTTCGTTTGAAATTTTTTGAGTTTGAACGTGAACTTAAGTCACTTTTCAGAAATTGAACGTGAGTTTGAGTTAGTTCGTTTATTTTGTGAACGTGCCCAACACTGAGTGTAACTATAGAATAGTATAGTTTCCATACCTTTGGATTCAGGAAAACACAATGGTAAACCTACGAGTAGACCATTGAAATCTGGTTTTCAGGTGTTTTAAATAAGATATGTACTGGCAGACAAATTGTGTCTTAATATTCGTATCGAGTTTTACCTTATTCTGGAATTTCAGCGGTATTTTAGTATTTTTTTTTAGTTTTTATTAGAAAATGGCAATAAAAAGTTACAGTAATCTACTACTTTCAATTTACATTCTACAGAATTGGAGTACTTCAGTGCCAACATTAAATAAATGGCGCAAAATACTACAAAAAATTAATATCTCAGAAATAAATTGAGATACAATTGTCAAACAAATTGCATTTAAAAGTACATTTTTCTTCTACTCTGTAAAAAAAACAGGCGATTTTAAGGAAATTTTACTGGTAATAGGGACGCCAGTAGAATTAATTATTTTTTAACGGAAAAACTTCCATACATCCTAGAAATCTTACCGTTTTTTCGGGGGGGTTACTGGAATTTAAGGAAATTTTTCCGTTAAAAAACAGTAAATTATACTGGCGTCCGATTTATGAGCACAAAGTCTGTAAAATTGTCCGTTTTTTTACAATGTATATGACGGTATAAAAATTGAAAATGTGCGATGCTTGGAAATTTAAGAAATTGCAATAGAAATGACCGGTATTTAATAGCACGATGAGGCATATACTTGGTTTTACGGCTGGCTTAATAACGATAAACTCTGACTTAAAAACTCAAAAAAGAAAAAAAAGAAAGAAAAAACGGAATGTTATTTTTTTTATTATAGACGACACGTTAATCCTCAGCCGAAAGAAATAGCATAAGGAGATCTAAAAATTGCATTAAATCAATCAACCTGCAATAATCTCTATGTTAGACGGTCAACAATATAAGTAATTATTTATAGATTATTTTCAGACGGAAAGTATCGTCTCATTTCAATTATTTAATTTTTTATTTACCTATCATACATAGTATAGTGTTGTAATCCTTTTAAAAATCGGAAAAAAAATTCAACGGATTTACAGGTTTTAGAAACTGGATATTCTGACAAACATATATAAAAAAAAATACCGTCCGTCTGTCTGTGTGTGTGTGACTGTAAACGATCTACCTCCCGAACAAACTGAGACAGAGGCTTGCAATTTGGTATTTGCTTAGAATGTAATAGTGCGACGACGCCTATTTAATTTCAGTAATCTTAGTTATCCGGAACTATTTTTTTTATCTTTTCATAATATTCGTTCTAGCGAAGCGCATGAAATTTTTCGGAATTATTCCTTTAAAAAAAATGAATGTAAAATACATTTCACATAAAAAATAAAGTCAATCGGTCAATCAGATGCCTTGATGTTTGTAATCATAATTTCCACATTACTGTATATTGTGAATATTTTGATGTATAAGCATTATGATGGCCTCCAACAACTAATTTTATATGATCCAGTTTTAATATATATTTTTTATAAATATTATTTTTTTATTAATACAGTAAGTATTTATCAGTTTTAATATATATTCTTTATGAATATTATTATTTTTTTTAATTTCAAACTGCCGATAAGTTCAGCTCCTCTTTCCTAACTTTTGTAATCTTTTTTTAATATTCTTCATAAAGAATCAAAATATGAACACAAAAGAAAAATGCGTGCAGTTTTTCTTGCATATAATGCAACTTTTTTTTCCCAGACGATTAGGGAAATGCGTTTGAAAAATTCGTTTAAAAAAATAACCCTTCCAAACGACTTTTATATCATTGATACTGCAAGTGATAAAAAGACAGAGTTGAGCACTTTTAAGCATATCTGGACTGCTGAAAGTAATGCTGTTTTGCATAAATTCGAGAACACCATTCGTTGTCATGACAACCTATAACTGTAATCGTAGAAAGAGAAAAATGACTTTTTGGGAATTGTTGGACTATGAAAGTGCAGTTTTTGTCGTTCTTTTCTATGAAATACTCCGCTGTTGTAGAAAATATGTTTTGTTCAAGACATAAAGCTAAACTCTTTTTCCCACACATATTTTTTTATAAAAAAATTTTCTTTTACTTTCACATAAGATTTCAGATGTGAAATGATATAACTAATAACATTTATAAAAAAATTAAGCGGTACAAAACTACAGAAAAAGGAATACAACAATACTAAAAATAAAATAAAACAACATAAAACATTATATAATTAATTGCATTCCTTAAAACTTTAAAGTTTGTCATAAATTTTTTACAGAAAATATATTCTTATATTTATTGATATTCTTTTATATTCTTATAATATTTCTTTAACAAGAAAAGTTTGAATTTTAGAAAATTCAAGGCTTTTTTAATTGCTAGCATGGAGCGATATTTCGGGATTCTCGAAATTACTGATCTATATTTTTTCCTCAATACAAGGGTTGAAAGTCTCGGAATTTAGGCTATACAGTACATTTCAGCTGCAAAGTGTCAAATATTTTATGAAATTGGCGTAATTTGAAATTTAGAAAAAAACGAGTTTACATTGTAAAATAATTATTCTTTACAAAGAGAAATTGGCGAATAACCAAGATAAGTATTCGTAAATGTTGAAATGGTCTTCATTTTTTATTTCGTGAATGATCAAAATTCGCAAATGCTAAGGAGTTGCTGCATTTTTTTTTTTTAATACTGACGATAATTTAAACTCTTCGTTCGCTCTTTTTCATCCTTATTTTAATATTATTTATAAAGAATCAAAATATGAACACAAAAGATAAATATATGCAGTTTATTATGCATATAATGCAACCATTTTTCCCCAGACCGATTTAGAGAAATGCGTTTGAAAAATTCGTTTTAAAAATAACCCTTCCGAACGGCTTTTATATCATTGACGCTACAAATGATAAAAGGACAAAGTTGAACATTTTTAAGCATATCTGAATTGCTGAAAGTAATGCTGTTTTGCATAAATTCCAGAACACCATTCGTTGTCATGTCAACCTATAACTGTAATCGTAGAAAGAGAAAAGTGACTTTAGGAAAATTGTTCGACTATGAAAGTGCAGTTCTTGTCGTAACTTTCAGTGAAATACTCCGCTGTTTTAGAAAATATGCTTTTTCCATGACATAAAGCTAAATTCTTTTTTTCTTACACATATTTTTTATATATTTTTCTTTTTACTTTTACATAAGATTTTAGATGCGAAATGATATAACTAATAATGTTAAAAAAATTAAGATGTACAAAAGAACAGAAAAAGGAATACAACAACGCTAAAAATAAAATAAAACATCATATAATTAATTATATTTCGTATTCTTTAAAATTTGTCATAAAATTTTTGCGGAAATTTTTTCTCTAACAATAAAAGTTTGAATTACAAAATCCGTGGTATTTTTTTTAAATTGTTAGCATCAAGATATATTTCGGGATTCTCGAAATTACTGATTTATATTTTGCCTCAGTACAAGGGTTGAAATACTCGTTAATTAGGCTGTACTGTACATTGCAGCTGTAAAATGACCAATATCTTATAAAATTGGCCAAAAAAAAAAAAAAAAAAAAAAAAAAGCGAGTTTACACTGTAAAATAATTACTCTTTATAAAGCGAAATTCGCGAATACCCAAGATAAGTATTCGTGAATGTAGAAATGGTCTTCATTTTTTATTTCGCGATTAATCAAAACTCGCAAATGCTAAGGAGTTGCTGCATACTTTTTTTGTTTCATACTGACGATAAGTTAAACTCTTCATTTCTATCTTTTTCATCCTTATTTTAATATTCTTCATGCAGAATCAAAATATGAACACAAAAGATAAACGTGTGCAGTTTTTCATGCATATAATGCAACTATTTTTACCAGACGATTTAGGGAAATACATTCCGAAAATTCTTTTAAAAAGTAACCCTTCCAAACGGCCTTTTTATTATTGATATTGCAAGTGATAAAAGGACAAAGTTGGGCACTTTTAAGCATATCTGGATTGCTGAAAGTAATGCTGTTTTGCATACATTCGAGAACACCATTCTTTGTCATGAAAACCTATAACTATAATCGTAGAAAGAGAAAAATGACTTTGGGAAAATTGTTTGACTATGGAAGTGCAGTTCTTGTCGTTACTTTCTATATGAAATATTCCACTGTTGTAGAAAATATGTTTTTTCCATGACATAAAGCTAAATTCTTTTTCTTACGCATATTTTTTTTAAAATAAAGTTTAACTTTTATTATACAATACAGTGCAGTGGTGAAGTGCCAAAAACTTTATGAAAAATTGATAAAAAAAAAAAAAAAAAAAAAAAAAAAAAAAAAAAAAAAAACGAATTAACACTGTACAATAATTATTCTTTATAAAACAAAATTCACGAATAATGAAGATAACTATTCGCGAATGTTGGAATGGTTTTCATTTTTTTTTATTCGCGAATAATTAAAACTACCGTTAAATTCTTTTTCTTGCACATATATTTGTAATATATTTTTCTTTTAATTTCCCATAAGATTTTAGATACGAAATGATATAACTAATTACATTTAAAAAAAATAAGAGGTACAAAACAACAGAAAAAGGAATACAACAATACTAAAAATAAAATAAAACAACATAATGCATCATATAATTAATTACATTTTGAATTCTGTAAAATTTGTCATACAATTTTTGCAGAAATTTTTTCTCTAACAATAAAAATTTGAATTAGAAAATCCATGTTTTTTTTTATATTGTTAACATCAAATGATATATCGGAATTTTCGAAATTACTGATTTATATTTTGCTTCAATGCAAGGGTTGAAAGTCTCGGTATTTAAGCTATACAGTATATTGCAGTTGTAAAGTGTCGAATATCTTATGAAATTGACAAAAAAAGCGAGTTTACACTGTAATAATTATTCTTTATAAAGCGAAATTCGCGAATACTCAAAATAAGTAAGGTACCCTGGGGTAATAACGCCAGGCGGGGTAATAACGCCAAGTGCTTATATTTTGCATAATTATGAAATAATCAGGTAAATGTCACCCATGCGCTCTGCGCAGAAGGGTTTTGAGCCATATAAATCGGAAAAAACAGCTTCAAGTAAATTTGTTTCATTTTTAGGTTTTATTGTTTTTACAAACAACTAAAATTAACGCTTGATCTAAAATTTGCGAGATACTTTTGTGATGTGAAGACTATATTTTTATCCGGAAATACTTTGTTAATTAGGTAATTTGTAATGCATTTCATGTACTTTTAAAATGTTGTTGAAGATTTTGGATATCTTCTCGAGATAATTTGTAATTTAAAATGTACTGCGCAATAACTATACCGGGGTAATAACGCCAATCCTTGATATTAATACCCGGGTTGATTCCCTACAGTGGCCGACCTACATCCTAAATACTGATTCAAATAAACACAGTTAAAACTGTGCAATGTTTCTCATATTTCTTTTTAAGCGGTCCTTTTTAAGCAAAAAGAAGCTCACTGTCTGATATTCTTTTGCCTCATCCCCCCCTCCCTCACCAAACCTTTATTTGTCTTACACTTTCACAAAAAATCGAACATTTTCAATAGCTTAGAATGCAATTTGTCAATTTCTAAGTTTGTAGAGTTTGTATTTTTAGAATTGGGCTATCTACATGCAATTATTCCAACTTATTTCATAATTTTGTTTGCATGGCGTTATTACCCATATAGGTGGGTAATAACGCCAAATAGCATTGGTCAAGAAAAAACGCCATTACATTTTATGAATACATATCTGTTAAATTATTTTATTTTATACAGATAGTCAATGAGTTGCTGTATCAGATCCTATATTTGTTAGAAAAATACAATCTAAAACTAAGCCGTGAAAATTGGTAGAACCTTAACGTGGCGTTATTACCCCAGGGTACCTTATTCGTGAATGTTAAAATGGTATCCACATTTTATTTTTCGAATAATCAAAACTCGTGAATGCTAAGGAGTTGATGCATATACTTTTATTTTATACTGACGATAGCTTAAACTCTTCGTTCGTATCACTTTTATCCTTATTTTAATATTCTTCATAAAGAATCAAAATACGAACACAAAAGTTAAATGTGTGCAGTTTTTCATGCATACAATGCAACTATTTTTCCCAGACGGTTTTGGGAATTGAGTTTGAAAAATTCGCTTACCCTGCCGAATGGCTTTTATATCATTGACACTGCAAGTGATAAAAGGACAAAGTTAAACATTTTTAAGCATATCTGGATTGCTGAAAGTAATTCTGTTTTGCATAAATTCCAGAACACTATTCGTTGTCATGGTAACCTATAACTGTAATCGTAGAAAGAGAAAAATGCCTTTTGGGAAATTGTTTGACTATGAAAGTGCAGTTCTTGTCGTTCCTTTCTGTAAAATACTCCACTGTTGTAGAAAATATGTTTTTTCCATAACATATAGCTAAATACCTTTTCTTACACATATTTTTATAAGAAAGTTTTTTTTTCTTTTACTTTTACATACGAAATACTATAATCAATTATATTAAAAAAAATTAAGATATACAAAAAAATAAAAAAGAAAAAAGAAAAAGAAATGCATTAAAAAAACAGTTTATTTAAGGAATCATGGAATATCTCGACAGTTATAATGAAGCAGTTTTTGTGAAATTATTTAACCTCGTGTATTTTAGTTAAATATAGTGATAGAAACGAAAAATAAATAAATAACCTTAAATACACATTAACGTCCACATATAAATCGAAAGAAATTAATTTCATGCATTAATTACTTTTCAAAAACTAATGAACTTTTTACATAATTATTTTAACAATCTGTCGATAGATTGTTCTAAAAAAAATCTTTTGAATGTATCGCTTTACAATTTATTTTGATATTGGAAAGCACACTACTTGTTAGTAATGAGAAGTAATCTTCCTTTGGCATAAAAAAAAAAAATAAAAATATTTTACAAAAATCCTAAATATTTGGAAGACATATTTTTCATTATTAAAGAAAATAAAAAAATCATTCAGACCTATAATATTAGATAGTTTTAAAAAAACAGAAATTAAATTATAGAAATGAAATTTGTTTTTCGCGGTTATTTCGTTCGCTGTTCTCGTTTAAACTTCTTGCAAAATATGGCGTTATTTTCTCAATTAAATCGCACTACAGAACACTCTGACAAGAAAACCGCTTATTGATGTCGCCTCAGTGGTGTAATCAGTAGCGGCAGCTACCAGTGTTGGGCACGTTCACAAAATAAACGAACTAACTCAAACTCACGTTCAATTTCTGAAAAGTGATTTAAGTTCACGTTCAAATTCAAAAATTTTCAAACGAACTCGTTCAAATCAAACTCATTTGTAAAAGTGAACGAAGTTCACTAAAAAGTTCACTTTTTTTTAAATTCTTGGATATTATTGTCCAAATTTACAAAATTTTCTGAATTAATCATTTGATTATTCGATATGTAAGATATAGGTATGCACGGACGGAAATTTCCAGGCCCGATCCATAGAAAAAAAATATCCGGCCCGATATTGAAATAAAAATTTTGGCCTGAGCCCAGCCCGGCTAGTAGAGAAAATTTAGCGGCCCGACCCGGCCCGATATAATAACTAAAATCAAGGCTCGACCCGGCCCGATATAATAGCTAAAAACAAGGCCCGACCCGGCTCGATATAATAGCTAAAAACAAGGCCCGAGCTTGGACCGGCCCGGAAAAAAAGTTGAAATTTCGCACCGAACCCGGCCCGACCCCGAGTACATTTCTACAGGACATTGACATTTACCCTTACGGAAGAGTTCTGGGAAAAAAAAAACTTACCTTAGTCTGTTTATAATCTCCATTTATGCAGAAGTGCCGTGGGCTGCGATGTTTATGCTTTCTTTTAAAATCTTTCCGATTTGGACATATTTCCGCCTTACACAGTCCACCTTGTACAGAGAGTTTATGTATATATCTATTTTCGGCGAAATTGTATACAGCCCAGGTCCGGTTCGGCGCGACCCGAGTCTGCAGAAGAAGTAAGACTAGGATACTACCCAGAGAAGTGATATCCAGACTTAACCCGTCCTGAGGCTCGTGTAGGCCTCTAAATGACATTTGAAAGAAAGGGGAAATGTACTAAGGTCTGGAAAAATTTTAAATAAATTATGGAAAAATTGAGCTTAAATTTGAACGTAAATTTCGTTCAAACTCGTCTATTTTTTGTGCTTCCGTTCAGTTCAAACTCGTTTATAAAATAGTGAGCGAAGTTCAGTTCAAAGTTCACAAATAGTGAGCGAAACTCGTGAGTTTTCGTTCAGTGAGCGCGTTCATACCCAACACTGGCAGCTACTACCACACTGAGGGGACCTAGTTCGAATCCGTCCAAGACATTGATGGTGTGTTGTAGTGAAGTAAATATGTAATGGATATGTGAAATAAAAATAATTCTGAATTGTTTCAGTGTAAAATGGATCATTCGAGATGAAAGCCAACCTCAAATCAAGTCTATTTTGGTGTTGCTCGCACCTAGAATTGAGACTTGGTCATTCAAAAGCATTATATTAGGAAGCTTGAGAATAAAAAAAAATGTACCTGTTTAAATCATATCTTTTGATTTTGCTGCAGCATAACTTTCTGAAAATGTTATTTTCGAGACCACTTATCGAACTATTATCAGTTTTATACATTTTTTTTTAACCATTACGCAGGGACTCGCTCAGTGTCTACCTGATAATACATGTAAGGCTGGACAGATGCTGTCACAGCCCCACAGTAAATGCTAAAGAAAAAGATTTAAAAACATAAATTAGTTAGTAATAAATATAAAATATTAAAATGGTTTAAAAAATCTTTCAAAAACCTACGAATTGGGTTTTGAAAAATTACGATATTATATTGGCATTTTTGGCGGGGAAAAAGTTGGTGTATTTTTAAAAGTAGAGTTTTCAGGCAACCCTAACCGAATGCTACAGCTCAAAAATAAGGCGAGCGAAAAATTCGCAGTGCCATATTTGGCGACTTAACTCACTTTTGGAGTAATATAAATAAATAAAAATCCAGTGATAAAAAAATTGATGTATAAAAATTATAAAAAGTATGATTTTAACAGAGAATTTTTACCGATTCTCTAACTTATGTATTGTATACTATAAAATGCACCAAGTCCCGATGCTAGGTATGGGCAACACCAAAAGATGCTCTTTGTGATTATTATCAGCTGAATAATGGCCACTTCGTATACAAATGGTTTTAACCTATATATTTCGTAATACAGGAATCGCGAGATTATCTTCTATTATCTATTTAGTCACGTTAAAAAATATTTGAAGGCAACAATCGTAGTTAAATCAATAACTCAGATGTGAATATAATTAAAAAGTTGGAAATTGCACGTCAAGCGTAGCAAATGAGACTCGTTCGTACAATTAGAAGTTTTAAAAAACATTCAAATCTTGGTGCAGTATTATACAATACTTTGGATGCGGTAAAATATCCAAAATCTTATGTGTATCCCGATAAATATCTACTTTTTATTATACAGGAAATAACTTGTAGTAAACCTCAGCAACGTATACCGATTTCTTAAAATGTAAAATAGGTTAATATTATTAAAACGTGCTCCAAACAATGTTTCTTCTATACCATTACTTAATGGAATACTTTTGTGTAGCCTGTAAATTAATAACAAAAATTCTTTGCACCATAGATTGTGCAGAATGTATATTTTAGTATGTACTTCATAGATGCATATCAGTATTATTATGTTCGAAGAAGTGTCATATTATTAAAATTTATTTGAAACTGTATTTTCCCATTGACTGTAATGTAACAGAATTTTTTTTACTGTCCTTGTAATTAAACTATGCGTTCATTTTTCATAAATTATGAAATGACTCGACAAAATTATGAAACAATTACATATTTTAAATTTCAAATGATTCGGTTGGATATAGTTTTTCTCCATTATATGCAGACAGACGGGCGGAATGAACGACGACTATAGGTACTACGTATTTACATGATTTTGAATGCAACTAAAAATGAACTTTTATTATTATTTTTTTTATATATGTGTCTTTCTTTATATCAGTGATTATAAAACGATCGCCAAAATGAGAAATATTTAATCTTTCCTTGAACTTCCAAAGCTAAGAAAATATGCCTGCTGAAGAAGAATATCTTTTAGAAGTCCTGAAAATGATTAAATTACTAAACGCAGTTATTTTATACTCCAAGTTATTTCTCAAAGTAATGAATTTTCTCAAAAGCCCGAATAGAATGCTGTGCTATTAAAACCATCTGTTAACTTAATTGGCCCAAATACTCTATCCTGTGTAATGGACATTTAAAAGCATATATATATATATATATATATTTTTTTTTATTTAAATTGCATTATTTTCATAACATAATGAATCAAAATTAGCTGTTTTTTTTAGAAGATATTCATGAAGTTTTTACATGTTTTAGGACTTTTTAAAACATATTTATGAAAGAGAATTTTCTGATTAAATCTATTTTAAAATGAATTAACTTTAATTAATTAGATGTTATAGCTGATGTATCAGTTTTGTCTAATCGCACTAATTCTTAAATAACAATCTATAAAGTTTCTGAAAATGATTAAATTGTTAAACACTGCTATTTTGTACCCCAAATTATTTCTCAAATTAAAGAATTCTCTTTAAAACTTGAACAAAATGCCGTGCTATTAAAACCATCTGTTAACTTAATTGGCCCAAATGCTCTATCCTGAGTAATGAAGATTGAAAAGTAATATATTTATTTATTTTTTCAAGTTAAATTGCAGTACTTCCATAACATTATGAATTAAAATTAGGTGGTTTTTATGCAATAAATTTATGTAGTTTTTTGCATGTTTTAAATCTTATTAAAACATATATTTATAAAAAAGCATTTTTTTTGCTGAAATCAGTTTTAAAAAGAATTAGCTTTTAAAAGATATTATTATTTATGTATTAGTTAAATCGTTTGGAACAAAAACTAAATTAATTAAGAAAAAATACCATGCTAGATATTATGCTGTGCTAAATTAATTATTAAGGGTGTATTTCGATTCAAACTGCTTATTTTCCGATTTATTTTTAATTCATTTTTGCTCTCATATGCATCGAACTGGCAAATTGTCTTATTCAGAAAGTACACAAGGTGCCGTGATTGTCGATTCTTTAATAAATGCAGAAAACATTGCAGAAAAAACAATCAAAAACGTTTTCGAACGGATTTTTCCAAAGCGGGAGATTTGGGAACGAAAAAAAAGGGTACTACTGAGAAGATAATTGTTTATAAATCAAATTGTAATGAATCGAGCGTAAAATGACATCACACGGCACCTTATACGTCTCTTCAAAAATCCCCTCAGCAAGTTTCATGTTTCTACTTTTAAAAATGTGTCTGAAATTGTATTAGAAAATTTCGAGCTGTTGAAGGTTTAAAAGTGTTTTTTCGAATACACCCTTAAGAAAAAATACTATGCTACTAAAATATTATTGTCTAGATTCTTGAATATGTTATAATTATTGTATTATTTCTTTCTTCTGAAGTATCCAATTGCATTAATTCTTATATAACAATATATAAAGTTTATGAAAATGATTAAATGATTAAATTGCTAAATGCTGTTATTTTGAACCCCATTTTATTTCATAAACTAAAGAATTCTCACTAAAGCCTGAAAAAAATGCTGTGCTATTAAAACCATCTGTTATCTTAGTTGACCTAAATACGCTATCCTGTGTAATGGACATTTAAAAATAACATATTTAATTTTTTTAAGACATAAATCGCATTACATTCATAACTTTCTAAATCAAAATTAGCTGTTTTTAAGATATAGGGTCAACTGGAATAATTATGACCAGTACATAATTATCATCCTCTCCTTATCCTCTTCAGATCTGAGCATAAAATAACTCTACAAATATATATTTATTGCTTTTGCATAATCGAAATGACTCTATAGATAACAAAAAGAGTCATTTTTATGAAATCAGTACTTTAGAGGACAGGTAATTTAGGTTTACAAATATGGATATAAAAGTACTAATCCCCTTCAAACATCAGCTTAACTATCAGTAATATAAATTTACGCAATAACAGAATTAAGGACTTTAAACAAGTAAATGATCAGCAAATTCTCAAAATTTTTTATTGTAAAGCATTTAAGTTAAATAATCATGGATATTTCTTACTTTCTTGGCTACAATGTGATGAAGGCATTTTCGAAACTCGGATGGAAATAATATTTATTTTATGAGATAATATTCATCAGTGCTGGTATTTATTTATTGTTTTTTTTAAAGCAAAAAACATTCAGCTGAATAGATATAAAGTAAAAAATGCAAAAAATTCGAACAGTTTAGTTTTTATGAGGAAAAGAATGTAGGTGCTCATTTGTGTACCTCAAGTCTGAAGAGGATATTGGATAAAACTATGTACAGTACATACATTTTGTTTCATGTTTAACTTTTGACTTCATATGTATTTTTCATTTTAGCTATTTTATATGACTAATCTGAATCATTTTTGATATCCGAATAGCCATTTGAAACAAAGACTACCAAATTTTTTCATAAATGGATTTGTCAGTCTGGAGGTTTAGTGGTCATAATTATTCGAAGCAAATGCGAAATGAAAAGTATAAAGAGAAAATATAATGGTAGTAATTTCTTCACTAGTAGTCTTAAGGGTGTATTCGAAAAAACGCTTTTTCACCTTCAACAGCTCGAAATTTTCTGATGCAATTTCAGACGCATTTTCAAAAGTTGAAACATGAAACTTGCTGAGAGTATTTTTGAACTGATGTATGAGGTGCCGTGTGATGTCATTTTACGCTCAATTCATTAGAATTTGATTTATAAACAATTATCTTCTCAGTATGACCTATTTTTTCGTTCACAGATCTCGCGCTTCGGAAAAATTGGTTCAAAATACCATTTTTGATTGCTTTATTTGCAATATTTTCTGTATTTATCAAAGAATCGACAATCACGGCACCTTGTGTACTTTCTAAATAAGACAATTTGCCAGTTTGATGCATATGAGAGCAAAAATGTATTTAAAAATAAATCGAAAAATTAGCAGTTTGAATCGAAATACACCCTTAATTACCCCAAACTTTTGTGATTGTAAGATTTTGATGGGGCATTTATAACCAGCCTTTTAACTTAAAAAAATACAGCTATAAGAATTTAAGCTTTATTGTGGCGTTCTTAAAGGGTCAAAGTTACTTCCTACATTTTCGGATTCATAAGTAATGAGCCTCACTTTATTTCGATACTAGCGTACATTGGAACGCGCATCTGTTGCTAGGGACGATGATGGGAGGCTTTGACTTATACACTGCTCAAAACAATTAAAGGATATTGCAGTTTTAGGTGGATTTTGTATCTGGGAAACTTTTTAGCTGATTGATACATGGTCGACAGACATAGTAGGTTACATGAGAATAAATTACACATGTTTGGCAGAAAAAAAATGCATTTTATTGCGCATTTGTGTACAAAAGGAAAAAAACACAATTTGTGCATATGAGAAAAAAAGAATAAGAAAAGGTGTTTTCTTCAAAGAAAATCATTTTCAGTAGGGGGGTATGGTTTCCACGGGCGGCCAGCAACGTTGAACACCTTTGAGGCATGGACTCAATGAGGCTATTAATGACGAGTTGGGGTATTCTGCCCCACTCTTCCAGAAGAGCTTATTCCAGTTCTTGGAGAGTTTGGGGGGGTTGTTGGCGTCCAGAAACTCGTCTTCCTAGAGCGTCCCAAACGTGCTCGATTGGATTCATGTCTGGAGGACACGCTGGCCATTCCATTCGAACGATTCCTTCCTCGAAAAGGAAATCTTCCACCAGGTTTGCACGATGTGGCCTTCAGTTATCGTCCATTAAAATGAAGTTATCTCCGATTGCTGCAGCGTAAGGGACTACAATAGGTCTGAGGATCTCATCCCTATATCGGCGACCAGTCAGAGCTCCATCTCGAATGATGTAGAGGTCAGTGCGCCCGTCAATGGAGATACCACCATACACCAACACTCCTCCACCGCCAAATATGACACTTTCGTGCACGAACGCAGCATTATTCCTACTGCCACGGTCCCTCCAGATGAAAATACGCCTATTATTCGGATGCACAGAAAAACGGGACTCGTCAGAAAACAGTATATTGCTCCATTCATTTCTCCTCCAGTTGACATGCTCGGTTGCCCACTCCCTGCGGTCGCGACGATGCCTTGATGTTAATCTAACACATTCCATCGGTCGGCGAGCATACAGACCTACAGCATGGAACCTGTTTTGGACAGTCTGAGTTGAAATCGTTGTGCTTGTAGCCGGCGAAGGTGTTGTTGGAGAAGAGTAGCGTTCATGTTTCGGTGTCTCCGAGCTGCTAACGCTAAATACCGATCTTTATTGGGCGTTGTTGCCCGTCCACGACCTTGCCCTGGTCTTCGGCCTGTACATTCACTCTCCAAAAAATGGTTCCAGATCCTGGAAATGACACTTTGTGACACTCCAATGGCTTGCGCTACTTCGGCTTGATTTTGGCCCCTTTCTAACCTACCAACAATTCTCCAAGCTTCTGAATCTGTCAAATGACTTCGCTGAGACATCGTACTCATCGAAACAAAGCAATCACTGAATGCCGATCATCCTTGTCTTCATTCTTTTTTATCCAGTTGAAAGTCAAATTTCATTCGCTGCCGCTGAAGCGACGTTTTGGACGTCGAACTCAAAATTTGCATACTCCACAGTTTGAAAACCAGAAAAATTTGCATTTGTGATTCTCTTCTTCTATTTTCGGCAAAAAAAAAAAAAAAAAAAAAAAAAAAAAAAAAAAAAAAAATTCGTTTATATCTTTATTTTATATAAAACTTGAAATATCCTTTAATTGTTTTGAGCAGTGTATATTGACATATAAAGGCTAAAAAAAGCGTCGCGCGCATGCGAAGGGACATCAAGGATGTTTGGAAGATTCACCACGATAACGCCCCCAGCCACACCAGCTTCATTTCTTGGCTCGGCGGAACATTCCAGTGTGTCTCTCATCCTCCCTATAGTCCGGATTTCGCCCCCTGAATTCTTCTTGTTTCCGTGCTTAAAATCAGCTCTGAAAGGTAAGCGCTTCAACTCGAACGAGGACATCCAAGAAAATGCCAAGACAACCCTTGAAGTCATCGCGGAAAAGGCCTATGGGGACCCCTTCGAGTCAAGAAAATGACGCCTACAAAAGTGCATTGATGCAGGAGGTAACTATATTGAAGAATACAAGGCAGTTGTACCAATTTGCTCAAAATATCTGTCCCTTTGAACAAAGGCTTATTACTTATGAATCCGACCATATATATGCTAAAAAGACTCTTTTCCAAATAGAAAAAAAAATGTTGAAATTTCATAAAGGTGTCACAATTACCCCTCCTGACTGTAGTATATTTATGAAGCTTTTTGCATATTTTAGGACACATTAAAAGTTTTATTTTTTAAGAACTTTTTTAAAAAATCAATTTAAAAATGAATTAGTTTTTAAAAGATTTTATGTCTGATGTACCAAGTATATCGTTTGTAAACGAAACTATATTAACCCTTTATCTACCACATTATGAATGCATGAAAATTTTACATTCTAAAGCATTTTACGTAAATTGTTTAAATTAAATTAAATTAAAAGATTTACACAATCATTTATAAAATTTTTCAAGGATTTTCGAAGATTTCAAGGATTTAGAAGGATTAATTAAATTTGAATTTACAGGGATTTTGTGCAATATTTATAATCCCACTCAAATCTTTTATGTTAAATTGTTTTCTTAGTATTTTATAGAATAATAAAATGTACAAATATGATGTTCTTACAATATAAATATAGAAATATTTCCGAATTGAAAAATCCTCACCCCCCTCCCTCAGTGCTAAGAAAGCTGAAAAGATACAAAGCTAAAAGTAATCATCCTTTTGAAAATATTTTTGTTTTGTGTAACCAATAATACTTTTGGAATAAAATAAAGTAATGTATCTGCAACTCATTCTAAACAGTATTACAGTATTAATTGCGGAATTAAAATATTTTTATAATAAGTAATTTCAATGGTAGTTATAAGTACCGTGGTTAGATAAAGGGTTAAGTAATTTCACAAAAAATCATAAAACACAGTGCACTGTGTGAACTGCTTAGATTCTTGAAGATGACTTAAGTATTGTACAATTTCGTTCTCCGTAAACATGTATTTGCACTATTCTTATATAACAACCTTTTAACTATCTGAAAAACATTGAATTAAAAAACACCTTTATTTTTTAACCGTTACTTTTTGTTTATGTTTTATTTTTTTATTTTTTAGTTATTTTCCAAAGTAAAGAAATTTTCTTAATGCCTGAGTACAATGATATGCTATTAAAGCCACCTGTTTATTTAATTGACCAAACATAGTAACCTGAGTAAGTGATTTTTAAAAGTAACATATTTAATTCATAGAAACATGTTCTTGCATAAATTTATGATTCAAAATAACCTGTTTTTATATAATATATTTATGATTGTTTTGCATGTTTTAGGAATTTTTAAACATTTATTTAAAAGAAAGAATTTTTTGGTGAAAGCAATTTAAAAATAAATTAGTTTTTAAAAGATTTTATGACTAAAGTAAGTTTGCTTGTTTACAATGAGAAGTAAATTAGTAAATACAGAAAAAAAAACACACTGTGTTAACTTTCTAGATTTTCAAATATGTTATAAGTAGCATATGATTTAAATCTATTGAAATATGCATTGATTCTTACATAACAATCTTTAAAGTTTCTGAAAATGATTAAATTGTCTCCCAAGATTTTTCCCAAAGTAAAGAATTTTCTCTAAAGTCTGAATAAAATTATATGCTATTAAAACCATCTGTTGACTCAATTTACCCAAACAAACTATTCTACGTAATGGATATTTAAAAGTAAAATATTTAACTTATAGAAGGATTTCCTTGTATAAATTTATGATTCAAAATAATCCGTTTTTTATACAATGTATTTATGTATTTTTTTCAATATTTAAGAATGTATTAAAACATTTATTTAAAAGAATATTTTTTGTGAAATAGATTTAAAAATGAATTAGTTTTTAAAGCTTTAAGGACTAAAGCACCAATTTGCTCTTTTATATTGAGGACTAAATCAGTAAATATAGAAAAAAGTACACTACATTATGAATATGTTATACGTAGCATATAATTTATTGTCGTTGAAATACGTTTTGCACTAAGACTTTATATAGCATTCTTTAAAGTTTTTGAAAATGAATAAATTGCACCCTAAGATTTTCTCCAAAGCGGTTAATTCTTTCTAAAGCCTGAATAAAATTATATGCTGTTAAAACGATCTGTTAACTTAGTTGTCCTAAACATACTATCTTGTGTAATGGATATTTAAAAGTAAAATATTTAATTAATAGCAGAATTTCCTTGCATATATTTATAATTCAAAATAAGTTGTTTTTATGTAATATGTTTATAAGATTTTTGCATATTTTAGGATTTTTTAAAACATTGACAAACAAAACATTTATTTGAAAGAAAGAATTTTTAGGTGAAATCAATTTAAGAATGAATTAGTTTTTAAAGGATTTTATGACTGAAGTACTAGTTTGCAACGAGAACTAAATACGTAAATACAGAAAAAATTACACCGCATTGATTTTCCAGATTTCTGATTATGTTATAAGCAGCATACAATTTCTTTTTCATGCAATATGTATGTGCAATAAGTCTTACAAACAATATTTAAAATTTCTGAAAAGGATTGAATTAGAAAACGCTGTTATTTTGTACTCCAAGTTATATTCAAAAGAAAAGAAAACTTTAAAACCTGGATAAAATTATATGCTGTTAAAATCATCTGTTAACCGAATTGACCCAAACACTCTATGCTATGTAATGGATATTTAAATGGAAATTATTTAATTAATAGAAGCTTTTCCTTGCATAAATTTTTAATTTAAAATAAGTTGTTTTTATAAAATATATTTGTGATTTTTTTAAATATTTCAGAATTTATCAAAAAACTCATTAAAAAAAAAAAAGATTTTTTTTTTGGTGAAATCAATTTAAAAATGAATTTTTTTAAAAGATTTTATGACTAAAATACCAGTTTGATCGTTTTCCACTAAAATGGAATTAGTAAATACAGAAAAAATTACACCGCATTAACTTTCTAGATTTATGAATATGTTACAAATAGCAAACAATTTCTTCCTATTTAAATATTCATTTGTATTAATTCTTATATTGTAAGAAAACCAAATCCGTTAAACTTACGACAAAAACTGCTGGCAGTAATGCTGCCAGCCGTTTTTACCGTAAAAATTGCCGTAAAATTAGATGTAATAAATAAATTTACAGTTTTTGCCGTAAATTTAACGGATTTGTTTTACAATGTATATAATAATCTTTAAAGTTTCTGAAAATGATTAAATTGTACTCCAAGTTTTTTTTCTTAAGTAAAGAAATCTCTCTAAAACCTGAATAAAATAATATGCTATTAAAATCCTCTGTTAACTCAATTGACCGAAACGCACTATCATGTGTCGTGGGTATTTAAAAGTAAAATATTTAACAGAAACATTTCCTTGCACATATTTATGATTCAAAATAAACTGTTTTTATACAACTCATTTATGAAGTTTTTTAAGGGCTTATTAAAACATTTATTTAAAAGAAAGATTTTTTTTGTGAAATAAATTTAAAATTATAGTAGTTTTTAAAAGATTTTCTGACTGAAGTACCAGTTTGATCGTTTGCAACGAGAACTAAATTAGTAAATACAGAAAAAATTATACTGCATTAACTGTCTAGATTCTTGAATATGTTAAAAGTAGCATACAATTTCATTCTATTGAAATAAACATTTCCACTGATTCTTATATAACAATTTTTAAAGTTTCTAAAAATAAATAAACTGTACCCCAAGATTTTTTCCTAAAGCAAAGATATCTCTTTAAAACCTAAATAAATTTATACACCATTAAAATCAATTGACTCAAACACATTACTCTGTGTAATGGATATTTAAAATTAAAATATTTCATTTTTTAAAGAATTAAATTTAATTGATTCCATACCGTTATAAATCATTATTAGCTCTTCTTGTATGCTAAATTTATAAAGATTTTTACATATTTTAGGATACGTTTATTTATAAGAAAGAATATTTTGATGAAAGCATTTTTAAAATGAATTAGTTTTTATAAGATATATTATGCATGATGTATCAGTAAAATCGTAAGATGAACTAGATTAAGTAATTACAAGAAAAAAAAATAAAAAAGTCTAGATTCTTGAATACGTTATAATTAACATGCAATTCCTTTGTATTAAATTATGTATTTGCACCAATTATTATAAAACGATCTTTAAAATTTTTGAAAATGATTAAATTCCTAAACGCTGTTATTTTGAACCCCATGCCCCAAATTATTTGCCAAAGTAAAGAATTCGCTTTAAAGCCAATACAAGATGTTGTGCTATTAAAACCATCTGTTAACTTAATTGACCCAAACACACTAGCCTGTGTAATGAATATTTAAAGGTAACATATTTAATTTCTTAAATTACATTGCTTCCATAAATTTATGATGTAAAATTAGATGAATTTTATATATTATGCTTTTTTTTTTTTTTTTTTTTTTTTTTTTACACATTTATGATTTTTTCTTTGCATGTTTTAGGACTTATTAAAGCATTTATTTATAAGAAAGAATTTTTTTGCGAAATCAATTTGAAAGTAAATTGACTTTCAAAACATTTTATTGCTGCTGTATGATTTAAACTGTTTGTAGCAAAAACTAAATTCAGCAATTGCAAATAACAATAATTATAATAATAATAATAAAAAAGTGCATTAACTGTCTAGGTTCTTGAATACGTTGTAAAAAAGCGTACAGTTTTTCCCCATGAAATATTAAATTGCACTAATTCTCATAAACCAAGTGTAAAAGTTTCTGAAAATGATTAAATTGCTAAATGATGCTATTTTGGACTTTTCTTCGAAACCTCAACAAAATGTTGTGCTATTAAAACCATCTGTTAACATAATTGACCCCAATAAACTATCCTGTGCAATTGTCATTTAAATGTAATCTATATTTATTATTATTATTATTATTATTATTTTGTTTAAGATTCAAATTGCATTTCATCCATTTCATCCATTACTTTATGAATAAAAATTAGCTGCTTTTTATATACGAGGACTTTAGAAGTCACGGGGTACAAGAGTCAAAAAATCGATTTTCAGTAAATTGAGTTCAAAGATAATTGACGTAAAATTTTAACATCAATCATAATTGACTGAATTGAAATAGGAAACTGCCGCTTGTTTTATTGTGGTCTTTGAACTCTTATTTCAATTAATATGAAAAAAGTAGAGTATAATTGAAGTTAAATTTATAATTAATCAATATTGATTTTTATTCGACAAAAGTGGTTGATTTCTAGAACGTAGCACATAATTAAAAATCACTTATTTTTCATAACCTGAAAATTAAGAAGCATATTTCCAAATCGTCTGTGAACTTGGTCATTTTTTTCAATTTTGTTACTTATACTTCTTGACTTCTGGGGGTCCTCATATCATATATATTAAAACAGTAGGCTAATTTTTTAAGATCAACTCAAAAATTCAGGCATTTGCGCATGCGTGAAGTTGAATTTATTAGCCCTTCCAGTTAGAAGTAAGTCCAAGCAAGCTGGTTAGCTCGGTAGTTTGAGGCATGAATTTATTGCTCTGAACTTTTGTAGTGGATTCGGGATCGATCCCAATGCTCGGCAAAATAGTTTATTTGAATAATGATGCATTTTACTACGAGGGAAAGTTATATGATTTTTATTCTTTTGTTATTATTATTTTGATACTTTATAATAAAATTCAACACTCAACAATGTTTTTTTTTTAAATAACAATTTTATTTTTAAAATATTTTAAGTAATTAAACATTGTAATAATTAGATATAAACAGCCAATTTCCAGTCCAGGGCTTTAGAGATATATTTGTAAGAATAAAATTATTGAAAATCCTTACAAATCGCATTCATAAAAAATAAATAAATAAACAACAACAAATACAACACACAAAAATAAAAATTGTATCCGTTGAATTAATTTTAGTTATCCTTCTGCTCAAAAGCAAGTGCTGTTAAAATTCTGCTTAAAATTCTTTCAGTTGATTACTTCAGTAGGTTAGAATGACAGAACCATGAAATACTTTGAATCTGTTGGAATGACATAGATAACATAGAAATAAATCAGGTTTACAAAACTTTATTTACAGATAACTAATTAAGAAAATCTAACATTAATCTAGTTAATCGTTTAGCATGTTTATCGTCATATCTTGACGGGTACCATCTAGTATTACTTATATTTTTTTACATTTTTTAAGACATATTCAACCATTTATTTATCAGAAAAAAATTATGACATCAGTTTTAAAATGTAATAATTTTAAACTATGCTATGGCTGTTGTATCATTTAAGACTTTTGTAACAATAATTAAATTAAGTTATAACAGAGAAAAAAGGACTTACGCTGCATTAAATATATAGAATCTTGAATATGATATAAGTAACATACAATTTCTTTCTCGTTAAATAATATACTAATTCTTCTCCAACAATCTATAAAGTTTCTGAAAATGTTTAAATTGCTAAACACTGTTACTTTATATCCCTAATTATTTCCCTAAGTCAAGAATTCCCTCTAAAGCCTGAACCAAATACTGTGCTATTCTTACAATCTGTTTAATTGACCCAGACACACTATCATGTGAAATTAATATTTTTTTATGAAAATTAGCGGAAATTTGGGTCAAGTTTTATAAAAATATTTCATACCAGAGTTTTGATTTAAAACCGTTTCACTTTATTATTTAAGGTTTTTTTTCTTTGTATTTTTTAAGCTTATTTCAGAATAAAATTTCTGGCTTGAACCGAAACATATTCACATGGTAGCTTTAAAAATGACCACTCATGGTAGTTCCAGTGTTAAAAGTAACATACTACCTCTGACAATAAAGTTCGATGAATGAATTCAGAACGGCCGATCTAGCAACGCTGGGGAAACAAAACGCTGCACCTACATAGAGGCAAGTGTTGACCATCTTCCCCCACCGTTGTTCAGTTGGGCGTCGTTTATGTTCTGTGTAAGATGTGTTTTACAAAGTGCTTGTTCAGTGTGTTGGTTCTTAACTGAGAACAAGATAATAAATAAACAAAAACTTGCCCCGCGTGCAGAAATTTAGGGGGCGCTAAATTTATACAACCAACATCATTTTGGGAGGTTTAGCGTCAAGTTGGGGGTGGAGGGAGCGCCAAATTCAAACTTTGCCCTGGGCGCAGTTTTCTTTCGCACGCCCCTGGTAACGATTAACAAGTCATATTTTTAGGTAATAATTCAGTACATCGAACCATAGAAAATACCCATTTCTTAGTAACGAATATATGCGGTTTGCAACTGCTCTAGCATGCCATAGGTTCGCTTTGCCGTCCCTGTTGTATGGAATAAGTTTTGCTTTTCTAATCTAGTAAGTTAAAAAGCTGTATGCGTTGTGAAGAACAAGGTACCATTCCAATCTGGACTGTAAAAATAAGAAAATAAAAATACTACCTTTGACAGTAAAGTTCGGTGAATGAATTCAGAACGACCGATCTAGCAACACTGGGAAAACAAAACGCTCCACCTGTATAGAGGCATTTGTTGACCATTTTCCTCTACCGTTGATCAGTTGAGCGTCGTTTATGTTCTGTATAAGACGTGCTTTACTAAGTGATTGTACAGTGTACAATTGGTTCTTAACTGAAAACAGGAAAATGAAAGAACAAAATATCAGTTTAAAGTTTGTTTTTAAGATTTGCCAGATACCGAAAGAAATTCATGAGGGGTGGTGCAAATTAAACATCCGCCATACCCGACAGATCTCAATCCTCCAGACTTCTTCCTATTTCAATGACTCAATCTCTCTTTGAAAGAGATTTGACTATATTGCTGAAATCCAACGAAGCGTGACGAAGCTTTTGAACACCATCCCAAAGAAACACTTCTTGCGAGTTTTCCAGGACATGTATAGCAGATCTCAGCGGTGCATAGTTTTGAGAGGCGACTATTTCGAAGGATGGTATGGTAACTTTCGTCAATATTTCCTCTACATTAACGTTACAAGGCTATTCACCGTACTTCATTGTCCGAGGTAGTATTTCAATTTTTAAGACATAAATTGCATCTCTTCTATAATTTTATGATTCAAAATTACCTGTATTTTTTACATTATATTTGTGAAGTTTTTTACGTGTTTTAGGACTTATTAACAATTTATTTATCAAAGACAATTTTTTGGTGAAATAAATTTTAAAGTGAATTAATTTTTAAAAGAAGTTATAAATAATTTATGAGTTAAACCGTTTGTAAAAATTACATTAAACAATTACAAAAAAAAAAAACCAAAAAAAAAAAAAAAAACATTGTGTTAGTTTTTAAGATTTTTGAATATATTATAAATGGCATACAATTTCATTCTCTTAAATCATGCTCATGCATTAATTCTTATATTAAAATCTTTAACCCTTTATCTACCGACGGTACTTATAGGTACCATTTAATGTTATTTATTATTTTTTTTTTAAATATGTCAATTAGTTATAATACTATTTTCAATGAGTTATAGATACATTACTTTATTTTTTCCAAAAGCATTATTGGTTACACAAAACAAAAACATTTTTAAAAGGATTATTTGTTTTGTCTTTGTATCTTTTCAGCTTTCAGGGATTTTTAAATTCGGAAATATTTCTATACTTATATTGTAAGAACATCAAATTTGTACATTTTATAATTCTAAAAAATACTAAGAAAACAATTTAAAATAAAAGATTTGAGTGGGGTTAGAAATATTGCACAAAATTCCTATAAATTCAAATTTAATTAATCCTTCCAAAAATTGATTAAATGATTTTGTAAATCTTTTAATTTAGTTTAAACAATTTACGTAAAATGCCTTAGACTATAAAATTTTTCATGAATTCATAATTCGATAGATAAAGGGTTAAAGTATCTGCCTTCATTAAAATAGCCATTTTTGTGAAAGTTTTCGATTTTGTTTTATTGTTCTTTTAAAGTACAATCGTTTACGGTTCTAAATCTGATTTATCTTTATTCCTATGATTCTTAGAAAAACGAAGTCGACCGTGAACATGAAGTAATGATTCAAATAACAGAAATGGGCATAACCATGTCAATGCATATATATATATATATATATATATATATATATATATATATATATATAACCGCTGTATTATGCATATTTCCCTTAAATGCTTTAAATAAAAACTCAAATAAACCTTAATTGTCTCTTCTAGAATTATTTTATACACTGTTAAAAAAATTCTGAAATTCACGAACATTTTTTTCCTGAATTTCACAGAAAAGCTCCCTTTTAACAACTAAAGAGTATTTTCCGTTACAAATCACAAAATCCCATCATATTTCTTGAAAATAATGAAACGGGGGAAAATAAAAACAAAAAACGGAAACACTCCGTTGTGTGGGGAGCTCCATGGCCGAGTGGTCAAGGCACCACACCGCTAATCGCCTGCGAGCGCAGATTGTGGGTTCGAGTCCCATTGGCGCCATGGAATAATGAAAAATAAAAAGTCCTTTTAAATTACATTTTTCTGTTTATTTTTCTCTTTTTTTTTCTTATTAAAAATCTTTTAATTTATTAGCCGAAAAATAAATAAATAAATAGTGTACGACAATTTCAAAAAAAAAAAAAAAAAAAAAAAAAAAAAAAGTCTATATATATATATTGTAAAAAATTTGTTAATAAAAAAAATTTATTAAAACAAAAACAGTGGTTCCAAACAGTGATTTTTTAATTTAAATTATTTAAAAAATTAAAAATGATTTAAAAAAATAATAAGTATTATGCATCAGTCTAAAATAATCCGTTTACAAACATTTTAAGGAATATATTTGAAAGGAAATCTTTAAAAAGCACAACAGATTTTCTCACTAACTCATAAAAGACATACTTTGTACCGTTTAGCATCAGCAACTTTGGCTCAGTTCGTAAGAATTTGTTCCGCAGTGTAAAGGTCCCGAGTTCGGTCCTGAGGACGGCGTGAACTAATTTATCCAAAATAACAATTAAGGAAAATAACATAGCAGCTTAAAATCCCTCGGTGATTTCGAATTCTTTGAAGATTAATCGGTAAATCATTTTTAAAAATTATATTAAATTATTACTATTATAAATCAAACTTTGTAACGGAAAGTTACTGATTCTTACACCGGAGTTTTCCCTTCTTGTATTTCCCACAACGGAAAATCTACTAACGGAACGGTAAAAGTTCGGCTACATTGCTGCTGGTAGTTTCACCTGGAATTCACAGATTTATTTTTAACAGTGTAGGTAAGAAACAACATAGATGAGAAAGCTTTAAATGGAATTTTTTAAACATCTGTTTATACCAGTTTCTAACATTTAGAAATGAATGAACTAGATTAAATTGAGGATGCATAAGAATGTAGTTGTGAAAATATTGAGCTTTTTTTTTCTAACTCTTACGCTACATCAGGTCAGTGGGACGCCAGTATAATTTACTGATTTTAACGGAAAAATTCCTTTAAATTCCCTTAAAAAACGGAATATTTTCTACATTTTACGGAGTATTGGCTTTCCGATTACCAGTAAAATCTCCTTACAATTGTCTGTTTTTTGCTTTTTAGAATACGGAAATTGCTAGTTTAAAAATGATGAATAATTTAGTGTAATTATACGAATTTTTGTGACAATAAATATGAGTTTAGATCAAAAAAGCTTATAAACATTATAATGTTTCCTTACACGAAATAAATCTTTCAGTAATAAAGATTTGCGAATAATGTTAGTTTGCTTGTTTTTTAGCTTTTTGTTTTTTCTTCCTTTAATATGAACTACGGTACGTACGAAGCTCAAAAGTTTTCTGAGAGTAGCCCAATATCTCTCCTGATGCACCTGACGCTCAGAATTTCAAAATTCTATTTATTAACTGAGTAATTTATTAAATTCCAAAACTCACTCTCATAAAAAATCGCCTTTTTTAAGCTTTTTTTTCTTTCATTCTCTTATGGTTGGTTGGTTGCATAAAATTTTCCCAGAAATAATTTAAAAAACTGGGACTGACCTTTAAAATTCATAGACTGGCAAACTGTCAGTTTAAATGAGGATTTTTTTTTTATCACAGCTGCTGTACGCCATGGAGGAAAAATATAGATGGTGGCGAAGTAAACCGAAAAAAAAAAGTTTGCAATATGAAACCATTTATCGCTGAAATTTTAATGTCTCAAAATAAAGCACGAGGAAGGAATTTTGTATTAATAAGACGGATTGGAAGAAATGAATTACAGCTGAAGCATATTTTACGAAGAAATAGTAATTTTTTAAATGGTTTTTTCTATTATATTATTTATTAAAATAAATGTTTGCTTTTAAAATAATTGAAATTGGAAAATTAAAAATAATTAAATGTCAAAACAAAATTAAATAAAATATTGAAAACATATGATTTGAAGTAAAAAAATTGTATTACTAACAGTTTTCTTTTTTCTTTTTTTTTTTAAGAAATTTTTAATACTTTATAACGTATATGAAAAATGTTTATGATTTAACAACATATTAATAATTCCATGTCAATATATAAAATATAGTGATGAAAAGATTCTTTTAAAATCATGCATGAACACTTAAATAATAATATTAATCTAAAATCTAGATTTCAGAGTGCAGACGATTTTAAGACATTAACGAAAGAATGTTGATTTTTCAAGCAAAGTCTTTAATGATGCTTCTATATTGATATTTCAAAGTCATATGATAAAAATAATCAAATAATTCTTGACTATGATTGATCTAATTGTATCTTTCATGCATTCTGATCTTGTATTACAGGCAATAATGGCACAAAACGTTATTTTTTAAATGAAATTTTAGTCATCTATTCAATAACAGATTAAAAGGTAAAAAACAAAAGCAAAGAAATACTAGTTTAAACCAGTTTGAATTGATCGGAGTTTCAAAGCACATGGTTTTGTTGGTGCTTATTTGGATTTATGTAGCGGATTTTAGAGTTACGTTTTTTGCGTCACCCCAAGAAATTATACTGCCACTCTACTAATTTCGTTTTACTATATGGTTGTACGCATATTTTTGGCATTTCGAACATTAAAATGTATGAGTCATTAGCTGTGTTGCAGTAAAAACACACAGTACACAACACAACACTTTTATATGAGTTTATTTTTTTTAATCATTGATTAAATTTAAATGTGTTCTATTCAATTTAAAATTGTAATATGGCTTTAAATTGTTTTTAAAACAAAAATAAAATAGCTGTTTGGCGTACAATTGTTTGTATCCGCAAACGATTCATTCACCATAATAAATTATCAAATAGCAAAGTACATTATCTATCAGAAATAGCCATAAAAAGAATAGTGGCAAAACTGATTATAACCTTAATGTTTAGACTAATTTAAACATAACCCGATTCCAACCAGAAAAAAAACAGACCACACTCCGATCCGCGATACACAAAATTTCCGTGAGTATAAACCCGGCCCTGACCTAAAAATTCTGTTTGGAAAAAATTATGGATTTGATAACTGACCTGAACCAAATCTGAATCCCGCAAAAATGTTCAAGTGAAGCATAACCCGATTCAAACAAGAAAAAATAATTTTCGTGGGCATGAAACGTGACCCGAACCTAAATATTTTCTTAAAAAAAACCCCGAAATATGACTCGAACGAAATCAAAAACCGATAAAAATATTCCAGAGAACTATAACCCGATCCCAGCAAGACAAAATACTTTCCGTGGTCATAAACCTGACTCAAACCTAAAAAACTCCGTTTGAAAAATCCTGAACTTTGACCCAAACCACATCTAAATCTGACCAAAGTATTCGAAAGAACCATAACCGGATTCGAGTAAGACGAAATAATTTCCGTGGACATGAACCCGATATGAACCTAAAACTCCCATTCAAAAAAATACCTGAAATTTGAATCTAACCAAATCTGAATCTGACAAAACTATTTCAAAGAAACGCAACCGGATCCAAACAAGACAAAATATTTCCATGGACATGAACACAATCCGAACCCCAAAAATTTCTTTGAAAAAATCGCGAACTGAACGAAATCTGAACTTGGCAAAAATATTCCAGTGAAGCATGTCCTTATTCGAACAAGACAGAATTAGTTCCGTGAACATGCGATAAGACCCGAACTCAACAGTTATATTTGAAGAAAAAACCCGAGATCTGAATTGAACCAAATCTGGACCTGAAAAAAATATTCCAAAGAACTATAACCCAATCCAAGCAAGATGAAATAATTTCTATGGACATAAACCCAACTCGAATCTAAAAAATTCGATTTGAAAAAAACTGAAATTTGACTCAAACCACATCTAAATTCGACCAAAATATTCGAAAGAATCATAACTGGATTCGAGTATGACAAAATAATTTCCGTGGACATGAACGAGATCCGAACCTAAAAATTCTATTTGAAAAAATACCTGAAATTTGAATCGAACCAATTCGGAACCTGATAAAAAATATTCCAAAGAATCGTAACCGGATCTGAATAAGACAAAAAATTTCCATTCACATGAACCGAATCTGAACCTAAATAATTTCTTTGAAAAAATCACGAAATCTGAACTGAACCAAATCTGAACTTGAAAAAAATATTCCAGTGAAGCATGTTCTTATTCGAACAAGGCAGCATAATATCCGTGAACACGCAAGAAAACCCGAACCCAAAAATTCCATTTGAAGAAAAAGCCGAAATCTGAATTGAGACAAATCTGTTCCCGACAAAAATATTCCAAAGAACCATAACAGTATCCGAGCAAGGCAAAATAATTTCCATGGACATGAATGTGACCCGAACATTAAAACTCAATATCAAAAAATACCTATAATCGAAACCGAACGAAATCTGAACCCGGCAAAAATGTTCTAATGAATCATAACCAGATCCGAACAAGACAAAATACACTGTTAAAAATAAATCTGTGAATTCCAGGTGAAACTACCGGCAGCAATGTATCCGAACTGTTACCGTTCCGTAAGTAGATTTTCCGTTGCGGGGCAGAGGGCCCCACCAGTGGCCGAGAGGTTCGGACCTCTCAACTGGTAGACGGCAGGTGCTGGGTTCGAATCCAATCGCGGCTGTCGGCCTAACCGTTCGGAGTTTTCGTGGTTTTCTTCGAACCTTGCGTAAATACGGGTTAGGTTCTTAGAAAGACCCCCCCACGAAGGGCACCCCCCCTGGTCCTATATCCCTAGCGTAGATAATCGGACGTCAAAAATCAACCAACCAACCAACCGTTGCGGGACATACAAGAAAGGAAAACTCCATTTGAAGAAGCGGTAACTTTCTGTTACAAAGTCTGATTTTTAATGATAATAATTTAATATAATTTTTAAAATTAATAAATCGATTAATCGTCAAAGAATTCGAAATTACCGAGTGATTTTAAGCTGCTATGTTATTTTACGTATTATTATTATTGCACAATTTAGTTCACGCCGTCCTGAGGATCGAACTCGGGACCTTTTGATAGCGGAATAAATCCTTACTAACCAAGCCAAAGCTGCTGATGCCGGGTTGTACAGAATATGTCTTTTATGAGTTAGTGGGAAAATCTGTTGTGCTTTTTAAAGATTTCCTTTCAAATACATTCTTTATAATATTTGTAAACAGTTTATTTTATTTTATTTTAGACTGATGCATAATGCTTATTATTTTTTAAAATCAATTTTTATTTTTTAAATAGTTTAAATTTAAAAAAATCACTGTTTAAAACCACTGTTTTTTTATTTTTTTGAATTAATGAATGAATGAAAAAAACTTTTTATTAACAACTTTTTTTAGAAAAATAATGTTATAGACAATTTTTTGAAATTGTCGTACACTATTTATTTATTTATTTATTTATTGGCTAATTAATTAAAAGATTTTTTAATAAAAAATAAGAGAAAAATAAACAGAAAAAAATGTAATTTAAAAGGGACTTTTTGTGTTTTCATTATTTCTTGCCGCCAGTGGGATGCGAGCCCACAATCTGTGCTCGCAGGCAATTAGCGGCATGGTGCCTTGACCACTCGGCCACGGAGCCCCTTACACAACGGAGTGTCTCCGTTTTTTGTTTTTATTTCCACCCATTTCGTTATTTTCAGGAAATATGGTGGGATTTGCTAATTTGTAACGGACAACGCCCTTTTGTTGTGAAAAGGGACTTTTTCTGTGAAATTCAGGAAAAAATATTCGTGAATTTCAGAATTTTTTTAACAGTGTAATTTCCATGGATATGAAACTAATATATGGTTTGGTAACATTTAGGTTGCAATTACACTACGGTAAGTCTTTGATTATATTTAATTTCCCGTTAGGTTACAGTTAGGTCACGGTTAAGTTAAAGTTAAGTTAAAGTTAAATTGCATTTATGTTATGGTTAGAATAAGGATATGTTACAATAAAGTGAAGGCTAGGTTACATTTATGTTATATTTAATTTACGGTAAGGTACTGTTAAGTCAAAGTTAGGTTACAGGCAGGTTATGGTTACGGTACAAAAATTTACGGTTAGGAATTTATCCATAGAGTGAACATTACGCATGATTTGATTAAAAATAACACTTACTTTTGTTAAATGGCTCTGAAATTATAATACTACATACTAACCTTTTAACTATCAGCGAGTATCGATTTCATTCATGGTATATAGTTGGATTTAAGAGTGATATAATTAGTTTGAAATTCAAAATATTTCATTTGGGATTTCTATGTAAAAAAAAAATAATAATTAGTTACGTGACTTAACAGGGATTTTTGATAAATATTAACACTTTAACACGAAAATCACGCAGTCGTTGGATACATATTCCCTCCCGCGTTTCTCATCGCTCATTTTGAGTATTTTTAGAGCTTAACATTAGCTGTTTTTTAAACCGATTTTTCACACAGTCAGTGGCTACGTATTTCAGACAATGCATTTCCGCATGTTTCGAGTTAATGATAAAATCATACAAATTTCAAGTTCGTTTAATATTGTTAATACGGACCCGGGCAACGCCGGGCGGGTCAGCTAGTTATGGAAATAAACATGAAAACGAAATTTATTACGATTATATAGATTGAATTTAGTAATAAAGAAATAACATGACTCTATCCAAGTTATAATGTTATCAGCATACCTAGAATCATAACTTATCATAGAATTGATTACATATGATTGTATCTAATAGAATAATCAACATTGTCAAATTAAAAACATTACCTATCATGGGTATCATTGGATTAGTTAGGTATGATAGGATTTAAAAGGATGAAGAAAACTCAAATTAATATTTTCTAAAGTTTTGATTCGGTTTTACAAATATTTGAAATCACTCAACAAATTTCTGCAACGATTATATAGATCATAAATTTCAACCCATTCGGGTTTATAGTTTTTTGTTGTTGTTGTTGTATGCGAATAGACGGATAGACGGACAAAGAGACGAATGAACCACACTGTTAAAAAAATTCTGAAATTCACGAACATTCTTTTCCTGAATTTCACAGAAAAGCTCCCTTTTAACAACAAAAGAGTATTTTCCGTTACAAATCACAAAATCCCATCATATTTCTTGAAAATAATGAAACGGGGGAAAATAAAAACAAAAAACGGAAACACTCCGTTGTGTGGGGAGCTCCATGGCCGAGTGGTCAAGGCACCACACCGCTAATCGCCTGCGAGCGCAGATTGTGGGTTCGAGTCCCATTGACGCCATGGAATAGTGAAACATAAAAAATTCCTTTTAAATTACATTTTTTCTGTTTATTTTTTTATTTTTTCTTATTAAAAATCTTTTAATTTATTAGCTGAAAAATAAATAAATAAAGAAAGAAATAGTGTACGACAATTTCGAAAAAATGCCTATTGTAAAAAAAAAATTTAATAAAAAAATTTTTATTCAAAAAAAGAAAAAAAAAACAGTGGTATTTAAACTATTTAAAAAATTAAAAATGATTTTAAAAGATAATAAGTATTATGCATCAGTCTAAAATAATCCGTTTACAAACATTAAGGAATATATTTGAAAGGAAATCTTTAAAAAGCACAACAAATTTTCCAACTAAATCATAAAAGACATACTTTGTACCGTTTCGCATCAGCAACTTTGGCTCAGTTCATAAGAATTTGTTCCGCAATCTGAAGGTCCCGAGTTCGATCCTGAGGCCGGCTAAATTATCCAAAATAACATTTAAGTAAAATAACATAGCAGCTTAAAGTCCCTTGGTGGTTTGGAATTCTTTGATGATTAATCGGTAAATCATTTTTAAAAATTATATTAAATTATTACTATTATAAATCAAACTTTGTAACGGAAAGTTACTGATTCTTACACCGGAGTTTTACCTTTTTGTATTTCCCACAACGGAAAATCTACTAACGGAACGGTAAAAGTTCGGCTACTTTGCTGCCGGTAGTTTCACCTGGAATTCACAGATTTATTTTTAACAGTGCAGTCGACGCGTATACGTTTTACGTATTTATGTCTTTGTGAACGCACCCAATACTTTCATCTTCGATTTTGGAATAGAATAAATGAACTTTTGATTTACAGTTTCAAACGTAAATACAACGAATAAATTATAAAATTAATAATATTTTAATAAGTTCTTCATACATTTGAAAGACAAATTCCAGATCATCTAAAACAAAAAACTTTAATTGTCTTTCATAATGCCTATTTAAATTCATAAACGTTGTTATTTTAAGATTTTTTTTTTCTCTCCAAACACTTCGAAAAGAAAATCCTAAAAGAAATTGATGTGCTATTAAAACCATCTGTTAACCTAATTCACCAAAACATACTGACACATTTAATGAATAGTCTTTCTTGTGTTAAGTCTAAATTACTTTTTATTTTCCCTTTTCTTAAAACTTAAATCGCATTATTTTTATAACTTTATTTTTTTAAGTTACCTTTCTCTTTTTTGTTTCCAATTCTTCCTAAATTTGAGTTTCATAGCACATTTAAATAGCTATTAAAAAAAAGGATCTTGAGTCTTGTAAATGAGATATTTAATTGTTAGATTACATAGAATGAATTAGGACATAGGATCGAAAATATGTAAATAAGAATACATAAAGTGTTTCATTTATTATAAATTGATTAATTGCGGTAATATTTTTCGACAATATTTTGTGACTTTTCCATCTCACTAGCTCAAAAGATAATACATATATATGTATATCTTCATAAATTGGATGGACTAGTTTAAAAGTGTGATTAATTACAAAGGATTATAATGTTACATTTCTAATATTATTTGAATTAATGCACAACTATAAATGCTTACTTTTGATTTCTTTGCTGAGTTTTGCAGATGATAAAATAGTGATTAGTTTAGGTCTTTATAAAGTTTTGTGTATATAACAGCAAATAGCATTTTATATAAGAGAAGCTGTGTTTAAATATATCAATAATTCTGTTGTATATTATTATTACATTATATCCTAATTTGAAATAAAAATGCAAAAATTTTTTAAAATAAAAATAATGAAAAGAACGAAAGGGCACTTCATTAAATCCTAAAAAAAATTATATACCCAATAAACAATAATTTGAAATAATAAAAACTACACTTTTTCTATTGCGTTCGGGAATTAGAGTATCTAGCAATTTTTGTTCCATTAATACTTCAAAACTGTACTTAACCTTTCTATTTCCTTATACGTTGAAAAATGCAAAATAAAAATTTATAAATGGTTTTCATTTATTATAAACTTATTAGTAACGGTAACATGTTTACACGGAATATTATGGCTTTTTCGTTTCAATTGTTCAAAAGAAAATATGTATATTTACAGTACAACTCCGATTATCTGGACGCCGATTAACCAGATCAATCAAGGATCATACATCCCCCCCATCCGCACCATCATTCCTCCAAAATATTTTAATTGAAATTTGTTTAGGAACAGGGCTGCCACAAGCGACTATATTTTAATTCACATTGACACCAGTTTCTCTAAACAAAAACCTTAACACACACTTTGACAACATTTGCAATATATATATATATATACATATGTGACGATTTAAGGAGAACTCGAATTATTTCCACTGGTTAAAAAGAAACACGCAGTCATGGCAAGCGAGGGAAAAAACAAAATAAAATAATAAATGTAGAAGATCCAATAATTAGTCATGGGCTGCTGTAAATTCATTTATTAAATTCGTAATAATGAGGAAGGAAAAGCTCCTTTTGCAAAAATTCCATCATTATTTCAGCGAGCTGTCCTCATCGAAGAAGCAACCCAAGAAATCTTCTTCTTCATCTCGAGACTTTCACCTTCTAAACTAAAAAGAAAGTACTGGAACATTCTGTAACCTCCAAACCATCATTCTTTTATGTAAACAGAATTCTTGTCCAGTTACGAGGCTATTTTAAACAGACGATAAATTTATTTTAAAAAATATTATTTAACCAATTTATAATTGACTCAGAATTTTAAATATCTTACGCAGACGATTTTTATAAATGATTAATTATAAGAGAAAAAGAAAAGAAATGAATTTATTAATATGAACACATCAAAGGTTGACGTAGGAAAAATAAATAAATAGATAAAATAAAATAATGATATTTTTTGAAAGGTATGGGTTTGGAATAAATTTAATAAGACTTTCTTAAAAAGGGTTGATAAAAACATAGAAGAAATCAGTTTTATTTGGAATATTAAGAAATAAAGTTTTAATTAAGAATATTTTTAATTTAGAGCCATCTTTTTAAATTTACGCATACTGGAATAATGTTTTTTAAGGCAAATTAAGAATTTATATCGTCTGCATAAGGATTAACAGATTAGATTTAGAAACAAGATTTTAATTTAATAATTTGAAGTAAGTACGGAATATTATTATAAGAAAATTAAGATAGTATAAAAGTTAGTTTTGGCGAAAAAATTTTAAATTTGTAATATATATATATATATATATTAAAGTTTTTATTAGGAAAATATTGGTGCCAACAGAATTTAAAAATAGTCGCCTGTGGCAGCCCTTTAGGGACGGTAAAGTAAATTCGGCTTGATGTCGTGAAAGTTAACTGTCAAATAACCATTTCCTAATCCTGAAAAAAAAAATCGCCAACAAATAATAAGTGAGTGTTTCTAGGTTCCACGAATATTTTCTCCCTCTTATCCTCTAAAATACCTCTTTATCTTCAGATCATCTGAAGGATCAGATTATCTGGAGGTATAACTTTTTGCCCGGTATCCTGGGAAAGAAAAACGTCCTTCCCTTTTCTCCGCTTTCATTTGTACGTACAGCGTATGCATATATATAATATTAAAATAACAAACAAAGTCTTTCTGCAAAAATGTTTAAAGATACAAAGCCAAGGATTATAAATGCACAAATAATGTATGAAAAGGTAGTAAACGGCTTTTTCGAATCTACTATCGAGATTCTTCGTCAGTGCAAAACTCATCGAGCTAGAAAAAGCAATATTCAAATGATTATTTTTTCTCTTGTTAATAAAATTGCTTTTTCAAATCTTAAGCACTCCATTGATCGCTTATATAACCGGGGTTATTTACCAGATTTCTTGCGAATGTGGTCTTTCTTGTATTGGTCAGACAATACATGCTTTCAGATTTCGTTTAAAGAAGCATAAAAGGTATGTCAAAAATCAAGAGCTTAAACATTTTTCTTTAGCTCAGCATTGTTGGTTTTCACAACATAAGTTTAACTTTTCTTCAGCCACCATTATCACATCCTTACCACATCCTTAAAAATTCTCACTCTTTAGTCAATGACTTATCAAGTACTTATTTTTCAAGCATTTGGAAATCTTTAATTTAATTTCTTTTATCCTGCTTTTTAGTTTTTGTTTTGTTCGTTCACCGGTAGATGTCGCTACTTGAACACGCAGTTGTTCAGGCTGATTTCTTCTCATTGGTTGCTTTTTTTTAGGAGAGATCGTCCACGTAGCGGGTATATAAGCCTGCGTTTCTCTGTCTCTTTGCTCAGTTTTGTTTTTACTAGCTCGCTGAGTTTTGCACTGATGAAGAATCTCGATAAAAGATTCGAAACATCAGTTTGTTATCTTTTCATACATTATTTGTGCATTTATAATCGTTGGCTTTCTACCTTTAAACATATATATAATAGTTTCTATGTGTACTTTTATCTATAATTTTGAATCAGTTTTGTAGAAAATGAAATTAAAAGAAAAAATAATAATAATAACTTTTAAGCACACCATTAGTAATATACTAAAATGTATACTACTACAAATGTAATCCCTAAGCCTGTAAAAATGTTGAACGGAAGTTATATAAAAATCATAGGAATTGAATATTTCCAAACGAGCGAAAAATTGCCCAGGCCGGGAATCGAACCCAGATCCTTGGCTTATAGGGCCAATGCTTTACCGTTTAAGCCAACTGAACGACAACCGATGGGCAATTCTCGCTCAGATGATCTTATTGGTCGTAATATCTGGCCTGTCATTTAGACAGCTCGACAGAATAAACCGCTGATAAAGGAACTCCATATAACGATGGATACGTAAACATACTATTATTTTCACATAATCAAACTGATTGGTATATTTATGATAGGAATTGAATATTTCCAACCGAGCGAAAAATTGCCCAGGCCGAGAATCGAACCCAGATCCTTGACTTATAGGGCCAATACTTTACCGTTTAACCCTTTCCGGCACACTGTGCCTGGTCTGGGATTGTAATTTAAATTCCAAGCTTGAAAACGTCACCAATAAAATTTTAGTAAGAATTTGCTTTTACAATAAAAGCTTAAATTAAGGAATTCAAAATATCTAAAAAATTCGTTTGTTGAATTCCGGTGTCAGTCGATAATTTCTCAATTTTCATCAGATTTTTCTCGTGCCGGAAAGGGTCAAGCCAATTGAGCGATAACTGATGAACAATTCTCACTCAGGTAACCTTATTAGTCATAACATCTGGTTTGTCATTTAGCAAGCTCGACTGAATAAACCGCAGGTAAAGGAACTCCACATAATGATCAATACGTAGATATACTGTTATTTTAACACAATCAAAGTCATTAGTAAATTTTGTCATAGGAATTGAATATTTCTAACTGAGCGAAAAATTGCCCAGGCCGGGAATCGAACCCAAATCCTTGGCTTACAGGCCAATGCTTTAAATATACTATTATTTTAACACAATGAAACTAATTGTGTTATCTGATATGAATTTTATAAGTGTAATTCATAACTCATTTTTGATATTCAAATGTATAAGTGGATAACAAAAAAAAAAAAAAAAAAAAAAATGGAAGAGGAAGAGGAATATTATGTAATATTTCTTTCCTGTCGCCCAGAAAATAAATAGAACTTTAACGAATCATCATATTTTTCCACTGAAACTATTTTTAGCTTCATAAAGACATAACAATCAAAAACTTAGGAAAAGTTTATCTTCACATTTACAGACTGCCCTGTATTTATATATAAGAGCAAAATGAGCAAATCCATTCCTATGACATTATTATTGTTCTTATTATTGCTGATGTTACACAAACATCTTTGAAGTAAAACGGTACAAACATTTCAACAATGTCCAGCATTTTTTTTTTTTTTTTTTTTTTTTTTTTTTTTTTTTTTTTTTTTTTGCAATTTTGTAATTGACAACTAAGTTGTCTTCCATTTTCTCAAGATTGACACATTTTAATGAATTCATTGTATATTAATCTTTAAAAATTAAAGATTCAGACAGTGCAATGAATGATTCTTTCACAGTAATGTAATAGTGAAAGAAAAGCAATACCGAAAAAATTTTATGAATATGGGCTAGAAATGTATTTTCACTATACATAGGACAATGGTAAAATATGGCTCAAACAGCCAAAATCTTACCGGCTAAGCTCCCTTGACTTTTTCTGATACACACAATTCACTCGTATGTTTAGTTTATATCACCTAACCTTTAGTTTTACTGATAAAAAACATTCCATTTTCCGTAATTCCATGGTCGAATTCTCTTCCTGCCCTAGTAGCAAACCAATATTGCCTCAATATAGGATCAATATTGCATTTATTGGTAGTATTTCTAATAAAACGCCAATATTGGCTAAACATTCGCATTATGTTGGAAAATATTTCCATTGAAATGCCAATATTGTACAAATTTTAACATTAAATATGCAGTATTTCGTATGAATCGCTAATATCCTATATATATATATTGCCGTTACTTTGGCAATATTTCCAATGAAACGCCAATATCGACAAACATTGGTATTACATTAAAAATATTTGCACTTAACCCCAATATTGTACAAATATTGACAGTACATTAAAAATATTTGAAGTCAAAAGTATCGTTATAAGTAAAGTTTGCATAAATATCGTCAAGGCATTGAAAATATTTGCAATCAAAAACCAATATTTACAAAAAAATGGATTTATTTCGTAATTATTTGCAATTAAAGCCAATATTCTATAGATAACGACACTAGACAGGTAGTATATTTTTTACTCTGTTAGTAAACATTTTTTGAAACTTCAAACTACAGGTAATATACATTTTAGTAATACTGTTCAAATATACTAGCTCAAATAAATTATAAAAAAAATCTTTACTACATAGTAAGAAGTTACCTTTGTCAAAGGTCATTTAGATCTGAAAAAAAGACAATTTTTCTAACTATTTAAAAAAAAAAAAAAGAAAAAAAGAAATCATTATCTTTTAAAAGCTTTTTTTTTTCAGATGAAGAATATTTTATAAGAAAATATTTTACAAAATAAATCTTAGAAACGGGAAAGAAAAACTAAATAGTATTAAAAAAAATGGAAATAAATCACCTTCTTAAAAAAAAAGAAAAGAAAAGAAAAGAAAAGAAAAGAAAGGAAAAGCAGTAAATGCACAAAATTAAGTTTGCATGTATAAACTGAAGCTCAATGTTAATATACCAATTTCGCAAAAGTGTAAGAAACTGAATATTTTCAATTAATTTATATTTTTTATCATAAAAAATAAAAGTAAATAATTCCTTTCATAACTATAAAAGTAAAAATAAAATAAGTGTAAAAATAAGAAAACTTTTAAATGAAATGAATATATTTAAAAATTTAAGAAGAAATTTCCATACTTTATCAAAAGAAAAAAGATACATTGTATTATATTTTCCCTTTTTCGCATTAATTTCTTTCCTATTTTAAATTTCTCATAATGATTTAGCATTATATTTGTTTAAAAAGTAGAAAATTCAATATTTTATAAAACTGGAGAAAATATTCACATTGTGATGAAAGACTTGTGTAAATTTATTATACAGGATGTATCAGAAATGAACGATTAAAATGGATGAGAAGGCAGAAAATAGCAAAAGAAAACTATTCTACACAAGAAAGCATAGGCGCAAAAGAACACATGATGTTGTAGAAGGCTCTGACTTTCCAAAATTTCTGCTCACTCTTAAAGTCTAGTCTGTCATGGTCGAAAAGGTATGGGAGAGTGGGGATGAATGGGATAATTTTTACATTTTTACTAATGACTTAATTTGTATACAGTTGTTAATTTTAAAAATATCACTTAAAGAATACTTCAGCATTTAGCAGCTTATTGGCATACTAATTTCAATAAACAATAGATTTTTAAATTTTAAATATTTTTTTAAAACATGCATGCATACTGTCCCATTCATCCCCATCATGGGGATGAATGGGACAGGTGAAAAAACTATTTCAAACATATTTTATTTGAAAACTGAGTGATACATTTTATTTTACTTCATATTGATTGAAACTAATATCAAATGACAACAGTCCTTTGGTTCTCGCAGTTTCCAGAGGTCTAGGCTTTGGTAGTTTCATAACAATATCCTCCAGATTAACAAAATAAATTTCTGGTGGATCGGTATAGTAAAATAAGGAATTACTATCCTTTTTTCTCAAGAATTGTACTTGAAGGTTATCCTTATTGTTCTTTAAAACCCTAGCAACGTAATAATTTTTTTCCAAATATCTTTGTTAGGAGAAAGTCATCTTCTATTATATTATCCAAGCTGCAAACTTGGTGGTCCATATCACTTGAAATCATGTTCAAATCACTTTCATCTCCATCATGAAGTGAGAAATTGTCAAATTCATCACTACTGTCCATACCTTTACTAAAAATATTTCTTGAAGGCAGGCAATTCAGTTTTCTTATTAGTTTCTGTTTTTTTTTTCAATTTCCTTTTCCAAATGTTGTTTTTCTGGTGTATCGGTTAGAACACGACAGTGGCCTCGTTTTTTCCTCTTAACTTTTGGTTTCTAGGTAATTACAGAATGTAATTTTATCTATTATGGAATAGTCCTGAGGATGAATGGAACAGTCCCATTCATACTCATAACCACATGGTTACATAAAACAGTGATTAGGCTTAGCAAACACTGTCAATATTGTTAATTTGCATTATAAGTATAACAAGAGATTACATCATTTTAACATTAAAAAAATTATAAGTTTTTGAGAAAGTTAACTATCAATTAAATGCTAAAAATGCTTAAATAGATAAATTTACTTTGGTTCATGAAAAATACACTTTGTACAATAGCTAATCTTCTGTTATGGATATTGCTTTCAAACTATATCTGTTGAATGACCTCAGTACTACCATCTATCAGGTAAATTATCAAATTATTTATGTTTGTGGAACATATATAAATTTTTGTCGACCCATTCATCCCCACTCTCCCCTAACTTTGCACATCTGACAAGAATCATTATAAGTTAAATGAATATGCAGACATGCAGCTAACTTACGATGCGTCAGGCAACAGCAGTCAGAGAGTTATGCAAATATAGACGGAATTCTACTCCAACTTTCGCAAACCTCAGGATCAAATGTTTGCACGTGTTCCTTAACAACTGTACGAAAAAGATTGGTTACTAGCACCTGTCTTAATAAAGGAGGTAACTCATCGACATGCAAATTTCCAGTCGAGGAAGCTAACTTATGCAAACATCAGAAACAAATGTTTGAGTATCAACAACATTACGAAAATAATAGGTTAATAGTACCTGTCTTAATAACGGGGTAACGGATCGACATGCAGGATACCAGACAAGGAAGCTAATTTACACAAACCTCAGGATCAAATGTTTGCAAATATTCATCAACAACTGTGTGAAAATAAAAAATTACATATGTCACAAAAGAGGAGGTAACCGATCGACAAACAGAATTCCAGTCTAGAAAGCTATCTTACAGTGTTCTGAATACATTTGCGCTATTCTCCGTCTACTTACTCCTGTCGCACAGTAAATTAGATGCATGTATGTATATTCAATTAACACATAATCATTTATGTTACTTCTGCAAAGTCACCTTCTCGAATGACGTGCGTCAAGACTTCTCAGGGAGCTCTGCAGCTGAGCAAAAATGAATAGGTACACAGCGTCTTCTGCAACGTCAAGTATTCGTTTTCGTTTGTACTTTAATATGCGAAATTATCTTCTTTTGCGATTTTCAATTTCTACACATCCTATACCACACTTCTACCTGCACTTCCAACAACCATTTCTTAAAAACCCTGTAAGTTATGAAAAATGATGAAACATTGCATAATATTACAAAGCAGTAGGGTAACATTCCCAGTAATTGGCACATTAAGAATTTTTCTTTAAACTTACTTCAATTTTCATTACTAAGAAATAAAATATTTACTTGCAAATATTTTTAAATCAAAGAATGCATGTCTGTGCATCTAATTTGTCCACTAAAAGCAAAATTTTTCGAAAAAGTATTTTTTTAAAAATACATTTATAAAAAGTAGCTGTAATCACCAGCAATTGGCACCTAGTGCACCAATGTATGACACCTTTTGATCCAATAATTGGCACATGTTTATATTTAAAAAAACTTTATATTTTGCATTGGGTTAAATCGCTTTAAATGAATTCACTGTAGATGAAGATGCCATATTTCAGTTTTTTGAGAGAAAGAAATCAACTTATTAGTCTGAAATATGACCATTTTAAAAAAATACAATATATTTATATTAATACCCAGTAATTGTCATGCTGTCCCCAGTGATTGACATACAAAGCTTTAATGGATTCCAGTTATTGATAATATTTCATATTTTCAAATAAAAACAACTGATAAATAAATTTAGTCTAAAACTTTAAAAGTACTACCAAAATAAGTGATTTAATCTCAAATCTTGCGATTTCCTAGTAATTGGAATAGGTGCCAATTACCTGGAACTAGCAAAATTGAAGCACCATTAATTGGCATCTACCATTAATTCAGAAATCCAAATATTTGTGTCAAAAATACTTTTATACAATTAAAGTAACCCTTTTCATCTAAACAAAACTGTTGTTGATTAAAATTTAAAATACATTGTAAATCAGGTAATAATGAATTGAAAAGCATGCCCTTCTTAAGCCAGAAAAGAAGCATTTGCAACAAAAATGGATAATTTGAGCAAACCATAATTGTTTCTCTCTCCTAGGCATTATTGACATCTAGTAGCATAAATCAAATTTATAATCTTTAAAGTAAATGAGTATATAACTGGTATATGCTCTTACATTTTTAAAAGACTGGATATAAATCTTATTTTAAGACATGTTTTTAGGATGTGCCAATCATTGGTGCATGCCAATTACTGGGGATGTTACCCTACTTTAGAAAAGTGTTTTTAATATATAAATGAATTTCTGAAAAAAGGGTAACATTGTACTAAATATAACTTTCATCTATATATTATACTGCACAAAATTGACTGAAAGATTATCGTGTTAATATTAATAGTGTAATATTTCGTTATGGTATATTATATACATGAGGTAAGGAGAAGGATGGGGTCTTCCTATACAATTCGAAATCATATTTATCTGAAGTTTATCGGAAAAAAAACCCATGTAAAACGCTAAGATTGCATGTAAACACTTGTTTTGCCATCCTTCTACATTTTCTCAAAAATCTTTTGTTCTAGACTCTTCTGCGGTTTATTAGCAGGATGCATGAAATCAACAATGGGCCAGGAGATAAGGAATTTAGCTCTACTTGGTGGAAAGGTTCATATTTAGTGGTGAATACTGGTCTGTTTCTTTTTTACCCTTTCCGGTCCGATTTTCTTTTTCAGGTTTTAGAAAAAAATACTTTTACGTTAATAGCATTAACATTAGCTATCCACATGGATTAATTAATATTTAACGACTATTTCATTGTCTGAAAGATAATGGATGTTGTTGTTTTGCAAAAGGAACAACTTTTGAAGATGTTTAGAAAATAATGTATTACATAAAGATTTATATTACAACTTTCTAATACTTTTTGCGCTTTATTACACATGATTCTTTCAGAAAAGTAACTTTTATTTTAAATTTTATGAGTGAAATATATGTTTAAAGTAAAGGAATCGCAAATGAAGCAAAGATAATTAAGCAAATAATAATGATTATTATGTATATTAAATGTCTAAACATAAATGAAGTTTTATAGTAAATGCATGGACATATGCTAACATTGCTACATACAAATAACAGAAAAATTATTTTTTAAAACAAAATAATACCCAGTTAAAAGACATGTTCTATTAATAGTACAACAGACCCAAACGGGTTAAAGCCATTAACGATACACAATAACGGGTGGCCGCAAGAAAAAAAAAAAAAAAAAAAAAAAAAAAAAAAAAAAAAAACCGCCGATACTGATAACAGTAAAATAAAAATATATTCATATTTTTAACGATTAGTCTGGATCACTTAAAACCAAATGCCTCACTTTTATCAGCTAGTCGCAGGTAGGAACAAATATTATTTTTTATCATTTCTGACTAACTTCCAGTTGCCCCTATGCATGCACACATAGTGAAGAGTTGTCGATTGTATTTGTGTTGTCGTGAAGATTATTTGTAAAAGATTATAATCTTGTATAAGGACAAATGTGAATGACGCAATGAATAACAAGATATATGTAGAAAATAAATGGACAAACTCGCACACTGAGGATTTCTTAACGTTATATTGCATTGCTGTTAGGAAAATTTCTGCTAAAAAGCGTTTATTTGTCGTAAGTGCCGATTATATCATGTAATAAAACTATATAAATTTATAAATTAATATATTTTTATTTTTATTTATTTATTTATTTATTGGTGCATGTGTTATAAGACCTTCCATTGTGCCAAATTTCAAGGTTCTCGTTAACCCGGAAGTACTATACAGATTTTACTCTCAAAATCTAAAAGGATATTGCCAGTGACATAGCACCTTGAAATTTACCTCAAAGAAGACATGTAAATGAAAAAGTTCTTGATCATTAATTATGGATCCTTAAAATCAGTAATTTAAATTTTTCTATCGAGTTATGTCAAAATATCCCATACTCAAAATTTACAAGGCGAGAATATAGGGATTCTATTTTATTTTCTTTTGAAGTACGGTAACTTATAAAGAAGAAATTTGTGATAAATTAACTTTGTTCTGAGATTAGGTAAAAAAAAATATCATTCGAAACAATAGCGGTAATATAAAAAGGTCTCAAAACACTCAAGCCTGGCTATGTATCACACGTGCAGAAGAACATAATACTAAGAAGGAAACACTTTTGGTGCTCATTGCACCTATTATTGTGACCTAGTGCATTTTAAAACCCTACATTAGGAAGTTTGAGACTTGATAAAACTTTTTCTGTTAAAATTATATTTTTTTGATTTTACAACAGCATAACTTTCTCAAACCACTTATTAAACTATCAACATACACTGTTAAAACTAATGGTAACACATTGCACCTTTTAAGGGTGAAAGGCTTGTCTCACTGGTGACACCCCTAAAGGAGCCAAAATAGCACCTTTAATTAGGGTGAAAAGATGGCACCCTTAATCCAGAGTGCCCAATGATAAAAAATTTAAAAATATACTAACCGACTTTCGGCCCTCGATGGATTCGAACGCAGAATGTCTGATTATCAGCTCAGCGCCCTATCCATTCGGCCATCAAGCTCACCTTCAAAGTCTCCCTGAAATGTTCATATGTCCTGAAATTCAAAGGTTGCTTTATATAAAAAAGCTCGCCAAAAGTTAGCCATCCGAAGTTCTAAACAAAATTGGGATAGCGTATAGCGGTGATAGTCATAGTAGGAAAAAATTGCTGTGTTGATCCACCAGTGACAGCGAGTTGAAGTGCAAGGATACACGTTACAGAGCATGCGCAAATGACTAAGGGGTGAAAATTTTCCAACGGTATGCATTGCGCGGCACCCTAATTAGCGTGAAACACCCAATGGCATCCCAAACACTTTTTCAAGCCCTCTGGTACCAAGTGATTTAACCTTTTCGTCCTTGGGTTGCATCCGGTTCATCACCTTTATTTTTAACAGTGTAGATTATTTTTTAAGAAAAACATTTAAAAATACAAATTCCTCAATAATAAATCTGATATATTAAAAAAATAATAATAATTCATTCAAGAGTCTATGATCTTGATTTTCAAGAATTAAAACATTGCATTCATATTTTTAACATCCAAGCATTTGGCGCTTTTTTTCAAAAGTAGAGCTTTTCCGGAAATCCTAGGCCAATTTCATTGTTGCCGCGTGTGAGCAAGGGTTTGAACTTTACCATAAACTATAATGTCTGTGCAACATATCATCTTAATTAGGCACAGTAAATTTTCTAACATTATGATTACTTTTACGAAAAAGTACAACAATATTAATTACAGAAACATTTCGTTTTAATCCCTTGGAGACGAGCAACACGTATACGTGCCGCAAAAAGACTTAATAATCTTTATTTATCCCCACCAATAAAATTTTGCTGTAGAATTTGGCTTATAATTAATCGGAGCATTTTCTCGATTTAATAAGGCACAAATTTCTGTTTTTGAAATCCGGTATAAATAAGCATTTTTATATTAGGGCTACTACTCCTAGAATGAGATGGCAGACCGATAGAAAAAAAAAATGAATTTTGACATGATATAGATAATTTTAAGATGTAAATACATACTAAGAAGATTGTTTGTAAAAAAATAAATACTTCAAATGAAAACTGAAAGAAATGTATGAATTGAGCATAAAAGTTTCAAAATTTCCAAATTATCGTTTATTTACAATTAGCTTTAATTCTTATTACTTTAAGCCCCATTTCGGGATAATGCCATGTAATAATAAAATTTAGTCAAACTGTGATTTGAATAGAACTTTTTGAATTATTCCTATACATATTATATTATTACTTCTAATAAAAATCAGATTTGCAAATATCACTCAGCATATTCCAACTATTACGCGAGCAAAGACGCAGGATTTGCTACTATTTTAATCTTCAGGCCACATACAAAACTAAATGCAAAATTGTTAAATGATACATAATTATTTTTAGCTTAAAAGTAGATAATTTATTTTAAATATCTAGATAATATTAACAAACGATAGCATTTTTAGCAAACTCAACAAATATGTAAAATATGAAATAAAGTGGCTCATTTAATATAAAATTGAAAAATTTCATCAAAATTTGATCAAGTTAAGGTAATTATGCTTGAAAATGTTTACAAATATGAAATATACTTTATTAAAGTACTTTTATGAAGAAATCATTATAAAAAAGTAACTTTTTTAATACCTAGCTCCTCTAAATTGTCATGCATGTTTATCGGTTTATAATGTAGTTCTAAAAGACAGTTCTCCGTGTTAAGTATATTAAGGTAATTTTCTGAAATTTCGGAACGATACTAATGGTTAGCAAAGTTTCAAAAGTTTAATATTTTTCGTAAATTAGGCTTTAAATTTCAAAATGCTAATACTGAGGTGATAAAAGAAAAAAATAATAAGTAATCTTCCACTGATGTTAAACTCAATATAGTGGCGTTATTATAAACACTTCTTCACTCAATTAATCTGGAAAATATTTAACTAATGCGATTTTTCTAAAATACCTGCATTACCAGAATTTTAATATACTTTATTTTATTTAAATGAGCGTTACATTAAAAAAATAGATATTTTAGATCTCTTATAATATTACTATCGGAATTTTCAAGCAAGAAAATAGGGAAAGTCCATTATGTAAGTACATTGCTTTTTATTATTTTTTTCTTATATACCTAATATATAATATTACTGTTTTTTTTTATACATTTAGTATATGTCTTTACTATTTTTCTTACATATTGTTATTATTATTTATTTTTTTATGTACTATGATGTTATAAAAGATTTTCACGCAGATGATTTCAAATTTATTTAATTCTAGAAAATTGTACAATTTTAATACATTTTCTTCAAATTTTTCGTTAATTGTAAGACATACAGTATAACTTGTATCTTAAAAAAAAAAAAAAAAAATAAGACTTATAAAAACTGATTTAGATCTTCGGATTTTAAATCAAGCAATTTTCTTTTCTCTTTAAGCAGAAAAATATAGATACACAATATAAATGAGTACACAATTTTGATTACTCCCTTAAGGTAAAGACACAATTCTTTGTTATTAATAACTTTTGTTTATATTCAATTAACGTTTACTTTAAGATTAAATAGATGGAGTAAATGCTCTAACAAAAATTAATAACTTCCGATTTATTAACAAATTGTATTTAATCTTACTTTAGTTCATATTTAATAAATTGATTTATATAAATTGTCATTTTAACTTATTTCTTTGACATGCTCAATTAAACAGGAAGCTTCTAATAATGTAACATAATATGTCAAGTAACAGGACCCTTGAAATTTAGGGTTCACGAATTCATTAATTCTAATGAATAAAAATTTATGACAATTTTTCATAAAGTAGCTCTTAAATTTTTAATATAGCAATTATAAAATATTGTTGAAATTGCAGTCAACAGATGACGGTGTACACTGTCAGAAAACTTCGTCAAAATGCGCTAAGTTATCCTTATTTTTTCACAAATATTTTCCGTACTCGCGCTCAAAATACTTTCGATTTATTTTGCATAAATGAGGCATTCAGAAACCTATCCGACTAATTCCATTTTCTTAGAAATTCAGGTAATCACATGATTGGGTTGAAACTTTTCTATCAACACAGTGCTTATGAATTACCCTTGAAAATAAGACAATTAATGCGCATCATTAAAAAAATTTTAACAAAAGATAATAACATTTTTTAAAGATAAATAACTTTCAATGTTTCAAATTAGCATTTTTATTTGACAGAATTAGTCGGATTGATTTCTGAACGCCTCAAATTATATTCGATAAGTACATATTAGAAAATTATTATATTCTTATTAATTAAGATAAAAAAAAAAAATATACATTACGTATAATATTTTTGAGCAGTGCACATTATTATGATTTCAGAGGTTGCGAAATCTGAATAGGGGTTAGCGAACAGCTCGCAGGGGGCTCAGCCCACTAGTATAATATAAAATGTTATAGTAAAATTAATATGAGTGGGCGTGTATCCCAGTCGTGCATTACTTTAAGTTGATATTTTAAACATAATGCAAGAATGACAGAGAAATTTAAATTAACTAAGAGGTAATGAAAAGAAAAAAAAACAGATTTCTCTGGAAGCTAAACTAATCAGATAATTAAAAATATGCTGAAACCCAGAGTGAGGAAATGTGCATAAATAATACTATAAACTGTAGTTGGAAAATACATAGAACAAAAATATTTTTAACACTTTCTAACAGAATTGAAAAGTGCTTATAAATTCCGTTTGTATAACTGCCAGTCTGTCTGTTCGTTAACTCACATAAATGTAACCAGATTTTCATGCAATTGATCTATGTTAATGATGTTTACTGTGGCATGTTTGGTATTGAAAGTTATATTGAATAATGAAATGTGAATTTTGAAATTCATTATTGTGAAACATTAATCTTTCATTTACAGGAGCATTAAAAGTATTCCATTATATTATCGTCTACACTGTTAAAACTAATGGTGACACATTGCACCTTTTAAGGGTGAAAGGCTTGTCTCACTGGTGACACCCCTAAAGGAGCCAAAATGGCACCTTTAATTGGGGTGAAAAGATGGCACCCTTAATCCAGAGTGCCCAATAATAAAAAATTAAAAAATATACAAACAGACTTTAGGCCCTCGTTGGATTCGAACCCACAACGTCTGATTACAAGCTCAGCACTCTAACCACTCGGCCATCAAGCTCACCTTCAAAGCCTCCCTGAAATGTACAAATGTCCTGAAATTCAAAGGTTGCTTTATATAATAAAGCTCGCCAAAAGTTAGCCGAGCAAAGCTCTAAACGAAATTGGGATAGCGTATAGCGGTGATAGTCATCATAGGAAAAAATTGCTGTGTTGATCCTCCAGTGATAGCGAGTTGAAGGGCAAGGATACATGTAACAGAGCATGCGCAAATGACTAAGGGGTGAAAATTGTCCAACTGTATGCATTGCGCGGCACCCTAATTAGCGTGAAACACCCAATGGCACCTCAAACACATTATCAAGTCCGCGGGTGTCAAACAGTAACACATTTTCACCCCTGGGCGCCAATTGCAACCGGTTTGTCACCTTTATTTTTAACAGTGTATGGAGAAAATATTGTTTGGTGGGTATTTTAATGACATTGCGCTGCTTCAAATGTATCGAAATTGATATAAATATCTGAATTTTACATGAAGGCGATTATTATAGAATAGGGCATTCATAGCATTTGTCGTTCATTTACAGAGATGCAGAAAATAAATCATTTATAGTATTATCTCTGAGAAATAGCGTCTGAAAGTGTGTTTTCAAATTCTGTATGCATTTGTAAATTTAAGAAATCCTTTGCATGTTACACATTGCGTATAAATTTTATATCTCTTATACAGGATTGCACAAACGAAATTCACGTACCATTCTCCATATTTGAAGAAATTGCTGAGGGGAATTTTTAACTATGGTATGAGTTCCTACTGGATTAATGTTTTGCATTCATGTAGTTTAACGATAGAAATCCATATAAAATATACAAGACTGCTAAAAAAAAAAAAAAAAAAAAAGGATAATTTTTTTGGTTGTAGATGGGGATTGGTGAAATTGGGTTTTTAAATGCGCTATGCGTTTCCTAATGGTTTATTAGGCAAATCGATAAAATATTTTTACATTATTCTAGATATTCTATAACGCGTTCCATAAACTATACTTGGCGCATCTTTTTTTTTCTTTCTTCTTTTTTCGTATAATGAGTAAAGAAAACAGCTATTGTGCAGAGAAATAATATTTATTGACAGTGCTCTTTAGGTGACTGGTTACAAAGAATAGTTTATACGTCTACTTGAAAATAGGCTGTGTTTTTCTAGACACTTAAGATGCTACTTCTCAAATCGCTGTCTTTGGGAAAATTTTTGATTTTTTTTTAATTATTATTATTTGAAATTAAAGTTCAAATATTTAGAATTCCAAAAATACCTTGCTTTTGGTTCCGCGATAATTGGAAATTTATAGTCCACTAACAGATACAAGCTATAGTATTGTCTGTTAGTTGATAACATTCAGCTCGATATATCTGAAAAAACTGTTAGAAAATAGTCTTCGACTTCTTTACAAGAAAAAAGTATTGGATTCGCAAAAAATTTCCAAATTTTGGTTTTTCAAGGATCTACACGTTTTAGGGATCAAAGATTCCAAAAACATCTTTTAACAAAATGACTATGTTTAAGTATATGAGTCTCTGACTCTGTCTGTATATATGTAAGTGAAATAAAATTTGTATCATCGCAAAAACTAATTAACGGTATTCAATAAAAACTTACATTCAGGCAGCCTCTAATATAAATTGTTGCTGATGAATATTTGGTGTATATCGCATTTCAGGTGGCGATACTATACTGCATTTCTAAAATTTCAGAAATAGCTTTATCTCAAAAACTAATGCACGGATTCCCGTCATTCTACATGACATGATTCATTCTACCGCAGCGGTGAGCAGCCTATCTTCATCCACGACTCCTACCTACGTCCAGAACAGTAAGACTTTCTTGCGCGAAACGCTGACGTTGACAAGCGACCAAGAATAGCGTCAAAATTCTTTATTTACAACCTGTATGCCTTAGACTCTAAATAGAAAAAAAAGCGAGAAATTGAAATCAGAAAAATTTAAAAGATAAAATAGACAAATTAAAGACACTGAAATGCGATTAGTGATCGCCTTAACCTACATCCCGAATATAGTTGTCTCGGATAGCGTTTGGAGATTGGTGGGTGGGTCAACCGCTGCCACCGACAAGCGACTCCGAATCCCGTCATGAATAACTTCAGATTTGGTTAGTCCTTGACACGATATTATCTACATTTTAGTATAAACTGCACAAGAGATGGTGCTGCTAGGCTGTAATTTTTACGATTTCCACAATAGCTCTATCTCAAGTATTAATACTCAGATTTTCATCAAACTTCATATTTAGTTAATCCTCGACAAGAATTATGGCCCCACCAGAGGCCGAGAGGTTCTGACCTCTCAACTGGGAGACTGCAGGTGTTGGGTTCGAACCCAATCGCTGCTGTCGGCCTAACCGTTCGGAGTTTTCGTGGTTTTCTTCGAACCTTGCGTAAATACGGGTTAGGTTCCCTTAGAAAGACCCCCACGAAGGGCACTTCCCCGCTGGTCCTATATCCCTAGTGTAGATAATCGGACGACAAAATACACCACCTCGATAAGAATTAGTGGTATTTACGCTGTGGTGTCAATCTCCAACAGATGGCACTGCTTCACTAAATTTCTCCCGATTTCCGCACTAGCTCTATCTCAAGAATAATGCACAAATTTTCATTAAACTTTAGATTAAGGTACACTTTGATAAATATTATTGCTGATTACGTGTTGGTGTAAATCGCCTTAACCGTGGTGCTCTTATACTGCATTTTTTCCTAAATCCACAATAGCTCTATTTCAAGAACTAATGCACAGAATTTCATGCCTTTAGAATCCTCATGATGGATATATTGTCATTTAATTTTGTTTCTCAGATGCCGAATTTTGAAGTACTAATATATATGACATAGAAGAAAGTTTTAGGATTGAAACATCTGACTAGTTATTAAAGCAATGCTTGGAAGAGTATTTTTAGAAACCAGGTGTCAGATTAAGAAGACTCAGATTAAGAAAAACTCAGATTAAGAAAAAAAATAAAAAAATTAAATAAGTATCTTCATTTTGCAGACACTTTTAAGACATATCGGTATAATAATTTTAAATGAATGTCTGTGCATTAAAATTTATTATTCAAAGACCTTGCTTAGTCAAAACTCCATCCCATATCCTATTTCCTATTTTAGGATGTTACAAGTATATATTTCTCTCTTATCATTAATATTTACAAGCAGTTTCTCTAGTCAGAAGATAAATCGCTTGCGCAGATTCGTAGTTTGTACTGCTGTGGATTTGAAGTATTGAAAGGAAATTTCATGTATTTACGGCTTTAGAAATGAAAACTTTCAAACTTCCGTAAAGATGATTGTGTTTAGAATCCAGAAATGTTTAAATCATTTAAAGTATTTGGAAGCTATTGATTATTACACAATATGGAATATAATATATGCGGAAAATTTATCTGAGTGAATAGGAAATTTTTCTTGTAGTTTAGTAAAATAATAATAATAATAATAATAATTTGTACAGTAACTTATTGCATGAAAGGAAACAATTTTTCAAAGTTTAATAAAATACAAGGAATTCTAAAATTTACACTCAGTATACACAGAAAAAACTGTTTTGTTGAAACAATTAAATTTTGGTTAATATAGCTCCAACTAAATATTTTGGTTGAAATGACCAAATTTTTGTTGGATTAATTAAATAATTTTGCCTGTTCAAAAAAAATTTTGTTTAAAATTTGGTCATTCCAAAAAAAAGTTTTGGCTAAGTCTATATATTAAAAAAATTAGCTGTTTCTACAAAACAGTTTTTTCCGTGATGAATGTTTCCTCCATATCTTCTATTCTCAATAAAAAATTTAAGTGATAATTTTAACGAAATATCTATGTATTTGAAATTGTTATTCAACGACTTTTTCCAATTTTAGCATAATCCATGTGTTATTTCCTATCTTTGAATATTGCAAGTATTCAATTATATCTTACGGTTATTATTTAGAAGCCATTTTAAATGTCGTAAGATAAATACCATGCATATGTTCAAAGTTTACACAATTGCAGCTTTGAAAAATTGATAGGAAATTTTGCATATTTCGAGCTTTAAAAATGAAATCTTTTGAACACTGTAAGAATGATTGAATTTGGGTTCAAGAAATATGTAACTCATTTCAAATACACTGTAAAAAAATCTGTGAAGTTAATAACCATTTTCTTGAAAACTGTGAATCCTAAAACTTTTTATGCAACGGTAACAGTAAAAATTCATGTAACTTAATATCGGTTAGATGAATTTTTGCTTTTACCATTACATGAAAAGCTCTAGGAATCCCTGTTTCCTAGAAAAAATACAGTAAATTGATACATTTTTTTACTGTGTAGTTCGTTGTTTAATTCGTGATATGAGCTAGAATATAAGCAATATGTTTTCCAGACTTTGAGAGACCCCTTTAATTACGGGAAGAAAGGAAAACGCTAAATGTGAAGTCTGCGGGGCATTATTTAAAAATTTCCCGCTTTGAATTTAATATTATTTAGATGCATTTTTTTCTAATTTTATTTTATTTTATTTATTTATTTATTGCATAGCATATTTGACGATGATCTAAAATCGACATGATCGTCCATGAATGGGCATTCTAGAACCAGTTCCAACCGGTTCCAAAAGTGAAAGTAACTTCTTAAATATCTAAATCCAAATTCGAAAATGCAAAACCTGACCGGTGTTATATCTTTCATAGCTATCATATGCATAAAAATTATTTAAAAATGTAAAATTTCAAGCTGGAGACTAGTAAATAACTCTCTCATAGGCCAGTTTTCATTTTCACCCATGACTAATATGGAAATTTAATAGTCAAATTTTCTTGAAATTCGGTAAAAGAAATATTTTAAAACTGAATAGCGACTAAGTAAATAAAGGAAACAGATATTCAAAATTTAACAAAAATACAAAATATTCTAAAAATTACACCCAGAATGCTTCATGATGTATGTTTCCTCCAAATCCTTTATTCTAAGTCTTAATTTTAACGAAACATCTGTGTATTCAAATTTGTTATTCGGCGCCCTTTTCCAATCATATCAATAATAAACGTCTCATTTTCTATCTTAGAATATTATTGCAAGTATTCAATTCTCTCTTACGTTTATTATTTAGAAGCAGTTTCTAAAGTCACAAAGTAAAATCACATGCGGATTTTCGAAGTTTACATAATTGCAGTTTTGAAATATTGAAAGAAAATTTCGTTTATTCAAAGCTTTAGAAATGGAATCTTTTAAACTTCTGAGAGTATGATTGAATTTGGGTTCAAGAAATATTTTAATTATTTTAAGTAGTTTGTAACGTACACTGTAAAAAAAAAAAAAAAAAAAAAAAAAAAAAAAAAAAAAAAATCCTACAGATGTAAAGTTGCCGAAATCTGTATGGTTACTAACTTTTTATCTGTACGTTGTACAGGAAAAAAAGGAAATTTACAAAACTAATTTTTCTAAAGTTACAGAAATCTGTAACTTTACAAATGAGTCTACTAAAATTACAGTTATCTTACTAAAATTTTATCTGTAACTTGGGTTCCAGCTACATGAAAAATTCTTGGAATTCCAGTTTCCAAAAAAATTCTTAGTAACATTACAGATTTTTTGGTTTTCAGTGCAAATCTGTATCTGTTACATGAATTTTTACTGTTGCCGTTACAGTTACCATTAAAAGTTCTAGGAATCCCAGTTTCCTAGGAAACGTTTAGAAACTTCGCAGAATTTTTTTACAATGTATAAAGAAATATGAGTTAAAAAGTAAAAAGTATTTTTCCGACCATTAATAGTCAATTTTTTTTTATTTCACTAAAAGAAATATTTAAAAATTGAGCATCTAATTATAACAAAAAAGAAACAAATGCTCAAAATTTAATAACAGTCAAAGTACTATAAAAAATATCTATTTTATGCTTCATTATGTATGTTTCCTTCACATTTCTCAGTGATAATTTTCTATTCACAGTTATAATTTTAAAACAACAGTTTAAACGAAGCATCTGTATTTTGAATTGGAAAAAGACTTTCTCCAGGAGAGCTTGTTTGTTTCCAAAGTGTCGCGCAAGATAGCAGGACCACAAGAGTGTTGTCCTGAGACGAAAAAGAATTCCCTAAAATCATTCTACTGACGTCACATTTTCTACAGAGCTGCTTTTACCTTCAGAAATCATTCTGCGCGGGATTTGTTGACATTCTCGCAAACTGTCATTTACGGAAGCAAAACTTATTAGCTCCGTGACATTAAAACTTTAAAACTTTATTTAAAACTTGAAATTATAAAATTTAAGTTACTCTTCCTCCTTTTTTTGTATGCAAAAGTGTTCATCTTCTGTAATTTTCTTCAAATCTATGTAAATTAAAAAGGATGTGAACCGAAACCAGAAGTCATCTAATTCGTTCTAAAGAACCTATCGAATATAATAATAATTCATTATTCTTCCAGCTTTATTTAAAGTGGCCTAAGTGAAGAAGAAAATTATTATCTTCAAAGCAGATGCCTAGCAAGGTAGGCCTCAATTTATGTACTTTTTATTGAACTATTATTTTAACTGAATTCGAACTCACCCTTTATTTTGAAATGTATCAATTCAGTGGTCTTTCTAATTGTAGCTGTAAGAAATGTCTCATTCCCTTTGATAGAATACTGGAAGCATGCAATTCTCTCTTATTTTTATTATTTGAATGCAGTTTCTATATCAACATGATAAATCACTGGTACATCTTCAAAGTTTACAAAATTATAGTTCAAATTACTTAAAGAAAATTTCGTGTATTTGAAACTTTAGAATTGGAATCGTTAAATTTTCCATAAAGATGATTGAATGTGGTCTCATCAAATGCTTAATTCATTTCTAATAGCTCGTTGTTTATAACAAACTATGGATTGAGATATAAGCAGCGCGTTTTCATGACATTAATAGTAAAATTTTCTTGAAATTTGGACAGAGAAATATTTAAAGACTGAACAGCAACTTATAACAGAAAAGAAATAAATGCTCAAAATTTAATAAAAAATAAGAAACCAAAGTACTCAAAAAATTACACTCTGAATACCTTACGATGTATATTTCTTGCTCCTTTTCCATTATCAGTAACTGTTTAAAAATGATAGTTTTAACGAAACATCTGTGTATTCAAATTTGGAATTCAGCACTGTAAAAAAAATCTGTGAAGGTACTAAACATTTTCTAGGAAACTGGGATTCCAAGAACTTTTCATGTAACGATAACAGGAAAAATTCATGTAATCGATTCTGAAACTTGAATTTTTGCTGTTACCGTTACAAGAAAAGTTCTTGGAATCCCAGTTTCCTAGAAAAGGTTTAGTACCTTTGCAGATTTTTTTTTACAGTGAGCGACATTTTCCATCGTAGCAATAATAAATGTCTCATTTCCTATCTTAGAATATTGCAAGTATTCAATTCTCTCTTATGGTTATTATATAGAAACAATTTCAAAAGTCACAAGATAAATCACATATGGATTTTTGAAGTTTACATTATTGTAGTTTTGGAACTCTGAAAGGAAATTTCATATATTCAAAGCTTTAGATATGGAATCTTTAAATGTTCCGTAAGGATGAGGAGAATTGGGTTGAAAAAATATTTTACTAATTTTAAACAGTTCGTTGCTTATAAAGCAATATGGGTTAGAATGTAAGAAGCAATTTTCCAGGCATTATTAGTCAAATTTTCTTGAAATTCGGTCAAAGAAATATTTAAAGACTGAACAACGATTTATAGCAGAAAGAAACAAACATTCAAAATTTAATAATAATAATAAAAAATTATTCCAAAAATGACATTCATAATACTTCATGGTGTACACTGTTAAAACTAATGGTGACACATTGCACCTTTTAAAGCTGAAAGGCTTGTCTCACTGGTTACACCCCTAAAGGAGCCAAAATAGCACCTTTAATTAGGGTGAAAAGATGGCACCCTTAATCCAAAGTGCCCAATGATAAAAAATTAAAAAATATACTAGCCGACTTTCGGCCCTCGATGGATTCGAACGCAGAACGTCTAATTACAAGCTCAGCGCCCTATCCACTCGGCCATCAAGCTCACTTCCAAAGTCTCCCTGAAATGTTCATATGTCCTGAAATTCAAAGGTTGCTTTATATAAAAAAGCGCGCCAAAAGTTAGCCATCCGAAGTTCTAAACAAAATTGGGATAGCGTATAGTGGTGATAGTGATCGTAGGAAAAAATTGCTGTGTTGATCCACCAATGACAGCGAGTTGAAGTGCAAGGATACACGTTACAGAGCATGCGCAAATGACTAAGGGGTGAAAATCTTCCAACGGTATGCATCGAGCGGCACCCAAATTAGCGTGAAACACCCAATGGCACCCGAAACACATTTTCAAGCCCACTGGTGCCAAGTGATTTAACCTTTTCACCCCTAGGCGTCAAATGCAACCGGTTCGTCACCTTATTTTTAGCAGTGTATGTTTACTGCATGTCTTCCATTATCAGTAATATTTTTTGTAAAAGGTAATTTTGACGAAGCGTCTGTGTATTCAAATTTGTTATTCAGCGGCCATTTCATATTCCAATCATAGCAATAATAAATGCCTCATTAGAATTTAGAAGTATTCATTTCTCTCTTATGGTAGTTATTTAGAAGCAGTCTTTAAAATCACGAGAAAAATTATATGCGGATTTTCGAAGTTTACGTAATTGTAATTTTGAAATACTCAAAGAAAATTTCGTACTTTCTAAGGTCTAGGAATGAAATCTTTAAAACTTCGGTAAGGATGATTGAATTTGGGTTTAAAAAATACTTTACTCATTTTAAATAGTTTGTTGCGAATAAAGAAATGTGGGTTAGAATGTAAGAAGCAAGTTTCCAGCCATTAATAGTCTAATTTACTTGAAATTCGATAGAACAAAAATATTTAAAGACCGAACGTCTAATTATAACAAAACAGAAGTAAATGCTCAAATTTAAAAAAAAGGCAAAGTATTCTAAAAATTATACTGAGAATTCCTCATTAGAAATGGAATCTTTAAAAATTCCGTAAGGATAATTTAATTTGGTTTCAAGAAATATTTTACTCATTTGAAATAGGTTGTTGCTTATAAAGCAATATGTATTAGAGTATAAACAGCAGGTTTCCTGACATTAATAATAAAATTTTTGTGAAATCAGCTAAAAGAAATATTTAAATACTGGCAATCTACTTATAATAAAAAGGAAACAAATATTCAAAATTTAATTAAAGTACAAAGCATTCTTAAAATTATATTTAGAATGCCTCATTATACATGTTTTCATCATATCATTAAAAGTTTTAGATTTTCAGTAATAATTTTACAATGAAAATTTTAACGAAGCATTTGTAATTTCAAATTTATTACTCAGTTAGCTTTCAAATTGTAGCTATAATAAATACCTTATTTCCTATGATAGAATAATGCAAGTATTTAATTCTCTCTTACCTTTATCATTTAAATGCAGTTTCTAAACTAACGTGATAAATCACATGCATATGTTCGAAGCTTGCCTATTTGTTGTTTTAAATGCTTAAAAAAATTCGTGTATTTAAAGCTTTAGAAATCGAATCGTTAAAACTTACGCAAGGACGATTGAATTTGGTCCCAAAAAATATTTAACTCATTTCAAATAGCTCGCTGTCTATAACTCAGTATGGGTTGGAATATAAGTAGCCCGTTCTCATGATATTAATAGAAAAATTTTCATGAAAAGCGGTCTCAAAGATATTTAAGGCTTGAACAGGCAACATACAATAGAAAGGAAACAAATATTCAAAATTTTATAATAAAAAAAACCAAAGTGTTCTAAAAAATTATACTCAGAATACTTCCCGATGTATGTTTGCTTCAAGTCTTCTATTCTCAGTAATATTTTTTGTATAACAATTTAACGAAATGTCTGTGTAGTCAAATTTGTTACTCAGCGGCCTTTCCAATCGTGGCAATAGTAAATATCTCATTTTGTATCTTACACTGTTAAAAAAAAATCTGATATTCACGGGTATATTTTTCCTGGATTTCACAGAAAAAGGTCCCTTTTCACAACAAAAAGGCATTTTCCGTTAAAAATCTGAGAAAACTCCACTATATTTCCTGAAAATAACAAAACTTATCAAAATAGAAAGAAAAAACGGAGACACTCCGTTATCTAGTGGCCTCCGTAGCCGAGTGGTCAAGGCGCCACGCCGCTAATTGCCTGCAATCGTAGATTCTGCCTTCGAATCCCGCTAGTGCCATGAAATAATGAAAACATAAAAAGTTCCTTTAAATTACATGTTTTCTGTTTTTTTTTTAATATCTTTTATTTCTTCTTAAAAGATATTTTAACTAATTAGCCCTCCCAAAAATAAATAGATTGTGTGCGATAATTATAAAAAATTGTCTATAACATTATTTTTGTAAAAAAATGAATATTTTTTTTCATACATTCAATCGAATAAAAAAAAAAAAATAGTGATTTTAAACAGTGGTTTTTTTTTAAAAACTAGTTAAAATTAAAATTGATCTAAAAAAATAATAAGTATTATCCATCAATCTAAAATGAAATAAAATAAACCACTTACGAATATTCTAACGAATATATTGAAAGGAAATCTTTGAAAAACACAACATATTTTCCCATTAACGCATAAAAGACATACTTTGTACCGGTTGGTATCAGCAGCTTTGGCGCACTCAGCAAGGACCTGTTCCGCTGTCTAAAGGTCTCTCGTAATGTCTAAAGGTCTCTTTAGGACGGCTTGAAGTAAATTATACAAAAAATAAGTTAAACTAAATTGAGTAATATAGTAGCTCAAAATCACTTTGAAATATCGTATTCTCTCACGATTGTTCGGTTCATAAATTTAAATTAAATTATTGTCGTTAAAAATCAAACCTTGTAAAGGAAAGTTGCCGCTTTAAACAAAGTTTTCGTTTATTTTATTTTGCAAAATGGATAATCTACTGAAAGAACGGTTTATGTCTGGCTACTTTACTGCCAGTAGTTTTACCGTGGATTCACAGATTTTTATTTATTTATTTATTTATTTATTTATTTTTTACAGTGTAGAATATTGCAAGTATTCAATTTTCTATTACGGTTATTATTTAAAAATAGTTTCTAAAGTCACAAGATAAATCACATGCAGATGTTAGAAGTTTGCATAATAGTAGTTTTTAAATACTGAAAGGTAATTTCATATATTAAAAGCTTTAGAAACGGAATCTTTAATTTAAAACTCTCATGAGGATGATTGAATTTGTGCCCCAAAAATATTTAATTCATTTCAAATAGTTAGTTGCATATAATGCAATATGGATTGAAATATAAGAAATATTTAAAGACTGAACAGCGACTTATAACAAAAAGGAAACAAATGCTAAAAATACAAAGTATTCTTAAAATTATACTTAAAATGCCCCATAATGCCTGTTTCTTTCACAGTTTTTCTATTCTCAGTAATAATTTTAAGATGAAAATTTTGGCGAATCAACTGTACAGTAGAACTTGGCTAATTCGGACCCCGTTAATCCGGATCTCGGGGTAATTCGGATCGTTCTTTTTCAAGTTTGAGAAGCGATTTGCTAATTTCCATAACATTAACTTGTTACACGTCGTATTCTGATTAAAAAAAACTTTTTTCTAAAATTTTTCCGAAGAATACCTTAAGCTTTCTTATTTAAAATCTCTTTTAAACTACACCCAACGAACTACTTATGCTGAAGCGGATGCGTGACCATACGGCTCGCAGAAGGTATAGAAAACTGGCACAGCTTAAATTACAAACTTTTTTATTAAAAAGTTAAGATTTTTACTGTTTGTAAATATTCAATAAGTTTAACATAAAGGTGATTTTCTGCAAGTATGTTTTATTTTATTTCATTTTTTTAACTCTCTGGATAATCCGGATTTTCGATAATCCGAATGGGGTCTGGTCCCAATTAATCCGAATTATCGGGGTTTTACTATATATTCAAATTTATTTTTCTGCAGCCTCTTGTAATTATATGCTGTGTTTAATTTCCTTTGATAAAATACTGTAAGTATTCAATTCTCTTTAACCATTATTATTTAGAAATAGTTTCTACAGTCATAGACTACATCACATGTGGTTGTTCGAAGTTCACATGAATTCAGTATTGAAATATTTAATGGAAGTTTAGAGTACTCAATTCTTTAGAAATAGAAACTTTAGATTATCCTACAGGATAATTGAATTTGGGTTCAAGAAATGTTTAATAAATATTCAAAATTTAATAAGTATACAAAGTAGCCAAAAGATTTCATTTAGACTACCTAATATATATATTTCTAAACATCATTAGGTGACAATAATAATTTAAAACTAATATATAGTACTTCGGATAGAATATACTAAGTGAAATTGTACATGCTATGCACTTCATATTATGCGCGAAATATCTTATATTAATCATCAGCGATGTATGTAAATTTTATTATACATGAAATTGTTTAATGTAATAAAAATCTGTCGCCGACAATTCCCCTTCCCCTTTTCAATTATGCGAATTATGCCCTTTAGAATTCTTTTGTTAGCTTTGTAAAAGCGTAAAAACTATTCTTTTCACAACATATTTTATACAATACATTTTTAGTGCACTTCGTAAATTCATATAAATTTTAACATGTTTAAGAGGGTGTGGTGAAACAGTAACACCTTTAAAATTCATTTGAAAGGATTTTTTCCGATAGGTCGTAATGTAACGGAGCACTTTTGACTGTCCCTCTTAATAAACTAATCATGCTAGAAGCTTCATTTGAAATAAGGTTCGTCCTAGCTTAAACGTAAAATATTCAAAAATTTCAGGGCAATCCGACTATATTTAATAGAGTTAGAGTGCGGACAGACGAACAGACAAACATTTAAAATAGTTAAAGAAAGATTCGTACATAGTGAAAGGAAGTTTCGTGTATTTAAAGCTTTAGAAATGGAAACTCTGGAACTTCCATAAGGATTATTGAATTTCGATTCAAGAAATGTTTAACTCATTTAAAATAGTTTGACGCTTATTACACAATATGGTATGAAATATAAGTGAAACATTTTCCTGACATTAACAGTCGAGTTTTCCTGAAGTTTCGTATAATAAACATTTAAAGAGTGAATAGCGGTTGCCACAAAAAAAGGAAACAAATGGTAGAAATTTAATATAAGTACAAAATATCCAAAAAATTACATTTACACTATTTAATATGAATAATTTTTTTTGTCTTTTAGTCTCAATAATAATTTTATTAAAATATTCGTGCAATTTTTAAAAAAATAATAACTATAATCCATGGCTCAATTGCTATCTTATAATTTTAGAAGTATTAAATCCTCTATTACCTTCTCTATTTAGAAGCAGCTTCTGAAATCTCAGGTGATCACCTGCGAATGTTGGAGGTTTACATTATTCCAACTTTGAAATAATAAAAGGAAATTTCGTGCATTTAAGGCTTTAGAAATGGAAACTTTATAACTTCCGTAAGGATTACTGAATTTCGGTTCAAGAAATGTTTAACTCATTTCAAATACCATATTTACTCGTGTATAGGGCGCACGCATGTATAAGGCGCATCCTAACTTTATAAGTAAAAATTGCGATTTTTTTTAAATCTCGTATATAAGGCGCACCATACATTTGATACGCCAATGAAGAATGACCAAATGAATTTCAGTAAAAAAAGAAGTCGAAACAGAGATTACATCAGACCAGAAAACAAGACGAAAATGCATTTTTAGACTTCGGGTTGTAAGAGAATGACGGGAAATAGGACTGAGTGACGGTAAAGAGAATTGCTAATTAGCGTTTAGATAATGTCATTAGATCTGTTGTATAAAACTGTACAAGGAGTGAAATAAATATGCAGTAATACTTCAATTAAGTAACATTTTCCGAGTTTTAATATTTTCTTTGAATAATTTCTTGTTTCATATGTATATCGTTCGACTGCATCCGACAATAAAAAAATATTCCGTGTATAAGGCGCACCAAGGAGTTTTGCCCTATTTATTTGGAAAAAAAAGTGCGCCTTATACACGAGTAAATACGGTAGTTTTTTGCTTATTACGCGATACGGGATGGAATATAATCGGCACTTTTTCCGGACATTAATATTCGAATTTTCTTGAAGTTTCCTAAAAGAAATATTTAAATGACTGAAGAGCGGCTTACCTCAATAAAAGAAACAAATATTAGAAATTTGATAAAAATACAAAGTATTCAAAAAACTACATTGAGACTACTTAAAATATGCTTCCTATTTATCTACTATTCTTAGTAATAATTGTTGATTAATAATTTTACCGAAACATCTGTACATTCACTTTTTTATTATTTATTGACTTTTCCATTCATAACAATAATCCCTGGCTCATTTACTATCTTATAATTTCAGAAGTATTAATTTATCTCTTACCATTGGTATTTAGAGGCACCTTCTGAAATCTCAGGATAAATCACATGCGAATGTTCGAGGTTTACATACATTATTGTAGTTTTGAAATTGTGAAAGGAGGTTTTGTGCATTTAAGTCTTTAGGAATTGAAACTTTAGAAATTTCTCAAAGATTACTGAATTTCTGTTCGAGAAATGTTTAACTCACTTCAAATAGTTTGTTGCTTATTGCGCAAAATGGGATGGAAAATAAACGCACGTTTTCCTGACATTAATAGTTGAATTTTCCTGAAGTTTCGCAAAAGAAATATTTAAAGACTGAACAGCGGCTTACAGCAGAAAAGGAAACAAATAGCAGAAATTTAATAAAATTGCAAAGTATTCAAAATACTACATTCAGACTATTTAAAATATGTTTTTTAGGCATCTTCTATTCTTACAATGGTGGTCACAATTATAAGGTTGGTTGGTTGATTTTTGTCGTCCGATTATCTACGCTAATGGGATATAGGACCAGGTGGAGTGCCCTCCGTGGGGGTCTTTCTAAGGGAACCTAACCCGTATTTACGCAAGGTTCGAAGAAAACCACGGAAAACTCCGAACGGTTAGGCCGACAGCCGCGATTGGGTTCGAACCCAGCACCTGCCGTCTACCAGTTGAGAGGTCCGAACCTCTCGGCCACTGGTGGGCACACACAATTATAAGGACAAGGCAAATATTGACAAATTTTAGTTACATTTGGCGGGAAACTTAATGCAAATTTAATGGCTGGAAACCAATGAAAAATGAAGATTATTTTTGTATGTTTTTATGGAAATATGCGGTAAATTCATATTTATAAAATGTATTATAAATTTATACAGCCATCTGATATGGACAAAATTATAAGAACAACCGTATTTGTGTGTTGTAAAAAATAAAATTTGCTTGTTATTTGCTGTGCACACGGAACTTCCAGACGATATAAATGCGTAGTAAGCATTTGAGATCGTATACTCAGTTTTTCAATCATGCCGCAAGGTGCAAAGGTTTTGGAGTTTCAGAAAGGAAAAATGGATGCATTTAAAAATTCAGGACTTTCTGTATGCTAAATTGCTACAAAGTTTAATAGATCAAGAAAGGTTATTTACAATTATCTTTAAAATACCGGTAAATATGGACGGCAAAGACATACAAGCAGGCCATCTTCTGTTTCAGTATGGGTTTAAAAGAATTATAATAAGGCGAGCTTGCTCTAAAAAATGAAAAAAAAACCCCTTGAATTGAACTTAGAATGCAAGTGCTCGAACTATTCGACGTGTTTTACAAAAAGAAAGAAAAAGGTTTGCTGTAGTAAACATCTGTCAAAACCGCCTCTTACAAAAGTTCTGAGAGGCTGAGGATGGAGATTGGCAAAAACTGCAATGCTACGGGAGAAAAAGTAGTATTCTGTCTTTTCCGATGAAAAAAAAATAATTTGGATAGATTAGATTGTTTTTGCAACTTCTAGTATGATCTCTGTGGAGAAAAAACCAGTTACTCAAAGCGTGTATATTTGAAAGTGACCCAGTAACGGTTTGGGGAGGTTTCACAACTTGTAGAACTACTCCAGTATTTTTTGTGCAGGGTAGGAAGAATTCTCAGAGTTACATTGATGTATCGGGCGATAATCGTTTACCAGAAGCATCGTTGATAGCGATCGGAGGCTATTTTTTCCAGCAGGAACAATGCCTCGGTTCATGTTTTCCAAACTTCAAACTCGTGGCTTGATGCTAATTTCGAGAAACTACTTGATTGATAGGCCAGAGGTCTTGATTTGAATCTGATGGAAAATCTGTTGGGTAGTCTGGCACACAAAGTATGCAAAAATGGTATATAATCTCAAAACAAACAAGAACTCAAGTCTTCCAACGAAAAAGATCACTCAAAATTTTCCAAGAACATTCTTAACCCTCTAAGCGTTTGGCCCGTAAAATTCCGTACACTAAGCTCCAGGTTTCACTGCAATATAAGCAATGTTGAGGATATTATAATTCTATAAATTTAATGAATTTTCAAAGCATTGAAGAATGATTAGGACTCTCAAGGATTACATTTATATTCCTAAATAAGATTTTTTATGTAATATTGAAAGAATCATATTTTATTAGCATTTAAAACAAGATGCAGAGAAAAAAACATTACAATTTTACCCATTTGCAAGACGCTTGGAGGCTGCATTACTTCAAGACTGATAAAAGTGATTGAGAAGAAGCGGGCAGATTATTAATTATCAGTGTGTTCCACGCAAAAACATTCATTGTCCTTATAATTTTGTCCAATTTTTCCAATGACATATTTTGTTAATTGTGACAAAACATTTATATTTTGCGTTTTCCAATGTTTTGCATTCTACAATGATTTCTAGCATAAAAAAGCATCTTGTGTATAAATTTCACTTTATTTAACTCAGAAATAATTTTTTTCAGCTCAATTTTCAATTGTTCTTATAATTCTGACCACTACTGTACAATAATTTTTGAATAATAATTTTAACAAAACATTTGTGTAGTCAAAAATATAATTCATGTCTAATTTTCTGTTTGGAATATTATAAGTACTCAATTCTTTTTCACTATTATAGTTAAGAGCACTATAAGAAAGAAGTGTACAATTACTAATTTATTTTAGGAAACTGGGATTCCTAGTATTTTTATGTAATGGCAACAAGAAAAATTCATGTAACAATGCACGTTTGAACAGTAAATAAAAAAAAACGTGTAAGGTTACTAACATTTTTTTAGGAAACTGAGATGCTTAAAATTTTTATATATTTGCAACCTGGATTACAGACAAAATTTTAGTAAGATTATTGAAATTTTAATAGATTATTTTTTAAAGCTTTATATTTCTTTAACTTTACAAAAATTAGTTTTACAACAATTTACTAAGCGTACTGATTTCTTTAAGTTTATATCTGTCTAAAATTGCTTAGAATTACTTAGAAATTTCTTCCTTTATATTACTGTAGTTTTGATGTATTGGAAGGGAATTTCGTATATTTAAAGATTTAGAAATGTAAGTTTAGAAAATCTATTAGAATGAACTAATTTTCTTTCCGGAAATATTTACCTTAAATAATTCAAACGCTGTTGTTTATTGCCAAATACAGTTTGAATAGAAGTGGCAAGTCTGCCTCTCATTAATACTTAACTATTCTTGAAGTTTAGTAAAATAATTATTTAAACGATTGGACAGAAATTTATTTATCACAAAAAAGAAAACACGATTCAAGATTCAATAAAATTAGAGGGTGTGCTAAAAATTACTTTTAGAATACTTTAAATATATATTTCTTGCACCCCTTTTATTTTAAATAATCGATGTAAAATGATAGTTTTAACAAACCATCTCTGCATTTAAACTTGTATTCTGTGATCTTTTTCAATCGTAACAATAATTCACGGTTCATTTGCTATCCTAATGTATCATAACAATCAATTTATCTCTTATCATTATTATTTTCAAACAATTTCGAAATTCACAAGTGAAATTGCATACGGTTGTTTAAAGTTTACAGTGTTATAGTTTTGAAATAATTAAAGGCATTTCCTATATTAAAGACTTTTAAAATGGAAACATCAGAACTTCCGTAACAACGGTTGTATTTGGATTCGAGAAATATTTAAATTATTGTAAATTGCCCTGAAGTGTTTGTTTATATTATAACCATAGAATAAAATGTAAACAACAAACATTTCAGACATTTGCTGCAAAAGTTATTTTCGAAGATAACCTAAGTTTAAATCTGGAGATTGGGCACAAAAAGTAAACAAATATTTTAAATAATAATAATACTTTAAATATTAATGATAATGTAATGAAGTGTTCTGAAACATCTTATTAAAATTAGTATTAATCTGGTGGTTTCCACAAGGTTTGTTATACATCTTCTATTAATAATAGAAATGGAAAAATAACAATGTTATTTATACATCTACGCATTAAAATTAGTAACCGTTCAAAATCTTCGCAATAAATTTAAAGATACTCTGAATTGTATCACAAAAAATAAAACAATAATTATATTGTTATAAAGTATTTTGAAAAATCGCATTAAATTTACTTTCTTAATTTCAATCTGATAATCCTCATAAGCTTAGTTAAACAGCTTCTATTTATTGTACACTGTAAGAAATAAAAATTAATTAATTAATTAATTAAGATTAAAATTAAAAAGACTATAATGCTACAGACATAAAGTTACAAAAATCAGTATGCTTACTATAATTTTATCTGTACAAAATACTAAAAAAAAAAAAAAAAAAAAATTACACTACAAAAATAATTTTTGTAAAACTGCAGAAACCTGTAGCTTTACAAAAGAGTCTCCTAAAATTACAGTAATCCTTTAAAATTCTGTCTGTATATAACGGGTTGCAGTTTTATAAATTGTTCTAATCATTACAGTTTCCAAAACATTCTTATCTTTCATATTTATTTTATTTATAATGCTAACGTGTATCTGTTACATGAATTTTCATTCTTGCCGGTACATAAAAAGTTCTTGAAACCACAATTTTCAAGAAAAAATCCAATAACTTTATAGATTTTTTTTTTACACTGTAGGTGCGGTAAAATAATAACGTTACTAAAACATATAAGGCAGTCAAACTTTTCCTTCAGTAACATTTTGAGTAAAATCAGTAAACTTTCCTAATCTTCAGTATAATGCTGCCTCATTTCTCATCATTAAGATGTTACAAACATTTCTCTTTTATGATTAATATTTACAAGGAGTTTACAAGGATAAATCATACGCCGAAGTTTGAAGTTTAAATTATTATAGTTTTGAGATATTGCACGGAAATTTCGTTTATTCGAATCTTTAGAAAATGAAACTATAGAGCTTCCGCAAAGATTATTGAAGTTGCATTCCAGACTTACTTAACTTACTTAACTGCTGTGATAAAAATTGACGCATAACTACTGTGAGCGGTCTGCCAGACCGCTTAATCTAAAGGCGGATAAAATGTTAAATTATCCCTCAAAATACTACTTTTTTATTACAGCTTAAATACAGGACTGTTATAGATAAAATTCAGCTATTAATATGTCTCCTGAGATGGTAATAGGTCTCCAAATGAAACAAAATATGGCTAGTAACTTTAGTTAAACTAAAAATTGCGAGTTAAACTCTGAAATTTGAAAAACTCAGATGTCTGTTAGACCGCTAAAAGCAGTTAAGGGTTAAATCATTTCTTATAATTCAAGGTATCTAACTAACCTTATATGTTAGGATAAGATACACACAAACAATTTTCTTGATGTTGCACTTTGAAAACGGCATTTTCAAAACTGAGCAAAAAATACTCGAGCCTAAGTACGTTGCACAATTAAAATGGCTCCGAATGAAATTTACTGAAATTTGAAAATCGTATATACTCATGTCTGAAAACATGGGCATACTTAAATATAAGTTCATGATGTTTTATTCATGATACTGTGCATTATTTCAGAAATAGTATATGCATGTTTCAAAGTTGAATAATTTTGATTTTTAGCAACTTTGACTCTGCGACATACTCAGATTTGAGTATTTTTTGCTCCTTTTGAAAATTCTGATTTTAGATTGTATGCGTCATGGTGCATAGAATCCTAGGCTTCTTAGACCTAGTCTTAAGAACACGAACTTATCGAAACAAAGTGTGCACATAATAAGAATAGGGATAAATATTTCGAAACAACAAAGTAATGAAATAACCTTCAAACTTTGCAACGAAATATTGCAAATTCCAAATGCGGAGTCTTTTTTTAACGAGTTCGCGTACTCGTCAACCTCAAAGGCTGAAAAACAAGCTCTACGCTTCTGCGAGCACAGCACGAAGGCTTTTAAATGTTCGTCGAGATTATGATAAAAATACAGTTCGCCACATTTCATGTAATAAAATAATATTAAATGTAGTGTTTCGATCGAAATCATAACAAATGAAATAATATGAATAAATTCAACAACACTAGTTATATTTAATACATTTAACTAGTGAAAAGAAATTTTGTTCGAAACTAGGGATTTCCGGTATTTAAAGCTGCATTTGGTCGCATATTTGAAAGAAAAACCTTCATAGCAACACTGTTAAAGGAGAATCTGTGAATTCACGTTAACACTACTGGCAGCAAAGTTGCCAGACATTTACCGTTCTGTTAGTAGATTTACCCGTTTTGGGAAATAAAAGAAAGGAAAACTCCGTTTGGAGAAGCAGTAACTTCCCGTTACAAGGTTTGATTTTTAATGATAATAATTTCTTTTTTAAAATTAATGAATCGATCAATCGTCAAATCATTCGAATTTTCCGAGATCCTATATTATTTAATTTAATTTAATTTAATTGCTTAATTTACTTTAAGCCGGCCTCAGGATCGAGCACGAGACTTTTTGACAAAGGAATAAGTCCTTACTGTCTGAGCCCAAGCTGCTGATGCTACTTTGTTCAAAGGATGTCTTTTATGGGTTAGTGTGAAAATCTGTTGTGCTTTTCAAAGATTTCCTATCAAATATATTCGTTTGAAAATTCGCAATTATTTTATTTTATTTTAGACCGATGCGTAATACTTATTATTTTTCTTAAATCAATTTTAATTTTTTAACTAATTTAAATAAAAAAAAATCAGTGTTTAAAACACTGTTTTTTCTTCTATGAATGAATGTGTGAATGAATTTTTTTAATTCATTTTTTACAAAAATAATGCTATAGACAATTTTTTGAAATTGTCGCACACAATTTAATTATTTACTTTTTTTTTGGGGGGGGGGGGCTAATTAGTTAAAATATTTTTTATAAGAAATAAGAGAAAAATAAACAGAAAAATGCAATTTAAAAGGGATTTTGTGTGCTTTCATCATTTTATGGCGCTTGTGTGATTCGAGCCCACAATCTATGTTCGCAGGCGATTAGCGGAGTGGTGCCTTGACCATTCGGGCACGGAGACCCCTTTACAATATCATGTCTCAGGTTTTTATTTCTATTTTTCCGTTTCGTTATTTTCAAGAAATATGGAGTTTTCTGATTTTTAACAGAAAATGCTCTTTTTATGAAAACGGACTTTTTCTGAGAAATCCAAGAAAAATATATCCGTAAGCTTCAGATTTTTTTTTTTAACAGAGAAAATCATAACATCGATTTTCTCAGATTTACAAGTGTTATTTTTCTCAATGTAAATTTGAAATTTGAGAAATTTTATTTGTTTATTTAAAGTCTTGTAAAATAGAATAAATAGTTATTGTATGAGGAAAATAAGATAAAAGCAAAATATTCAGAGATAAGACATTCTTTTTAAGCAACAGCACATAATATGTAGACTTTTGGCTATATTGCTGTAAAAAGTATGCTTTCAGGGAGAAATTCGGAGTGTAAATTTAACCAAATTATTGTTCTTGTTGATGGAAATCTTTCCCTTCTGAGAAAATGCATAACCTCCTTAGTCCTGATGTTACCTATAAGAGATACACACAAAAAAAAAACAATTAATTTTACTGCCTCTAGACTTCTTAAAGTTATATCGAGAGATTTTTAACAAATGCATGCACATCATAAGCATCGATATGCTGACGTAAACATCTTTTTAGGTGTTTTATAGTAATGTTAGACTGATTTTTGTGGTTCTTCGTAATATTTGTCTCAAATCTAAAGAGGTTAACAAATCTTAGAGAGCTGTAACTGCATTAAAATTGGATTATAAGAATCATGAATCGGTTATAAAATTCGCAAATAAAGAATAAAATTTTAGAATTACGAATTTCGAATTTAAAACCAAAGACAGAATTTAAATTAAATCGAATAAGATGAATAGAATGTTAACAAAATGTGTTTAAAGCTACTTACCCATCTCCCAAAAAGGACAGAACAACTGGAAGGAAGATAAGACTTGATATTATAAAACAAAATACATTTATTCCGTATCATCATCACACAAACTAGAATATTTCATTTTCTTCGAATAAAGAATACAGCGAATGAGTACAGTAAATAGAGCACAGTAAATAGAATTAAATCGAATGAATTCTGCACTTTTCGTACTCCGTACACTTAACAGTTGCTTGACTTAGAATGTTACATCCTTTATCATGATCATTAAAATGATCGTGGAAAAAAAGCGTGGGGTGCTTCATCTACCGTGCTCTATCTATCAGTTCTTAAGAAGCACCCCACGCTTTTTTTCCACGATAATTTTATTTATTGCTTATTAATTGATTTCTATAATAACAATGATTTTATAGTAATATAGTATTTTTCATCTATTTTCGTTTTCAGCTTATAGTATGAATTATTTTTCAATTTTTAGATTGATATACTTAAAAAGCGTCTTTTTTAGTTTTTTTAAACTATTTTTATTTTTCACTTTTTAGTTTGATTTCTTTAAAAGCGTGGTTTTTAGTTTTTTTAAACTATATTTATATTTAATACAAAAACCAAATTAATCGGTTGGATAGTTTCAGAGTAATTGGTGAACATACATAGAAAAAAAATACATACGCGTCGAATTGATAACTTCCTCTTCCTTTTCTGAAGCCGGTTAAAAATAAAAATTGTAATACGGAATTTTTTTTTAAATTTTACATAGATGTAAATAATGTCAGGAGTGGGGTTCGAACCCACAATCTCTTTCGAAAAACAAAGTTTCCATCCGGCGCCTTAGACCGCTCGGCCATGCTGTCTACACTCCATTCAGTGAACGTATTCAACACTTTTAATTAGCGAAAAATCACTAATTTTATTAGTTTTTGCCTAATTACTAAAAAAGTACTGTACCAATTTCGATGAAACTGAAGTGGTACCAATTCGAGAGCATCGTCTTTCATTTAACACCAAAACCAAGTTAATCAGTTGCATGGTTTCGGAGTAATCGGTGAACATACATAAAATAAGGAGAGTTACAAACTCACAAACTCACAAACATACAGGTGAAGTTAATAAAAGCGTGGTAAAATAGTTACAAGTAGACAGGTACAAGAAAAGTATTCATAGTTTAACACACTCGTGTCTAAAATTAAGGTCATAAACAACAAATCTGTAAAAACCGATGAACAGGTGACCATTGTGCTACCACGGAATTCGGCATAGAGGTACATTACAATGAGAGAAAGAATGTCGCAACATAACAAAATAAAAAAAGATCTTAACTGTGAAATAAGATACGAGGTAAGGTTATACTGGGGTAATAACGGCACGTTAAAGTTCTACGAATTTTCACGGTTTAGTTTTAGATTTTTTTTTTTCCAAATAAGTATAAGATTAGATACAGCACTCATTGACTATCTATATGAAAAAAAAGTAATTTAACAGATATGTATCCACAATTTGTAGTGGCATGATTTTGTAACAGTGATATTTGGCATTACTGCCCACCTAAGTGGGCAATAACGCCATGCAAACAAGTATAAAAAAATTGGTGGAATAATGTGACGTCAATCGTCCATTTCTAAAAAATATAAACTTTACAGCCCTACAAATTGACAAAATGCATTCTAAGCAAAAGAAAATGTTCAATTTATTGTGAAAGTGTAAGAAAAATGACTTAGGGGTGGGGCGGAAGGAGAGGGGCAGGCAGCAGTATATAAGATTTTCACTGTGTTTATTTAAATCAGTATATGTTTCCATATATGCATTCTAAGAGATATGTTCATTTTTTTGTGAAAATATCAGAAAAAAGAGGGGGAAAGCAAGACAATATCAGACATTGAGCTTCTTCTTTCTTTCTTTCTTTCTTTCTTTCTTTCTTTCTTTCTTTCTTTCTTTTTTTTTTTTTTTTTTGCTTAAAAAGGCCCGTTTAAATAGAATTATTAGAGACATTTCACGATTTTAAATATTTTTAAATCTCATATTTTTATCATGTTACAGTCATTATATAATACCTTGAGTTCCATGTAATAAATACCCTTATTAACATTGTTATAAATGTCTCGTAAAGGCTTTTTAACCTCTAAACTCCACACTAATGTAAATTAGTGCAGATTAGCATTTAAAATGTTGGCGTTAAGTAAAACATGGTTTAATAAGTTTTATATTTAATAATTAAATAGTATTTTTTATAAAAATCAATATCCCTTTTAGATTTCTAATTCAATTTTGTGTATGATTCATGTTTTTAAATCTTATTATCACTATATTGACAACAATTTCAAGCTCGAACTGCAATTATCGCTCTTACTGAACGATGCTTTTTTTCAATTTTCAGAGTTTAATTTATAATTTCCAGTTTATTTATAGCTACCACACGAATTTTGTTTCGTTCGCAGTCCTAAACAATCGTTGGAAATATTTGAATGGCTTTAATTGCATTAGAATTAAAACAAAAAGTTTAGTGTATAAGTAGTATTCTTTGAGTTAAACTCCTATTATCAGAATAGTCATATGGAGACTTAGTAAGATTGTTAGTTAAGTTCGACAGCAGAGAATTAAACTTTAGAACTCAATTGAACGTGGGAATCTAATTGAAATCTGATTTTGAAAACGTTGGGATTAGAATAACAAAAGACATCATTTTATTCATAAAAATCCGAAATTGTTTTAATATTAATAAAAAAAATTATGATTTTTTTTTTGTTAGTTATGGATATCAGACCCTCCACTCCCCCCTTAATCTGTACATTTCAACAGAGACAATAATGCTCTCATGTGCATTAAAAAAATAACAATAAATAAACCCTCTTCGGATTTGGTTCTTCCAGTGAAAAAATCGACTGGGGTAATAACACCAAGGAATGGCATTATTACCTCGGTATACTTATTGCGCAATTTTTTTTAGACTACAAACTTTCTCGCGAATACATTTAACATCTTTCACAACATTTTGAAAATACATGAAATACATTACAAATTTATGTAAAAAACAAAGTATTTTCTGATAAATATGTGGTATCTACATCACAGAACTTACCTTGCAAATTTTAGATCTGGCATTGATTTTGGATGCATCTAAAAACGATAAAGCGTACAAATGGAACAAGTTAACTTTCAGCAGTTGTTTGGATTTTAATTGACTCAGAGTCCTTCTGCGCAGTATCCGTAGGTACCGGTTCCCGGATTTTTTCTTATTACGCTTAATATCAGCACTTGGCGTTATTAACCACCCTGGCGTTATTACACCAGAACACCTTACATCAAAAAGTGTTAAATCATGAATCAGACACAAAACACTTATCTAGGGTAAAATCTGTTTAATATGAAGTGTGGTCACTTTTGCAGTGCTATTCAAGTCTCACAATGAGTTCTCATACTGTTTATGAGAGTATCATGTTTATGAGAGTAAACATTTGTGGCAATAAAGCCCATTCTTCCAAAAGCGTGGCTTTTAACTCCTAGTGAATAATGAAAAAGGATCATGCTGTGTAATGGCTCTTCCTAAACCATCTCAAACATGTTCAATAGGATTGAAGTTATCAGACTCCGAGAGTCCAATTCATACGGCGAATATCCTCTTCTTCAATATAATCATCAACAACGTGATCTCTGTGTGACTTGGCATGTACATTTGCCCACAAACATGATCTTTGAGTCTACAACGCCCCAGAACGTAATGCGAAGCTACACAGAGCTCATATTGTTGATAATTTTCTTAAAAAACAAGGTATTCACTGTAGGAATTGGCCCTCAAGGTCTCATGATCTGAATCTTATTTAATATGGTTGGGATAATCTAGGAAGCGCCATTACACAGCGTAAGATCCATCCTAGAATCCGCAGGAGTTAAAAGCCGCGAGTTTTGGAAGAATTCACTTTGTTGTAAAAAAAAATGTATTGACATCCTCATAAACAGTATGAGAGCTCTTTGCTAAGCTTATATAACAGTGCACAGCGAGCGGCCACATTTCATACTAGGCAGACTTTGCATTGGATAAATGCTTTATCTGTGATTCGGGATATCAATCTTTTTGATATACTCTATATCTTATTTCACAATTAAAATGGTTTCCATTTTGTTATGTTTTTGTATTCTTTCTCCCTCTGTGATGCATCATTGTGCCAAATTTCATGGCAACACAGTGAATAATTCATCAGTTTCTTTAGATTTTACGTATCTGATCATAATTTTGGACATGAGTGTATGTTGTTTATTTCAATTTAACCATAATTATGATTTTGCGTTTCTTAAAACAGAGTTAGCACACATCTCGAGCGATTCTACGTCGTACTCTTGGGGTTTTTTTTTTCTTTGCCCGCGAAAAAAAACACAACACTTGTTCAATTCACACTCTTCACTTCAGTTTAACTGTAGCCAAGCTCTTCATTCAACTGCGTTCTAGAATGCATTGTATGTCAGAATGAAGACTGTAGGAACAAAATACGCATGCGTAGTATTGGAAAGAAACGTCTTTTCACACTTTTTATTACTATGAATTTCACAGTTTATCATTCAAGAGTAACTCACGAAGTAAAAGATCTTATAAAGCAAATAATGTATATTAGACGAATCTTTAAAGAGGCTTTCCACGCATTCATTTAAAGCTGCAGACTTACCAATAATAGGAATTTTTTTGTTTGAAAGAGCAGAAGTGTTTTTTATACTCTTTAACAAAATTCTAGTATAGCAGATGATCATTTACAAAAATTATTATAACCGATAAATATAGGTATGCATATCTAAAATATTAAATACTAGCAAAACTCGTGGCTTTGCTTGAGCAATAGTTGAAATATGCTAACCATGCTACAGTTGAAATATGCAACCATGCTAAATCTCATGTTCTAGGCCCTTCAATAACACAAAAATCGCATTTTTAGAGTATTTTTTGCTCCTGCATCCCGTTTGGCGTAGTTACATAGACATAAGATATAACCTAAGTTGAAGCAAGGACTGTTACCATCATTTTGACATCATTATTTTTTAATTGGATCGTTAGTCCCCGAGATTATTTTAAAAACTCAATTTAGAACGTTTTTAGAAGGTTTATCACCCCTTTTAAATTTTGTGTTTTATAGCAAATGTTCTTAGAGATCATTTATTATTATAAGTAATTAACATGCCAAATTTCATATTTCGAAGCCATTCAGTAACACAAAAATCGCATTATTAAAACATTTTCAACTCTTGCATCCCCAATTTTTTACTGTGCATTGTCATAACATATAGCCTATGTTTGGTTCGAGGACAGTAATGATACCATAATTTTGACATCATTACTTTTGAAATCGGTTCGGTAGCTCCGGAAATTACCCCTTATAACTAAACAAACTTTACATCTTTATAATATTGGAGGTAAAGTTAAAAGTAACAATTTAGATATGGGCCAAATGATTTAGAAATGAAAGAATGAAAATTTGCGGAGACAACACGAAACCACAAGGGGCTACCATCGGAGGGACCCGGTTTGTCGTCAAATGTCACCAAGTTGAACTTGGCGATTTCATCATTTGGTTTGAACTTGGGTATAAATCGCCAAATCTGAAACCAAAATTACTCACCAGGTTACGCCAACATCGCAAGAAGGCTTACAATTCGCCATTTAGAAAGTTTTTAGGACGCTTTTCGCACATTTTTAAATTTCAGATTTTTAAGGAAATGTTGTTAGATATTGTTTGTATCTCATATGTAACTACCATGCTAATTGTTCTTCTTCTAAGAATCTCAGTAACGCAAAAATTGAACTTTTAGAGTATTTTTTGCTCCTACATCCCGTTTGGGGTAGTGACCCCGCATAAGATGTAGCTTATATTGGAGCAAGGATTGTCACCATTATTTTGACATCATTTTTTTAGTCGGTTCGTTACTTCGAGATATTGTTTAAAAACCACTATTTAGAACGTTTTTAGAATTTTAAATTTTGTATTTTTTACAAATGTTCTTAGTGATCATTTATATCTTATAAGTAATTAATACACCAAATTTCATGTTTCTAGGCCCTTCAGTAATACAAAAATCACATTTTTAAACAGTTTTTTCCTCTTGCACTCCCTTTGGATTACTGGCATCGACTCAACATCAGTAGCGGCTCGTCAGGGAGTGCTGCATCAGACTTTTCACACCAATAAAATTTAACAGAATCATTCATATTATTTATTCGACAAATTTTGTTGATTATATAAAACTGAAATTGTCATACAATTTTACTGGTGTGAATAACCTGATGCAGCACCCCATGACGAGCTGCTACTGCTCAACATATAGGCGAACACCATCATTTTGGTATCTTTACTTTTGAAATCGGTTTGGTAGTTTCGCCTATAAATAAATAAATTTTATCTCTTTATAATATAGGTATAGATTATTAAAATCTTTAAAGAGATGAAATTATAAAATCTCCTATCATTATAAAATCCTTCTATGTCGTTGATGAATTAATTACATTTTCTTTTATATGAAAGTTAAAAGTTTCTCAGCTCACTTTTGCTACACGTATAATTAATTGATAATTACGTATATCAATAAACACGTGTAACTAATTAATAATTATGTATATTTATGTACACATGAATTACTTTAAAAATGAATTTCGATATTTTCATTTTCGTTTCCTTTTTCATTTTCGTCCGAAAATAGGTATATTACTGAAATTTGGTTTCATTTTCTTTTTTGGTCTTAAAAATCTTTTTCAGTCGATCTTTAGTTAAAATAATAATGTTATTGAAACGTTATACACATTCAAATCAGTGATTCTAATCTTCAGTATGACACACATGGCTCATTTCTAATCTTAGGATGTTGCAAACATGCATTTCTCCTTTATGATTAATATTTACAAGGAGTTTCTAAGGATAAATCATATGCGGAAGTTTGGAGTTTATATTATTGTAGCTTCGAAATACTGAAAGGAAATTACATGCATTTAAAGCTTTAGAAAATGAAACTTTATAACTTCAGCAAAGATGATTGAATTTCGATTCCAACCTTACATAAATGATTTCTAATATATTTCAAGAGATCTTGCTTATACTATATACAGCGATAACGTATAAACATAACATTTTCTTCAGTTACTATTAAAATTTCTGTAATATTTATTTATCAAAGCATTTTAAACAAATAAACAGGGACTGTACGATAAAATAAAATTAAAATAAATTAAAATGATTAAAACTTTTACTAAATAACAACAAATAACACTGTAAAAACAATCTTTAATTTTTACAGAAAAAAATAGTGTTTTTACTGAAAAAAGATTGTATTTTTTTTACAGAAAAAAGTTTTAATGAAAATTTTAAGCTAAACAGATAATTAAACAAAACGATAATTAAAGATAGATGATTTAATTATCAGTTTTCCACTGATGCGGCGCCAAAATTGGCAGTTTTCTCTTTCAATTTGAGAGGGTTTCTTTTTCAGTATATTAACCAATATGATAGCTTTAACTAATCAGAAACAGTCCAAATAATAGTATAACACTTATTTTGTCCATGTCAGATGGCTGCATTTGGCGAAAATTTTGAATTTGTTCCTCAGAAACAAAACAAAAAAATTGATCAAGCTATTAAGGCAAAATTTACTTTTATTATTTTTACTGAATACTTAAAAATATTAGCATAGAGGAAGTTGCAGAATGTTAAACAGATGAAATTAATTAATTTAAGCCTCTTTAATTGCAAAATATAGCAATATAATATATAAAACCCCCAATTGTGTATAGAAGGAACACGCCAAAAAATATAAAATTTTAGCTGAAAATTTGAATTTTTTTAAAGTACTACCTCTGACAATAAAGTTCGGTGAATGAATTCAGAACGACCGATCTGGCAACACTGGGGAAACAAAATGCTGCACCTGCATAGAGGCAGATGTTGACCATCTTCCCCCACGGTTGTTAAGTTGAGCGTCGTTTATGTTCTGTGTAAGACGTGTTTTACTAAGTGTTTGTTCAATGTGTTGGTTCTTAACTGAAAACAGGAAAATGAACGAACAAAAGATCAGTTTAAAGTTTTGTTTTAAGCTTTGCAAGACACCGAAAGAACTTCATGAGGGATGGTGCAAACTGAACATCCACCATACTCGCCAGATATCAATCCTCCAGATTTCTTCCTATTTTCATTACTCAAATTCTCTTTGAAAGAGGTTTGACCATATTGCTCACATCCAACGAAACATGACGAAGCTTTTGAACTCCGTCCCAAAAGAAGGCTTCCTTCGAATTTCCCAGGGCATCTATAATAGATCTCAGCGGTGCATAGTTATGGGAGATAACTATTTCGAAGGGTGGTATGGTAACTTTCGTTAATATTTCATCTACATTAATGTTGCAGGACTATTCACCGAACTTTATTGTCAGAGGTAGTATTTTCCCACTATTAAACCGATACATAGATTTCAAATATTTTTTTTTTCATAAAAAAAAGTGCAAGAATGATTAAATTTTTATTCATAATTATTTTTTTTTCGTTCAAATTTAATATTCATATTGATTGAATCTTGTTTTAATGCGTAATTTATAATTTATATTAGTGTAGATAATAACTTGTAATTTTTATAGTAGTTACATATATATATATATAACATATGATATTGATAAAATTATATGAAATTATTATAAAAACTAGCAGAGGCAAAATATTATATAGTTCTATGAAATAAATTGCAAAAAATTCAAATTAAAAGAATAGACACATATTAAAACTTATATTGTAAATTGCGTCATCAGGGATAAATAATTTACAAATATAAACAAAAAACAGTCGACTTATATTGAAGTACACAGTTTAAAACATAATACATGTATGTGACGATTTAAGGAGAACTCGAATCATTTCCACTGGTTAAAAAGAAACACACAGTCATGGCAAGCGAGGGAAAAAACAAAATAAATAAATAAATGTAGAAGATCCAATAATTAGTCATGGGCTGCTGTAAATTCATTTATTAAATTCGTAATAATGAGGAAGGGAAAAGCTCCTTTTGCAAAAATTCCATCATTATTTCAGCGAGCCGTCCTCATCCAAGAAGCAACCCAAGAATCTTCTTTTCTCATCTCGAGACTTCCACCTTTTTAAACTAAAAAGAAAGTTCTGGAACATTCGGTAACCTCAAACCATCATTCTTTTATGTAAACAGAATTCTTGTCCAGCTACAAGATTATCTTCCACAAACGATAAATTTATTTAAAAAAAAATATTATTTAACCAATTTATAATTGAATTGGGATTTTTTAGGCAGACGACTTTGATAAATGATTAATTTTAAGAGAAAAAGAAAAGAAATGAATTTATTAATATGCACACTATCGAAGGTTGACGGCGGAAAAATAAATAAATAGATAAAATAAAATAATGATATTTTTTGAAAGGTATGGTTTTGGAATAAATTTAATAAGACTTTCTTAAAAAGGGTTGATAAAAACATAGAAGAAATCAGTTTTATTTGGAATATTAAGAAATAAAGTTTTAATTAAGAATATTTTTAATTTAGAGCCATCTTTTTTTAAATTTACGCATACTGGAATAATGTTTTTTAAGGCAAATTAAGAATTTATATCGTCTGCATACAGATTAACAGATTAGATCTAGAAACAAGATTTTAATTTAATAATTTGAAGTAAGTACGGAAAATTAAGATAGTATAAGGTTAGTTTTGACGAAAAAATTTTAAATTTGTAATATGTATATATATTCAAAAATTGTACTATAATGCACAAAAATTACTTAACTGAAACAAAGCTAAAATAAAAATAAATAAACTGAACAAAATGACAACAATTTGATTTGAAAATGAACCCGACAACCCTTAATCCAATACACATATATACGTTTCCCTTTACGGATCTTCCATTTTCCTAAATTCCTTAACTAGTCGTTAGGGGCCACCGAAATACTTACTCATCGTAGATCCACAGCGTAGCTTGGTGGTCCTTTAATTACAAAACTACTGTAGCTTTCGCTCCAGCTAATTTTCCACATTATCTTCTAATAATTCACATGCACTTTTAATGATATAAATTCATACATTAATTTCACAATTTAATATATATTGTGTGATGGATTCAATAGCAATTTATTCATCATTGTCCCATCACCTAGTATTTTCTAATTGCCGGCTGGTAATGTCCCCTAACATGGTTTATTAATGAGAAATTGCCAAGCTAGAAATTGGGCCAGAGTAGCCTAATGGGTAAAGCAGCGACACGGTACGCCGCGGACTGAAGATCGCGTCTTATATCCTTCTAATTTTTCTCTCTTGTTGAATTATTTCATTAATTCTATTTAATAATGTATTTATATTTGTACCTTTAATAAAAAATAATTTAGGCGTTAGTTTGTCAGCTTGAACCCTGTTAATAATTTGCATCAAAATGCCAGGATCAGTTAAACATAGATTTTGTTTCGGCTTTTGAAGTAATTTTAATGCTATGAAATATGATTTTTATTCAGAATGATTATGATTCAGAAATTATTTAAAAAAAAATACATATTTAAAATAAATACGCAAATAAAGTTTAAAATGTATAACGAATAACATACTATTTATCATTGATAATGTTACTGAAATGTAAATTTCACGACATAATAATAAAAAAAAGTTTCCAAATAAATGTAAACTTTCTAATGTTTCTGTTTCTTAACATACTTAGTATTCATAAATCACTTTAAGCGATAAATAAAAATAGATGTACAACTTCAAACTTTAGATACCATTAATGTCGGTAATATATCTGGATTGGAATTTAAATATAATAGCTGAGAATCATCTCATGCTTTCTATTTGAAATAATTTAATGCTTTTTAATTAAACTGCATTGTCACAAAGCTCTGGTTGCAAGCTCATAATGAAATACATTAAATTTATTACTATTTTATTCGTTTGTGTTTCAAATGTATACTTTCCTTTACTTAAATTTAAGTAAACGCTTATGTTTTAATTTATTTTCAAATCACTTTTATGAAGACGAAACGACGGGGCAATAATATAATTTTCAGTTAAAGTTTCTATTATAAATTATTAGAGTTTTCAATTTTAATAATCCTTATGATAGTATGCTTGAATCTATTAAATTAATTTAAATATAAATTTAGTTATGAGCCTTGAAACAGATTTAAGACTAAAAAACGCCGCTTCTGTTTTAAGCAAGAAATAGATAAAATCAGTCGTTCAATCTCTTTGAAATTTAGATGTACTTATTTCAATAATTTATCATTTATACTATATTTATTTTTAAACTTTAGATACATTAATATGTCTGGGGTTGCATGTACCAGTAACATTCCAAAAGTAAGATTTTTCTTTTTTTTCCCCACGGAATTTTATTGGGAAAAACAAATACATCATGACATCAAGAATTACTTTAGACGTTACACTATTTTTCGACATTGTTTTTATGTATTTGAATGCATGAAAGGAACTTGTTAGAATAGAAAACCAAGTCTATAGAGCATAGTATCCCTATCGGTCCCCTTTAATGAGGTCTCTAAAACAAATCAGTTTTCAGCCAGAGCTAAATCCGCCAGAAATGGAGACATTGTTCGGTATTTCCATTATTTTTACTTGTAAAGTTTCAGTCTCCGGCTAGCCCTTTCAGGGATATCCCAAACGCGAGTACAGGGCAGGGTCTAGCTAAGATTTTCCAGAAGTTGTCAATCCCCTCCAGAAAACAAATTTCCTATGCTGGCATCAATAGGGGGTGGGAACTTCTGGGTGAAAGCTTCCTCGCGTTATTCTGCGAAAATGAAGCTCTGCTCACGGCAGGTGACGGAGAATGGAAACATGGAATGACAGAAACGTTCCCTCGGTTGTATGAGAGAGTTATGTTAAGTCATCATATATGTTTGAGACATTTCTTGTAACTTGAAATCAATTTGAAGAAACCACTCTGGTAAAATTCCATGCCCTTCAATACAAGGAATTTTCTCAAAACCTGCATCACCCCAGCATTGTTTTGGAAATGGTACTCTCACCAAACTCAGGTCCACCATTCGACGAAAAAAACAAGAGCTCTTAAGTTAAAGTTTCTTCCTCTTAATCGACAACGCAAAACCATGCACAGCAAGGTAAACATCTTGTGTAAACAAGATGAGGTTTGTCACTCCGGATGCGAGAGATTGGATTATTCAGCCTACAGTCCCGTTCTTGAGATTTAGGACGTTCATTTGTTCACTGAAATCCTCACTCTCGAAACGTGACTTCCAAAACACTGTTGATGTAGTTTTTCGCATCACAAGGCGCCGAGTTTTTTCAGAGTGGTTTCTTCAAAATTGATTACATGCTACGACATGCTTCTCATTGTCGGTGGCAACTATGTCGAAAAATAATTCAGGACATATAATTCCTGATGAAAATATGTTGTATTTTTTCTTTTATAGAAATTTTCTTCACTGCAGTTTCAGCAAATCTCCCTGCTGTTCGTAAGATTGGCTTTCTTTGAGAACTTCCATGAATGGTAACCACCTCAATTTTTTACATTTATTTTAAACCACGCAACCAAAATTATTTAGGCTTTGTGTTTAAAATATCCAGTCGAACTTCGTTAACGTGAACGCTCATGGGGATTTTTTTTTTCTTTTTTCTGACCGTCTAAAAAGTAATTTGTGTTAACAACACTTTAAAAAAATTATATATTCAATATAACAAAAATAAATATACATATGTCTCTTTAAGCTCTATTGTGTTGCTGGTAAGATAGATCTGTCAAGAGTAGAGACCTAAATGTGAGATATCTCACGTAGGTATTTTCAAAGGCAACTGGAATGATATTAAATTGCCTTTTTCGATTTTTTTGCCAATAGCGCCAATTGGAACAGGATATGGAACTTTTCCTTAAATCATCACCATCATATTAGCATTCTTATAGTTCAATTAACGTACGTAAAACAGCGTTGTAAAAGCAATTTTATTGAACGTTACTTATATTTTTTAACCTTTCAGTGCGATAATTAAAATATAATTATGTTTTTTTAAAAGAAGAATTGAACTAACAATTTTGCAATCGCTAGTCCGCGGCTGTGGGAACTAAAAATATTTCCCTTCAAAGAATAATACACTTTCAATAATTGAGAGTTCGAAAAAAAACTGCAAGGGAAAGTTCGGATGCTTTCTTCATTCGTGCTGTGAGCAGTATACCAGAAGGCGCCGCACAGGCAAATACCTCATTAAGTTCACGGATGAAAATCTAGGATCCGTTAAATCTCCATTCGCTTATTAAAACGCAAATGGTCTGACACTCATATCTTAGTGGAAAACACAGGAAAGTCCGATTTTAACGATTGGCTCATAAGTATACCGTTATGTTTTCCTGCTTCTAATCCTAAACATTTTCATACTTTTAGGTGCAGAAAAGCACAATGGCAAACCCACGAGTCAATCGCTAAAATCGGTTTTTTAGGTGTCTTTCATGAAGATATGATTTGGCAGACCCAATGAGTGTTAATATGAGAATCAAGATTTACCTTTTCCTAGTTCCATAAACTTAATGAGCACTGTAAAATAAAAAAAACAAACAAACAAGTAAAAAACGGACGATTTTACAGATATTGTACTAATAATTGGGAAGCCAGAATAATTCACATTTTTTAACGGAAAAATTCTTGTAAATTCCAGGAAAATTTAGTTTTTTTCCTGGAATTTCTAGGAATTTTTCCGTTAAAAAAATAGTTTATTGTAATGGCGTCCCGATTACCAGTACAATCTCTGTAAAATCGTCCGTTTTTATTATAGTGAGGTGATTGTTTATCTTGCCACCTCCCGATCTATACACTTTTAAAACTGTACCTCTTATATAAAAGGCTCAAGCATATCGTGCCTTCTGTTATTTTGATATGAGAGGCACATAGAAAAAGTGCCTCTGATTTTCCAGAAAAACTTGAAGTCACGACAAAATAAGAGTCACCGATACGAAAGCGTCAGAGGCACTAAGTTCGATTTGTGCCTTTAAAAATTGTCAGAGGCACAAAGTTCCATTTGTGTACCTTTGAAAATTCCCTGTCAAAGTGATAAGCGGCACGGTGTCAAATACGCATGCACACTTTTAACAGTGTGCCTCTTAATTTCAAGGGCACCATGTGCCTTTTAATAATCAGAGCTAAAAAAATTCCGAATGTACCTCTTATATCAAAGGCACAGTTTTAAGAGTGTAGGAGATATTTCAACGGAGGATCCTTTTCAATTCGAGGACTATTAAAAGGACTAAAATCATAGTTAAAAATTAAGAATTTGACGGGAAAACTGGCACAGTTTGTGTTAAATAATAATTCACTTTAAGATTGTTCTTACTAAAAGTAATTCGCATCAAGCATAGTCGTATTAACTAGGTTTAAAGATGTTAAGAACGTGTATTAAGGATTATTATTTCAATAATTTAGCATTTACTACCATAAGAAATACTTTAGACTGCGTTAATATTTATAATATTTCCGGATAACATTTCCACAACGCTTTCAAATATCACATCTGGCTTCTTATTTGAAATATTTCATTGTGTTTGAAATAAACTTCATTTACACAAAATCTAGGCTTCAGACTATTAAAATATGTATGTATTCATTACTGTCTTATGCCTCTTCCTTTCCAAATCTAAGCTTTTTTTTCCATAAATTCGAGAAAAGCGTTTGTACTTTAATCGATTTTCAAATGCATTCTTCGAAAACGATACAACGATGTCCTAAAATTAAATTAAATCTTTCAATCAAAAATGTTAAATTATTATTTCGAAAGATCTTTATGATAACATAAACGAAGATGTTGAACTCGGGTAATCATAAATTTGTTAAAATTTTGGAATACTTTAAAGCGGAAAAATATGGTTTCGTTAAGGTTTTAAAAAGGTACTTAGAAATAAACAGTTAATAATACTTAAAATGTAAAATCCTTTGATGAAAGATGTATAAAGAATACGCGATGTTTTTTTTTTTATAGTGACATATAAGAAACTTGCTATCGTATAGAATATTACAATAAAAAGAGGTAGATAGCGATATGCAAATTATTCTAATGGAAAATGCTATTATCTTATCAAATCGTATAAAAATATTTTTAGAAACATTTGTACATTTTTCTCACATATTTAAGAACAATAGAACATTTTATACAAAATAATAACGAAAACCAAGTTTTATATCAACAATGTTGTTTTATATCAACAATTAGTGCTTATAGGCACTAAATTAACATTAAATAACCCTTTTAAAAATGAGATTTAAATTTTCGCTAATATTAACATCTGTAATATTTCCATATTAATATTCCAGCACAGATAACAAGAACAACATAAAAAATACCATCTATAATATTTCTATATTAATATTTTAATGCAATAAAAAATCTAAACTCTGTGCCATTACAATCCACTAGGAATCAGTGCCGACAGTGGCCATCCCTGTTTTTCTAGAAATTGGGCCCGGAGGCGCTATGCAGCCATGTGTCCCTACCAGGTGGCGAGCCTAACGCAAGACCCTCGAAGTTTAGTTCCCAAGATACAATCGACTCTCGTTAATTCGAAATCGGATAATTCGAACTAAACGTGAAGTCTCGAAATTTTCAATGGTAGAATAACGTTAAAAACTTTCATTAATTCGAACTCATTTTCTCTTGACTTCGTTTAATTCGAACTAACGAGAATTGCGATTTTTCTTTTTTCTTTTCTTTTTCACGGATTTCAGATCATTTGAATAACTTTCTTTCTTTGATTTTTGTGAAATTTGTTCCGAACGCGTATACATATAATCCAATGCATCTGATAACCGCTTTCTTTGTGCCCCGTCTGTCCATCAGTGACACCTCAAATTTTTCTTCCATTGTGCTTGTTTCTAATCATTTAATTAGTTTATATATATATATATATTCTAATTTATTATTAAGTAATATTCTAATGATAACAGACGAAATAAATTAAAAAACACTGTAACATTAATGCCTTTGTAATATTAAGAATGTTTTTCTTTCATATTTTCCATAATTCGAACTTCGGATAATTCGAATATTTCTTGTGGTCCCGACGAGTTCAAATTAACGAAAGCCGACTGTAGTTTGTTACTCATTTTATCAACCCCGAAAGAATGAAAGGCTGAGTGGACCGTTCTCAAGCGGAAGTAGAAATCCCGGTCAAATACACTGACTACTACGCCAGTGGGCTTCAACACATATAACGAAGAAAATTTCCTACTTCCTAATTGAAATATTTTATCACCTTTTCATTAAAATTCATTACGACAAAAACCGAACTATAAAGTCCTATACTGTAAAAAAAAATTCACGAGGTTGCTAAAATTTTTTTTGGTAAATTTGTATTCAACAGAATTTTTTATTAACCATTCCAACTTTTTTTTTTTTTGCAAGTGAAACAAACCTTTCTTTTGTAAACTGAACAAAAGAAATTTTGTATAACTAACTTAAAGCTTTTCAGTATGAGCCAGCCAGCAAATTTTAGTAACAGCTCCAAAATTATTTTTAGTAACCATTACTCATGGATTCTTAGTAACTAGTCCAAACGCAATTTTTGCAGCGGTAGATTTCCGGCAACGCCTAAATAGATGGCAGCATCAAACATTGCCACCTGCGCAATTTTGATTTCATAACTCCTTTACTTAACGAATACTGACACTGCATACACTCGGTACGTCTTTGATAGTGTCGAGCTTTGAACCCAAGGCCTTTCAGTCTGGAGCTCTCTGCTATGACCACTAGGTTATCACGGCCACACCATGCGAGTTTTAGTAATAGCTTTTAAAAATATAAAACAATTAACTCTATTCATTGCTAGCTTTTTTCTAGTAACTCTTAGAGATTTTCTTGTAACTGAGTAAGATTACTAAATTTTTTTTAGTAATTACAAGGATCACTAAATTTTTTTAATTGATAGACCCTTTTTTTTACAGTGTAATACTGTAAAAAACCATAGTACCATAAACGAAGCCTCTCCAGCCTTTCAGAAATCAGGATCGCACCTCAGCTAGTGGTAAAAATTGAAGGGCACTATTAAGGGTGTCCTACCAGTAGCCGACAGGTTCTACTCTCGTATCAGGTAGACGGGGAAATTCTGGGTTCGAACCCAATCGTGCCCGTTGGCATAATTGCTCGGAATTCTCCTTGGTTTTCTTAGATTCCTGGATATTCTTGCGTAAATACGGGCTAGATTGCCTTAGAAGATGCCCACGGACGACATCCCGTCTCGGGCCTGTATCAATCGTGCATATAAATGGCCGTCATAAAACAGCTCCATTAGAAACGTGACTGTGATCTTATTTCGATAGTTTTAGCAATACATGCACAGTAAAAAAAAAAAAAAACTGTAATGTTACTAACGTTTTCTTAGGACAAATGGAGACAGCTCGTACTAAAAGTTATTTGCGTCAAGAGTGTTCGTGTTAACGAGATTCGACTGTGTTAAAGATTTTTATTTGAATAATTTAACATTTGCTACATTAAGAAGTAGCTTGAAACTTTATATATCGTTAAAACCCATAATATTTCTGGATAACATTTCAATAAAGCTTTCAGCTATCACATCGGGTTTCTTATTTGAAATATTTCATGGTCTTTGAAATAAACGTCACTTATACAAAGTCTAGACTAGAGACTACTAAAATATGTATATGTATTCATTACTCTCTTAAGCCTTTTCTTTACCAAATCTAAGATTTCCTTTCAATAAATCCGATAAAATCGTTTCTACTATAATCGATTTTCAAATACATTCTTCGAAAATGATATCTTGGTAGAAAACACCGGAAAACCCGATTTTAGTGGTTGACTCATAGGTTTCCCATTATGTTTTCCAGCTTCCAATCCTCTGTGTTTTCAAACTTTTGGGTGCAGGAAAGCATAATGGTAAGCCTATACAAGTCAATTGCTAGAATCGATTTTTTAGATATATTCCACGAAGGTAAGATTTTGCAGAATGATAATATGCGAAACTAGATTTAACTAACCCTAGATGCACTGCTAAAAATATCTGAAATTCACGGATATATTTTTCTTGAATTTCACAGAAAAAGTACCTTTTCACAACTAAAGAGAATTTTCCGTTAAAAATCTGAAAGCTGCACCATATTTCATGAAAATAACGAAACGGATGGAGTAGAAAGAAAAAACGGAAACATTCCGTTATCTCCGGATCTCCGTGGCCGAGTGTCGAAGCACCACGCCACTAAACACCTGAGAGCGTAGATTGTGGGTTCGAATCCCACTAACGCCATGAAATAATGAAAACATAAAAAGTCCCTTTTAATTACAATTTTTCTGTTCATTTTTCATTATTTCTTATTAAAAAAATCTTTTAACTAATTACCCCCCAACCAACAAACAAACAAATAAATAAATAAATTGTGTGTGACAATTTCAAAAAGATGTCTATTATATATTTTTTTTTCATACATTTATTCATTCATTCAAAAATAAATAGATAAATAAATAAAAATAAAATAAAATAAAATAAAAAAATAGTGATTTTAAAAAGGGATTTTTTTAAAATTTAAACTAGTTAAAAAATTAAAATTGATTTAAAAAATAATAAGTATTATGCATCGGTCTAAAATAAAATAAAATAAACCGCTTACGAATATTCAAATGAATATATTTGAAAGTAAATCTTTGAAAAGCCCAAAAGATTTTCCCACTTTCTCATAAAATATATACTTTGTACCAAGGCTACCTTATCATAATAACAGGCTTGTCATTCAGGAGAAAGTCTATGGGTGAAAATGTCCCTATAGTTGCCAACGTATTACATGACTTTGTCTCATAAGTAACGCCACATGGTGATTACTACTGGTAATATTCAATGCACAAATGCATAGGGAAAGATGGAAAATATTTCAGTTTCTCTCATTAGATGGCGCTAACAACGGGAAAATCATGTGGTTTCTGACCACGTGTACTGAGGACAAAGGGAACTTGGCGAATGACAAGCCGGTTATTATGATAAGGTAGCCTTGCTTTGTACAAGTTGGTCCAAATGCTTTGGCTCAGTCAGTAAGGACTTATTCCGCTATCAAAAGATCTTGAGATCGGTCCTAAGGGCGGCTTGAAGTATGTTATTCAAAAATAAGTAAAACAAAATAAAAGTAGCAGCTCAGAATGTTCGAATTCTTTTACGTTTGTTCGGTTCGTTAATTTTAAAATTTAAATTAAATTATTATCATTAAAAATCAAACCTTTTAACGGAAAGTTACCATTTCTTCAAACAGAGTTTCCCCTTCTTTTGTTTTTCAAAACGAAAAATCTGCTAACGAAACTGTAAATGTCTGGCAACTTTGCTACCAGTAGTTTTACCGTGAATTCACAGATTTTTTTAAAAAAGTGTATTTATTTGTGATTTCGTTGAGGTGATTACCTCTGTTGCCGCCTCCCGTTCTATAGGAGATATTTCAACGGCCAATCCTTTTCAGTTTGGGATAAACAATACTTCAAATTAGCGTATTCGTGTTAAAATGACTAAAACTACAGTAAATGCCTTATAATTTGATGAGACAAATGAAGACAGTTAAAAGTAATTTGCTTCAAGCGTCTTCGTGTTAAGGCTCCTGTCCCTGCGAGCTAATGTTAGTCCTATATGGAGGTTATTTTTTAATAACTCGTTTACATTTTAACATTTATAAATGTATGTATATATGTGCATATACCGTGTGTCCCAAAAATGACAGATGGATTTTAAAATTCAATAACTTGCAAACGGTGACAGCTATTTAAAAATTTTTTTGCAGCAGGGTTATGTACAATGTCACGAGTTATTTACCGTAATTTTTTTATTTTAGTTCGCATATCAAACAATAGGTGGCGCTGACGGCAATTGAAGGCCAGATCGACGCTTCACTCAGCACTGTTCACCTGGCCTTCAATCGCCGTCAGCGCCACCTATTGTTTGATATGCGAGCTAAAATAAAAAATTACGGTAAAAAAAACTCCTGACATTATACATAATTCTCCTGCAAAATTTTTTTTAATAGCTGTCACCGTTTGCAAGTTATTGAATTTTAAAATCCATCAGTCATTTTTGGGACACCCGGTATATAAGGTATTTGTACCCTATATGGACAGGGCTCTCAATATGGACACCCCTAATATTTTTAAAGGTAATAATTTTAATCTAGAGATGGCTCAACATTTTCGCGAAGAAAAGTAGTTGAAAAGATAATTAAGGCTAGAAAGTATAAAAAAACGCGCTGTTCGCCATTTAGAGGAAACCTGTAGTTTCGAGATGTGCTGATCTTAATTACGTGTAAGCTTAAATTCTTATTAGATATGGTAAAATTATATTAAATGTTGAAAAGTGGAGTATTTTAGAAAGCTAATAAAACATATTTTCGATTGCTATTGCATATTTTACTTAAAAATATTTTCCTTATTCATTTGTTACTAGATTTATTAAAACTACGCCCGGTTCCCAGTATGGACAGCTTATGTCCCCATCGACTACAGCTGTAAGAAAGAAGAAAATTCAACGTTGCCAAGCAATAAATTGAAAAGGCATCAAAGTGGTAAAATCTTTGTTCTACAAGATGCCATTTGAACATTCCCCCCAAAACCTTCCTCCAAAAAACCCTTGCAGAAAAATAAAATGAAGCGCCCCCCACCCCCGCCAGTACGATATCTGTTGGCGAAATCGTGGGCACCACTGGTATGACTTCCTCAACAAAGGAGAGCTGGTACTGCTTTTTTTGCAGTATTGCTGCTTTTTCAAACATGCGGCCATGCATCACATGTGGCAGATATGTTCATGGGGATTATGTGGGACTTACTGCCCATGGTGAAAATGTTTCTATTTGTCCATGCCGTGAGGACTGAGTAATAACAGATGTAAATTCTCAGACAGATGCTATAAAGCTAAGCAAAACCAACAATATTATTTCATAATATTAGTAACTAAGGGGCTTTGCATGGGTCTTCGAAGGGTAAAAACCGAGAATGATCCTTCCCTTTCGAAAATGCATGTTCTGAAGATATTTACTGTCCTCCTCCTCCTCCGAATACCTTAAGATACATTTTTTTTATTCCCTCTCCTCTAAAATCCCTTGGAAAAGTGGTTCTTCCATACACACTGTGTAGAAAGTCAATAAGGAAACACCTGTCCATAATAGGGACAGGTAGTTCCTTATATGGACACTTTTAAACATTTTTTGTTTTTATCATATAAAGTAACCCAGAATAATTATAAGGTCGCTAATTTTAATAATGATAGTCATTAGTCCAAGGATAGTGGACACACATTTTTGGAGTCCTCTGACTTGTACATGGGGATGAAAAAAATACATTTTCCTTAAGGTGTCCATATAGGGTACACTATATATATATTGCATTGGATAGCTCAGGTCAATCTACACATCATTCCTGTTTTACTTTTTAGAATTTGGTTGTAGATATTTTTTTAAACGACATTTTCATTTTCAGAACCTGTTTTGAAAGTGAAACTAACTTTATAAAAAAATATCTGCAACGAAAATCGAAAAAGTGAAAAAAGAGCCATGTGGAAAGGGACCTCAGCTATCCAATTTAAAGAAAAAATATTTTAAAATGTCGAAATGCAAACGACTTATTAGAAAAAAACCCCTTCTCATAGAAAAAATATTAATTCGCGAGAGTCTTCAATAGCAGGGACAGGAGCCTTAACGAGATTCGATTGTATTAAGGATTCTTATTTCAATAATTTTGCATTTGCAACTTTAAGAAGTTCCTTGAAACTTTAAATAACCTTAATACCAGTAATATTTCTGGATAACGTTTCAACAAAGTTTTCAAATATCACATCTGGCTTCTTATTTGAAATATTTCATCGTCTTTTAAATAAACGTCATTTATACAAAGCCTAGACTTCAGACTACTAAAATATGTATGTATTCATTACTGTCTTATGACTTTTCCTTTCCAAATCTAAGCTTTCCTTTCCATAAATTCGAGAAAAGTGTTTGTACTTTAATCGATTTTCAAATGCACTCTTCGAAAGTGATCCAATGCTATCCTAAAATTAAATTAAATCTTTCAGTCAAAAATGTTAAATTATTATTTCGAAAGATTCTTATGATAATATGGATGAAAATATTGAACTGAGATAATCGTAAATTTTGTTAAAATTGTGAAATACTTTAATGTGAATAAATATGGTTTCGATTAAGGTTTTAAGAAGGTACTTAGAAATAAACAGTCAATAATATTTAAAACGTAAAATTCTTTGAATAAAGGTATATAAAGAATGCGTAGAAAAAAAATTGGTAGTGACATATAAGAATCTTGTTATTTTATAGAATATTACAATAATAAGAGGTAAATGACGACATTGCAAATTATTCTAATGGAGGGTGCTATTATTTTATAAATCATATAAAAATATTTATAAAAATATTTGCGCATTTTTCTCACATATTTAAGTACCAATTGACATTTTATACTAAATATTAACGAAAAACCAAGTTTTGTATCAATAATTTAGTGCTTACTCTTCAGAAAATCAGCTTTAAGTTTTGGCGAAAATTAACATCTGTAATATTTCCATATTAATATTTCGACACAGATAAGAAGAACAAACATTAACATCTGTACTATGGAGAATTTGAAAGGACTGGAATTTTTAACAGAGAGAAGCAATAACAATTTTTTCTCACTATTTTTTTCTTTTTTTATAATTTTCTTTTCTACCATTTTGCTAACAGTTTCATCTTCTGCATTTGCTAATTTCAGCTGACGCCACCAGTCATATTCTTTGCAAACTCTACCCTTTACCTTTCAGTTCATTTTTGACCTTGCCCCCTTGCGGACACGCGTTTACTTCAACTAAGGACGACCTGTTAATATTTATAGTAAATATATATTACAAATTAAAAAATTTTTCGCCAAAACTAACCTTTATACTATCTTAATTTTCTTATAATAATGTTCCGTACTTACTTCAAATTATTAAATTAAAACCTTGTTTCTAAATGTAATCTGTTAATCTTTATGCAGACGATATAAATTCTTAATTTGCCTTAAAAAACATTATTCCAGTATGCGTAAACTTAAAAAGATGGCTCTAAATTAAAAATATTCTTAATTAAACTTTATTTCTTAATATTCCAAATAATACTAATTTCTTCTATGTTTTTATCAACCCTTTTTAAGACAGTCTTATTAAATTTATTCCAAACCCATACCTTTCAAAAAATATCATTATTTTATTTTATCTATTTATTTATTTTTTCGCCGTCAACCGTTGATGTGTGCATATTAATAAATTCATTTATTTTCTTTTTCTCTTAAAATTAATCATTTGTAAAAATCGTCTGCCTAAGAAATTCTGAGTCAATTGGTTAAATAATATTTTTAAAAAAAATAAATTTATCGTCTGTGGAAAATAGTCTCGTAGCTGGACAAAAATTCTGTTTACATAAAAGAATGATGGTTTGAGGTTACAGAATGTTCCAGAATTTTCTTTTTAGATTTAAAAGGGGAAGCCTCGAGTTGAGAAAAAAGAAGATTCTTGGGTCTTTCTTAGATGAGTACGGCTGGTTTAAGTAAATGATGGAATATTTTTTTTTGGATATTTCGGTTAGAGATAGTTTGAAAAAGGAGCTTTTCCCGTTCTCATGATTACGGATTAAATAAATGAACTTACAACAGCAATTGAGTAATTATTGGATTTTCTACATTTATTTATTTATTTTGTTTTTTCCCTCGCTTGCCATGACTGTGTGTTTTTTTTTTTTTAACCAGTGAAATAATTCGAGTTTCTCCTTAAATCGTCACATACATTATTGTTTTTATTTTATGGTGATTCTTTACAAAGTTTTATTATTTTGATTATTTATTATCCCATCTTATTATACCAAGAGTGAGGGATGTCGGGCTGGGAACCGTATTCAAACCTTAATGGTTGAGCATTAGAGTGTTTTCCAGTAATACGGATTCCAGAACCGGCTTTGACATTTTTCCTCTGTTGATTTATGCTTACTTAGCAATGTGACATTACTTAGCAATAGCATATATTTCTCTCACTTTTTTTATGTATAATTGTCTCTTCTAGCATTTTTTAACACTTTCGTCTTCTGCATTTGCTTCTTTAAGCTGTCACCACCAGCCATATTCTTTGCAAACTCTACTCTTTACCTTTCAGTTCATTTTTGACCTTGTCCCCTTACGGACACGCGTTTACTTTAGCTGAGGACGAGCTGTAAATATTTTTTAGTAAATATATTATTTTTTCCATTTTATGGTGATTCTTTACAAAGTTTTATTATTTTAATTATTTATTATCCCATCTTATTATACCAAGAGTGATAGATACCAGGTTGAGAACAGTACTCAAACCTTAATGGTAGACCATTGGAGCATTTTTCAAAAATGCGGGTTCCAGTGGACATTTTTCCTCTGTTGGTTTTTGCTTACTAAGCAATGTGAAAATTTACACGTATGTACTATTCAATGAATTCGGGCGTAGTTTCATTGCTAAAAATTAGTTTAATGCAAAAATTAGTAATAAAAAATTAAATTAGTATTAAAAAATTAGTTTATAGATATAAAGAAATATTTTAAGTTAAAATTTTATTAGTTTTCTTGAATATAAGTATTTAATTGCATTACAATATCAGGTATGACTTTTAAGTGTTTTATTAGGTCATGACTAATGCCTGTTATGTCAGAAGACAATTTCGGGTCTTCAAAAAAAACCCTCCTATTTGTATTACCGTCATTGGTATTGCCGAAATGTGCCTTTGGTATCTCTACCAATTAACCAGTTTCTTTGCAAAGTCTTTTCTTGATTTTTTTTTTCAGTTCAATTTATTTCTGTGCTTCACTCTTCTACTCTCCATATTTCTTAAATGGCAACTCATAAACCAAATGGAGAATGCTTTCAAAAAATGTAATTCTAGCGTGTAAAATTGAAAAACTAAACTTTATAGCTTCAGAATTAATTTTTTTTAATACAAATTTTGTAGAAGTCCTCAGAAGTTGTACCGCATATGTATACTTGTGGATTTTGTGCCAGTCGCATCATTGAAGATCTTGCCATCTGCTATTGTCATGATGAAGACATGACTGACTGAGAACCTGTTACCATTTAATTTAAACATTGGCGTTTAATGACATCGCAATTTTTTTTATAAAGTTAGTTACGGTTGGTTAATTTTTTCTTATAAAATTATGTTAGTTTTATTATAAAGTTAGGTAGGTAAAGTTAGGTTAGTTAGGTTTTTTATAAATTCGGTACTTACGTATTAACGCCACCACAGCAAAAGATGTGCTAATGCGCCAATAAAGAGCAATCTTGTTGTTTTCACGTGCACACAATCATCATTTGGATTCCTTGTTACTTTGTTGTTTGCTGATTTTTGACGCCATTTTTTAGTGCTACGAAAATGTGCATTTGGGATTTACCAAAAACAGAACAAGATGCAATTTTATTTTTTCAGGAGTGATGATACAGGAGTTAAATTCTATATCGGCCCATTTTCCTACGAAATCCAATTGACTATTTTGTTTTTAAATAAAGTGTTTTGATTTTAAATAAAATGTTTTGATTTTAAATAAAGTGTTTTATTTTATGATTTGTCTCAAAATTTTCAAGTGTAGTTTGGCGATACTTAAAAACCGCCAAATCTGTAGCTGCTGTGGCGTTAATACGAAAGTAGCGTTTCTTCATCCACAACATCAGTACTTTCTTTGACAAAACAAAATCTTATAAGACGGCGGCATATGACAGGTATCTCAAATGTTCCTTCAAGCCCAGAATAATTGTTTTTTTCTGAAATAAGTCTTCCTCTTATGTGCTTTTAACTATCTCTGCTTAATTTGCAATTTATTGTGTGTGAATTTTCATTTTAAACTCTCAGTTTGTTCTTCTGTGTAACCTTCACCCGATATTAGTTTTAAGAAATTCATTTTTTAAATAGGATAAATTAAAGATCTGCGTTCCCCCCAAACAAATATTTAAGGACACAATCCTTACTTCCGAGGCACTTTGTGAACCTACAATACAAATAATTCTTTTTGAATGCTATTTACGATGATTTTTTTTTTTGAGGGGGGGGGGGGAGTAAAACAGTTCAAAGCACCAAGACATACACATCCGCGTTTTTCAGCGGCAGTTTCTTTGATTTTTTATTACTCAAGGCTTCAAACTTTCGATTCAGCTAGACATTATAACAGGATATGACATGATAGTACAACAAACAATATATTAGATAAAATATCCTAGAAATAATCTTACTCTAATAAGAGGGCACCTTCAAAATAAAACAATTATACTTCATAGTGATGGAAAAATATACATTTAAGTTTTGCGTTATTACCTGTTGTATCAGAATCCATCAAAAAATTTCCAAAATAGCCGTAAAATGATAAATATTTCACTAAAAAAGTTTGATGTTCTTACACGAACGCCAAGAACAGACACAGAAGACAAGTTGAACTATCGAGTTCCGATTAAAGTTGAACGAAACGGGTACTCTTGGAAAAGATTAAAGGGGTAAAGATTAAAGCGTACCGTCGTCAGTGCTGACGACGGTACGCTAAATTCTACCGAAACCGGTCTGCTGTTTTTATAATTTACTTGGTACTTTTTGACGGTGCTTATTTTTGTATTCCAAGGAGAGAATACATTTATTATTCTTAGTATTGCCAGAATGCTAGAACTATGCTAGGCACTGCGAGGAATTTCTTTCACAACTCGTAAAATCTGCTGAGGAAGTCCATGATAGGCCCCGTATTTTCGAAGACATTAGATCTTAAATGCGCCGCAAACTTCAGAACTTAATTTTGAACAACCGTATTGATGCCAATCACTCTCTGTCTTTCTGTTGTTATTTCTCAGTTTTTTTTTCTCAGCTTTATTATCTTGTACGTGTCCTTCCTTTCGTGCGTTTTGTGACATCATTACCGCACCAGGAACGCTTTACCGACCATGCATTTGTTATGTGATTTAACATCTTCGGCGTATATGCTATCTCTCCTGAAATTTTGGAACCACTGTGCTGAAGCATTCTGCATATGAATTTAGTTATAAGTAAAGGGAGGAAGTATTTCTAGTTAAAGATCTTTAACTATTAGTTGCTGCAATTTAAATAATTTAATTTTTACTCCATTAAGAAACAGCTTGTGATTTTAGATAACATTACAGCCTATAGTATTTCTAGATCATATTTCAACAAAGGTTTCATGTATCATCAATGCTCCTCATTTTAAATATTTCATTGCATTGTAAGGAAATTTAATTACTACAAAGCTTTGATTGCAGACTACTAAAATATGTATGTATTTATTATGATGTTATATATTTGCATCTCCATATTTAAGTTTCCTTTACATAAATTCAAGAAAAGTTATATATTTAGATTAAATTTCAAGTGTATTTTTGGAAAACAACAAAGCAATATTTATAGACAAAATTAAATATTCAAGACAAAATTATTAGAGTTTAGTGTTTAATAAAATTTTATATGAAGATATTAAAATATTTTAAACGAAAACTTTGTTTTCGCTTTTATAATTGCATAATTGCTAACTTTTTTGCTTTTTCTTTTCCCACAATTTTTGAACCGAATATAAAATGTGCCTATATTTAATTTAAATTTTCGACAATGTTGCGAGATTGGGAATTTTCATGCCATTTTAGGAAAGTCTGAGTCTTTGGGTAAACTTCGAGAGGGAAAAGTTTTCATGGGAATTTTTAGTACAATCCTAATTTTTCCTAAAAACTCGGCTAATTTTTTCTTTATATCTAGTCTTTGTTTTATCTATATGATATTAAATTTTAAGTTGTATTTATATTTTTGTTGTTTTTTACTCTATTTCTTGATAAAAGTTTCTGACAAAATGCTTTTTTGATTGTTTTTTGTAATTGTATGTGCGTATTTCTAATTTATTACACAATGCGAAACAAGAACAGTCAAATTTTGTAATCATTAACACGCAATATTTGAAATAAATAAATTAATTAATTAATTAATAAAGCCACTTATTTTCAGAAAATATCAAGCCTGTTTGTAAAAATTTGTATTTACGGATCTGGCAACACTTATTTTGATCGATTAAATAAGCTTTGTTTCTTGTGTTAAAAATTATTTTGTTAAAAAATAGCTGGAGGTAAACTTAAAAAATTAGCTTTAGTGCAGTTAAAGGAAATGCAAGAAATTAGAAAAAGTTTGCAAGAAATTGGAAGAAGAATTTCAATTCTTTGATCTATCTTATTTATTGGAACAATAAAGGTTTGTAAAAAATGCACATGAATAAATTCGAGCTCTTTTGTGAATAAAACGCATTTACCCTTGGAGTATGGTAATAAAACGTAGACAATATAATATAAACAAATCAAGTCATTTGGTACAATTTCTCTCATAAAGATACATTTTTTAACATTATTTCCAAACATAAATCCAAAAACACATCATAGATGATGTAATTAGCAACTAATATATTTCTATAACTTAGCATTTTTTTTTCTGATAAGCATCATGTGAATATTAATGTTTATTTCGATCGCAATTTTTTAAAAGATATAAAATATTAACTCTGCTTTTTATTTGATATGTATTTAGCACCTTTTATTAATTTTCATTTCTGAAAGATTTCATGGCCAAATCATATTAAAATATGAATATTTAAAACTTATTTTACATGTTTTCATTTTGATATCTAAGTTTTCCTTTTAATAAATTCAAGAAGATGTTTATTTTATAATCGATTTATAATTCTTTCAGGAAAAACAAATCAGCAATATTCTCTTATTAGCTTATCTTTAAGTCTAAATTATGAGGTTCCTGTGTCTCAATTTATGTGAAGATAAAAATAAAATATTTTTTTATTTTAATAATTAATTATTTCTGCCTTAAGAAACATTATAGATTTTTAGATAATTGTAATATGTCTGTATCACATTTTCCAAAAGATGACAGATGTCGTATCTGATTTTTATTTGATGTAATTTCATTTTATTTTAATTAAACTTTGCATCTACATAAGCTTTGAACGCAATAACACACTAAAATATTCATTATTTAGTTTTATTCATAAAAGAGTTCCAATTACAATTATTACATTACAATTTTTACAAATCTTTACTGTTTCAATAAGTAAAAGAAAAAGAAAAAAAGAAAAAGAAAAGAAAAGAAAAGAAAAGAAAAAGAAAAAGAGAAAAAGAAAGAATTACACATATTGATCTTCTGATTTCTTTCAATTAAAAAATAAAGTGTAAAAAATCTGTAATTTTACAAAAAAAAAAAAAAAAAAAAAAAAAAAAAAAAAAAAAAAAACTGTTGCGTGAAATTATTACAGGTATTTTTTGTAAATTAAACTATTTTTCACTGCCTTAAAATTGACAGTTTTTTTCGGTCAATTTAAAAGATTTATTGTACAGTGTATATTATACATCTAATCTAAGCTCTTTTTTTTCACAATTCAAGAGAACTTTAAAATTTCAACCGATTTTTGAAAATAGTCTAAATGAAAAAAAGGCACTATTATAAAGTTAAGTTAAATCTTTTATTTAGTTAATATTTTGCCTAAGTAACTTTAGCTGCCTAAGTAGCTTTTTAGGGTTTCACACATTTGACGAGTCCATGTTTGTTTCACTCCTATGTCTGTCTGTTTATACACAAAAACTGTATAATTCAGAGTTGTCATATTTTGTGAACACCCTGTGTTACACGACAAATCATAAAATTTTTAAAAAGTCTATTAATTAAATTAAATAAATTTCTACAATGTCATCCGTTTATTTTTGCTATTTAAATTTTAAAACAGAACCTTAATTTCAACGTTTTTCGCAAAGATATCATAGCTTGGAATTAAAGCGCCACGCTAGTAAAAAAAAAGAAGGTTTTTAGTTCAAATACCAGTGCAAGTTCAAATTTTCATATAAGGATAAGTTTAATTAAAAGAAATTTCGTAAATTTTTCCAACTTAAAAATTTATTTCTTATTGTTATTATACTGTGATAATTAATCACTGGCATTCATAATATTTTTGGGTATTCAATTTTCTGTCTATTTTAAAAACTATTTGGATTTTTTAATGATTCAGCATTTTAAATTTCGTTAAAACATTATTATTTTTCATTTTTAGAAAATAAAAATTTTATTTATATCTCCACAATTTTTTTTTTAAATTTCGGATTTTCAAAAGATTTGGAAGTGTGGGCTTTATTTAAATAATTTTGTTTGAACATTTTTAATTTGATTAAAATAAATAGCTTCCTTTTATAATTATTTTTAAATTAAATATATTGGTGCCACCATCTATGTAAGAATTTAAAAATTATAAGTTAACAATCTGGATTTATTAATTAAAGAATAAGTTGTGCTGAAAGATATATTAAACCAAATCCTCTGTGCAATCTCTGATCACACTTACCTGTTTATTGTATAGGAAAATATTGAAATGTATCAAAAATCGGGTATATATATCGGGTTGAAATATATCGGGTTTGTTTATTTATTTATTTATTTATTTATTTATTTATTTATTTATTTTGCAGCTAATAAAAGGAAATGGGAATTGTGAGATAACATTAACATCTGTAACATTTCTATATCTTAATTTCAAAAAGGGTGCCAAATTCACCCGCAACTCATGAATTGAATTTTTCATAGATCTTTCAACGAAACTTCGTGTCTAGAAGGGTTTCTTTTAAGAATCATACATATATACAAACACACACACGCACATGTATATATACACATATATATGTATAGATACATATTACAAACTTTAAATTCTTTCGCCAAGATTAACCTTTATACTATATTAATTTCCTTTTAACAATATTCCTTACTTAGTTCAACTTATTAAATTAAAATCTTGTTTCTAGATCTCATCTATAATTCTTTATGGAAACGATATAAATACTTAATTCGCCTTAAAAAACATTTATTCCAATATGCGTAAATTTAAAAAGATGGCTCTAAATTAAAAATATTCTTAATTAAACTTATTTCTTAATATTCCAAATAAAACTCATTTTTTCTATGTTTTTATCAACCCTTTTTAAGAAAGTCTTATTAAATTTATTACAAAACCATACCTTTAAAAAAATATCATTATTTTATTTATTTATTTATTTTCCCTCCTTCAACATTTGATATTTGTGCACAACAATAAATTCGTTTCTTTTCTTTTTCTCTTAAAATTAATCGTTTATAAAAATATCGTCTGCCTAATATATTCGAAATTTTGAGTCGATTATAAATTAGTTAAATACTATTATTTAAAAATAAAATTATCGTCTGTGGAATAAAAATCTGGACGCTGGACATGAATTATGTTTACATGGAAAAATGATGATTAGAGAGTGGAGAATTTGCTAGAACTTTGCTTTTAGATTTAAGAGAGAAGCCTGGAAGTGGTGAGAGAGATTCTTGGTTTTTATCTTCGATGAGTACGGCTTGCTGAAGCAATGATGGAATATTCTTTTTGATGTTTCGGTTAAAGACGGCTTGCAAAGGAAGTCTTTCCCACTCTCATGGCTACAGTTTAATAAATTAACTTGCAGCAGCCAATGTGTAATTTATTGAATCTTCAACATTTATTTATTTTGTTTGTCCCCTCGCTTGTCACGACTGTGTGTTTTTAAAAAAGGGGAACCAGTGAAGATTTTTCGAGTTTCTCCCTTAAATCATCCCATACATATAATTATATATAAGATTAATTTTTGTGTTTTTGTGTCTAACTCTCAGCTTTTTTTTCTGTTTTGTCAGTTTAGTATAACGTTTATATTTTAATCGATTTTTGAATATATTCTGCATGAATAGTACTAAATTCTAAAGTTAGTTTAAACCACCCAAACAAAAAAATTCATTTTTGTGATACATATATATTGTTGTAGCGTATATAGGGTTCTTTCGATCTTATGGTTAGACAACTTCAAACTCTTGTCTTTTAGAAAAGTAGAAAATAATTTATTTGCAGATCTTCAGAACAGCAGAGTCTTCGAAACTCACAAATATTGCTAGATATTAAAAAATAATTGTTCAAATTTATCGTACAAGTGCAGACATAGGTTCCAGAGACTTTTTATACAATGTCTCAACACTAAATCACATTCAAAACAACGTAAATAAAACTCAAGCAAACTTGCTTAATCGTAGCTCACTCAATGACTGACTGATAAATAATGACCACAACAGCTCGTATTGCTCTCCTTATATAGGCTCGCAGCATGTGCTGGAAATTTCTACAACCTTCTCGAAAAATCCACAAAACCACGGAACAACATTCAATGTATCAGTATATCTATATGGGGTTACCATAGAGAGGGAAGGGTTACCATCGCCAACAATCGCCAAGTTTGTCGCCAACTTGGCGATATATCGCCAAATTTGGCGACCAAAATTAGTCGTCAAAAGTGACGCCAACTTGGCGATATCTCTAATATTTCGCAAAACTGCCATAGACATTCACTGAAAATAATAGACAAGTTTGCTTGATAACAGAGACAATGTAACAAAAACTAATATTAGTAAAGAAATGGAGCTTAATAAGATTATTTACATTATTTTACAGCACAAACACTAACTATTTACAAAATTCGTAACACCATCCCCTCCTCAAAGACTGCACGTCCCTGGCAATGCAATCCTTGAGTTAGAGGAAAACACTTAGAATAAATAAACAAATAAATAAATAAAAATAATAAGATTTACATAAATAAGAACTAATTACTATTTACATATTTACAAAAAGTGACTTTCATGACCATGGTCTGAAATTCCAGTTTTGAATTTCTATTCACTTTGGCCAAAATATGGGGCTAGCCGATTATAACGTACGACTTTGGGCTTGGTGTGTAGCGATTTTCGTATGCGTACGACGACGTCATTCAGCCTGTTGACGACTGTGTAAGGACCGTCCCAGTTTCTTTGTAGTTTTGGCGACAGTCCCTTACGACGTATGGGATTCCACAACCAAACTTTGTCACCTTCGTTGAGCTCATGTCCAGTTGCCTTTACGTCGTACCGTGTCTTCATCTTTTCTGATGCTAGTCCGATTCGGTTCCTCGCTAGACAATGAACCTCTTCAATCCGTGCCTGGAGTCCATCCACGTATTCTTCAGGCGACAAAGGAGCGTCAGGAGGACGGCCAAACAAAAGATCCGCAGGCAAACGAAGATCACGACCAAAGAGTATTTGAGAAGGGGAGTAACCAGTGGCACTCCTGTAGGCAAGCAGGAAAAGAGGCAATTTCTATTCCCAGTCCTGTTGGTCTCTAGACACCAGGAGAGAGAAGTTATTTAGAATGGTACGATTGAACCGTTCCACCATGCCGTCCGATTGAGGGTGTAGAGGTGTTGTTCGAGTTTTGTCCATGCCGAGTAGTCCACACATTTCCTTGAACACAGCCGAATCAAAATTTCTTCCTTGATCGAAATGGATTTGAAGAGGAACTCCGTATCTGGAAACCCAGTGTTGAATCAGTATGTCTGCTACGGTTACCGCCTCTTGATTAGGAATGTCGTAGGCTCAGGCCACTTAATGAAGTAGTCCATGACAACGAGGATGTACTTATTGCCATCAGATATTCTAGGAAGTGGACCCAGGATGTCTAGAGAAATTCGTTCGAAAGGAGCTCCTACATTATAACGTTGCAATCGTCCACGGGTGCGCCTCTTTGGACCTTTACGTGCTACACAGGTGTCACAAGTTCGACACCACTTATCCACGTCACTGCGAACATTATTCCAGTAGAAACGCTCTCGGACCTTTTGCAGGATCTTCATTACACCAAAATGACCTCCTGTGGGACTACCATGCAGTTCTTGAAGGACCATAGAAATTCTCGACTTAGGGAGTAGTAGTTGCCATCTACATTCTTTCCATCGTCAGACTCCCATTTTCGGTACAAAATACCGTTCTTCAAATGTAGGGAATCCCAAACAGCCCAATAACGTTTAGTCGTAGGATGGTAATGGGCCATGTCTTGCCAGCTGGGCTTCCTGTTGGACTCCTCTTTCAGCTCTAGAATTGGCTTAATTTCAGGATCAGCAAGTTGATCTTTATGCAGGCTCTCGTCACTCCACGGATCTTGCGATGATGTAGACCCACTTGTAACTTGTCTTACTATAGGACCTTTGACATTAAATTTCTTCTCAACCCGGTCGCAGTATCTACAATTCTCTGAGCAGGGTCTTCTTGAGAGAGCATCTGCATTTCCATGTGATGAGCCTTTTCGATGGCGTATCTCCATATCGTACTCTTGAAGCTTTTGTATCCACCTGGCTATCTGGCCTTCAGGGTTCTTAAAATTCAATAGCCAAGTTAGAGAAGCATGATCAGTTCGGATCAGGAATTTTCGACAGTAAAGATAGTGATGAAAATGGTCTATGGCTTTCACTACAGCAAGAAGCTCTTTTCTTGTTACGCAGTAGTTTCGCTCTGCCTTTGATAAGCACTTGCTGAAATAGGCGATAACACGCTCCTGGCCGTCGATTTCCTGGGACAGTACAGCGCCAATTCTTTCGTTACTTGCATCCGTATCAAGTATAAACTGTTTATCGATTTGAGGATATGACAGAATTGGAGTGGATGTAAAGGTCTCCTTAAGCTTTTCGAAAGCAGTGTCACATTCTTGTGTCCACATAAATTTTTGATTGGCTTCTATTAATTTATGAAAGGTCTTGCAATCATCGAGAAGCCTTTGACGAATTTTCTGTAATAGGTGCATAATCCTAGAAAACTTCGAAGCTGGTGAGCATCTGCTGGACGATTCCAATTTTTCACGGCCGATATCTTCTCCGGATCAGTCCTAACTCCTTCCGCCGAAATGATGTGTCCAAGGTAGGCGACTTCATAACGAAACAAACTGCATTTCGAAGGGCTTAACTTCAAATTAGCTTCCTTTAACTTTTGTAGCACCCGCCTGAGGTTGTTCAGATGTTCATCAAAAGATTTTCCTATGATTATAATATCATCTAAATAAACAAGACATGCTTCATATGACAGCCCCCGGAGAGCCGTTTCCATAAGCCGTTCGAAAGTTGCAGGTGCATTACATAGGCCAAAAGGCATTACCTTGAATTGCCATAATCCTTCTCCCGTTGTGAAGGCAGTCTTCTCGCGGTCGTCGGGATGAATCTCTATCTGCCAGTAACCAATCTTCAGATCCAGAGTCGAGAACCAAGTGTTGCCCGCCAGTGTGTCGTGAGTGTCGTCAATCCTTGGTAGAGGGTAACTATCCTTTTTGTTGACGTCATTCAGTCGGCGATAGTCTACACAAAATCTTGTAGAACCAGCCTTCTTTCTTACTAATACAATGGGAGACGCCCATGGACTTGTCGATGGTTCAATGACGTCATTTTCTTCAATATCCTTAATTAAATTTTGCACCTCTTCTTGCTTGGCAAAAGGTAATCGTCTAGGGTGTTGTTTAATAGGTGAGTGATCTCCAGTATCAATTCGGTGTTGTGCCATTTTGGTTCGTCCAAAGTCTTCAGGTGTTTGGTAAAATAAACTTTGGAATTCTCTCATTAAACTTTCCGCAGCATCTCTTTGATTTGGATCTAAGTCCGTATTTTGTAACAAATCCTTGACTAAATTATCTGAAGATTTCTGAGAGTGATTGGAATTTTGACTTATGCACGTCACAGGAGCACATGATGCTATCACCTCTCCTTTCTTGGTAGTCCTCGTCTTATCACTGATGTTAGCAATTCTGACTGGAATGGTCTTTTTCGAGAGGTCTACCACAGAAGAAGCCACCAATACTCCTGCTTGTGTACTATTGTCGTCTGGATAATCTATATGGCCAAATCGGTAATTAGTTTCATTTTTAATTGCAGCTGGAACTATAAATTATGTTCTTGGATCTAGATTGATGTCTTCTTTGGCTATTACTGCTTGTTTACATTCAATTTCGTTATTTAATCCAAAAAGACTTATTTCTTCAAATTTTGAGAGCATTTTATTATTTTTGAAATCAAGTTTGAAGCCAAACTTCTTCAGAAAATCTAGTCCGATTAAGCAAGGATCTGTTATGTCAGCCACATATGCCGTATGATAATATTTCTTTCCTCCAAAGTTGATGGTTAAATTGGCCTTTCCATATATGACTATCTTGTCGTCCGTCACAGTTTGCAGAGTAACGCAGGGTGGAGTCCAGATGAGTTTAGATTTCAATTTTTGAGCCAAATCTTCTCTTATTATTGTCACATTGGCTCCTGTATCAACAATCATACGGCACTGAATTCCATTAATAAAGCCTATGACATATAATTCATTATCACCGCCACTCATTTCTGATATGGAGGATCTTCAGGTGGGGCTTTTCATTCTCTGGCAACCTCCGCCCCGCGAGATGGCCAGAATTTAGTTTCCCAGCTGACTGTTTGAATTTATCTCACGTTCGTGGATTTTGGGGCAATTTCTTTGGAGATGTCCTGTATCTCCGCATCCCCAGTACGTGAGATTCTGTCTTCTTGAGCTTGTTCTTCCATATTTTACAGCTTCAATCTCTTGATTTAATTTCCTAATTTCTTTCAAGACGTCGCTCTCAGTGTCTGAGCTTTTTTTCACCGTTGCCCCTCGGACTGAATGACGATCTCTTCGGCTGGCTTGTGTAGCTGCTTCCAACTTTAAGTCATATAGTAATGCAGCCTTTAAATCCTGCACATCTGCCATTCGTACCGCTCTCTGCACTTCTGGATCTTTTATTCCGTCTACAAAGTACTTCAATGAGAGCATTTCCCGTACATTTATTGGGCAGTCGATGAATGCTAAATTTGCGAGACGTTCTATTTCTGAGGCAAACTCTTGAAGGGTTTCACTCGATTTTTGATGGCGGCTCTTCATTTGTATTCTCGTATAATCTTTGAAGAATTTTTCTCCGAATGTCCTTTCAAGTGCACAACTTAAAGTCTCAAAATTGAGTTGCGTCATATCGGGCAATGTTTACAGCACGTCGGCGGCTTCTCCTCTTAAAGATGCTGCCAGTTGACAAGCTTTCACCTCGTCACTCCATTTGTTCGCTTCGGCTTCAATGATGAATTGGGTCTTGTAAACTTGCTTTCCGACGTATGTCGACAGCTTGATGTGCACGGGAGAAGCAGGCGGATTCCTAAATTCTTCATAATTACCACTGGACGCTGAAAGCTTCTTCTCAAGATCTTCTACTCTTTTATTTAGCTTTACATCTACGTCAACTATTTTCTCTTCAACGTTACTTATTTTCTCTTCAACGATACTAACTTCATTCTGAATTTTCTCTTCTACTTCCTGTATTTTCTCTTCTATCGAACCTATTCATCTCTCTACCGACGAGAACTTTTCTTCAAAAGTTTTCTTCATTTCTTCTTGGCCTTTATTCATTTTATCTGCCAACTCTTCTTGGCCTTTGTCAATTTTTTCAGTCACCTCTTCTTGGCATTTATCAATTTTATTTGTCAACTGTTCCATTCTTTCTTTGTTTTTATTCATTTTGTCCGCCAACTCTTCTTGGCCTTTATTCATTTTATCCGCCAACTCTTCTTGGCCTTTATTCATTTTATCCGCCAACTCTTCTTGGCCTTTATTCATTTTATCCGCCTACTCTTCTTGGCCTTTATCAATTTTATCGATTTTATTCGTCAATTCTGTTATTATACCATTAATAGCATCTAATAGTTCTTTCAATTGCCCGTCCATGCCTCTTGTTTTCGCCATAAGATCCCGACTCCTGACACCAAATGTTGTAGCGTATATAGGGTTCTTTTGATCTTATGGTTAGACAACTTCAAACTCTTGTCTTTTAGAAAAGTAGAAAATAATTTATTTGCAGATCTTCAGAACAGCAGAGTCTTCGAAACTCACAAATATTACTAGATATTCAAAAATAATTGTTCAAATCTATCGTACAAGCGCAGATATAGGTTCCAGAGACTTTTTATACAATGTCTCAACACTAAATCACATTCAAAACAACGTAAATAAAACTCAAGCAAACTTGCTTAATCGTAGCTCACTCAATGACTGACTGATAAATAATGACCACAACAGCTCGTATTGCTCTCCTTATATAGGCTCGCAGCATGTGCTGGAAATTTCTACAACCTTCTCGAAAAATCCACAAAACCACGGAACAACATTCAATGTATCAGTATATTTATATGGGGTTACCATAGAGTGGGAAGGGTTACCATCGCGAACAATCGCTAAGTTTGTCGCCAACTTGACGATATATCGCCAAGTTGGCGACCAAAATTAGTCGTCAAAAGTGATGCCAACTTGGCGGTATCTCTAATATTTCGCAAAGCTGCCATAGACATTCACTGAAAATAATAGACAAGTTTGCTTGATAACAGAGACAATGAAACAAAAACTAATATTAGTAAAGAAATGGAGCTTAATAAGATTATTTACATTATTTTACAGTACAAACACTAACTATTTACAAAATTCGTAACAATATAAATCACCTATTGCACTAAATTAACATTACTACATTTGCTCCATTATGAATGACCGTGAATTTTAATAATATTACCATCTGTCATATTTCTATACCTTAATTTCTACAACGATGTTAAATAGAATCGTTACACATATGAATTTTTTATAGGTCTTTTAAGGAATTTTCGTGTCTAGGAAGATTTTAAAAATATATGAATAAATAATAATGAATAATAGATGTATTTTTTATATGTCATATAAAAGAATATACGTTTAATAATTTCTTTCAAGTCTTTCTTTACAGATGTAACCTTTCCTTTGCATAAATTTAAGAAAATGCTCATATTTAAATATATATTTTAATTCATTCTGGATGATTAATACAAAACTGTTCTAAAATTGTTTTAAATCTCTTTGGCAACGAAATTCAGCTACAACATACGTTTTGGAAACCTTCATTTCGATCGATTACATATTACTACTTTTAAAAAGAAAGTGAATTTTCAAGTGACATTAAAGTCTGTAACATAGCTTAACTTCTACAATTGTGATAAATAAGGTGGTCTGGTGTAATAACGCCAAGTGCTAATATTATGTTTAATTGTGAAATAATCTGGTAAATGACACCCATGTGCTCTGCGCAGAAGGGTTTTGAGTCATATAAATCGCAAAAAACAGCTTCAAGTTAATTTGTTTCATTTTTAAGTCTTATTGTTTTTACAAGCAACTAAAATTAACGCTTGATCTAAAATTTGCGAGGCACGTTTTGTGATGTAAAGACTATTTTTTTTATCCGGAAATACTTTGTTAATTACATAAATTTGTAGTACATTTCATGGACTTTCAAAATGTTGTTGAAGATTTTGAATATCTTCTCGAGATAATTTGTATTTTAAAATATACAGCGCAATAACTATAACGGGGTAATAACGCCAATCCTTGGCATTAATACCCAGGTTGATTCCCTACAGTGGCCGAGCTACATCCTAAATAGTGATTCAAATAAACACAGTTAAAACTGTGCATTGTTTCTAATAATTCTATTTAAGCGGTCCTTTTTAAGCAAAAAGAAGCTCACGGTCTGATATTCTTTTGCCTCATCCTCCCCCCCCACCCCCACCCACCACCACCAAACCACACCTTTATTTTTCTTACACTTTCACAAAAAAATTAACATTTTCAATAACTTAGAATGCAATTTGTCAATTTCTAAGTTTGTAGAGTTTGTATTTTTAGAATTGGGCAATCTACATGCAATTATTCCATCTTATTTCATAGTTTTGTTTTCATGGCGTTATTAGGTGGGTAATAACGCCAAATAGCATTGGTCAAGAAATCACGCCATTACATTTTATGAATACATATCTGTTAAATAATTTTTTTTATATAGATAGTCAATGAGTTGCTGTATCAAATCATATATTTGTTTGAAAAATACAAACTAAAACTGAGCCATGAAAATTGATAGAACCTTAACGTGGCGTTATTACCCCAGGGTACCTTACAATCGTTATTAATTATTTGATTTTTTTCGTGTTTATTTTAATCAAACTTCGTTTCCAGAAAAGTTTAATTTAAGAATTGTATAAAAATAGCTTTATTAGTATTTTAAAAGTTGCTGTTCCCTGATTCAAGCTTTTCCTTTTGCTAAAAAACAAAATAATCGCCTTGAAATCACACTTAAAATACATTCTGCAATAATTTTCTAGATCTCCATTAAATCTCTGAGAAAAAAAATAGTTTTGTAATCCTTTGTTTAAGGGGTCTCAAGCTTTAAAATTTCTGAAACTTTAATTTTTGTAATGTTGAACTCCGATCTTTTTTTAACATTTTGATATAATTGTCTCCTTAATATTCCCATTAGAATAGAAGTTATGCGTTTTAAAATTATACCTGCTCAATAGCGAAGCGGCGGGCGTTTCCGAAACTTTGCAGTAAATTTTATCCAACTAACATATCTCGACACGATATGGATGAGCGCGATTTCTCAAAAACATCTGAATATTTTTCATGAAATTTTTAAACATATGTTTCATGTTAGTCTATAGAAACTGAACCTGAAAATTTCTTATTCTTGTTCAAAAGAAATTTTTTAGTTGATTATACTGTTAAAATATATAAATAAAAATGTATTAGCTAAATGCAATTTTGTATTAAAATATACAAAATGTTTTACATAGAAATTTACTTAGATTCAAAGTAATTACAAGATTCAAAGTAATTACAATAATCTGAAGTATAAGTAAACGCAAAAATTTCCGCATAGCAACTAGAGTTGCAAAATTTATTTTGTAATCCTGCGCCTAATCTATTATACCAATTTTCTTTTTGTCAAATGTCTGACTATTTGGAGTCCCCTCTGTAAATGCTAATTCTGCATCTTGTATTTTTTTAATACATGAAATAAAACAACTTATTAGTATATTTCATCACAATTAAAATCGTGCCTTAAAATCAGTACATTTAAAGATATTTAATGTTGAAGATCGTCCTTTTTTTCATTTTTTCTAATTTTAAGCGTTCAGAGATTCCGTAAAATCATTGTTACAATAAATTAACATGCACTACTTTAAGGAAGAATTTTTAAATGGTATTAATCATACACCGCCGGCTTCTCACATTTATACCTTATTTATTAACACGTTGAGTGTCACGTCAGACACTGGTGACGGACTTTGAACTTTCCATTTTGGCGCAACAGTCACTGAAGACTGACAGTCTAAAATATGATATAAATCTAATCAAATTATATTGTTTTAAATAATAATTATTAAAACTATATTTAAATTTATTTAACTTTTATTTACCAAAGGATTATACACAGTAAAAAAAAGACAATTACAATTTTATTGTAAATTTCCCCCCCCCCCCAAAAAAATGGAAAACTTTCCAAAAAAACACGGAAAATTTTCTCGAATTCATGGGAATTTTTCTGTTAAAAAACCGAAAATTTGTACTGGCATTCCGATTACCAATTCAATTTCCGTAAAATCGTCCATTATTTTATCCGTGAACTGTCCCTCCAGTGTACTTTCTAAATAACTAGTTAAAGCAACATATTTTTAAAAAACTTTTATATCATAGTTTACACTGTCAGTCACCGGTGACTGACATGACCTAATCGCAAAGTTCATTGTCAGTCACCGTTGCATTCAGCATGTTAAACTGGTCTTAAGAAATTTTAAACTCCTCCCAGAAATTTTCTATTTTCATATTTGGTTAATATAATGAGAGATACTTCGTGCATACACAATAAAAGAAAATTAATATTAAAAATTTTCTGACGTGAATTTGAAATTTCTGAATTATCCTTTTTTGTTGGAGTAGTCCCACATCGGGATCACTTAATTTTAATTCCAAACTATGACTATTTTAATAAAATTTTAATTTTAAAATGAAAGTTTTAAAAGGTACTACTCTGTTATCCCGTCGACCAAAATACTATCGCCAAATTATAAGATTAAATGCCAATAATGGATGAACGTGAATGTCAATTCAATGACATTAAATACGATACAGGTGTTTAAAACGCTATTAAGTGATTTTTATTTCGGCTTTTTATTTGTAGTTTTATTAATATTCTACTAAATATTTGTTTTTTTATTATTTAAAATCAAAATTATGTCAATATGTATAATTTGGCTATTAGTTTGGCTATTTGTATAATTTGGCGAAATCGGTCGACGGGATAACAGAGTAGTACCGTTTTAAATAACCAGATTATTTTCGGAAAAAAGTATTCAATAAATGTCAGTGTCAGACAATTATTTCCCCACTTTACGAGCGGAATTTTTCTGTGTTGGAAAGAGTTAAAAAATCTACAAATTTGGCCTGTATAATTTGAATGTGAGTAACAATTCTATATCTTAATTTTTACAAAGATGATAAATACAATCACTGCTAATTATTTGATTTTTTTACAGCCTTTTTTAATCAAACTTTTTACAAAAGCGTTTAGTTTAATATATATTTATTAATAACTTACAAGTCTTTTCCTTAATCTTTCCTTTGTATCAATTTAAGAAAATATGCATACTGAAATCGATTATTGAATACATTCTGGGGTTAATAATTCAAAAATGTTCTAAAATTATGTTAAATCTCGCAGACAGATTTATTTTAATTCTGTAATACACATTAAAGGCCCTTATTTAAATAAATTAACATTTACCTCTTAAAAACGCCGTTTGAAACTTTTGTTTTAGAGATTACAATAATTCCTTATCACAATTTAAACAAAGGCTTCCGATATCACATACACTTCGTGTTTAAAATATTTCATCGTCTTTTATTTAAATTTCAGTTTTGCAGCTTTGACTGCATGAACGTACAAAAATATATAGATATTTCTGAGTATTTTACGTGTTGTGTTTTTAGATTTAAGATTTTCTTCCCACAAATTCAAGAAAATGCTCATATTTGAATGGATTTTCAGATGTGTTTTGAGAAACCAACTCAAAAATATTTTAAGATTGAGTTAAATCTTTCAAGTCAAAATATTACAGTAACGTTTTATAAGTATTATATAAATAATATTAATTTGATATAAGTAATATGGGTTTGCTATAAATGAAAAATTTCAGAAAATTTTTCTGGTGTATAGTGATATAAGTAATATAAATTTAATATCAAAGGTACATTTCATACATATTATGTTATAGATTCTAAAACAAAACCTTTAAAGTCAAAAATATTAGAGCAATGTTTTATAAGTATGATAAAAATAATATTAATTTGATATAAGTAACATAAGTTTGCTATAAATAAAAAATTTCATAAATTTTGTGTGACGTATAGTGATATAAGCAATATAAATTTAATATCAGAGATAAATTTCGGACAGGTAAACTATAACAAACAATATTTCTAAATTATATTACTAAGATAATACTTATATTAATTCTATTAAACTTACATTACTTATGACGATGAAATTTACTTACTAATAAATACTTATGAAATATTACTCTTGTAGTTTTGATCGGAAAATGTCATTGATGACTCTTAAAAAATGTTACTATTTGACAAAGAAATTTTAGAGACTACAAGAAAAGCTTTTTCATCGATTTTCTAAGTGCTTTGCCTGTATTTTTCCGTTCAAAACAATTTAAATCGGCTGTAGACAAAAATATTTTTAGCAGAATTGTATTTTTAGGGGGTCCGGGTCCCGAAAATCTTCAAATTTTCTAAAAACATTTTATTGAATTAAAAATCCTTTCTTATTTTTCTGCTTAAAATGAAGTTTTAAATCAAGTTTCGTTATTAATTGGAACAAGAAATATAAATCATTGAATGTTTACCTACTAAACTGCTTTTTCAATTAAAAATGAATTCATTTACGACCATATTTTACATGCAACTTTGCTGAAAGTTTCTCATTTTTTTAATCATATATCTAACTTTTTAATCTATTTAAGCTTTAAAATGTATCTTTTCCAAATGTATTACTTTGGAAGTCACTGCATTTTGCAATAACGAAAAAGTTAATTTTGAAAAATTTATTTAACAGACGAGGTGGTTTGGAGGTAAGGGATGGGATCAGAATAGGTGGACATACTGACCTGCATATCATTCCGAATGGTACTTTGACGGCCCAAAGATATACAGACCAGATACTGAGACCTCATATCATACCTTACACTGCAGCCCTTAGAGATTCCTTTGTTTTCCTGTATGGTAATATCACATCGCATACAGCTCGTCTTGTGGCTAAAATACTTGAAGCTCAAACAATATATCTTACGGAATGTGCCAGCGTGCTCTCCTGAACTGAATCCATCGAGTATGTTTGGAATATTCTCGGACGATGCATTCCTGCGAGACCAAGGCTTGCATTTACTGTCCAACACATGGAGATTGCATTTCTTGAGGAGTGGAACAGTATTCCTCTAAGTTATATCGATAACATCACCACATCCTCGAACCGTGGATTTCCTTGCGCAAATCGGATTAGGCTCACTTAGAAAGACTCCCACTTAGGGCACCCCTAACCCCATAGGGCCTATATTCCAAGTGTAGATAATTGGCCGACATAAACGCAAACAAACAAACTTATCTTCCCTTAAGGTGACTCTTCAGTCACTTGTAAACTGCTGCTTCGCAATGTTAAACAACTGCGTTAAAAAAGGGTTTTTTTCGAATTTTTCGTTTAATTTTGAATATTTTTAAAGGGTTTTTTTTTTCATAAGATGGCTCAGCTTGGTTTTTAATATAACTATTTCTTTTTTCTTTTTCGGTTTTGGTTGCAAATTTTTTTAATGAATTTTACTTTCGCTTTCGGAACGGGTTTTGAGACTGAAAGTATATTTATAAAAAAATCCGCACCAAAATCGAAATATTAAAAAATAATCAACATCTCAATAGTCAAACTCAGATATTCTATGGAGAAAAAAAGTTTTAAAATATTCTAATTTCAATGAAAAATTCGAAAAAAAAAAACCTGCCAAATGGTTTAACATTACGAAACAGGTGTTTTCAAGTGAGTGAAGCGTCCCCTTAAAGAAAAAATGTTTTACATAAAAGTTTATCTCTTAATGAAATCGCTATAAATTTGGTAAAAAATCTGTTTTTGAAATGATTCTAGAAAATAAACAAATTTAGCACCAGGTTATAATGTACTAGCAGTAAACAAAACTATTATTTCAAATAGTTTATGAACAGTTAGTATTTAATGATGTTACTGAATCAGATTTTTTTCAGTCGATACTGAGAAATGCATTTTGTGGCTTGTTTTTAAATCAGCGTCTCACTATTTGTAAGTGCCTATATTATTTGTTCGTACTACTCATTCTGGCATACAGCGGATGAGTTTATTACCATAATTAGTAATGTTTTCCTTTCATATAAGGAAAAGACATGTTTATAAGCAATCACTTCATTTAAACAATCTACCACTGCATTTTTTTTCTAGGTGATTATTTCAGGAAACGTCTTGCGACGCAGGCCAATCATATCATAGACTTGATAAACGTACTGCAATCAAATGACCCGAGCTCATATGTAGTACGAGTGATAGATGATGGACTTGTGGTTCTTGCTGATCCACGATAATTAGACTCACAGTAACGGGAACTGTCTTTTCTTTATCGATGGTTTAAATAAGTTAAATTCTTATTATCTTTGAACCAAATTACACTAATTAGCAAACGAACGTTTTCACAATTGCAAATCACTAAAATTCTTCTACTTCTACTACTTTCTAGCTACACAATTTAATACCAGGCGCGTTTACCTTATTATCTAATATACCAATATAAAAATCTTATAAATGTATTTTAATTAACTTATTCAACTTATATATTTGCATTTTCTATTAAACTAACTGCGTAAAATATTGCTCTTCCAAATTTATAAAGTTGAACAGACGCTTTCACATAGTATTTACTTAAAACTTTGGCTAAAGTTTGGGATTTAATCTCCATAATTCCTGCTGAAATTTCAATAGTTCATCGATACGCAGTCATAAATGTTATTCCTGAACAATTTTGCTAGATAAACATCCGTCGTGTTTATGAAACAACTGAAGTTAAAATATACTGAAAATGTTTCTACACATTTCAGAAATATGGCAAAATTTCCCTTCCAAAAAGTAAGCACTCCATTTTAAAGAGAAATTATTTTGTGCAATTTTTAATTTTTAAGCATTGAGAAACGAAACTTTCTTAGATTTTTTAACATTTAAATTTTAAGCTGTTCAAATGCTTATAAAATAAATAATTAATAATTAAGGATCAACTAAAACCTAAAGGGAATGTCGGTAATCTTTCAATTTTCGGCCGAAAATGAGAACGAAAATGTCAAATTTGTTTAAAGAAATTAATGAATGTATAAATATACATAATTATTAATTACTTATACATGTTTATTAACTATCCTAATTAATGATATGTACGGCCAAAGTTGACTCGCTGTTCCTCTGGCCAAAACTTTATAATTTCATATAAAATAAATTATCATCAATTCGTCAAAGACACAGAATAATTTTCTATTCATATGCATTTAATTTATTTAAAAAATGTGTCATATATACGTAGCCTTATTTACCTTTTAAATTGTTTTTAAAAAAATCATCAACTGTTGTAACAGAAGTTTTTCAAAGAGTTTTCGAAGCCCTTCTGCCGTTATAAACTAAAAATTTTCTTTTACTGTTAAGTCTGGAGCTTTAAATGTGCACAAGAAGAGCGTCTTCAAAGTTTAGTCATATATACATGTAATAATAAAAATTTTTCGCCTTAATCCTAAATTAATTACTTCCAAATTCATTTAACATTGAACTTTTTCCTTTTTTTTAATAATATTTTAACATACTATTTTTAATTCCTTACCTTTAAGTCAACCCTATTTATTTCATTTTATTCTAAAAATATTAATCTTTCAAACAAATTCTTTTCTTGAAAAGAAATCCTATTACTTAATTCATTGTATCTGTTGCATAATATTTCATTATTTATTCTCTCAAAACGTTCGAATTCCCATCATCCACTGTTGTTCATTTTGTTTGAATAAGGAATTCTAGCGATACCATATTTGGATGTCTGAGAAAACTAATGGATTTTTGTTTCGGCGGGTTACATTTCATTGGTAAAAGGTAAGTTCACAAAATTTGATTGGAAGATTAGAAGTTTGTTGTGAGATCCTTCTTCCCCCCCCCCCCCCATCAGTTTTAGTTTCTTGTGTGTGTGTTCATGTTTTTGTCACCTGGTGAAAGATTACTCAATGGGCAAAATTTCTATGACACCAACATCATTTTTTTTGTTGATACCTTATAATAATTAAGATGCGTTCTAGTGGAAATACTTCGGTTTATGTAGAAGTCTATTAAAAGTGCTTAAAATTTGTACAGTGCGTCTGTCTGAATTAAAAGGGAAATTTTTAAAGATAGAAAAACAACAATTATAAATGCACAAATAATGTATGAAAAGATAGCAAACAGCTGTTTCGAATCTACTATCAAGATTCTTCATCAGTGCAAAACTCAGCGAGCTATAGAAAAAGAAAAACTGAGCAAAGAGACAGAGAAACGCAGGCTTATATATCCGCTACGGGAACCAAGCCGCCTGAAGAACTGGGTGGACAAGTAGAAACATTTACCAGAGACTAAAAAGCGAAAAAAAAGCTTTAAATTAAAGATTTCCAAATGCTTGGAAAATAAGGAGTAGGGGGAAGTGGGGTACATTGATACAGCTTTTTTCTAAAAATTTTTTTGGTGTCTAGAAAGCAGAAATGTTATTTTTCTATGTGATGTCAGCAAAACCTGTGTAGTGTGTTATAAAAATGTACAATCGTTGTTTTATATATTATTTTTGCATGTAATTTTAAAAAAATCAAAAAAAGTAATTTGTATCAATGTGCCCCATTTCCGGGGCAGATTGATACACTTTGATACGTCTGGGAAAAATGGAGACAAAATAACACCAATGCATTTTTTTTATAAAAAAATAGTTAGCAAACCATTTTATATTATTTTTAAAAATTCAAATCGCCCACAATTTATTCGTAAGCAATATTAAAGCAATCAAAATGAAATGTTTAATGATCTGATGTTCTGGCTGTTCCTTGTCTGATTGTTGGCAGTAGTAACTTGGTCATATCTGATACTTCAACCCCAGTATTATTTTCTTTCTTAGGAAAGATGAAAAAATACCAAGTTTTCTCTTTATAAATCGGTTTATATACAGAAAATAAAGAATAATTATGTTAAAAGTTCTATTTTTAATATAATTATCCTGTGCTGTTTTGCAGCTTTTTTCTCTTACGTAACAGATTTCATGTAGAAAATACTTTTTTCTCTGGAGAATTGATATAAAATTGAGATTTTCAGGCTGCCATCCTTTTCTTTAATTAGTTTTATTAGCACTATATGTTGGGTAAGTTTTTACGTCTTCTCTTTGCAAAAATACTATAAAATGTTCTAATACAAAGAAATTAAAGTTATTTCACTTCAATAAAAACTATGTAATATTAAAAATTTTTAGCAAAAAATGGTTGGATTAAGGAGTGCATTGTAAAAAATAATAATAAAAGGTAATGAAAAAATGAACTAGAAAAAGATTTAGGTTGTATCAATGTGCCCCGAACAAAAACTGTATAAATGTTCCCCATACAGCCATTTTGAATAAAATGAGTCTCAAATCCAATACTTCATAATTTATCTAACAAAAAAGAATCAGAAACTGACAAAGAGTAGTTTTACTGGCCAGAGAGAGTATTTTTTTCGGTTTAAAATACTGTAACAGTTGTATAATAGCATTTCAATTGTACAGCTCAAATTTACTTTTGACCTACAAAAACATTTAATCACTCGTCCCATTTCAACATATAACTGAATCATTCTAAATCTTTCTGTATATAGTTGAGTGCACTAGTATCACCTTTTGGAGCTGTTGTGAAATTTCTTGTGATGACTCTGTGTGCAGTACAGGGAGTGTATCAATGTGCCCCATGTATCAATGTTCCCCACTTCCCCCTACTTGATAAGTCATTGATTAAGGAGTGAGGATTTTTAAGGATGTGGTAAGCTCCCCTAAAATTAAGAACAAGAATAGGACACTTATGGATAATGGTGGCCGAAGAAAAGTTAAACTTATATTAAGAAGACCAATAATGTTGAGCAATAGAAGAGCGTTTAAGCTCTTGATTTTTAATGTACCTTTTATGTTCAGTTAAACGAAATCTAAGAGCACGTTTAGTCTGGCCAATATAAGAAAGACCACATTGGCATGAAATTTGGTAAATAATCCAGTTATCTAAGCAATCAATGGGGTGCTTAAGATTTGAAAAAGCAATTTTATTATCAGGAAAAAAAAAATAACATTGAAATCGAACCTTTTTAAAATTTTAGTAACTTACTGACTGATTTTGGAGAAAAATGGCAAAACAATCAAAGTATTGGAGTTCGAATTAATTTTTTTTCTTTCAGAATGGGTGGATTTCGTCAATTTTCGATCATTACACTATAACTTTTTCAAAGAGTTTTTGAAACACTTCTCCCGTTTCAAATTAAAAATTATCTATTCCAAGTGACTCTGCAACTTTTATGAGCTCGTCAAAAGCGTTTGTAGAATGTACTTATACTTGCATTGCTTGCTTTATAATTTGCACTGTGTCTAGACCTAAACTGAGTCGTGACTGATAATTATAAAAACTGAAGTTCGTAGCAATCGATAAAGAATGTCTCATTTTAGCCGATTCAATGAGTCGTACTTAAAAATTTCAAAAGAAACAAGAATTTTTTAATACAGGTAGTTTGAATCGAGTTTCGACACGGCCGAATTTTAGATAACATTTTCACCAAAACTCTGATATTGGACAGAGAACAAAAACGAAAACGAATTATCGGTCGATCTCTTGTTAGAATTATTTCTTCTCTTGTCCCTACCATTCGCTTGGATCTTCACGAGGTTTTTTTTATAATTTTTTTTTTATTTAATTTTTTTTATTATTATTTTGATAAACTTATCAATGCTATCTCATTATCACCTTTTCTCTCTTCACTTGGAAATTAATTTTGTAATTACTTTCCCTCTTTTCTTGTCTAATTCCTTTATTATTAATTTTATTTTAAAGTTCCTTTTGAATTATACTTATTTTTGTTTTCTTTTTTTTTTTAGTTTACTTATCTTAATTCATTTATTTATTTATCACATTTTATTTTTGAAAATGTTTATTTCTTTTTATTTCACAGTGGCGAGTGGTCAGGGAAAGATATAACCAAAAACAGATGGAACTACCAGCATTTTCTAACAAAAAATACTTCAAATACATAAAGAGATTGAAGAAGGCGAATTTTTCTTTATCAAAATAGTAGTAATTAATATCTTTTTTTTTATTTTTTTTTACTGTGCTTTCCCCTGACCACTCACCACCCTGTATTTCTTTTATGCCTTCATTTTATGTTAATTTTATTTTTTAATTATTTTAGTAAAATTTTGCTTTTCTTCACATGTTCCTTTATTGGTTTTTACATTTAAGTTAGCGCCACCTGTCGAATTTTTTGTAAGCTCTCCTCTCTGAATTTACTGTTCATTTCATTTTTCCCTTATGGACACTGTTTAAATTCGGTGATGACGGGCTGTTAAAATTCTTAACCCGGAATGCGTCTTGTGTATTCTTATGTTTTATTGTGATTCATATCAAGTTTTTTTTTTTTTTTTTTTTTTTTTTTTTAATTGAAATATGTGTTTCAAATAAAACAAACTTCAGTTATTTAATTATTATTGAGGTTTTGTTTTTGTTATTATTATATATTTTTAATGCTGTAACCTAAATAAAGTCATAATAAAAAAACATATATAGATATATACTCTCTTTATTAGATGCTAAACCTTTACATAAAGGCTCGGACATCATATTTGCGACTTTACCATGCATTTCCAGACAGATATTGTCCGAGTCTCTATATAAAAATTAACAAAAGTTGAGTTAACATAAATTAATAATCAATGAAAATGCTGTCAAATTTAGCCATGCAGCTAAATGGAATATTAGTACAGAATCATCGTTAACGTATGTTATTTGACATTACATTATATTTTGATGTTTCACATCTTTATCTAGAATACAACTGTTAACCCCTTGGGGAAAAGGGGCCGGTTTATTTGCCACAAAAGGTGCTCACAATCCTCAATTATTTTCACCAGAAGAATTTTATTGCAAGTTTTGCCTTCTTTAATCGTAGCATTTTGGCAATTCAATTTGGCAAGAATTTCTGCTTAATAAATAAATAAATAAATAAATAAAAAGGTGATAAAATATTAAAAATTCCGTAAAAGCCGCTCTTACCGAAGCAGTTAAAAAATGAGTTAATTTTTCTTTTATTGTTTTAGTGGCTTGCCAATAAAAAAGAAAACCATTCTCCGGATATCAATAATCAAAAATATTTCCTAATACCAGTTACAAATGACTATACTTAGTTACAAATGACTGTAATATAACATTTGCCACTTCAATAGAAATGTCTCAGGATCTTTTCATGAAATATCATTTCTAGAAAGCTATACCTTCACAATTTTCTCTAAATATAACCTACGTTTCTTCATTTTGCATTTTCATATTGAGATGTAACCCTCCATTTTAATGAATCATAGAAACCGTTCGAATTCTAATACATTTTCTAAAATATGTTGCAAATCGATCAAACATTATGATATATCGATTTAAAATAAAGACTTTCGTATTCGCGATATAATAAGAGTTTTATCAATTAAAACTATACCCGTCAATTAATGTGGAAGAAATTAAATCATTCACAGAAAACTCCATTGAAACAGGACCAATATCTGATATTCACATGAAAAATAATTTGAAAGCTGGATTAAACCTTATTACAAATAATAGTGTTTTTGTTTTTATCGGAAAATATTACAAGCAGTTAGAAGGAGCTCCAACGGGTTCGCCTATTTCTGGACTATTTGCCGAAATTAAATTACCACCATTAGAAAAAAGAATATTGGTTGAATTCGATATGAAACCTACAGTATGGTGTAGATTCGTAGACGATATTTTTATTATTTGGGAAAATAATTTACACTATTTACATCTCTTCCTTAATAAGATAAATGAGCTTGATGATAATATAAAATTTACTCTTGAGATTGAGACAGATGGAAGCTTACCTTTTCTTGATGTTAATTTAGTTAAAAACAAAGAAAACTTCAGCCTTAACAGAGATGTTTATAGGAAACCAATCAAATCAAATAATACGATCCCATATAATAGCTCATCACCATTTTTTATATAAAATTGCAGCCTACAAATTTTACATTAGACGTGCTTTTAAGGTAAGCTCAGATAAATATTTAGAAAAACAGCTTAATACCATCAAAAATATTGCTAAAAAAACGGATTTTCAACTATTCTCATTAATAAACTCATTCATGAATTTAATATTCAAGAAAATATCAAAAAAGTAAACCATAAAGAAATGATATACAAAAAATTTCAATATTTCCCTGGTCTATACGAAAAATTAAGATATGCTCTTCTGAAACACAATGTAAATTTAATAGCCTGTCCACCAAAGAAATTAAATGAAGTAATTTGTACAAAAATCGAGCCAATACCAGAAATTGAATTAGCCGGGGTATATATCATCCTTTTTAAAACTGATTGCAATAAAGTAAAGGAATATATCGGGAAAACCAATAGAAAACTCAAAAAAAAAGTATAAAAGAACATAAAGCAGATATAAAATTTTGTCGCCAATCTACTGCTCTTTCACGTTTATATCTCAAACAGAATATAGCCCAGTAAATTTAGGGTTTGATAGCTAAGTAATTCATAATGAGCTGAAAATTTCAGAATTAGCTCTTTATGACAATTAAAAAAAACCCTTAAAAGTCTCAGAAGTTCTCATGTGTGTTTCTATCGAAAATGGCCGATCAAAGATGGCCGCTAAGACCTTTTTGCATCGTCCGATGTTTTTTTTACCATTTCTAAGTCATATATCAATATTTTTTTTACTTCTGAAAAATTCTGTGACCTCTACTTACATCCTGTTTTAATGTATACATAGGGCCTGACTAAAGAAGGGCACACGTGGCATGTGCCCCGAGCCTCCGTGCAGAAAAGGCCTCAAAAATTAAAAAAAAAAAAAACAATAAAATTGCTAAGCCCCCCTCTCTTTTGAGGTTTTTTAATGGTCTTGTAAAAGAACCTTAAGATGTGGGCTCTCGCCAAGAGATGCCTGCCCAGGCCTCAGTCGATTAGCTGAACCCTATATCTAGTTTTTATCAAAATAAAAGCTACGAATGAGTTGTACATTCATTTATTTGTTGTCAAATTAATAAAATTTCATTGCCCTTAGCCTGTTTTGCCTCGTATTTAAAAATTTATTGACTAGTCTCTGTATGTTTGTAATCTTATTTGTGAGGATTATTTTTTTAATTTTATTTTAAAAAAAGACAGATATTCCATTTTTCTATACAGAAATGTTTGTCAGAGGACTGTGATGGAAAAAAAAGAAAGTTAGAACAAGTTTAAATTACAGTTGGCAAAAAAAGTATTTGTACACTCTAAAATTTTTAATTTTTTACTAAATAAAAACAGATATTTTGTCAAAAATAGTTTTAATACAGTCTGTTTACCGTGCGTTTTAAATTACACAACAGAAAATTTCGATAAAGATGTAAAATAATTTTCTAATGGGAAAAGTTTAAAAATTTCTTGCAAAAAAAGTATTTGTACATTTCTCCATCCTGATATGTACTGTGTTTTATAGTGTTTATGGTTCAAAGGACTACTTTTACAGAAGCTGTTAATAACTTTTAAGTTCATATTATATTTGTCTGACATTTAATTTAATTTGCTCTTGAAGTAATTGAATATAGAACCTAATACTAGAGAGGCACCTCTAGATATATGAAATCCTATGATTGAGCATAATAAAAATTTAAATACGCAACAAGAATTTGTAAAAGCTATTAAATTACCATTTACAACTATTGGATGTATAGTGAGAAACTATGAATAAATTAAAAGAATCGAAATTCAATGAAAACCAGGACTTCTTAGCAAACTAACAATGAGGGAAAAAGAGAGTGTTGTTAAAAAAGCTTTAAAAATTCCTGTGCGTTCGGTTCAAAAATTTGCTGGAGACCTTGCGACATCTTCTCGCATCAGAGTAATACCTCAAACAATAAAAAATATTCTTCTCAATGCAGATTTAAAAGGAAGAACCTCAAGGGAAAATCCATTCATCAACGAAACAAATAGGCGAAAACGCATAGTATTCGCTTTCGCATACAGAAGTAAATCATTGGATTTTTGGAAAACAGTAATTTTTTCTGATGAGGAAAAATTCGGAATTTTCTTACCATCAAGCATTCGAAAAAATTGGCGTAAAAATAAAACTGTTCTAGATCCAAAACGTATACCTCAAACTATCAAGCATGTTGGGGGGAATATTATACTTTTGGGGTGTATAGCTTCTAATGGAGCAGGACATTTAAAATTTTTTGACAATGGAAGGACAGGTTTAACATACAGTGATGTGTCGCGCCATAATTTATTAAACTGTGCCAAGAAATTATGCATAGAGGAAGCTTTTCACTTTCTGCAGGATAATGACCAAAGCATACTGCTGTGATCACCAGCACATGCTTACGACAATACTCGAAGACGACTGGTAATTCCTCTAAAATCTCTAGACTTGAATCCAGTAGAAAATTTGCAGATGCTATTGGATGCAAAAATCCGAAAAAAAAATATGTATTAGTAAAAAACAGTTTTAAAGAAGCTCTTATTGTGTCATGGAATAACATTAACCAGACCACTACAAAAAAGTTGGTGGAATCTATGTCATACCATCTAGAAGTAGTCATAAACGCTAAATGAATTCGCACAAAATATTAATTTGTATCATTTTACAAAATTTTCCTTAATTATATTACATTAAGATAGTGTACAAATACTTTTTTTGCATTATAATTTTGTATATTTGTTTATTATAATGTAAAAAATCGATTCGTTTAATTTTGTTTCTGCTTCTATAATATTATAATGCATTAAATTAATGTATTACAGTATTTTTTGCTTAAATCTTTTGTTTAATTTCATTATAATTTAAAAAAATGAAGTGTACAAATACTTTTTTTGCTAACTGTATTTATTACAAGGCACAAAAATTTAAATCGAAAGTAAAAGTATGATAAGACATTATAGTAATGCTTGTAATAAATAAGCTAATAATCTTGTGGTATTTAAACTTAAAACAAAATTACCAGAATGCTACTCAAACAACGTTGTAACCGTTACCGCCATCTTCAAATCTATTAATAGGACGAACTGAATTTGTGCATGTTTCGCCGAATCAAGAGGTACAAAACCTAGAACAATGGAGAGCTACCTTATTGCACAGACATCTTTCATCACAGTCCCTTGCATCAGTTATTTTGCAGTCACAAGAGATAAGCTGCAGAAGAACTTCGGACGCTGCGGGAAGTGTTGAATGTAATGGGTTTAATCTGGCTTCTTTCATAAACCATAAACCATCCCCATTCAGTAGGATCTAGTTTTTTCCCAGCCACTGTTGGACTTGAAGATAAACCCGAAGTGAATGCTGTGAAGTTGCTGTACATGGTGGTGGAAGAATGGCCAGGTTAAATTTTGATGAGAGATTTTTGGTTACTTCTTTATTGTAACAGATATATCGCAGCTCATCTAGGGAGTCAACTTTCTCTCCCCAAAAAAGGTTTTTCATGAATATCTCCCCAATTTAAATTACCTTTTGGGGTTTAAGTTGAGGACTGTTGAATAAGGAAGTCAAAGAAAGCAGCTCATGGTTTTTCTTTATCAATTTAAAAGCTGAGGATTTCCCTTCCTAAAAATTGCTGATGCAATATCACATACAGTTGCTGCATGTAGGAAGAGAATGGAATCTTTCATTGGACCAAGTGACTTTTGAATTTTACATATGTTATAGCATTTTTATTTGTGAGGTCGTAGAAAGAAGAATAGTTTTCCTGGGTTACCTCGTGCGATGAGAATGGTCAGCAGATCTGTGTCAGTACCAACTACTGTGGGTAATCTAGAAATGGTCTCAAATTAATTGCTGTTGTATAGATTAGTGCATCAGTAACATCATCCGCCTGTAGGCCAGTTATTCCTTCTGCCTCGAAGTACCCCATGACCATTCGAATAAGCCTACCTTTGTTCTCGAAGTTCGTTAAAAACAGCTTGTGGCCACCATGCTTTCATCAAAAGCAATAGTTGCAGACATTTTCGACATCAACCTTCTTTGCCTTTCCACACTTTTAGTTGATAAGGCACAAGTGTACCCATCAAAAACAATTGCTTCACATGGAGACAAGTGTTTCTGGACAAATCTAAGATATTTGAGGGATATATCGCTGTAGATGTCGGACTCATTTCAAACCAATGCATGCAGACGAAATCCTCCATCTACAATAAACGAGCAAGTTGGTGGAGGTTCAACACAAGGCTCAACTGTTTCATTGATAGCAGCTAAAATTCATTTAAAATTCTTCCTCATTGAAACTTCATTAAAGAGGGAAGGCAGTTGAGGAGCCAATTCGTATTTGAGGTAATCTCGTAAATTTTCATTTGATTTGAGTACAGAAGCAATCCTGATAAACAACTGTAGAGTATTGAATGTGACAGTTGAATTCATTATTATCAATGTGTTATTTGTTGCCGATATCGGTATAACTCTCTTTTTCTGTTGAAGTTTAATTTCCCCAAATGAACATCCTATGATTGAAGACAATAAATTTTTACAAAGTTTTTTTGCATTGTCACAGTTTATTTTATCATCAGTAACCAATTCACTAGCTACATTCATCAAAAAATGTTTAGGACATTGATTATCGAAAGGATTGCGAAGCAATAGCCATTCGGATAGTTTATTCAAATCAGAATCATCTCTTAGTTGTCTGGAAGGCCAAAATTCAACATGTTGTTCTGAGCTTCCATAAGTTTTTTCACAAGAATCTTCTAATACTTCCCATATTTTAATGTTCATCAGGCAAGAAGCAATCCATCTGGACAAAGTAGAATCTTCCATTCCTCGGCCATGTGTTAAGCCTCATGCTACTTTTATGGATTTGATGAGCTCTCTATTATATAGTCTGGTGCAACCGTACAGCCGTTGGAAATTCCTTCATTCACTATCTTTTATTCTTATTAGCAGAGCCGGCGAATTTCCGGCAAGTTCTCTCTCCAACTTCTTCCCATGTCTATATGGAGCGCAAGCGTTGGAAATTCCTTTATTCCCTACCTCTTATTCTTATTTTTATCTGCATTTTTTGTTGAAAAAATGTCTGTATGTGAAAATATAGATAAAACTCCAAAGGAAAAATCGATTTTTATTTTTTTTAAATAATTTCAGTGTAAATAAACCGTATTACCGTACATTTATAATTTCTTTATTTTATAAACCTAAGCTCATATTCAAATTAGCATACTTGCTGACTGTATTGGTTTCCTTAGAAGCGAAAAATATTCACTTAGTTGATAAGGCACCAATGTACCCATCAAAAACAATTGCTTCACATGGAGAGAAGTGTTTCTGGACAAATCTAACATATTTGAGGGATATATTGCTGTATATGTCGGACTCATTTCAAACCAATGCATGCAGAAGAAATCCTCCATCTACAATAAACGAGCAAGTTGGTGGAGGTTCAACACAAGGCTCAATTGTTTCAATGATAGCAACTAAAATTGATTTAAAATTCTTCCTCATTGAAACTTCATTAAAGAGGAAAGGAAGTTGAGGAGCCAATTCTTATTTGAGGTAATCTCGTAAATTTTCCTTTGATTTGAGTGCAGAATAGGGTGGATCGAAAAGTATAGGAATTTTTTTTTTTTTAGAAATCACTATCAGCGCGGCGTGCAAAAGTTGCCTTTTATGCATACTAGCTTACAGGGTTTTTTTTTTTATTATTAAAATCCATTCATATCTTCCGCCCCAAAAATAATTAAAAATTGAGTTTTTTATGAATTTTTTTATATATTTTTTTTTTTGTTTATTTATTTTTTCTTAATTACTTTTGGCGCGGGGTGCAAAAGCTATATTTTATCTATCTTAGCTTACATGTTTTTTAAAATAAAATTCATTCATATCTTCGGTGCCCCAAGCGCCCCAAAAATAGTTTAAAATTGAAATTTTCTTGAAAAAAATATTTTTTGTTTTGTTTTATTTTATTTTATTTTATTTTATTTTACTTTTTGAAATTCATTTGGCACTGGGTTGGAAAGTTGTTATTACAATACTACATAACTATGCAGTTCCCATATATTTTTTCAATCAAAATTTATTCATATCTTTGATGCACCAATTATAATTAAAAACTGAGGTTTTTACAAAAATGTATTAAGAATTATAATTTACGAAAAATACTTACAAATTTTGAAAACAGTTTAATTAATAACGTATAAGGTTATAAATAACATTAATTTTACAATAATAAGCGGCATATGAATTTAAAAATCAAAGCATTAAATCATAAAAATTACAAAAATCGAACTTACGTTGAGAAAAGTTGTACATCCTTCAATTTGGAAACTTACATATTTTTAAATTTTGTAATCTTTTTTGGTATCAAAGTATTTTATATGGCTTCTTGATTTTATTCTATTCAATATAAAACCGTGTCTCTTTTCTTGCCCAGATACAGTTTCTGATGCCTCAGACACTAGTCGAACGCATGTTTCAATCGCTTGGGTATGGCATGGCTATTTTGACCATTCATTCGTTTTACAACTTTTATCATATTCTCAATTTCTTTGCAAGGCACATTCATCAAAAGAGGTGGTTCAATACGTCCAACTGGTTGCCAGTCAATAAGTTCAAAATAATCCTTCGCTTTGAAGTTTATTTGGTATTTCGCTTTGAAAATTCTCACTTCTGGTGATTTTCTCTTTTTATTTCTAGCACAAATTAGCTTTCGCATTGCTAAAGATCTGATATACTCTCTTTTATCTGTGAGCATTTACAATAGTAAATTTTCAGGATGCCCCCCCCCCCCCAAAAAAAAAAAAAAAAAAAAATGTTGAATAACAGCATTTACTATCTTTCATAAATTGGGTTCCAAATATCTAGAATATGTGATAAGTTTCCAAATATGACGCTCTCGTTCAGTTATGGATGGCTTTGTTTTGACATGAAGCCATGCAGGTGCATATACCTTCATAATATATGTTGTAAGAATAATGAGATTATCAGAAGGATTTTCTGTAGCTACTTATAACCTTAAAATTCTACATGCAGATGTTAGCCATCTTGAGTGATAAACTAGACCAGGTTTCATTAAGGGGACAAGGGACCTTTAAAATCAGTTTTTATTTTTTTTTAATTTCACTTTAAATATTATTCAAGGATACTTTATATGCATTGTGGCATACATTTATCACAAAAAAATTATTATTATTTTTTTTTTTTTTTGAGAAAAAAAAGAAATATTTTACAATATTTTAGATTTACGAAGAACTTTTCAAAATGCCCCATGCGCATTCCAGTTCAAAAAAAATCTCCAATATTTTTTATGTAAATTTGGTTTACATAGATAAATAAAACTGTGCATCAGATTTTTTATATTTGAATCTTAATTTTAAAAAAAATATATATTTTTCTAGATTTTTGGAAGTTTTAAGCATTTTTTGCTGTATTTCTACAGTTAATTACCTTTAACTTTTACAATTATAATTATTTGCAAAAAACCATGCACAGTTTTATGACAAATATAATGAGAAATATGAATTTTAAGATTTAACGAAGGCACAACTACTAAAATATACATTATAATCGACTAAATTCAAGTATAACCATAGTTTCAATAAGTTTAATCAATAATTTCATCAAATTAATATTTTTATACAAATTGAATTTACGTTTTGAGGAAAATAAAGAACGTAAGAAATTTTGCGTTGACGAGAAAATTCATTGCGTTACGAAGAATTTTTCAAACTGTTCCATGCACATTTTATAGCGATTAAAATCAAATATTTTTAATGTAAGTTTGATTTTTATTAAATATAAATGTAACTGTGCATTGAATTTTATCTATTTTAATATAAAAATTAAAAAAAAAAAGAAATTTTCAAAATTTTAAAGAAATTTTCAAAGGAAAAAAACTGAATCGTTAAAAAACACTGAAACTCGCTTGAAAGTTTATACATAAAAAATAGGTCCCAGCTTCATAAAGGAAGAGGGGGGGGGGGATTCTGAATTTTGTCAACCTGTCGAAAGGTGCTACTGAAAAATTTTGTTGCTAAACAGTTTTGTTTTAGTTTGGTTTATTTTTGTCAGCCGATTATATACACTAGGGATATAGGCCCAGGAGGTTGTTGCTAAACAGAGCAGTAAGGATTTTCAGATGTGCAAAATACATAAAAATATCTGTCGCACCCCCCGCCCCCCCTAAAACCTGTCATCAACCCTGATGGGGAAAAAAACTGAAAATCACTGAAACTCGCTTGAAAGTTTATATACAGAAAATAGGTTTCAGCTGCATAAAGGGGGGGGGATTGTGAATTTTATATACTTGTCGAAAGGTGCGACAAACATGTCACTGAAAAATTTTGTTTCTAAACAGAGCAGTATAGGGATTTTCAGACGTGCAAAGTACATAAAAATATCTGTTGGACACTCCGCTCTAAGAAATTATCTGACATCAACACTGATGAGGGAAAAAAACTGAAAATCACTGAAACTCGCTTGAAAGTTTACATACAAAAAATAGGTTTCAGCTGCCTGAAAAGAAGGGGGGAGGATGTGAATTTTGTCTACTTGTCGAAAGGTGCGACAAACGTGTGACAGAAAAATTTTGTTGCTAAACAGAGCAGTATAAGAATTTTCAGACGTGCAAAGTACATAAAAATATCTGTTGGACACTCCGCCCTAAGAAATTACCTGAAATCAACACTGATGCGGGAAAAAAACTAAAAATCACTGAAACTCGCTTGAAAGTTTATGTACAAAAAATAGGTTTCAGCTGCATAAAAGAGGGGGGGTGGGGAATGTGAACTTTGTCTACTTGTCGAAAGGTGCGACAAACGTGTGACTGAAAAATTTTGTTGCTAAACAGAGCAGTATAAGGATTTTCAGACGTGCAAAGTACATAAAAATATCTGTTGGACACTCCGCCCTAAGAAATTACCTGACATCAACACTGATGCTGGAAAAAAACTGAAAATCACTGAAACTCGCTTGAAAGTTTATGTACAAAAAATAGGTTTCAGCTGCATAAAAGAGGGGGGGTGGGGAATGTAAACTTTGTCTACTTGTCGAAAGGTGCGACAAACGTGTGACTGAAAAATTTTGTTGCTAAACAGAGCAGTATAAGAATTTTCAGACGTGCAAAGTACATAAAAATATCTGTTGGACACTCCGCCCTAAGAAATTACCTGACATCAACACTGATGCGGGAAAAAAACTGAAAATCACTGAAACTCGCTTGAAAGTTTATGTACAAAAAATAGGTTTCAGCTGCATAAAAGAGGGGGGGTGGGGAATGTGAACTTTGTCTACTTGTCGAAAGGTGCGACAAACGTGTGACTGAAAAATTTTGTTGCTAAACAGAGCAGTATAAGAATTTTCAGACGTGCAAAGTACATAAAAATATCTGTTGGACACTCCGCCCTAAGAAATTACCTGAAATCAACACTGATGCTGGAAAAAAACTGAAAATCACTGAAACTCGCTTGAAAGTTTATATACAAAAAATAGGTTTCAGCTGCATAAAAGAGGGGGGGGGGTGGGGAATGTGAACTTTGTCTACTTGTCGAAAGGGGCGACAAACGTGTGACTGAAAAATTTTGTTGCTAAACAGAGCAGTATAAGAATTTTCAGACGTGCAAAGTACATAAAAATATCTGTTGGACACTCCGCCCTAAGAAATTACCTGAAATCAACACTGATGCGGGAAAAAAACTGAAAATCACTGAAACTCGCTTGAAAGTTTATATACAAAAAATAGGTTTCAGCTGCCTAAAAAGGAGGGAGGGGGGTGTGAATTTTGTCTACTTGTCGAAAGGTGCGACAAACGTGTGACTGAAAAATTTTGTTGCTAAATAGAGCAGTATAAGGATTTTCAGACGTGCAAAGTACATAAAAATATCTGTTGGACACTCCGCCCTAAGAGATTACCTGAAATCAACACTGATGCGGGAAAAAAACTGAAAATCACTGAAACTCGCTTGAAAGTTTATATACAAAAAATAGGTTTCAGCTGTCTAAAAAGGAGGGAGGGGGGTGTGAATTTTGTCTACTTGTCGAAAGGTGCGACAAACGTGTGACTGAAAATTTTTGTTGCTAAATAGAGCAGTATAAGGATTTTCAGACGTGCAAAGTACATAAAAGTATCTGTTGGACACTCCGCCCTAAGAAATTACCTGAAATCAACACTGATGCGGGAAAAAAACTAAAAATCACTGAAACTCGCTTGAAAGTTTATGTACAAAAAATAGGTTTCAGCTGCATAAAAGAGGGGGGGTGGGGAATGTGAACTTTGTCTACTTGTCGAAAGGTGCGACAAACGTGTGACTGAAAAATTTTGTTGCTAAACAGAGCAGTATAAGGATTTTCAGACGTGCAAAGTACATAAAAATATCTGTTGGACACTCCGCCCTAAGAAATTACCTGACATCAACACTGATGCTGGAAAAAAACTGAAAATCACTGAAACTCGCTTGAAAGTTTATGTACAAAAAATAGGTTTCAGCTGCATAAAAGAGGGGGGGTGGGGAATGTAAACTTTGTCTACTTGTCGAAAGGTGCGACAAACGTGTGACTGAAAAATTTTGTTGCTAAACAGAGCAGTATAAGAATTTTCAGACGTGCAAAGTACATAAAAATATCTGTTGGACACTCCGCCCTAAGAAATTACCTGACATCAACACTGATGCGGGAAAAAAACTGAAAATCACTGAAACTCGCTTGAAAGTTTATGTACAAAAAATAGGTTTCAGCTGCATAAAAGAGGGGGGGTGGGGAATGTGAACTTTGTCTACTTGTCGAAAGGTGCGACAAACGTGTGACTGAAAAATTTTGTTGCTAAACAGAGCAGTATAAGAATTTTCAGACGTGCAAAGTACATAAAAATATCTGTTGGACACTCCGCCCTAAGAAATTACCTGAAATCAACACTGATGCGGGAAAAAAACTGAAAATCACTGAAACTCGCTTGAAAGTTTATATACAAAAAATAGGTTTCAGCTGCCTAAAAAGGAGGGAGGGGGGGTGTGAATTTTGTCTACTTGTCGAAAGGTGCGACAAACGTGTGACTGAAAAATTTTGTTGCTAAATAGAGCAGTATAAGGATTTTCAGACGTGCAAAGTACATAAAAATATCTGTTGGACACTCCGCCCTAAGAGATTACCTGAAATCAACACTGATGCGGGAAAAAAACTGAAAATCACTGAAACTCGCTTGAAAGTTTATATACAAAAAATAGGTTTCAGCTGCCTAAAAAGGAGGGAGGGGGGTGTGAATTTTGTCTACTTGTCGAAAGGTGCGACAAACGTGTGACTGAAAATTTTTGTTGCTAAATAGAGCAGTATAAGGATTTTCAGACGTGCAAAGTACATAAAAGTATCTGTTGGACACTCCGCCCTAAAAAATTACCTGACATCAACACTGATGGGGAAAAACACTGAAAATCACTAAAAAAAACACTGAAACTTGCTTGAAAATTTGGGGTGGGGGAGGTTATACACATGAAAGAAACATTGTACTGAGTTTTATGTCTTTGAATGTAAAGGTAACAAAAGTATTTTCCAAATTTTATGAATTTTTTAACATTTTGCATAAAACCTGTTACAATTAACCTAATTTTTAGTTACCTTATTTTAAAATAATCCAGTTCCATAAGATTTTCCTTCATTTTATGTCTGCTTCTTTTTAATATATTTTCTATTTTGGTGAGTAGTTTTATAGGCTGCAGTGTCTGTCTCGATGCAGGCTTTGTTTCAAACGACACTGATCACGTCTTTTGGCGATAGATAAAGCTACTATCAAAGCTACTAATAAAGCACTAATGCATGGACTATTTTGAACATAACATAGTTTATTTTCACTTCTACCATTAGAACAGCTTGGTTTAGAAATATCAGATAAAATATTATAGGAGCTGTTTACAGATTCCTCGAAAGATTCTGGCAGCGATTCTTCCACATTTTCATTATTTTGTTTATGCGAACTGGCTTCTGCTTTCAATAAAGCAAGCATATTTTTTTTTTTTAGAAGAACGACCGACTGGCTTTCTTTAACTGGAGTATATTTTATCCATTGTAATGTAAAAGTTTCTACACAACAGCTATGTAATTATATTTCACTAAACTTGAAGTTAGAAAAAAAATCTGAACAAAAAATCACAGAACATCAACTGAAATAACTATCAAAATAAAAATACGAGCGATAAATTAATCCATGCGGCACTTGTTTACAAACAGAATGTACGAGATACGGATGCAGTTAAATAGCGCTGCCATTAATTCTATGGAAATAAAAATAAACAGTTAATTAGTAGACTAAATTCAATCGCAAACATTTGTAAACAAAGATCAGCTTATCACGAGGGCCCTTTAATTAATCTTAAAAATGTAAATAAATGTGAAATAATTATCCGATTGAAAAAATTTGACTTGGAGATGAAAGCTTACATGGAGCTTGTTTTTTGGGGACAAAAAACGAAAAATGCAGAAATTATGTCATATGTCAAAATGCGAAAAAATTTTTTTCGCAAATTTGAGCGATTTTCGTGATTTTGAAGGTCCCTTGTCATTAATGCCAGATCAGAACCACATTCACCACGTGATATTGCTATGTAAATATCATATAAATATTGCTGGTCATTGCTGAGAACTCTTCTATCTATGTTGTCTTCCAAATAATAAAGTATAAAAAGTTTATTTTATACATTTAATAAAATACGATAAACGATTTCTCATCCTCTCGATCTACGTTTTACGTTAGATAAATTATTCTTTAACTGTTAATTTTACTTGTATTTTTTAGCTCAAAATTTGCATGAAACTCGATTTTCGGCAAATAATTAAAAGTTTTGGGGCATTGGAAGAAATTTATCAAAGTCAAAAATTATTTGGATGCATGCTAATATACTATAAAATGCATCTTTTTTATCCCGCTGATAAAATATTTTAAAAGAAATAAAAAAAACAAAAATTATAAATTTTTATAAACATTTCAATTTTTTTACTATTTTGGGGGCGCTTGGGGGCATTGGAAGATATGGATTTATGTATAAAAAAAGATTGAACTATTATATATATAAGGCAACTTTTGCAACCCGTGCCAAAAATAACTTAAAAAATATTAAAAAGCAAAAAAAAATATATATATATATATAAAATTTATAAAAATTTCAATTTTTAACTATTTTTTAGGCGTTTGGGGCACCGGAAGGTATGAATGGATTTCAATAAAAAAACATATGTGAATTAGTATGCATAAAAGGCAACTTTTGCACCCCGCACCGATTCGATTATCCGAATTTCAATTTTTCGAGCCACCCTAGTACAGAAGCAATCCTGATAAACAATTGTAGAGTATTGAATGTGACAGTTGAATTCATTATTATCAATGTGTTATTTGTTGCCGATATTGGTATAACTCTCTTTTTTTGTTGAAATTTAATTTCCCCAAATGAACATCCTATGATTGAAGACAATAAATTTTCACAAAGTTTTTTGCATTGTCACAGTTTATTTTATCTTCACTAACCAATCCACTAGCTACATTCATCAAAAAATGTTTAAGACATTGATTATCGAAAGGATTGCGAAGCAATAGCCATTCGGATAGTTTATTCAAATCAGAATCATCTCTTAATTGTCTGGAAGGCCAAAATTCAACATGTTGTTCTGAGCTTACATAAGTTTTTTTTTAACATAAATCTTCTAATACTTCCCATATTTTAATGTTCATCAGGCAAGAAACAATCCATCTGGACAAAGTAGAATCTTCCATTCCTCGGCCATGTGTTAAGCCTCATGCTACTTTTATGGATTTCATGAGACTCTCTATTATATAGTCTGGTGCAACCGTACAGCCGTTGGAAATTCCTTCATTCACTATCTTTTATTCTTATTAGCAGAGCCGGCGAATTTTCGGCGAGTTCTCTCTCCAACTCCTTCCCATGTCTGTATGGAGCGCAAGCGTTGGAAATTCCTTCATTCCCTACCTTTTATTCTTACTTTTATCTGCATTTTTTGTTGAAAAAATGTCTGTATGTGAAAATATAGGTAAAACTCCAAAGGAAAAATCGATTTTTATTTTTTTAAATAATTTCAGTGTAAATAAATCATATTATCATACATTTATAATTTCTTTATTTTATAAACCTAAGCTCATATTCAAATTAGCATACTTGCTGACTGTATTGGTTTCCTTAGAAGCGAAAAGTATTCACTTTTGACGTAAATATGCAGAAAAACATCCAACAAGGCGCAATTATTTGGCGATCACAGTTGATCCGCCATTTTGGATGGAAGCCGATATCGAATTTTTTTAGACTTCTCAGGATCATTTCTATACATACACAGGAACTAATCCTGAAAATTTTAGCTCATTATGAATTTCTTATGTATCGATCCCCTTTTTCGTTTAAATTTACTGGGCTAATATCACAATAGAGTTTGATAATACGAAAATCATATTCCCAACATCCAATTATTACTTATCCATTATAAGAGAATCAATAGAAATCTTATGCAAGAGCAATAAAGTGTGCAATGATGCCCTATCTTATAATATACCCAATTTATGGTTTAGCATCCTAAAAATAAAATCCTGACAAGTTGAGAAAATGACGCATTAAAAAAATCATGGTACAACAATCAAATATTTTTTTATAGTTCACGTAAAAATATTACTAACTCAATCTTCAAACCACGAGTCTCGTTCATTTTTCAAAACAAAATCTTCTATTTGTATTTATTAAAGAAAATATTCTCTGAGGAAGAACCTGTTTGGAAAACGTTTGAAAGTACTAAGATTTTTAAATAAAATTAAATTTTAACATCTATAATTGATTATTTATCGCCTTTTAAGTAAGCATTATTCATTTTTGGTTTAAGTTTTTTTTCATTACTAAAATGTAAAAGAGATTTTATAACAATTAATAATGTAGTTAAAGAGTTTTTAAATAAATAAGAAAAATATAAAGACAAATCCACTTTATTCCTTTCTTAAAAAAAAAAAAAAAATCGCAACTTTTTTTACTTCAGTTCAGGAAACTTTTTATTTAATTATTTTCTGAAATATATAAAAAGGGATTTTTATATTCAAACAAAATTAAAAGGTAAACACCATTTTTCTTTTTCAATCCTAGATCAGCAAAAATGCATTCCTTTATTTTTTTTCTTTTTAAAATCTTTCCCTCTTTTTTTTTTTTTCAAAAATAGTAATTCTTATTCTTTCAAAAAAAGTATCGCTTGATGTCATCTTGTCGTAAAAAATAATTTGAGTCACCGCACACAGACATTAATTCCACTTTAACATTTGCTGTAGAATCTTTTTTTTTTCCTTCCTCCTTCTTTTCTTTCATAGCTACATGTCTCTAAGGGGGTCTTTTTTTCAGATTTCTTGTATTTTTCAAAAGTCAATCGCGCGTGAATTTGAAATAGGCAGCTTAAGTTACATCTCCATATACTGAGCGCCTAGGAAGGTTTTCTTTTTTAGTTTCTTTTTCTATGTCAGGGATGGCATTGGAGGAAGAAATGCGATTTTAATATCTCAGAACTTATGGTTCTCTTACACAGATATGAAAAAGTGAATACTTTGAGCGATTTTAGAGTTAATATTGTGTAATTCATTTCATAGTTGGATGGGAGTAAGGGAGTTTTATAACTATGGTGGGTTGCTTAAAGACCGATTCTTTAACTTTTTTTTTTTTTTTTTACTTATGAATACTTTTAAAAATGTGCAGGATTTCTTAAATACTGGTTCTTTAATATTTTTTTCCTACTTATGAATATTTTATTATCTTTTTTGGAATTCCTTGAAGCTAATAGTTTTTAACTTCAGAATTCTTTTTACATTGACGTATATACTTGTGTAATAGACGAAAAATTTTGACATAAAATTATATTTTAAAAAGGGAGAATCGACTTATATGCTGGTCAGATCTTAGGTGAAAAGTTCCAAGCAACAGAGCTTTTTAATGTTTGATCAACTAATTATTAAAAAATAGATTGTGGAAAATCTGGATTGAGTGGGTATGTTTACCAGATGAGCTGAAAAGAAAGGATTCAAAATTGAAACAAATTGAAAATTGCACGTCAAACCTGACAAATGAGCTGCATTCCTACTATAATTAATTTTATAAATATTCAGGGCTTGATGCATTCGTTGTTATACAAAAATGCATGAATACAAAATTTGATACGATTATATAGCTTCAATTCAGCAATATGAAAATAATAGGACTTCATCTTAAATAGGGAGTAATCAACATGGCAAGCCTAGAATCATTATCTATTATGAGATGTAAAAAAACGTTTTTTTTTTTTTTTTTTTTTTTTTTTTTTTTTTTTAATGTCTGGATAGCATTGGAGGAAGAAATGCGATTTTAATATCTCAGAACTTATGGTTCTCTTACATAGATGTGAAAAAGAGAATACTTTGAGCGATTTTAGAGTTAATATCGTGTAATTCATTTCATAGTTGGATGGGAGTAAGGGACTTTTATAACTATGGCGCGTTTCTTAAAGACCGATTCTGTAACTTTTACTTTTTTTTACTTATGAATACTTTTATAAATGTGTAGGATTTCTTAAATACTGGTTCTTTAATATTTTTTCCTTACTTATGAATATTTTATTATCTTTTTTTAAAAAATTCCTTGAAACTAATAATTTTTAACTTCAGAATTATTTTTACCTTACAAAATCCATTTTTGTATAGGTTTAAATATGTATGAATTGATTTTAGAGATAGTGCATCGCCGTATATACTTGTGTAATAGGCGAAAAATTTTGACTTAAAATTGTATTTTAAAACGGGAGATTCGACTTATATGCTGGTCAGATTTTAGGTGAAAAGTTTCAAGCCACAGAGCTTTTTAATGTTTGATCAACTAATTATTTAAAAATAGATTATGGAAAATCTGGACTGAGTGGGTGTGTTTGCCAAAGGAGTTGAAAACAAAGGGTTTAATTTGAAAAAGAAGGCTCCTGTCCCTGCTAGCGAAGACATTCGCGGGCTAATGCTATTCCTATGAGGAGATTTTGTTTTCTAATATTTCGCTTGCATTTTCACATTTTTATTTTACTTTTTATTTTACATTTTTTTTTTTTTTTTTTTGCATTTGATAACTGAGGTTTCGCTATAGATCACTCCTTTTTTACTCTTTCGATTTTGGTTGGAGATTTTTTTTAAATGACACTTTCATTTTCGGAGACGGTTTTGAAAATAAAACTAACCTTATAAAACGTACCTGCAACCAAATTCGAAAAAAGTATAAAAGGAACGATGTGTAGAGGGGCCTCATCTATCCAAGGTTTAGTTTAGTTTATTTTTGTCGTCCGATTATCTACACTAGGGATATAGGACCACGGGGGGGGGGGGGGTTGCCCTTCGTGAGGGTCTCTCTAAGGGAACCTAATCCGTATTTACGCACGGTTCGAAGAAAACCACGAAAACTCCGGACGGTTAGGCCGACAGCCGCGATTGGGTTCGAACCCAGCACCTGCCGTATACCAGTTGAGAGGTCAGAACCTCTCGGCCACTGGTGGGGCCAAAATGTATCCAAGACAATATACATACATTAAAATATCAAAAATAAAACGAGTTATCAGAAAATACCCCCCCCCCCCTATAGGAATAGCATTAGCTCTCAAGTGACAGAAGCCTAAAGGGCACACGGAGCATAAAATGGTTCAAATATTTAATTATTGGCCTAAAAAATACTCATTTATTTTTGTATTCATTGTATGACAACAGCAAATTTAGATTAGTTTCCAGGTTAGGTAAATCGGTAGAAAATATTACATAATGCAAATTTTTTTTAAAATAACTGAAAGATTATTATATATAATTTCATTCTGATGCTACTTTTTTTTTTTTTTTTTTTTTTTAGTATAACTACTGTATGCAGCAGTTTTTTCCGATTTAACATCTTCGCGACGGAAGTCTTTTACGAAATTATAAATGTTTTGTCACCGGTTTTTAAAAACAGAAATTTGTGCATTATTAAATCGAAAAAATGTTTCGATTAAATAAAGCGAATTTTACTGGCGGGGATAAACAAGGATTCTTAAGCCTTTTTGCAGCACGTATACCTATCACTCGTCTCTAAGAAGTAATGAAACTGGCAATAAGAAGTCCTAAAGCATCTGGTTTAAACTATTGTGATTTAATCAAAAAACGTTCATTCTATGTAGAAATTACAACTGTAATTTTAATCAGTTTATTATTATTCATATTTTACTGTAGATATCTACGGAAAGGTATTTAAGACAAATAATAATAAAAAAAAGTATATAACTTATAATTTATTTCTATTTACAGTAAAACCCCGATAATTCGGATTAATTGGGACCAGAAAATGCTTACAAAAAATCATCTTTATATTAAGAATATTCAATATTTACAAATAGTAAAAATGTTTACTTTGTAACTATAAAGTTTTTAATCTTCTGCTGTGATAGTTTTGCGGGCACAAAACCGCTCGAGCATAAGTAGTTCTTTGGGTGTAGTCTCTATGTAATGTTTAATCTAAACTATTAATTATTCTGAATGGGATGTTACTTCATTATGGCTAATAACTTTTGGTTGACCATCATTAATAATGGTATTTTCGTCTGTATCATTTTCATTTTCATTTTCGTCAGATCGCACATAGCGAGGTAAGTCTGTAAGTGAGGCATAAACTTCGTTATTTTCAGCTTCCAACCAATTTCTAATGTCACTGCTATCAACATCTGAGTAATCATCAATTTTTTTGAACATGCTAACAACATCTTCAGGTGTAATTTCTCTTTCACTCTCGTTTATTCCTCCTTCTATTTCAATTCTCCGGAAAATTTGTCGAAGCGTTTTGTCACAAAGAGAAGGAAACAGCCTCGAAAGAACTACGAACTGGCTGACAAAGATCAAAATATGATCCCTATAAGTCAGTGTATATGGAGTATTTTATCTTGCTTTCTTGCAATGCTATAAGTAAAACTATATTGTGCAGTGAGATTTTGATGACATTTCTAAATGGATTAAATAGTAAACTGTGAAAATTGGAAATGCCACACTTAAAGGATACATAGTTGGTCCTTTGATAGATAACATCAAAGAATTTAAATAAGAAAGCTTAAAGTATTTTTCCGAAAAGATTTCAGAAAAGACATTTTTATTAAGAATACGAGAAGGAAATAAATTTATGTTATGAAAATTTGTCGACTGCTTCTCAAACCTGGATTTAAAAAAAATCAACCAGATCGATCCGGATTATCCGGAGATCCGGAATAACGGGGTCCGAATTTGCGGGGTTCTACTGTATTACACTTTCGCGACTGCTGACGTTACAGTTATATCTTTTAAATATTTATTAGCTTTATCATAGGGATGCTTTGTGTTGAAAATTTATTGCATAAAAATTTTTCAAAAAGTCATATTTGTTTAGTAAATGAAGTATACACAAAAATATTACAAAAAATACCATTACTTTATGATTTCCTTTAAACATAAATTTGAAATGAAGTAATGTAACGCAATCCTACGAAGCAGATTAATATATATATATATATATATATATATTAACGGCCATGGGTACTGATCAAAGATGAAAAATATAGCGAATATTTATAATTGGTAACCACAATTGCACTTTTTTGAATAAATCACAAAAAACAGAGCTTCTGTACTTACATTTGGTAAATTAATGGATCCGTATCCTGAATAAGAACACATTGAATATAATATGATTCAAACTTTTGAGTTTATAATTATCGGAGAAACACATAGAGTTAAAATATTATGGTGCTAAATGATTATGGACTTAAAAGATTAGAGTGATAGAAGGTTTTTAAATAGTATATTTTAAGCACTGCGGCTGTATATATATATATATATTTTTTTTTTTCAAAATGTGTTTTTTTTTCTAAATTTTGGTACACTTCTCTATTTTAAGTAAACAGTTGAGACTTTCACACATAGTGCAATTAACTTCTTTTTAAAAAAATATTTAATATTATAGGTCTGAGAGAATTTTTTTTAAATAATAAAAAAAAAAAAACTTCTTAAAATTTTTAGAATTTTCAAAGATTTTAGTAAAATATTTTTTAATCTGTTTTAAACCAAAATAAAAATTGCTTTTTATTATTCTTAAATAGTATGTTTTTTGGCTTGGTTTGGTTTATTTTCTGACGGCTCATTATCTACTCGAGGGATATAGGCCCTGGGGGTAGTGCCTTTCGTGGGGGTCTTTCTAAGGGAACCTAATTCGTATTTACGCAAAGTTCGAAGAAAATCACGGAAACTCCGAACGGTTAGGCCGACGGTCGCGATTGGTTTCGAACCCAGCACCTGCCGTCTACCAGTTACATTTGGTTTATTTTGTGTCGGCTGTTTATCTACTCTAGGGACATAGGCCCTAGGAGGATTGCCCTTCGTGGGGGTCTTTCTAAAGGAGCCCAACCCGTATTTACACTAGGTTCGAAGAAAACCACGAAAACTCCGAACGGCTAGATCGACGGCCGCGATTGTGTTCGAACCCAGCACCTGCCGTCTACCAGTTGAGAGGTAAGAACCTCTCGGCCAGTGATGGGGCTTTCTACCAGTTACGAGATCAGAATCTCGCGGCCACTGAGTATGTTTTCTGCAAATTATTAATTGGACAGTGGCTCCATAAATTATACCTAAAAATCTGTATTAAAAATGAATACAAAATGCTAAATTGCAGACCTACAAAACGTAAATTTAAAATTATCTACGTTTTGTATCGCATCCGCGAATGTCATCAAAATAAAATGGAGTTATATTACATACAAGCCTAAATTTTAAAAAATATGGACTCGCACGTCCAAGATTTACCGAACTTGACTACCTCAGTTAAGATTATTTTATTACACATTAGAAGGTGGCACCATACAACTATGAAACTTTCTAACTTAAATCCATTAACACCCCTGTGATATCTGTAAAGCTGCTATCAGATTCACCAACATTTAGTAAGACTTTTGAGCCAACACTTGATTTCCTCCAACTTTTCGCGAAATGTCGTCCCAAAATCTAGTGTGATAACAAGCAGAAATGTTCCCCCAACATTTTTTCGTTGTTCCAAAAAAGTCTCTCCCAGTCAAGACTTTTCATCCAACATAGAACGTTTCAACGAATCAGAGATAAGCGATTGATACGAATAGGCGATAAATATTAACGCCTGGTACTAGTAGAAACTGGTTTTTCGGCTTTTTTTCCCAACTTTTTCAGACAATTGTAACCCTTTTCTCTCTTTGAACGGGGAAATGTTGGGGTTAAAATTGGCTCAAAAGTTTGTCTCGCCTAAAGTCCGTGAATCTGATAACAGCTTTATGCGATCCTATTTCTCTTTTCCGCTACAGGCTTTAAAGAAATCAGCTGTTTTGGAAAACACCGACATATAAATTTTATTGGGAATACAGTAAAACGTCGTTACAACAATATTTTGGGGACCAAATGAATATATTGTTGTAGAGAGGTATATTGCTATATTGAGGGCCTACATATTTTGGGCATTTAATATGTTTTTTATGTATATTATACTTAAAAAATTATATTTAGAAGACATTAATTAGCAGAATGTTAATAATAGAGGTTAAACACTACAATAAATAAATAAATAAAGTAAAATAAAAATAAGTAAATAAATAAATAAAATAAATTTAGAAAATAAGCAAAGAAATATTTACAGATTTTTTTATTAAAAGAACTTTTTATAGTAAAACCAAAATATCATTTTAAAAGGAGAAAATAACGTTGAAATTTAAAAAGAAAAATCATTGTACAGGGGTTTATTGCTCTAGAGAATATTGCAATATTGAGAGGAGATTAACATTAGTTTATATGCAAATTCATCGGGACCACAAAATATTACTGTAGTAGAAGGAGTTATTGTTGTATCGGATATCGTTGTAGCGAGAGTTTACTGTATTACGTTCTTCAATTAACTTATTTTTTATTCCGCAATGGAAAGAATAGAAATCATGACCTGAAAAATAATGTGAAAATAAAATCATTGGTAAAATATACCCTACAACAGTGTTGATAAAATTGCATAAAGTATTGATAAAATAAAATCAGTGCTGTTTGGTTTTTATTATACTTCCTTCCTTTTAAGTTTTAGAAGTAAACTAAAAGATTGCTACAACCCTTAATGAATGTCCTATAATGGAAAAAAATAAAATCCACTGAAATTAAGCAATCGTAGTTTAAGTTCAGTAGCTAGAAGTGAATAACATGAAGGGCTAAAATAAATGTAGGGAGGGGGCTCATATTTTCTTACTTTCTCTTTGTGACGCAGAAGGATAGATTAGTGCATATTCCCACTGTAGTTTCTAAGTTTCTCATTAAACTGTTGTAATAATTTCATTTTATGCTGAAAAATTAGAGTGTATAACTCGTGCAATATTAAACATCATGTTAGCGTTACATGCGCAAATAGGATGAGCGAGTGCTGAAACTCTTGTTTTAGTTACAGTTTAGTATTTTTGCAAAACTGTGGAAGAGCCTCAATATTAAATTAGATTTTTAACAGAATTTCATTTGAATTTTTGGAACATAAATTCATTTTGTGACCTTAGAATCTTTTTCAGGGGAGGCTTCCCCCCCCTCTAGACCCGTCTTAGCTACAGCCCTGAATTAAACAGCAAAATAATTATAAATCTGTAGATTTTTAATTGTCGTTTTTCAAGTCTATGATGAGATGAAAGAAGTAAATCGAAAATCTAAAAATTACTATTTAAAATATCATTCTTGCGCTATGATTAACAATAATTTTTATAAAAAATATTATTTGAACTAAGCAAAACGGAAAAACGATTATTTTAAATCAAAGTAATAGCTTTCAATTAATGCATACTCCATGAAACGTTAGACATGTAATTATATTTATGTATAGCAGAAATATAACACCAAACTCTAAAAAAACTAAAATCTATAATTTTACAGATCTAAAGTTACCGAAATCTGTATACTTACCGATATTTTATATATTCACTGTACAAAAAAATATCTAAATCTACAAACCTTATAACCAAAATTTCAGAAATCTTTACCTTTACAAAAGAATCTTCTAAAATTAGAGTAATTTTACCAACATTTTATTTGTAACGCGGATTCCAATTACAGAAAAAGTTCTCTAGTTTCCTAAAAAATTCTTAGTAACCTTACAGATTTTTTTATGCATAGTGCAAATCTGTATTTGTTTCACGAATCTGTGTTTTGCCGTTACATAAAAGGGTTCTTGGGATAGCAATTCCCTAGAAAAAATTTCGTAATTTTACATTTTTTTTTCTTTTTACAGTGCAGTACCTATTAACAACCCTGCCGAGAACCCATATTTACATGTATTTCAAATGACAAGATGTATTTATCTTTAAATTTATAAATCTTATACGCAGAAAATAAATTAAAATGTTTCCATATGTTCGAGGTACTTAAAAAAATGATTTTTTTTTTATATCAAACACAAGTGTTTTTAGCCAAAACAGATAATAAAACTATGAATTCATATAAATTTCTAAATGAATTTTACCTTGCTTTTCGAACTTAGCCAATATTTAGTTAAATGTTAGTAAAGAATTATATTTATGCCAAAATCTTCTATAACGAAATTTATTCAACATATTTAAATTTTTTTAACAATGCATTAATAAACAGCTAATCTGTGTTATGAAGCAAAGCATTTGTAGTACTTTTTAAGTTTACTAACATATACTGCATTTTGCGTACAAAACATGTGCATTTTTCAGTATAAATAGTTCATAAATTAATATATACAAACTTACAAACTGTATTTTGCTTCATAACATACCAATAGCTGAGAGAAACCTCACGGCAATATTTTAGTTCAATATCTTAAAAACTTTTTAATAAATGATGGTTCTTGTAAAAGTAGACAGTTTTCCAGAAGACACAAATCAAGATTTTGACAAAGCACAAAAATTATGGATGAAGTTTGCAACTTTAAAATCCTCCATATTTGTATATGTTTATGTACTTGTGTATATGTTATATATTATGTTTTTGTATATTAAAATGTATTATCTACGTTTGTATGGCATTTTAAATTATATCTTTTCGATGCCAGAAATACAGACAATTGGGGTAACTTTGGCCCAATTTATGATAACGTTGATCAATATTTACGAAATTTGGTCCATCCTGCCATGGTAGAACATTGAGGAATTATTTACAATCAGCTTCCAACCACATGTTTTTTCCAAATCTCATGTTTTTTTTTTTTTTTTTTTTTTTTTTTTTTTAAATTTTTGGGCGAATATTACACTTATAGGTCAAAGCTAGTCCAATTAATGGCACACGATAAACAATTTTTTTTTTTTCAGTGTATGACATTTTTTTGTTGCATGTTAAAATAAATGGATAGAAAATCTCGATATTTTAAATCTTTGATAAAGCAAGTTTTGAAATACTTCCTCATACAATCAAATGACAAGATATATGTACCAATGCAGTTATAAATATTAAATAGAAATAAAATTAATTATAAATCGTCATTTGTGTTAGATGCTACCTTTTTCTAAAAAAAGAAAAGACAACAACAACAATAACGTTATCTTAAAGTCAGTGAACCGCAAGATATATGAACTTTAGCTAAGATATTTAAATAGCAAATTAATCACCTGCTTCTGTAATAATTGACGGTTCCTGTTTTAAAGATGACAGATATCTATACCCCAAAGGAAAAGAACCCTCCTAATGTTAGTGCTTCACTTCTTCCGTGACAACGAAGTTTGTTAATGACGATGAATAGATATGTCCTGAGTAATTAAGGATATATATTTAGAAGAAAAACTTGAAACGTAAATGTGCATCTGTTCTTTGAGAGCTATCAATTCCGCAAGGAGTATAGGTTGGTTTCTCTGATTTTAATTTAATGTAGTTACGTAAGTAGGGACAGGTATTGTGTACTAGTGGCTATTTTAAGTAATTATTTTGATTTACGAATCTGAAAATCTTACCAAGTGATGTCTTGTATTCAAAATTTACTCACAATGACAATTTGAAAGGGAATTGAAGAATTGAATAGATTGACAGGAAAAATCAATATTTTAAATCTTGGTTAAAACGAATTTTGAAATACACCTCTTATAATCAAATGATAAGACTTATATACCAATGCATGTATAAATCTTAAATAGAAATAAAATAAATCAAAGATCACCATATGTGCACTATATGCTACCATTTTGCTGCCATATGCTGATTACTATATGCTAAAAAAAAAAAAAAAAAAAAAAAAAAATGCAACAATTAAATAGCAAATTAATCACATACTTCTGTGCTAGGTGGGCTTTGTTTAATTTTAATTTAATGCTGTTACGTAAGTAGAGACAGGGTATTGTTTATTAGAGGCTAGTTTTAGCAATTATTGTGTTTTATGAATCTGCAAATCCTACCAAGCGATATCTTGTATTTAAAACTTACTCACAATGACAATTTGAAAGCGAATTGAAGAGCTGACTTATCTAACAGTATGAAGGTGTTGTGTAACAAAAATTATGTTTAAAGGAAATTGAAAAAAAAAGACTTTTGTTCATTAGGTGCATTCAAAATTGTGTAAATGCGAAGAATCTATCGTCGTTGTTCAGTCCGTCCTTCTCTCTGTCCGTCTGTCTGTCCGCCGAATCGTTTGAAATTTAAATTATATAATCGTTGCTTAATTTTGTCTCATCTTTTCAAATTTTACGAAAATCGGATGTATATTTTATTTACAGGGACAATCAAAAGTATTCCGCTACATCACGGCCAAAGGGGAAAAAATAGTTACAAGTGCATTTCAATGATGTTGCACTCTTTCGAAGATAATAAAATTGATGTGCATCTATGAAACATATGTACTACAATATACATTCTGTACAACCTATTATGCAAAGATTATTTGTTATTTATTTAGTGTGCCATACAAAAATATTTCATTACATAATGCTATAGGTGGAAACATTGTTTAAAACGCGTTTTAATTACATTAAACTATTCCATATTTTATAAAATTCATATACGTTGCTGAAGAAGTTAACTGCAAGATACTTCCTGTATAATAGAAAATAGGTAGTATTTACAGGGAAACGCAAAAAACATTCGGCTACTATACTGTATCCGAAGTATTGTATACTTTTACACGAAGATATAAATATTTTTACAGTTTCGTTATAGTACGCACCTCATTTTCTACGTTTGACGTGCAATTTCCGACTTGTTTTAATTTAATATTTTTACTTATTGATAATTTGTATGTATATTAGTATGTATGGTGATATTTAAAAAGAAATGTTTTAAAGGAAGAATAACAGAAAATTCTACCCTTTACTTTAAAAATTTATACTCATAAAGCCAGCTTGAAAGTAAATAAATATTTTATCTAATAAAAGTTAAATTTCAATGAAATTGAAAAAAAAAGGTTTTTGTTAATTTTAATTTAATGTAATTACGTAAGTATTAGTAATTTTTGTGTATTAGTGATTATTTTACCATAATTTCGCTCGTATACACCGTATCTATGGTATCTCCGTGGCCGAGTGGTCAAAGCACCATGCCTGTAATCTGTAATTGCCTTCAAGCGTAGGAGATTGGGGGTTCGAATCCCACTGGCTCCGTTGCATGCACTCTTTGTGTTAATCTTCCGGTTGTATACCTCTTGTGTTGTAAAATTTCTTTGTGCTATCTCATCCCTGTAATAATGACGATGACTTATAAGCAGGCTCCACGTCGAGCACACAAGTCAGATGTATGTTGTTCAATAAACAAACTGCAGTCTGAATGTTTGGCTAATTTTGAAAACAAAATTAAATTATTATCATTAAAAATAAATTTACAGAGCAATTTTAATGGTGTTAATTATTCTAAATTTACCGAATAACGTCTCTGTTATAGAAATATCGGTGTTTCTAATCTCTTTAATTTTAAATTTGATTTAAGATAATAAATTATCCGTAGATTCTCTGTAATTTGACAGAATATTTTTAAGCAATTTACATTGTTGTATATACCAAATATTGTAACATACAGTAGCGGCTCGTTAGAGAGTGCGGCATTCGATTTTTCATACCACAAAAATTTAACAGAATCTTTCATATTATTTATTCGACAAATTTTGTTGATTAAATAAAACTGGAATAACCATATAATCTTAGTGGTGCGAATAAATTGATGCAGCACCCCCCCCCCCCCTGGCCAGCCGCTACTGATGACATATACAAATTATTGTTCCATATACTAAATATTGTTGCTCAGACAAAATATCTTGTTTCATAGCCAAGGTATATGCAATAGTTATAATCATAATTAGCCATATTTAATACTCTAGTGATGTTAAAATCTTTCGTAACAAATTCTTTACACGAAACCTTACAATTCGATAAATTGTAAATATTTTTGTGCTTCAAGCAAATGTCATTTAAAATATCTAAATAAATCTTTCATTTCTCGTCTTTCTTTCGTGTTTTACATAAATTTCTATTGTATGGCAAAATAATTTCGCTATTTATTAACTCTGAAAACCATATAATCATTTATAAGAGCTTTCGAAAAATAAATAGCTCAATTTAAATAACTTATTTTAGAAGCGAAATGAAATAATTGCTAGTTAGAGTGCATGAGAGTAACCGAAAATAAACCGCAGAAAGATGGGGCGTAACAGTTAGACGCCCCATTTACTTGGCGACATACTCTTCTGTAATAATGATAAATACCCGGCGCATTGTTTATTATTTTCGAGAGTTCTTGGGATTGGGGTAATTGTGTGGGGATAATAGCGGGAAACCCCGCATTTAATGTAGAAATGTCAGTGTCTTTTATGCTACAGCTATATTTTCCCGAAACTTTAGAATGTTCTGAATGTAGTAAGCTTATTATATGCCATTATTTAGAGTAAAATTAAAGAAATTATCTTCATTAAACGAAGAATTAATATAATTTTTATACAGTGACAATTATTTAGGGAAAACTTAGAAAATTGGTTTCATTAAATGAACGAATTAAGATAACTCATTAAACATGTACAGATATTTCTGAAAATGCGTGCAAATTAGCGCCCATATATTGTAAAATCATTGCAGATTATTTTTTAAATATATACTCTAAAAAAAGACAAGTGTTTTTTTTAATTTACGAAAATATACTATTGTAAAAGATCTTTATAACGTAATTATATATAACGCAATTCACCATAAAACGCACAGCATCTCAGATGTCAACAAATGTATTTTGCAGTAAAGAAGCATTTGAATTCGCACATTGAAATATATATATATATATATATATATATATATATATATAAATTTGATACAATAGTTCACCTTTTTTCTTAATTAAGAACATTTAAAGAAAAAATTGTTATTATTGCAATAAACATATTTGAAAATAATTGGGTAATTTAATGAATTACTCTATCCGGTATGTTTGGATTATGTTTATAAAATAAATTTAACAATGTGCAAATGATCTAACTACATAATGTAAAAAAATATAATCTGTATTGCACCTGGTGACAATTGTGTGTAAAGATACTCTAATGTATTTTATTATGTTTCAGATATACTTAACCATGTGTACAAGGTAAATTTAGTCCCTTCGTGGCGGGAGCATTTTATGAAATTTTTAATAGGTTTTGTCACCGGTTTTTAAAAACAGAAATTTGTGCCTTATTAAATCGAGAAAATAGTCCGATTAAGTAAGACAAATTTTGCATTAAAATTTTACAGATTATGATAAAAACGGATTCTTAAGCTTTTTTACGACAGGTATAGGTGTTGCTCTTCAGCAAGGGTTTAATATATCTAATGTGATCCATGTAACGCAAAATTCTTTGTAACGTACAACCTTGTGTTCAGGTTTGCACTATAAAAATCTTCTACTGTATTATCATCACGAGTGAAAATATACAATAAGTTCTTCCTAGTCACCCAAGATATCGAATTGCGTTCTTTATTTTGAACAAGCTCACAAAGCAATTTTTAAAGTTTAAAATGAATAAATAGATATATATATATATATTATAATAAATAAATAAATAAATGCCCATAGTTCTCGAAAAAAGTTTCCGAGTAACTTTTACAGTGAACTATTCAGTTCTCCGGAGCTGCCAACTACTACGACTATTTAAATCAAACAATCAAGGTTAGAACCATAATTTTTTTAAAGTAAAATGTATGCCAAATATATTCAGTGTTATGTATTACAATACATATTGTTAATTTCTTACTAAAATTTGATTCCAAAATGTTTATTTGATTTTAAATCGGTGTAGAAGTTGCCATGGATCTCTCTAAGAAAACCATTTTTTCAGATGCTATGAGGTCTCTAGTGGTGATAACAAGATTTTTTTTACCGATTTTCTCGATTATATGGACATCTCGATAATTTCGATTGTATACCAAGCGTACAGCAAACGCGGTATCATCACTAAAATATTTTAATATCGTTTACTATCCTTTTAGTTCATGTTCTTGCCACTAGTGATGCTTTTGTATATCTTTTCTTTGGTGATTTTGCTATTTATTGCCGAAAAATTTTAGTTTTTGATACTTAAACTCCCCTTACTTTTTCACACGTACTCGTGACTTTTCAACTTTTCGCAACCAGGGAATGTCGTCATATGACATTTTCACTATTGTGATTCCATTTTCGGTTTGGTCTTGTTTTTTAATTCAATTACTATGCATTTACCAAAATCTGTTTTATAAGCATTTAAATCAATGATTTTAATAATCGATTGTAAAACATTCGGTTGTAAATTCTCGAAATTAATTTATTACTTTATCGATTGTGTTTTGTTACGATTACAATTTTTATCGATTGGTAAATTTTCGAGAATCGCCCATCATTAGTCTCAAATAAGGGTTTTCATGCTCAGTAAAAATATTTAATTGAAAAACAAGTTGAATTAACAAGATTAACTTTAATATTTAAATTATCATTGTTCTGTCACAATTGCTTGACCGATTTCAATTATGCAGCTGAAAATGTTTAGTTGAGGTCTGTTCACATGCGAAAAAACGATTTTACGGATAGCCAGAGCTTATTAATGCAATGTAAAATCTACTCGAAAACGTTTCCAAAAATTACGGGCAGTTCATTAAAAAAAATTCTTTTTATATATTCATCTATAAATTTCGAAAATAAATTGTTTTCCAAGGTTCCTAAAGATAAAGGGATATTTTTCGGAATAATGGGAACATGGTAAAGGTTACTGAATGTTTTCGTTAATGATTACAGAAATTTTTCGTATTTTAAGAAACATCTGTCTTTTTTTATAGTGTAAGAGAACGTTAACAAAAGTTGGATGCAACGTTGCTAAAACCCCAAAGCAATAAAACTCCGGTTATTCGAAAAACGTGGGACCAAAGCATTTTCAGTTAACCCGGTTTACATAGGAATTTCCAGATAACCGGGATTCCATAGAAATTTTTGAATAACGGGAAGGCTTATGGTGAAAACTTGTTTGATGGAAAGGTGTGATCGTAATTTAGAAATATAGTTGCAATAAAAAATGTTGTAGTACCATATTCAAAGCACCCTGAATTTGAAAACCAAAAGAAAATCACAACATATTTTGTAAAAAAAAAAATTAAGTGTTGTATGTGTTAGTCTAATTAAGTGTCCGGAATTACGCAATTTACAAAATAAGTAAGTTGACTTTGCTTATTTCATAAAGATTTTTTAACACTATTTCTACAAGTGTACAATAATTTCTTTCGAAATTTTAATTTTCACTTACTTTGCTTCTAATTTTTAAAACTAATATATATTAAAACAACTCTTTAATGTATTAAACTTATTTAGAATTTTTTTTATTTAAATTTATAAATAAAACAGTAATCGTCAATCAAAATATGTTGAAAGGTGTCATTTGACATCGGTAAAAATAGTATTGACAATAACATTTTTCACATTTAAAATTGACTTTAAGAAATGATAAGGTCTTTCGATTAAGCCCATATTTGGATAACCGGGATTTGAATAAACTGGTTTCTACTGTATTAGAACCTTTTCCCTTATTTCCATAATCTTTTTGTTCAAGAATAAATCATAAATTTTAGAAAATAAAATATTTTTGATTTTTGAGATAACTCTTTTGAAGTAAATGATCACACCTTTTCCCCGTAATTTTTCGGAAATTTTTTTCTGTTAGTTTCCTAAAATTATTCCATTTTAAGGTATTTGATTAGTTCTTGTCCTAAAATATTTTGCGTATAAAGGAATGGTTTGAAGAATCATTGGTAAGTATGAGATTACACTGAAATACCTTAACTGTTAGATCACACCCAGAAAAAAAGTTTTGTTGAATCAACAAAAATTTGTGTGGTTCAACAAATTCTTTTGTTTAAATATGGGTCAACGGAAATTTTGTTTGAATATATATATATATATATATTTATAAATATATATTGAATTTTTTTTTCAATTTTCCGTCCATAACTTTCATCTAAAATGCATAACAACGTTGTATTACAGTCATTAATCCATCTCTATTTCAAAAGTTTTTATTATCCAATAATTAAGTTAATCCTTTATAGCTATATAAGTCAATTAAACAAAATTATGTGAGAGAGTTATGGATACTGCACACCAATGTAAATTTTGCAAAAAAAAAAAAAAAAAAAAAAAAAAAAAAAAAAAAAAAAATTGTTGGAACTACATATTGAAAATATAAGACTTTAGTAAGACTGAAATAAAATTGATGAAATGTTGTTAAAATTTTATAAATGTGTTAACAATATTTTTTTCTCTGAGCAACAAAACTGATTTTTTACTTTAAGTAAAAAATTTGTTTAAAACAACAAATATGTAGGTGGAATTTTGGCACATTGATACATGGGGAACATTGATACACCCCCTCTACTGCTCACAGGGTCGTTACAGGAAGTTTCACAGCAGCTTCAAAAGGTGATGCTAGTGCACTCAACTACATGCAGTCTTCGGATGATGCAGTAGTTTGATGAAATGGGACGGGTGATTTATTGTTCTTGTAGGTCAAAAGTAAATTTCAGTTGTACAGTTGAAATGGTATTATACAACTGTTCTAGTATTTTCAACCGAAAAGAATACTCTCCCTGACAAGTAAAGCGTCTCTTTATCAGTTCCTCATTCTTTATTTTTAGGTAAATTATGAGGCGTTGGATTTGAGATTCATTTTATTCAAAATGGCTGTATGGGACACATTAATACAGTCTATCTCGGGACACATTGATACAACCTAAATCCTTTTCTAATTAATTTTTTCATTACCTTTTTTTTATATTTTTATTTTTACCAAAACTCTTTAACACAATCATTTTTTGTCAAAAATTTCTAATATTAGTTTTTATTGAAATGAAATAGCTCTAATTTTTTATAGTAGCACATTTTATAGTATGTTTGCAAACAGAAGACGTACAAATTTATCCAACATCTAGTGCTAGTCGAACTAACAAAAGAAAAGGACGACAGCCTGGCAAATCTGAAGTTTGTAACGATTTTCCAGAGAATAAAGGATTTTCGAGATGAGAAATGTTGAGTAAGAGAAACAAGCTGCAGAACAGCAAAGGATAATTACATTATAAATAGAATTTTTAATATAATTATCCTTTATTTTCTGTTTATAAACCGATTTATAAACAGAAAACCTGGTAATTTCTTCATCTTTTCTAAGAAAGCATATAATGCTGGGGTTGAAGTACCAGATATGGCAAAGTTACCACAGCCAACAGTCAGACAAGAAACAGCCACAATATCAGATCATTATACATTTCATTTTGATTGCTTTAATATTGCTTCAAAAGTAAATTGTGGGTGATTTGAATTTTTATAAATAAATATAAAATGGTTTGTTAACTATTTTTCTATGAAAAATATGCATTGGCGTTATTTTGTCTCCATTTTTCCCAGGCGCATCAAAGGGCCCCATGAGGTGTATCAATTTTCCCCGGTGTTGGAGCACATTGATACAAATGACTTTTTTATATATTTTTTAAAATTACATGCAAAAGAAATGTATAAAATAATGATTGTGCATTTTTATATCATACTACACAAGTTTTGCTGATACCACATGGAAAAATAACTTGAAATTTCTGTTTTCTTGACACCAAAAAATTCTTAGAAAAAAAAAACTGTATCAATGTGCTCCAATTCCCCCTACTCAACAAAACATGTTTTGTAGTTTTAATCAATTCTTTTTTCTGGGTGTAAGGACAAGACTTTTTATATAAACTTGTTAACTTCTTAGTTGAAATTTGTTGTTCGTATCGACAGTCATTCATCTCGCCGCAATCAAATTGATTACTTTTGTTCGTTTTAGTGTTAAATATGTAAATTATTTATTTACCTTTTATTGGAATTATCTCATTCCATTAAACTGCTTCGTCAAGTGTATTTTTAATATAAGCAGTATATTGTTTTAAGTAAGAAATACTTTATATCTTCCCGAAAAAATCTTACATTTTCGAAATATCAAAAACTTTATTTTTTTTTATTAAAACATTTCTTAGTGTTTTTTTTTTTTTTTTTTTTTTTTTTTTTGTACTACTCTGTTATCCTGTAGTCCAAAATACTGTCGCCAAATTATAAGATTAAATGCCAATAATGGATGATCGTGTTTGTTGTTTGTTTCTATATATGTCGGCGAATTATCTACACTGTGGGACATAGGCTCTAAGGGATGGGATGCCCTCCGTGGGGGTCTTTCTAAGGGAACCTAGCCCGTATTTACGCAAGGTTCGAAGAAAACCACGGAAAACTCCGAACGATTAGGCCGGCGGTCGCGATTGGGTTCGAATCCAGCACCTACCGTCTACTGGTTTGGAGGTCAGAACCTCGCGGCCACTGGTGGGGCCGGATGATCGTGAATGTCAATTCAATGACATTAAATACGATACACGTGTTTAAAACGTCATTAAGTGATTTTTATTTCGGCTTTTTATTTGTATTTTTATTATTATTCTACTAATTATTTGATTTTTTATTATTTAAATTAAAAAATGTGTAATAATTGTTATCAATATGTATAATTTGGCTATTAGTTTGGCGATTTGTATAATTTGGCGAAATAAGTCAACGGGATAACAGAGTAGTACCTTTTTTATTATTATTATTTCATTTGTTAGTATAAATATTTACTCGAGTTCACGGCTGTTAAATACCTGGGGAAAAACCTCAGACATTGTTTATTGTTCACTCAATCATTTTTTCTTTGTCATACAAATCTTGATATGAAAGAAGCTACTTTATATTATTATTTTTACTTTCTAAATATTATTCACTCTTTCAGGAGCATGGGACCAAGAAGTTAGACCAAGCCAAAACTGAAACATTTTTTTTTATTATCATGCATAACAAAAAGAAAATGATGAAAATTTTCAATACCTCGAATTATAGCTAAAATTCGATCTTTTTACAAGAAAAGAAAGTAATTAAAAAACTTTTGCTATTAAAATCGCAATTAGTTTACTAGATAAAGTATAATTTAATTGTAGTAAAAAATTTCTCCAATAAATTGAAATCAATCCTGAGACTAAAGATTTTCACCCATGTTCAGGGACAAAGTCTTTCTATGCGTAAAATGCTTAAATCATAGAAGGACACTGGAATTTAAAAACGAATTTATTTGAAAATAGGTAAAAGCTTTTCTCCTGTTAGCCTTTTCCGGCACGGTCAAATACTGTTAGTAAAATGAGAAAATAACGATTGTCGTCGGAATTCACAAACGATTTTTTTTAGAAATTAAGAATCCCTTAATATAAGCTTTCATTATAAAAGCAAAATTTTATTAAAATATTATTGGTGCCATTTGCAGGAATGGAATTAAAATTAGGTATCCTTGAGCAGGCACATTGTGCCGGAAATTGTTAATTGATAAAAGGAAAAATTTCGTCCCAAAATGCTGATATCATTGAGGTATTTAAGAATTAAAATTAGGTAGTCCATAAAATGAACCACTTTTCAAGTGGTTAAGTTAAAATTAATTTTTACTATCGAAATGCTTGTTTAATTGTCATAAGTTTTCCTTCTTTTCTTTTTCTAATTTGTTTATTAAAATGTTAATTATACATTGAAAATTGTATTTCCTCGGTTAACATAAGCCATCATTCAATAGAAAAACGGCAAAAGCAATTTTTCTGTCTCTTCCCGTAAAGCATGGTGACGTCACTGCAACGTCGTTGTGAAGTCACATTGTGACTTTGTGACCATCGATTGTCGATGTGACGTCACGTGACGTCGATGTGAAGTCACAGTGACTAAAATGTGAAGTCGTTATGGCCGTTTTAGAGCTTTCTTGTGACCACTTTGTGACGTCACAATGTGACGAATTTGTGAAAAGTGTGTCATTTGTGACTACTTTGACATTAACATTGTGACGAAGCTATGACGATTTCATTTTCACTTTATTTGCTTTGAGGTAGGCGCTACAGCTATTCGCCGGCATAACCTCCAATGATCACAAGAAACAGTATAGAACACTTTATTACAAAATATCCAGTACATACATTATCACAGGGACAACACAGACACCCATGCCGCTAGCTGGACTCGAACAAGGGACCAGAGGTGTGGGAGCAGCCTCCGCTACCATCCACGCCACTCGGTCGGCAGCTATGACAAAAGCGACGATATTTAAATTGCCAGAAACATGTTTTTAAAAGTAAATAACATGTTTTGAAGAATATGTGTAATTTTCTAAAATTTTTTAAGATAGTCACATCATAGTCACAACGTGACGTCACTGAGTGGTGGCATTTTAGTCACAGATGTGACGTGACCAAAGTGACTCACAGTGACGTCATTGTGACATCACTGTGACCATGCATGCTATGAGGATCTATATTATAAAGGCCAAACGTATCTGTGCATAACGCATACGTCATTTTGTGAATGGCAATACTTTTTTCATGCACTTTTCGGTTTTGAAATTTTCGCTACTGCAAGTTTTACACTTCTAAACATTGTACATTTTAAATTTTTATACTGTCGTATAAAGAAAAAATGTACTTTTAAATGCAATTTGTTTCAAAGCTGTATCTCAATTAAATTTTGTGATATTATTTTTTTTTATAATTTTTAGTACCAATTTTGTAATTTTGGCAACAGAAACACTCCATTTTCTCTTAAAATTTAAAAAAGAAAAATAGAAATGCGCATACTATTTTAAAAATATCATCTGTTATAAAATTCTGTGAATTTCGGTTTTATTTCGTTTAATAATTTGGATAACTGGGTTTTATAGTATATTGTTAATTTCACCTTAAAATAATATTTGTTTGAGAATTAGACTGACCAATATAAGATGCATTTTTTACTTCGCCTAATTTTGTAGATTTATTATAAATCAATGAAACAGTTATTTTTAAAAGCGTTTCTTTCGGCGAATTTCGACCGGATCCACCCCGTAAATATAATGGAAAAATACGACATAGATACATCCAAAAATGCATTTCTAAGAAATCAACATTTTAAAAGATATTGCGCCAATTATTGTCATTTAATTAAGTTCTCTTGAAGAAAAAAATAATAAAAGATAAAAAAAATAACAGACATTTTTTTCAAACACTCGTTATTTTGAAAGATTATAAATAAAAAATCACATCCTACACACCTCGGTCTAAAATTGAAAATAACAAGAAAATAAACCTAAATCATCCAAAGCTGAAAGTAATAAGCACTTCCAAGCGCCTATGACTCCCAATTACCGAATTGATTTCCAGCCGCTGTCACGACGGGGTGTTGAAATACCGTAATTACCATTGGTCGACCTTCTGTCTGTTCATGACTCACTGATGGTCATTAGGGGAAATCAACACATCTAACGATAATGATCACTGTGACCCTAGCCTACAAAAGGCTTCGTACTATTAACAAAAAAAAAAAAAAAAAAAAAAAGTAAGGCCGGGAAAATGAAGAATTTCTACTTTTTTTACACCTTTGTCTGATGAATACGATGATCGTATAAACATTATCTTCTGAATGAAGAGTTTCTTCTATTGATTTGAATGATGAATAACGGCAATTGTAGAATCAAAATCACAGTAATTATGAAAAAGGTGTTAGAATGAAAAGTATAATTAAATGAAAACTTTGATTGTAATTTCTGGTGGAGATTTATATTAAATTCGTTTCGGGGTTGCCGGCTTATCCGTTTTAATTTTAGAAAAGATACAGTTGATACTGTTACAGATTCTTAAGGGGGAAAATGTAAAAAAAAAATAAAACAGCAGGTTAAATAGTGTAAAATGCGATGTTTATAAAAATGAATTCAGACTTATTTATAAGTAATGCATAACAGATTTTTTTTTTTCCTACTATGAACTTAAAAATAATATCACCTGAATGAAGAGTTTTTACTTATGATTTGAAAGAAGAACGATACAAATTCTTGATTCAAATCCAAGTAATTTTTAGAAAATATTAGAATGGACCACATAATTAAACGAAAACTTTTATTATAATTCTGGTGGAGACGATAATGATCACGTGACCTTAGCCTACAAAATGCTTCAAAGCTATACATAATATTCATAAAAAAAATACGGCGGAAAAATGAAGAAATTCTACTTTTTTTACACCTTTGTCTGATGAATACGATGGGGAATAAATATTATCTTCTGAATGAAGAGTTTCTTCTATTGATTTGAATGATGCACAACGGGAATTGTGAAGTCAAAATCACAGTAATTTTGAAAAAGGTGTTAGAATGAAAAGTATAATTAAATGGAAACTTTGATTGAAATTTTTTATGGAGATTTATATTAAATTCGTTTTGTCGACAAAGTACCTGTTTTCAGTTAGATACAGTTACTGATTCTTAAGGGGGAAAAACTGTAAAAAATAAACAGCAGGTTAAATGGTGAAAAATGCGATATTGAATTCAGACGTATTTATAGAAAATACATAATAGATTTATTGATATTTTTTTGTCTTTTAGCTTTGTGTTGTGAATACTAAGAACATACGTAAAAATATTATCATCTGAATAAAGAGTTTTTGCTAATGATTTGAAAGAGAAAAACAACCCGATTTTTTGATTCGAAATCAAAATAAATTTGAAAAAGTATTAAAAAGGGCCATATGATTAAACGAAAGCTATTATTGTAATTTTTGATAGAGATTTATATTAATTTCGGATTTATCTATTTTAAACATGGGGAAGCTTCAGTAACTGATCCTTGAAAAAAATATCTATAGAAAGTAAAATTGTGAAATTGCTAGTTAAAGGATACAAATGAGATGTTTAAAAAAGTTATTCCAGTCTTATTTATCAATAAAACGTAATAGATTTATTGACATTTTTGTATTTTACCTTTATCTGATGAATACGGTGAACGTATAAATATTATCTTCTGAATGGAGAGTTCCTTCTATTGATTTGAATGATGAACTCCATTTCTAGAATCAAAATCACAGTAATTTTGAAAGAGTTTTAGAATGGAGCATATAAAAACTAGCTTTAACTATAATTTCTCGTGAAGATTTAGATTAAAATTCTTTTCGTTGACGACGTATCTGTTTTTAATCTGTGATAGAAGCAGTGAATGATTTTTAATAGAAAAATGTAGAGAGATAAAAGGATGAAACAACAGATTAAATGATGAAAAATGCGATAAATATTTTTTAATGTATCCGGACTTAACAGATATTTGATATTTTTTGTCTTTCACCTTTGTCTGATGAATACTATGAACATGAATTAAGTTCAACAATTGATAATACATACAATGAGGAAAACATACGGTAAGGAATGTAAGTTTCCCTTAAATGGATAAAACATTCACTTCTTCCAAAACCATAAAAAAACATCTTTCAAAAAAAAAAAAAAAAAAAAAAAAAAAAAAAAAAAATCCTTATTTGCTAGACTTTCTGATAATTGACAGATGTAAATAAAAAAATAATAACAGAAATAAAAAGAAAGAAAGAAAGGATGCAGTTAATGCGCCAAACCAATTAAAAAATTATGTAAAAACTAAAGAACCATTTTTTTCCATTTTCTTGATTTAAAGATTACTTGTCAGTTTTCGTCAGTCAAGACATTAAAAAAATTTAAGTAATTATAGAAGATTGACATGCGTAACAAATCTAGTTAATTCAATGAGAAAAAGCGTACACAACTTCACTAGGAAAAAAAATCAGCCTTGACATTAAACAGAAAACAAAAAAAAGACATTTTCTTTCATCATCGAAAGTCAACTTTTTATGTGATTTATAAATAAAGTATTATGACGAAACATTATTTGATAGAGAAAAAAAAATCGTTGGTCTTGTCTTGTAACATAAGGATAACATAAACTCGTCAAAGATAAAACTGAAGTTTGCTGTTTACAGATGGATTGTTCTTTAGGGAATAATTAATAAGCAATCGAGAATTGGAAATGAGAAAGAAACTTTTAGATGCTTTTTTTCTTTCATGTCTGCTTATCTTTTTTGATTTATGATGGAACATTATGTCTATACTTTAAAAATATTCACCATAAAAACTTTTGTTTTGTGATATACTTCATAAATTTCAAATAGACTCAAAAGCAAAAAGGTTGCAGTTTTACAATACATTGATTTTGCATGTCCGGACGATTTTTTTTTTTTTTTTTTTTTATATAAAACTTTCTGGCAAATATGTCATATACGCATCGGGGTACCTAACTGGTCCGAAAATTGTGTTTTTTTAGCGTTTATATGGTAACCCAGTTATTATAATTTCAATAAAATGTTTATTTGCTACTGTTTTCTTTTTTAAAATGATATAAATTGCTTTGTTCTATAGTTATTTAGTAAACTCTTTTATTTATTGTTATTTTCTTTTTAAAATAATAGAAAATATTTAAAAAATATATATACAACTTGAAAACGAAGTTTTTGCCGAATTGGCGTAAAAAAAAAGAAAAAAAGAAAAGAAAAAGAAAATGCGCAAAACATGGTGCGCATAAGACATATGTTCTAATTTTGCAACTTAGTCGAGAAAAGTATCTGAATTCAGATTATCCATCTCCATGTATACTCTAAGTCTTATAAATACACTCGTATTGCTTTGTAAGCTGTGTAAATTGTGTTGAAAGTGTATATTGTAGTTATAGTTCTTTTATACAGACACACAAAATAGTTCCATCACATTGTTATTTATGAGGGAAAACCATTTATGTTTTATTTTATTGACATAACAATACTTGAAATATAAAGTGTTCAATATATGTAGCGTCGTGCAAAATAAACGATACAAAAACAAAGAAATCAATTTGCATTTGCTATACAAATGCGTAAACTTTTTTATTGAAATTAAATACAAGATATTCGAATCAAAATTAAAATAATCGTTTAGAAAAAACGTAAAGGGAACTGGGGCACATTGATATACCCCCTCTACTGCTCACAAGGTCATTACAAGAAATTTCATAACAACTTCAAAAGATGATGCTAGTGTACACAACTACACACAGAACACCTTGGGATGATTCAGTTGTTTGATGAAATGGGACGGGTGATTTATTGTTTTTGTAGGTCAAAAGTAAATTTGAGTTGTACAACTGAAATAGTATTATACAACTGTTCTAGTATTTTCAACCAAAAAGAATACTCTCCCTTAAAAAAAGCTACTTTTTATCAGTTCCTCATTCTTTATTGTTAGGTAAATTAAGAAGTGTTGCATTTGAGACTCATATTCAAAATGTCTGCATGGGGCACATTGATACAGTCTTTGTCGGGGCACATTGATATGTATCAATGTACCCCATGATAGCTACAGAAAACATAAATCTTTTTCTAGCTTATTTTTTTATCACCTTTTACTATTTTTTTAGTATACACTCTTTAATTCAAACATTTTCCGCCAAAAATTCCTAATATTAATTTTTATTGAAGTGAAATAACTCCAATTTTTTATATTAAAAAATTTTACAATATTTTTGAAAACAGAAGACGTGCGAACTTACCCAACAGCTAGTGGTAGTAGAACTAACAAAAAGAAAGGACTACAGCTTGGTAAATCTCGAATTTCTATTGATTCCCCAGAGAAAAAAATACTTTCGACATGTGAAATGTTAAATAAGAGAAACAAACTGCAGTACAGCAAAGAATAATTATATTATAAACGGAATTTTTAATATAATTATCCTTTTTTTCTGTTTATAAACCGATTTATAAACATAAAACAAGGTAATTTTTGTCACCTTTCCTAAGAAAGAAGATAATGCAGGGGTTGAAATGCCAGATATAACAAAGTTAACACTGCTAACAATCAGACAAGGAACAGCCAGAATATCAGGTCATTTAATTTTGTTTGCTTTAATATTGCTCACAAATAAATTGTGGGTGATTTGAATTTCTATAAATAAATATAAAATGGTTTTCTAATTCATTTTCTATGGCCCCACCAGTGGCCGAGAGGGTCTGACCACTCAAGTGGTAGACGGCAGGTGCTGGGTTCGAACCCAATCTCGGCCGTCGGCCTAACTGTTCGGAGTTTTCGTGTTTTCCGAACCTATTGCGTAAATACGGGTTAGGTTCCCTTAGAAAGACCCCCACGAAGGGCATCCCTCCCCATAGGGCCTATATCCCATAGCGTAGATAATCGGCCGACACAAAATACAACAATCATTTTCTATGAAAAATATGTATTGGTGTTATTTTGTCTCTATTTTTTCCAAACGTATCAAAGAGCCCCGTGAGGTGTATCAATGTGCCCCAGATATGGAGAAAAATAATACAAATGACATTTTTAGATTTTTTAAAAATTACATGCAAAAATACTACATAAAACAACGATTGTGCACTTTAATACACACTACACAAGTTTCGCTGATGGAAAAATAATTTGAAATTTCTATTTTCTAGACACCAAAAGAATTCTTAGAAGAAAACCATATCAATATGCCCCAAAGTTCCCCCTATATTTATTTTTAATCATTTTTAAAATATGTATTTAGATAAATTTACGCCAGAGCAAAATGATAAGAACGCAGTCGATATTTCAAAAAACCGCCAAACGTGATTGACGTATATTTTTGTTTTAAAAACTGATTTTAAAGAGTTTCTGAGCGCATTCAATTAAATTCGTTTAAAAAACATTTGGATTAAAGGATGATACAAAACGCATTGTGACTTCCGAAGATTGCAAATTCTAGCTTATAACAGCATGGAAATGCGATTTAAAAGAACTACTGGTGAGATTAAACTTTCAAAGAGATGTCCTTTTTAATTTCTTACAGAATCAAATTATTTATGTAATTACAAAATCTACGGGGAGATCAAGTATTCTTTCGAAACGATCTGAAAGTTTGAGTATTTACGCGGTTCAAAGTAAAATAATGACAGCGAAGGAATTCGGAAGCCACATAAAGAGCCAACATCAATATTGCCCGTACAGAAGAACAAATAACAATGTCGAGAGTCCTTTATAATGTACAGTGACGTCGATGTTCGTGTTTAACGTCTGGCAGTAAAAAAGCCTCCTTTTTGTTTGCAGAGAAATATCTGAAGCAGCAAACGAATTTGTTAAAAATTATCTTCAGTGCTGAAAAAGAAGTTTAATCTCAATATTCTGGATTGTATTCATTCATATTTGCCTGGTATTCAAAATGAACAAGACATATTTGGTGTATCAATAAGGTGGTGGTTTGCTAATGGTTTGGGTGACTTTTTCCTCGGAAGGTAACCTTATAATTACTTTTGTAGATGGATTAACAAAATAGACATACCTTTATTCGCATGTTAGAATGTCATTTCTTGAACCTGAGTTAAAAGAAATTACCGACTTTTATGAAATTTTCAACAAGACAATGCCTAAATTCACTCAGAAAAAGACACAAAAAGTGGTATGAAGATAAAGAAGACTCTCAAATTTGATTGTCCAGTCAGTGGTTCTAATCTAAATCCCATGAACAACTATTGGGGCACAATATATAATGAAAGTTAGTCAAATCGTGCAGTATAACTCGAAATCAAAATTTAAATATGAAATTTGGAAGATATGACGTGTTTTGTCGCATCAACAAATTCAAAACTATCGAAGCGCTATGTTACAATGTTTCATTGAAATTATTAAACATAAAAGAAGCCCAATTGACATCTAATATTTCTATCATTTAGAAAAATCTATGTCGTTCTTATCATTTTGCTCTCAGTGCATATTGAGCAAAAATACAACGTGACATATTATGTTTGTTACAATTGTTTTAGAATATTTTCTTTATGTTTATATTGAGTATTTAGTATTATGCTCGCTCTGAAGTATAGAATAAGGAGCATTTAAATGTCATTTACTGTTACACACGAACGATTTGCTTTATAATATGATAGATGAGTAAAAATCCTTTTATTGCATTTTAAGGATGCACTATAAAAAAAACGGACGACAACTAGTAATCTGGACGCCAGTACAATTTACTGTATTTTATCGGAAAAATTTTCGTAAATTTCAAACATTTTTCCAAATTTTCCTGGAATTTACGGGAATTTTTCCGTTAAAATACAGTAAATTGTACTGATATCTAGATTACCAACAGTATTTCGGTAAAATCGTCCGTTTTTTTTTATTTATTTATATTATTTTTTTATTTAACAGTATACAATCAAACCTCGTTAACGTGAATTACTTTTAATATGAACTGTTTTCACAGTCCCCTATAAATACGAATACAGAGATTTGATACTGATAACGTGAAATACTGTTTACATGAACTAAATTTTTATTCCCTTTCAGGTTCATGTTAACCAGGTTCGACTGTAATATGATACTGTCCGAAAGCTTGTGACATCAAAAGTCCTGTCTTCATGGATTTGAGAAATTTTATGTAAATCGGCAGTAAAAAAGTCATATGAACAAAATGAATTAGGTTAGGTAAATGCCTAGGTTGATAAGCCATCAAGTAATGAATGCATATATGAACCGGAATGGTCTGTGATATGCAACTCATTAACAGGGCATTGGTCTAAGGTGAGTTTATTGCGCAAACATTTTACTTCACGTATCCTCGTATATAGCCTTTCATCGGCAAAATTAATCCTGGCGGTCAAGGAGTTAAATATAAGAATAAACAAAAGTAACACAAAAGGTGTTACCCTATTCTATACTACAAAGAAAAATAAAATACAATAAGATGACAGCATGGTCGCGTTGTTTCAGTTAAAATAACCTTGTTCAGGAAATTCGTTGTGTCATCATATTGTATGAGCATGTCCTTTAATTTGTATGAGCATGTTCCTCAAATTGTATGAGCAAGCTCCTGCGATTTACAGAATGCTGCGAGACCTTTAAAACCTATTTTATTGATAACATTTTAATCCTTCAGTGCACGATTTTTTTCTATTTTTATGAAAAATTATTAAAATTCATTTCCTCTCAAAAGTAATTAAAAAATCATAAATAAAAAACTTTGATGAATACCGATTCATCTTATGAGTTTTATTGACCACTTTGTTTTTTAATTATTATTCTACTGACTACTAGATATTGATAGGTTAATCACTGAAACATAATCCCTTGATACACTGATTGAAGAATCTATTCTAGTGCTCACGACAGAAATATTTTTCTTTTTGAAAATATAAAATGCAAAATTTTATCAAATAACTAATGTTGATTTATATCAAATTATATTTGAAAATAATATTGGATTAGAAATAAAATGTGTGTTGTGATTTAATTTAACAAGATTTATTAAAAGTAAAACTTTTGTCAAAAATTCATCCAAAAGTGCATATGTTTTCTGATTCAATGCATCGCTTGACTAATCTCTGATTTACCTCCTACGAATCCCCAATTTAATGATTACCTACCATATTGAAAATGAAAGTAAATCTCCTAAAGATTATCTTTCACCTAATCTCTATTCACATTCCCTATATAGTAGCAAAATGGCTTAAAACTTCAGTTTGGGAGTACCATTGTGTTTTCGGTCGCTGATGGGAACAAAACGATAACTGTGCATGCGTATAGTGTGTTGGGGAGACTTTAACCCTGGAACCAAAATGGGATTGTGCAATTCGTACAGTTATCTTGCATTCTGAAAACACTAAAATAGCACTACTAAGAATATATATGTTAAAAATACAAAACATTGCTCAATGGTTGCACAAAAACAAGAACTTCAATGAGAACTTGTACAAATAAAATAAAGTAATTTAAAATATCAACATTTCGTGCTGTCTTCTGCGGCCGTCTTCAGGAAATATGATATTGAAATGACAAAAAGTTTGCTTCCTGATCGAGAGATAATATTTCTAGTAAAGTAAAATCGAAATTAATCAAAAGATTAATTCGATTTTACTTTATTAGAAATATTATCTCTCGATCTAGAAGCAAACTTTTAGTCATTTCAATATCAAATTTCCTGAAGACGGCACAAAACGTTGATATTTTATTTTATTTTAACTGTACAAGTTCTTATTAAAGTTCTTGTTTTTGTGCACCATTGAGCAATGTTTCGTATTTTTAACAAATATATTGTTAGTACTTAAATTTTATGGTGCAATTGTCTAGTATATGTTTACTAAAATAGTAAATTAAAAGAATGTGGTCGCAAAAGAATGTCCCAATTATAAATTTTAATAGTATCAACTATAAGCATTGTAGAATGTTGGTTCAAAGTTACAAATAAAGAATAACTAAAACAGTTTCAGATAAGCGCATGCGCGAATATTGCATTGTTTCAGACTCGCTTGTAGTACCGTATACTCAAAATTGCGATTTCTGAGCGTAGAGATTTTTTAATTTACAGTAAAAACGTGCATCTGTTACTTGAATTTCTGTTGCTGCCGTTACCTAAAAGTTCTAGAAATATCAGATTCCAAGAAAATTTTTAGAAACTTTAATTTTTTTTTTTAAGTGTAGGCCATAGTTAGCCTAAATTTTGGTCTTCTTTTATAAAAAGTTACTAATATATAAAATACAATTATAGCTATTAGATAACTTTAATCAGCGACCGATTTTGAAATTTTGTGGGTCTTGGCCACATATGCTTTGCTTACGGGGGCCTCCTTTCACTGATACTGATAGGCGGTTTGAGAAAAAATAATATGAACACTATTTTCTACACTGTTAACGAGTTCGCTGCCGCTCACAGGATAGCGCGTGATCTCGCGCAAACGTTAAGGGGCCATTCACGAGCTAGCACGTGATGTGGGGTGATGTCCAATAGCCAGTCATGCGCCACGCGCTGGCGCCGGAAAATCTTTCACTGATTCTTTGTTATAAAAAGTAAATCGGCTTCTGGGAAAAACCCACTTCTACAGTGCGGCATTAACTATCATCACATCTTCATGTAAGCGGCAGCAAACGTGTTAAAAATGCAAAGTTATAACAATTTTTCTAGGATATTCGGATGCCTATAGCTTTTTATGTAACTGCAACCCGCGATACACATAAAATTTTGCTAAAATTAATGCGATTTTAGTAATTACTTTTGTAAATCTACAAATTTTTTGTGGCTTTACAGAAATTAGCTTTATAGTTTAACATTTATTTTTGTACAGTATACAGTAAAATTTTTGAAACCATGCGGATTTCTCTAACTTTTTTTTTCTCAATGTAAGATAACGCTATTAAATTTAATAATTACTTCAAAATGTCCATTAAAATTGCGTTTGATAATCATACTTAATTTTTTACTTTCTTTTATCTTTACAAGCATTAGAAAGTTTTAAAATAATATATTTTAAGCTCTTTGAGTGTGTATATAAGCTTTTTTACTTTTTTCTGAAATGTGTTTTTGTAACTTTGGTACATTTTTTAACTTCTATTTTAGGCAAACAATCGAAAATTTCAAAAACTGGGTAATTAACTTGTTTCTTTTAAAATATGTAACACTACAGGTTTGAGTGAAAAAAAATAAATAATGAAAAATGTGTTTTGAAAATTTATACGATTTTCATTTTTTTTTTAAATAAAAAAAATTAGTTTTAGCTCCTTCAAGCCAAGATAAAATTTAAGTCTTAGAATTTTCAAATAATGTGTTTTCTGATATCGCAACAAATTTTAAGGTGATATATTCAACAGTTTTTTAGAAAAGTTACCAAACAGACATATTGTTTAAAAACTAGGTATAAACTTAATTGCTTCTTAAAAACTAATTTATTCATGATACACTGTAAAAAAAAAAAGGGTCGATCTACTAAAAAAACTTTAGTGATCCTTGTAATTACTAAAAAATTTTTAGTAATCTTAGTCGGTTACTAGAAAATCTGTAAGAATTACTAGAAAAAAGTTAGCAATGGATAGAGTTAATAGTTTTATATTTTTAATAGCTATTACTAAAACTCACTTGGTGTGGCCTTGATAGCATAGTGGTTATCGTAACGGATTCCAGGCTAAGAGGTCCCGGGTTCGACACCGTCAAATACGTCCCGAATGTATGTAGTGTAAGTATTCGTTAATAAAGGGTTTATGAAAATCCTGTCAGAGCAGGTAGCATTTTTGGTGCTGCCATCTATTGCGGTTTTGCCGAAAATCTATCGCTTCAGAAGTTTGGATGCAGCTCCTGTCCTTCGGGCGCACGTAAAGGTTATTAAAAACAATTTTGGAGCTATTACTAAAATTTTCTTGGTGGCTCATACTAAAAATTTTTAAGTTAGTTATACAAAAAAATATTTTGTTAAGTTTACAAAAGAAATGTTTGTTTCACTTGCAAAAAAAAAAGTTTGTAATGGTTACTAAAAAATACTGTGGAATACAAATTTACTAAAGAATTTTTAGTAACCTCTTGAATTTTTTTTTACAGTGTATTAGTTTCCTTTGCTTTATATAAGGGCTATAATGCATATATTTATTGTAAACAAAAATTCATTTCTATCTCTATTTTCAAGTAAAATACATGGTGTCAAATATTTTGCAAAATCTGCTTCATTTGACTTGTCGACCATGTGCCATTAAGTGAATTTTAAAATTTGCAGCAACAAAATCACATAATTTTTTATATAATTTCATGTTTTTATTTACTAAAAATGTTGACATAGAACGACTTATAGATAATGCACTTTTTTTGTGCATTAAAAGAGAAAGAAAAGAAGAAAGAAAAAAAGAAGAAGAAAAACTTAACTTGGTCACAAAAGCATAATTCTACTTTAGCTACAAAAGTTTGCAAGGGGGATCTGAAATTATGAAAACTTTATTTAATCAGTACCATTGGCTGAAAGATAATTAGAACAATAAATGACTAACGAATTTTTCGTGCAATTTTCTGAATTAATTATAGCTAGATGAAAACGATCAATGTACAAGGAAAACTCTTCTAATTATGATAACTTACTTTGACCGTTGATTGCTAGAATAGAAAATTTACTGTTTAAAAAGCTATTATTACAGCGAATTGGAAAGTTTTCAAATTAACTTAACTACTAAAGTTTTCAAGAGTGATCTACAATTGGGAATATTCTCTTTGTCTAATCAGTGCGATCTGGTTCAAATGTAATAAAAACAATAAATGATTAATGACTTTTTCGTTCAATTATAATAATTGAATTATAGTTTATTGAAAGCGATGAAAATGGAAGGAAAACGATAGTAGATAGCATCTAATTATGATAAGGAACTTGGTCGTCGTTTCCCAGAATACGATCTTCATTGTTTATACAGCCATTAATAAAGGAAACTTAAAAGTTTTCAAGTTAACTATTAAGTTTTCGAGGGCGATTTACAATTGGGGATAATTTATTTGCCTAATCTGTGAAAGTTTTGTAATGCTAATCCGAACAATTATTAACTAACGTATATTTTGTAAAAATATTTGTACATTAACATGCATTTCGAAAGCTTTTGGATTTGTTAATATAGAAAAAAAGGGGCTGTCCGAAACAATGATCCAATGTAGCTTTATATATATATATATATATAAATACTACATATATATACCGGGTGTCCCAAAAATGATTGATGGATTTTAAAATTCAATAACTTGCAAGCGGTGATAGCTATTTAAACATTTTTTGCAGGAGGGTTATGTATAATATCAGGAGTTTTTTTTTTTACCGTAATTTTTTATTTTAGTTCACATCTCAAACAATAGATGGCGCTGACGGCGATTGAAGGCCAGATGACCTGGCCTTCAATTAACTTAACTCTAAAGATTGAAAGTGTGATTTGCAATTGAATAAATTTTCTTGGTCTAACCAATGCGATCTGGTTCAAGGAGATAAGATAGTAAATAACTCATGTATTTTTTTTTTGTTTTGTTTCATTTTATTAACCCATTAACGCCCGAATTATTTTCTTCGCTAAAATTTAAATTTTGTATTTCCCACCACTTTTAAAAGCAAATTAACTTTTATCTAAATTTATCAAGGATTCTGTCTCGTGAAATAAGGTATAAATTTTTATCCCTCTTTACTGGTGGGAAAACCGCTTTCTTGCTGTTTTTGTAACCGTCCTCAAACGAGGACGCTGGGCGTTAATGGGTTAATTGAGTTATAAATATGATTAAAATAATCAATACGGAAGCAAAACTCTTCTATTTGTGATAAATTACTTGGCCGTTAGTTGCTAGAATAAAAACTTCACTGTTTAAAAAGCCATTAATACAAGAAATTGGAAAATTTTCAAATTAACTTAACTACTAACGACTGAACGTGTGATTTGCACGAGAAAATGTTCTTTGTCTAATCAGTGCAATCTTTTTCAAAGGTAATCAGAACAAAAACTGGTTAACGAATTCTTCGTAATAATTTTGTATTGTAACTTGATAAAAACAGTCAACGTGAGAAAAATTCATTTAATTATAATAACTTAATTGCCCGTTATTTGCTAGAATAAAAACGTCACTGTTTAAAAAGCCATTAATACAAGAAATGGAAAAGTTTTCAAATTAATTTAACTACTAAAGATTGAACGTGTGATTTGCAATTGAGAAAATGTTCTTAGGATAATCAGTGAAATCTTTTTCAAAGGTAATCGAACCAAGAGCTGATTAACGAATTTTTCGTAATAATTTTATTAATTGTGTTATAACTTGATGAAAACAATCAACATGTAAGGAAAATTCTTCTAATTATAAATAACATAATTGGCCGTTATATGCTAGAACAAAAACTTTACTGTTTAAAAAGTCATTAATACAAGAAATTGAAAATTTTGCAAATTAATTTAACTACTAATAATTGAAAATGTGACTTGCAACTGAGAAAAGGTTCTTGGTCAAGTTTTTTATGTAATCAGGGTAATCTGGTTCAAAAAAATTAGAACAATAGATTATTAACGAATTTTTCCACTAGTTTTTTTAAAATGAATCATAGTGTTATGAAAATGATCAATATGGAAAGAAAACTCTTTTAAATTATGATAAATTACTTATACGTTATTTTCTAGAATTAAGAATTTCACTGTTTAAAAACTGACCGCTGTTTGCCATAATAATAACTTCGCTGTTTAAATAGTCATTATTATAAGAAATTCAGTTCATCATTTTATTCAGAATTTTTACTTCTATCAGAAGATTTGTTTATTTTTTTTATTAACCCTTACGTATCTGAATTTTTTTTTTCAATTTTTAGAAAAAATTACTCTTTCATCAATAACATTAACTATAGCTATCAACATAGATTAAATAGAGTTTAAAGAATATTTCATTGTCCAAAAGATAAAAAATGTTGTTGTTTTGAGTACTATTCAGTTCACATTTATATGACAATAGACTAAGGAAGAATTTTTGAAGATGTTTAGAAAATTGCGTATTGCAATAAGATTTAACTTTTGTTACAGCTTTCTAATACTTTTTGCGCTTTATTACACATGATTATTCCAGGAAAGTGACTTTTATTTTAAATTTAAAGAGTAAAATGTATGTTTAAAATAAAAAAATCGCAAACGACGCAAAAATAATTAAGCAAATAATAATAATTATTATTATTACTAAATGCCTAACCATGAATGAAGTTATATAGTAAATGCGTAGACAAATACTAACATTATTACATGTAAAGTGTAGCAAAAGTATTTCTTAAAATAGAATAATACTCTATTATAAGACATGTACTTTTAATAGTACACCAGACCCGAAAGGGTTAAATTTAATTTATATTTACTACACTCGATAATTATAAAAGAAATAAAGTAAAGGAAAAATAGAAAATGGAATGAGGAGCTCAGTCAGCACTCAAAAATATTCATAAATGCCTAATTCTAAGTTTCCAAATTAGCTTAACTACTAAAGTTTGCAAGGGTTACCCTCAATCGTGAAAACTTTCTTTGTCTAATCAGTACCACCTGGTTCACGATAATTAGAAAAATAAATGACTAACAAATTTTTCGTGCAGTTTTATAAATCTAATTATAGTTTGATGAAAATGAATAATGTGGGGAGAAGATTTTTCTAAATATGATGAGGAATTTTTCCCTTATTTATCCGAAAATGGAATTATATGTTTAAAGTGCCATTATTATAAGAAATTTAGTTATAATTTAATAAATCACACTGATGAAAAAAGAACAAAATGTAAATTATTTCGAAAGGTCGAAAGGGTCAATCCATTTCAAGTGGTCCAGAAAATATTTTTTTGGTCGCTCGACCATTTTTAAAAAATCTGAAATTTTTTGTACAACAACCCTAACATGACGGAAGTTTAAAATGACCGTTCTTTTAATTTTACTATTTTTTGTTTGTGCATGTTTCATCGTTCTTTGTTTCATCGTGTGCAGCGATTTTCTCAGATACTAGGATACACAAAATTGTAAATATCTCGTCTTCTATTTTCCCAATTGAAATGGGGTTTGCATCATTTTGTTCAGAATAAAATAGGCTAAATATACAGAGATAGAAAATTTTTGAAAAATAAATTTTTACGGGTGAAATTTTAGCACAAAATGTACGATTTTTTCCAAAATCTATCCGTTTGCAAGAGGAAAATTTTCATGCAAGAGCAACTGTCAACCTTACACAATTTTTTCTACAAATAGGTCAAAAGCACGTGTACTCATACACCAAGTCCCAGATCTGGGAGTTAATTTCTCTTTGCGGAAAAAATTCCGAAATTCGTCAAAAATTTCAAAAATCGCACTTTTTAGGCTTTGATATCTCTGGTGGGGCACGAGGTAAAAATCTGAAATTTTGGCCTGTGATAGTATTGTGTAGTAGTGTTATGTACAAAAAATGTCAAGAAGGAGATTTGACTACAAGCTGAGATATGACATGGAAAATATGTGAAAACAATACTGTCAAACTATTGTAAACCTACTATGTAATTGTTCAACAAGACTGTCAACCTTGCACAATTTTTCCTACAAATAGGCCAGAAGTGTGTGTACTCATACACCAAGTCCCATATCTGGGAAATGATTTCTCTTTCCGAAAAAAATTCCGAAATTCGTCGAAAATTTCAAAAATCGCACTTTTTAGGCTTTGATATCTCTGGTGAAGTACGAGATAAAAATCTGAAATTCTGGTCTTTGATAGTATTATGTAGTAGTGTTAGGTACAAAAAATTTCAAGAAGTAGATTTGACTACAAGCTGAGATACGGTGATTAAAGAAATGTTAAGAAATGCTATTACGAGTACATTAGGAGAAATGATTTTAGTCTCTTTTATTACAATATTTACCCAGAAAATATCGTTTGTTGAAAACAGTTAAATAATAAGCATTTAATTTACAAAATACTATATATGCTCAACAAAGAGCTTAACAATATTTACGAGAGATGTTATGAGTTCGACCAGTTACTGTTATCAGTCCATCAGGCTGTTCTTTCTAAAACTTTTATTTGAAGCCCCCCAAGTCTTGTCATCCCTTGTTAATTTGAATGAAATTCTCTAGGTTTAATAATTGAAGCCATGTCAACTCGATCAGTTGCAATTCATTGTCTGTAATTTACTTTTCCTGAAATGTGTTCCGAGTAAAATTGTTGCAATAGCATTTCTAGTAGATTTGTTCATCTGGACAAATAGTGTATTGGCTTAGCATACATTCTGGATTGTTTAAATCACACAGAAGCATTTGAAAAAGATATTTGTAACTAACATTTAACTTTGTACCATAAATAATTAATTTAAAATTTTGGAGGTGTGAACAATTACATAGTATGTTACAATAGTTTGGCAGTATTGTTTTCACATATTGTCCATGTCATATCTCAGCTTGTAGTCAAATCTCTTTCTTGAAATTTTTTGTACATAACACTAGTACACAATATTATCAAAGGCCAGAATTTCAGATTTTTATCTCGTGCTCCACCAGAGATATCAAAGCCTAAAAAGTGCGATTTTTGAAATTTTCGACGAATTTCGAAATTTTTTTTCGCAAAGAGAAATCATTTCCCAGATATGGGACTTGGTGTATGAGTACACGCACTTTTGACCTATTTGTAGAAAAGATTGTGTAAGGTTGACAGTCTTGTTGAACAATTACATAGTAGATTTACAATAGTTTGGTAGTATTGTTTTCACATATTTTCCATGTCATATCTCAGCTTGTAGTCAAATCTACTTCTTGAAATTTTTTGTACATAATTCTACTACACGATACTATCATAGGCTAAAATTTCAGATTTTTATATTGTGCCCCACCAGAGATATCAAAGCCTAAAAAGTGCGATTTTTGAAATTTTTGACGAATTTCGGAATTTTTTTCGCAAAGAGAAATTAACTCCCAGATCTGGGACTTGGTGTATGAGTACACGCACTTTTGACTTATTTGTAGAAAAAATTGTGTAAGGTTGACAGTTTACCTTGCATGAAAAATTTCCTCTTGCAAACGGATAGATTTTGGAAAAAATCGTAAATTTTGAGCTAAAATTTCACTTGTAAAAATTTCTTTTTCAAAATTTTTCTATCACTGTATATTTAGCCTATTTCATTCTGAACAAAATGTTGCAAACCTCATTTCAATTGGGGTAATAGAATACGAGATATTTACAATTTTGTGTATCCTAGTATCTGAGAAAATCGCTGCACACGATGAAACAAAGATGGCCGCCATGCACAAACAAAAAATAGTAGAATTAAAATAACAGTCATTTTGAACTTTCATCATGTTAGGGTTGTTGTACAAAAAATTTCAGATTTTTTAAAAATAGTCGAGCGACCAGTGCTGGACCACTTGAAATGGATTGACCCGAAAGAATTTTTGTATTTACCTTTTACTATTCTTGATTTTCCAAATGTTTCTTTATAGTTCGAGTGAACATCAGAAGTACCGTCATTGCGTAATACTAAAAAAAAAAAAAAAAAAAAAAAAAAAAAAAAAAAAAAAAAATGCAGATTCATATTAAAAGTTATAAAAACAGTATGAGGTATGATTAGTTTTGACAAGCCATGAAATAGTTTAATTATACTAATTATTATTTAAAAACTGCAATGAATTGTTTACGCGGAAAACAAACACTGGGCCAGCACATAGAGTTGAAATTAAGAAGCCATCGGCAGGGATGTAGTGGAGGGTATACGGGTGTATACCCTCCGTATACCTTCTGGATTTTTATAAAGGAACACCGTATACCCTCTGTTTTTTAAAAAATTGTAGTATACACACTCTAGGATATGCCCTCTGCCTTGAGCGTATACCCACTGCTTAGAGCGTATATGCCCTGTTATTTTTACGACTACGCCCCTGGTCATCGGTAAAACTTTATACTTACACTCTCATAAATGTTTTTTATTACATTTTTTGTATTGCATGATATATCTCCTCAGAGTTACCAGACAATGGGGTCGCCGACTCACTTTTCGCTATCCTTACCCTTTTATTCATATTTTTAATTGTATTGTTAGTTTGAACTCTCCTCATTTTTATATTTTATTCTATCATCTTGCATTTCTTATGCTTACTGTGATATATATATATATATTTTCATATTGTTATTATTATTTTTTTTTTAATGTTTTTCATACTATACTGTTTTCTGAACATTTTAAACTGCTAAACTATAATGTGTGGTCTCTGTAAAGTCTTTTTTTTCCATTTTTTTCGCATCCCTTTGCTAGCTTTTTTTTGTCTGTTTATAATTTGTTCAGCTCAGTTTTTAAATCAAATAAACTTTTTTTTAATGATAATGCTATACTAACATAACAAACTTGTTTTTGTTATTTTTTATCTTTTTAACCTTCTTTTTTGTGGCCACCAGCCACATCTAAACATTTACATGGCTCCCATTGCATTGAAAAACATTCCTATTTGTTACATTGGATATTAAGTTGCTTGGCAACTAGGGAATCCAGAAATTGGCTATCTTGTTCCAGCGTTCCCTCCTTAAGATAGGTATCATAGGTCTTTCCGGCAGAATAAAATTTGTCATGCCATTTTTTTTTTTTTTTTTTTTTTTGAAAGAGCACAAAATTTTTTTCAAAATGTTCTAAGAATTAGTTAATATCCGTGATGATGGTAAAACCGGAAGGACCTTTGTATTTACCTTTTGCTATTCTTCATTTTTCAAATCTTTCTTTAAAGTTCGTGTATCAGCTACATCATTATTGAAATCAATAATAATAAATTATACAAAAAAAAAACTAGCTATGACAAGTTTTAAATGCAAAAATAAGTTTAAATTAATTAATTATTATTAAAAAATCATAATGTTTTACCGTCATCGCGGATTTTGGACATACTTAAAACATTTTAGAGAAATTTTTGCGGTTTATCAGAAAAAAAATTGGCATGAAAAATTTTATTCTGTCAAAAATGACTGTCATACCTATTTTAAGGCTCAGGGGTTGATCGATACGGAAAAACATGTAAACAGAACTCTCGCTTCAAGTCCATATAAAAACAGAAGTATTCGATGTAATTAATTTAAACTTTCTGATATTTTAAAGGTATGTTTGTAGTTTTATAAAATTATAAAATGAAGTACTTCAATGAAATATAATAAGAAATATAGCAAAATTTATGTACTTTATGTAACACAATTTTCGAAAAAAAAATTATGTGTTATATCATCAACACCAAGATATCTTAACGTTCATTTGACATAAGAACCTAATTTTTGGTTTAAAATGATCCGGAAACTTTACTCTATAGAATGAATTAAGGATATAACTATAACTCAAAAACAACATTATTAAAAAAACTCTCAAATTTTAAAAACTGAAAAAACTCCTAAAAAATACAACTTTTTTTTCATTAAAAATACTCAAAATATTAAGCTATCTAAACGATATTAATTCATTCTATAGATAATGATGTTATACGCATGCGAAAAAAAAAAAAAAGCCATTCTATCAAATAGTTTTTTTTTTTTAAATCTTGGTGTTAGTCGTCAAAAATCAAATTTTGAGAAAACGCGACTTAAAGTTGAAATTATATGGATGCGGCTGTGAAAGTTTTGATACATAAATGCTTAAAACTCCGTTAAAAATGCAAATATTTTTATGCGGCTTTTTCCATTGAGTTAAGAATTAATTGAATAATCAAACTAGATCATAAAAAAATCGATTTTTTGAAAAGTTTTCAATCCCTGAGCCCCCTTAAGGAAACGGAATGTGATAAAATTACATACTTATTTTGCTTTGAATTTTTGGCAGCGAGTACTTTATTTCTCATCTGGACGCTGGCCGAGTATCGATTTTCCTCCAAAAAGGTAGAAATTAATTTTGCTATCAATTTTAAAAAGAAAAAAAATGCGATGATGGCACACATGATGTTACGGTACTACTTATGTATTCCGTCGATCAATTTCGCCAAATTGTACAAATCGCCAAGCTAGTAACCAAATTTTTCATACCGACATAAGTTTTATTTTAAATAACGAAAGAATAAATAAATTAGTAAAACATTGATAAAAATAGAAATAAGAAATCGAAATAAAAATCACTTGATGACGTTTTAAACATGAATTTCGTGTCTAATATCATTGAATGTGACATTCACGTTCAACCATTATTGGCATTTTAATCTTGTAATTTGGCAATACTTTTTTGGTCGACGGTATAACCAAGTAGTATTGATGTAACCGACACCCGTATTATTACATCGACCGAGTCATTATAATTTTTTTAAAAATCGAATTTAGACTTAAAAATATATCAATAAACGTTTTCTTCATTCTGTTCTATCCTTTCATATGTAATTAATTAACGATATCCCATGATAAATCATGTCTTAAAATTACCATGGTAATTACATTCTTTTTAAGATGAAATTATATCATTTCCATATTTCTGAATTTAATATATGCAATTTTAATGAAATTTGTATTTATGCATTTTCGCATAATGCTGCAACAGCTATTCCACCAAGATCTGAATGTTTTAGGTACATTCGTAATTATGTAAATATGTAGCATCTATAGTTGTCGTTCAGTCCCTCCGTCTGTCCGTCCGTCCGCATATAATAATGCAATAACTACCCAAATGAATCGTTTGAAATTTAAAATATATAATTATTACAAAATTTTGTCGAGACGTTTGAAATTTTATGAAAATCGGATGTATAGATCAATTAAATGGACAATCAAAAGTATTCCGTTACATTACGGTCAATGGGTGAAAAATGTTTCAAATGCATTTTAATGATGCTACACTCATTCGAATATAATAAAATAGATATGCATCTTTGAAGTTCATATTATATTATACATTTTGCACAACCTGTGGTGAAAAAAACATTTGTTATTGATTTACAAGGCCACACAAAAGTATCACATTACATAATGGTATTGGTGCGCGTTAATTAACTATTTAATATTTTATGAGATTGATATACGTTGCTGAGGAAAAGTACAAGTTATTTCCTGTAAAAAGGAAGCAGATAGTATTTACAGGGACACACAAAAGATTTTGTCTACTATAAATTATCCGAAATACAGTGTAATATTACATTAAGGTCTGAATAATTTTAGGTGCGTCTACACGGAAAAAAATGTTTTTTTGAAACAACTAAATTTTGATCACTATTGCCCCCACAAATTTGTTTTGCTGAAATGACCAAATTATAAAAAAAAAATTGTTGAATTAACAAAATTATTCGGTTAGTCCAATCACAGTTTGGTCATTCCAACCAAAATATTTTGTAGGGGCAATAGTAATCAAAATTTGGTTGTTTCAACAAAACAGTTCTTTCTGTTAGTAACTATATAAATAGCTAGCACCTATATTCGTCGTTCAGTTTGTCAGTTCGTCTGTCTGCCCGAATACAACAAAGAAAAAACTGTCGAACCTACTCGCACGATATTTAAAATATATAATTTGGCTAATTTTATCGAGTCATTTTAAATTTTATGAAAATTGGATGTATAGTTTTATAGGATGGACGAGTCCTTACTCTAAATAAAAGTAGTCTCTGACGGACACACACATTTATTATCTGACGAACAGAACAAAAACAAACAAATAAAAAATAAAACATCAAATCGCTCTTTGTGGTTTTTCACAACACTCTTTATCAAACATCAATTCGTCTTAAATATTTTATAGTTTTTTAAAAGAACCGTCTTAAATCTTCGCTTTTAAATCGTCGGAATCATCACTTTAGTTTTTTAATCAACATCGTTTGCCGTTGTTGAAAACATGCTATTTACTTTTCTTCTTTTCATTCCTCGCCACACAGCTTCGTTACCTTTCGGTTCTTTTCTTAATCTCGACGCAGAGTTCCGGTAAATGAGTGGCGGAGGGAAATACAGTCCAATTCAGGTGCAACAGAGAGTGTATCCCATATGCGAGAGTATATCCCACAGTTTAATTAGAGTGACAATCAAAAGTATTCCATTACATGACGTAGAATAAGAAAAAAATAGTGTAAAGCACATTTTAATGATGTTAAACTATTTTGAATATATAAGAATCGACATGAATCTATGCAGTATATATATATATATGTATACCAAAATATACAATCTGTACAATCTGTGATACAAAGAATATTTATTACTAAATTACTGGGCACACAAAAGTATTCCACCACATAATGCTATACGATGAAACATTGTTTGGATTGAATTAATTATATTGTTGCGTATATAGGGTTCTTTTGATCTTATGGTTAGACGACTTCAAACTCTTATCTCTTAGAAAAGTAGAAAATAATTTATTTACAGATCTTCAGAACAACAGAGTCTTCGAAACTCACAAATATTACTAGATATTCAAAAATAACTGTTCAAATCTATCGTACAAGTACAGATATAGGCCCCAGAGACTCTTTATACAATGTCTCAATGCTAAATCACATTCAAAACAATGTAGAGAAAACCCAAGCAAACTTGCTTACAATCGCAGCTCACTCAATGACTGACTGATGAATAATAACAACAACAGCTCGTATTGCTCTCCTTATATAGGCTCGCAGCATGCACGAGAAATTTCCACAGGCCTCTCGAATATTCTAGAAAACCATGGAATAACATTTAATATATCAGCATATCTAAAGGGGGGTTACCATAGAGAGAGAAGGGTTACCATCGCCAACAATCGCCAAGTTTGTCGCCAACTTGGCGATATATCGCCAAGTTGGCGACAAACTTGGCGATTGTTGGCCAAGTTTAGTCAACTTTATTTGACTAAACTTGGCCAAAATTAGTCGCCAAAATTAGTCGCCAAAAGTGACGCCAACTTGGCGATATCTTCAATATTTCGCCAATCTGCCGTAGACATACACTGAAAAATATTAGACAAGTTTGCTTGATAACAGAGACAATGTAACAAAAACTAATAGTAGTAAAGGAATGGAGCTTAATAAGATTATTTACATTATTTTACAGTACAAACACTAACTATTTACAAAATTCGTAACAATATTAAACTATTTGACATTTTATGAGTATGAAATACGTTGCTGAGGCGTAATATGAGCTACTTCCTGCATATTTACATGAAAACAAAAAAAATTTTGATTACTATATAGTAGCCGAAGTACTGTCTACTGTAACAGGAAGATCAGAATTTTTTTTTTATTTCGTTATCGTACGAACGCACGTCATTTGTTACGCTTCACATGCAATATCCAACTTGTTAAAACTTGTTAAAATACGAACATCAATTGCCACGTTTGACGTATAATTTCCGATTTGTTTTTTAAGTTAAAATATTTTTACCGTTTTAGGAAATATTTATTTATATTTTGCAGTATCATATTATTTTTTATTTATTTATTTAATCAAAAGTCTGAATATTAAATACCGTTTTAATTTTTATTTGTTATTATTTCGTTTGAGCGTAAAATACAAAAACATGCAAACAAATTACGAACAAACGTAAATAAGAAAGGTAATCAAGCATTAAAAGTATCCCCAAATACCAAATGCTAAGTTTCCATTGAAGCTTGCAACGCAGATCTGAAATTGGGAAAATGCTCTTTGTCTGATTAGGGCAATCTGATTCAAAGATAATTACACCTTTAAATGACTAACTAATTTCGTGTGCAATTTTATTAATTTGATTATAGTTCTATTAAAATGATCGGCCAGAAGGCTAAACTCTTTTAATTATCGAAACGAATCTGTCAATGTTTCAAAGAATATTAACTTCGATTTTTTAACCCCTTAGCGAAGCGGTGGTATATCTATGAAACCACTTAATTTTAATTCCCAAACGCCGCATTGGAACCGGAATTTCGGTTAAAAAAATAGGTTTAATGAATTCGGAAATATAGGGTTTTCTTATTTACATGTAAGGTTGTTTTTAAATTCCGGTGTCAGCCATTAATTTCAACACTTGAGCAAAGAATTTGCTCTGCGCCGCAAAGAATTAAGAGAAATTAAAGAGTAAAGTGACTCTTAAAGTTTGAAAATATAACAAGAAGTGGATAAGTGTGATCGCTGATCGTACAGAGATTTTCCTTTAATATTTCTTTCTAAACAACTCATCCTTTAATTAATAAATCCAAAATTTTAATTTATCATATATATTAAACGAGCAAGCAATTTCCCGATTACGGATGAAATCGTAAACTAGTGGGCCGATTTAAACGAAACTTGCCTCTTATATTAAATCGGGCAGGAGAAAAAGATCTGGCTAGGTCTGAAATACAAAAAAAATTGTGTTTAAAGGCTAAATCAAACACTTCGCTCATTGGTCTGTTTATAATAGACCAAAAATTTTCATATGATTTCCATCAAACATATTTTCTAGAAGTGGCTCAATTGGAAGAGCATTACCGGCTTCAGCTGATACGTCACTAGTTCGAATCCTGGCCCGGACTTTTTTCACCCTCTTGGAAAATTTACATCTGTCATAATTATTACACTTGTTGAAAACGGCTCTAACGATTCGTGCTCGAAGAACCATCTAACTATGTTTAGAAATCGAGAAAGTTCGTTTTGGCTGATTAAAAAAAAACTCAGCTCTGTAAATTATTATATATTAGATTAATTTGCGATCGATGAGGTTATTTGGGTGAAATAGTCCTCCAGTGTTCGTGTCCGGGATGGCTCAATTGGAAGATCATTACCGGCTTCAGCTGATACGTCCCTGGTTCGAATCCTGGCCCGGACTTTTTTCACCCTCTTGTAAAATTTACATCTGTTATAATTATTACACTTGTTGAAAACGGCTCTAACGATTTTCATAAAACTTGGTTTTTATACCGATACGAGCACAAGAAATCCATCTGTCTTAAGTCTCTAATTCCGGAAAATTCGTTTGATATGGTTAAAATAGGATTTACGTATTATCCGGGCCATGTTAGATACAAATTCACCAATCAGGACGCCAATAATACTAACTACAATTTAAATGTAAATAAGATTAATTCCAAATTTTATGGAAATCTGAATAAAACCTAAAAAGAAACTAATAAACATTTTCTTATTCTATTCTATCTTTTCATATGTAATTAATGTAAGTATATCCCATGATAGGTAGTGATTCTAGTTTAAAATATTGATTGTGTTTAAATTATAGTCCTATATTTCCATATTACTGAGTTTAATATGCATAATCGTAATTATTTATATATTAATGCATTTTTGCATAAGAGTACAATAGCTATTGCATGAAGATCTGAATATTTATAAAATTAATTATAGAACAAACGCATCTCATTTGTCACGTTTGACGTATAATTTACGACTTGTTATAAGCTGAAATATTTTTAGAGTTTTAAGAACCATTTATTTTTATTTTGCAGTTTCACTTTATTCTATATCTGTTTATTTAATTAAAAGTCTGTCTGAATTTTAAATATTGTTTTACTTTTTTACTTGTAAATATTTCGTTTATGCATAAAAGAGAAACAAATATAGAATACTTAAGAAAGAAAGGAAATTAGTTTTTGGGGGCCACCGTAATACTTACCCATCATGGATATGCATACAATAACGTATAAAACATGTGGAAACTATTTATAAAATGCATTGCAATTCCAAAACAAAATTTAAACGTATATTTAAATATTTTTAATATACATAGTAATGCTCTATTAATGAATTGCTGATGAACCAATTTCTACAAATTACGTAAAACGCCAAACTACTCAAGTAATGCCAAATTGCGTAAAAGAAACATCCTTATAATTCTAAAAATAATAATCATATTAACTAACAGTTTATTGCGTCGGATTAAGCGCCTCATTTCCAATTAAAATATATCTTTAAATTGGAATTTGAATGAAATACAGGGTCATGAAAAATCGAAGAATGCGAAAAACAGAATTACAGATATCTCGGCAACTTATTATCCTATCGTCTTCGTTCTTTATGCAAAATTTTTGTTATTGTATTGCCTTTTATGTATTTTCCTTAAAATAAAAAAAAAAAATCGAAAAATTTTAAGTCCGAAAAAATATAGTTACGGGTAATAGAGGTTACTGATATTAAATAGGCTTCGTCCCATTCTTACATACTAAGTACATACAAAATTTAAAGTCTTTAACTCAATTTGTTCGGTAGAAAGCGCGAAGACAGAACACCGACATTCAGACAGACAGACGGCAATTTTTTTCTAAAAATGTGTTTTTTGGAATTTCCAGTATCTGAAACGTGTAAATCCGTCAAAAAAAGTATTTCGATTTTCAAAAAGATTGCAATACTTATCTTATACTGTGTATGATGGTAAGTAATAAAGAAAGGAAATTAGACTTTAAAAGTATCCACAAATACAAAATTCTAAACTTCGAATTAATTGAAGCTTGCAACGAAGATCTGAAATTGGGAAAACCTTCTTTGTCTAATCAGTGCAAACCGATTCGAAGATAATTACAACAGTAAGTGACTAACTAATTTTATGTGAAGTTTTGTAAATTTGATTATATTTCTATGAAAATGATCGATCTGGATGCTAAACTCATTTAATTATGGAAATGAGTTGTTTGCCTGAACAAGAGTTTCTATATTTATAATGAGACATTAAAGAGACTCAGGACACTTTAAGTTGAGAAAAAGAAAGTAAAAAGAAAGGAAGAAAAAAGTAGACAAAATTAGGAGAAAAGGAAGTAAGGAAGTTAATCAGGCCTTAAAAGTATCCACATCTGCGGATACTTTTAATATTTTACTTTTACTTTTTTATCTTATATACTTAGTTTTCAAGTAAACTGAAGCTTGCCACGAAAATTCGAAATTGGAGAAACCTTCTTTGCCTAATTAGTGCAAACCGATTCGAAGATATTTACACCAGCAAATGACGATCTAATTTCATGTGCAGTTTTTTGAATTTCATTATAGTTCTATGGAAAATGATCACACTGGAGGCTAAGCTATTTTAGTTATGGAAACGAATAGGTCAATATTCGCTAGAACATGAGCTTCTATTTTCATAGAAGTTAAAGAGTGTCAGTACTCTTTAAGTTGAAAAAAAAAAAAGAAAAAAAAAAAAAAAAAAAAAAAAAGAAGAAAAAAAAGAAAGAAAAAAAAAAGTAGACAAATTAAGAAGAAAAGGAAATAAGGAAGTTAATCAGGTGTATTTGGTGTATTTTTTGTCGTCCGATTATCTACACTAGGGATATAGGACCAGGGGGAGTGCCCTTCGTGGGGTCTTTCTAAGGGAACCTAACCCGTATTTACGCAAGGTTCGAAGAAAACCACGAAAACTCCGAACGGTTAGCCCCCCCAGGGGAATACCTCCTTTAGGTATTTACGGGTTTCGCGACCCCGGGTTCCCGAGCGATCTTTCTCCTTTCCTTTTTTCTTCTCTTTTTTAGTTGTCTATCCTTTTTTCTTTGTTTCACACTTTTTAATCTTCTCTTTTCAGTTTGTTATCCCTCTTTGTTCTTGTTCATGTTTGATTTTTATACTAATAATTTTGTTTTCATTGTTCTTTGTTATACTAACTTTGTTATCGTTCTTTTGTTTGAAAAAAAAAAAAAAAGAAAGAAAAAAAAATTTAAAAATGTTTAAAGACAAAAAAGACACCTTTTTTTAAGCTCCCTCTCGAATAACTTTTTTACAATAGTGGTTTTTTTTATACACGTGAGACACCCTGGATGTTGAGGTTTCTTTTAACCTCATCGACTCGTCTCTTCCTTTTTAGGTTGATATCGACCAGGGTGCAGGGCATCTCTGAGCTCTGGTTCCGAGTACGGGGGGCGCCATGCTTGCATGGTGGTGGTTAGGATTAACACCGGAGGACTGGTGCCTTTCGACGTAAGGGCCGGCTGTAGGTTGGACAGAGCTGTATAGGCTTACCTACGGCTACCCATGCTCCTTGGTAAAGAACCGGAGCTTCGGAGATGCTATCGAGTTTAACCCAATGTTCGAAAAACGTGGGGGTCTGTTGAAAATAGTTTTCGCCCTTTTGAGACCTGCACCAGACGTAACGGTAAGAAGAAGGGTCGGTGACCAGGCCCGATGCCTGGCGTTTTATAAATCTCTCTCTCAAATATGGCTGCAATCTCTGGAAATCAGATATGCGATGTGGAGGCCCCACAACCAAAAACAGAAATAAATATTTTGGCTTCTGGCTCAAAAGAAGCAGATCAACACAATATGGAGTCTTGGGCAGATAGAGTTGAGAAATTCGCTTCCAATACGGAATGTGAAAATGCCGATTCACTAACTTTTACAGAAGAAAGATTTTTCATTGTGAAACGTCAAGAAGGGAGCTTCAATCAGACATCTCCGTTTCTTATTAACAAAGCAATCCAGGGTTTGGTGGGAGAACCCAAAACTGTAAAAAAACTGAAGACAGGTGAACTCTTAATTGAAGTTAGCAATAGTAACCAAGCAACTAATCTAAAAAAAATGCACTCACTTTGCAAATATCGCAATCAGCATATCCCCTCATAGAACTCTTAATACATCTCGCGGAGTAATAGCTGTACCTGACCTCTTACATGTCTCAGAAGAAGAAATAGCATTTAATTTAAAAGAACAAAACGTAATTGCAGTAAAAAGAATAAAAATAACCCGTCGTGATGATCAAATTCCTGCAAATCAAATTCAGATTCCTACCAAACACCTTATCCTCACTTTTAACTCGCTTAAATTACCCAAATCAATAAAAGCTGGATATTTGAATTGTTCTGTCAGACCATATATTCCAAATCCATTGCGTTGCTTTAAATGTCAACGTTTTGGACACTCTAAAACCTTTTGCCGAGGTCAACTCACATGTGGTCGGTGCAGTGCAGTTGGCCATGAAAGTGTGCAATGCCAGGAACCACCTTGTGTTAACTGTAAGAAAGATCATCCATCCTATGCTAAATCCTGTGAACAATGGAGGAAGGAAAAAGAAATACAGACAATACGTACAAAAAATAATATTCCGTACCCTGAAGCAAGAAAAATAGTTGAATCCAGGACACCCAAAGTCGGTCTATCATATTCTGCTGCATTATCTAAAACAATACATAAAATTTATCAAACAACTGCAACTCAAACAGACTTTTCTACAGAAACCAAATGCCAAACAAATCAAAAAGAAAAAACCCTCTCTAATAATTCCAGCAAAACTACGAGATCGACACAATCTACTCCAGCTAAATCTCTAAATCCCTGTTCTTCCAATTTGCCACAAAATACCTCTGCAAAGTCATCAAATACTTTTATTCCTAAACCTCCACTCCATAAAAGAACCCCTCAAAATATAACTAGATCAACACCTCCAAAACCAAATCATAGATCTGAAGCTCCTGAAAATAAAACGAAAAGGAAAAAAAACTATAATTCCTAAAAATGAAACAAACCAAAAACAGAAAAATAATATAGATGTAACTCATATGGATGATGATGCTCTTGATCTTCATCCTGATAGGGATGAAGCTTTAGACGATGGAGATAGTAGCATGTCTACTACTTCCGAACAAAATGACATTGATACATATATCTAACTTTCTCTTTCATGACCAAAATTATCTCATGGAACTGCCGTGGCTTTCATAACAATTATGACGAAATCCGTAATATTCTTTCTGACAATCGACCTTTATGTTTAGCTTTACAAGAAACCCATCTTAAACCTACTGACAAAGCAAAATTGCGCAATTATTCCACATACAGAAAAGATTTTTCTGGTTCTGATAGAGCTACTGGTAGAGTTGCTCTTTTTTGTATCCAATAATCTACCTCACACTTGTATCAATTTAAATACTAACTTACAAGCAGTTGCAGTCCGTGTTCATATTAATCGCTTAATAACAGTCTGTACCATATACTTGCCACCAAATCTGCCAATACAATCTGCACATCTAGATAATCTTATTCTTCAACTCCCCACTCCTTTCATTATTCTCGGAGACTTTAATGCTCACAGTCAAATGTGGGGTAACCGTGACTCTAATCAACGTAGTAGTATGATTGAGAAAATTATATCTGACAATGGCTTATGCCTGCTCAATAATGGAGATCATACTTACTTTCACGAGCCTACTCACACCTTCCATGCCATAGATCTCACTATTTGCTCCCATCCATTTATCCATATTGGAACTTCTGGGTTTCTGATGACCTTCACGGCAGTGACCATTTTCCTACTTTTATATTGCAGACTATTCCCCACATGGATTCTAATAATTGTTTTAAACGCTATGTTTATGACAGAGCCTATTGGCCAACCTTCACAGACCTTGCTAAAATTACGAATGATATGATAGAGGGTGACATAGACGACGCACTTGATAATATCACCCAGTGTATTATCAATGCTGCAGATTCTAGCATTCCAAAAACATCATCTACTCATAAACACAGGAAACCTTGGTGGAATAATGATTGCCAAAATGCAAAGAAGAAACAACAAAGGGCTTGGGGCCTCTTTCGGAGGTACCCTAATAATACTAATTATATGGCGTATAAAAAAGCAAAGGTTGAAGCTAGAAGAGTGCGACGCAAGAGCCAACGGGAGTCCTGGACTAACTACGTGTCTAGCATAAACTTCAATACTTCAACCAAAGAACTGTGGCAAAAAGTGAAAAAATGTATGGGCCTTTACTCAGAAAATCATATTTCCATTTTAAATTACAACGGTCACACGATTTCATCTCCTAAGAACATAGCAGAGACTATAGCTAATAACCTTGCATCCATCTCAAAATCAGACGCATATCCTGAACCGTTTCTATCTTACAAAAGACGAACTGAAATGAACAGGATTAATTTTAATACTCATAATTCACTTTCATACAATCAACCATTCATTATGTCAGAGCTTTTAAAATGTTTGAAAGACAGCCACATATCCGCACCTGGTCATGACGGCATCACATATATCATGCTCAAGCATCTCTCGTCACTCTCCCTTAACAATCTACTGTCTTTTTTAACAGAATATGGACTGAACAGACTTTTCCTAATGCATGGTGCAGAGCTATAGTTATCCCTTTTCCCAAACCAGGAAAAGATGCTACTAATCCCAATAATTATAGGCCAATTGCACTCTCTAGCTGCCTCTGCAAGCTTCTCGAAAAGATGGTCAATTGCCGGCTCATTCATGTTTTGGAAACAAACAATCACCTTGCCGCTTTCCAAAGTGGTTTTCGACGTGGTAGATCTACTGTCGATAACCTAATCCACCTTGAACATTACATTCGTACTGCATTTCTCAAACGCAACCATTTGGTGTCAGTTTTCTTTGACATGGCGAAAGCCTATGACAGAACATGGCGATATGGGATCCTACGTGACCTTTTTAATTTAGACTTTCGCGGAAACCTCCCTATTTTTATCAAAAACTTCCTCGCAGTTCGGCTCTTCCAAGTTCGAATTGGAGGAATCCTTTCCAGTTTTTATGTACAAGAGGAGGGTGTACCTCAGGGTAGTGTCCTGAGTGTCACTCTCTTTGCTATAAAAATAAATGATATCCTTAATCAACTTCCGCCTTCTGTGAAAGGTGATCTCTACGTGGACGACTTCCGTATTATGTGCATGGGGCAAGATATTCGCTTTATCGAGAGACAATTGCAAATTGCAATTAAAAGTATTCTTAGCTGGACAAATAAAAATGGTTTTGTAATATCTCAGGACAAAACTTCTTGTGTACACTTCTGTAGACGAAGGAATCTGCATCCAGATCCTGAAATTTTTATTAACTCAACTAAAATTCCAGTTGTAGACAGCGTTCGGTACCTAGGCCTCCATTTTGACAAAAAGATCACTTTTTTACCACACATTTTACAATTAAGGACTAAATGTGAAAAGTCGCTGAACTTGCTGAAAGTACTATCTAACACCTCTTGGGGAGCAGACCGTACTTCTCTAATTAAAATATATAGGGCTGCAATCCGTACAAAAATTGACTATGCCTGCCAGGTTTATGGTTCTGCCCGAAAATCTGTTTTAGAAAAACTTGACACTGTGCATCATAGCGCACTCCGTGTTTGCTCTGGTGCATTTCGTACTTCTCCAGTTTTAAGTCTTTATGTTGATTGTAATGAACCTTCATTGCATTATACTCGTGAAAAACTTTCACTGGAACTATTTTATCGTGTCCTTTCTCATCCTGGTCATCCACTTCATCCTTATATTTTAAGTACTGACAATGATACTCTTTATCAGCATCGCCCTTCTTGCATTCCATCTTTTGGAGTACGAATGAGAAACCTCATTAACAATAGCCCTTTGAAAGATATTGAAGTGAGTACATGCTCTTTGCATGTATTCCCTCCTTGGAAGCCGCCTAGCATTACCTCTCTCCATCCTTTTAAAGGATTTGATAAAAATAACACGGCCCCTATTGTTTTTCAACAATTATTCTCTGCTCATCGTACAAATTATAATAACTATACTGACATTTATACAGATGGTTCGAAATGTGGCGACATTGTTGGTTGTGGGGTTTTTTATGATAACACCTCGTTGAGCTATCAGCTTCACCCCTCCACTTCAATTTTTACAGCTGAATTAATTGCAATAGAAAGAGCCATGTTACACATTTCCCATCATCATAACACATCGTTCATTATTTACACAGACTCAAATAGCTCTATTGATGCTATTAAATCTTTTAGTAATCATCCATATGTATTAGCCATCCTTAACATTTATAAAGATTTGACTAGGCGCGGCTATAGTATTTTGTTTTGCTGGGTACCTGGACACATGGGTATTCCTGGAAATGAAAAAGCAGATATGGCGGCAAAACTTGCTCGTGACCCCCTTCACCACAAAGTCCCATTCTCAGACGTTAAACTAACTATTAAACGCCTTAGTTATAAAAAATGGCAAGAAAGCTGGGACTTGACTTTCAATAATAAACTGCATAGTATCAAACCTACAATCGTAACCTGGCCTCCAATTTATCCAAGAAAAAAGGATGTTATTCTAACTCGTCTGAGAATTGGACATTCAAGGATCACACATAAACATCTGTTACTTAGGGAGGATGCACCCATGTGTCCAAAATGTCATTTTGATCACTTGACTATTCACCATATTTTAATTGACTGCCCAGGCCTCCGACACTTGTACAGGACATTTTTTAATTCATCATCTCCAACGTTGACAAACCTCATTGGGGAATTACCTCATGGGGCACGCTTAATAACTATACTGACATTTATACAGATGGTTCGAAATGTGGCGACATTGTTGGTTGTGGGGTTTTTTATGATAATACCTCGTTGAGCTATCAGCTTCACCCCTTCACTTCAATTTTTACAGCTGAATTAATTGCAATAGAAAGAGCCATGTTACACATTTCCCATCATCATAACACATCGTTCATTATTTACACAGACTCAAATAGTTCTATTGATGCTATTAAATCTTTTAGTAATCATCCATATGTATTAGCCATCCTTAACATTTATAAAGATTTGACTAGGCGCGGCTATAGTATTTTGTTTTGCTGGGTACCTGGACACATGGGTATTCCTGGAAATGAAAAAGCAGATATGGCGGCAAAACTTGCTCGTGACCCCCTTCACCACAAAGTCCCATTCTCAGACGTTAAACTAACTATTAAACGCCTTAGTTATAAAAAATGGCAAGAAAGCTGGGACTTGACTTTCAATAATAAACTGCATAGTATCAAACCTACAATCGTAACCTGGCCTCCAATTTATCCAAGAAAAAAGGATGTTATTCTAACTCGTCTGAGAATTGGACATTCAAGGATCACACATAAACATCTGTTACTTAGGGAGGATGCACCCATGTGTCCAAAATGTCATTTTGATCACTTGACTATTCACCATATTTTAACTGACTGCCCAGGCCTCCGACACTTGTACAGGACATTTTTTAATTCATCATCTCCAACGTTGACAAACCTCATTGGGGAATTACCTCATGGGGCACGCTTTACTTTTTTAAAAAGTGCTGGATTTCATTTTGACATATGATCTTTTAACGTTTATCTTTTATTTTGTGACTTTATTTCTCAGTTTGCCCTTTCTATTTGTTTACTTTTAATTGTACATACTAACTTTTTACTTTTCCACCATTGCTTGACTGTATCTGGATGGGATACCCCATCCAGATATTTCTATATTTTGCTTTTTTAGTCTTTGTCTTGGCGCAGCATGTCCCAGAAGGGATTTTGTGCCATTAAACCCGATACAACCAACCAACCAACCGAACGGTTAGGCCGACAGCCGCGATTGGGTTCGAACCCAGCACCTGCCGTCTACCAGTTGAGAGGTCAGAAGTTAATCAGACCTTAAAAGTATCCGCAAATACCTAATTTTCCAAATTATCTTAAGCTTGCAACGAAAATCCGAAATTGGGAAAAACGTTCTTTGTCTAATCAGTGCAATACGATTCGAAGGTAATTAAAACAATAAATGACGAACTAATTTCATGTGTAGTTTTGTAAATTTGATTATAGTTCTATGAAAATGATCGATCTGTAGGCTAAGCTCATTTAATTATGGAAACGAATTGTTTACCAGAAGAAGAGCTAAATTAACTGAAGCTCGCCACGAAAATTTGAAATTGAGAAAATCTTCTTTGTCTACTCAGTGCAATCCGATTTGAAGATAATTACAACAATAAGTGACTAATTTTATGTGCAGTTTTATGAAATTGATTATAGCTCTATGAAAATGTTCGGTCTGAAGGGTCTTAATTATGGAAACGAATTGTTTGAAGGAAGAAGAGCTTCGATATTTAAAGAGACATTAAAGAGTCTCGGAAATCTTTAAGATGAAAAAAAAAGAAAAAGAAAGAAAGAAAGAAAAAATAGACAAAATTAGACGTAAGGGAAATAAGAATGTTAACCAGGCTTTAAAAGTATCCACATTTGTGAATACTTTTTAATATTTTACTTTTACCTTTTCATTCTACAGACCTAATTCTAAATTTCCAAATTAATTGAAGCTTGTTACGATAATTCGAAATTGGGAATACCTTCTTTGTCTAATCAGTGCAATCTCATTCGAAGATAATTACAACAGTAAATGACGAACTAATTTCATGTGCAATTTTATGAATTTGATTATAGCTCTATTAAATGATCGATTTAGAGGCTAAACTCTTTTAAATATGGAAACGAATAAGTCAATGTGTTTGCAAAAATATGAGTCTCTATTTTTAAATGGAAGTTAAAGAGTGTCAGTACTCTAAGTTGCAAAAAAAAAAAAAAAAAAAAAAAAAAAAAAAAAAAAAAAAAAAGACAGAGAGAGAAAGAAATAGAAAGAAAGAAGAAGAAAAAAGAAAGAAAGAAAAAAGTAGAAAAAATTTGAAAAAAAAAGGAAATAAGGAAGTTAATCAGACTTTAAAAGTATTCACAAATACCTAATTCTAATTTTCCAAATTATCTTAAGCTTGCAACGAAAATCCGAAATTGGGAAAACGTTCTTTGTCTAATCAGTGCAAACCGATTCGAAGATAATTAAAACAGTAAGTGACTAACTAATTTCCTGTGAAATTTTACGAATTTGATTATAGTTCTATGACAATGATCAGTCTGGAGACTAAACTCTTTTAATTATGAAAACAAATTGGTCTGTGTTCGACAGAATAATACCCTTTTTAAAAAAATCTGAAATTCTCGGATATATTTTTCTTGAATTTTACAGAAAAAGTCCCTTTACACAACATAAGGGTATTTTCCGTTAAAAATCAGAAAAATTAACTATATTTTCTGAAAATAACGAAACGGATAAAAATAGAAAGAAAAACGGAGGCATTCAGTTATACATCGGATATTCAAATTTAAATTAATTTAACGCTTTAATCGGGAAACAATCATGAAAAGTCTGTTATGAAAAGTTATTCTGTTAACTATAATAACAATAAACAAGTAAGAAAAATCATGCGTTACGCATAGATCATGAAACAATTTCCAACACTTCGTAAATCTTTAACAAAACTTCGTTACTGAGGGAAATAGGGTGTTATTGTTCATAGCCAAATATGCATTGCGATACTTTTGGCCAGTCTTCTGTTTAATATAATACCCAAATAATATACCTATATTTATATCCTCATATCTATACGCATGCGCGCATGTGTGTAGAATAAGCAGTATTAAAGTCATAATAAAACCTAATTACATCCTTCGTGTCCTGTGTCATTTAATGTGACCTTTTGTCTTGAACAATTGATTTAAATGTCACACGTTTTTTTCTGGCCAAACATAAGGTGAAGACGTCTGTGAAATGTGACAAGTTGCTGGGGGTTTCAGAAGTAATTGATTGCACAAAAACATAAGGAACAAAGAAAGAAATAAAATCTGCACAGAATAAAAAGCCCCCGCTATTCTTGTCGTTCCTGTTTCTTCGGCATTTTCATGATATTGTCATCTGTCACATAGGATAAAATGTTACCCTTGAGACGTATCGTAATTTTCTAGAGATTCAGTTTTGAATTGCATGAAAAATTCTCTTCACGTTGAATTTTCGCTGTCTTAATTTTTTTCTTGTATTTTTTTTTTTTTTTTTTTTTTTTTTTTTTTTTTTTAAATGTTGGTTTAAAATGATTTGACAATCATGAAATTTATTTGCTTCTTTATGAATTTAGAAATAAAATTTATTAAGATTATAGTATCTTAAGAGACGGCGGTTTTCACCCGAAAATTCCTTTGAAATAAATTCCTTATCTTGATATATCAGTAAGATGAGAATATGTCATGCGGGATAAAATATGCAAAGGGTTATTTCGATTCTGTAAACTATAATAGAAATAAACAAATAAGAAAAATCATGCGTTAAGAATCGATCATGAAACACTTTCCAACACTTCCGGAAATCTTTAATAAAACTTCGTAACTTAGGGAAATAGGGTGTTATTGTTCATAGCCAAATATGCATTGCAGTACTTTTGACCAGTCTTGTGTTTAATCTAATACCCAAATAATATACCTATATTTATATCTTCATATCTATACGCATGCGCGCATGTGTGTAGAATAAGCAGCATTAAAGCCATAATAAAACCTAATTACATCCTTCGTGTCCTGCGTCATTTAATGTCACCATTTTGTCTTGAACAATTGATTTAAATGTCACATGCTTTTTTTCCCTGCCCAAACACAAGGTGAAGACGTCTGTGAAATGTGACAAGTTGCTGGGGATTCCAGAAGTAAATTGATTGCACAAAAAATAAGGAACAAAGAAATAGATAAAATCTACAGACGCAAAAAATCCCCCGATACTCTTGTCGATCGTGTTTCTTCGGCATTCTCATGGTATTGTCACCTGTCAGACAGGGTAAAATGTTACCCTTGAGGATGAATGTTTCGTAATTTTGTGTAGATTCAATTTTGAATTGCATGAAAATTTCTCTTCATGGTAAATTTTCGCTATCCTTTTATTATTTTTTATGTTACACGTCTTTTAATGTTATTTTAAAATGGTTTGATAGTCAGGAAATTTATTTGCTTCTTTATGAATTTGGACAAAAAAATTCATTTAAAATTATGTGTGTCATAAGAAACAGCGGCTTTCACCCGAAAATTCCTATAACCTCTTCAGTCCTGATGTCGCCTGGAGGCGACACTAAAAATCACCCTTTAAATTAATTTAATTTCTGTTAGAATTGCTAAAATTACATTTAGACTTTTTTAATAGATGTGTGCATGTTAGAAGCATCGATATACAACCTAATACATGTTTGGAGATGTTTCATAAAAAATTTATACTTGTTTTTGTGGTGCCACGTAAAATTTGTCTCTGGACTGAGGAGGTTAAAATAAATTTATTATCTCGATACATCAGTAAGATGAGAATGTCATGCGGGATTAAAGATGCGAAGAGATATTGCGATACTGTAAACTACAATAATAAAAAAAGTAAGCATTGATAATGAAACACTTTCCAACACTTCCGGAAATCTTAGACAAATCTTCCTTATTTAGGGAAATAAGTGTTATTTTTAATAGCCAAATAAGTATTGCAATATTTTTGAACAGCCTTGTATTTGATCTGATGCCTAAATAACATGCTCATATTTATATCATCATATTTATATGCATATTTATATACATATATTTATGTACTTCAAATATAAGAATGCGTGTATAGAAGAAGTATATTAAAGTCATAACCAAATCTAATTACATCACTTGTGTCTTGTGTCATTTAAAGTCACTTTTTTCTCTTTAACAATTGAATCGAATGTTGCATGTTTTTTTTCTGCCCAAACACAAGGTGAAGACGTCTGTAAAATGTGACAAGTTACTGGGGGATCCCAGAAGTAATTGATTGCAAAAAAAAAAAAAAAAAAAAAAAAAAAAAAAAATAAGGAACAAAGAAAGAGATAAAATCTGAACACACACCAAAAAAAAAAAAAAAAAAAAAAAAAAAAAAAAAAAAAAAAAAAGCCTCCGATATTTTTGTCGTTCGTGTTTCTTCGGCATCTTCATGGCATTGTCACCTGTCAGACAGGATAAAATGTTACTCTTGAGGATGAATGTTTCGTAATTTTCAATAGATTCAATTTTGAATCGCATGAAAAATTCTCTTCGCATTGAGTTTTCATTTTTTTCTCTTTTTCTTTTTTATTGCATGTCTTTTAATGTAGAATTAAAATGATTTGACAGTCATTAAATTTATCAGCTTCTTTATGAATTTGGAAATAAAATTCATTTAAGCTTATACGTATTTTAAGAGATAGCGGCTTTTATTTGAAGATTCTTTTGAAATTAATTCAATAACTTTATATATCAATAAGATGAAACTGTCATGCGAGAGAAAATATTCAAAGAAATATTTATGTAGTGTAAACTAATATACAATAAACAAGTAAGAAAAATTGTGAATTAAGCATAGATTATGAAAGATTTTCCAACACTTTTGAGATTATTAAACACTTTCCAGCATTTGCGGAAATCTTTAATAAAACTTCGTTATTTAGGAAAATAGGGTGTTATTGCCCCTAGCCAAATATGCATTGCAATACTTTTGAACAGCCTTGTATTTAAGCTGATACCCAAATAATATAACTATATTTATATTTTCTTGTTTATATACGTGCGCGTGCGCGCCTGAATAAGCAATATTTAAGTCATAACCAGATCTAATTACTTATCTTGTGTCATTTAATGTCACTCTTTTTCTCTTTAACAATTGATTCAAATGTCACATTTTTTTCTGCCAAAACTGAAGCTGAAGATGTCTGTGAAATGTGACAAGTTACAGGGGATTCCAGAGGTAATTCCTTGCACAAAAAATAAAGAACAAAAAAGAGATAAAATCTGCACCAAAAAGCACCCCAATCTTGTCGTTCTTGTTTTTGTCACCTGTCAGACAGGGTTAAATGTTACCCTTGAGGATGAAAGGTATCGTAATTTTGTATAGATTCAATTTTAAATCGCACGAAAAATTCTCTTTACGTTGAGCTATTATTATTTTTTTTTTCTTTTTGTCTCATGCTTTTTAATGTAAGTTTAAAATGATTTGACAATCATGAAATGTCTTTGCTAATTTATGAATTTGGAAATAAAATTCTTTAAGGTCATTTGTATTTTAAGATACAGCGGCTTTTATTCGAAAATTCCATTGGAATAAATTCATTGCATTGATATATCAGTAAGACGAGAAAGTCATGCGGTATAAAATATGCGAAGAGATATTTCGATACTGTGAACTATGATATTAATAAAAAGGTAAGAAAAATAATGCGTTAAGCCTACATCATGAAACATTTTCCAACAATTCGGAAATCTTTAGCAGAACTTCGCTATTTAGGGAAATAAGGTGCTATTGAACACAGTGCGTGTCTAGAATAACCAATATTATAGTCATAACGAAATCTAATTACATCACTTGTGTCTCGTGTCATTTAATGTCACTCTTTTCTCTTTAACAATTGATTCAAATGTCACATACTTTTTTTTTTCTGGCCAAATACAAGGGAGTGACAAGTTGCTGGGAATTTCAGAAGTATTTGATTGCCAAAAAATCAAATCAAATCAAATCAAATAAATAAGGTACAAAGAAAGAGATAAAATCTACACAAATAAAGAATACTGCCCAGTTAAACTGATGGCATTGAGCTCACAGGCTACAAATACTAATCGTACATTAAAGCCTTATATTTTCAAGGGTTAATTCCGTTCGAAAAAAAAAATAGGAAGGGGAAACATCTCTCCCCTTTCCTCTTTTTTTATACTTAATCATCGAACCTCCTATACTATCAAAGACATGCTTTATCATATAAAAAATCTATATCCAAAATTCAGAGCAAATGAGATAATTCTTAATAAAAACCCATTTAGCATTTATATAATTTAAAAGGAGTTATCCCCCTCTTTTATACTTAACCATTAAACTTCCAAAACTATTCAGAGATTTGAACGAAATCTGAAAATTCTGCTTGAAAAACCCATTTATATAAATTAAGGGGGGGGGGCATTAGAACCCCTGTTCCCCCTATTTATACTTATTCAATGAACACCTAATTACATTCACGGAATCGCCTCATCAGAATGATCCTAATCTAAATTTTGAACGAAAACTTAATTCTGCATGAAAATCCCATTTATATCAACTAAGGGGAGGAGCATGAGCCCCCCGTTCCCCCTCTTATACATATCAAATGAACTCCAAAAAGTAATCAGGGAAGTGCCTTGTCAGGATATACCTACATGCAAAATTTCAAGAGGATCGGATATTTTTATCATGAGTTATCGCGTTACGCACGAAGGAACATACAGAACGGACGGGCACATAAGGTCTCAGGCTACGATAGCCTGTGAGCTAAAAACCCTTGGATATCCTTGTCGTTCCTGTTTCTGCAGCATCTTCATGGTATCGTCACCTGCCAAACAGGGTAATATGTAACGCTTGAGGATGAATGTACCGTAAATTTCTCTAGATTCAATTTTGAATCACATGAAAAATTCTCTTCGCTTTGAATTTTTGCTGGTTTTTTTTTTTTTTTTTTCGCTTTGAATTTTTGCTGTTTTTTTTTTCGCTTTTATGTCTTTTAATGTATGTTTAAAATGATTTGAGAGTCATGAAATACATTTGATTTTTTATCAATTTGGAAATATATTCATTTAAGATCATATGTTTTGTATGAGACAGGGTCTTTTATTTGAAAATTATTTTGAAATAATTTCATTGTCTTGATATATCAGTAAGATGCGAATGTCACGTGGGAGAAAATATGCGAAGAGATATTATGATATTGTAAACTATAATAGTAATAAAAAGGTAGGAAAAATCATGCGTTAAGCATAGATTATGAAACACTTTCCTCCACTTCCGGAAATCTTAAACAAAACTCTATTATTTAGGGAAATAAGGAGTTATTGTTCCATAGCCAAATATGCATTGCAATATTTTTTGAACAGACTTGTATTTGATCTGACACTCAAATAATGTACCTATATTTATATCTTCTTATTTATATACCTGCGCGTGTGTCTGTGTGTGGTCATAACTAAACCTAATTACATCACTTGTGTCTTGCTTCATTTAATGTCACCCTTTTCTCTTTAAGAGTTGATTCAGATGTCACATTTTATTTCTGCCAGAACTGAAGCTGAAGACATCTGTGAAATGTGACAAGTTGCTGGAGATTCCAGAAGTAATTGATTGCACAATAAATAAGAACAAAGAAAGAGACAAAATCTACATACACAAAAAAAAGATCCCGATATTCTTGTCGTTCTGTTTCTCCGACATCTTCATGGTATTGTAACCTGTCAGAATAGGTAAAATATTACGCTTGAGGATGAATGTATCGTAATTTTGTATAGATTCAATTTTGAATCGAACGAAAAATTCTCTTCGCGTTGAATTTTTTTTTTCGTTTTTACTTTTTTTTTTTTTTACATGGTTTTTAATGTAGGTTTAAAATGATTTGACATTCGTGAAACGTATTTGATTTTTTATTAATTTGGAAATAAAACTCATTTAAGATTATTTGTATTTTAAGAGATAGCGGCTTTTATTCGAAAGCTCATTTGAAGTAAATTCATTATCTTGATATGTCAATAAGATGCGAAAATCACATGAGAGAAAATATGCGAAAAGATATTTTGATCATGTAAATTATAGTAATAATAAACAAGTAATAAAATCATGCTTTAAGCATAAAATATGAAACTTTTTCAACACTTTCTGAAACCTTTAACAAACAATTATAAATCGAATCTTTAACAATCTTTAATCTTATTTAAAAAAAAAAAAACTTCGTTATTTAGGGAAATAAGGTGTTTTTCTCCATAGCTAAATAGGTATTGCAATACTTTTGAACAGCTTTGTATTTGATCTGTAGGTTGATATATTAAAACTATGAAACGGAAAAATTTTGGTTTAGTAGACCGTGGGCCCACAGCCATTATCGTTCAACTTAGTTTCAACATTTTGGGCGCAACTTAATTCTTGCATGGTTATTCTAATGATCTTTAAAACTTTAGAAATCATGAAAGTTCTGGATTCGAAAGTTGTACATTAATTAATAATTAAAATCAAAACATGGAAATCTCTTTTTTAATAGGTTTTGTATAGCTATCTGCCATTGGTGCGTTTTTACTCCAAGAGCCAATAAAAACAGCTTTTACAAATGTTTCACTTCGCTGTTGTCAGATCAGAATGTAAACAAACTATCTACTGAGGAACATAGGCATGTACTTAAATTATATTTAACTAAATATGATTAGATTATCTGAAATATTAGACATTAATAGATGTTAAATATGCACTTCTTGGGAAGTAAATAAGTCGAAATCGTCAGGATTTGTTTTTCCCCTTTTTAATTTGAAATTTCTAATACTGTCGACACAATCTTTTTTTTTCTTTGGCGCCATCTAGGGAAATTATTAAAAGTGAAAAAGAATTATGGAATTAATCGAATTACCTAAAAAATGAAGATTTATTTTTATTAAATATTTTTTTAATGGGTGTATACAAAGGTGAGTCATATCTTTAATCTCAAATAAAGTATTTTATGTCAGTAAATTTTATTATTTCACACCAATTCTAGAATAAATATTTTTTTTGATTCATTTATGAGTGTACATTATATATATGTAATGAAATCGTTTTAAAATTAACAATCCTAAATAAATATGTAGGTACATAAATACAAAAACAGAAATTATGAAATATATATATATATATATATATATATATATATATTTCATAAGTGAACCAATGATATTTTTTTTCCCTATGAATTTTCTTTGAAGAAAAACTCTACTTCTAAAGTGATTTTTCGTAAACTAAAACACACACACTCACATGTATATGGATAAATAATTACGATGCAAATTCAGAAGTACTGCATGTATTGTACACTGGTGTCCAAAAGTTAAGCATAATTGTTAATTAAGTAATTATTTTTAAGTAATGAAAGAAATATGAATCGGAATGTGCTGAAACTCCAGGTGTGTAAACAAAATAGTACGCTTCACATATTTTCGCGAAGAGTTTTCCCCGAAATCGAACAGGGGACCGTCAACAAATTGAAAAAGAACGAAGATCTTTTGGATAACCCTGTCAAAACTAATGTAGCAAAAGCGTTCAAACTGCACATTATGATTAATTGGCTTATTGTAATGTACTGTGTTAATTTTTACAAGGATAGCATGTATACTCGTAGAGAAATTAAGGTTTTTATAAAAACAGTCCTAAATTTTTCCAAGTTTTTTGCTTATAATTTGCAGAGTTCTTATTATAAAATAATGTTCTTTTCTGAAAACATGACAAACATCATTGTACACAATACCCTGTCATCAGAATTTAAAAATAATAAAAATTGTATGAAAAATGAGTATGTTTAGTAAATAATTTTTCATTGCGCATGCGTCAGCGATATCAAAATGTCATTTGCATATTGTGTTAGCTAAATGTATAGAGCAACTTCTGTAAAAGTTTCAAAAACATAGCTTGAAAATTCTGAAAACGGGAGCCTATAGAATCAACTCAAAATCCTTTATTCCCTAAATAAAGCAAAAAGAGGAGGGGCTGTATCCAAATTTCATTGTTTAGTGCCTACACAATATTGCACGTACAACTATATTTAGGTAAAACCCCTGATTTTTTTACTTCCTTTAAGAATAACGAATTTCGAGTTGATTCTATACGCTCCCATTTTCAGAATTTTCAAGCTATGTTTTTGAAACTTTTACAGAAGTTGCTCTATACATTTAGCTAACACAATATGCAAATGACATTTTGATATCGCTGACGCATGCGCAATGAAAAATTATTTACTAAACATACTCATTTTTCATACAATTTTTATTATTTTTAAATTCTGATGACAGGGTATTGTGTACAATGATGTTTGTCATGTTTTCAGAAAAGAACGTTATTTTATAATAAGAACTCTGCAAATTATAAGCAAAAAACTTGGAAAAATTTAGGACTGTTTTTATAAAAACCTTAATTTCTCTACGAGTATACATGCTATCCTTGTAAAAATTAACACAGTACATTACAATAAGCCAATTAATCATAATGTGCAGTTTGAACGCTTTTGCTACATTAGTTTTGACAGGGTTATCCAAAAGATCTTCGTTCTTTTTCAATTTGTTGACGGTCCCCTGTTCGATTTCGGGGAAAACTCTTCGCGAAAATATGTGAAGCGTACTATTTTGTTTACACACCTGGAGTTTCAGCACATTCCGATTCATATTTCTTTCATTACTTAAAAATAATTACTTAATTAACAATTATGCTTAACTTTTGGACACCAGTGTATATCACTTAAGAATATGATGTTTTTACATTTGACACGTATCTGAAAACGGAAAATTCAGTATGGAAGAAAAATTTCCATCTTCAATTTACTTTTACAATCATGTTATTATCCTTTGAAAATAAATCAGTTTAAACTTTAAAACATGATATAAGAAATGTGTTTATTATATACAGGGTGTCCGAAAAGTCTGGAAACGGTCGAATAACTCGAAAAATACATATGAGATTGAAAAACGTAAATATACGTGATAAATATTTTTAAATAAGCTACTCAGTGATACCAAATTTGACCTTCGAAACCAACCCCCTGGGGGTCAGAGGGGGTCCAGCTTTGAAATCTTAAATTATAACCCCCATTTTTTATTACAGATTCGGATTCTACGGACAAAAATACGTAACTTTTGTATTTGATGTTTATTTCGAATCCTCGTTTATCACGGAGTAATTGAGCATATTAAATCGATACATATTTCGGCTTTTCCAACGGGATTTTCCCTAATCGAAATTGGGGAGAATTGGGGAGAAATTATGACATCAAATTCCTCGTCTTTTGCAATAATAGCGTTTCCTGAAAATCACCCGTGCCGATTATTTCGGTAGTGCTACACAGTTAAAATTTTGATCCATTTGCTGTAGCGTCACTCCACAGCTTTTATAGAATATCTCTTTCATGACCAATGAGAATGTTCCATAACACAGTAAAGTACACTATAAAAAAATTGACCCTTTTGCTGCATCGTCACTCCACCGCTTTTATAGAAAACGATTACTTTACTGTGTTATGGAGCATTCTCATTGGTCACAAAAGAGATATTCTATAATAGCTGTGGAGTGACGCTGCAGCAAATGGGTCAAATTTTTAACAGTGTAGCACTATTGAAATAATCGCCACGGGTGATTTTCAGGAAACGCTATTCCTACAAAAGACGAGGAATTTGACGTCAAAAATTCTGCCCAATCAGTTTCGATTAGGGAAAATCCCGTTGGAAAAGCCGAAATATGTATCGATTTAATATGCTCGATTACACCATGATAAACGAAGATTTGAAATAAACATCAAATACAAAAGTTACGCATTTTTGTCCGTAGAATCCGAATCTGCAATAAAAAATGGGGGTTATAATTTAAGATTTCAAAGTTGGACCCCCTCTGACCCCCAGGGGGTCGGTTTCGAAGGTCAAATTTGATATCACAGAGTAGCTTATTTAAAAATATTTAACACGTATATTTACGTTTTTCAATCTCATATGTATTTCTCGAGTTATTCGGCCGTTTCCAGACTTTTCGGACACCCTGCATATTTACAAAACTATTTTTATTCATCCATTAGTTTACCAAATATTATAATTTCTAAAAAAAAAAGTGAATGAATGAAAGTAATAAGTTTTTATATAAGAATATACTTTTTCTACAATATTATGAGCTATGTGCGTAATCGACCTCATGTCCGATTAACAAAACACGATATCTGGTTGTTTTAATCAACGTTAGTATTTAAAGAAGTCACAAGAAATAAAACTGAGATGGAAATCTAGAGTAAAATGGTAATAAAATCACCCTTGTAATACTTTAAAAGTTGCAAATATGCAATAGCAAAATATCACAAAATAATTTAAACAAAATATTTCATTTTGGAAAATTATAATTTTGTTTTTAAGCAGAAAAGTTAAACTTTCACTAGTTTTTCTATACTATCTATGCGAATTCATATACGTATGATTCCGATTGGCTAATATGGGAGAGAAGGGAGAGATTGAGCCAATGGATGCTAGATAACGTGAGAAAATAGTGGGATACATTTTTCCCGATTTCTAATTATTGTGCAACTTTTTCACTCAGAACTTTGACAATTTAAATATTTAACAATTTTTTACAGCATAAAAGTTCAAAATAAAATTGCCCCTCGAAAGTTGAAACGAAACTCTATTTCTAAGCTTCTTTTCCAACATCGGCCCACGGCCTATAGCAAGAAAACGTATAAGATGTTAAAATTTTTGTTTCAACAATTTATATCAACACATTTAAACATACTTGTAAACGTTTGTTCAGCATTGTAGTTAGTTTACATAGTATCTGTATGACCTGCCAGTATTAACTAAAATTTAATTCAAACTAACATATTGTTAAAATTACTTAAATCACATTTCCAGAAATTATCATCCATAGGTGAATTTTTATCCGATTCTTTCCGTGGTCCTGTATATCACGTTATCTATATTCTAAAACAATTTCTTTGTAAACTGAATGAAGTTCTATATAAAAATGCATAAGTTACTTAAATACCATCTTTAAAGAAGTTACGCTCATATTCAACAATCATTACGAACTCTTTTGTGTAGCTCTCTATATCAACTATAGCATTTAAACGCACCATATAATCTGCATAAACGTTGTGAAAATTAAAAGCTCTTTTCATAATTAAAAATGCATTTCATCCATCCATCATCCATCATCGATAATATACAGTTCTTCGGATAGAATATGCTATTTGACATCTTTTGTGTATACAAATGCTATGCATTTCGTGTTATGCTTAAAATAACTTATATTAAGCTCAGCCACGTATATCCATTTTATTACACATGAAATAATTCAATATAATTAAAATATGTCACAAACAATCCCCCTTTTTACCGTTATGTAATGGAATTCTTTTGTGTGACCCTGTAAATGAATAATAATTATCATTTTCACCGCATATTTTACATTATGCATATTTTAGTGCACTTAGTAAATTAATATAAATTTTAACGTGTTTCAGTGTGTGTAACATATTTAAAATTTATTTGAAACGATTTTTTCTCATAGGCCTTAATGTAACAGATAACTTTTGACTGTCCCTGTAAATAAACTAATCATGCTAGAAACTTCACTTGAAAGAGGATTTGAGCTAGGATAAACATTAATAACTTATAAATATTTCAAGGCAATCCAAGCATATTTACAAGAGTTAGAGCGTGGTCAGACGGCCAGATAAACCAAAATTATAAACACTATTCAACTTTGTCGGAAAGTCGAAACGGCTGTATGATACTTTTCATGCATTATTTGTGCATTTCTAAACGTTGGTTTTCTATCTTAATACTGTTTTGCTCAAAATCTTTACTTGTTATTTAAAAAAGAAAAAAAAGCTTAAGAAGACAAGTTCTTTTGATCCGTTCTACATGCATTTCTGAAATTAAAAGATAATTGTATAAAATAATGATTGATAACACCATATGTAAAAATAAATAGTCTATAGGCGACAAACGTAAAAACATTATATGGATATAGTTTCTCAAGGCAATGTTATTTTGCTTAGTCAAGAAAGTTTTAATGATTATTCCGTAGCTTTCTTTACCATATAAGGATTAAAAAAAGCTTTTCTAAATCTGAAAACGTCGGGGGAAAAAACACTGAAAATACATGCACTAGAAATAATGTTATCTGCAAAATTGGATAGAAAAATTTTAAATTTCAGTTAGTTTTTACTGTGTTTTTTATTATAAGATACACTATGTAGAATAATGTTCCCGGACACTTTCGATTTCAGATTTTTTTCTCGAATATGTAGCTAAAGTAATACTTGACGAATTCTTCTGGAAATTCAGAAATATCAAGAACCTTATTAGATCACATATTATTAGTGAAGGTTTGATCATAAGACAAATTTGAGGAGTATCATCAACAAATTAAATAAAAAGTACTATATGCAATCTTTTTGAAAAATAAAATGCAAAGAAATTATCTGTCACTTCAACATATTGGCTGTGTGAATATTGGACAACTATATCGTTCAGTTCGTTAATAATACAACGATAGCATGACGATTGAGCAAAGAGGCATTGTTATATAGAAATGAACACAAATGTATTTTTAACCCTTTTAGTGCCAAAAAGTGTCCTCGCGCTGTTCTGTCATCGTGCTGTATCTGAAAATTCACTTGTGTCCGACATTTTGAAATCAAAATTAGATGTATTAATAAAAAATAATAATCATGATGTTTATATAAAAAATATGTGATGGAAAATTGTTAGAATGTAATATAATGAATAAAAATACGAACACGGTAACACGGACGAATTTAAATAGCACTTTATCAAACACTGCGCGCGCCAAAAGTGAACTGTCAAAAGGAGAGCTATCGCGACGATGGCATTTTTCACAACTAGCGAGAGCAGGGCGACGGCGCTCCTTGGCACTAAAAGGGTTAAGAGAGAATAGCTTGGTCTTTCCCGCTGGTGTTGGATAAAATTTAATTCAAAACTTATCCCACAAATAAAAAATAATCCGGAAATTTCTAAAAATGTCTAATTGAACCTTTATATCTCTGTTTACATACGCGCTATTCTTACACAACTAAACACAAATGTTATACAAAATGCCCATAGTCAGGAGCTATAGCTAAAAAAAATGTGAACAAATACTTCAATTCACAGAATGCTCGCAAGTATATATATTATAATATCATCTCGCAAATATATATTTTATAATTTCATTTCTTGTTTGCCCCCTAACTGGCCTCGTAATGAAACCTTTCTTGAAAAGTATGAGGTCAAATGTGTTATTTATATTTCAGACATTCCAGAAAAATTCGTCAGATATTTCTCTATACATTCGACGAAACTTCTTAAATAGAATGGATGATTTTTATTCATACATTGTATATCGTCAATATTTGTAGAATATATTCTGTTATCCACCAGCAAATGTAAAATGTTATTCTTAAGAATGAATGTATCGAATTATATGCAGAAACATTTTTTATTTGAATGAATATTTTCTTATGCATCTGAACTTCTACGCTTTATTCAGTTTTTAATTTAAAAGATCTTTTTTAGCATTTATTCATGTCTTCATAAATTTCAAAATAATATATTTAAGAATATCAATATTGTAAGTCGATAGGAAATCATATGGAATACTAATTTATGCTTTTCAAAATAAAGTCGTTATCTTGAGATGCAGATAAAATAACAAATTTAAATGAGCGAAAAGATATATCTATATTATAAAGGACAAACATATCTGAGCGTAATTCATACGAAATTTTTTGAATAGCAACAGTTTCCGATGATAGTTTTGGTTTTGAGATTTTCGATACTGCAAATTTTTAAACTTCTAGACGTACATTTTCAATTTTCACATCGTCTTATAGAGAAAAAAAACGTAATTCGTTTTAAAAATGTATCTCAATTTATTTTCAAGATGTTAATTTTTTTTGTAGTTTAAAACTCTTTTTCTCCAAAGATGTCAGCTTCAGTATTACATATCTGTGGGATGCCATGAAGGAATGAGATAGATGGAGATGCAGTATGATATAAAATAGGTTTGTAATATATTGTGCGTTATCGCTTAAATTTAAATGCCCTCACTCTGCGCAGACAAAATAATCACATGGAACAAGGAACGAATTCTTTCACATCAGTTGTACATTTCTCCTTTAAATAAAATGTTCTGCTTGTATTTAAGCATTCTGAAATAGCATTTCATTCTATTATAAATTAAAAACTGTATTACTAATAGCTTTCCTTTTTTGCGAAAGCACGTGATTGCGTTTAGGTCTGATGTATCAGATTTTAGGGTTACATTTTTTGGCGTCACCTCAGTCACTATACTTCATTTCTATTCTGGGAAATAAAGGGAAAATAACAGATTGCTGTATATTTTTATTGCCATTTTCTCATAGCAATAGAAAAAAAATGTAATTTAAATGTCTGTTATGCCAAAAACATTGTCTGGTATAAAACCTGTTGAATGTTGGTTTTATTTCGTTTTTATAAATTAATTAAATGATTTTTAGTTAATTGTGAACATACTTTTTGAACAAATATCAAATTCACTTTATAAAAATGTATTTTAAAGAATATTTGTGGGTCTTATTTTCATAGCATTTACGTAATTCATATCAAGAAGCTGAAAGAATACGATTTTCTATTTTTCTTTTTTATTTCGCAGATATATATACATACATATTAATTTATATTTAAATTTAATTTATAATAAAAATGCAATTTTGTGTTTTATATTTTATTTCGCAAACATATGTATAATATATATATAATTTAATTTGTTGTTTGTCCCCTAACTAGCCTCGTAATTAAATTTTTGTTGAAAAGTTTGAAGTCAAATGTGTTATTTTTTATTCCAGTCATCAGGAAAAATCGTCAAACATTTTTCTGTTTATTCTATGAAATGCCTAAAATGTAAAGTATGAATTTCATTCATAAATTGTATATTGTCAATATTTGTACACTGAAAAAATGGATTCTCAAAATTAAATTAAAAGTAATCAATTTTAAGTAATTCACATACTCAAAATAGCTCCGATCCAAAAGTTCTCGAAACTAAAAAACACATGTACTCACTTTTGATTCTATGGTTGTGGTCAAATATAAATCACTGTTATCTGCCCCCTGAATTTACAAATTAAAGTGAAAATATGCTAGTATTTATTTCTTGCTCAAAATTATGAACAATAAACATTTAATTGATTATTTATTTCGAGAATTAGCAAAATTATAAGAAAAATACCCAAATCGAACACCTTTATGACAAGAACATTATATGCAAGTATATTTTAAAATTATTTTAAAATATTGTGTATAATTTAATATTTTCATTAATAAGCATCTTTTATGCCACCATAAATTAGATAAACTAATACTGGGTACAAAATTATATCGTTTGTTTGGATTTGGTGACATGCTGGTTCAAAATTGAGAAAGAAATGTGTTTTTTTTGTTCCAAACATACTCAATTTGACATGAGACATGGACTTACTCATTTTTTAGTACTTCTTTTTTTCAGTGTGGTATATGTTCTGTCACCCATTGGGAAATGTAAAATGTTATTCCTAAGGATCAATGTATCGTAATTATATATAGAACCATTTCTGATTTGAACATTTATTGTGCATCCGAATTCTTACGATTTATTCTATTTTTAATTTATTATAAAATCTTCTTCAGCGTTTATTCATGCCTTCGTAAATTTCAAAATAACATTTTTAAGATTAGGAATATTGCAAGACGGTAGGATTTAATATAAAAATACTTTTGAAATAAAGTTGTTCTCTTGAGATGAAGGTAAAATAACAAATTTAGCTGAACGGAAAGATATATTTTAAGTAAAAGAATTAATACGGAATAGAATACAATGTACCCAAAAATTATTTCGATTGTATAAATTATTATAAAATATAAGTAACATTTTGAGGAATTATCAATATTCTACATCTGTTTTGCATCATTTAACAGCATGAACTATAAATTCTAAAGTGGATTCTTTCAAAATATTTACTTAACAAATTTGTAATGGTATATTTGAATAAATTTAGGATGATTTTTATATGCATAAAATGTACGCACAAATAAATCGATAAAATCTCTACTGGAAAACCTGTGTTGCTCCTATTTCTTGAGAATTTACTGATTTTATAGCCTGTCAGGGAAGGTAAAATGCTGCTCCTGGGAATGAATGTATCATAATTTTGTATAGAAAAAAATTGATTGATTCGATGAAAAATTCGATTCTCGTTGCAATTTTTTTTTATCTTTATTCATTTTTCTTAATTTTTGACAGGTCTCTTTTAGAGTTTTTTTTTATGTCGACGCAAATATGGAAATGAAGTTTATAACACTTTTTCTACCGACGGTACTTACCGATAGTACCATTAAAATTACTTATTATAAAATTCTTTTAATACGTCGATTAGTTGCAAAACTGTTTAGAATGAGTTACAGATACATTACTTTATTTTGTTTCAAAAGCATTATTGGTTGCACAAAACAAAATTATTATTTAAAGGATGATTTATTTTGCCTTTGTACCTTTTTCAGCTTTCTTGGCGCTTAGGGAGGAGGATGGGGATTTTTCAATTCGGAAATATTTCTATATTTATATAGTAAAAACATCATATTTTTATATTTTTTAATTCTTCAAAATACCAAGAAAACAATTTAAAATAAAATATTTGAGTGGGGTTATAAATATTGCGCAAAATCCCTGTAAATTCAAATTTAATTAATCCATCTAAATCCTTCAATGTTTCTAAAAGCCCTCAAAAATTTATTCAATGATTATTTAAGCCTTTTAATGCCCTTAATTTATGCAAAATTCTTTAGAATATAAAATTTTCATTAATTCATAATTCGGTAGATAAAGGGTTAAGGTTTTGTATATTGATATATTGAATACTTTGCTTTTGAAAAAGCTTTTCATCTTGGGGTTTTTGAAAAAGTAACAGTTTTACATAGAATAAAACATGTATTTTTACGCAGAATAATTAATAAAAAAAGAATATGTTACTATCAAAATGGTATTTTGGATATTGGAAAATAGGATTAAGCCAAGTAGTGTATATTAAAACCTACGAATTGAATATTTCCAACTGAGCGAAAAGAATTGCCAGCGTGGAAATCGAAAGCAGATCCCTGGTTTCATTGGCCAATGCTTTACAATTTAAGCTAATTGGGCCGACAACCGGTAATCATATTTCGCTCAGATAACTTTATAGGAAATAACATCTGATCAGTCTTTTACACAGCTTAACAGAATAAACCGCAGGTAAAAGAACTTTATATAAACGATGGGTGCATTGATAAACTATTATTTTTAACACAATCAAACTGATTGGTAAAGTTATCATACGAATTAAGTGAATTTGCCAAGGATCTGCGTTCGATTCCCCGCCTGGACTTTTTTTCACTCACTTGGAACTATTTAATTCGTACGATAAATTTACAAATCAGTTTGATTGTGTTAAAAACAATAGTTTATCATGTACCCATCGCATCGTTTATATGGAATTCCTTTACTTGCGATTTATTCTGTTGACCTGTCTAAATGAGAGACCAGATATTAATACCAATAAGGAAATTTTAGCGAAGCATGTGTACCAGTTGTCGGTCTAGTTGGTTTAAATGGTAGAGCATTGGCAACGTCAAAGCAAGAAACTGTGTTCGATACCCAGGCTGGTCTTTTTTCCGCTCAATTGGAAATATTTAATTCGTATGATAACTTTACCAATCAGTTTGATTGTGTTAAAAATAAAAATTGTAAAGCCTAAATAAATTAAAAATGTATAAACTTTTGCATAAAAATTAATTAGCTTAAAACAATGATGCGTTTCAGAAGAAATGAAATTGAAACGAAGAATGATTGACGAGGGCATTTTAAAATGTCTTTTTAAACTTCGAATTTCGACGGGTTCTACCTCGTTTATGTTAAATTAACTGTCATTTTGTTAATTCTGGCATTGGATCTCTTCGGTATCATATTAGCTAACATGCGCCAACAGACAGAGACTCGATTACGGAAGATTACTTAATATATTAAAATCTCAGCATTTGTAAACTTATTCAATCATCATAAACAGATATGGATAAGATTAAAAAAATAAATGCACTATAGAGAATAACAATTTTTGATAGTATTTAATTTTAATCTCTGAATTTTTATAGTATATCCATATCCATCTCTACCTCCCTCGTATATATAGCTGTATTCAACGTTACGCGTATAGTTTTTCAAAGACCAATTATTCTTTTAGCAATGATTTTTTTGTAATACTACAGTTAGTATTTAATTTATTTATTGTACGGAACCTTCTGTACGCGAGTAACACTCGCAATTGACCGTTTATTTTTTATTTTATTTATTTATTTATTTATTTTTACAATTAAATGAGATTTTGCGTAGTCTATTATCATGTATTTTTGCTTATATTTTTACAATAAGAAATTATTGGATTCGTGAAAATTTTTGAATTCCGGTTTTATGCCGGATTTATAAATTTTATGAATGAGAAATCTCGAAAAATGTATTTTTGCAAAATGTCAGTCTGTGAGTCTGTGACTGTTTTTCTGTATGTAACATAAATTTTGTGGGCTTTCTACCTCAAAAGCTAATGCACGTAATTTTCTAAAAATTTATATTACAGTAGCTCTTGATATAAATTGATGCTTCTTAGATTTAGTGTAAATTACTCAATAGATCGTGCTGCTATGTTGCATTTTTTTACGATTAATGCAACAGCTGTATTTTAAGAACTAATTCATTGATTTCCGTCAAACTTTTGATTCAATTAGTTCTTGATATAAATTGATGATGTTTACAATTTGATGCAAATCGCTCAACAAGTAGCGTTTATATGCTGAAATTTTACATGATTTTCTCAATAGCTCTGTCTCAAGAATTGATGCGCGAATTTATATCAAACTTCAAATTGAATTAATTATTTTAATATAAATTGGTTTTGTTTAAATTTTGGTTCCAATCGTCCAACAGGTGGCGCTTTTAGGCTGAATTTTTTCCGTTTCTCGCAATAGCTCTATTTCTACAGCTAAAGCATGGATTTTCATCAAACTTCAGATTCAGGTATACCTTGATAAATATTATTGCTGATTATATTTTGATGTAAATCACCCGATAAATGAAGCTTTTATGTTGCATTTTTTCCAATAGCCTCAATAGTCCTATTTTAAGAACTACTGCAAGTTTCATGTCTTTAGAATCCTCACTATGGGCATAGATTGTTATATAATTTTTGCACTATGACAGTGAATTTTGAAGTATTAATATGTATGAGATAAAATAAATTTTTGGGATTGGCATATCCGACTAGATTAACATGACCACACGAGATTAACTGATTTTTTTTTTAGATCATCTAATGCAATAAACTTTTTAGATGCGCTCTTAATTAAGTAAATACGTAGCACCTATAGCTGTCGTCCAGTCCGTCCGTCTGTCTGTCTGTCCGCATATAACAACACAAAATCTACCCAACCGAATCGTTTGAAATTTGAAATATCTAATTATTACAAAGTTTTGTCGATTCATTTCAGTTTTTGTGAAAATCGGACACATAGTTCAATTACAGGGGCAGTCAAAAGTATTCCAGTACATTACGCCAATGGGAAAAAAGTTTCAAGTGCATTTTAATCGTGTTACAGTCTTTCGAACATAATAAAATTTATATGTATCTATGAATTGTTTACTGTAATATACATTCTGTACAATCTGCAAAGCTACATAATGGTATAGGCAGAACACTTTTTGGGGCGCGCTTTAAATATATTAAATTATTTAACATTTTATGAAATTGCTGAGGACGTTACGGATTATACGTTGCTGAGGAATACTTCATGTTATTTCCTGTATAATAGAAAGCAGTTAGTATTTACAGGGATACACAAAGATTTCGGCTACTATACAGTATCCGAAATATTATATACTATTACATCAAGATCTGAATATTTTTAAGTGCGTTCGTAGTTATATAAATACGTAGCCCCTATAATCGTCTCTCAGTCTGTCCGTCCGCTTGTTAGTCTGCCTGTTGTTTGTGTTCCCACATATAACAGAGCAAAAATTAACTAACCAAATCGTTTAAGATTTAAAATATATAATTTTCGCATAATTTTGTCAAGTCATTTCAAATTGAATGAAAATGGGGTGTATAATTTTATTAAAAGTTAATTTTATCAAAAGTATTCCATTAGCAACTTTCCTGTGCGGTTAACAGGAAAAAATCGTTTCAAGTACTTTAATAAAGTTGCACTCTTTCGAATGCAATAGAATTGACATGAATCTATGAAATATATATTAAAATATACATTCTGAATAATCTATGATGTAAAGAATATTTATTATTAATTTACAGGGCCACACAAAATTATCCCACTGCATAATATTATACGGGGAAACATTGTTTGAAGTGTCTTTTTTATATTAAACGATTTCAAATTTTATGAAATTGATATACGTGGCTGAAGTTAAATACAAGTTCCTTCCTGTATAATTGAATGTAGATAGTATTTAAAGAAACACACAAAAGATTTCGACTATTATACTGTATCCAAAGTACTGTGTACTATAACAGCAATATCTGTATATGTTAAAAACTTTTATATTGTACGAACGCATCTCATTTGCTACACTTCGCACGCAACTTCCAACTTGTTAATTATTTCATTGAATCTTCCGTTTGCTATTCATTATTGTTTTGATAGCATGCTTGATTTTCTTAGTGCATCTATTTACATTTCAGAGTATTCATTTTCGAATAAGTTCGAAAATATGTAAAGAAACTTATAATAATAGTTATTAAATGCATCCAGTCTCATTCATGAACTGATTGTTTTAGCGTCTTTGAAAAAAAAAATTAAATTTTTTTAGTCCTTCTTGTACAAGTGAGCAAAAGTAACACTAATTAGAACGCCAGGAAAATTTTCTTATCCAAATTATTACTGATGTAATTGCAGAAGCATTAACTTCAGAAATTTTAGGAATTTTTTAGAAATTTAATGGAATTATTTTAATGTAATGATCATCAAGAACTTTTGGAATCTTTTCTATAAGAATATTCCATTAATTATTCTATTGATCAGCATTATCATCATTATTCTATTGATTATTCATTGAATATTTTATTCTATTGATCAAATTATTACTGAAGCATTTAAAGACATATGATCCTTAGTTTTTTTTAGGAATTTTCTAGAAGTATTTTAGTGTAATGATCAATAAGAACTTTTAGGATATTTTCTAGAAGAATAGTCAAATAATAACTAAACAAATTCTCATAGAAGGGAAAATCGTTAAATAATAATATTTCTAATAATAATATAAATAATCGTTAAATCAATTGTTTTTACTCTAATGCCGGGAAACATTTCTTGATCAAATAATTACTGAAGCATTTGCAAACATACGGTCTTTAGAAAATTTTTAAGAATTTTATCGAAGTATTTTAATGTAATGACCACCTAGAAATTTAAAAGTACTTTCTATAAGAATATTCTATTAATGTTAAACACACCTCAACAAAGTCTCATATAAGAGAAAAGCGTTAAATAATGATAATCGTAATCGTAATATAAATAATCGTTAAATTAATTGTCCTTGCTATAAAGCCAGCAAGCATTTCTTGACAGTGGTGACAAGCCCTCTAAACCTAATGACGCAAATTCCTCTCCCCCAAAAAATCTTCATACTTTAACATTGACCCCCCCCCCCCTAAACAGAACATCAATTTTAAAATATATTCTACTTATAATCTACAGCGCATTCAAAAGATAGCGAGTTGAGCATAGCGGAATGAGTTCTTATTGCCCTTGTCTAGAATTTAAAGAAAGAAAATACTGTAACATTTCTGAAAATTCAATTTTGAAAATATTTAAAAGTGATATTAACAGAATCAAGATTTACAAAAGATAGCGAGTTGAGTATAGCAGAATGAGTTCTTATTGCCCTTATCTAGAATTTAAAGAAAACACCGGAACATTTCTGGAAATTAAATATTGGAAAAATTTAAATGTAAAATCAAGATTTTTTTAGCAGTAAAAAAAGAAATATTAAAAATTTAAAAATCCCCCCCCAAAAAATGTACTTTTTCTCAAATCCCCCCCCCCCCCCAAAAAAAAAACTGAATTGTATGACGTATCTTGTGTCATAAAAAAAACCTCTCTGGGCACGCCTGTTTCTTGATCATATTATTACTGAAGCATTTGCAAGCACATGAGCTTTAAGGAAGTTTTTAGGAATTTAATAGAAGTCTTTTAATGTAATGATCAGCTATAACTTTTAAAATATTTTCAATAAGAATATTCTATTAATATTAAACAATCCTCAACAAATTCTCATGACGGGGGAGATTCCTTTAGCTTTAATCGCTGCTTTTATGAGATGAACCAGATGGAATTGATTTTATAAGTAGCGTTTTCTTAACAGTAGATTACCTTTCCAAACTTTAGTAGTTAAGTTAATTTGAAAAATTAAAATTTCTGGTAAGGACTTATCAAAATTTGCTAATAACGTACCTTAAGATTTACACTTCCTAAAAGTTATGATGGTTGTTGAATATCCCAATTTCAAACTTCTCTGAGAATTCGAAAGAAAAATTTGACCGAGTAGTTTGCTAAGCTTTGTTATAATACGTTTGTTTTTCCCAGGTCTGTAGTTATATAATTCGAAGTCTACATAGTATTCAGACTGTATTCTTTGAAATATTAATATTATAAATTATGAATATTATTATTATATGTAAATTGAAACATAATTGTTTCATAATTTAGAAAAAAAAATCTTTTTTACACGAACTCCTTAAAGAATAAAATTATGTAATTGCAAATTCCATGATTTTAAAATAGAGAATATGTATAAAAGGGGTATAATGTTTTAAAACAAATATTGCATTAATCTCTTATATGATTATACCTTTTGTTTAATTGCAGAAAAATTAAATATATTTTGATAAAATTATTATTCGATCATATGAATTACTAAGAAGATGATATCATGCTTTCATGATTGAAATTTTTTAAATTAAAAAAATAGACTGAAAATGAAAAAAAAATTTAAAAATGCAATCAAAATTTTAAATAACCTAAATAACCTCAAACTGAAGAATACAAGATACATATACTATGTTGGTAATTTTTTTAGGCAAGCCTTGGGAAAGAAAATGGACTAAAAACAACAAGAAAAAAAATGTTTTTTTCTTTAAAAAAAAATCATATCATCCTAAATTATAAATTACAGCATGTGCCGTGCCATGATAAGTGTAAAATTTGTACATAAATTCATTTTAAGAAAACGATTTTTTGGCAAAACAATTTTATGTCAAAAACTAAACCGAATTATTGGTAGATTTATTGCTATGCCTTCTCACTATAATATTTTCAACCGCGTACGTGCATGAGTTATAAAAAAAATGTTTATGTCAATGCTCTTATTTTAGCATGGTTGTCTGATAAACTTTAAACCAAAAAATGCTAAGATGAAAATTAGTGCAATTCGAAAAAAGAAAAGCCTGTGTTGGGATTATTCGTGTGTTCGGAAAAGTTTTCCAAAAATTAAGGGCAGCAAAAGAAATTCATGTTTCCGGAATGATTCTTTAAATTTATCATTTGCACTACATTATTCAAAGATTTGAAATGGAAATAAATCACCTAAGTAAATTTAGAATGTCCCAAAAACATAACTTTTGTTTTTTATATTTTTATTACATTAAAAAAAAATGTGAATTATTACTATTTTCAAATGCGGTCTTATTTATTTTGCTTTTCTGAACTATCCCAGATGTCTAAAGCCAATATATTTTTAGGGATTTCAAGAAGCATTTTTTTAACAAAATATCGGTAATTTATATTTCCGATTCGTATATATATTCACAAATTTCGGTAACTTATATGAGTAGTTTTAGTATCGTATTACTCAATTTGTTCAGTTGTTAGGGTGCTACAATTATATTAGATTGACGATTTATAAGTTTAACATTTTCAGCTGCCTAATAGAATTTGTTCAATCCGGAATATTTAAAATTAGCATTTGCACCATACTATTCAAAGATTTTGAACGGAAATAAATTGCATATTTAAATACGGTTTTAGAAAGTGATGAAATCTTTTATTTAATACATTTTCATTGCATTGAAAAAAAAGTGAATGTTTTCGGAAATATTACAAAAATTAAATCCATATTAGGAAATATAATATAACTTCTTCCGATATACGAACCATTTCCAAGTATATTCCTCCATTATGCGTTCCTGTACAGGGATATTACAAATGAATTATCGGGTTTTGATATGTAACTGCGTGCAAACTAAGAAACGCATACGTTTCCATGACAACTCAAATGAGAGGGCGTTAATTACAATTTCGGGCTGCGCATGTGTCATGTGTGTCTGGTTGCCATGGTTGCTGCGCGAACGTCATATTTAAAATGGCGACTAGACGGCAGAAAGCGTTTTCTGTATTGGTATTTTCAAAGTGTGAATCACTTACAACCGTTTTGAAAGCATTCCGGAAGGCATACCAATGCAATCCAAGAAAGCATTTTGCACTGGTATCGACAATTCAAAGAAAACGTTTGTTTATGTAATGGCAAAAGTTCCGGCAGACCAAGCGTTACTGAAGAAACAGTGAACCGAGTTAGGGAGAGTTTCATCTAAAATCCCCAAAAATAAAACTGACGCCGAATTGAAATTGAAAAAAACTGCAATCGCGACCATGGAAGTTAATCTTGTATATTTTCGCTGTATTTTCATGCATAACTTATTGCTGTAACCCAATTATGTTCTGAAATAAAAGCTTTGGAAACCCGGTGATTCTTCATGAATAACCCTGTATTTTCCGAAACCTCTAAAACCAATATATTTCTAAAGATTTCAAGAGTCATCTCTTAAAGAAAAGATATAAATACATATATTTAAAACTTTTAATTGTATTACAATATATGAGCTACTGAATTTAATAGAAAATTACTACATTGAAACATGGGAGATAATAAAAAAATGAATAAATAAATTAATACAAATGGAATTTGCAGAACCAAAGTAAAATCCTCACTTCCCAAATACTTTGAAACTACAAATGAATTGTGCGGTTTCATCTTCGTATTAGCCATGAAAAATCAAAATAATACGAATTTTGGGCTACCAACCCACACAACAACCAAAACGAAATGAAGAAAAAACATCAAAAACAAGAAACATTAAAATTATGTATACATATAAACATTGCTTCCTACAAATTTCAGAAAAGTTTACGAGTATTTTTAATAGTGTATTATTCAATTTGTTCAAATTGGAGTATTTAAAATTAAAATTTATACTATATTATTCAAAAATTTTGAACGGAAATAAATTACATAATTAAAAAAGTATTTTAGAATGTCCCAATAGAAAAAGCCTTCATTTATTATATTTTTATTACATTGATAAAAATCCAAATTTTTCCGAAAATATTTCGAAATTTAATTCCGATATAGGTAAATATTAAATAACTTCTTCAAGATGCCAACTATTTCCCAAATACGTTCCTCCCACCATGCGTTCCTGCACTTTCCGAAATCTCTAAAACCAATACACTTTTTCGAATTTCAGAAAGCATTCCTTAAATAAAATGTTTAATTTTTTTTACTTCCCATAAATTCCGGAAGCGTTTACGAGTAGTTTTAATAGTACCTTACTCAATTTCTTCAAACAGAAATATTCAATTGTTTGGTAGTACATTTTCTCAGTTAAACATTTTGAGCTTCTTAATAGAATTTTTCATATGCATGAGTGAAAAAAATGATTATGTTAATGCCCTTCTTTTAGCATAGTCGTCTGTTGATTTTGTTTAATGAATAAAAAGAATGCTGCGTTGAGAATTGATACCATTCGAAAAAAAGAAAAATTCTTGTTGAGGATACTCGTGTATGATGCATGAGTGGGTATGAGTTGATCATGTTTATTGCACAAAAAAATGTTAATTTGAGAAATGGCACAATTCGCAAAAAAAAAGAAAAAAAAAGTTTATGCTAAGGATATTTATGTTCTCGATGCACGAGGTGCATGTGAATGCGAGAGTAACAGAAAAATCGTTATGTTTTGATGCTCTTCTTCATTTCATTTGAACAACATACATCTGACTTGTGTGCTCGACATGAAAGTCTGCTTATAAGTCATCGTCAATATACAAGGACGAGATAGCACAAGAAAATTTACATCACAAGAGAAATACAAACAGGAGCTCCACACAAAGTGTGTGTGTGCAATGGAGCCCGTGGGAATCGAACCCACAACCTCCAGCGTAACAGAGCGGCGTCTAAACCACTCGGCCACGGAGGCCCTGATGCTCTTCTTTTAGAAAGTTTATTTGTTGTTTATTTAGCAAGAAAATGCTAAGTTAAGAATTAGTACTATTTGCAAAAAAAGAAAAGTTCATGTTGAGAATACTCGTGTACTCGATGCATGAATGAAAAAGAAAAAGGTAATGTTGATCCTCTTCTTTTAGCATATTTGTCTGATGATCTTGCATATTGAACAAGAAATCGCTAAGCTAAGAGTTGGTACCATTTGCAAAATAGAACTGTACGTGTTGAGGATACTACTCATGTACTGGGTGCATGAGTGCGCATGAGTGACAGAGAAATAGTTATGTCGATGCTCTTCTTTTAGCATGTTGATCTGTTGATTTTGTATATTGAACAAAAAAATGCTAAGTTAAAAATTGGTACCATTCGCAAAAAAGTAATGTTTGTGTTGAGGATACTCGTGTACTCGGTACATAAATTCACATGAATGACAGATAAATTGTTATACTGATCCTCTTCTTTTGGCATGTTTGTCTGTTGATTTTGTTTATTGAACAAGAAAATGCTAAGTTGAGAATTGGTGTCATTCGCAAAAAAGAAATGTTTGTGTTGAGGATACTCGTGTACTCGGTGCATGAGTGCGCATGAGTGACAGATAAATTGTTATATTGATGCTCTTCTTTTAGCATGTTTGTCTGTTGATCTTGTTTATTGATCAAGAAATTACTAACAAGGAAGGTCTCCATTGGGGGCATACTCAGAATTTTTTGAAAAAAATACTAATTAAACTACTCATGTAGGTAATAAAGGATCAGTGAAAATTAGCGGCGGAATTACATTATTAGATATGTAAAAAAATAAAATAGTTTGGAATAATTGGCGTGAAAAGCTGAAAGCGACGCGGGATTTGGCGAGCAGTGCAGTTCCTCGCCAAAAGCAGACGATTTTAACGAATCTGAAAATTGATTTTAATTGACTTCACTGTTAAAAATCCGCAGCACTTACTGCAACGTCACTCCACTACTTTTATAGAATATCTCTCTTCTGACCAATGAGAATGCTCCATAGCACGGTGAATTGACCGTGTTCATACACTGTTAAAAATCTGCTGCATTTTGTTGCAACGCACTCCACCGCTTGTATATATCTCTATTCCAACCAATGAGAAAGCTCCATTTCACGGCCAAGTAACCGTTTTCTATACAAGCAAGGGAGTGCGTTGCAACAAAATGCAGCAGATTTTTAACAGTGCATTTTTCAATTTGAAACAATTTTAATCAATTTAAATTGTGTTTTAAATGATAAAATATATTAATTTCATTTTGTTATAAGTACATATAAACGTATATGACAAAATTACACTTAAAGTAAAGTAAAAATGCAAAACTAAAATTACTTAAACTAAACTTATTTAAATAAATTGAACATAGAAAGGTTTTTCTTTAAAAAGTATTCGAAGCGTAAAAGCGTATTTTTCAAAATTTCGTTTTTTCGCCAACTGGGGATAAATCGCCAAATAAACGAAATTTTTATTATTTTTTTACGGACGTTATAAGGAGGTTCCGCCGAAATTTTTTTATAAGCATATATACTATATGAGAAGAACATTCTGTAATTTTTTCAGATTTTTCTGAGTGTATTCATGCCCGTATGGAGACCTTCCTTGTAAGTTGAGAATTGGTACCATTTTCGAAAAAGAAAAGTTGGTTTTGAAGACAATCGTGTATTCGGTAATGTTTCCGAAATTGAAGTCAGGGAAAGAACCATTTTTTTCCGAAATGATTCTTTAAATTTCTGGATTACATTAGTTTCGGAATTTTCGGAAAAAAATGAAACGCTTATCTAATCATTAGTAATTTTTCAAAAATTATAGCATAACTTTTTGGGGGGAATGATCCTTTAAATCTTCACAAATTATCTACAAACTTATTAAATCATAACTCAATTACTTACAAACTTATTAAATCATAACTCAATTACTTACAAACTTATTAAATCGTAACTTAATTACTTACAAACTTATTAAATCGTAACGAATTTCAGAACACAATTTTTCGGGAATATTACGCTGTATATTTTAATAAAGATAAAAAGTTTATTAGATATTATTCGGACTTAGTAATATCTAAAATTTAAATACAAGAAACATTTAAACAGAAAAAAATACTCTACAATACATTCGAAATGTAACAATCCAGATCTATCCATAGTAAAGAACATAAATTACATCCGATATGTTGGCAATGTTTCTATCTCTACACTTCCCATTAATCTTTACACCACCCTTGGGAGCTTGACTCGAAAAATCGAAGCCAAGAGAAGAAAAATGTTTTCCTTCCGATAAAAAGGTTTCATATCACATAATATCTTATCGTATATCTAAAAAATAATTTGACAATTCATTTTGAAATATAAAGGAAATAAAACATTGTTAAGTTAATTTCAATAAATCACAAGATCTAGTGAGATATAAAAGATATTTGATTTTGTGCCGAGTTTTAGAAGCGTGTGGTTGCTCCATTTTTTTTTTTTTTTTTTTTTTTTTTTTTGGCGATATTTGCTGAATTAAGAGTATTAATGTTTTATTACTTTACTCTTTGTAACATTAATTTTTTTAAATGTTTATTTCGTAATAAAATCATTAGATTAAGGTGCATAATTCTTAATAATATTATTTGTTGTAGTCAATGATCGGAATTAGTGTATTTACGTTGTAGAACTAGAATAGTTGTTAATTCCTTCTGTAGTTTGCATTGTAGCAAGCTTCATTTTTAAAACTACAATGTAGCGAGTAATTTAAATATATGATATTATTAATCATAATTATTAAACTCAAATACAATTGAAATGCTACAATTTCGGAACTATTCGAAAGAACTAAAATGAACATAAAACATGAATGAACTAAAGAATGAACTAAAGTATACGAATTATACTCAATACGTTGGCAGTGTTTTTTTCTTTACACTTCCTTTAAATTTTTATATTACACAGTAAAAAAAAAAATCTTTAATTCTATGAATGTAACATTAAGAACTCACATTGAGAAAATCTGTATGTTTACTAAAACTTTATATGTGCATTGAACAAATAAAAATGTAAATCTACTAAACTAGTTTTCGCAGAGATACAGATGTATGTAAGTTTTACAAAAGAATCTACTAAAATTAATACTGCATTTCTTAATAAAAGTTTATATGTACCCGGGTTGCAATTACATAAAAATTTCTAGGTTCATTAAAAAACATTCCAAGTTTCGTTAAAAATGCTTGGAAACCTTATAGAGTTTTTGATTTCCTTGCAAGTGTGTATCCGAGCGGTTCACAAACTTTATTTGTATGCGACCCACTTCTAAGTAAAAAAAATAAAAATGCGAGCAATTTAATATAATGGTGTATATCAGAATGGATATTGTTATGTGAGATTTATAAGTTAATCGGCTATCCTATCTTACGAAAAAGCCAAATTTTGTAAGAAGGATACACTATTAACGAAAACAACAATTCGTATTTTCAATGTGTGTAAGAAGAACAATAATTAACGCAACACACACACTAGAAAGATAATAAAAAATACAATAAATTACTATCAAATCATTTATCTTTTCTGATGATGATTTTTACGATGAAAGCATATCTATCAGAGTTAAAAATTACTAATTTCAATCTTAATTCACTTTTACCATATAGTTTTTTATGCTTGTTTTTCAAAAACAGTCAAGTACAAAAAGCATGTCACGAGTATGTTGTATTGAACTTCATCAAGGAATTCAAAGCTCATTTGGATGTTTCTGAATATTCTGCTTTTGTATTTGATTACTGTCCCTTGAAATATTATTTGCTATTATAACTGTTATTTATTTTCTTTTTTTTTTTTTTTTTTTTTTTTTTTTTTTTTTAACAGATGAAATACAAAATATATTTTTGTGAAAAACCACAATTGTTTCCGCGACCAACTAAAATAGCCGCCATGACCCACCACTGGGTCGCGACCCATAGTATGGAAATCGCTTGTGTATCCATTTCTTAGAAAAAGTTTTGTGACTTTATCATTTTTTTAAAGTGTACTCTTGGGTACTTAAAAATAGAAAAAAAATCATCAAGCATCTGTGAAGGCAAAATATGAAATAAAAGCCACCTTTTATGAGATTGGCCGAGATCGTAGTTCAATATTGTAAAGAACACCAGATCCATATTTTACTTTTTTTTTCTTGAACGAAGTGATTTACGCATTTTTTGATTAAGAAAACTCAGTTCATAAATATCTTGACTAATTGTCTTTACTGTGCAGAATACGAGAATTATGCCCATATCAAAACTTTTGGAATGCAGCGTATTCACACAAAAGTTCACAAGTGTTAAAAGAAACATCCCTAATTTTCAACAACCACTATTTGTGCATGTTGACATGTCCATGACAAAACGTAATCTAAATAAATTTTCACATAAGAATGCAGCACGCTAACATAAATGCTCTCGAACACAATAAAGAAATGTTTGTCATTTTGACAACCGCGAGCGTGAATGTTCACTTCACCACGACAAAACGTAAAACTGACTAAAATTTCACATTTCACAAACGCCAAAAGAAAGTCTCTTGGCATACAATAGATCCCCAATCCGAGCAAAAAAATGTACAGGTAAAAAGGACCGTTATATAATAAGCAATGAGGAGAATTTTAAAAGAGTGTTGTCAAGAATACAGTATTTATCGCCCGTGGCGAAAACTCGCAACACACAGCAACCCTAAACAAAATTACTCAATCGGTAACAAATTACGTTCTTTATACAAGACAAAATGAAATGATTGGGAAATAAAAATAGCAGTTATTTAAAACAGAAAAAAAATATTTAATTCGTCTGATATTTAATCAACTGAAGAACAAGAAAGAAAAATCTAGAAATGGAATGATATTTTAAAACTAATTTATTATGTGTTTTTTATTAAACTAATTTATTATTATTATTATTATTTTATATGCAATTAGAGACGAACATACAATAACTATTAAAAAATGCTTTTCTTTTAAAATTAAATTTTAAAAGAGGGGGGGGGACTAACATTTGAAAAATTAATAGAAATATATATAATAGAATATGTGTTACATCACAGCATCTGATAAATTATTAGAAAATTCATTTTAAAATATAAAGGAAAAAGTCACTGATACGTTAATTTCAATAAATCCCAAAGTCTAGTGCAGTAGGAATGATATTTTACTAGAGTTTTAAAAGTATTTGCTACGATAACGATACATTTTTATAAAGATTTTTTTAAATTGGAGTATTTAATATTTCATTATATGCGTAAAAAATATAGATATATATTAATCTACGAAAATGAGCAATAATCACAATTTCAAGTGTAAAACAACCTGTTCCGAGTCACCCAAGATTTTGAAAAGTGTTTCTTTATCTTTAGAAACTCAAAGAAACAATTTATTTTCGAAATTTAAGGAAGAATTAAAAAAAATAAATTTTTATTAGCTTCCTGTCATTGTTGGAAACATTTTCTAGTAGCTTTTTGAATGTATTGGTCTCTCTGTACCTGAAAAATCGACTTTTCGGACTCTTTATTCTTAAGTAAACATTTTCAGCGGCATAATTAAATTCGTGTAAGCAATTGCAACAAAATATTGTTAATTTTCATGTTAATATTAAAGCTGTTAATATTGTATGTTTGTGTGCTAAACATGATTTATGAATATCAAAATATTTACTGAGAATTGCTAGCATCCGGAAAGGTGATATTTCTATTTGAGAAAACTAATTATTGCACAATAAAAGCAATTTAAAAACGTTTCCAAAATTGACGGGGAGCTATTAATTTTTTTACATAAATTCTTTTTTAAATTACGAAAATAAATAGCTTTCTGATTTTTTTAAAGATAAAGGAAAGTTTTTCGGAGTCTTAGCTGACTTTGAAGAGGTTATTTTATATTTTTGTTCTGGGTTAGAGTACATTTATGTAGATTAATAAATATGTATCATTATTTAAAAAAATTCGGATAATCTTGTCAATGATCTCTCATCATCTCCCTCCATTTCTCCTGCGCGGAAATTATTTTTGTAATTCCTTTCTCTCGTTTCTTGTTTATTTTCATTTTAAAAAGACGATTTTATTTGTTGTTGTTTTGTTTTGTTTATTTTATTTTTATTTATTTTATATTATTATTATTATTATTATTATTATTATTATTATTATTATTATTATTATTATTATTATTATTATTATTATTATTATTACTATTATTATTATTATTATTATTAATAGTAATATTTATTTTTTCGTTATTTTCTTTTTTTATTAATTAGTTTAATTTTCCTTATTTAATTTTGTTTATTATTTATATTTTTAATTTTGTTTATTATTTATTTATTTAATTACCTTTATTATTATTATTTTACACTTATTTTTTCTGTTTATTTTTATTTCCATTTTTTCCCATCTTTTCTCTTCTGTTATTTTGGTATCACATTCGTTTCCCCATTTGCTCTTAAAATTAGCACCACCTGTCGCGCTCTTTTTGTTCATGTTTGACCTCGTGCCCTTGCGGATATGTGTTTGCTTCAGTTGACGAGTTGTATTTTTTTTTTTTTTATGATGAACTTAACAATGTGTTATTATTTCAATTCTCCGTCCTTTTTTTTTCACTGTATTTAGTTGTACATTAAGCTGTTGTTAACCTTCCGTAGGTCGCGCCGTTGTAAAAGATACAACATTCACTTTCTTTTTTCTTTAAAACAAATTTCAAACAGTAGTGGATTTTAATAACCATTTGTATTCGTTTATTGGATTTCTTTACCCAGTTCATGAAATTTATTTGTATTTCAATTTGCGCAGTTAGCTGCAACTGTCATTTTAATTTGTTAACTGTGCATGAAATGCGAAAGGTTTATCTGTAAAGCCTTTAAAAAAGCAAATCTTATGCTTGATATGGGAAGGGACTAATATAAATCAAATATAGGACTAATTCTGTGAATCCGAAATTACTTAATTATTGTTTTGTAATTCATTATTAATTTTATTGTTAGTAGAAGATGTAATTATTCTGTAGTAGCAAGTAGCTTTTTATACATTTAAACTTCTGCTTTAGTATGTTATAACAAAATAAGTGTATTGCGGAATACTTTGATAAATTGTGATCAGATAAACTTATATGATATTTGTAAGTTAAATTATTTTTTAAATTAAAATAAAGCAGCAATAATTGATTGTTTTTCGCCTGTTGTACAATTTACAACGCGCGCTCGCTCATATGATAAAAATTTGCGCACCCGGCGAAAGGTTAAAAAAGATCTAATTCATGATAATATCACTTAATAAAGGTAAAATATAAAGTAATATTATTTGTTCTAGGCAGTAATTGAAAGTACAATGCGTATGTAGCGAACTATAATAGTTTCGACTCTTTTGTTAGTTTGTAGTGTAGCGGGCTATATTTGGAAAAATGCAATGTAGCGAGTAGTTTAAATATATGGAATTCTTAAACATAATAAAAAAATTCTATTACGATTGAAATGGTTTATTCGGAATCTTTCCATGCTAAAAAACATAAATTACATCGGGTATATTGGCAATTTCTCATTCTCTATACTCCCATTGATCTTTACACCACCCTTGGGAGTTTAACGAGAAAAATTGAAGTCGCAAGAGAACAAAAATGTATTTATTCCGTTCCAAAAAGTTTCAGATTACATAAAAGCTTTTCACATATCTAAATAAATAATTTGACAATTTACTTTGAAATATAAGTGGAAAAATATATTGCTAAGTTTATTTCAATAAATTACGAAGCCTAAAGAATTAAGAAATGTATTTAACTAAGCGCGAAGTTTTACATATTACACAATATCGCTTCGTATATATAAAATATAAATAGACAATTCACATTGAAACATAAGTGAAAAAAAATATTGCAAAGTTAATTTGAATAAATCACGAAGCCTAGAGAAATAAGACAGATATTTGACATTGTGCTGAGTTTTACATATCATAAAATATCTTTTCGTATACCTAAATTGAAAAATTTGACAATTCACTTTAAAATATAAATGAGCAAAAATATTGCTAAACTATTTCATTAATCACGTAGTCTAGAAAAATAAGAAAAGTATTTGACTTTGTGCTGAACTTTACATATCACAAAATATCTTTTCGTATACCTAAAAAATAATATTCAAATTCACTTTGAAATATAAATAGGGGGAAATATTACTAAGTTAATATCAACAAATCACAAAGCCTAAAGAAAAAGACATTTGACTTTTTGCTGAGCTTTATATATCACGCAATATCTTTTCGTATATCTAAAAATTAATTTGACAATTCCCTTTAAAATATATGGAGGTCAAAAATACTGCTATGTTAATTTAAATAAATCACGAAACCTGGATAAATAAGAAATATATTTAATTTTGTGCTGATTTTTTAAAGGATTTTTTAAAGATTTTTTTATATTGATATTTACTGACTGGGAGTATTATAGCTTTACTTCTAGTAGTACTTTCTTTTTTGTAATATGATTATTTAATTAAAAAATGCCTCAATTTTTAATGACAGTTTATTTTATCACAGCTTGTTATTTCGCAGAGTCTCCTAGTAATTAAATAAATTGCAGATCTAAAATATCAAAACTAAATGATACTCAATTTTCAATACTCAATATTACAGTTTTAATCAAAGAAAAAGTAAATAAATAAATACGCCGTCTTTCATAAATACGATTACTTTCAGTTACTTTAATATAAACTGCGAAATGTGAAGAATTTTTTCCTGAATCTTATCGATGCCATCTTCAAAACATAAAAAAATTCTTACCTCCTGTATTAAGTACCCTAGTTACAAGTTCTAAGATTTCTTTTACAGCAGTTCTTCCTTCAAATGACAGTAATTGATACAGAAACTTCTGCTAACAAGAATTTCTGTCAGACATCGATCTGAGAATCGAACAGAGGTTACAAGTATCAGATAATTTTGTAGTTTTTTAATGGCAATACGGGGAGACACCCACTTATAAGTGACAGAGGTTGTTATTATCGGGTTTCGTACTATTTGTGAGTTAAATAAAATTGAGTGTTTTTACGTGTGAAAGGAAGAGAAGGAATGGTGTATTTTGTTGACCAGATTTAAAATGAAGAATAAAGGGATATTGTATAAATGAAATTTTTTCTGTTTTGGTTTACATTAGAAGATTAAAAAGTATATGATAAAGTTGTGCTTATTTACAAATTATGTAGATATTTTTTATTAAAGATAGATTGGGCATACTGTTTTTTTTTGTTTTGTATTAGTTGGATTTATCAGATTTTAGTATGATTTGCATATGAAGTATATTTTAGCGTTTCTGAATAAAAAATCAAATGAATCAAAAACATTCTAAAAATTTTAATAACAATTTTTCATACATATATAAATATGTATGTATATATATATACTTTTACAAATAAAACCAAAGTATTAACTCAGATATTACCATAACAATATATATATATATACATATATTACGTTATGATTATGATAAAAATATATATGTATATATATATATATATAACTGGCAGTATTAATTAGATTATTTAATTTTAATGAAAGTTCAATCTTTAACATAATATTGTTACAGATTTATTGAAATAATAGTAGGAGCTATTGAGAACCAAAAAATTAAAGGAAAATGAGGGTAGAAATGTAAAGTATTTTATCTTCCTGTAAGACATGGTGACGTCGTTGTGAAGTCACATTGTGACTTTGTGACCGTCGATGTGACGACACGTGACGTCGAGGTGAAGTCACTGTGACTAAAATGTGAAGTCGTTATGGCCGTTTTAGAGCTCGTTTGTGACGTCACATTGTGACCACTTTGTGACGTCACGATGTGACCAAAATGTGAAAAATGTGTGATTTGTGACAAAATTGTTATTTGCGACAAAATTGTCATTAAAACTGTGACTATTCTGTGACGATAGTGACAAAATTGTGAAGACAGTTTGCGATTATTTTTTGATTTGTGACAAATTTGTCACTAACTTTGTGACGGTGGCAGCATTGTCAATGTTGTGAAGTTACACTGGGACACAATTATACAGTTATGAACAATGATATACAGAGTAAAATCCTTTACATCTATAATTTTATTATACTTTGGCGATACATCTCAATTAAAACTTGGGAGCTGCTATAAAAAGAATGTACCAAAACAAAGTCACTGAATCAAAATGTAATGCCATGTAGACTTTAATCTTTGATACATTTTTTTTTCTGTTGCAATAAATGAGAATATTTAAGACAATTGAATATTCGATCTATCACAATTATTTGAAATTTAGCAATTTGTTTTACTAATAAGCATTAAAATTATCGTACAAACACTGCCTTTAAGGTCACTAGTCACAGAAAAAGACCCGGATGATAATGTAAAGTCTCTGGGAGAGTTCTTTTCAAAGTTCTCGCTCAAATTTTAATATTTTTGCATGATTTTTTGCATAGGATAGCTGAGGACGATCTACAACCGGCCTATTTTTTACTTTTTCAATTTTGCGTATATATTTTTTATATTATGATTGTTTCAATATCAGAACCGGTTTAAACCGGTTTTGAAATTTAAAATATTTTTTTTTTTAATCTGAAACCAAAATTAAAAAAGTAAAAACTAGGCTGGTTGTGGATCGCCTTTAGCTATCCTATGAAAAAAATCATATAAAAATATTAAAATTTGAGCGAGATATTTAAAAAGAACGCTCCCACAGACTTTACATTATCATCCGGGTCTTTTTCTGGGGCTAGTGTTGCAACTTAAAGGAAGAGTTTTTTTTTTTTCGTTTTAATTTTAATGCTTATTAGAAAAACAAATTGCCAAATTTGAAATAATTGTAATAGACGAATATTCAATTGTCCTAAATATTCTCATTTATTGCAACAGAAAAAAAATATGTAACAAAGATTAAAGTCTGCATAGCATTACATTTTGATTCAGTAACTTTCTTTTGGTACATTCTCTTTATAGCAGCTCCTAAGTTTTAATTGAGATGTATCGCCAAAGTATAATAAAATTATAGATGTAAGTGATTTTACACCACATAACAATATTCATAACTGTATAATTGTGTCCCAGTGGGGCTTCACAATATTGACAATGCTGCCACCGTCACAAAGTTAGTGACAAATTTGTCACAAATCAAAAAATATTCGCAAACTGTCTTCACATACTGTCTTCTATGAATATTAAAATATTATTAGAACATGCAAAGAGGAATTATAAAAAAATTAAAGCTAAATATTTATTAGTATATTAATAAACAAAAAAAACATTAAGGGGATATTCATAACTGGAAGGCTGTCCATCATAGACACATCTACCTAATAAAAATTCCGACGATAAACATAAAATAGAGCAACAAATACGTTAATTATAATTATTAATATTTTATTTATAATATTAGAGAGTATTTATAATACCCACTTTAATCACGATGTATACTAATACTACATATAATGGATATTTTGAAATTTACCTCTGTAAAATGATTCATAAGAGGAAATAATAAAAGTGTCTGGAATGAAAAATTAATAATAAAATACAGTTATTACTTTTTAGCCTCATACCGTTCAAGTATTTGCGTTATTTGTTTTAAATACAATCATGTTTAAATTCTTAATGATTGTCTTAACTTCCAAATTCTCTCTGAAAACATTCCAATAAGAATATTTACAACTGAAACGTTTTCACCCACAATGACTATCTATTAAAAAAATTTATAACATTTCACAGGTTAAAAAATACATTAAACAGTCATCAACGTTATTGTTTTTTTTTTAAATATCAAACATCTACGATTTCTTTTAATAGTTCTTCTCGTTCTCTTATAAATTCCTCTTCTGAGCGGATGCATTTTTAAAAATAACATTATGCAATGTTTCCGAAGATACTTAATACAAAAATTAAAAAAGGATGTTTGTTAATAATTTTATTCTATAAAAAAGCTTCTTTATTACAAAACATAATTATCTTTAAATGTTTAATAATTATATTAACAATTTATTATAATATATTTTCATATGATTTTATGTTTATGGAAATATTTTAACCAATTATTTAAAAAAAGGAAAGCAGATTAAAATGCAATTAAAATCACTAACTAATCACAACCTAATCCAAATTATTAATAATCAAGTTTTTTATGTCAACAAAATAATTAATGGATGTATTAGACTTTATTAAGTTAATAAAGCATTAATGTTTTATAGCATGTTTTTGAGAAGGTAATTAAAATCCTTCTCATAATAATAATAATAATAAATGCAACCATGAAAATAATAATATTCCATACCTTTTTTCCATCGAATTCATTCGTCTAGTTATTATTTTTGCCGCACAAATTAAATCCGATAATAATTAAAGTGGCAAAGATAAAATCATTTTAACAGTCAAAGCCCCCTTAATTTTCTCGGACTTATGTTTTGCCGCTTCGAAGAGTTGTAGTGGACATTCTTGTTTAAATTATAAATCCGTGTCAATACCCATCTGCTCACAAGTCACATCTGCCATAAATTCCAGTCAACTAACTTCTCGCGTCTTCTATCATCAATTTAAAATATTTTTGTTTACGTTTATTTATTCTTTCGCTTGCAGACTATAGACTCTAGCGAGAGTCTAGCGTATCGTGCAAGGCATTCTCGTTACCAGGGTTTGTCAATATCAGCGATATTTTATTTTCCCAGTGTGCCTTATGCTATTCAGCTGTTGTTGTGATAGTAAACAGAAGTGTAGGTTGTTTATTTCGGTAAAATTTCTTAAAAGGTGTTAAAAAATAATAAAGTATCAAAATTACATGTTAAAAAAATGTTTAACAAAATAAACAAATAAATAAGCAAATGAAAAATAAAAATAAATAAAAAAAAATATTTCTCGCATGTGACATTCCTGTTACGTCATTTCTCATTACGTTTTATTTTTCTTAACCGGAGCTGTTTGATCTCTGGTTACGAGAGTAGCCTGCACACTGTAAAAAATGTCAGATGTTTCTGATTATATAAAAATGCACTGTAATCAAAAACGAAAATATACAGTAACCGCTTCTAACACGCCTAAGGTTTCTAAAACCGTTCTTTTACCTTTAAAAATCCCAGAAAGCTACTTGTTTTCGAAATTTAAAGAAAAATTTAAAAAAAGTAATTTTTATTAGCTGCCCGTCCATTTCGGAAACGTTTCTAAATAGCTTTTACAGTACAATAATCACTTTTCTCAAATCAAAATATCACTTTTTCGGATGCTACCAATTCATACGAAAATATTTTGATATTCAGAGAGCACGTTTAATAGACAAACATACAATATTAACGGTATTAACATTAATATGAAAATTGACATTATTTTGCTACAACTGCATGCACAAAATCAGTTATGCAGCTGAAAATGTTTACTTGAGAATTGATAAAATCCGAAAAAGTGATATTTTGATTTGAGAAAAATGATTATTGTACTGTAAAAGCTACTTAGAAACGTTTCCGAAATGGACGGGCAGCTAATAAAAATTAATTTTTATAAATGTTCATTTAAATTTCGAAAACAAATAACTTTCTGGGATTTTTAGAGGTAAAGGAACATTTTTCGAAACCTTAGGTGAGTTAGAAGAGGTCACTGTATATTTTCGTTTTTGATTACAGTACATTGTTACATATTCAGAAACATCTGACATTTTTTACAGTGCACGGACTCCCGCTAGAGTCTTGTCTTGCAGACGATTTTCACTTTCCATGCCCATGATCGTTTTCTTTTTTCTTTTCTTATGCAATATTTTGGAGTTTAAATACGCAATAATTTTATGAGAATGATTCTGATCAATTTTTTTTTATTTGAAAAATTTTTTAATGTATTTTTATTTTTTATTTTTATTAGTTCAATCAATTCAAGTTAAAATGAATTGTAAAATCATTTTTTTCTTTTTTTGTAAATAATAGTTAATAATAATCAAAATTGAAGTTTATTAGATAAAATTTTGTTTAAGTTTTTAAAGATTTAAAATAATAGATTTAACGCTAATAATAAAAAAACTTGTTTTAAAATAAAGCTTGTATCACATGTGAACATACATGGTATCTTCGTAATACAAAAAAAGGGGGGTTATAGAGGATAAAAGCTTTTTATTTGTGTCTTTCGATTCGATTTCGGTCTAAAAATCTTTTTTCAGGCTATCCTAATTAATAATTATGTGTAATACATCCATTTTTTAATACAAATATTTTTCTATATTTACGCACACATTTTCACTGTCAAGGATAACAAATTACTCATTTGATTTGAAATGTTAGATACACATCCATACATTAATGTTTAAAATTATTTAAATGTTTTGAAATGATAAAAACGTTATGTAATATATAACTGCATATTTTAATGACATTTTATAGCTCGATTTTTACAAGATTTGTGACAAGAAAAACAAGTTTTGCATATTTGGTACGGAAAATGGATAATTGCCCTTGCGTAAATGATTCTTTGTAGTTTTGTTATTACAGGAAAAAATTTAATCATTTTCCAAAATGTCGAAAAATAAATTACTAAATATTAAATAAAAAAAATTGTAAGATTATCAATCTCGTCCAAGCTCGAAATACACTGCTGGCTATCGTAAATGCAACACCCTGAAGGAAGCATGCAAATAATATGAAATTTACAACATGCATTAGCTGAGGTGAGATATGCAAATGATTAGAATTTCAGCGCAGACGCATATCAAGTGCGCCTGTGGCGCCACCTTAAAGCGCTATTTAAGGCTTGGAGAATTCGACCGTTTCAAGTACAGCAATTGTGTTTTTCTTGCTTTTTTTCAAAAAAAAAAAAAAAAAACGATAAATTATGCCTCGTAGGAAACAACGATCATCTTTTGATCAAGTATCCGAGTTTGACAGAGGAAGGATAGTGGCATACCGAGATTGTGGGTTATCTTTCAGGGAAATCGGTCGTCGTGTTGGACGAAACCAAACAACTGTGATGCGGATATGTGATCGTTGGGTGCAACAGGGTACGACGGACAGACGTGATCGACCGCATCGATCTCAGTGCACCACGTCACGTGATGACAGGCAGATTGTACGCATGGCAGTGACGGACCGCTCAGTCACATCACGAACCATATCACAGCAGATTCAGTCTGTAACGCATCATCCAGTGTCTGCGCGTACCATTCGACGTCGTTTACAGCAGAATGGTCTGTCCCCAAGACGTCCGTTGCTTTGTCTACCTCTGACGCGGAACCACAGACGTCTCCGCCGCCAATGGTGCGATGAAAGAAGGATGTGGACGACAGAATGGAATGAAATTCTCTTTACTGACGAGTCACGCTTCTGTATGCAACACCACGACGGTCGGATTCGAGTCTGAAGACACCGTGGAGAGAGGATGCTGAACAGCTGCATTATGCACCGTCACACTGGTCTTGCACCGGGTATTATGGTATGGGGCGGTATCGGATATCTCTCTCGCACTCCTCTAGTACGCATTGCCGGTACTTTAACCAGCCAGCGCTACATCTCCGAGGTGTTGGAGCCAGTTGTACTTCCTTACATTCAGGGCTTGCCAACAGCCATATTTCAGCAGGATAATGCACGGCCACACGTGGCACGCATTGTCCAAGGGTTCTTCGTCAATCACCAGATTGAATTGCTTCCCTGGCCGGCGCGCTCTCCGGATCTTTCGCCGATAGAAAACATGTGGTCCATGGTTGCTCAACGACTGACCCAGAGTTCATCCCCAGCTGTCACACCAGATCAACTTTGGCAACGTGTGGAAGCTGCTTGGTCTGCTGTACCCCAAGAATACATTCAAAGTCTCTTTGAATCAATGCCGAGACGTGTGGCAGCTGTGATCCCCAACAACGGCGGCTACTCTGGGTACTGATTTTGGCAGGAACCACGCTTCATAGAATGATGTAAATTTAATCATTTGTTACTTGGTCAACATGTTATCTACACAATAAATTTTGTTGTGATATCTCTTGTTTTTCTTGGTGTTGCAATTTGGGTGGCCAGCAGTGTACATTTACACGGCCTATTTAAATTACAGTTCAAATTATTTCTCTCTTTATATGTTGAAATTTTTTAAGATTATTGAGATTTTTTAAGTTCATATTTTTGTTACACTGCAACTTTACAATATGGTGTTTTTTTGTCACAAATGTGACATGACGTGCATTACATGCAGTGACATAGCAATGGTGTCACAATATATATTTTAATTGTCAAAAAGTGTAATTTTACAATAAATAACAGATTTTGAAAGTTTTCTAAGAAGGTCACCCCTCAGTCACAATGTGACGTCACTTAGTGGTTGCATTTTGGTCACAGGTGTGACGTGACCACTGTGACCATGCATGCTATGAGGGTGTTATTTGCAGTGGCATTACAGTGACATCACCAAAAACTTTTTCAATTGACAGAAAAATATTTTTTCCATTAAATAACATCTTTTGAAGAATTTTTGTATTTTTTTAATTATGTAAGAAGGTCACATTTCAGTCACAATGTGACTTCACTGAGTGGTGGCCTTTTGGTATAGTGACGTCACAAAAACTTTTTCAATTGACAGAAAAGTATTTTTTCCATTAAATAACATCTTTTGAAGAATTTTTGTATATATTTTTTAATTTTCTAAGAAGGTCACATTTCAGTCACAATGTGACGTCACTGAGGGGTGGCATTTTGGTCACAGATGTGACGTCACATTTCAGTCACAATGCGTTGTCACTGAGGGGTGGCATTTTGGTCACAGATGTTACGTGACCACAGTGACTCACAGTGACGTCACTGTGATGTCACTGTGACCATGCATGCTATGTGGGTTGCTTACATGTGGTGTAAAAGCAACTGTTTAAATAAGTAGAAAAATAAGATAAGAGAAGTGAGTTACAATACTTTATTATTTAAACACACAAACATATTCATTAATAATAAAGGATAATAAAAAACACCATTTGCAATTTTTTAAAAATTAATTAAATTTTCAGTATTTCTAAATCATTTTCGGACAGATGCATGTCTACTGGTTCTCAATCAGGTAGCTCAATGGATAGAAGATTTACAGTTGAAGACAGGAGATTCTGGGTAATATTCTTGAAATAGCCGCTTTTTCAATTATGGTTAGTAAAATTACATCTCGTAGTATGATATCATTTTAAACCATTTAAATGAGAGTTTAATAAAACTTTTGTAGGAAACCTAAAATAGCAGGTAAAAAATTTATGAAGATTTATGTATAAAGTGTATAAAAAATTATGTATGAAGTGTACAATTTTAAAATCCACCATATTAGTAGGTGTTTATATATTTGTGTATATGTTATATATTATATATTTGTGTTTTTAAAGGTTTTCTTTAACTTTTTTGGCTCTTTAAAGGGTGCCGTTCGCTTTCAGAAAGCTCATATTCGGTTTATATTTTGGATTATAACTTTGCTTCTTATTATCGTTGAATCAAAAACAAAGCATTTTTGGAATGCTTTAAAATTTGAACTTTAATTTAAAATAATAAGAAAGAAATAAAAAATTTCTGCAAAAACAGCTGTTTGGAGTTAGTTACATAGCTTAATGCTTAATAAAAAGTGCATTTAAAGTAGATAAGTATTTTTTAACTTAGCTTTTGATTGTTAAATTATTGAAGAGATAATCATTAATGAAATTATCACGAATCATATATAAAAATGATTTTATGTTTTATTTCCAGGGAAAAGCTTAATTGTTTATAGTAAATTTAGGCGCCTAAGTCTTCTATACTGCTGAAATTCTTTATACTGGTATAAAGAACTTCAAAATTAATTGAATAAATATCTGATCATGACAACATATTCTCATGAATTAATTGACAGCATAGAAATATTTATAATTAGTAAACATAAATTTATGTTTTGTGTTATGAACGTAACTATGCAGAAGTTATTAATTAATTCTTTAAACTTATGAAAGAATAATAAGCTTAATTAATAATTCTACAGATATTCTTTACCTGTAATTAAGTTTGATGCAATCAATGCGTGTATAATTCAATAACAGTATTAAATAATGTCGATTGTGTTGAAAGATAATTTTTATGAAAATTTTGATTTATCATATTGTTTTTGAAATAAACGCATTTTCCTTAAAGCGGGGATGTGTAATTGTTATTTAGCCAAAATACTTTTAAATATATATTTATACAAAAGTATTCAACGTTTAGTTTTCATAATTTTTAAATAATTCTTGTATAAAAGCTTAACATGAAATAGCTTTTGTTTTTATCAATACAATGAAAGTAGAAACATTATATTATGTCTTTATTAAAAAAAATCAGTACAATTTTTCGACATATTTTTGCAAATGTGTTACATTTTAATATAATATTTAGTTCTTTTAATTTAAACGTTACGTTTTTTGTCAATGATAGAAATGAAAATTGTTTTGTCTAATACCTTAAACTTTATAAAATGTTATACGTTACATAACTGTGTAAAACGAATATAAAGATTCTATATCCAGTGTCATGCTGAAAAAGAAACAACAACAACAACAAAAAAATTATTGTCGCAGAAATGAAGCAGTGTAGAATGTCTTCAAATCTTTTGTCGGTCATCTTATGAAAACATCATCTACTACCCGCAGCTATTATTGTATATTTTCCTAGAAAAATAATTGATTTATGTTAAGAAATTTTAGCTCTTTGACAAGGGCTGGTCCCGAGGCTGGGTTCACCAAATGCGATGAACGTTCGTGTATCGACAAAGTATAGTTAGTATGTAAATATATGGCAGCCATAAAGTGAAGCCCCAGAGGGTCTTCAGAAAATAAGCTACACTGTTTGTGCTAAAGTTTATAATTGGATAAATTTCTCTCTTTGGCAAGCAGCTCAGTAACATGGTAGGCAGCCTATTAAATTTGAAACTTTCTTTGTGAGTTCGAAGTATGCTAGAACTTACTATTCGGAACGAAAATTTTCCTCGTTTGTTTTCGAGCTACAAATCAAGAAAGTATGTACAATAATTAAAATTTATAAAAAACGTAAGTTAAATGTAATGTTTGTTGCATAGAAGCTGATTTTTTTACTACAAAGAAAAGCATTTTTAAACATATAATAATAATAGTAAAAAAAAAGAAAAAAAAAAAGAGTGAGAGATTGAAGACGTATCTATATGTATTATAGACCAGAGATTTTTTCTTAATTATTTACAATTATTTCTATGGTTAGCTACTATTTTTCACAGAGAAATAAATTAAAATGCGTGAACAATTAGTTTCGGTTATGCTCATAGGTTTGAGCCCTCACTCCCGGAACTTATAGACTTACGGATAGTACTAGATACCATCCTTAGGATGCCGTCCCAAGAGATAGCACTAGACGCTCTAAGCTAAGCCTAGAGTGACTGAGAAAACACCCTCTCGAAGGCACGGACATCGCCCAGTCGAGTTTTTGTGACCAATCCCTTTCCCCCTCTTAATCCCACAGAACCGAAGCTCACACAGGGGTCTGAAGTTATGAACAAGGCGCTGGTAGAGATCCGAGGCAAGCCCGGAAGCTTCACGTAGGAGGCACAGACAGCACCTAGCTAGGGGGTTGGGAAGTACGGAATTTCGAGCGCCACGGTTAATCTCCTGGTCCTCTGACCAAGGAACCGAGCGAGGCCATCGAGACCCTGCCAACCTTTAACTTACCTTGGAGCCCTCGGGATTCATAGACATAATTGTCCCTTCTCCGTACAATGAGGACTTTTACCCATCTCTGAAGGGCAAGGAAAATGGCTCCACAGGCGTTTTCCACCCGGTGTCACTTCGGACACCGGGTTCGGGGGTTAATAGCGTGAAAGTTATGTTAAAACCTGTTAATTCCGGATCACTGGGCACAGAAAACTCCAATAACGCAAAAGACGCACCACACTTGGATTGGACAGTGAGCTCTTCTGAGAAGTAATGCGCCACCGCTTTTACTGGTGAGCTTCCGGCCCAGATCTCCGCGGGGTCGGATCGTGGCAACATACGCAGGGGCTGAGTTTCTTCGCTGAAAAATATCCCATCAGGCATTGGCCAAGCCTCTCCCGACAATAACTCCGGGAGTCGCAGCACGCTGTTCCACGTGAGTCCTGTTGATACCCGAGTCCCTGCGTCGTGCTCTACAAGGCATGCTTTCTCAACTCAGGCTCTCTCTCAATCAAGTTCTGTGGTCGAGGTCATGTCCTTTTGGCTATCCTTTGCCAATACACAGTCACCACACAGACCAACCACTCAAATGGGACTACGGTCATCCCCAGCTGGCTTCCTACGAGAACCGTAGACCGGGGGACATTTACAGCTCCAGACGACACTTACCCGTGACCATCGGACTAATGGACTCTGTATTAAGCCAGCCCACCCGCCATACTTGGAGGTGGTGATTCGTCTCGACCGGCTGGAAAATGCAACAATTTTCATTCCTCTTAACCGTGATCTGCTTAGGGAATTAAGTCTGCGTTACATAGGTTAAAGAACTGGTTGGGTAAATTTTGCTTGAACTAATTTTGGCCAATGCAATGTATAAAACAGCGACAAATCTTGTTTTTGTTGGGTTGTTATTTCTTTAATTTATTCAAATAAACGCAACCAAAAACAATAAAAATAAAATCAGTTTAAACAGAATACTGCTTTTAAAACATTTTACAGCCATCATGAAAAGATCGTCCCATTGTTAGATTGCAACTCGTGTTTTCCCCAAACATTTATTCTGCATTACATCGATTTGACATGCGCAAATAACTCGATTAACAAAATATTCACTTTTCTCTTTTACAGTTAGTAGAAAGATCAAGCAAAAGAAAGCTGAATGATTTTCACTCTTTTTATCTTTGAAAAATGGAAACAGAAACCAGGGAATGGAACAGTATATATTTTTTTAAATATTACACTCTGCCTTTTTTATTCATAATTTATTTTCAACTTTTAAGTATTTTAACTTGTATAAAATGTTTCACTATTGCAGTTTCACAACGTTTTGACTTATTTTAACTAACATATATTGGCACATAATTAAATTCCTTGTTTTCTCAAATCTCATATAATAGTAGGAGTTACTGATAATATTGGACTATATTTCACCTGTAAAAAACAAATTTGAAAATGCCTTAAAATTAATATTTTAATTTATAGTTTTTTTTTAATATTAAGATGCTTTTTTGCCATCGGAAACATAACTTGATACAAGGTTTGGTTTGGTTTGGTTTGATTTGACATTGTTTTGAGGCCTATAGTAGCTAAGGCTTTCGCTTCGATTGATACATTACATACAAGAGGCAAATACAATCCAGAACTATTTTATTTTCACATATCTATTACATATTTATTTCACTACAAAAGGACAATACACCACCCAGTAGCTGCCGTTCCTGATCACGCCACTGGGTGCGCCTTGATACAAAAAATCAGTTGGAAAATTCCATTTTTACATTTAAAAAAAAAACTGATTGAGCTAACTATAAATGTATGAAAATAAATCCTGCTTGAGTCTTTAATTAAAATAAAAGACTTGCATTTCATTCTGCATAACTCTTTCAATAAATATTTTAATTTTGGTAAATTCTGCATAGCCTCCGCAAATTAATGAAACAAAATTTAAATCCTGACAGTATAGCAGAATTAATAAGCAGAATAGAAACTGTTATTTAAAATTCATAGCGCCTAAATTAAAATTTAGATTTGTGTTATAAAATTAACTATGCAGATAATATTATTTAATTCGTAAAATATACAAAGTAGTAATATGTTTAATTTAATATTCTATCGGGTCTCTCTCTCTCTCTTTAATTAAATCTTTAAATTTAAAATGAACAGCATGATTGTAATTAAATATTAATAGTAAGTGGTGATATGTAAATATGCAAACAGAATTTCCGTAAAATATTTAACGCTTGATTTAAAATATAAATATGAGAATCTATTTTGAACTGAAAATAAATATTATTTGTTAAAGCCTTTTGTTTAATGATACTTTGTTCAATATTTTTAAAATAAAATGTTAGTAAATTTTAATTGTGCATTTAAAACATACATATAGCCTTTTTTTATATTTTTTTCTAACAAGCACAAAATATTTACATTCTACAATATCATTTTATTTACTTTTTGTCTGGATATTGAAATAATGCTTTAAGAACAACTTAAACATTAAATATAACTATATTTACAATACTTTAAAAGTTCTTAAGTTTTATTAAGGACAATTGTATAGTTTTATTAAGAACATTGAAGTGAATTTCAGTAATTTTCTTGTACTTCGGTAATAACAAAGATATTAAAACGACGGTAAGCATATAAAATGATTAAACAGACAGCTATGACTTTTAAGTATTGAAGATAATATTTAGTAAACGTACTACAATTCAATCCAGAAATTTACAAGCTAAATTTTCATTACAAGCTAAATCATATTATCTATAAAAAACTGCAAAAGTTCGTTTTAAAATGTAACTGGCCTATAAAACCTGACGAACAAGATTTATACAAAAAGTCGTTTTCAAAAGCGCGAGAATGATATTCGTGCACGTATAGCGAAAGGGAAGCACAACGATTATGATAATTCAGGCGATAGCTGCGATTTCAGACTATTGTTTTGCATGAGAAAGCTGTATTGTTTCACTTAGACAGAATTAATGGACATTAATGATGTTTAAATTAGCGCGGATAGCGATGGACGAACCGTTTTCTAAAATCGTCAATTAAGTCATCCAATAGTAGGAAAATTGCATATTAAATGGTATGATGCAGGAGTTTTCCAAGTAAGTGGCGACATAGTTCAGAATATAATAAATCCACACCTGCCATTGAAGCAGCAATGCTACAGGAAATTGAGATAAACGTGTAAAGAATTCTTCAAGAATCTCATTACGACTTGATAGTGTTTAGCTTTAGCATTATGAGCATTATTGCATGATGATACGCATACTCCACACACATCTAAAAAATATTGGCACTGTATGACTGTATGATCGGAAAACACAAGGAAGCACAACGATTACGACAATTCATGCGATTGCGGCGATTTGATGCGATTATTTCGTATAAGAAGGATAAATTTTTCCGCGAAAACAGAATTAACGGATATTAATGATTAATGTTTATAGTACAACGGATAATTACGCGACGGACAAGCCGTTTTCCATAAAGTCGTCAATTAAGTCATTTAATGCTAGGAAAATTGCGCACTAAATGGTATGATATAGAAGCTTTCCATGTAAGTGACCACATTGTTTAGGAATGTAATACATCCACACCTGCCATTGACGTAGCAGTGCTACAGGAAGTTGAGATTAACGTGTAAAGAAGTTTTTAAGAAGATTATTACGACTTGATAGTGTTTTGCGTTAACATTATGAACCTTATTGCACGATGTTACGCACTCTCCAAACACATCTAAAAAGTACAGGTACTGTATGACTATATGATCGGGCAGCACAACGATCACGACATTTCAGGCAATTACGGCAATTTCAGACCATTGTTTTGTATACGAAATATATATTGATTCACTAAGACAGAATTAACTGATACTAATAATGTTTATAGTACCGCAGATAGCGGTCTACGAACCGATTTCTAAATTTTCGTCAATTAAGTCATCCAATGAATGGAAAATTGACCATTAAATGGTATGATGTAGGAGCTTTCTCAGCAAGTGGCTACATCGTTTAGAATATAATAGAGTCACACCGGCCATTGATGCAGTAGAGCAACGAAAGTTGAGATAAGCCTGTAAAGAAGTCTTCAAGAAACTGATTACGACTTGATAGTGTTTTGGTCTAGCATTATCCACATTACTGTACGATGAAACGCACACTCGAAATGCATCTAAAAAAATCAGGTACTGTATGATTGTGACTCTTCCCAAGATTCAGGCATTCGCACATTAGTACTGTCAAGAATTTGTTGTACAAAAAGAATTTCCATCATGGATTATATTCAGTGCTGAAAAGAGTTTTACACATGGGCTTGCTATACATACACATGTAGGATCATGAAAATTTAAGGAAAACACGTATTCATATAAAGCAATAATGCTTTATTATATATGTTTTAGATGATATTATCGACAGCTTCTTAATTGGTCTTTATCTATTTGCCAACGCCAAATTGGAAATACCCAAAATTAGTGTTTCAGATCTGTTGCTAGATTTGATGGTTAACGCTTCAGTAGCTGCGCTCTGACATACAGTCGGCAAAAAAAGTATTTGTACACTTCACTTTTTTAAATTATAATGAAATTAAATAAAAGATTTAAGCAAAAAATACTGTAATACATTAATGTAATACATTTTAATAATATAAAAGCAAAAACAAAATAAAACGAATTGATTTTTTACATTAAAATAAACAAATATACAAAATAATAATGCAAAAAAAGTATTTGTACACTACATTAATGTACTATAATTAATAAAAATTTTGTTAAATGATACAAAATAATATTTTGTGTGAATTCCTTTAGCGTTTATGACTACTTCTAGATGGTGTGACATAGATTCCACCAACTTTTTTGTAGTGGTCTGGTTTATTTTATTCCATGATTCAATAAGAGCTTCTTTAAAACAGTTTTTCGCTGATACATATTATTTTTCGGATTTTTGCATCCAATAGCATCCACAAATTTTCTATTGGACTCAAGTTTAGAGATTGCAGAGGAGTTACCAGTCGCCTTCGAGCATTGTAGAGTAACCATGTGCTGGTGATCACAGCAGTATGCTTTGGTTGTTATCCTGCAGAAAGTGAAAAGCTTCCTCTACACGTAATTTCTTAGCACTGTTCAATAAATTATAGCGCGACACATCAATGTATGTTAAAGCTGTCATTCCAAAGTCAATTAATTCCAAATGTCCTGCTCCATTAGAAGTTATACACCCCAAAACCATAATATTCCTCCCACCATGCTTGACAGTTTGGAGTATATGTTTTGGATCTAGAACAATTTTATTTTTACGCCAAACATTTCGAATGCTTGGTGGTAAGAAAATTCCGAATTTTCTCTCATTAGAAAAAAATACTGTTTTCCAAAAATCCAACGATTTGCTTCTGTATGCGAAAACGAATTCTATGCATTTTCGACTATTTGTTTCAGTGATGAATGGATTTTTCCTTGAGGTTCCTCCTTTTAAATCTGCATTGAGAAGAATATTTCCTATTGTTTGATGTAATACTCTGATGTAAAAAGATGTCGCAAGGTCTCCAGCAAATTTTTGAACTGAACACATAGGATTTTTTAAAGCTGTTTTAACAACACTCCTTTTTTCCCTCATTGTTAATTTGCTGAGAAGACCTGGTTTTCATTGAATTTCGATGCCTCCAATTTATTCATACTTTCTCATCATGTATCCAATAGTTGTAAATGGTAATTTAATAGCTTTTTTGACTTCTTGGTCTGATTTTTATTTTTATTAAGCTCAAAGATATGATTTCTTATGTTCAAAGGTACCTCTCTAGTTTTAAGTACAATTCTCAAATACTTCAAGAGCAAATTAAATTTAATGCCAGACAAACATAGTATGAAGTTAATAATTATTAAAAACTACCAAATTATGTTACAACTTTGAACCACAAACATTATAAACACAGTGCGAATCTTGCTGTAGAAATGTACAAATACTTTTTTTGCAAGAAAATTTTAAACTTTTCCAGTTATAAAATTTATTTTACACCTTGATCGAAAATTTCTGTCGTTAATTTAAAAAGCACAGTAAAAACACTCTATTAAAACCATTCGTGTATAAATATCTGTTTTTATTTAGAAAAAAATTGAACATATTAGAGTGTACAAATAATTATTTTGCCAACTGTATCTGATTTCATTGTCATTTTTTGTCTGCACATACCAACACAAGTGTGCAGGATTGCATCAATAAGATAAAGACCTATTCCCATCACTATATCTGCAGGGACGGGTCAGTCAGATGGCAACTGACATTGCCTTACCTCAGTCGTACATATAAGATACGCTAACATTGAACGTTTATTTCATCTTTAGAAATGTTAATCCGGTGGCATGTGAGGGTGACACATCTGCCCATTTTTAGCGTCTCAATGAATCCCTACATCGAATTTATGAAGCATGCATTGAAAAAAAATAACATATCCTGACATTTAAAAGATTAAATAAATCCTGTAATTAAACTAAATAAATCTTGTTAGCCAAGTTTCTTTCCAAATGTGCATTATCAGGTATAATTTTATTGATAAAAACATCTAAAGCGTCACATGCTTTTGTTGCATTTTGGACAAGTTGTTACAGCTCTTGACGGTTTGATTTCTGTACATGATTCTGTATGTAAAATGTCTTCTTCTTTGTCTGGCAAAACAGTCCATTAAATTCGTAAATTACTTTCTGAGATATTCTGTATATGGTAAATGTCGTATGATTTTTTTTAAAATTAACAACATTTCTACATTTTGAGGGAAATTATTTATGTAATTTTCCTTTATGTTTTCATTTAAAACATCATGTCAAAATTTGTTATTCCTTCATTCTTTCTTCTGTCCTTATTTGAGATGTAATACATTATTTATTCTTTAAATAAGTACTCTCATTTAGGAAATTTAGCCAACAATTCCTCAAATTAGTTGAATAAATTCAGATCGTGACAGCATACCGCAACAAATTAATAACGGGGAAGGGTAACTCTTGTTTGAAATTAATAAAACCGTACTTAAAATTCAGATCACTTTTATGAAGCTAACTGTTCAAAAAGTATTGTTTGAATCACAGAGCTTATGAAATATTAATAACCTTAATTTAATATCCTATCTATGTCTCCATTCTTTGCTTAAAGGTTCTGCGAGAATTATAAGTATAATTGAATATTAATAGCAAATGGTAATACGTAAATCATAAAATATTTAGACTGTTATTTAGGAATTATAGATATTCGTATTTAGCTTTATCTTGTGATGAAAAGTTTGATAGAAAGTATTTCTTCATAAAGATTCTCGTAAATTTTTTAGCCCTTTAATTTAAAATTTTAAAGGCTAATTCTTATTTAATTTTAATTTTTATAAGGTGTAATCCAACTATATTCAACGAATAATAAAAATATAAATATGCTAGATGCATTTATAAAAATCTTAGAATCTCATAGCTGAACAAATTCATGTCGTGACAATTTACCGCTACAAATAAATAACGGGAAAGAATAATTTTTGTTTGAAATTAATAAAACTGAAGTTAAAATTAAAAAAAAAAAATTACCAAGCTAATTGTGCAGAAAATATTTTTTGAATCACATAGCTTGTGAAATAAAATGCATTAGTGTTTATTATATTATTCTAGTAACTATGACAATAACTAGTATTACTGCTATTATTATTATTATTATTATTATTGTTATTATTATATTTAGTGTTCGTGAACTTTTACCTTAAGATTAATTATTTCTCTCTAGATATTTTAAGATGTTTTGAGATTAATTACACAAATTAATTCAAATGAGAATTCATATCGTGCTACAATATCCTTATCGAATAATATTAAACACGAAGTAATCATTTGAAACATAAAATATTTAAATATAGATTTAGAAATCAGTTATGAATTTAACAACGTAGAAAATATTTATTAATTACTTGGACTTATAAAATACTAATCGAAAATATTTTCTTTCTGAAATAAAGTTTCAAGCAAGTCATAAGCGTATAATAAAATAGAAAACTTATAGATGGTCTGCGAATCAGAAATAAGAAATTTCCTGAAACACTTAACAAGTGGTTTAGTTGCAAAAATACGGATTTTTAATTTAATTCCCATTTTATTTTTTCCAATAAAAGAATTGGAAATTAGAAGAGTATTTCAATATCTTTAATGCTCGTGAACTTTTAAGATACTTTGAGATTAATTACATAAATTAATTCAATTGAGAATTAATATCTTGCTACTATATCCTTATGGAATAATATGAAACACGGGAGTAACTATTTGAAATGTAAAATATTTAAACATAGATTTAGATATGTGTTATGAATTTAACATCGTAGAAAATGTTTATTAATTATTTTAGCTTATGAAATACTATTAAAATTACTCTAGCATACAAAAATAGTTTATTTCTTAAATAAAATTTCAAGCAAGTCGTGAGCATCTAATTAAATAGGAAAATTATATGATGATACGCAAATTTTAAACCAGAAAATTTCTGAAATATTTGACACGGGATTTAATGTCAGAAATGCGCATATTTAATTTAATTCTCAGAATATAATTTAATTCTCAGGCTAGTAAAATTTATATATTTTTAATATATAATAATAAAGAGTATAGACTATTTCCAAGAGCGTAGTGTAAATCACATATTGAAAATTACTGCGATTTGCCACCAGTATTTTAGAACAAAAAATGTTACTTATTTCATCGGAGATAGCTAATTAATTGAATACGGGGAACAAAATTTTTCAGAAACAACGGTGGCCTAAAATCATAGCAGTAACAGCTATGTGACTTACCAAAACCGTGCGAAGCGGGGGGCGAAGAGAGCTGTCGCCCCAGGCACGGAAAGTGAAGGGCGTCAAATTTATACCACCAAATTGATTTGTTTCTTATTTTCTTGTAAAAAAGTAGATATATACATATTGGGAAGTTTTTTATGACAAAAACATACATTCTCAAAATAGCATATGATTTTTTTTTAATCCAAAAAGGATTAGAAACTGTTATACTGTACTACATAGACTCATTTATTTCACATCTGTTTTCTAGATATCCTTTGCCAAAATATAAATGAAATTTTAACTTATATTATTTGGTTGTTAAAATTAAACCTTTTGTTATTGATGTGTGCCCGAAGGGCAAGAAGAGGTCTGGAGCTTTTGGAGGATCATAGGGGGAGAAAGTCGAACTTCCGCAATAGAGGAAGTTCGACAAAGCCTCAATAGATGGCCGCACCAAACATTGCCACTTCCTCAATTTCGATATGTCTTTAAAGGATAGAGAAGGTTTATTCAGAGATGAATACCCATGATAACTGCTACGACCGAGCACAGGACTTTCAGAACCATTTTACCTAACGAGCGCGTACATTGCATACACTTGGTGGGTCTTCGGAGATGTCAAGCTTTGAATCCGGAACCTTTCAGTCTGGAGTTCGATGTTATGACAGCTGGGCTACCACGGCCACAATTAAACAATTTAAAGTTGTAAAGTAACCGCGAAATGTGTATGTAATAGAATTTATTTGTGTTTCCATACTTTTCCTTTTTCTGACAACTGTCACAGGAACAAATAGGAGGGGCGCTAAATTGAAACTTTGCCCCGCGCGCAGTTACAGTGGGTTGCCAAATTATTAGGGACAGTCATGGAATATAGGTTTTTTGTACAATATTAGGATATAATTTTAAAATAAACACTGTTTTTAAGTTAAAAAAGCTTTATTATTATAGTTTGAATACTTACGTATTATTATATGAAAAAAAAACTCAATAAAAATATAATATAATCAATTCACTAATGATAAGTGAAGAATATTAATATTCGGCGACATTTCCTTTAGCTGCAAGGAGTGCTTCGATGCGTCTCGGCATGCTCCCTTCGCAATTTCTGGCACTTTCTTTTATTTTAGGATTATCATGCCATACATTTATTGGTTTTTCTATGACTTATACCTTGGTTTTAATCATATTTTTGGCGATTTCGCCCTGGTGATCTTCTGTAAGTTTTCTGTGGGGTTCATGTCAGGGGAATTGCCAGGCCAAGGTAAAACTGGGATATTATGGTCTTCCAAAAATTTGTAATGCTTCTAGCTTTATAAAAAGGCACTGAATCATGCATAAACATAAACTCTTCACCACTTGGGAACTATTCTTCAATTTGTGGAAGCAGCCGAGTTTCAAGAATATGCCTGTACTGGTCTTGTCTCATAATTCCCTAGACATTGTAGAGGCGTCCAACTCTTTTAGCTCTTATGACAGACCACACCAATACATTATTAGGGTGTTTAAAACAATCCACGATGCAGTAATGCTTGTATTTTTCGCCTGGGCGTCGCCTGAGAAAGCTGCTTTTATCGGCTAAAATCTCAAAGATTGATTCATCTGAGAAAAACACCTGAAAAAAATTAAATATGTTAATAATTTAGACATAAATGATTTTAAGTGACATAAATAATAATTATCTTAACAACTCACCTTACTCCCGTCATCAAATGTCTTCTGTTGTTGTTCATAAGCCTAGGCAAGGTGCTTCTGTCAACTAGGGTTTCTTGCCTGGTCAATGCAAATCCTGTCAACCCTTCCTCTGCTAATGTCCACAGCACAGTTTTCTCAAAACTGGCATTCCTTATTCTAGAATAATGTAAATAAGAAGTCCCGTCTTTTTCTTTCTGTTTCCTAAACAGATATCCCTAATTTTTCTATCGGTATGTGGAGTTCTTACGCATTTTCTTCCCCTTTTACCTCTTCATTTCGCCGAAAGTGGCTGTTTTTTGTCCAGATTTATTTTTATCCTGCTGACTACTGACTTGGAAACTGAAGCAAGTTGTGCTATCTTCCCTTTTAGAATGACTCGTATGCAGAAGAAGAGGTTTTACCTCAGATTTTTTTCCTAAGGGACAAATCAAACCCTCAACCCAAACTGAAACCATTAAAAATTAAAAATAAATTAAATCGTAAATAATTTTCCAAAAATATATATCTGATCAATAAAGAAATTTAATACTCACATATAATTCTTAAGTTTTCCAAAAAAGAAAAACCAAAGAATTTTGTTTAAGTTAAAGGAAAGCATGTTCCACTATTGCGTGTAAAAAGACTTAGCGTCTTTCCTGTTATTAAAATATTTATAGAAAACAAGCAAACCTTTTAACATTCTAAAAGTACTTAAAAGTTGAATTATAGAAATGTTGACAATGGTAAAATAAATTTCTGCAACACTTAAACCATTTAGAGCCACAGCCAAGGGCAACCAAAGTGTATGACTAGCAATAAATGTGACTGTCCCTAATAATTTGGCTGTATATATTTTATTAAATATAATATCAGATGTGTCTAAAAATCCATGCACATTCTTGTGTAACACACATCTAAAAATGTTTAAAAGAATATATTGGGCAAAAATATAATTTTTTAAAAACATAGTAGAGATTTTTAAAAATTTAAACTTTTATAAACTTTTTAGCTCCTTATTTAAAGAGGCAGTTCAATTTTGTTTTCAAAATTTCATTTATTTGAACACTGAAATGCAAGGAATTCACTATTTGAACGATATATTTTAAAAATAACATTAATCTTGAAAAGGTAAAGTGTTCTTTTAATACGGATTTTCGTGAGACAAAACTATGTTTTTGAGTTATACAGCTCATATTCAAAATATTAGAATAATTGAGAAAAAGTAATAAGAAAAAATTATTTGTCATTTATTTATTTTTTATACTAAGTAAATGCAATTAAATTTCTTATAAATTAAATCTGGAATGTTTAGATAAGATTTTAACATTTATAAAATATAAAATACAGCACAATAAATTAGGTATACAGCTTCCTTAAACACACCAGAATATTAGAATAAAATTTAGATTGGTTCAAAATATTAGAATATTTTATTTTACGCAACAATATTACCTTATGAATATGAAGTAAATGGTAGTTAATATTTTGTAGTATCCCCTTTAGCTTTCATAACAGCGTACAATCGATCTTGCATACTATATACAAGGTGTTTACAAACATTTCTATCAATATTAGCCCAAATAGACTTTATACGTGCCACTAACTCAGTTTTACTTGAAGGAGGATTTTCTTGAAGTTTTTTCTTCATTATACACCATAAGTTTTCGATGGGATTAAGATCTGGTGAATTTGGTGGCCAAGGAAGTACCTTAATGTTGTGTTGGCGGAACCAATTCTTAGTTGTCACCGAGGTATGCGGGGACGCTAAATCTTGTTGAAAGATGAAATCATCTTCAAATAAATCTTCTGATGATGGAATCATGTAATATTCTAAAATTTCTTGATATATCAGAGAGTTAACCTTTTCGTAGACGATGCATAACTTTCCAGGTCCTTCTGCACTCATACAACCCCAAACCATGACACTAGCAGCAAATTTTACGGAACGTTTAAGGCATTCTTTATCAAATGCTTCTTGCTTCATTCTCCAAACTCGAATACCTTGATTGCCATATGAAACACAAAACATACTTTCATCACTAAATAATATATTTTTCCAATCTTCATTGCTCCATAAACGTCTTGATTTACACCAATTCAATCTTATACGCTTTTGTCTTGCAGTCATGAGAGGTTTTGTTTTCGGTACACGAGATTCAAATTTAAATTTATGGAGACGTCTTAATGTTGTCGATGTAGAAACTTCAACTCCTTCTTTCCATTTTCGGTGCAAGAATCGCACACTTTTAAAACGGTTTTTCCTAACTATACGCTTCAGTTTCCTGTCATCTCTAGCAGATGTTTTTGGTTTTCGGCCACCATTTCGGCGATTATTTTGAAATTTTCCAATTTTTGAATATTGTGTTAGTATTTTACTAACGCTCGATTGCGAACAATGTAAATAATTCGCTATAAAACATTGATTTTTACCGTGCCGATACAAATCAACCATACGAAGTTTAGTAGATGCAGGAATATCACTCACACGGCCCATTTTAAGACGAAAGAGAAACAAACTGCAAAAAAGAATACTGATTTTAAATAAAATAGTCTGAATTTAATCAATGATGCCACCAGTTAAGAATTGGTAATAATTAAAGGAGAATTAATGTGAAATATTCTAATATTTTGAACCACTTGAATAAATATTCTAATATTTTGACATTTCAAAATAATTTTTTTTGCAATTAATCTTTTCAAAAATGATATTAAATTTAAGATAACAAGTAAGTTTAATCAACAATAAGTTCTTAATAAAAATATCGTTTGCATATTTTCATTAAAAGACATTAAATTACCAAACGATATTTTCAATTTCTAAAAAAAGGTAATTATTCTAATATTTTGAATATGAGCTGTATATCATGAAATTAACTCAAAAGTCAAAGTCCGATTAAAGGAAAATCAGTTCATTAAAACTTTTGAAAAAATTAGCAAATCATTTTAATATCGTCTATGCTCCAAATTTACAATGTTGGGAAATAACAATTCTCATATATTTGGCACGCGTATACTAAAAGTTTCACCACAGTTTGTTTAGATATTCACAAGAGATTAAATTAATTCGGTAGATTTAACATTAAGTATTGGAATTAATGAGTAGGACATTAATATTGATTACGAGTATTGATACACTAGATATTAATACAAATGATGAACATACATTATCATTCATAGATTTTGAAGTTAACAGTAGCAAATTTCTAGGTAATTCAAGTTATGAATTAATACTTCAGAAAATACAACATGTAATCATAAAATATTAAAGATAAATGCAGTAAATATCTAATAAATCTAATTTTGATTAATTACCAATATATATTAATTACATTAAGTTGATTAATTACATTAAGTTAGAAAATCATCTCTATTGTTATTATTATTAGTAGTAGTTAAAAGCAGCATATTTCTTTGTGATTAAAATTATAAAGTAATACTGCAGAAAATAGAATATGTAACCAGAAAATAACAAGGATAAATGCAGTAAATATCTATTAAATTTAATTTTGATTAGCTACCATTATTGATTAATCATATTTAGATAAGGAAATCATCATCATTATTATTATTATTATTATTATTATTATTATTATTATTATTATTATTATTATTATCATTTTTCATAATTATTGATATTATTGTTATTATTAAACTAGCCTCTAATAATATTATACATGCTGGAAACAAGAAAGAATAATTTAATATAACCATTGATATGAAAAGATAACCTACATGAATTTTTTTAATGTTTTTCCCTAAAATGTTATTTTATATAGATTATAAAATCTTCTTAATAAAAGTAATAATCAAGAATTGCACTTAGTGCAACGGACAATAAGTTACTAGCAAAAATGTATAAGTGTTAAAATGATGGGTTTTTTTTTCCGTTGAAGACATGAAAAAATACCGATTTATGAAAACAACGCTGTGATATAAAGAGTCACGTATAATGAGGTCAACATTACTATTAATATTGCTTGTACGTTTAACATCATTTTAAGCATAAGTATGATAACAATTACAAGTTGTTAATATAAGAACGCTTTACTATCTTTATTGTAAATATATTTTTAAAATTCGATGAAGTTTTTGTACACCTAATTTTATATTCATATTACATTATTCTTAATAAAAATAGTAAATAAAAATTACATTTAGTGCATAGGAAAATTAGTTTTTATGAAATGAAAAAATATCGATTTATAAAAACAACGATGTGATATAAAGATTCACGATATAATGGGGTCGACATTACTAATTATATTGCTAGTAATTTTTACACCATTTCAACCCTTTATCTACGAAATTATGAATTCAGGAAAACTTTAATGTAATCATAATTAATAATTCTTATAATACAAATATAAAAATATTTCCGAATTAAAAAATCCCCATCCCCCTCCCTCAGCGCCAAGAAAGTTGAAAATATACAAAGGCAAAAGAAATCATCCTTTTAAAAGTATTTTTGTTTTCTGTAACCAATAATGCTTTTGGAACAAGATAAAGTAATGTATCTGTAACGCATTCTAAACAGTATTACAGCTAATTGACGTATTAAAAGTATTTTATAATAAGTAATTTTAATGGTACTTATAAGTACCTTCGGTAGATAAAGGGTTAAGCATAAGTATGATAACAATTAAAAACTGTTAATACAAGAACATTTTACTATCTTTATTGCAACTATATTTTTGAATTTCTCTGAAGGTATTTCTTTATCCTAATTTTTTACACATATAACATTTTTGTTAGTAAAAATGTTAAACATAAATTACACTTATTTAACGGAAAATTAGCTTCTCGTAAAAAAAAAGTACATATATTTCTTATGAATAAAAGATCGATACTTAAATATAAAGATATAAGTGACATGATAAAATGTGGGACTACGGTATTAGTGATATTGCAACTTCTTTTAACATTATATTACGAATCTAATCACATACTGACAGAAAAAAATATAAGCAGTTCATAAGAGAATATTGTTATACTTCTATTTTAAATATAGTTTTGAATTTCTGTGAAGGTAGTTTTTAACATAATTTGGTATACATATTACATTCTTGTTAACATAACTAATAACCAAAAATTGCACTTAATGGAAATAATAATTGGTTACTAGGAAAAATGCAGCTACGATAAAACATATTTTTTTTCTTGGTAGACTCGAAAAATGATTTATCTATAAAAATAAGTACATAAAAGGCACCATTAATTAGAAGCTATATTACTAATGATCTTCAAATTACTTTTAAAATAATTTTAAGACTCTAATCATATATCCATGTCAAAAATTCTTAAACGAAAAACATTTAATATCTTTGTTATAAATATATTCTTGAATTTCTGTGAAGATAATTCTTCAGTCTAATGTATCTCAGATATTTTTCGAAAATTAATTCAACCAAATTCTTTTATGCTGTTATATTCCCCACAGAATAATATTAAAAATGGAAGTAGCTGTTTGAAATTTACGGTAATTAAACACAGGTTTAGATTTATGTTATGAATTTAACAACGTATAAAATGTTAATAAATTCTTTGAACCTACGAAGCATTAATAAGCTTAATTTAACATTCCACCGAAGTTTTCTTTCCTGACTGAAGTTTCAAGCTAACATTATGGTTGTAATCAAATAGCAATATTGGACAATAATATCTAATTTAAAACCAGAAAATGTATAGGAAATATTTAGTATATGATTTACATGCGAAAATATGGCTATTCTGCTTTAATCCTCGTTGTGTATCATGTAACAAAAAGACTAGGAAATGTATTCCTTTGTAATTCAAATCAGGAAGATAATTCCTCTTTGAATGGTATAAAAATAGGTCGATTATTTGCAATGCTAAAATGAGACTTAAATGTATTTTTCATTTAAAATTCTCAGATTTGTATGAAAGTTTTTGACGAATTCTTGCATTGTTAAATATGAAAGAATAAATGTTGATATTTAAGAAACGTTGTTATGCTTGATATATTAAATACGGATTTTTCTGAATATAGATATTTCAATAGAAATTAAAATAAATTTAATGTACTACATATTAATACAGCTATGATAAAACATATTTTTTCCTTGGTAACCGAAAAAAAGATTGATCTATAAAAATAAGTTTATAAAAGACATTATAAAATGAGAAGCTACATTACTATTAATCTTCAAATAACTTTAAACATTATTTTAAGAGTCTAATTATATAACCATCGCAAAAGTTCTTAGGCGAAAAGCATTCAATCTTTATAAATATATTCTTGAATTTCTGTGAAGTTAAATCTTCATTCTAGTATATTTTAGATGCATTCCGAAAATTAATTCGACCACATTCTTCTACGCTATTATATTCCCCACAGAATAATATTAAAAATGGAAGTAGCTATCTGAAATTTACAGTAATTAAACACAAGTTTAGATCTATACTACGAATTTAACAACGTATAAAATGTTAATAAATTCTTTGAACTTACGAAGCATTAATGAGCTTAATTTAACATTCTATCCGAGTTCTCTGTCCTAACTGAAGTTTCAAGTTAGCTTTATGATTATAATCAAATAGCAATATCAGACAATGATATCTAATTTAAAACCAGAAAATGTATGGGAATTATTTAGCGTGTGATTTATATTCGGAAATTTGCATATTCTGTTTTAAATACTCGTTGTATATCATATAACGAAATGACTAACAACTTATGCTTTTGTAATTCAAATCAGAAAGAGAATTCCCAGATTTGTATGAATGTTTTCGAAGAATTCTTGGTTGGTCAATAGTGAAAGAATAAATGTTGATGTATTTAAGAAAAGTTGTTATCCTTGATATATTGAATACGGATGTTTTTGAATATTGATATATCAATAGAAATTAAAATAAATTTAACAGAAATTAAAATAAATTCAATCGAAATTAAAATAAATTAAAAATATTTTTTTTCTACACTTAATTAGCAAGTCATAGTTTACGTTTTAACCGTTTGCACGCCGAATTAATACCGCAATGTAATAATAATTTTGTTTTCCCTATATTACAGCTTCAAATGTTTTCATGTATGCATGAAAATTTAGAAAATAATAATAATATATATATATATATATATATATATATATATATATATATATATATATATATATATATATAATATATATATATATATATATATATATATATATATATATATATATATATATATATATATTTCTGAAGTTTTTTGGTTGTTTTCATTTCAGTGTTCGCATTTTGGAACATGATTATTGATTGACAACCTATGCAAATATAACCAAATATTTTTCGCTATATGCTATTGTTTATTGTTCTTGAGTATTTTCTTGAATTTCAAAAACATTTCGATTCCTAGCGGTCAAATGTAAGTAATATAGGAAAAACGGTAAAAGCAAATAATGTATTTTTATGCAAATTAATGAATTTACATTTTCCTTACTTGAGATAAATGCTTAAACATGATTATATTTTTTCAAAAGTTTAAACCAACCTTATATTTTATAAGAAAAATAAGGAGATCGTTATTATTTTTGAAAATATATGTTTTTTATTACAAATAATGCAATGTTCCCTTTTGGGAACATTTGTTTGCAACATTTGTTGCGTTTAAACGGATAAATATTCAATAATTTCAAGCGTAATTTCATTGCTGAAAATTTATGAAATTGTGATTGCGTTCACCGATGCTGGGTTTGCTTGTGTCTCACGTTATGCCCCAGGATTCTGTGCGCATAGAAACTATTCCATCTTCTTCTGAAGTGCAGCCTTACCAACATATGAGTGTGAAAAATGCCAAGCTGAGCATCTGTCTTGAAATTAGATTAATTTTGAACACGATTCTTCAATCGGTAAATTAATTATAACAGATGCAAATTTTCCATTTTTCTTTTGGGTGAAAAAAGTCCGGGCCAGAATTTGAACCAGGGATGTATTGGCTGAAGCCGCCAATGCTCTTCCGACTGAGCCATCCCGGGCACGAAAACTGGAGGATTATTTCACCCAAAATGTTATATTGACCTCCGATTTATTCTGTTGAGTTGATCCAGAGTATCAGACCAGTTGAGGTTATTTGGGTGAAATAGTCCTCCAGTGTTCGTGTCCCGGATGGCTCAGTTGGAAGAGCACTGGCGGCTTCAGCCAATGCACACCTGGTTCGAATCCTGGCCCGGACTTTTTTCACCCAAAAGAAAAATGGAAAATTTACATCTGTTTTAATCTGTCTTGTAGTTTAAATGGTTGAACACTTAGAGCACTATTCCAAAGATTCCGAGTTCAACTCTTGGCTTGGATATTTTTCACCTTGATGGTTTCTACGCTCAATTAGCAACTGATAATTCACTTATTAATGTTCAAAATTTTCATGCACTACACATTAATATTAACGAGTAAGATTATAGTTCTTGGCATGAGTACTAATGATTAATGCTAGTTTTTGCTATCCTTATATTAATAAAACTAATATACCTAACGCATAATTAAAGGCAATATATTTCTCAAAACAGCCGAATTTCCTAATAACGAAATCCTCATTTAACGAAGTTTTCTACTTAACAAAATTTCCTGCTGAACATTGACTTTGAGCACCATTAACATGCAAATTAATCTCCCTATTGGGAAATATATATTCTATACAGGGTGATTCAAAAAATCATGGACAAAGTGATATGACAAATCAAGCATACAAAAGGAGGAAAAATCACATAGGAACATAGGGCCGCAAACTACTTAATGAGTCACAAATACGGGGTGTTCCATTCTAGTTACAACCGGTTTGACTGTAATAATTTCGAGGAAAATAAAAATATAGCAATGAAAATGCAACAATATGTACCTTATTTTGTGTGAAATGGGATAACGTTACGAAAAGATCTGGAAAAACATATTGCTCAAGCAATCAATGATACCATATAAACAGATTATCACAGTCCAAAATGTGAGGTGCCGAGTGCATATTGCTGATGAGCATAATGCAAACTTCTACCACTTTTGTTTGATGTTATCACATTTAAAAAAAAATCAAACACAACACAAATTGAATAGGGATGAAATCCCTGTATTTGTGACTCAATGAGTGGTTTGCGGCCAGATGTTCCTATGTGATTTTTTATCCTTGTCGTATGCCTGATTTGTCATATCAATGTGTCCACGTTTTTTTTTAATCACCCTGTATACTAAAGTTTCTCTACTTTTTCGTGCATGTCTAGCATTCAAACGGAGAGGTTGCTATTGAGATGGATGTATGAATTTACTTTAACGGATTGTATGAAAATGAAATTATTTACTTATTTAATAATTTCCTTTAAGAAGAAAAAATATCAATAACCTTCAATGCAATCAGACGACGATTACAGTCTCACGAAAATGTTACAGAAGAATTGTTCAGATGCTTACAAAACTGCGAAAAATTTTATGAACCATGCATTTTCTAGAAAAATCATTTACAAAGTAATATTAGAGACTTGTTTAATGCTGAAAAATTAGAATACTACAGTAAAAAAAAAGCGGAGGGGGGGGGGGGCTTCACGCTTCATTACATCCACTTCTCTTTCTTAAACAAAAACTGAAACGTGGCGTGTTATGTTATATATATCTATATCTATATCTATATATATACTATATTGTAACTAAATTTTGCGCATATGCCTTCATTGTATTAAAAAAATATGGGTACTACTCTGTTATCCTGTCGACCGATTTCGCCAAATTATACAAATCGCCAAACTAATAGCCAAATTCTACATATTGACGTATTTTTTATTTTAAATAATAAAAAAACAAATAATTAGTAGAATACTAATAAAAACACAAATAAAAAGTCGAAATAAAAATCACTTGATGACTTTTAAAAACGTGTATGGTATTTACTGTCATTCAACTGACATTCCGATCTTCCATTTCTGGCATTTAATCTTATAATTTGGCGATAGTATTTTGGTCGACGGGATAACAAAGTAGTAGCAAAAAATGTTACTGCCCGAATGAAAATACATTTTTCCAATATTTCCACTTTATGTGTATTTTTCATTTTATCCACGTGTATTTTATTATACAAATTTCATTAATTTATATTGATATTGTTTAACGAATTGTTTTCATACTGAAGTGTTTAAGTGTGATTATAAGACTTCGTTAAATGGAAATTTCACTATATATAACCATCAAAATACGAAATGTAGGACGTGTTTTGAAAGAAGTTATTTCTTTCTTTATCAGCCGCATCGAAAAAGCGAGGCAACTTTGAAAACAGAAGTAAGTTTATAAGGAAATTAAAGATAAAGGGAAATATTGAAAAAAACAGCTAACATTAAGGCAAAAACCGTCAGCCAATCAGAAAGGGAGCATTAGCCAATTAGAAGAAGGTACAACAAAACAGAAATAGAAATATGAAGCAAATGGAAAAAAAAGAGGGATCCATAAAAAGAAAATTTTAAGAATATACACACAGTAAAACCTCTAAAGCGACCACGTTTCGTTCCAATAAAAATTGGTTGTTACGAGAGGTGGTCTCTTATTTGAGGTCATATTTAAATCTAGATATTAATTAATGAAAAAAGCTACAATTAATGTTATTAATATTTATTTTTCACATGAAGAAAAAATATAAAAAATTAAGTATCAAAATTACTTATTACTCCAGCGTTTAAAAAGTCCTTCCGGAAATGCCGGGAGGAAGAGGTAGCTTTCATATACTTATTTATATATTATTTATTTTAAATTAAGTTATATTATTCAAACATACGAAGCTGAAATTTGTGAAACCCGATTTTATGAGATTGAATGCTAGTTTTTGTCAATACTGATTATTATTAGGAATTTTTAGAAATTAGTCACATTTTATTCAACCTGGTTTTATTTTCAGCGATTTAGAGAGTCACCAAATTCAACTAGATTATGAAGTGTATGGCATTTTAAAGCAACATGATGGATAAAACAAACCAATGAGCTTGGTCGAAATCTTAATTCATGTGGACATGCACTCTCATATCAAAATCGATTAATATATACGAGTGCTGTTGCGGGCAAACTAATTTTTTAAAAAATGTCACCCACATTAGAAATTCATACTGTTATATCACAGGCATTTTTTAAGATAAAGACAAAGCAAAAAATACTGCGGAATTCATTATTAAGATAAATACATTCGAAAGAATATTTTTTTAATTTCTAATTTTTTATTTGTACATCATTATACATTTAAAAGATTTTTGACAAACTTAAATAGCCGCCATTTTTAAACAACATGGCGGATGAATTTGGCTAGTGAACTCGGTCAAGACATTGATATGTACTATGTACATGCGGAGTTATATCCAAATCAGTTCATGAATATGCGTATTATCGCGTGACAAATTTCAGACCGTTTCAAAATGTCAGCCACACTGGAATTTGAAAGTGCTATAACTCAGCCATTTTTCAAGATATAGATGAAACAAAAAATGCCCTAGAATCTTTGTATCAAGGTCAAATACACAAAAGAAAAATCTTTTTTAATTTCTAACCATTTAGTACCTAATTTTAAATTTAAAATTTTTTACATTTTTTAAATGGCCGCCATTTTGAAACAAGATGGCGGATGATACTGTCTAACGAACTCGGTCGAGACATTTGTATGTACTATGTACATACCAAGTTTCATTCAAATCGGTTAATAAATACGTTAGTTACAGCATAACAAAAATCAGATATATATATATATATATATGTCAACATTTGAATGGAGGGTGGTTTTGGGGTCTGGGGGTCATGATCGGAGAAAATATACCAAAATTTTCGGGAAGTGCTTTCCTCCGGACGGCTGCAATAGGTAGCTTTTTACTTTTTGTAATGAAAGCTACCTAAAAGCAAGATAAACATCAATGCTATGATTTTACAGTTTTATCTTTTATAACTTTTATTTCCAAGCCTTTTCGAAGTTCAGTAAATAAATGCAACTTTTTTGAACGGTAACAAATAATGGTGATTTCATTACTTTATTTCTTCGAGATTTTCCTGACAAAAAAAAGGGAGGAGAGTTTATTGACTTTTTTTTTTTTTTTTAAATCCGTCATTAGATTTAAATTCAGTGCCTAAAATGGCACAAAGGGGTTATAACACTTAATATAACCGGAAAAATATCTAAAATCGGAAGTTTGAAGAATAATATGCTCTCCGGAATTATTTTTCTAACAAAATTTTCTTTTAGAGACCAGGTAAACACGGAATTTGTTTCATTTTCTTCCAAGAAAATGGTCACTCATTGGAGGGAGTTCAACTGGGATTGAACGAGTGTTGTGGACAACTGATGGTGCGCCAATTGGTACTTATTGACTTAAAATAAAAGAAGCACTATCGAACTTCTTGAGTTTTTTCAGCATAAAATAAAAGAAGTGCTATAGCGCTGCTTCGGTCTTTTCTATGTAAAAAAAGAAGAGCTGTCACCCTTCTTCGGTCTTTTCTATGTAAAAAAAAGCAACAGCTATCGTGCTGCTTCGTTTTTTTCTAAGTAAAAAACAGAAGAGCTATCGCGCTACTTCGGTCTTTTCTATGTATAAAAAGATAAGAGCCATTGCGCTGCTTCGGTCTTTTCTATGTAAAAAAAGAAGAGCTGTCCGCTGCTTCGGTCTTTTCTGTGTAAAAAAAGAAGAGCTATCGCCCTTCTTCGGTTTTTTTTCTGTGTATAAAAAGAACGCTGCTTCATTCTTTTCTAAGTAAAAAAAAAAAAGAAGAGCTATCGCGCTACTTCGGTCTTTTCTATGCATAAAAAGAGAAGAGTCATCGCGTTGCTTCGGTCTTTTCTATGTAAAAAAAGAAGAGATGCTTGGGATTTTTCGACAATAGTTTTTCTAAACCCTCTGGGACTCAAGCGGTTAACAAAAAATTAGCTTCCCGAAGCAGTCTCAGTAATAAAAAATTCTCACGAAAATATAGGACAAGATAATATTTGGTTATCCGTTTTTTTTTTTTTTTTTTTTTTTTTTTTTTTTTTTTTTTTTTTTTTTGTCTGCCTGTGTCTCTTCATCATTAAAAAGAATATTCTTGTTGCCTTTCTAATCCGAAAAATTCTCAGTTTCGTGTATTTATTTTTTCTTTTGATTTTGGGCCATGTCTTTCTATTTGCAATTTTTTAAAATTTAATGGTAATTTTTTTTGTAAATAAGATTTTCACGAAAATTCATACATTTGTATCGAAACTTTATGCTGGGGGGTTTATAGAAATGTTTTAGTAACATTCTTAAACAGATATATCACCAATAAAATCAAACTTTAACACTGATGAACATGACAGATTTTAATCTTTGAATACCGGGATTAATTAGACATTAGTACTGAGTTCTAGAGATATAGGTCGTAAAAACGCTTTAACCTTTCATCTACCGAATTATGAATTCAAGAAAGTTTTAAATTTTAAAGCATTTTACGTAATTTTTTAAACTAAATTAAAAGATTTATGTAATCATTTAATTTTTCAAATTTTTGAAGGATTTTAGAAGAATTGAAGTATTTAGAATGATTAATTAAATTTGAATTTACGGGGATTTTGTGCAATATTTAAAACTCCACTCAAATATTTTATTTTAAATTGTTTTCTTAGTATTTTGTAGAATTAAAAAATGTCCGAATTTGATGTTTTTAAAATATAAATATAGAAATACTTCTGAATTGAAAAATCCCCATCCCCCTCTCTCAGCGCCAAGAACGCTGAAAAGATACAAAGACAAAAGAAATTATCCTTTTAAAAATATTTTTGTTTTGTGTAACCAATAATGCTTTTGGAACAGAAAAAAGTAATATATCTATAACTCATTCTAAACAGTATTACAACTAATCTACGTGTTAAAAGAATTTTATAATAAGTAATTTTAATGGCACTTATGAGTACCGTCGGTAGATAAAGGGTTAAGTGCTTTTAGGAAAGGGAAAATCGTGGTTTTAATGGATAAAGGACTTTCATTCAGAGTTACAACATTAAAAAAATCTTAAAATCTTAAAAACATTCAAAAGATCTTCACGTGTAAAATTAAATTTCCTTCGATTACAAAAACACTGTTTAGTAAAGAAGTCTCCGGGCCGAACTGCAAAGCTGCGCATAAAAAGAAAGAGTCATTTTAAAAAGAATGAGCAACTGGAAAACAACTTTAGGGAATTTTGAAGAGATTCGCTGATAGCAGTGTCAAAAAATTTCCTTGTACAGAATAGTCAAGAGCTCTAACAAGGAAGGTCTCCATACTGGGCATACTCAGAAACTTTTGAAAAAAAAAAAATGCTAATTAAACTACTTATGTAAGTAATAAAGGATCAGTCAAATTTAACGGCGGAATCAAAATAAAAATTACGTAAAAAAATAAAAAAAACTTTGGAATATTTGGCATGAATATCACGCAATTTGGCGAGCAGTACTTTTCCTCGCCAAAAGCAAACGATTTAATGCAACTGAAAACAGCTAGATTTTTACAATGCGTGTAAATAGTATATAATGAATTTAAACATAAACGATGAAAGTGTTTAATATTTTATATACATATATATATATCTTGTATTACATATATATGTTGTTTGTTGCTATAGTTTTTAATTTATCACTGGAAAAATATTTTTATATACAAAAAATTCATATTGAAAAAAATATTTTCATGCATCTAAGCATATTCAAAATTAAAAGGCCAGACGTTTCCATATCAACGAATTTGACTTGATAAAGCTCAATTGGACTTTGAGCTTGAAACAATTTTAATGAATTTGAATTATGAATTTCGTTTTAAATTGCAAATGTTGACAATTAAATTTTAATATAAACACATATTAACGTCGATATAACAAAATTATAGTTAAAACAAACTAAAACTGTCAAAATTAAAGTTATTTAAATTATATTTACCTAAACAAGTTCAACATGAAACTTTTTTGTCCTTAAAGCGTATTTGACATAAAAAAGTACATTTTCAAACTGCATAATATCGCCAACGGATGATAAATCGCCAAATAACGAAATTTTCCTTATTTGTTTACCGACGCTGTATGGAGCTTCCGCCAAAATTTTTTTATAAATGTATATTTCCTCATGAGAAGAACATTTTGTAATTTTTTTAGGTTTTTCTGAATATGCCTGTATGGAGACCTTCCTTGTAAGATGATGAGATACAAGAAAAGAATGCCCCAACCACGTAAGTTAGAATGTGAAAAAGTAATATATACCGATGAAAAAAATTCGATGATTCAGTCGGTTTTTCTTGTTAATAGCACAATCTGTGCAAGGAATCGCATTAATTTACCAAGATCTACTTGAAGAAAACTTGCTGCTATTTGCTGAGCAAATTGGGGAACCTTTGTGGATGTTCCAACAAGACAATGTATCCATTCACATATCAAACAGCACTTGGAAATGTTTTCTTAATTATGGTGTACATGTAATTATATGGCTACCTGTTTCTCCTGATTTAAATCCAATGGAAAATGTGTGGAGCCAATTGGTTAGAGCTGTTTACGCAAATGGAAAACAATATGCCGCAATTTCAGAATTTAAAGCTTCTATCATCTTCCACTTGAAGGAAATCGATCAAAATATATTAAAAAGCTTGAACCACTCCATGCCTGATCATGTTTTTACATTAACTAAAATAAGATCTGATGCATACATTAGCTATTGATCTATATTTTTTACCAATGTTCATATCATTATGAAACACCTTAAAATGAAAAAAAAATCAGTATATTTTACGTATAAATCGCTGTTTTAATTATTTTTTGTTTAGAATAAGACGATTTGTTCTAATTCTAGCATTGATTAGACTTCAGTTTGTATCGTAACATTTTTCTTCTTTAGGCTTGAAAAACTGGGGTTTTTCATCATTTTGAAATCCAGTAAATATTGAATTAATCATATACGGAAGAACAGCAGTTAGTCTTCATACAACCAAAGTCTTTTATTTAGATAACTTTTTGCGTTAATTTGAACTCATTTTTATAACCTTAAAATTTATGCCTTAAATTATTTTAACCTTAAATTATTTTTAAAAAGATTTTTGCATACTTTCCACTATTAATTCAATCAAATTTGTTTCAGATATTATATTTCAAAACACTAATATTAAAAATGGAAGTAGGATATTTAATATATACAATATTTTAACAGATTAAAATACATGCTTTAAATTGAACAGTTCATTAAATATTAATTAATTCTATGGACTAACGAAAGACTAATAAGGTTAATTAAATATTCTACTGAATTGCTCTTCACAAAGGGAAAATTTAAACGAATATTTTGAATAATTTAAAGTAACAACGTTCGAAGATTATACTTAAATCTCAAAGCAGAAATTTCATGTAACATTTAATGCGTGATATGGTTTCGGAAAAAGCTGCGCTCTGAGTAAATTCTAGAAGGATGTCACTTATAAAAAAGCGGATAAAGCTTATTTCTTTTAAATTTTTACTTCTTTTCATATAAAAAATTTAAATTAAAAATTAAAAATTTAAATTTTCATATGTTATAAATAATATTTATGAGAGGGCCCCGTAAAAAGAAATCCGATCTGTGCTGATAAAAGACTACAATTTAAAAAAATTTTGAAAACTAACCCGCCATGGGGAGGGGGAATTCGTTTGCAGAAATAAAAATTCATAATATGAAAGAGCAGTTCAAAGGCTTTCCGATGATATGTCACATGGGGGGTACAAACAATGTATGAAAATTTTCGACCCACGTTTTAACCCCACAGGGGGGTGTAAATTTTTAAATAACTGAAACATGTTTTTAATTATTTTTTAATAGATTTTTTTCTGCCGTTTCACACTTCTAACTAAAACGACTGCTGAGATGCGCCAAATGTTCTAAATTGTTCGACGCCCTTTTTAACCCCCTCAGGCGGCTATTTCTAAAATCGCTAAAATATGTTTTTAATGTGTATATATATATATATATATATATATATATATTTTTTTTTTTTTTTTTTTTTTTTTTTTGTAGATTTATTTTTTGGATTTTTACGTTGCTAAACAGCTATTAAGATATAGGAAGATATTCCAGAATTTTTTACCCCCGTTTGCGCCCTTTAGAGAGGAAATTTTGGAAAATCCCGTCTTCGTGCACGCTTACATCATAAGTATATTTTCCCCAATTTTTATGTCTCTACGTTCAGTAGTTTGTGCTGTGCATTGATTATCAGTCAGACAGTGCAAGCTATTTTACATATGTATAAATTATAGTTTTGAAATAAAATCTATTCCATATTAAAACTTTTAATTTATATCATATGCCAAAGTATAGTAAGCTAAAAGAAATTAAATTTGTTTGTCAAAATCTTTTTTAAATTTATCTACTACTTTAATTCTGTACTTATTTAAACTTTAAAAGACATATTACAGTTTTAGATCTGAATTCCTTTTTACTGTGAAGTGACGTAGAATATAAGAATTTACTCTTTTCATATTCTTAAATGTCCTACAGTAACTAACTCATTATGACAAATGCCCTTGTAAAATAATTGAGTTTAAAATAACTGCATATTTATAATTAGATTGCATCAAATATGTCAGATGAAATTTTACGTTTGATTTTGAATTTATTCATTAAATTGTCGTATTCTTTAGAGCGTAACTGGATTAGCTATTATCTCAAACAAAAGTTGATAACATGAATGTATGAAAATACATGTGTTGTACAGGAAAAATATAAAAAGAGAATTTTTTCCCTAACTACAGAATCTGAACTTTAAAACGTTCACCATTTACCACCAGCCCCCCAGTGAGCGAGAGGTTCTGCTCTCGAAGCTGGTAGACGATAGGTTCTGGGTTCGAACCCAATCGTGCCCGTTGGTCTGATCGTTCGGAGTTTTCCGTGGTTTTCTTTGAACCTTCGATTTTCTTGCGTAAATGCGGGTTAGGTTCCCTTAGAAAAACCTCCATGGAGGGCACTCCCCCTCTTTAGAACTTAAATCCCTCATGCTGATAATTGGCCGTCATAAACACAACCAACCAACCATTTACTTATAAGGTGACAGATAATAGTACTATAGATGTTACAAATTTATAATATGCATTATATTTAAATTTCTTAGTACTTTCAGTTTGCAAAATTCTCAGCCATCGTCAAGGAATCTTTTCATCAATTGCCGTTTTATTAATTTCAAATACGTCTATAATTATTTGGGCAGCTGGAAGTACAAGTAACACTACGCTGTTAAAAAAAATTGAAATTCACAAATGTATTTTTCTTGAAGTTTACAGAAAAAGTCCCATTTCATGACAAAAGGGCAATTTTCGTTAAATGTCAGAAATTTGCATCATATTTACTGATTGTAACGAAACGAGCGAACATGGAAGGAAACTACGGAGGTACTCCGTAACTTATCACAAATGTATGACAGAAATGAAAAAAAAAAAACTCAATAAAAGAATACCGTATCATTTCTAACTTTTGTATCGTTCGACTGAATCGAAACTATACTGATATACCAACAAATTTTTTAGCAACAAATTAACCGTACCGTATTCTAATCATTCACTGAGCGAAGAAAATTTCTCTAGTAAGTTATTTAATCAAACTACATTATAATTATTCATTAACTATAGGAAAAACAAAATACTAAATTAGCCTTATTAATTAAAACTTGCAAAAATTATAACAGCATCGATAAAATTACAATCTACTTTATCAAAATATAAACAACCTGTAGAATCCACTATATGAGATTAGAATCACATGCATTCAAAGACCCTTTGGCACGAAACCTAGAGCAACGGACTCCCACACCAAAGGTCGTCAGTCCGAATCATACCGACAACGTTATTTTTTTTTCCTAAAATAATAAATACAGGTCCTTCTAATGTGTTCGACAGGTGACACTACCAGCCAGTTGTTATACCAACTTTATAAAGAAAGTTACCGCTTCTTCAAATGGAGTTTTTCCTTCTTTTATTTTTCAAAGGAGAAAATCTATTAACGAAATGGAAAAAGATCTGGCAACTTTGCTGCCAGTAGTTTTACCATGAATTCGAGGATTTATTTTTAACAGCCTACTCTAGATTAAATTATTAAAAGGAAAAATACTTAACTATCTATAATATCCTTCTAATACGTCAGTTTGTTTACAACAACCTTTTCGTTATTAAATGCGTAGTTTGACCGAAGTAGAAGTAGCAGTGCTTTGGATTAAACTTATGTCGAGTCAAGTATTTAATTACGTGTTCTTTGACTTTTAGCAACCGTTAGATTCATAGATTATCTCATCCCAAATGAAGGAACATATTTGAAATAAATCGAACGGCAATTAAAGAAAATATTAATTGACGATGGCTGCAAGTTTTGTTGAGTGAAAAAACGGGGAAATTAAAATGTAATGTATATTTTAAACTTGTAAAATATTAGTAATACAACTTGTAGTAATATTATCTATCGCAAGTTAAGCAATCAAAAAACGTTTTAAAGTTCATATTGGGTAGTTTGTGATTCAATAAAAGGGTAACATTACTTTCATCTTAAAACAGTTTTATGTATATTGATTCACATAAAAAGCATAAAAAACTGCAGCCACCTATTTAAAAGTATATTGAAGTATATTGTAAAAAGTAACTATGCAGTAACTAGTGCAAATAAAACACTTCTGTTTCCATGCATGCATATGCTGCTTCGATATCGGCACTAACATTTTGCAGCATAAGTGGATAATTACTCTATGATAAAAGTATCTGTGGTCGAGTGAGTTTTGAATTTTGCTTGTTATCATGATTTACTTAGTTCTTACATTTTTGCTTGAAGAAGCTTTCTATTCTGTCATCGTTTATGTTTCGCAAAAAGTGCCTGAATCGCCATGAATCTAATTTTCACGGTTATTTTGTGAAATGATATTATGATTAGTTATTTGAGATCATCTAGTTGTTATAAACAGAACGGTATGAATTAGATTCAGTGGATTTTGTCGCATCTTTCTGGGTAGCAATTCATAATATCGAAACTAGATTTGAACATCTCCAAGTCTTTTACGTCCTACACTCTAAAAAATAATTTTGTTAAAATACGGGCATTGTACGGATAATCTAGATTCCTGTACTATTTCCGTATTTCAACGGGAATTGAATGAATTCCAGGAAACATTCCATTTTTCCACGAAAGTTTTCCGTATTTTTTTCCTACTTTCATATTTAAAACTCTTGTTTCAAAGATGGAAAAAAAAATAAAATAACCACATTACTTTGTAATGAGATTCATACATCTTTATGAATATCAATATCTCTATTTAACTTAAACAACAGTAATGAAACAACATTTACCTAATGCAGGATTTGAACCAGGGAAGACTTCTATTGCAGATAAGCGCTCCCATCTACGACACCACGGGGACACGGACAACGTAGCAAAATATTGTTACTTATTCCAGATGCTTTTTATGAAGTTAGGCTAACATGTTGAAATGATAACGTATTTTCGTATGTATAGTATTTCTCAATTGAGTACACAATTCTGAAGTCTCCATATTTTTTAATGTTTAGTTTTTTATTTTCATGCAAGAATAATTTTAGTCTTTAAAAACATTACATGCATGAAAAAATATATTATAAGAGATAATTTCTTCTTTTTGGTAATATTTTTATAATTCAATTGCAATATTATTTTAATTTTTTTATACATTCATTTATTTTTTTTTAAATACCAACTTTTTTTTTCGCACATTGTTTTAAATTATTTGTGTGATGATCTAATGTAAACTTAAATAAAGGATTACTACATAATATTAAAATAAATTTCCTTTATTCCTTATTATAAGATTATGCGTTTGATAAACATCACTTTTATAATAGTTTCATAAATGTATTTCGGATTTCTTTTAAGTTCTGTGTGCGAATCTGTTAAAGTGAATGGACTAAAAAATATTAAAATAAAATGTAGAATTTTTCATTTTAAAATATCTTTTAGAGATTTTTAAAAATGATAATAATAGTAATAACAAGTCGAACATTATTTTAAAATCATAATGAAAAGTAAGGTGTAACACTTTCCTTTCAACTGCTCCAAGCAAACGCAAAAAAGAGGGGGTTTTTTTAATCATAAAAATTAAAAACCCTTTTATAGCTTTTCATTTGAAAATATAAAAGAAAGAAAGAGAGAAAAAAGAAAGAAAGAAAAGAGAAAAAAGAAAGAAAAAAAATTATAGTAAGTTGTTTAAATGTAAATTCATAGATGGCGGCTTATCATATAGCGTATTATTTAATATTACCCCAAAACTCGTATTAGAACAACACTATCTTACCATTTGGGTAATAATTAGATATATTTTCAATATAGAGCCCTATTTAGTGTAACTGAGGTTTCGTTGAAAATAATGTCACTATATACAACAATTAATTTCTTTGCTTTTCAAACATAGCAATTTCTTCTGAACATCATTTATCCTATATTTTATGTAATTTACATAAATTGCATAAAATGTACTTTTTTTTGATAGTTTGAATAATAAAATTAGATAACAAAATTAAATAAATGTTAATTGGTCTCTTTTGGATAGCTATTTTAATGTTCCTTCAAAAAATAAATAAAATAAAGTAAAACGGAATGAGTAAATATATGGATAAATACATTCATACTGCTTCGAAACACAATAAAGACGCCTGAAATTTTGTCAATTTGAAAATTGCTGCCTTGCCGTGTGTTAAGGCGGCTTTCTTTTGTTCGATAATTATTTTTTGTTTTTCTATAATTTAAACAGATTTCTCACCTAAGTAAGGTGGTCTGGTGTAGTAACGCCAGGCGGGGTAATAACGCCAAGTGCTAATATTATGCATAATTATGAAATAATCTGGTAAATGATACCCATGTGCTTTGCGCAGAAGGGTTTTGAGTCATATAAATCGCAAAAACAGCTTCAAATTAATTTGTTCCATTTGTAGGTCTTATTGCCTTTACAAGCAACTAAAATTAACGCTTGATCTAAAATTTTCGAGATACGTTTTGTGATGGGAAGACTATTTTTTTAAATTCGGAAATACATTGTTTATTACATAAATTTTCATGTACTTTCAAAATGTTGTTAAAGATTTTGGATATCTTCTCGAGATAATTTGTAATTTAAAATGTACTGTACAATAACTATACCGGGGTAATAACGCCAGTCCTTGGCATTAATACCCCGGTTGATTCCCAACAGTGGCCGAGCTACATCCTAAATACTGATTCAAGTAAACACAGTTAAAACTATGCAATGTTTCTAAAAATTCTATTTAAACGGTCCTTTTTAAGTAAAAAGAAGCTCACGGTCTGATATTCTTTTGTCTCCTCCCCCCTACACCTTTAGTTTTCTTACACTTTCACAAAAAATTGAACATTTTCAATAGCTTAGAATACAATTTGTCAATTTCTAAGTTTGTAGAGTTTGTATTTTTAGAATTGGGCAATCTACATGCCATTATTGCAAACTGGAGTCATCGAGAAACATTTTACACAATCGAAAGTTATCGAGATGTTCATACAATCGAGAAAATCGAGAAAAACTTCTCGTTATCGCCCATCACTAGTTTGTAGAGTTTTTATTTTTAGAATTGGGCAATCTACATGCAATTATTCCATCTTATTTCATAGTTTTGTTTGTATGACGTTATTACCTATATACAGTTGGCAAAAAAAGTATTTGTACACTCTAAAATTTTTAATTTTTAACTAAATAAAAACAGATATTTTGTCAAAAATAGTTTTAATACAGTCTGTTTAGCGTGCGTTTTAAATTACACAACAGAAAATTTTGATAAAGATGTAAAATAATTTTCTAATAGGAAAAGTTTAAAAATTTCTTGCAAAAAAAGTATTTGTACATTTCTCCATCCTGATATGTACTGTGTTTTATAGTGTTTATGGTTCAAAGGACTACTTTTACAGAAGCTGTTAATAATTTTTGAGTTCATATTATATTTGTCTGACATTTAATCTAATTTGCTCTTGAAATAATTGAGTATAGAACCTAATACTAGAGAGGCACCTCTAGATATATGAAATCCTATGATTGAGCATAATAAAAATTTAAATTCGCAACAAGAATTTGTAAAAGCTATTAAATTACCATTTACAACTATTGGATGTATAGTGAGAAACTATGAATAAATTAAAAGCATCGAAATTCAATGAAAACCAGGACTTCTTAGCAAACTAACAATGAGGGAAAAAAGGAGTGTTGTTAAAAAAGCTTTAAAAATCCTATGCGTTCGGTTCAAAAATTTGCTGGAGACCTTGCGACATCTTCTCGCATCAGAGTAATACCTCAAACAATAAAAAATATTCTTCTCAATGCAGATTTAAAAGGATGAACCTCAAGGAAAAATCCATTCATCAGCGAAACAAATAGACGAAAAAGCATAGTATTCGCTTTCGCATACAGAAGTAAATCATTGGATTTTTGGAAAACAGTAATTTTTTCTGATGAGGGAAAATTCGGAATTTTCTTACCATCAAGCATTCGAAAAAATTGCCGTAAAAATAAAACTGTTCTAGATCCAAAACGTATACTTCAAACTATGAAGCATTTTGGGGGGAATATTATACTTTTGGGGTGCATAGCTTCTAATGGAGCAGGACATTTAAAATTTATTGACAATAGAAGGACAGGTTTAACATACATTTATGTGTCGCGCCATAATTTATTAAACTGTGCCAAGAAATTATGCATAGAGGAAGCTTTTCACTTTCTGTAGGATAACGACCAAAGCATACTGCTGTGATCACCAGCACATGCTTACGACAATACTCCAAGACGACTGGTAACTCTTCTAAAATCTCTAGACTTGAATCCAATAGAAAATTTGCAGATGCTATTGGATGCAAAAATCCGAAAAAAAAAATATGTATTTGTAAAAAACAGTTTTAAAGAAGCTCTTATTGTGTCATGGAATAACATTAACCCGACCGATAGAAAAAAGTTGGTGGAATCAATGTCACACCATCTAGAAGTAGTCATAAACGCTAAATGAATTCGCACAAAATATTAATTTGTATCATTTTACTAAATTTTCATTAATTATATTACATTAATATGGTGTACAAATACTTTTTTTGCATTATATTTTTGTATATTTGTTTATTATAATGTAAAAAATCGATTTGTTTAATTTTGTTTTTGCTTCTATAATATTATAAGGCATTAAATTAATGTATTACAGTATTTTTTGCTTAAATCTTTTGTTTAATTTCATTATAATTTAAAAAAATGAAGTGTACAAATACTTTTTTTGCCAACTGTAGGTGGGTAATAACGCCAAATAGCATTGGCCAAGAAATCACGCCATTACATTTTATGAATACATATCTGTTAAATTATTTTTTTTATTTAGGTAGTCAATGAGTTGTTGCATCAAATCATATATTTGTTTGAAAAATACAATCTAAAACTGAGCTGTGAAAATTGGTAGAACCTTAACGTGGCGTTATTACCCCAGGATACCTTATTTTGTTTATCATAGCTGTAGCAAAAAATTTAAAAAATAAACTTCTATATTCCACGTAAAAATATTTTTGGTTATACCACAATTAATCTTCAAATTATAAATAATGTGCCGTCCTTTAAATTTTAAAGAACATACTGGAAATTAAATTCATTTTCAATATCAAGCGATGCAGAAAATAAGGAATTACTCTTTTCTGCTTTTTAAATGCAATTAATTAATTTGAAATAGCGGATGCTTCTTTGATATAATTAAGTTTAAAATAATTGCATATTTCTAACGAAATTGTATTATTTGGCAACCGCATAAAAATATGACAGACAAAATATTATTAGACAGTAGCTTTTTAAATGTTTATGAAATTATTTTTATCTTTTCAAGCATAAACGTTTGTGTTACGAACTATGAGGGAAATAGATGTCGTGAAACAAAATATAAATACATGTCACATTGCAGTATTGTGATATAAAAAAATTATGCTTTCTGATACCGAAACAGTGTTTTTAATAAATTACATAAAATATACTTTTTTGGTAGTTTAAACATGCAATAATAAAATTAAATAAAAAAATTAGATAAATGTCAATTTGTATCTTTAAGGTAGCTATTTAATGTTTCTTTAAAAAATAAATAAAATAAAATAAAACAGAATGGGTAAATATAATGTCATACATTCAAAATTTGTGCTATGAAATGCTACGAATTCAAAATGCAACAATAACATCTTAAGCGACATAATAAATTTCAATCAATAAAAGGCATCACTGAATTCCACATGGTCTTTTTAATAAATTGTTCCCCAGATAAGACATATATCATCATTTTCTTGTGAGGCAGGAAAATTTGATAAGCTTTTGATGTATTAGCAGTCGAAAGCTTTAGCTTTTCCAAACACCATTATAACAACGTGAAATATTCGCATGATTTATTTTAAAATAGTAATCAAACTTTTAAGTGATTTATTGAATTTTATTAATCATAACAGTTAAACTCTATAACATACAACTTAAATGGAGATAATCTGAAAAATTGTTATTATGGAGTTTAGAATCTGGAATTTATATATTAATGTAGAAATAATTAATAAAAAAATATTTACTCAAGCACATTCTGTGTAAAATGTACCCGTAATTTATGATTTAAAAAACGCTAATAAAGGATATAACTTTTTCAGTTAGCCGGTACTACTATGCGAATTTTAAGGTCCATTTGGATTTAGTGTGTTTACAACAGCTGCTTTTTAGTCTTTACGTCTGAGTACTCTGCGATAATTTGCAATGATATAGTTAATAGGACAAAGGTTTCGCTTAAATTTTAAGCTGAAATTAAATTTAATGTGCCGAATTTATTTAAAAACATCCGAAATTTCGTGTGCATTTTGTACCACGATAATGCACCATAGCACAAAGTCATAGCTGTGCAGGCCACACCAATGACTGAGAGGTTCAGCCTCCGAAACTGGCTGACAGCCAGTTTCATTCATTGACTGGCCAACAGAGTTCGAACCCAATCGCGTCCGTCGGCCTAATCGTTCGGAGTTTCCTGTGGTTTTCTTGGAACCTTGGATTTCCTTGCGGAAATACGCGTAGGTTCCTTTAGAAAGACAACCCACGGAGAGCATCGCCCCTTTTGAGCCTATATCCCAACTGTAGATAATTGGCCGTCACAAACATCAAACAAATCACAGTTGTGCAGGAGATTCAGCCAAAAAATGCAACGAGTATTACAAACCAAACCTTGCACTCGCTTGCAGTGGTCCCGTGTGACTTTTTATTATACCAAAACTAGAATTAACATTTCAGGAAGGTCTTTTGGGTCACATTAGGCCATACAAGAAAATTATCAGAGGAAGCTGGGGAACATAATCAATGAAATTACTAATAACGTATGTTGGAACTGGTCAGGTATGATACTATAGTTGTACTGAACACTATAGGCAATAATAATAAAAAAAAAAGGAATTTTGTATTTTTTTTTTTTTTTACATTTTTGGGTATTTTTTACATTGAATATACAGTCATGGAAAAAAAATTAAATAACCCCTACTAATTCTGAAAAAAAAATATCACAGAAGAAAGTTACTGGTAGTCAACTTTTTAATGATGTATTTAAAATTTGATTAGGGAGCCATCTATATATTAAAACAAACCCTAACTTTGCTTTTGAATAGCAGTACCCAATTGTAACAGCTTAAATGAACTCTACACTCTCAAATTAACCTAAAAACAAATTTTCATGCAATTCAATTTATCATTCAAAAGACTTGAAGTTTGGTGTCTAAGCATTGTTTGAACCAAAGATTTGAATTATTTAATTAAAATTGAGTAGTGTCATTTAATGAGCAGAAAATTGAATGAGCCTTGATTGAGCAGTGAATTTTGGGTTAATTTTAATATGTAGCAAATTTATGTACATCAATTAAAAGTAGACTTTATTTCCAATTGTTCGGTATCAGTAATGTTCTTTTACTACAAATTGTTCAGGCGTTATAAGGAGATGCTTACTTTTTTTTCACGACTGAACTTATTAAACGAAAAAAGATATGTTTTTCTTTATCAACCTATAATGTGTGCTTTTAAAACATTATTTGGTTTTTGGATGCGCAAAACTAGTTTTGGACAGGACATGTAGGTTTTACTGTCAAAACTGTACTAAAGTATCCAAAACCTCAAATAATCAACATTCTAGATGTAACTGTTACAGGCCAAACCCGATTTTAGGCCGAAATAGTCTATCCTAACGCCCATCGGATAAACTAATTTTTCTTATTTCAAACCAGTCTATCCTAACGCCCATCGAATAAACTAGTTTTTGCTAGACCAAACCGGTTTATCCTAACGCCCATCGGATAAACTAGTTATTCCTAGGCTAAACTAGTCTATCCTAATGCCCATAGGAGAAAATAGTTTTTCCTAGACCAAACTAGCTTGGCCTAACTCTTATAGGATAGACTAGTTTAGCCTGCTGTTTATTGGTCTGAACTAGTTTATCCTAGGCCGATTTAGTTTATCCTAGGCCAATTCAATTTGGGTGATTTTATTGAATTCAATGACTGCCTCAGCGCCAACATTCTAGTTTTTCCTACGCTTATCTAGTTTATCACAGGCCAATGTAATTTTACGTGTTTTTAGATCACAGACGTCAAAGTCTGAGAAATAATGGGCTCACAAGTTCTTTGTGTATGTACGCATGTATGTACGTATGCACGTAACGCGAAATTCTTGATAGAAATATCCGATTTGCTTCAAATTTTGGATGTAGGTTCATTTTAATAAGGTTCTTTTCTGATTAGTTTTGGGAATTCATTGGATAAGAAAAAAGGGAGGGCAAGCGGTAGGCTAATCCCCCACCTTTAATTTAGAGAAATGGATTTTTTTGCAGAATTGTCAGTTTTCATTTAAAATTTTAGATATAGGATCATGACAAGGCGCCTCGTGATTAGTTGTGGATCTTTATTATTTAAGTGTAAAAGAAAGGGCAATTTAGGTAACTCCCCATAATTTAGATAAATGGTTTTTGACGCAGAATTTACGGATTTGCTTCAAATTTTGGATATAAGTTCTTCCTCATAAGGTGAATAATCTCTGAATAGTTTTGGGGGTTTAATGGTTAAGTATGAAGGGGAAAATGAAGGTTTTACACTCTTACCTATAGGAAAAACTAGTTTATCCTATAGGTATTTAGATAAACAAGTTCGGCGTAGGAAAAAACTAGTTTATCTAATTGGCGTTAGGATAAAATAGTTTGGCCCAGGCTAATCTAATTTGGCTGAAAATCGGGTTTGGCTGGTAAAAAACATATTTTTCACTAGAATAAGTATAAATGTGTGTCAAGAGTCATTCCTTATAACATCAATACAGAAATTTAACATGTGCACCGTAGAGACATGATGCATTGGATATAGTGCTTGCTTATTTTATTTTTTTTTCTGCAGGCTCGTGCCGTGCTGAGGTCAGACTTGCATTTATAATAATATTAATTATTATTATTATTATTAATATTTTTTTTTGGATATTCCAGCCAGATAAGAGCTGAACATAAATTGGAATCGAACAGAGTTTTATATTTTTGAGAAATTAATTACCTGTCAACATATGAGCTACTCTTGTCACAGCGTCAAGTTTTTCTTTTCCGTGAAGTCGTACAGGAAATTCGATTCAAAACGTAGCTTTAATAGTATTTTCTCAAAAAAATTCCTTTTATGAAAAAACGGTTAACGCCATTCGATTACATGTTTTCTGAGTGAGAATGCCTGTTAATCGTATGCATTTTCGAAAAAAAATTAATTCATAAATGTGTTAGGATGTGGCTCTTTTGGATATGAGAAAAGCCTTAAGGAATGACAGAGATATATATTCACAAATCTACTTTTTGCTAAACAGATTCAAAAGTTATGATGTTTATAATTCTCCCTTTTTTTTCTTTTATTATAAACTGCATTAATTATTTAATAAATCCCTATTTGAATATTGAGAAAGTCTAAGAATCTAAATAATCAATAATACATTGTGTATTTTCCATCCTGTGCACATCGTTATTTAAAAATACATTGTAAATTTATCAATAAATATGTATGAAGTACTTTATTAAAGGAATCTAAATTGTATATGAAGTAAAATCTGATTTTTTTTTTTTTTTTTTTTTTTTTTTTTTTTTTTTGCAGAAATTGAGTAGGGCCAGATCGAGCCGGACTGAGTCTCTTTTCACTGATTATTGTACAGGCAGGGCTCGGGGTGAACTTTTAATTTTTACACCGGATCAAGACAAAATAACTTTCCTTCGGAAAAAAAGGGATCCGGGCCTAGAAATTCCGGCCCGTATAAACTTTTAAGAGGATTCTACTACCCTTCGAATAAAATACATTATACAAGGGTGATGGCAAAACCACTTTGCCCAAGGTTAGGAATGGAGCAGTAGTCGGGATCAATATTAAAAAGAATATTGCCCAGTTAAACTGGTGGCTTTGCATTCGCAGGCTGTTTACAGTAATTGTGTATTACAGCCTTATTTTTTAAAAGAATAACACCCTCGAAAAATTAAGTAAGGTCGATTACCTTTTCCGATGCTTAAACATTGAACATCCGCAATAAACATCCAATAAACCAATAAACATCCACAACTAATCACGGAGGCGCCTTGACAGAATGATCCTATATCTATAATTTTAAATGAAAACTGATAATTCTGCATGAAAAATCCATTTCTCGAAATTAACGGTGGGGGATTAGCTTCCCGCTCACCCCCCCCTCTTATTCTTATCCAATGAATTCCCAAAACTAATCAGTAAAGTACCTTATCATGATGAACCTGCATCCAAAATTTGAAGCAAATCGGATATTTCTATCAAGGATTATCGCGTTACGTGCATACGTATGTACATACGTACATGCGTACATACATACAGAACCTGCGAGCCCACTATTTCTCAGACTTTGACGCCTGTGCGCTAAAAACACGTAAAATTACATTTCCCCAGGATAAACTAGATAAACCTAGGACAAACTAGAATGTTGGCGCTGAGGCGGTCATGGAATTCAATAAAATCACGCGAAATTCAATTGTCCTAGGATAAACTAGTTCAGCCAAAAAAAAGCAGGCTAAACTAGTCTATCCTATAAGAGTTAAGCTAAACTAGTTTGGCCTATGATAAACTAGTTTGTCCTATGCGCCTTAAAATAGACTAGTTTGGCCTAGGAAAAATTAGTTTATCCGATGGGTGTTAGGATAAAACGGTTTGGCTTAGGAAAAAGTATTTTATCCGTTCCGGTTTGGCCTAGGAAAACCTGGTTTATCTGATGGGCTTTAGGATAAACTTGTTTGGCCTAGGCCAATCTAGTTTGGTCTAAAATCGGGTTTGGCCTGTAACATAACCACGGCATAATAATAGTCAATATCTAAATATCTCATAATCAAACAACATCAGTTATTTTTAATTTTATTTTTTCTTAATATACACATATACATAGTTTCCAGCGGTACGCTAGTTCAATCAGTATGCTGAACCTGAACTTCATTTATCAATTATTTTCATTAACAATTCTTGGGACTTTCAGTAAACGAATCAGAATGTATTCTTCTGAAAAGTGTTAGTACATCTATTAACTGCTGTTATTTAAATGAATAACATTAAAATTATTATACTAATTAAATTTAATATATTTTTAATGGTAATACTTTGTTACATAGGGCAATTAGGTTTTTATTACTAAATTTTTAGGTAATATAACATAGGGTAATTAGGTTATTAATATTAAATTGGTATTTTTGTATTGTAATCTTTTGCCAATTTTTAAAAATTTTTAAAGAGTATTTGCAGTCTGATAAATACAAATTTATTACAAAATATAGTTTTGGATAGTTTTAGACAGAAGGGTTTTGGACAGCACGATTGGAAAGGCGATTTAAACCCTGGATTTTACCGTGGTTTTTATCGTTGTATCCAAAACTTTGCCAACCCTGATTATTCTAATTAATTTTTTTCTGTATGTCTACATTGTATAAAAAAGTTACCCACATGCACTGAATTATTCCAATGTTTGCATTTTATGTGTATTTTGAATTTTATGAATCCGTACTTTATTAGACAAATTTTATGAATTTAATTTGATTTCTTTTTAATGATTTTTCGTGAATGGATGTTTAGGCGTAACGTTGAGACTTTGTTAAATGAAAGTTTCTTTGTATTTAAGAAAGATAACTATCTAAGAAATTAATTGTACTCTACAAATTTGGGAAACACTTTTACAACACAATCTGAACATAATGATTAATACTTCTAGTTAAAATCATCCTGTGATTGTTTTGTGACTGTGTTTCGAATGTGTTGTGTTATGAAAAAAAATTGTGTAAGTGTTGTTAAAAATTATGTATATATTTTTTAGAAATGCAGTTATTCATTTTACTTACCCATCATGCGTAGTATAGAGTAAATCTTGCAATCGTTTTGAAAATCGAAAAAAAAAAAATTTGACGGATTTACACGTTTTAGATAGTGGAGATTCCGAAAAACATATTTTTAGAAAAAATTTTTTGCCGTCCGACAGTCTGTCTGTCTGTCAGTCTGTCTGTCTGTCTGTCAACGCTCTATCTCCCGAAAAAATTGAGATAGAGACTTCAAATTTTGTATGTAGTTAGTATGTAAGAATGGGACGAAGCCTATTTAATATCAGCAACCTCGATTATTATTATCGAACTATTTTTTTCGGACTCTCAAAAAATTCGTTCTGATGAAAGGTACATAAAAATTTTCGAATTTTTATGTTCTAAGGCATGGAAGTAAAAGTCAATAAAATAACACACATTTTGCATATAGAACGAAGTCAATCGGATTATTAGTTGCCGAGATATTTGTAATCCTGTTTTCCACATTCTTCGATTTTTCATGACCCTGTATTTCATTCAAATTTCAATTCAGAGGTATATTTTAATTGGAAATAAGACGCTTAATCCGACGCAGTTAATTGTTAGTTAATAGAATTATTATTTTTGGTGTTATAAGGATGTTTCTTTTAGGCAGTTCGGTACTACTTAAGTAGTTTGGCGTTTTATATAATTTGTCGAAATTGATAATTAGCAGTTCTTTAATATAGCATTCTTTGTTTATTAACAATATTTAAATTTTGTTTATGAATTGCAATGCATTGTATAAATAGTTTTCACAAATAGTTTTATTTTCATATACATGATGGGTAAGTATTACGGTGGCTCCCAACGACTAGTTTTTTTTTGGCAAAATTATTCAACTCATTCAGTAATCTCCTGTATTTTTTTTCTATAAAGGAAATTGTCCTCCATTTTCTTTTTTAAAATTGTGTAATTTTAAAGGCACCGTGTAGAAAGTTTTTTCAAAGTGATTTACATGTGTTGTTTTACAGTACTCTATCTTGTGTGGCGTTTACAATGTCCTGTTAATTTGGTGATAAAGTGATGTGCACACTGCTATAATAACATCAACACTATTTACAACACTATTTCAACACAACAATACTATTTATAGAACTCGTTTTAATAGCAATATTTTTGAAACATATTAAGAACACATTTCTTGATAGTAAAACTTTTGCAAAATATTAAATGCATATTTCTAGGTAGCACTGAAAAAAAAAAAAAAAAAAAAAAAAAAAAAAAAAAAAAAAAAAATCCGTTAAATTTGCCGCAAAAACTGCTGGCAGCAATGTTGTCTGCAGTTTTTGCCGTAAAAATTGCAGTAAAATTAGATGCAATAAAAAAAAATTGCATCTAATTTTATAGCATTTTTTGTCTAAATGTATCGGATTTTTTTTTCTTTTTTTTTCAGTGAGCAACACTTTTGCAATATATTAAAAACACAATCACATAGCACAAAAAACTTTTTGTATATGGAATTTTTTACATAATATATTAATGAGTTGTAAATTTGGTGACAAAAAGTATTCTGAAGTTCTGTTTATTTTTGTGTGTTGAGAATTTGCAGTATAAATAAATATGAGTGCAATGTGTAAGAAAATTCTTTTAGGTAGCTTTCATTACAAAAAGTAAAAAGCTACCTATTGCAGCCGTCCGGAGGAAAACACTTCCAGAAAATTTTGGTATATTTTCACCGATCATGACCCCCAGACCCCAAAACCACCCTCCGTTCAATTGTTGACATATATATATAATCATATATATATATATATATATATATATCTGATTTTTGTCATGCGATAACTATCGTATTTATGAACCGATTTGAATGAAACTTGGTATGTACCTATTACATACAAATGTCTCGACCGAGTTCGTTGGACAGCATCATCCGCCATCTTGTTTCGAAATGGCGGCCATTTAATTTTTTTTTAATTTAAAATTTAAAATAAAATACAAAGAAATTAAAAGTTGAAAAATATATATTTTTTTTATGTGTTAGAACTTAAAACAACAATTCCATAACACTTTTTATTTTATTTATATCTTAAAAAATGATTAAGTTATAGCACTTTGAATTTTTCTTATGGCTGACATTTTGAAACAATCTAATTTTTGTCATGCTGTAACTAATGTATTTATGAACCGAGTTGAATGAAACTTGGTATGTACATAGTTACAAATGTCTCGACCGAGTTCGTTAGCCAGCGTCATCCGCCATCTTGTTTCAAAATGGCGGCCATTCAAAAATTTAAAAAAATTTAAAATTTAAAATTAAATGCAAAGAAATTAAAAGTTGAAAAATATTTTTCTTTTATGTGTTAGAACTTAAAACAACGAATCCAGAACGCTGTTTATTTTGTCTATATCTTAAAAAATGATTTAGTTATAGCACTTCTTATTGCTTATTGCTATTTTTCTTATTGTTGACATTTTTAAACGATCTGATTTTTGTCACGTGATAACACGCGTATTTATGAATCGATATGAATGAAACTTGGTGTGTACATAGTATATACACATGTCTCGTCCGTGTTCGTAAGCCAGCATCATCCGCCATCTTGTTTCAAAATGGCGGCCATTTAAATTTTTTAAAAAATTTTAAAATTTAAAATTAGGTACAAAAATGTGAGAAATTGAAAAAGATATTTCTTTTGTGTATTTGACCTTGATACAAAGATTCCAGGGTATTTTTTGTTTCATCTATATCTTAAAAAATGGCTGAGTTATACCACGTTCAATTTCCAGTGTGGTTGACATTTTGAAACGCGATAATACGCATATTTATATATTGATTTGGATATAACTCCGTGAGTACATAGTACATATCAATGTCTCGACAGAGTTCACTAGCCAACTTCATCCGCCATCTTGTTTCAAAATGGCGGCTATTAAAATTTGTCAAAAATCTTTTAAATGTATAATGATGTACAAATAAAAAATTAGAAATTGAAAAAAGATTCTTTCGACTGTATTTATATTAATAATGAATTCCGGAGTATTTTTTGCTTTGTCTTTATCTTAAAAATCGCCTGAGATATAGCAGTTTGAATTTCTAATGTGGGTGACATTTTTTAAAAAATCAATTTGCCCGCGACAGCAGTCGCATATATGTTGCTTTAAAATGGCATACACTTCATGATATCGTGGAATTTGGCGGCTCTCCGAATCGCTGAAAATAAAACCAGGTTGAATAAAATATGACTAATTTCTAAAAATTCCTACTGATAATTAGTATTGACAAAAACTAGCATTCAATCTTATAAAATCGAGTTTCTCTAATTTGAGCTTCGTTTCTTTGAATAATTTAACTTAATTTAAAATAAATAATATATAAATGAGTATATGAAAGCTACCTCTTCCTCCCGGCATTGCCGGAAGGACTTTTTATTAATCTTGCGGGTTTGTTTCATTACAACAAAAGGCCCGAAATGTACTTTGATGACTTGAAATTTCATCTCAAATTGTGTCTTTCTAGCTTATCTATGATGCATTTTTTTTGTCTATCAAACTAAATGCTTTCAGCAAAATAACCACAAAAAATGTTCTAAAATGTGTTTATTTTTGTGTGATGAAAATTTGCAATGAAAATAAATATGAGTGGAAGGACTAAAAAAATTCTTTCTATTAATCTTGCTGGTTAGTTTCATTACAACAAAAGTCCCGAAAATACTTTGATGTCTTGAAATTTCATTTCAAATTGTAACATTCTAACTTATTTATAATGCATTTTTCTATTTCAAATTAAATACTTCCAGAAAAAGAAACACAAAAAATGTTTAAAAGTGTTCTAAAATGTGTTTATTTTTGTGTTCTGAGAATTTGCACTGTAAATAAATATGAGTGTAATGACTGAAAAATTCTTTCTATTAATATTTCTGGTTACTTTCATTACAACAAAAGGCCCGAAAATACTTTGATGTCTTAAAATTTCATCTTAAATTTTGTCTTTCTAGTTTATCTATAATGCATTTTTTTCTCTCAAAGTAAATATTTCCAGCAAAAGAACCGCGTTCGTACGGTGGAAGAAATTCATTACGACTTTTCAAGGGAGCCGAATGTCTAAAAATTTACAGAGATCGCTATCAACATTACTAATTAGTAGAAATATGAGTTTTTGGAAGATAAAATCTCCAGAAAGTTCGCTCAAAGGGAGATTAGATTGTGCGATAAAAGTGTGTTCTTTGTAACGACCATTTTTTAGGATGAAAGTTGACACATAAAGTAAATTAATAACGAATCTGATAAAAACAAGGTTTTAAAAATCCTTCGCTAATAGCAAAGCGCTGTTGATAGAATACTAATATATTTTGGCAAATTAAGCTGTCAGTTTAGTACAATAATGAATGAATAGTGTAGAGTTTACATTTTAATCTTTCGTCGTTAGTATTGTTTTTCATATATGTAAATCAGTTGTAATGTATGAGATAATTTTTTATTTCTTTTTTGTACTTTTTTATTTCTTTACAACTTTACATAAAAACTTTAAATATGAATGGTTTTTAAGTTTTAAAGACCAGTTCATTCTGTAATGGAAAATTTAATAAATTTTTATGCGCCTTTTTAATAAATAGATTTTATTTTTAGTTACAGTAAATCTTGTGAAAATAGAACAGTTGGGAACTAGAAAATAAAAACAAGTTTTTAAAAATTCTTCGCTAATAGCAAAACGCTTTTGATAGTATACTGATACATTTTGGCAAATTAAGCTGACACTAAGAAACAAATAAACAAACAAAAAAAAAAAAAAATACACGCCACAATATATTATACAATTCGTACCGAATTGCGTTACTGACAGTGAAGCTAAATTTTATAAAGTTTTAAGTAATTATTAAGAAAATATGATCTAGTAATAAATAAAATTTAAAAAAATTTTATATAAATTTTTAGTGACTAATTAAAACAATATGTATGTATTTAGCTTTGTATCAGTTTTTTATCTAGCGGCTATAAATAAGAGTCTTATCTTAATATTTTATAAAATATAACTTTATAAAATATCTTATATATTAGTTTTATACCTAGCGGCAATAAATAAGAATATAGTCTATTGTTTCGATAACTATGACCCACTCTATATATGAAAAAGGATAGTCATAATTTTAATTTTATCAATTGGCTTCATGGTTATCTTTATATTAAATAATCAATGTTTAATTTTGTATTTTACAAAGATGCCACTAGCAACGAAAACACTCTTGACAATTTCATTTTCCAACTTAGACATATATTTATTGTTTTGCAAATATTTCTTTTACACGGGGAATTCAACAGATGGCGCGTTTCATAATCTTTGATAATTTGAACCAAGTTTTTATTTTGTTTTCCTATTCATCCCGATAAGGCATCGTTATATTTTATTTTGATAAACCAATTTTCTTTTCATACATTTGAAATTTGGAAAAGTTTGACTTCAAACAAAGATATCTTAAAAGCAAAAGCCTAGAGCGAAAATTCTTAAATACATATATTTATATAAAATAACGTCATTTATTTCTTTGTTCATTTTTTTAGTAACGAAGTTTCGTGTGATATATTGTTATACTTTGTAATAAAAGCAACATATTTTATTTTAATTTTATGTTTAACATAAGGAATGCAAGGTAATGTTCATACTTTATATTAAGAACATAATATTTTTAAGGGTATTGTTTTTGACATTGAAATCTACATTTTGACATTGCATTCTAATTTTACATTGTTGTTCTTTTAGAGATTTATGTTTGAAAAAATAATATGCCATCTTGCAACACTATTTACGAGAATAAAGGATTTATATCTTCTTTTTAATGAAATATTTATATAAAACAAGATTTTATCATTGCTTTAAAACTAAAATACGATGAGTAATATTATTCTTTTATTCATTACAACTGATTATATATTTTTGCCCTGCATAATTCAATTTTTTCTTTTCGAGAAGTAGATACCGATTGCTGGTCAGAGAACCAACCGTAATCCGCGAAAAAGTGTCTGTGATCCGCAAGAAGCATTCGGTTATTATTTGAAGTTTACAACAAACATGACATCTTAAATAGTCTTATATTTATAAATTTTTATACATTTAGTTTATGAATTTTTATATTTATTAATCATTTGGAAAATTATTATTTTATTTGGTCTAGAGATATTTGAAACGCATATGAATCCTTGTGATGTCCGATTTTTATTCGTTTTCTGATTGGTCCATATTTAATGTCCAGAAATGAAATACTTCTGTTTCCACATTGATAAAAAATATAAAAAACTCAAAAACTCAAAAACTCAAAAAAAAAAAAAAAAAAAAAAAAAAAAAAAAAAAAAAAGGATACATTTTACAAACAAATTGCATTTAAAGTATTTTTTTCCTCTATACGTCAGTATAAAATTTAAAAATGTGCGGTATTTAAAAATTTAATAATTTGAAGTACTGAAAATTGTAAAACTGAAATTTCATTTAACATTTATTTATGATTGCTCCAGAAATCCATCGCGTACGTAATATATGACACTGTTATTACGTAAGCCACATTTTGATTATCATAAAAATTATGTTTATTATTCTTATTTTTTTAATATAGACTTTATTTATTAGTTTTTAAATTTTTACTCTTTTAAAATATCATTTTCCAAATAGTCGTAGAAATTTTTAAATTATATTAAAAAAAAAAATTATTTTGTTAGTATGAGAAAAGGTAATTATAATTTTATTTTTATCAATAGGCTTCATGTTTATTACTTTCTTCTATCTTTACAAGAAGAAAGTATTGGATTCATGAAAATTTTCGACTTCCGGTTTTCGACAGGTTTTCCGGTTTTCCGGTTTTATACGTTTTAGAAGGTCCTGAACACGTTTTGACTATTTTTCGAAAATGTCTGTGAGTCTATGAGTCTGTCTGTGAGTCTGTCTGTATGTGACAAAAAATTTGTGGGCGCTCTATCTCAAGTACTAATGCTCGAAATTTAATAAAATTTTATATTCAGTTAGACCCTATATGAATTAGTGCCTATTGGTTTTTGGTGAAAATTGGCCTGCAGGTGGCGCTGCTATACTACGTTTTTCATGATTTTCAAGATTGCTATATCTCAAGAACTAATGCACACAATTTCACCAAACTTCAGATTCTGTGACCCCTTGATATACATAGACGCTGATTAAGTTTTGGTGTAAATTGGCCAGCAGGTGGCACTGCTATGCCACGTTTTTCATGATTTTCATGATAGCTATATCTCAAGAACTAATGCACAGAATTTCACCAAACTTCAGATATCGCGATACCTTGAGATACATAGCCACTGATAAGGTTTTGGTGTGAACTTCCCTATAGGTGGCGCTGCTATGCTACATTTTGCACGATTTTTGCGATAGTTATATCTCAAGAACTAATGCAGAGAACTTCATCAAATTTTAGTTTCTTTTACACTAGAATATATAACATAATTATACGCTGATTACATTTTAGTATTAATTCTATAACAGGTGGTGCAGCTATGCTGCATTTTGCACGATTATTCCGATAGCTATATCTCAACAACCAACGCACAGAATTTCATCAAACTTCAGATTTTGTTACAAAATGACGTATAACATAATTACACGATGATTATGTTTTGTTATAAATCCTTCAACTGATGGTGCTGCTGTGCTATATTTTACACGTTTTTTTTTTAAGTAGCTATATCTCAAAAACTAATGCACAGAATTTTATCAAACTTCAGATTCTTTTACACCATAACATAACTAGACGCTTTTTTACGTTTTGGCATAAATTGTCCAAGATATGGTGTTGCTGTGCTACGTTTTGCAAATTATCTCAAGAACTAATGGACGAAATTCGATCAAATTTCAGATTCTGTTAGGTCATGACATCAATAGATGCTTATTAGGTTTTAGTATAAATTACCGAACATGAGGCACTACTAAGTTCATTTTCTCGTAATATTAATTAAATTTTGAGTTTTAGGCTTTTCGGATAATAGAATCTCATTAGGCTAGATCAAATGTTCGAGGAAATTCAATAGTGGGGTCACCACGTTTTTTTTTTTTTTTTTTTTTTTTTTTTTTTCCTTTTAAATATTAAAATGTACTTATGAGATAGAAGAAAGTTTCGGGATTGACACATCCAACTAGTTTTTATATGAAGTTACGTATATTTTATTTTTTACTTCAGAATAACTACAATAATTATTTTTAATAAGTCAGTGACAACGAAAACATTCTCGATTGTTAGAAAAATGTATTTTTCATCTTAGACATGTTTATTTTTTGAAAATATTTCTTTTTTTTTTCGGAGAATTCGACAGATGAAACGCTTCATACATTGTTAAAAAAATTCTGAAATTCACGAATATTTTTTGCTGAATTTCACAGAAAAAGTCTCTTTTCAGAACAAAAGGGCATTTTCCGTTAAAATTCAGAAAATTGCATCATATTTTCTGAAAATAACGAAACTGATGGAAATAGAAACAAAAAATGGAGACACTCCATTGTATGGGGAGCGGGGGATCACCCACCCGGGCACCCACCAAAAACTTGGCATAGGTGTTTAATCCCCGAGGAAATATTCCACTATCAACCAGCCAAATTACAAACAACGGGCCATTACATAACATAAATAACATATACAGAAATAATAAACCATGGCACTAAAATACACAAAATGATAAAAATGAAAAACACTTGATGACAATTTGTTTGTTGACAAACTGACTGACGGAACAAAGAAAAAATAATTAACAAACTTAACAAGACACATACAAAATAAAGTGAGATGTAAGAATAAATCATACATGTTCCAAAACAAAACAAAAACTAAAAATATAATAAAACTAATATAAACACCAAGCCTTAAAAAAGAAAAAAAAATTAAGTAAAAGTCAGAAAAGTTCAATACATTTTTAGCTGAGGGTCAAATTTATATACTATGTCACACAACAGGAGCATGTCCAAAGATTTAAACTTCACAGTCCTGTAAATAAAACCAAGTTACAACATCAGAATTTGTAACGAATGAATGTAAAGTGTGCATTCAGATCGTTATAAATAGCACAAAGTTTCTTATAATTAAAATGTGAAAATAGAACATTTCTCATATTCCACTCTATTGTTCTATTTCTAATTAGGTTAAACTTGTCTGCTGCATTGTATGGAGGGGGGGGGGGGGGTCCGTGGTCGAGTGGTCAAGGCACCACACCGCTAATCGCCTGCGAGCGCAGATTGTAGACTCGGATCACACTGACGCCATGAACTAATGAAAACATAAAAAATCCCTTTTAAATTACATTTTTTATTTTTATTTTTCTCTTATTTCTTATTAAAAAAATCTTTTAAATAATTAGCCAAAAAATAAATAAATAAATAGTGTACGACAAATTCAAAAAATTGTCTGTAACATTATTTTTGTAAAAAATGAATAAAAAGTATTTTTTATTCATTCATTCATTCATTAAAAAAAACAGTGATTTTTTTAAAACTATTTAAAAAATTAAAATTGATTTTAAAAATAATAAGTATTATGCATTACTCTAAAATAAAATAAAATAAACCGTTTACTAAAACCATCAATAAACTAGTCGGATGTGGTTACCCAAAACTTTCTTTCGTCTCAAGTATGTTGATACTTCAAAATTCGCTTTGACAACACCAAAACAAAATGGCAATCTATGGTCCTTTTGCGAATTCTAATGATATGGAATTTTGTGCTTTAGATCTTGAGATATGACTATCGCTAAAATCACATTAATCATGCAAAATGCAGCATATTTGGGGCAATCTTTGGGTGATTTACACTGAAAACTAAACTGAAACAACTTATGTTTACATCTAACTTAATCTGAAGTTCGATGAAAATCCGTGCATTAATTCTTGAGATTACTGCGGAAATCCTGAAAAATGCAACATAGCAACTCCACTTGATGGTCGATTTACAGAAAATGTCAACAACACCTATATTCATATTAAGGACTAACTGAATCTGAAGTTTTGGAAAATCCATGCATTAGTTCCTGTGATAGAGTTGCTGAAGAAATCGACAAAAATGCAGCATAACAGTACCATCTGTTGAGCGAATTACACCAAAATGGAGAAATTTCCACTTCATGTTGAGGACTGACTGAATCTGAAGTTTGATGAAAATCCGTGCATTTGTTCTTAAATTTGAGCAATTACAGAAATCCTTAAAAATGCTGCATAGCAATGCAATCTGTTGAGCGATTTATATCAAAAACCAACTTACACCAAGGCCGAATTGAATATAAATTTTTATCAAATTTTGTGCATTAGTTATTGATATCGAGCGTCCATAACATTTGTGTCACATACAGACATACAGACAGATAGAGTCACCGACTTACAGACAGATATTTTGTAAAAATATGTTATTTGGTATTTCTGACCCCTAAAATGTGTAAGTACGTTGAAAACTGGAAGTCAAAAATTTTAACAAATGTAATACTTTATTCTTCTAAGCATAGAAAAAAGTAAAAATTATCTATCTGACAATGCAAACTTTAAAAAAAAAAAGAAGAAGAAATGTCAGTTCGAAATTAAGAGAATTAATCTTCAATAATCTGATTCACCTTCTTCTGAAAGTTTATCCTATAATTCTGTACCGAAGAAACGTGGATTTATATGCAGTATACTAACACTACCTCTAAAAAAAAATTAACCAACAACAAGTATTCCATCCATATATACTCAGTAGAACTTAAAAAGAAAAATAAACTAGTAATCTTCAATAATCAGGTATAAATGATTATAGAATTTTCCCTTAAAATTCTATAACTAAGCAACGTAGTACAATATATTGTACATTAAAACTTTTCGAGAAAAACCATTTAATTAGCAAGCGCAAGTTCCATTGAATCACAAACAGAAGAATCATTCAAAGATGCTAATGTTTTAAATGGGTTTTAATTTTAAAAATATTAAAATCTAGTTGTACATTAATATTTTCTTATAAAGAAGATACGAATTATTATTATTTTTTTTTTCATAAAATATTCTGAAGTTTGACATTTTGATATTTGAAAGATATATTAGCACAAAAACAAGAAAATTACAGTGTAAAATCAAATATGAAAAATTAAATTTTTTTTTAATATTTTATTTTTTATATAAAGTGTAAACATTATGTTATACTCCTTATTTTGCCTCCGTTTTGTCTCTTTGACATTGTCTCCGGTTTTTTTTTTTTTTTTTTTTTTTTTTTTCTATTTCCATCCGTTTCGTTATTTTCAAGAAATATCGGGGAGTTTTCAGATCTTTAACGAAAAATGCCCTTTTGTTGTGGAAAGGGATTTTTTCTGTGAAATTCAGGAAAAATATATACGTGAATTTCAGACTTTTTTTTTATGTAGTTTTAGATTAACATTTTCTTATAAAGAAGATACGAATTATTTTTTATCATAAAATATTCTGTAGTTTGACATTTCGATATTTCATGCATATATTTGCACAAAAGCAAGAAAATTACGGTGTAAAATCAAATATCAAAAATTTATTCTTTTAAAAATATTTTATTTTAAATATAAAGTGTAAACATTATGTTACATTCCTTATTTTTAAACAAAAAAAAAATATGTTGATTTTTTCATAAAATAGGACAAAATAAGACAGGAAACTTCGTTACTTAAAAAATAAAAAAATATATATGAACGTTATTTCATAAAAAATGATGCATTCTACAGTTTTCGCTCAAGGCCTTTCTCTTTTAAGACGCCTGTGCTTGAAATATGACTTTTCAAAGTTTCAAACGTAGGAAAAGAAAATTGGATTATCCAAATAAAATGTAACGTTGCCTTATAGTCATGCCTGGGAAAACAAAAATCTTTTGATTGAACCTATCAAACAATATGAAACTTGACATGTGTCGAATTACTCCAGAGAAAAAAATAATGACAAAAACAATAAATATGTCTATGTCGGAAAATTAAATTTTCTAACATTCAAGAGTGTTTTCTTTGTCAATGACATCTTAAAAAGAATTCTTGTAGTTATTATTACGCATATTTAAATTCTAAATAAACTATGGGTAACTTCATAAAAAGATAACCATGAAGCCAATTGATAAAAATAAAATGGTGATTATCTTTTCTCATATACAGTCGGCTCTCGTTAATTCAAACTCGTCGGGACGACAAGAAATGTTCGAATTATCCAAAGTTCGAATTATGGAAAGTATGAAAAGAAGACATGCTTAAAATGATACTATTACAAAGAAATTAATGTTATAGTGTTTTTAAATTTATTTCATCTATTGTCATTATAATATGACGTTATCATTAGAATATAAGTTAATATTAAATTAAGTTATATAAATGCATAAACTAATAAAGGGAATTAGAGACAAAGAAAATCGAAAAAAAAAGTGAAATGTCACTGATGGACAGGCGGGACACTGAGGAAGTTTATATCAAATGCATGGGATTATATCTATACTCGATCGAAAAAATTCTCACAAAAATCAAAGATAGAACATTATTTAGAGGATCTGGAATCTGTGAGAAAGAAAGGAAAAATGAACAATCGGAATTCTCGTTAGTTCGAATTAAACGAAGTCAAGAGAAACTGAGTTCGAATAAATGAAAATTTAACGTTATTCTGCCATTTAAAATTTCGGGACTTTATGTTTAATTTGAATTAAGCGAAGATTCGATTTATCCGATTTCGAAATAACGAGAGTCGACTGTATATACAAATTAAGAAAAATTTAAGTATTCATAAGCTAAAAATAAATTTTTTAGCTGTCATAATTGTCTTATTATTTATAAAACACGTAAATTGCAAGTAATAATCAGATGTTACTTGTGCAGATATTTACGCGGACCACTGATGAATGTTTGGACCAGCTGTAGGCGACTAATTCTCAGAAAGAAAAATTTTATTTTTTCAGCACGAAAATTTAAAATTAGTTATAATGAGTAAAAAAGTGTAATTCACTGTATTTTTCTTTTAGAGCAATTTTAAAATCTAGTTTTACATAAATATTTTTTTATAACAAAGATAGGATTTTTTTTCTCATAAAACGTTTTGATTTCAAACATAAATGTGTAAAATAAAACTCTACTGAGTAAAATCAATAATAAAAATTTATTTTTTTCAAAATATTTCATTCTTATTATAAAGTTTATAATGTTTAAACATTATGTCACATTCCTTATGTTTAAAAGCAAATGAGGTGGTCTGGTGTAATAACGTCAGGCGGGGTAATAATGCCAAGTGTTAATATTTTGCCTAATTATGAAATAATATGGTAAATGACACCCATGTGCTCTGCGCAGAAGGGTTTTGAGTCATATAAATCGCAAAAAACAGCTTCAAGTTAATTTGTTTCATTTTTAGGTCTTATTGTTTTTACAAGCAACTAAAATTAACGCTTGATCTAAAATATGCGAGATACATTTTGTGATGAGAAGACTATTTTTTTTATCCGGAAATACTTTGTTAATTACATAAATTTGTACTACATTTCATGGGCTTTCAAAATGTTGTTGAGGATTTTGGATATCTTCTCGAGATAATTTGTAATTTAAAATGTACATCGCAGTAACTATAACAGGGTAATAACGCCAATCCTTGGCATTGATACCCCTGTTGATTCCCTACAGTGGCCGAGCTACATCCTAAATACTGATTCAAGTAAACACAGTTAAAACTGTGCAATGTTTCTAATAATTCTATTTAAACGGTCCTTTTTAAGCAAAAAAGCAGCTCACGGTCTGATATTCTTTTGCCTCATGCTCCCCCCCCCCCCCCCCACACACACACACACACCACACCTTTATTTTTACACTTTCACAAAAAATTGAACATTTTCAACATCTTTGAATGCAATTTGTCAATTTCTAAGTTTGTAGAGTTTGTATTTTTAGAATTGGGCAATCTACATGCAATTATTCCATCTTATTTCATAGTTTTGTTTGCATGGTGTTATTACCCATATAGGTGGGTAATAACGCCAACCAGCATTGGTCAAGAAATCACGCCATTACATTTTATGAATACATATCTGTTACATTATTTTTTTACATAGATAGTCAATGAGTTGCTGTATCAAATCATATATTTGTTTGAAAAATACAAACTAAAACTGAGCGTGAAAATTGGTAGAACCTTAACGTGGCGTTATTTCCCCAGGGAACCTTAAAAAAATATGTTACTTTTATCGTAAAATATGGTAAAATGTTACACGAAACTTTGTTACTTAATAAGTAAACAAATATAAAAGTTTACTTTTAAAAATAGGTGTATTCTACAATTTTCGCTCATGGCTTCCTCTTTGAACACGTCTGAGTTTGAAATAAGGCTTTTTAAAATTTTCAAATGTAAGAAAAGAAAATTGGATTATCAAAATAAAATGTAACAATGCCTTATAGTCATCTTTTGATTGAAATTATACGTGTCATCTGTCGAATTCCCCGACAGAAAGAAATACTGACAAAAACAATAAATATGTTTACATTGGAAAATTAAATTATCTAACAGTCAAGAGGATTTCCTTTTGTCAGTGACATCTTAAAAAGGATTCTTATAGTTATTTTGAAGTACAAAATCAAATATGCATAACTTCATATAATGATAATCATAAAGCCGATTGATAAAATTAAAATGATGATTATCTTTTTTCATGTATACAAAATAAAAAAATTAAATAAATATATATTTTCATAAACTAAGTATATCAAAATTCATAAATAGAAGAGTTTTTTGCTGTTATTATTGTCTTATTATTTATCAAACATGTAAATTTCAAGTAATAATCAGATATTTCTTGCATTCGCGCGAACCACACGTGAATGTTTGGACCAGCTGTAGGCGACTATTTTTGAGAAAGAAAAATTCAATTTATTCAGCACGAAAATCAAAAATCAGTTATAAATATATGTATGCATATATATATATATAATTCATAGTATTTTATTTTTAAAAATATTAAAATCTTGTTTTACATTGATATTTCCTTCCGAAAAAAAAAAATACGATTTTTTTTTTTTTTTTTTTTTTTTTTTTTACTCATAAAGTGTTTTGCAGTGAGACATTTCAAAATTTTAAACATAAATCTGTAAATAAAAAATTCTCAAATATTTTATTCTCAATATAAAGTTTAAAAATTATTTCACATTCCTTATGTTTAAAAGCAAATAAAAAAAAATATTATGCTTTTATCGTAAAATGTGACAAAATATGACACGAAACTTTGTTACTTAAAAACAAACAAACAAATATATATATTACTTTACTTTAAAAAATATTGTATTCTGCAGTTTTCACTCAAGGCTTTCTCTTTCAAGACATTTGTGCTTGAAATATGACTTTTCAAAATTTCAAATGTAGGAAAACAAAATTGGATTATCAAAATAAAATGTAACAATGCCCTAAAGGCATGCCTACACAGTAAAAAAAAAAATCAAGAGGTTACTAAAAATTTTTTAGTAATTTGTATTCCACAGAATTTTTTAGTAACCATTACAAACTTTCTTTTTGCAAGTGAAACAAACATTTCTTTTGTAAACTGAACAAAAAATTTTTCTGTATAACTAACTTAAAACTTTTTAGTATGAGCCACCAAGCAAATTTTAGTAATAGCTCCAAAAATATTTTTAGTAACCATTACGTGTGCCCGAAGGGCAGGGGCTTACTTCGAGCTGCATCCAGCGGGTAAAAAGACAGACTTCTGAAGCGGAAGATTTTCGGCAAAGCCGCAATAGATGGCAGCACCAAACATTGCTACCTGCTCTATTTTCACATGTTTTTAAAGGGGAGGGAAAGCCTAGAGATTATTACCCATGGTAACTGCTACGACAGGATATTCATAATTCCTTTACTTAACGAGTACTTACATTGCAACTTTCGGTGCATATTTGGTGATGTCCAGCATCGAGTAGTACTTTCGGGTACTTTCAGCCTGGAGTTCAATGCTATGACCACTAGGCTATCACGGCCACATCAAGTGAATTTTAGCAATAGCTATTAAAAATGTAAAACTATTAACTGTACTTGTTGCTAGCTTTTTTCTAGTAATTCTTACAGATTCCTTGTAACCGAGTAAGGTTACTAAAAAATTTTTAGTAATTACAAGGATCACTAAAATTTTTTTAGTTGATCGACCTTTTTTTTTACAGTGTAGGAAAACAAAAATATCTTTATTGAACCTATCAAACAATATGAAAATTGTCATTTGTCGAATTACTCCAGAGGAAAAAAATAATGACAAAAACAATAAATATGTCTATGTCGGAAAATTAAATTTTCTAACATTCAAGAGTGTTTTCTTTGTCAATGACATCTTAAAAAGAATTCTTGTAGTTATTATTACGCATATTTAAATTCTAAATAAACTATGGGTAATTTCATTAAAAGATAACCATGAAGCCAATTGATAAAAATAAAATGGTGATTAACTTTTCTCATATATACAAATTAAGAAAAAATTTAAATATTCATAAGCTAAAAATAAATTTTTAGACTGTCGTAATTGTCTTATTATTCATAAAACATGCAAATTGCACGCAATAATCAGATGTTACTTGCGCGGACATTCACGCGGACCACTGGTGAATGTTTGGACCAGCTGTAGGCGACTAATTCTCAGAAAGAAAAAATTGATTTTTTCAGCACGAAAATTTAAAATCAGTTATAATGAGTAAAAAAAGTGTAATTCACTGTATTTTAGTTTTAAAGCAATATTAAAATCTAGTTTTACATAAGTATTTCCTTATAAAGAAGATAGGATTTTTTTTTTCTCATAAAACGTTTTGCATTGTGACATTTCAATATTTCAAATATAAATGTGTAAAACAACAAATCTACAGAGTAAAATGAAATATAATTTTTTTTTCCAAAATATTTTATGCTTATTATAAAGTTTAATAAGTTTAAACATTATGCCACATTCCTTATTTTTAAAAGGGAAAAAAATATGTTGCTTTTATCGTAAAATATGGCAAAATGTTACACGAAATTTTGTTATTTAAAAAATGAACAAATAAATATGTAAAGTTTACTTTAAAAAATAGATGTATTAAATAATTTTCTCTCAAGTCTTTCTCTTTGAAGACGGCTGTGTAGGAAATTTCACTTTTCAAAATTTCATATGTATGAAAAGAAAATTGGATTGTCAAAATAAAACATAACAATGCCTTATAGTCATGCCAACTGCAAAACAAAAATCTCTTGATTGAACTTATACGTGTGATCTGTCGAATTCCTCGAGGAAAAGAAATATTGGAAAAGCAATAAATATGTTTAAGTCGGAAAATTAAATTTTCTAACATTCAAGAGTGTTTTCGTTGTCAGTGACATCTTAAAAAGAATTCTTTTAGTTATTGTTACGCATATTTAAGTTCTAAATAAAGTATGCATAACTTCATAAAAAGAGAACCATGAAGGAGATAGATAAAATTAAAAGGAAGATTATCATTTCTCATATATACAAACTAAAGAATTAAATAAATATAAATATTCATAAACTAAAAATATCAATAAGAATTTCTTGGGCTGCTTATTATTGTTATTTAACTGTCTTATTATTTATAAAATACTTAAATTGCAAGTAATAATTAGATGTTACATGAGCTAATATTCACACGGATTACTGGTGAACGTTTGGAACAGCTGTAAACGACGATTTCTCACAAAGAAAAATTTAATTTATTCAGCACAAAAATGTAAAATCAGTTATAATTCGTAAACAAAAATATAATTCATAATATTTTAGTTTTAAAAAATATTAATGAATTATTATTTTTATTATTTTTTCATATTTTGAATTATTTTTTTTTCAATACATCTCTGCTTGAAATATGAGTTTTCAAATTTTCAAATATAGGAAAAGAAAATTGGTTTATCCAAATAAAATGTAACAATGCCTCATTGTCATGCCAACAGGAAAACAAAAAATCTCTTTATTGAACTTATACGTGTCATCTGTCGAATTCCCCGAGAGAAAGAAATGCAGGTAAAAAACATTAGAAAATTAAATTTTCTAACAGTCAAGAGTGTTTTCGTTGTCAGTGACATCTTAAAAATAATTAATTTAGTTATTTTGAAGTACAAAATTAAATATGTATAACTTCATATAATGATAGTCATGAAGTGTATTGATAAAATGAAAATGATGATTACAAAATAAAAAAAATAAATAAATATAAATATTCATAAACTAAATATATCAAAATTCACAAATACAAAAGTTTTTTTACTATTATAATTGTCTTATTATTTATCAAACATGTAAATTTCAAGTAATAATCAGATATTTCTTGCATTCGCGCGGACCACTGGTGAATGTTTGGACCAGCTGTAGGCTACTACTTCTGAGAAAGAAAATTTTGATTTATTCGGCAAGAAAATCTAAAATCAGTTATAATGCATAATATATATATATATATATATATATATATATATATATAATTTATAGTAATTTAGAAGGAAAAAATATTAAAATCTTGTTTTACATTGATAATTCCTTCCGAGAAAAAAAAAAAAAAAAAAAAAAAAATACGATTTTGTTTTGACTCATAACGTGTTTTGCAGTGAGACCTTTCAAAATTTCAAACATAAATCTGTAAAGAAAAACATTACAGTGTATAATCCAAAATCAAATACTTATTCTTTTCAAATATTTTATTCTCAATATAAAGTTTAAACATTATTTCACGTTCCTTATGTTTAAAAGGAAATAGAAAAATTTTTATGCTTTTATCGAAAAATATGACAAAATGTGACACAAAACTTTGTTACTTAACACATATATATATATATATATATATATATATAATATATATCTATTACTTTATTTTAAAATATGTATTCTGCAATTTTCGCTCAAGGCTTTCTCTTTCAAGACATGTGTGCTTGAAGTATAACTTTTCAAAACTTCAAATGTAAGAAAAGAAAATTGGATTATCAAAATAAAATGTAACAATGCCTTATAGTCATGCCAAGAGGAAAACAAAAATCTCTTGATTTAACTTCTATGTGTCATCTGTCGAATTCCTCGAGAGAAAGAGATACTGGCAAAAACAATAAAAATGTTAACATCGGAAAATTAAATTTTCTAAAAGTCAAGAGTGTTTTCGTTCTCGGTGAAATTAAAAAAAGAATTATTTTAGTTATTGTTACGCATATTTAAGTTCTAAATAAAGTATGCGTAACTTCATAAAAAGATACCCATGAAGCCAATAGATAAAATTAAAATGATAATTTCACTGGTTAAAAAAATTTAAACTTCCTCATGCCACACGAACTTTTTTTGTGTTTTTTTATAATATAAGATATTGTGAATAAAAATAAGCAGATCATTTTTTTTATCATTTTGCATTTTATTTATTTAGCTATCATAGATTATAAAGAAAAATAAATAGGTAGTTCTCAAAAGAAAAAAAAAAGAAAAAGAAAGAAAAATAATAACGTAACAAAAGTTACTACGATTTTCTGGTATATTTGTTTTCCGGTTTGTCTCTTTTAACTGTCCAGCAGAATTCGGCCAACATCCTTTAGTTTTATGATGTAACAAGTTCAATCCTTTTAAACGAGATCCTAACAGTTCTGCCTGTTTTTTTAACAAATTCAAATCGCTTACTAGGTCATTTATGTCGCCTTGAGTTAACAAAGGGGACTTATCTTGAACTTCTTCAAAATCAGAGTTAATAATCAGAGTCAAAATCAGAGTTAGGCTCGTTAATACATTTTCCTGACATATTCGCACAAGCACAATACTTCATTTAAACCAACGTATTATAAATTAATAAAAAAATGGATATAATTATCACTTGGAAAAACGAAAAATGAAAAATGGAAAAAATACATCTGTTATAATTATCACTGTTTTTTACGAACGTTCACATGCATTTATCGCTATAAAAGCAATAATGAACTTGACTTATCACAAGAAAACTGAGGCTGATTGAAACGAAATAAGTGCATTTTCGTAATGTGGTTAGGTAGTTAAAAAATACGATTACATACCAGAGCTCGTGTGGCATGACCACTGATGACCAGTGCAAAATACCATATTTTGCAAAATGAAAAACATTGATAAATATAAAAATTCATAAACTGAATATGTCAAATTCCATGAATATAAGAATTATTTAGGCTGTCACAATTGTCTTATTATTCATAAAACACGTAAATTGCAAATAATAATGAGCTATTTCTTGCATTTATTCAAACTACTAGAGATGAATACTTAGACCAGCTGTAGGTGACTATTTCTAAGAAAGAAAAATTTGATTTGTTGAGTACAAGTATACAATCCGTTATAATGCGTTAAAAAAAAGCATGAATCGCTGTATCCTTGTTTTAAAAAGTTATAAAAAATATCGTTTTACATTAATACTTCTTTATAAAAAGTATACGATAGGTTTTTTTTTTTTTTTTTTTTTTTTTTGTCATAAACATTTTGCAAAATAACTAAGGCATGAATTTCAAACAAATATCGGATTCACGTATACTTTGATATTAACTTAGGATGATTATGTTTAGATGTAAATCGCTCATCGGGTAGCGCTGTACGTTGTGTTTCCTATTATTTTCGCAAGGTCTCTATCTCAAAAACTAATGCACGGATTTTCATGAAATTTTAGTTCACTTAGACGTTGACACAAGTTGTTGCTTATTAGGTTTTGGTGTTATTCGTCGAGCTGCTGTGCTTCATGTTTTACAATTTTTGCAGAAACTGTATCTTAAAAACTAATGCAAGGGATTTAATAAAGCTTCATATTATGTTACTCTTTCACATAAATAGTTCCATAGTAGCATTAGGGAAATACAATGCGACAGGTGTTGCTTTTATGCTATTTTTGCTATGAATATAAAAAATTTGTTATTTTCAAAATATTTTATTCTTAATATAAAGTGCGAACAGTATGTTACTTTCTTTATGTTTAAAAGTAAATAAAAAATATGTTTGGACCATTTTCAAATTTAGCTTACATATACTGTCCAAGAGTAAAAAGAAGAAAATTCAAACATAAATTAATATTTAAAGTTTGATTTTAGCTATGCATTAGCTAAAAAAAACTATATTGAACATTTCTAATATGAAAAGTTAAAAAAATGAATAAAAATTTTGGAGAATTTTTTTTTTATCTTTAAAATTCTGATTCTAAACAAAAATGCCTGTCCCATTCCACATTTTATGTAATTAACTGTAATTTTTTTAAATCTAATTTAGCTTTTTTTATTAAAGACATTTAATTATTTTAAATATGAAGTGTTTGTGTTCTATAAAAATGAAAAAATCTTTTTACAAGAGATATTTTTTTTTAAGAAATTAACATAACTATTTTGTCCCTCACTTTGCGTCAAGTCCGTTACCTTGTGATTATTTTAGTCAAAATAGGTTTCGAATGCTGCGTAAAGTTAGCAGCTAATAGTCGGCCATTGAACTATTCATGCAACTACTATTTGCTTTTTTTTTTCTTTTTTCAATAGTGAAGCAATATAATAGTAGCAAGAATCAGCTTTCATCAAAGTTGGATTTTTTTTTTCAGTGTGAAGTCTATTACCGTAAATTTTAATATTAAAATAATGATTTTTGCACTTCAATTTATTTTTAAATGCTTTAAGTGATCTGTTAAAAGTAACACAAAAACCTTATAGTTTTACATGTTTCATTGCTCTTACGGCAACTTTTTCAAAACAAAAAATATATTTTTTTTGTTTTTGTCTTTTTTTGTTTTTGTGTTGTTTGCACTTTTGTAATTAAATATTGTTTACTAAATAGTTTCAGAAGGTATGTGTAATATTATTTAAGTTAGAAATTATACAAGCTAATTCATTTCTAATAGTTTTATTTGAAATGTCAAGTCCCTTACTTGTCAAATCCGTTACCATGAAATGTAAGCGAATGGTGAATCTTTTATCGTTTTTTTTATCGTAAAATATGACAAAATGTGACAGGAAAATTTATTACATAAAACATAAAAAAATAAATATACAACTTTGTTTCAAAAATATGTATTCTACAATTTTCGCTCAAGGCTTTCTCTTTCAAGACATCTGTGCTTGAAATATGACTTTTAAAAATTTCAAATATTTGAAAAACAATTAGATTATCAAAAATAAAACATAACAATGCCTTGTCGTCTTACCTAGGAAAACAAAACAAAACAAAAACAAAAACAAAATTCTTGATAGAATTTATCAAAGAATATGAAAAATGCCATCTACCGATTTCGCCGGGGGAAAGAAATTTTGGCAAAACAATAAATATGTCTATTGGCAAATTAAACTTTTCAACAATCAAGAGTGTTTTCGTTGTCATTGACATCTTTAAAAGAATTCTTGAAGTTATACTAAAGCAAAAACTTAAGGGGACAGTGGACCTTTATTTGAGCAAAATCGTCTACAGCAAAATCGCCGGAAAAACGGTCTACTTCTGTGGTATAATAATACCAAAACAGTTTTTTTTATTAAAATATCATTTACAAAGGTTTTAAGAAGTAAACAATAAAGGAAAGTATATTTATGTACTTTAAATCTGTTTTTCTCAAAACTAGTTTTTCAGCGTTTTTAGATTTTTTAAATACTCCTTGCGACGTAATTTTTGATCAATATTTATGAAATTGATAAAAAAGTATCTTGATAGTTTTAGAAAAAAAAACTGTGTAAGCTTTTTAAAATTCGTTTTCATTAACACAGTCAAATTGGATTTTTTTAGTTATAAGGCAAAATTTGAATGAAAATCGATGTGGAATTTGTAAAATATTAACTATTCAAGAGATTTAAAAATTTTTACACAAATTTGTTTATAATAGAGGGTTAAATGATAAAAATGCAAAAGCAAGAAAGTATCTCAAAAATTAAGACTCAAGGAGCATTTTAAAATTCTGTTTAAAATTTGAATTTTTTTAATTTAAAAATTCTAAAAAGATTGGAAATTTTTTTTGAAGGTGCTCTATATACTTTTGGTGAAAAGTATAAGTGCAGAAAATTTCATATTTCTATGATTTAAAAAAAAAAAAAATTAAGATCCAAAGTCCCCTTAAATAGGATAACTTGGGGTGAGATGCCATGTTGTTCATTTTCGTTTAGGTTCTTTTTGCAAATTTTTTAGTTTTGCTTTTTTATTGCTATTTCGTCTTAACACTTCTGGTAAGAATGCAAAATCTGTTACGTGTCTTTCCCCCCTTTTTCTTTTAATTTTTAGCTGTGGAAATATCGATTATTTAATACATGAGTTATCACCTGCTAAGTAAGAGCAGAACCAACAGTGTGAAAAATGTTCAAGCCGGGGATCGAACCTGGAAACCTTGGAATAACGAATCAAGTACTCTACCATTTAGGCTAGGAGGACGATGCCTAGCTTGCTATTTTTCACTTGTATATATGCTGGTAAGGCTTCACTGCAGCACAAGATGGAAGTCTTCATGAGCAAACAATCCTGAGGCATAACATGTGTATTCATGTGTTCAACAACGTGATAATTCACGTATTAAAGAATCCATAATTTCAATCGGAAATTCCAAAACTAAAAATTTAAATCTATCTTATCTAATTCAGGAATGAATTTCAGATTTTTTTTTAACAGTGTATCTAAATTAGCAAAGAAGACTTAGTATTGTCCGAACAATCAAATTTTAAAACTATATGAACAGGGAGAAATATCGGTTTAAAGCTTTCATTTGTATGGGTAATTGCGCTGGATCTATTAGCAAAATTAATTTACAATGTCTTGCAACACAGTTGTCGTATAGATAAAAATAAGGCGTCAAATTATTCACAAATCAAGAAGCTTTAAATTAATATTTAAAAAAATAAATCGATATTTTGACCAATTTCAAGTTACTATGTCCCCTTAACAGCTTATACTCAAAATTGATATTGACTTTAAGAAGCTTCTGAAACTTTAGAACAATGCAGCTCTTACACTGTGCATTGGAAATTTCCGTGCTTACATAAACACTAATACAGCTCATATTCAAAATATTAGAATAATTACCTTTTTTTTAGAAATTGAAAATATCGTTTGGTAATTTAATGTCTTTTAATGAAAATATGCAAACGATATTTTTATTAAGAACTTATTGTTGATTAAACTTACTTGTTATCTTAAATTTAATATCATTTTTTAAAAGATTAATTGCAAAAAAAATTATTTTGAAAAGTCAAAATATTAGAATATTTATTCAAGTGGTTCAAAATATTAGAATATTTCACACTAATTCTCCTTTAATTATTACCAATTCTTAACTGGTGGCATCATTGATTAAATTCAGACTATTTTATTTAAAATCAGTATTCTTTTTTGAAGTTTGTTTCTTTTTCGTCTTAAAATGCGCCGTGTGAGTGATATTCCTGAATCTACTAAACTTCGTATGGTTGATTTGTATCGGCACGGTAAAAATCAATGTTTTATAGCGAATTATTTACATTGTTCGCAATCGAGCGTTAGTAAAATACTAACACAATATTCAAAAATTGGAAAATTTCAAAATAATCGCCGAAATGGTGGCCGAAAACCAAAAACATCTGCTAGAGATGACAGGAAACTGAAGCGTATAGTTAAGAAAAACCGTTTTAAAAGTGTGCGATTCTTGCACCGAAAATGGAAAGAAGAAGGAGTTGAAGTTTCTACATCGACAACATTAAGACGTCTCCATAAATTTAAATTTGAATCTCGTGTACCGAAAACAAAACCTCTCATGACTGCAAGACAAAAGCGTATAAGATTGAATTGGTGTAAATCAAGACGTTTATGGAGCAATGAAGATTGGAAAAATATATTATTTAGTGATGAAAGTATGTTTTGTGTTTCATATGGTAATCAAGGTATTCGAGTTTGGAGAATGAAGAAAGAAGCATTTGATAAAGAATGCCTTAAACGTTCCGTAAAATTTGCTGCTAGTGTCATGGTTTGGGGTTGTATGAGTGCAGAAGGACCTGGAAAGTTATGCATCGTCTACGAAAAGGTTAACTCTCTGATATATCAAGAAATTTTAGAATATTACATGATTCCATCATCAGAAGATTTATTTGAAGATGATTTCATCTTTCAACAAGATTTAGCGTCCCCGCATACCTCGGCGTCAACTAAGAATTGGTTCCGCCAACGCAACATTAAGATACTTCCTTGGCCACCAAATTCACCAGATCTTAATCCCATCGAAAACTTATGGTGTATAATGAAGAAAAAACTTCAAGAAAATCCTCCTTCAAGTAAAACTGAGTTAGTGGCACGTATAAAGTCTATTTGGGCTAATATTGATAGAAATGTTTGTAAACACTTTGTATATAGTATGCAAGATCGATTGTACGCTGTTATGAAAGCTAAAGGGGATGCTACAAAATATTAACTACCATTTACTTCATATTCATAAGGTAATATTGTTGCGTAAAATAAAATATTCTAATATTTTGAACCAATCTAAATTTTATTCTAATATTCTGGTGTGTTTAAGGAAGCTGTATACCTAATTTATTGTGCTGTATTTTATATTTTATAAATGTTAAAATCTTATCTAAACATTCCAGATTTAATTTATAAGAAATTTAATTGCATTTACTTAGTATAAAAAATAAATAAATGACAAATAATTTTTTCTTATTACTTTTTCTCAATTATTCTAATATTTTGAATATGAGCTGTAGATCTGCTCAGCATTGTGCGATCTAACCATCTTCACCTTCTGGTTAAGATAAACAAAATAGCAGAATATTTGTAAAAATACAGTTACCTAAATAATTAAGAAGACACATTGCATAATTTTTGCTAGATGTAGGATGAGGTGTATATACACTGTAAAAAAAGACTGATCTTAACCTACAAAATTGTACTGTAATCAAGAATGAAAATATATAATAACGTCTTCCGAGTTACCGAATATTCCGAAAAACTTTCTGTTACATTTCAAAGCCCCAGAAAGAAATTTATCTTCGAAATTCAAAGACAAATTTATAGAAATGAATTTTTATTAGCTGCCCGTCATTTCCGGAAACGTTTCCAGGTAGATTTTACATTGCAATAATCTGCGTTCTTAAATCAGAATATCACATTTTCGGATTCTATCAATTCTCAGGTAAGTAGTTTGATATTCAGAAAACATGTTTAACAGACAAACACACTAAATTATGTGTACTAACATTAATAGGAAAATTTACATTTTTCTGTTACAGTTGCATGCTCAATCTCAGTTATGCAGCTAAAAATGTTTAGTTGAGAAGGGACAGAATATGAAAAAACAATTTTCCAGCAACAGCACTGTATTAATGCACTGTAAAATCTTCTAGGAAACGTTTCCGAAACATACGGGCAGCTAATAATTATTTATTTTTATAAATTCTACTTTAAATTTTGAAAATAAAAATTTTCTGAACTTTTTGAAGATAAAGGAGCACTTTTCGAAATCTTGGGTGACTCTGATGAGGTTATTATATATTTGCATTTGGGATTCTTGTACATTTTCGACGATTAAGAAACATCGTTCTATTTTTACAGTGTATAGCGTAAATGAAACCGAAAACAAATTAGAAGCCGTATCATTTGTGCTGTCTGAGATATTTGAAATTTACGATAACATCTCGGCAAAGAATATATTTTGATTGCAGTATGTTGCATTTTTCACGGTATCTTCAATAAGTATATACAAAGAACTACTGCATGAATTTCAATCAAACTTCGGATTCAGGTATAAATTGATACTAATTTAGGATGACTATGTTTAGATATAAATAAACCAACAGGTAGAGCGATTTTGTTACGTTTTCTATTATTACCACAAGAGCTCTATCTCAAAAACTAATGAACCGATTCTAATGAAATTTCAGACTCATTTAGACGTTGACACAAGTTGTTGCTTATTATGTTTTCATGTTAAACGGCGTGCTACTGTTCTGCACTTTTCAAAAACTAATGCATGGATATTAATCAAACTCCGTATTATGTTACGTTTTCCACTAAATATTTCCTTATTAGGATTGGGGAAATACAACGTGACAAATGTCGCTTTTATACTATTTGGGTTGTGAATTTTGGTTGCAGCTATCTAAGAGGGTGAGTGCCGAAATTCACAGATTTATTTCAAAGAAGCTATGTTTCTACCTTCTTCGTAATTGTAAGAAATTTAATAATCTTATATCTATAGAATCCCCACTAAAAAAAATCTATAGAAAATCTACAGCTTTTTGGCCCAAAATCTGTGGGAAATCCGAAGGTATTTGGCCCACTTTGCAGATATTTTTAAGAATATCTTTAAAAATTCTGCAGATGTTTTAAAGCTAAACCTAAGTCTTCAAATTTTCTTCAGATTTCTGTAGAATTTCTGTAGAAAGTAAGATTAATAATTCTGCAGATAATCTTAAGATTAATTTTAGTGGGGAATACTCATGATGGCATAGATTGTATTTTTACTATATTTTGGTACTGCAATGTCGAATTTGCATGTTTGAGATAGAAGAAATTTTAGGTTGGTTATGTTTATGGTGGCCAATTATCAACACAAGAGATAATCTTAAGATTAATTTTAGTGGGGAATACTCGTGATGGCATAGATTGTATTTTTACTATATTTTGGTACTGCAATGTCGAATTTGCATGTTTGAGATAGAAGAAATTTTAGGTTGGTTATGTTTATGGTGGCCAATTATCAACACAAGAGATAATCTTAAGATTAATTTTAGTGGGGAATACTCATGATGGCATAGATTGTATTTTTATTATATTTTGGTACTGCAATGTCCAATTTTCATGTTTGAGATAGAAGAATGTTTAGGTTGGTTATGTTTATGGTGGCCAATTATCAACACGTGAGATATACGCCCTAAGTGGGTGTACCCTCCGTGTTGGTCTTTCTAAGGGAACCTAAACCGCATTTACCTCAAGAAAGTCCAGAAAACCACTAAGGCTCGAAGAAAATCATGGAAAACTCCGAAAGATTAGGCCAACGGGGGCGAGATGGTTTGAACCCAGCACCTGCCATCTACCAGTTTCGAGGAAAAAACCTCTCAGCCACTGGTGGGATAGAAAAAAATTTTGAGACTGGAGCATATGACTTGTTTTAATTTTACAACAAATAATATCTCATACACAATTTTTCAAATACAGTCGAGCCTCTATATAACGAAATCCATCGTTCCAGTAAAAAATTCGTTATATAGAGAAATTCGATGTATAGAGTATGATGTTAAAAATAGTATTTAATGTGTAAATTTTGAACAAATATTATTTTTGATCTTTTTAATTAAGAATTTGAAATGTTTAAAAGTATATATTAACCTAACATTTTATTTCTTACTTATTTAAGCAGTTTCAGAAAAGAGAAAAGACATTTATTTGAAAGCTTAATGAAAATCAAATAAGGGAGACTTACATAAATTTCAGAGGAAGAAATCTGTAATTTTTTGTTGTTTTGATTTTAAAATTACAATTGTTACGCTCTCAAAAAAAATTCTCAAATTTTAGCAAGGAATGAAAAATTGTAGTTGATATTTTCCTCCATTTTAAGGTCTCTCTTATGTGCTCTCATTGATTCCTCTCTTATATGTGTAACAATTCAATTGACTGTGTTTTGAGAAGGATGTTGAAAGGTGTGTGGGAGGTGGGATGAACTTGTTAGATTTAAAGAATAAGGAGAGAAGTAATATTTATTTAAAAAAAAAAAAAAAAACCTCTCCACTAAACGATAAATCAAAAATAATTGATGGAAAATTGATTCCATATGATTTCGAAGCTTTTTTAAAACTGAATAAATTAAGATCAATTTATGAAAAAATTCGTTATATGGAGATAGATATTTCGCTATATAGAGTCTGTTTTTAATGTAATCATGCGAAAAGGGGACCGTTCTTACTAAAAATTCGTTATATGGAGAAATTCGATGTATGGAGTTTCGTTATATAGAGGTTCGACTGTATGATAATCTTTGAAAATATTTTACGTTCAACATAAAATTTAAATCTTTCCATATTTTATTCTTCTTGAATAACAAAATGCTACGTTTCTCATAAAATATGACAAAATGCGTCATAAAACTTTGTTATTTAAAACTTATACTAGAAAATAAACAAAGATGCTTTATAAAAATAGATATATCCTGCAATTTTCGCTCAGGATTTCTTTTTCCTTTCAAATATTTTTGATCCTGAGATATGACTTTTAAAATTTTCAAACAGGAAAAAAACTGGATTACCAAAAATAAAATAATGTATGCGTTCAAACCATTCCAAAGCTTGATTGAACGATTCAAACAATATGGAACGTGTCATCTCTCGAATTTCCCGAGGAAAAGAAACATTGTTAAAATAATAAATATGTCAAGAGTTAGAAAATTAAATTTTGTAACAGTCAAGAGTGTTTACATTTTCACTGACATGTACAAAATAGTTTTTGTTGTTATTTAGAAATACGGAAATTTATAAGCTTCATTTTTAATGTGTAATTTTATTAAGAGAGCTTCAAAATAGTGGAAATGATTCTTAACTCATCATACAGATAAAATATTTTAAATATCATCTATATAAATATTTAAAAATAATAATTATTGTCAAATGATTAACTATTTAAATAATATAATTAATCCTATTTTTTATATAATTTTTTATATTAACTAACCAAAAAGAGGGTTAAAATCATACTTATTTGTGTAGCAAAATGTGAGAATGCTACGCAAAAATAACCCTCCAGTAATACAGAACGTACAAAATATTTTAAGAGCGTTTTCATTATGCCATTCCCTGCGTGAATAGTCTTCTGTTTTCTTATTCCAATTACTCCATTGTTATCACTTAACGATATTTTTAAGGCAATATTTGTACAGTAAAATAGAAAAGTCATTTATATTAAAAAAAGGTAATATTTTTATATCAAAAATTGACATCAATAAGTGATCTAAAGTAAAAGACAGCCTGCTCAACCAGTAATAATCCGTTGCAGAAAATTATAGAATTTGTATATAATGTTGGTAAATGGCTATTTACTCTATTTCCTTTGAAGAAGTAGTCTGACTAAAGACTAGTTTTAGTTTTACAATGTAATAATATCTGATGCACAATTTGCGAAATAATAATAATCTTTATAAATATTTTTTACTGACATGTACAAAATATTTTTGTTGTTATTTAGAAATACGGAAATATATAAACTTCATGTTTAATGTGTACTTTTATTAAGATAGCTTACAAAAAAGTGGAAATGAATCTCATCATTCGTTTTATGGATAAGATACTCTAAATATTATTTATATAATATTTTGAAATTAATAGTTATTGTAATAATATTAATTTTTGAAATAATATAATTAATGATATTTTTAATGTAAATTTTTTTATAAACCAAACTTTTAGAGGGTTAAAAATCAAACTTATTTTTGTAGCAAAATGTAAGAATGATATGCAAAAATAAGCCTCTAATAATACAGAACATACGGAGCATTTTAAGAGTGTATTCGAAAAAATGCTTTTCTACATTCAACAGCTCGAAATTTTCCCATACAATTTCAGACACATTTTTAAAAGTAGAAACATGAAACTTGCTGAGGGGATTCTTGAAGGGACGTATGAGGTGCCGTGTGATGTCTTTTTATGCTAAATTTATTAGAATTTGATTTATAAACAATTACCTCATCAGTATGACCCTTTTTTTCGTTCACAGATCTCTCGCTTCAGAAAAATCGGTTCGAAATGCCGTTTTTGGTTATTTTTTTTACAATATTTTCTGTATTTATCAAAGAATCGACGATCGCGGCACCTTGTGTACTTTCCAAATAAGAGATTTTGAAAGTTTGGTGCATTAGAGAGCAAAAATGAATTTAAAAATAAATCGGAAAAAAAGCAGTTTGCATCGAAAAACACCCTTAAGAGCGTTTTCTTTATGACATTCTTTGCATGAATATTCTTTTTTTTTTATTCCATTTCTTTTTATTGTTACCACTTAACAATATTTATACAGTAATATTTGAAATAGAAAAGTTATTTATATTAAATAAAGAGAATATTTTTATATAAAAAATTGGCACATTATTAAGTAACCTAAAGATAAAGAAAACCTTCTCAAACAGAAATAATGCGTTGCAGAAAGTCATGGAATTTGTATATAATGTATGTAAATAGTTATTTACTTTGTTTCCTTTCAAGAAGTAGTCTCATTAGTGACTAGTTTTAGTTTTACTACGTAAGAAAATCTGAACCACAATTTGCGAAATTATAATAATTTTTATAAATATTTTACTCTCATGATAAAATACAAAAATTTTCTTTGGAAAAAATTTCTACATTTCTCATAAAATATGACAAAATGCGACATAAAACTTCGTTATTTAAAACTTATACTAGAAAATAAACAGTGATGCTTTATAAAAGTAGATATATCCTATAATTTTTGTTCAGGAATATTTTTCTTTTAAATATATTTGATCCTGAAACATGACTTTTAAAAATTTCATACAGGAAAAAAATTGGATAATCAAAATAAAAAATGTGTGCGTTCAAACCATTCCAAAGCTTGATTGAACGTACCAAAAATATGGAACGTGTCATCTCTCGAATTCCCCGAGGAAAAGAAACATTGTTAAAATAATAAGTATGTCAAGAGTTAGAAAATTAAATTTTGTAACAGCCAAAAGTGTTTATATTTTTACTGACACGCACAAAATATTTTTGTTGTTATTTAGAAATACGGAGCTATCTATACTTCATTTTTGATAAATAATTTTATTAAGAGAGCTTACAAAAAGTGGAAATGATTATAATCACTTCTTTTGCTGATAAGATAATTTAAATATATACTTTATCTATACAATTCTTTAAAATTAATTCTTTAAATAATGTAATTAATGATATTTCTTTATAAAAGCATACAAGCATAAAAGTGTAAATCTATACAAATATGTAAAAAATATATAAAATACAAAAATAAATATGAATTATAAACTAAATAATGTAATAAGTGAAAATATATTAAATAAAATTTAATACAATAAAATATAAATATATGTAAATGTTTAAACTTCTAAAAATAAAATTTAGCGCATATAATTGATAATCATATAACCATTTTGATCGTATAACTAATATTGTTATTCGATGGTCTTTTATTAAAGATTTTATTTTTGTAGCAAAAGGGAAAAATGAAGCGCAAAAATATAGACTTCTAGTGATACAGAAAGTACAAAGTATTTTAAGAAAATTTTCACTATTCCATTCTTTGCGAGAATGCTTTTATTCACTTATTACTATTAATTGGTTGTTACCACTATTTTGAAAAAAAAAAGAGGAATATTTGTATGTCAAAATTAGTACAATAATATTATAAACACTAATGGTATTTACATTTAAAAAAGAGAATATTTCTATATCAAAAAAAGGCATCAATAAATAATTTGAATAAAAGAAAGCCTGTGCAACCAGTAATACTTGTTGCAAAAAATCATGGAATTTATATATATTGTTCGTAAATTATTATTTACTTTGTTTCCTTTCAAAAAATTGTGTAATAAGAATGTACAGGGTGTCCAAAAGTTCCTGACATGCTCTAAAATTCATTATTAAATCAATTAGTTCTGATACTTGAATAAGGCTTGGTCTAAAATGCTTCTCAAGATGAAAAATTTTAAACGGTGAAGTAAAAAATAGTTCCAAACTTCGCCCATAGATGATACTGCATCTTAAATTATCAGGAAAAAGTATCCAAAACTCAAGACAAACAATTGCCAATTCTTTTATTTTGTAAAAGCAGTATCAGAGAAACAATTTGTGCAATCCATTAGCTTTGCATCATTTAATGTGTGCACTCTTTGTAGCTCGAGCCTCGTTGAAACGGAACTCCAGTCTAGTGCAAATGAGCGAACACTTGGATTAAACTGGAGTTCCATTGAGACTAAAGAGCACAAATTGTGGAATTCACTAGAACACATTCGTCATTTTCATCTTCAGTACTTCAATTTCAGCCACAGCTGAAACATAGACTTTGTCCTTGAGAATACCATGCATGAAAAAAAAAATTGAGTGGGGTTAAATTTAGGGAACGAAAAGTGGCCTAAATACACGCACTAGTAACATAATTTGTTATCGAAGTCTGAATCGAAGTATTTTCATTCACTTGGAAAAAAATTTCATCGTAAGGACCATCTTAGTCCAAGCGGAACTCTTGTCTGGCAATTACATGATTCTACGTAAAATTTTAAAATGTATCAGCGAAGTACATTTTTTAACGTACCAAACCAAATTTTTTCATCTGAATCTCTTATTATAAGGGTATTTCTGATAAAATTTCTAGCATTTTAACATCATTCAATGTTGGTATTTCTTTTAAACCAATTAATAAAGTTAGTTCTTTCTTTAATAAGCATAAATTTCAATATGTTAAGTCTAAATTACCCGGTGTTGTCTATGTATTCCCTGTGAAGATTTTGAAAGTGTATACATTGGTGAAACAGCCAGATGTTTTGAAATTCGCCTGAAGGACCATATCGGTGCTCTGAAAAGTGGTAATTTAAATTCTAAAATTGCTCAGCATTATCTTCAAACAAAACACATCACGCAGATTGCGAACGCCAGTATTGTGAAATTGGGCTGTTATAGTTATCACGGTATATTACTCCTCGAAGGTTGGTTCACATATTTACGGTCGTGACTCTGAATGATGCTCGTTCTAACCCTAGTGAATATTATCTATTTCTAAAAATAACTAACTGTAACTGTTTTTGATTTGTTCCACTGTTTGTTATACAATGGATATTTATTTGTACTGGTGATGCCTTACGAGATTCTTGCCGAAACTTTTAGTTTTTGTATTTTTAAATGTTTAAATTAATTTTATTTTATTTTATTCATATACATTTTTATTTTTAAACTGTATTGAAGTCTGTCTTAGTTTACGCCCCACCAGTGGCCGCGAGGTTCTGACCTCCAAACTGGTAGACGGTAGGTGCTGGGTTCGAACCCAATCGCGACCGTCGGCCTAGCCGTTTGGAGTTTTCCGTGGTTTTCTTCGAACCTTGCGTAAATACGGGTTAGGTTCCCTTAGAAAGACCCCCAAGGAGGGCATCCCACCCCGTAGGGCCTATATCCCATAGCGTAGATAAATGGCCGACATAAATAAAAACAAACAAACTGTCTTAATTTACTTTATTCAATCTTTTAACATATTCGTCTGTGCTAACAAACAAGCTAAAACAAGCTAATTTTTTAAAAAATTTGAAATACACAATGCAAAAAGAAAAAAAACACTAAATATACTTAATTTAAAAAATTAGAAAAAATATAACTTTACATTCTAAAAAACACAAAAAGATATGATATATTTCTAATAAATTTTATGGAAAATTGTCATGGAGAAAATTGCATCAAAAATTGACATGGCGATATTAAACTTTGTTACATAAATTATAAATAAAAATAAAATTACAGAAAAAAAAGTAAATAAAATGGTGTTCATTACAATTTTTGTTACCAAATGTCAGTAACAACATGTTTTAAGCCGAAAATATAACTTTTCAAGATCTCAAATATAAAAGAAATTGAATTATAAAAACAAAATATTACATGGCTTCATAGAGACACCCAGCCGTTCCATTGAAATATCAAAAAGGTTAAAAATATCATATGTCAAAAATAAATATTGATTAAACAATAAATATGTCAAATTCAGAAATTGAAATTTTCTGATATTCAAAATTGCTTTCATGCTAGTTATTGACAGCTTAAATGAAATGTTGGAAAATATTTTGAATAAGGAAAGGGTATATTTTCAATTTAAAGTTATAAATTTAATCAAGAAGCTTGTGATGAAGAGAAGATTTTTTTCTTACTATTTTTGTTACACTGTGTAAAAAACGAACGTCTCCTAATGCTCGAAAATATGTTATAAATAACAAAATTGTAATTTAACAAATTAAAACAACTATTTGGAAAATGATATTTAAAAGACTCAATTTTTAAAAACTCTAAATAAATTCTGAATTTAAGTGAATAATAATAATAATCATTTTTTTATAATTATAACGAGTCATATATTGCGTACGCCGTGAATTAAATATTAATATTCCTAGACCAATGATAAAAAAAACAGTAGATTAATTAATTATTTCATAAATTATGTAAAAAAAATGTTTTTGTAAAAAGAAATCTAAATTTTACACTTTTAACGAATAAATATAGTCATTACTAAAACTATTATCGTCGTAAATACTTAAAAATAGATCTTTTTAAACGGACTACTTGCTTATTATGTGCACCAAATTTCGTAAGATTTTATACATATGTTCAGAAGATATCGGGTGCGCAAAATATCGTGTTCGCAAAGACTTACGGAGTAAAAAAACTTGTTTATTTTCTAGACTGCACAAATTTTATAAAAAATTAATCAAACTCTGATAGCATGTTATAAAGCAAAATCCGTTTAATCAACATTCAAAATTTCATGCTTATACTAAATTTCATACTTTGGTTTCAGATAAAAAAAAAAAAAAAAATACTTAGCTTTCAGAACCGCTTTGAACCGGTTCTGAAACTGAAACTATCTTAATATTAAAAGAATATAACCAAAATCAAAAAAATAAAAAGTCGCTTTGATGTATATCGTCCTCAGCTATCCTATGCAAAAAAAAAAAAAAAAAAAAAAAAAAAAAAAAAAAATGTAAAAATATTAAAATTTGAGCGAGATATTTGAAAGTAAAACGTCCCCATAGACTTATCATCCAGGTCTTTATCAGTGACTAGTGAACTCTGGATAACCGAAGATCTTCCAACGAAATTGTGAAACGAGGCTTTCTCGAGATCTGAAGACAAGTGAACATTACTTCCATTCCAATGAAAACTTTCAAGATGGCTTGGAGTCTTATTTCAATATGCTTGCGGAAATTTCCTGTGAAGAGAGTTCAAGGGCCGACCGCACGAAATCCTAAATTACCGAGCACAAGAAAAATTCCTTCATTTTTATGGACGAGTATTAGTAGAGGAATCTAATGATCCATGTCTGCTGGAAGCGAAGTGATGCATAAGCCAAAATTTAAAACCACTAGTGGTTGACTCGTAGGTTTAGCATTGTGTTTTCTTGCACCAGTTTTCCATGTTTTCATACTTTTGATTGTACGGCAAACAAAATGCTAACCACCACTAGTGGTATCAATTTTTGGCTTATGCACCACTTCTCTTCCGGCAAACATGGATCATTAGATTCCTATATTACTACTCTTCCATAAAATAAAGGATTTTTTCTTATGGTCGATGACTTAGGGTTTTTTGAGATCGGCTCTTGAACTAAGAGATTTTTGGAAAATTCGTCAACCAATATGACAAATGTCTTGAACTCAGCTCTTATTATGTCAAAAAATAACTATGATTGTATTTCATTCCTGGTTAAAGAAATCGTTCTGTTATTTAAACTTGTCCTTTTTTTACGGGAAATAGGAAGTTGAAACAAGTCATTGCACAACAAAATGCAGCAAATAAAGTGCGTTTGTCGTAGTATATCAATTTCATAAAATGTGAAACAGTTTAATATAATTAAAACGCGCCCCAAACAATGGTTTCTCCTATAGCATTATGTAATTTTTTTTTTTTTTTTTTTTTTTTTTTTTTTTTTTTTTTTTTGTGGCCGTATAAATTATTAACAAATATTCTTTGCATAACAGATTGTGCAGAATGTATATTTTAGTTAATATTTCATAGATGCATATCAATTTTATTATGTTCGAAAGAGCGGAACGGAATACTTCTGATTGTGCCTGTAATTAAATTATACATCCGATTTTCATAAAAATTTGAAATGGCTTGTCAAAATTATGCAAACATTATATATTTCAAATTTGGAACGATTCGACTGTAGAGTTTTTCGTTGTTAGGAGGACAGACAGACTGAACGACGACTATAGGTGCTATGTATTTACATAATTGTGGAATTTCTTCTAAAGTTCTTTCAAATCGTTGTTAAACTCAGAGTCATAAATTCTGACACCGTTAAAACTTTTAAAACTTATATTAACAATTAAATTATTTACAAAAAAAAAGAATATTATTTACACAAGACTATTTACAATTCAAACATCATAAATTTTAGTTAATTAATCACATCTCATGCGGGAAGTCATAATCATTGAACATTCTTTTTTCGACTCACAACAATCAACAACTGTTCCGAAAAAGCCTCTCTTCACTTCTTTTCTACGGCTAGTCGACAGTTTTTCAGTTGATATCTAGAGTACCTGGATGATGAGAGTTGCGATGTGGAGAATGAAATATGAACGCCTATTTAGTGGAAAGAATACCTTTTCTATATAATTACTAACGAATCTAAAAAGGTAACTTTCATTGTACTTGATTTCTAGCTAAGCAACCGTTCTGTTACTCACACTTGTCTTTATTTTACAGATATCGGAAGTGGAAAAAATAGCCCTCGCAGAAACGTAGATATTTTCGAGATTTGAAGAACCATTTACTAAAACAAGATTTCTTTTGCTGTCACTGATTTTCTGATATGTTTCCCAATATTTTACAATGTATATTAAAATTTTTTATCAAACCGCAATATTTATTTGTAGGAATACCTATTTGTTGCTATCAATTCTCAGTTAGACATTTTCAGCTGAGTAATTGAAGTTTACACACACAAGAAATTAAATGATTTTTATTATAATGTTTATACATTTGATTTGTAATGTTTTTTGAATATGAAAATGCTTTTTTGTAAAATGATAGCATAAAAAAACTTATTTATTAGTAAAATGAATCAATACGTAATAAAAACTACTCGGAAACGTTTCTGAAATCAATTCCTTGATCAGTTCGATTACGAAATGCATAACACAGTTTAACATTCTCCTTCATCTATTTTGCAACTAAGAGAAAATGGTCTTGATTATTTTTTCTGTTGTTCTGTATATAATCCATGGAATTTATACTAATTAAGCTAAAAAATACATGCATTAAAAAAACGCATATTATAATCAAAAATACATTTACAGCAAATAATACTCATAGACAGTACTGAAATCGACTTATTTTGTGTGCCCCTCTAAATGAATGATAAACACTGTGCACACTATATTTTATAACAACCATCTAATATTGAACGGCGAATTCAGTGACGTGTATTTATTTCAATATATTTTAAATTATGTAACATTATTAAAACTTTGTAAACTTTTTACCCCCGTATATCATAAAGTTAAGAATCATTATCAGTGCCCCTGTAAATGAACTATATATGCTATAGTATTTACAATAGTAAAATGCTATATTAACCTTTTGAGCTCTGGTGGGTAAATTTCTCTAAAATTCCAAAAGTCACACTGGCACCAATATTTTGCAAAGAAAAAATTACGTTTACGATGTACATGAAAAAATACATTAAACCTTTTTCAAATAAATGTGGTCGAATATTTTGGTGCCGTTGTGACATTTTGGCATGAAAATTAAGTGGTAGAAAATTCAACCGTCAGAGTTCAAAGGGTTAAACCTAAATAGCACAGATCCTTTAAATAGCAATCCGAGTATAATTACGTAAATTAATGCACAGATTATCAGAACACAGATGATCAGATACATAGATGATCAGATGGCACAGATGATTAGATAAACAGAGTTAAACACTTCATATCTATATTGAAAAGCAGCTTCATTTTCAACAACATTGTTAAAAAGTACAATTGAAAATGTTCCTTTTTAAACCTTTCAATACAAATATTACACTTATTATTAATAAGTTTCGAATATTATAAAAAACATTTAATAAAAAATGCCTGACGAATCATTATTATTATTATTATTATTTGTTAATGAATGAGCAAACATAATGGCAACATGTTTTTAAATAATTCTATAACAGAATTGTAACTACTTAGAATCGTCAATGTATGTTGAAATCAAATTTTCTAATTTTCTTAAATGTATAACAGACATATTTAGATACTTCTGTTATTGAAATATATCAAAGTTATGTAATTTCTTAAATGTTTCGCTGGACATGATGATCATTTAATCCTCTATTCAGATTTAAAAAAATTACAGTGAATTTTCTCTTCAAAAATCTCGTCTATTGATTAAATTTCTAAATATTTGTGCTCTTCGTAAATTAAGATTTAATTTTTTGTGTCTCAACAATTCCGGTTTTGCAAAAAATATATTCAGATCTCAGAATATATTTTCTTAAACATGTGAAAAAAAATTAAAAATAAAATAAAATATAAAAATAAAATATTAATCATTCAAAGGTACTTTTTTCCAGAGGCAATAAACAGAACTCACTTCTCATGCAAAATACTGTCAAACAAAATTGGTATGTAGACAAAATTACCTTTAAAAAAAATTATGATCGAAAGTCTCCAACTTTTTTCTAATTTATTAAGCTCGCTTTAGGAACAATGATCAAAGAATGCATGATAAATAAAATTTTGGCATGAAAAGTTTTTCCGGTATCACTGCCTAATGAGAAATCTATGATAAATTTACATTAACTTCTGTTTTGGGAGATGTCAGCAATAAATAAAGTAACATATATTTTGAGGTGTATTACAGATAAGCAAGGCGGTGATACAAAGAGTCACAAGTTCAAAATTTCACTACAACCGTGGCAAATAAGATGCGTTCGTACTGTAACGAAGTTTTTAAAATGTAAAGCACTTCGGATACAATACAGTATCCGATAGCTTTTGTACGTTTATGTAAATACTATATGTTTTCTATTGTACAGGAATCAATTTGTAGTAAAACTTAACAGCGTACATAAATTACATAAAATGTTAAATAGGATAATATATTTAAAAGGCACCCCAAATAATATTTCCCCTATATCATTATGTAATAGAATACTTTTTTAGTGCCCTAAAAATGAATAAAAAAATTTCTTAGCATATATTGTACAGAATACATATTTTAGCATATATTTCATAGATACATATGAATTATATTATGTTCGAAAGAGTGTAATCTCATTAAAATGCACTTGAAACTACTTTTTCCCATTAGCCGTAATGTAACGGAATACTTTTGATTATCAATGTAATTGAACTATGCGTTAGATTTTCATAAAATTTGAAATGACTCAGCGAAATTATATAATAATTATATGTTTAAAATTTTAAAGGATTCAATTTTTTAATTTTTGCGTTATTATAAAAGGACAGACGAACGGATTGAAGTGCGACTGTAGGTGTTATGTATTTACATAATTATCAACGCTCCAAAAAAATGCATACGAAATTTATGAAATTCTTTTACATGAAATTAAACTTCTAGAAAATTCTCTACAAAGTCTGTCTTTATCAAGGATGACAGTAGTATCAAAAGTTTTATGTAAAATATTTTAACATTCATTTTTTAGCAATTACAGAAAAAAAAAAAAAAAAATATTTTCCGCAAGCTATAATTAATTCTATCAAATACTTTAAGAAATGGAATACAAATAAATTGGTATCGGAAAAATCTTTTAATAAACAATGTTACCAAATAAGTATGGATATATTCTACAATTTTTGTTTCCATTTTTCAATTTTTAATGTTCGAGATTGCCTAGGGACGTTCCCAGGTGTATGTTTTGGATTTGGACGAGTGTGGTGTCAAATGAAAGATCTCTTCATGTACTTTAAAAATTGCAATGGAACTACCCGTCTGAATCGAGATATCAGCACTTGAAGGGTGGAAAACCACTCATTTCAATAAGAACTATTATGCATCTAACATAACCGCCATCCTAAGAAAAGCATTCTATTTTAAACCCTATATTTACATACAGTTTATCCATTACGTCACGCCACACATTTGACGAAAAATTTGCATAAAACAAGGTGGTGGAACTAAGAAAAATATATGGAAAAGCTCTCCGAGTGCAGCCGTACGCGAAAACTTCGTAGAATGCGAAGTGGATGTGTAAAAGAGGGGAAATAAAAGACGATGTTTGGGTGTAAATGATTTTGCAAGAAGCTCAGGAATAGTTATAGTCAGGAGTATTAACCCTTTCCGGCACGGGCAAAATTTGTACTAAAATGAGAAATTATCGATTGACACCGGAATTCACAAAAGAATTTTTTAAATATTTTGAATTTCTTAATTTAAGCTTTTATTATAAAAGCAATTTTTACTAAAATATTACTGGTGCCGTTTGCAAGTTTTGAATTAAAATTAGGTACCCCAGACCGGGCACAGTGTGCCGGAAAGGGTTAAAACATTAAAAAAAAAAACCTTTATTTTTCCAACAGTTTTTTTATACCAGCCTACCAATTTATTTATTTACTCATTCACACTACAAGTGCTGATATCTCGAAAACGGTTGGATTCGGACGGGTATTCGATCGCACTTTTCAAAGTACTTGACAAGATCTTTCTTTTGATACGTCACTCGTCCAAATCCACAACTCCCACCTGGGAACGTTCCCTAGTGAGATGTGACTCTTCAAAATTTCACCCATAAAAAAATGGGATTATCAAAACGAAATGCGACATAGATTCAAGTTAAATCTAATCATCCAAACTCAATCAAACGTGTCATCTGTCGAATTAACTGTCGAAAAAATATTGGTAAAACAGTAAATGCATCAAAGTATGGAAATTATTTTTTTTTAATTAGAAAAGACACTTCATTGTTATTGACAACCTACACGGAAGTTTTGCAGTTACTTTAGATAACAGATAGAGGATAATGTTTCAAATTTAATGACTAACAAGGGGACCACCAAACATGGTGGCGCACAGATTTTGAAGATTTCAAAGTTATTTTGTAGGGTTCATAGCACTAATTTTTCGGGTAAAAGGGTTTCTTCAAATGGACCTCAGTTTTTGAGAAATATGGGGGGTTAAAGTTCAGCGTATATTTTAAGTAACTATTAGTTTGACTAGACCAAGGCTACCTTATCATAATAACAAGGCTTGTCATTCGCCAAGTTTCCTTTGTCTGCAGTACACGTGGTCAAAAATCACATGATTTTCCCGTAGGTAGCGTCATCTAATGTGAGAACCTGAATATTTTCCATTTTTTTTCAATGAATTAGTGCATGGAATGTTAGCAGTAGTTTGCACCAGGTGGCGTTACTTATGAGACAAAGTCATATAATAAGTTGGCAATTATAGGAAAAATTTCAACAATACATTTTCTCCTGAATGCGAGCCCTTGATATTATGATAAGGTGGCCTTGGACTAGACCTTGTGGATTCCTGGCGCTGCGGCAGCGTGCGAGTCTGCGGTCCCGAAGGTTGTGAGATCAAATCCGTCTAGATCCTTTTATTTTACTGTTTCTTTACTTTTTTTTATAGTTTTTAACTGTTGCAAATTTTAAACAGAATCGAGAAATCTAATGCTTTGAGCCTTTTGATATTTTCTTAAGGAGACAGTTTATATTTACAAAATTTTTTTATTCTTTAAAAATATTTTTTTCAAATGGTGAACCGATTGCATCAACTAATAGTGCATTTTGCAATAAATAAATAAATACATAAAACTGCATATTTAATTATTTTTTTTAAGTATAAGAAAATTTAAATATTTTAAAATCCATACTACTTTAAGTATTAATATTTTTTTTGATTACGCAATCACTTTTTTTTAGATTGTCAAATGTATTTTACACAAGATGTGCATGGATTTTTAGATAATCTAATATTACATTTAATATAATTTTTTTTTACTGACATATGTAGTATAGAGGGATGAAATCTAACGTATCTTCATGCATATTTTTATTTAAAATAATAACAATAATAACCTTAAAGCTAATTCCATGCACATATTTAACTAATCTCTATAAATAAAAGGAATTCTGAGGATAATTAATTGAATAATTAATTATTTGAGGCACAGGGGAAGCAAATCTTGGCAATGCGCCAACTCGGTCCAGAGGAAGCAAATCTTGGCAATGCGCCAACTCGTAAAAGGAATAAAGCAGAAGAAATATAAAACAGATAATGTATTTATCACAAAAAATCGTCTGCTAAGAAAATCTTTTTTCATTTTGAACTTCTATAAATAAAAGGACAGATAGGCTCTCAAACAGTGAATCGTCGAATATAATTGAAGAACAAATGGAAGAACAAATGGAAGAACAAATGGAAGAACAAATGGAAGAACAGATGGAAGAACAGAAAGAAGAACAGATGGAAGAACAAATGGAAGACCTCTTCATTAACAATAAAAAAAGATATGCAAACGAAACCCCAGAACACCGAGAAGAAATTGTGGGGTTGTAGAACTGGCATTCAGATAGTCTTCGGGCTACTGAGGGCGGGCAACCGTCTAGTATGTAATAAAGAACATGTACAAAAAAATTTAAATCTCTATATTAAATTTAAAAAAAAATGCCCTTATCATTTTTAAAACATGAAAATGAAGAAAATATGAACATAGAGCGGGAATTTTTTTTTTAAGTTATCAATTGTGTGGTAATTGCTCGGGTGGATAAACAAAATTTGCAGATTGTCGTATGGGTAAAAATGATGTTTTGCAATATTCACAACTAAACAGGCTTTCATTTAAGGTTTAAAATGTTTAAAGGCAAATATCGATTTTTTGATCAGTTTTGAGGTAAATTTCCTCTAAAAAACTGTACGTTCATGAATTTTTTCGCAAAAATTATTTTTTTCGGAAATTTTTAATATAAACGCAAGTCAGATTTAATTTATGTCTGATTTTTTTTTAAAACTTGTATGAATATACATAAATTATAGTTCTTAAATGCTTGATTAGTGATAAACATATTTAAAAATACATTAAAAGATTAAAACAGGGAAATATAAGATCAACAAAAAGAAATTTGCTTTTATTCTGATATAACCGATGAAAGGAAAACAGACGATAAAAGAGAGAGAGAGAGAAAATACATGCATCATAAATTTTATCTCATTTATAGACGATTTTTGCAATCTAGTTGAAGTTTTATGAATCGCGCAATGATTTGATTTTTTACAATAAAAAAATTACAAAAAAATAGTTTTAAATGTAATATGTCATTCTTATTAGCACTTTCCAACAAAGTTGAAAAGTGCTTATGTATTCGGTTTGTCTGTCCGTCTGTCTGCGCTCTAATTCCCGTAAATATACTCGAATCGCCTGAAATTTTTGGAAGTTATTAACGTTTACCCCAGCACGAACCCTATTGAAAATGAAGTTTCTACCATGATTAGTTTATTTACAGGGAGAGTCACAAGTTTTCCATTACATTACGGCCTATGGGGAAAAATCGTTTCAAAGAAATTTTAAAGATGTTACACCTTGTCAAACATGTTAAAATTTATCTGTATTCACAAGATAGACTAAAATATGTATTCTATAAAATATGCGGTGAAAATATAGCTATTATCCATTTACAGGAATTATTCATTTCCATTAGATAATGGTAAAAGGGTGAATTGTGTGTGACATATTTTAAGTATTTTAAACTGTTTCATATATAATAAAATTGATATGTATCACTGAGGCTTAATATAAATTATACGATACTGTCTTGCATAAAATGAAATACATGGCATTTACAGGGACACTCAAAAGATTTCAAATAGTATATTCTTTCCGAAGTACTATATATGTATCCGACGACGGCTGATGGATGAATGAAATGCATTTTAATTATGGCATGCGTATTTAAGTTTCACTAAATCTATGCACATTACATGGTGTGTATAAATGCTATAGTTGATATACAGGACTACCCAAAAGAGTTCGCCAACGTTAGTGAATATGAACATAAATTACTTAAAGGTGGTTCTTAAATAAGTTATGCATTTTTACTCTGAACTGCATACAATTTACTAAAGAATGTTTGCAGAATATAGATAAAATGATATACAGGGCCACGCAAAGAATTGGGTGCATGGACATACCTATGAATGATAAGTTCTGAAAATATGATTGCAGTTGTTTTAAGAGTGTTTTAGTTTAAATAGATTTTAGCTTACAACTGACATGTAATAAAAGTACAAGGTTAACTACAGGGCTGAACGAAAGTATTCAAGTATGTTTCCGTCTGTTAGTATAAATTGCTGAAAAAGAAATTTCAAGCTACTAGGCACTTTCGTGCTAAACTAAATTTTCCCATTATATAGTATGTATGTCAAATGACAGATCAAATACACGTACAAATATGTATTCCAAAAGTATTGGAATACATATTTGGAATACATTTTTTATTTCACGAAGTGTTGGAAAGTGCTTCATAATCTATGCTTAACGCATGATTTTTCTTACTTCTTTATCTGTACAAATGATAAATTTGTTAATGTTGCACTTTGGAGTTAAATGTATTTTCAGAGCATTGAAAATTTGGATAAATGGCAAAAACTTACATTTTAACATTACTGCATTAATACTTTATTATTCTTTTGAAGATAATGCATTTTTTGAATTATATAATCCTAAATACGTTTGAGAAATTGCTCCCAAATTAAATTTTTTATAGAAAAAAAGACTAAAATTTTCATTTAAAATTCTATAAAATAAAAAAAGCGATAGAAAAAGAAAAATTATTTCAGAACTGTGCTTAAAATTAAAAAAAAAATGTAAATAACAATTAATAAAAAAAGTTCTAGGCATAAATTAATTTTGGAATTTTTTCAATAACAAAAAATAAAGTTTCATGAAAAAATTCGAAAATGTAAATGTAATATACTAAGAAAATATCAAAAGCTGTAGAATTTCCGATTCTGCTTAAAATTTGTAATATTTAAAAAATATAAAAATAAGTAATAAAAAAGCGCTAGACGGCTTTGACCTCACAACCTTCGGATCCGCATACTCGCACGCTGCCGCAGTGCCAAGAATCCACACGAAGAAGCCATACTAATAGGTATTTAAAATATACGCTGAACTTTAACCCATATTGTACCAAGCATTGAAAGAAATATTATTTTTAAATAAAATCTTAAATATATGCTTCATTAAGCCTATGTATATACACAAAATCAAAAAACTTACCAATTTTTTATTATCTTGATTGGTACAGGCTGTCCTAAAAATAGGACAATGGTATAATCCAGTGCTATTCATTATTAGATGAATGGAATGGGACAAAATATCTTAAGCATAGTCCGACGTTACATTTTTTACATATTGTGGTTGGTTTTCCTGTACAAGGTTTTAGCTGGCATCTTCTTTGTCGGTTTTCTGGGTGTTTTATCAACACATGCTCATTCTGAATCCTTAAAAAATCTGCATTACTCTGTTGAAGACCCAATTTTCTGTAAGATGGTTTTCTTGGAATAGAAATCCCCAAATAGGCAACTGTTATATGCCTTCGAAAATCAAGCAGCTCAGACTATTTTCTCCAAATAACTGATTGAGCTTCCATGAAGCAACAAGCGCTGTTTCAAATGCATTAACAAATAATGGCCAATACCATTTTTTCCCTTGAATTGAAGTAAAGTAAGATGCTGCATGATTATCAAACAAGTCAACTCCATTTTTGTATTTATTGTAGGATGTAATGCACGCAGGTATCTTTACCTGTTTTCTAACACCTTTTACTCTTCTATCTACTGTTGAGATACTTTTTGTTTCTTCGAAATTAATGATTACAGAAACAACCCGATTATCATTCTACCGAACTGCGGCTATTTTGTTCCTTGTATCGAATCTGCTGTCAGAAAATCCACGTTCCAATTTCGACATTGCTTTTGAAGACATAAGTGGACACTTAGAGATTCTATTTTCTCTAACAGTACCTGTAACGAAGAAGTTCTTGGTTGCCAGAATGGATAGCAGTTCATGGGAAGTAAAAAAATTATCCATTTAAATTTTATGTATCTCAGGATTTGCAATTATTGACAGCAAGTTCTGGACAACTGTGTGAGATAATGGCTCATTCACTTTTTTCTGACATGGTTGATTCTTTTTATCCTTTGGAATTTTTTTCTTCTGCCCTTCTAGAGTTTTCATAGCTTGGCATTTGGATATTGATGGTATATTGTCGATAGATGCAGGTTCTGTTTTATTCTGCTTTGCACCTTGGTACGGTATAATATAATACGGGAATCCGTTGAAAGAAGTTAGCATCCATAATTTATATCCAAATTTGAGTGGTTTTCCTTTTATATACATCTTACAGCCATGTTTTCCAAAGTATTTAACCATTCTTTCATCAATACTTAAAAATTCCGAAAATACTCCAAATTGTTGAAGGCCTTCATTTAACAGATTATAAAGTGGCCTCACTTTAAAATAGCGATCACTCCGATCAAGTCGCAAGTTATCGTTAAAATGAAGATATTTCTTTATTTAAATAGGAGATTTACCAGCCACATTATCTTTAACTCTTTGAAGTCTCTCATGAGGAAATGCTTTTGGAGCACGTTCGAACTTAGGTTCGCATTTTTCTCATTTCGGATTTACAGAAATGTTTACATTTCTATTTGGAACTAAAATTTCAATCGTTCCTGCAACCTCTGAAGAATCTACTTCATCACACATGATTTCTTCTACTTTCCTTACAGATGAATCATCAATGTACTCTGTGTCACTCATTAAATCAGGATCTGGAGGTACAATAATTCATTGTCATTGTCTTCAAAATCACTTTCATCTAAACTCCAAAAAAGTCCAAGGCTTCCTGCGTAGTTAAAAATTTATGAGACATTTTTAAGCATTAGGATCTAAATAGTTTCCGAAACGAAGCAAAGAGAAACGACGTACACAATAATTTCACAATGCAATTTTTTTTGCAATTTTTTGCGTACCCGGCCCGGCCGGCGGAGTCGTTTCGAATTTTCTCACGGGCCGGGCCGTCAGATTTAGAATAGTTTTTTCAACGGGCCGGGCCGACAAACAACATAAACGGGCCGGCAAAAAAATTGAACGGGCCAGACGGGCCGGACCGGGCCAATAAAAAAAAAAAAATTCTCAAGATTTAAGCAGAAACGATAAAATATGAGCTATTTTCAATGAAAATGGTTTTAACGAGAATAAGTATAAATGTGGCCATACTAGTTTGACAGCATCAATATAAAAATGCACAGTGTATCGGCATCGGAGAATTACATTATGTGTAACCCGTTTTAATGTTTTTTAGCTGACTCATGCCGGTCCGAGATCATGCTTGAATTATTTTTCTACTTATAGACTGGCCGGACCGGTATTAGACTTAATTATTGGCAGAAAACATGATTTGTAAAATTATTAACAACGATAAAGAACTTATGTTAGCTTAGTCTTCGGATATATACTTCTTGATGATTTTTAAATTAATTTCTCAATAACGCGAAAGTTTGACACATTTTCTGATTAATTTTAAATTGTAAAAGTATAAAAGTGATAAGCCTAACTATTGCAGGTATTTGGAATCGAATAGCGTTTTTCATTTTTGGTAAATAAAATACTTGCATAACCTTGTTGAGATATAATAGTTTCTCAAATGATTGCAGATTTTTCTCCGTTCCCTTGCTATTGCTTCCGGAAATTCTATTCAAAACGCTAATTATGACAGTATTTTATTTGTTTGCAGTATTCTTAAATTGCTTGTATCAAAAAATGGATAACGCCATTCGATAATATAGTTTCTGAATAAAGATATCTGTTAATCTTATGCGTTTCTGAGGAAAAAGAAATAATTTAGAAATGTATCAGAAAGGAGCTTCTTTGAATTTAAGAATGAATTTTGATTTGAAATCTATAATAAAATGATATAGAAATATATTTATAAATCTTCTTTTATTAAACAGCTTCAAAATTAACGATGTTTTTAGCTTTCTTTCTTTTTTTTTTATTCTAAGCCATATTAATTTTTTAATGAATCTTTATTCGAATGTAAAGCCTCAGAATCTAAGTAATCATTAATGTCGTTAATGTGTATTTGCTGTAAAATATACTGTAAAGTCATTCCATAGATATGTATGCAGTATTCTTTAAAGGAATTTTAGTTATACTATAAAAATCTGAATTTTTTACAAAATCGTAGAAACTGTAACGGGCCAAAACGGGCCGGGCCTGTTTTCGCTGATTTTTGTACGGGCCGGGCCTAAAATATAAAAATTTAAACGGGCCGGGCCGGGCCTGGGCCGAACTTTTGAGTTTTACAATGGGCCGGGCTGGGCCGAAATAACTTTCCTACGGGCCGGGCCGGGTCTGGAAATTCCGGCCCGTGCAGACCTCTAGCAGGTGTTAGAGAAACTATTTAAAAATTATCCGTACAAATGTTTGGAATATCAAAGAGAAGAATGGGTTATTCCCATTACTTAATGTAGGGATTATGTATCAGTGGATTATACCATCGTCCTATTTTTAGGACAGTATGAAATATAAGGAAAATAGACCATTTAGATATATATTTTTAATATATCTTTTTTATCTGTAGAAAAGTATAGAATATTACCTCAATAAATTTATATAACCGTTATTTTTAATAGTAAAATCTTTTAAGAAATAATGTATTGAATATGCAAGAAATAAATCTTCAAAAAATCACCATTTCGAAAAATTAAAAAAAAAATATTTAACATTAATTTAAACTAACAATAAGAGCAAAGATATACTTAACAGACTTTTAAAAATATATCGCCTTTAATTTGAATTAAAATACTCAAAAGAATTTATATAAAGGCCATTCATACATGGTGTCCTATTTTTAGGACGATGGTGAAATATGGGTTTAATTCCCAATTTCTCAAAAACTAAGGCTCATTTGAAGACATCCTTTTACCAGAATAATTGATGGTATGACATCCTACAACATACTTTGAAATCATCAAAATCTGTGCGCACCATGTTAGATGGTTCCCTTGTAAGTCTATTAGAAAAGAAAAAATAATTTTTATAGTTTCTGCTATGAGTAAAGTAATTTTTAAAATATCGTAGTTCATACTGCTATTTTGGGATGTTTTCGTTCTGAAAGTCTTTGTTTATTTATGAAATATATATTGATGATTTATTAAAACATGAATAGAAATAAATTGGTATCTGAAAAATGTTACTCAGAATAAAAATGTAAATATGGATACATTCTACAATTTTTGTTCCCATCTTTCAATTTTGAAATGTTTGAGACTCAAATGTTACTTTTCAGAAATTCATTCATGAAAGAAATGGGATTATCAAAACGAAATGCAACATAAATTCAAGTCAAATCTAACCTTCCAAACTCTACGGAACGTGTCATCTGTCGAATTAACTGACGAAAAAAATATTGGTAAAACAGAAAATACGTCAAAGTTTGGAAATTAAATTTTCTAACTGTGAAGAGGTACTTTATTGTTATTGACAACCTACACGGAAGTTTTGCAGTTACTTTAGACAACAGAAAGAGGATAATATTTCAAATTTAATCACTAAGTCTACTTGAAAAGCAAAGAAAATATTTTTATCGTTTCTACTATGAATAAAGTCATTTTTAAAATATCGTAGTTCATACTGAAATTTTGGGATGTTTTCGAATAATCATCTTTCCTGAAAATGTTAGTTTGTTAGTGAAATAAAAATAAAAATGGTTTTAAAATTTGTTCTTTGAAATTTTCCAGAATGTATAATTTGTTATACATATGTTAAATAATATTTTTGATGATTTTTTACTTCACATTTTCGGAAAGAAGATATCTAACTAATGATAATGTTTCCTAAAATATAAATATATTGAGCAATGTAACATAAATTTATATTTTTAACATTATTTAATTCTTATAAGAATATATAAAGTTTAACACTAGAGCTACCTTGAGTCGTCATTTTGACAGCTACGATATGAATATGTTCCGGTAATTATGAGATAAATTTAAAAAATACGAAGACGGAGAATATTAAATAATAAAGTTAAACTATTTTAATTCAAAATTCTGGTATGAAATATTTTTTATAAAACTTGACTCAAATTTTCGGAAGTTCTAAGTGTTAATTAAAATAATGTCTATAATAAAAATTCATTTTGTATGTTTAAGATTGCATAGGCAATTAAAATTTGTCTTATTGTCATAGATCAGTCAAACAAAAATAATAATACTTTATTTAAATATAAAACATGACTAGACATCAGAATGACTTTGACTGCTCACAAAAGACTTTATAATCTAATTTGTCAACGTGAGTAACGTGATTGCAGAATCAAAGAAACAGAATGTTAACTACACTGCTTTGAACAATTAAAGAATATTATAAGCCTTAAGTAAAATAACAGTATAATAATTTTTTTTTGCAGAAAATGAAAAAAGAGAATCACAAATATAAATTTTTCTCATTTAAAATTTCGGAGTATGTAAATTTTTAGTTTGACGCCAAAAACGACACTTTAGTGAAAGCGAATGAAATTTAAGCTTGACAGATGCTTGTTTTGGGGCCTATAGCAACTATGGCTTTTGCCTCGAATCACTACAAAGGGACGCGAAATTTTAAAATGGAGGGCCAAAATCACAGTTTGGTGAAATCCAAACACCTCATTGGTCATTGAGTCGCGTCCTTTTCAGAGAACAATCTCTTAGCGATAGGGAAAATGTCGCCTTACTCCTTTTTTCGTAAACAAAATCGTAACGGCAATTTTGATGTAAATCTTATTTGTTTACATTTATAATCTATTTTTCACTCTCATTTTATATAATGTCATCAAAATATCTTAATTGAGTTAATTTCGATGGTTTATCGTAAATATGAACAGAAGGTAACAATTGCTTCAAAATTACTTTACCCCTCACTCTTTTTCTAATGGAGAAACACGTTCGTGATTTTCACCCATACCACACGACCAATCAGCTCGCTGGATCACACCTGACTGTGATTTTGGCCCTCCATTTTAAAATTTCGCCAAAGGGGACAGCACAATTACATCCATGTCTTACCAGGATTCGAACCCGACCTTCCGGCGTGGCAGTAGCTGCCTCTACTGGTCACGCCACTGGAGCGACTAATGAAATTTAACTTTCAACTCACTGAGTGAGAAAGCGAAAAGCAATGATCGACAATCTGCAAGTGCTTTCCTTGGATGATTGCGATACCTCAAAAAGGTCATTTAACCGAACCAGAAGCTTAGAGAATTGTTGGTTGGTTAGGAGAGGTCCAAACACAGAGCAGAAACCACTGAAGTTACATAAAATATGATTTCGAGAATCTGTAATTGTTTTTTTAAAGTAACGACTTAGCTGAAAATCAAATTTTTTCCAGACTGGAATTGCCTCAAAGTAAGCATATGGTTACTCTGATGGAAATGCTGGCCAAAGATCAGGGCAAGATGGTGGGCAAGCAAAAATAACCAATGAAAATCAATATTTAATACTAAAGCCTTGGAGATGCCGAAATATGAATGCAACTCTTCTTCAAGAATATATATATAGTATGTAAGAAATTTTTGAAGCAAATTTTTTGCATTATTTTTGTTAATGATGTTAATCAAGTTTCTATCTTAACTAGAACAGGAAATATTAACTTTTTCGAAATGGCTTGTTTTAAATTTTTTTTTCAAACAATGGGTGTCATAAATACGGCTTTTTAGTGAAAATGCATTTTTTTTTTCCATGATGGATTCTTTTCCCGATTTCTTGTATTTAAAAAGTTATAAGTCAATAACCGTTAAAGTTAGATGCTTCAAACTTGGAAAATGTCTTTTTCAATTATATTACTTTAATTTTAATTCGGAAAATTTGAAAATATATATATATACAGGGTGTCCGAAAAGTCTGGAAACGGTCGAATAACTCGAGAAATACATATGAGATTGAAAAACGTAAATGTACGTGTTAAATATTTTTAAATAAGCTACTCAGTGATACCAAATTTGACCTTCGTAACCGACCCCCTGGGGGTCAGAGGGGGTCCAACTTTGAAATCTTAAATTATAACCCCCATTTTTTATTGCAGATTCGGATTCTACGGACAAAAATACGTAACTTTTGTATTTGATGTTTATTTCAAATCTTCGTTTATCACGGTGTAATCGAGCATATTAAATCGATACATATTCCCGCTTTTCCAACGGGATTTTCCCTAATCGAAACTGATTGGGCAGAATTTTTGACGTCAAATTCCTCGTCTTTTGTAGGAATAGCGTTTCCTGAAAATCACCCGCGGCGATTATTTCATTAGTGCTACACTGTTAAAAATTTGAATCATTTGCTGCAGCGTCACTCCACAGCTATTATAGAATGTCTCTTTTTTGACCAATGAGAATGCTCCATAACACAGTAAAGTAATCGTTTTCTATAAAAGCGGTGGAGTGACGATGCAGCAAAAGTGTCAATTTTTTTACAGTGTACTTTACTGTGTTATGGAACATTCTCATTGGTCATGAAAGAGATATTCTATAAAAGCTGTGGAGTGACGCTACAGCAAATGGATCAAATTTTTAACTGTTTAGCACTGCCGAAATAATCGGCACGGGTGATTTTCAGGAAACGCTATTATTGCAAAATACGAGGAATTTGATGTCATAAATTCTTCCCAATTAGTTTCGATTAGGGAAAATCCCGTTGGAAAAGCCGAAATATGTTTCGATTTAATATGGTCAATTACACCGTGATAAACGAGGATTCGAAATAAACATCAAATACAAAAGTTACGTATTTTTGTCCTTAGAATCCGAATCTGCAATAAAAAATGGGGGTTATAATTTAAGATTTCAAAGTTGGACCCCCTCTGACCCCCAGGGGGTCCGTTACGAAGATCAAATTTGGTATCACTGAGTAGCTTATTTAAAAATATTTAACACATATATTTACGTTTTTCAATCTCATATGTATTTCTCGAGTTATTCGACCGTTTCCAGACTTTTCGGACACCCTGTATATATATATATATATATATATATATATTAAAGTTATTATTTTTTTTGTATGTTTACTTTAAATATTTTTATTTTTTATATAAATTAATATTTTTCAAAATACTGAATTAAAATTAAAAGCTATATATTTATTTGTTTGTATTTAAATGAAACATAATTGAAATTCAAAAATTAACATTTCGAGTTAAAACAATTTTTAACTATTCTGATTTTTTTATAAATTATAAATTAAATTTTAAAAAAAAGTTTGAAAGTTTGAAAAGTTTTATCGTGTAATTTTGTTTACAAATGATATAATTAACCAACACAAAGAATTTAAAATTTTAATTCTATAATTAAAAATCATTTTAAAATAATCCCGGACCTCCTTAAAGCGAATCAATATTTTACAAATGAAATAAAGACATTAATAAAAATATTTTAAATGCAAAAATTGAAACTTGTAGCTTATTTTAGAAAAAAAAAAAATCACGAGGATATAAAAATACTTCATTACTTAAAAAGTAAATTCAAAAACAATATTACTTTATAAGAACATATATATATTCAATATATGTATATTTTCATTTTTTCAACTATTTATTTCTATGTTCCTTGTTTAATAATATGGTTTTTGTGTGCTGGTAGCCCCAATTACGTATTATTTTGCTATTTCATGGCTAATACGTGGATGAAACCGCACACTTCATTTGTAGTTCCAGAGCATTTGGGGCCTGACGATTCTGTTCGGTGGACTACAAATTTCCTTTGCATTCATTTTATTTTATTTATTTATTTATTCAGATATTCTTGTTTCACTATTTTTTTTATATATATATATATATATATATATATATAATTCAATTCTATTCAAATCCTTCGTTTTGGTTTATTGTTTTATTGATAAAATCTATTGGTGAATTTTGTCTACTTTTAATGGTATTATATATATATATATACACTGCTCAAAACAATTAAAGGATATTTGAAGTTTTATATAAAATAAAGATATAAACGAAATTTTTTATGCCGAAAATAGAAGAAAAGAATCACAAATGCAAATTTTTCTGGTTTTCAAACTGTGGAGTGTGCAAATTTTGAGTTCGACGTCGGATACGTCGCTTCAGCGGCAGCGAATGAAATTTGACTTTCAACTGGATAAAAGAGAATGAAGACAAGGAAGATAGGCATTCAGTAATTGCTATGTTTCGATGAGTACGATGTCTCAGCGAAGTCATTCGACAGATTCAGAGGCTTGGAGAAGTGTTGGTAGGTTAGAAGGGGGTCAAGCTCAAGCCGAAGTAGCACAAGCCATTGGAGTGTCACAAAGTGTCATTTCCAGGATCTGGAACCTTTTTTGGAGAGCGGATGTGCAGGCCGAAGACCAGGGCAATGTCGTAGACGGGCAACAACGCCCAATGAAGATCGGTATTTAGCGTTAACAGCTCAAAGACACCGAAACATGAACGCTACTCTTCTCCAACAACACCTTCACTCGGCTGCAGGCACCACGATTTCAACTCAGACTGTCCGAAACCGGCTCCATGCTGTAGGTCTGTATGCTCGCCGACCGATGGTATGTGTTAGATTAACATCAAGGCATCGTCGCGACCGCAGGGAGTGGGCAACTGAGCATGTCAACTGGAGGAGAAATGAATGGAGCAATATTCTGTTTTCTGACGAGTCCCGTTTTTCTGTGCATCCGGATAATAGGCGTATTTTCATCTGGAGGGACCGTGGCAGTGGGAATAATCCTGCGTTCGTGCACGAAAGTGTCAGATTGGGCGGTGGAGGAGTGTTGGTGTATGGTGGTATCTCCATTGACGGGCGCACTGACCTCTACATCATTCGAGATGGAGCTCTGTCTGGTCGCCGATATAGGGATGAGATCCTCAGACATATTGTAGTCCCTTACGCTGCAGCAATCGGAGATAACTTCATTTTAATGGACGATAACTGCAGGCCACATCGTGCAAACCTGGTGGAGAATTTCCTTTTCGAGGAAGGAATCGTTCGAATGGAATGGCCAGCGTGTTCTCCAGACATGAATCCAATCGAGCACGTTTGGGACGCTCTAGGAAGACGAGTTTCTGGCCGCCAACAACCCCCACAAACTCTCCAAGAACTGGAAAGAGCTCTTCTGGAAGAGTGGGTAGAATACCCCAACTCGTCATTAATAGCCTCATTGAGTCCATGCCTCAAAGGTGTTCAACATTGCTGGCCGCCCGTGGAAACCATACCCCTACTGAAAATGATTTTCTTTGAAGAAAACACCTTTTCTTATTCTTTTTTTCTCATATGCACAAATTGTGTTTTTTTTCCTTTTGTACACAAATGCGCAATAAAATGCATTTTTTTCTTCCAAACGTGTAATTTATTCTCATATAACCTACTATGTCTGTCGACCATGTATCAATCAGCTAAAAAATTTCCCAGATGCAAAATCCACCTAAAACTGCAATATCCTTTAATTGTTTTGAGCAGTGTATATATATATATATATGTATATATTGTACTTCTTAAAATCAACCTATATTTTAAAAATAAAACGAAAACAATAATAAATGTATTTTAGTTAAAATATAAAAATGGAAACTTATATTTCATTTCAGCAAAATAAATAAATAAATAAACAAAAAGAATGATACATTTCCAAAAAATAGTATTCATGGATACATGAAATATCATTACTTATAAATAAATAAGATAAAATAAATAACGGTACTTTATAAGAATGGATGTATTCTTCAATATTTGATCGTGGGATTTCCTCTTCAAAATATTTCAACCTGAAATATGACTTTTCAAAATTTGTAACATAAAAGAAGTTGGCTTATCTACAACATGCAACATGAATTCACGCCACATCTAACAATCTAAACGTATATTGAAAATATCAAACAACACGAAACGTGTCATAAGTCAAATTCCCAGAAGAAAAAGTATTGGTTAAACAAGAAATGCGTCAGAGCAAGTGAAGTAAATTTTTAAATAGTTAAGTGCGTTTTCTTTGTTATTGACAACCAAAATGAAATTTCTCCGTAACATTATACTACGGAAGGGAAGTATTTTTACTTTAAATTTTTAAATTTAACCGAGAGGTTTATTTAAAATGTAGATTTTTCTTTTCTTATACCGCAGCAGGAAAAAAAATATAGGATTTGTAAAAAAAATTCGAATTCTGGATTTCGAAAAATTTATTTATTTTAGAAGGTTTTGTGACTGTGGTAATAAAATGTCTGTCTGTCAGATGATTTGTGGCAAAAATTTAGTGGGCATTTCTTCTCAAGAACTAATGCACGGAATATAAAAAAACAACTTATTCAGTTAAACCCTGTTACAGATTGGTCTGATCTTGACCAATCTATATCAAGGCTGAATCAAAATTAAAATTACATATTTCTGTTTATTTAAATGAGAAATAATCGAAAATTTAAAAATAATACTTCAAGTTATAACGATTTTTAACTATCCCATTTTTAAATATACACACACATATATATATATATAGGGCTGTTTAATAGCCTCTGCTTATCAACCAGGAGAAGACCCTTTAATTGCCTTCTAGGAGGACTTAAAGGAATCGACTGAAAGTAGAGACTTAATGTCCAATCCGCACCTTCCATCGGTACAGCCTGTTAGTACTCTTGTCTAGTGCAAGGGGAACGAACGCGGATGGGCTTCCTCCAACCCGCTTGGCCAGCGTGGAGGGATTTGGCCACAACCCCCCTTATTTTACCATGAATTCACAAAACAAACCACGGCCCTCAGTTCCCGGTAGTCTGCATGTTCCTGGTTACGGCAGCGATCAGACAGACATGAAGACAGAGGGTGCTAAGAATCACCGGGCTCGGCTTGGCTGCCATAAGTTGATGACCTTGGCTACGTACAATGGACGATCCCTATCTTCTGAAAACCGTTTACAGGAACTTGAAGAAGAGTTAGATAAGATCAACTGGGACATTTTAGGATTATGTGAAGTAAGAAGAAAAGGCGAAGAAAAGATTGATCTTGCCAGCGGACATGTTTTATACTACAGAGGTACAGAAGATGGAAGAACAAGTGGTGTAGGATTTCTGATTCATAAAAGGTGGAAGAATCACATTGTAGAATATGATAGTGCATCAGATAGAGTTGCAAGATTAGTAATACAAGTGTCCAAAAGATACAAGCTGCAAATTACCCAAGTTTATGCACCAACAATAAGTTATTCTGATGAAGAAATTGAAGATTTTTATGAAGAAGTAGCTTCAATGCATCAAAAGGGAAATTGCTACATAAAATTAATAATGGGAGACTGGAATGCTAGAATTGGAGAGAAAAAGAAAGGTGAATTATCTGTAGGAAATCATGGATATGGTATGAGAGATGAAAGAGGAAACAGATTGATTGAGTTTGCAGAATGTGAACAGATGTATATCATGAATTCATTTTTCAAGAAAAAGCCACAAAGAAAATGGACATGGCGTTGTGCAAATGGCTCAACAAGTGAAATCGACTACATCTTGACCAACAAAAAGTATCTTATTCAGGACTGCAGCGTTCTCAATAACTTCAATACAGGAAGCGATCACAGATTGGTTAGATGCAAACTGCTGTTAAATACTAAAGTGGAAAGAATGAAGCTTTTGCTACACTCAAAGAAATCAATCGATATTATAAACCTCCAGAAACATAAAGAAGAATTTCATTTGGAACTTCAAAACCGTTTCCAAGTACTTCAATCAACTTTAGAAGAAGAGCAAGATGTTACAATAGTGAACAAGAAGCTAACCAATACTCTACAAGAAATTGCTAAGAAGATAGCCGGTGATGCACAAGTAAAACAGACAAAGAAAATTACAGAAGAAACAAGAAGATTGATAAAAAAACGCAGAAAATTTAAAATGAAGAAAAATGATCCTAAATCAAGAGTTGAATATGCTGAATTATGTAAAACAGTAAGAAAATGTGTTACAGAAGATATCAGAAAATTTAACTGTGATCTTGTTAAAAAAGTTCTGGAAGATAACAAAAGTTTAAAATCAGCTAAGCGCAAGTTATGTGTTGGAAGAAAAGGTATTTTTGCGCTGAAGAGAGCAGATGGAACAATCACCAAAATCAGCAACGAAATAGTACACATTGTTGAAAAGTTCTATAATGATCTATATAAATGTTAAGATCAGAGGGAAATCAACGTACACGATCAACAAGAAATCTTAACAGAAACTGAAGAGATAATCCCAGTGATGACAGATGAGGTTTTACAAGCTATTAGATTTATGAAAAAAGGTAAATGCCCTGGAGAAGATGGAATTACAATTGACCTTATCAAAGAAGCAGGAGAAGAATTTGCAAAAAGGCTATCCTTACTGTTTTCCAAATGTCTCAAAAGGTCAGATGTACCAGAAGATTGGAATAATGCTGTGATGGTACTACTTTACAAGAAAGGAGAGAAAGAAAACATTAAAAATTACCGTCCGATCAGCTTACTGTCCGTGATTTATAAAATTTTCACCAAAGTTTTAACGACAAGACTTGAATCAGCTCTGGACTCAGCTCAACCTAGAGAACAAGCAGGATTCCGAGGTGGATTCAGCACAATGGATCATATCCAAACAGTAAGGGAACTCATAGAAAAGCATAAAGAATATAATTTACCTCTCTGCCTTGCCTTTATTGATTATGAAAAAGCTTTTGATTCCGTCTACACATCAGCAGTAGTAGATTCTCTGGAGGACATTGGTATAGACAAACCTTACATCAATATCATAAAGAAGATTTACAAGAAAGCAACAGCAACCATCCGTTTAGATAAAGGAAAAGCGAAGATCAAGCTCGGAAGAGGAGTAAGACAAGGAGACACCATTTCACCAAGCTTTTTAATGCTGTCTTAGAAAATATCTTCAAGAAGCTGAATTGGGAAAACAAAGGGATTAGAATAAATGGAGAATTTTTAAGTCATCTCCGGTTCGCTGACGACATTGTAATTTTCAGTAACAGTCCTGAAGAATTGGAAATTATGCTAAAAGATCTTGCAGAAGCTAGCGTCAATGTGGGATTAAAAATAAATTTAGAAAAGACTAAGGTGATGTTTAATTCATTTACATCAAAAAAGAAAATTGTCTACAAGAACACTGAGATTAAAGAAGTGCAAAGTTATGTGTACCTAGGACAGGAAATATCATCGGATAATAGTATCTTGAATGAAATCAATAGAAGAATAAGAAATGGGTGGAGTGCTTTCGGGAAGAACAGTATTATTCTGAAGAGTAATATGCCTCTTTGTTTGAAAAGAAAAGTTTTTAATCAATGTATTTTACCTGCATTAACCTACGGAGCAGAAACATGGACACTAACAAAACGGATGATACAAAGATTACAAACAACACAGAGAAGCATGGAAAGATGTATGCTAGGCATAACTAGAAGAGACAGAAAGAGGATAACCTGGATAAGAAATCAAACAAAAGTTTTTGACATCCTTGAAAGAATCAAGCAGCTAAAATGGAAATGGGCTGGGCACATTGCAAGAAGACAAGGCAATAGATGGAGCACAAATATACTACAGTGGTATCCCAGAGATGTAAAACGACCAAGAAGACGACCACAAGTAAGATGGAGTGACGTAATTAGAAAAGTGGCTGGTGTAAATTGGATGACGAAAGCACTAGACAGAAAACATTGGAAAAATCTGGGGGAGACCTACATCCAGCAGTGGATCGAAAACGGTTGATGATGATGATGATGATGATGATATATATATATGTTAAACAAACATTTTATATATATATATATATATTTTTTAAATGTCTGAAAATTTTTATCATGTGAGTTTGTTTACTAATCACATGGTTAACCATCACAAAAAATTTCAAAAATTTTAACTCAATAAATAAAAAATTTTTGAAACTGTGTCCCGAACCCCCTTAAAACGAATCAGTATTAAAAAAAATAAACAAAAGCATTAATAAAAATACTTTCTGTGAAAAAATTGGAACTTGTAGTTTATTTTAGCAAATAAAATGATAATAATAATAATAATAATAATAATAATAATAATATATATACAGAGTGTTTCGCTACCATACCGACAAACTTTGAGGGATTACGAAGACAAACATCATTACGAAGACAAACATTATTAAATACGAAACCATGGGGCGCAAACGTCTTCTGTAGGAGTTAGGGGCCATTAAAAATTAAGTTCCGAAATTTCAAACGATGATAAAAAACGGAAAAAAGGATCGACTCGTTTGCGGTTTTTACTAAAATCATTCTTTATATCACGATTTTTTTAGAAAAAAATTTTAAAGGTTACGTTCAAAAATTGTCGATAGAGGGCGCTTTAGACTTTAGACTAACGAACAACTACTTTTTACCGTTATTTTGTGCATGAGGTTGAAATTACTCTAAGGTTTAGACTTTAACTTAAATTTTAAGCCCAAAATCGGAAACATTGGGATCGGGTAACTAGCGAAAATTAAACTGTAAACAGAGGAGGAAATTTTAAACGCTCATAAATATTGGACAAACAAATCGATTTTGTTGCAGTTTGAGTGTAAGTCATTAACTTGGTAGTTATTTTATTCAAAATGATGTACAGCTTTGGTGCCCTCATTTTTTGATAGAGGGCGCTTCCGACACATCTCTGACATTTCAAAGGCATTACTCCTGGGTGTCTTACTACCAGACCATCATACTTCCAGGAAGTGTTAGGGATGCAAAGATGACTTGGAATCACATAGAAATGTAACGTTGGAAATGCATTTTTTGCAAGTTACGGTTAAAGGAAGCAGAGAAAAAAGTAACAGAAACACAGAGACACGTTAGTGCGGGAAGAGCGACACGTTAATGTCACAGAAACCAGTTTATTTAAAGGTTTTACTAGAAAAGGTGTTTGAAATTACGACCAGAAGTACTCCGGCAAGTTTGACAGCGACGGTAGATGGCGCTAAACGGTAATGCGCCTGCACAAAGATCACTTTGAAGTGATCATTCGCGAACCGGTTTCAAAGGTAGCAGAGAACGATGAACAGCACGATAGGGCTCCTCCACATTTTACCAATGACGTTTACCGACAGTTCAAATGAGTTAATGTCACAGTAACATATGGACAGTGGTGAATAGGCCGTGGTAGTCCGGTTCATTGGCCTGCCAGATCGCCGGATCTATCATGCATAGACTTCTTTTGCTGGAGTCAAATAGGAAATTGGGTTCATGAGACTCCCGTACCATCAGTTGAAGACCTCGCAGCTGGTATTTCTGTAGCTGCCAGAAAACTATCAGAGATGCCAGGAAACTTTCAAAGCGTGAGGAATTCCACGTGACGCCGCTGTCAAGCATACCGGACTACTTCTGATTGTAATTTTGAACATCTTTTCTCGTAAAACCTTTAAATAAACTGTTTCCTGTCACATTAACGTGTCGTTCTTTTTCTGCTGTTTCTGTTACTTTTTTCTCTGCTTCTTTTAACCGTAACTTGCAAAATATGCATTTTCTACGTTACATTCCTATGTGATTCTAAGTCGTCTTTGTATCCCTAACACTTCCTAGAAGTATGATGGTCTGGTAGTAAAACACACAGGAGTAATGCCACTGAAATATCAGAGATGTGTCGGAAGCGCCCTCTATCAAAATATGAGGGCACCAAAGCTGTACGTCATTTTGAATAAAATAATTACCAAGGGAATGACTTACACGCAAACTGCAACAAAATCGATTTGTTTGTCCAATATTTATGAGCGTTTAAAATTTCCCCCTCTGTTCACAGTTTAATTTTCGCAGGTTAAATAATCACAATGTTTCAGATTTTGGGCTTAAAATTTAAGTTAAAGTCTAAACTTTAGAATAATTTCAACCCCATACACAAAATAGCGGTAAAAAGTAACTGTTCGTTACTCTAAAGTCTAAAGCGCCCTCTATTGACAATTTTTGAACATAACCTTTGAATTTTTTTTTTCTAAGAAAAACGTGATATAAAGAATGTTTTAGTGAAAACCGCAAACGAATCGACCCTTTTTTCCGTTTTTTATCATCGTTTAAAATTTTGGACCTCAAATTTTAATGGCCTCTAGCTCCTACAGAAGACGTTTGCGCCCCATGATTCCCTGTTTAATAATGTTTGTTTTCATGTCTACTATCACCCCCAAAGTTTGTCAGTCTGGTAGCGAAACACCCTATATATATATATATATATAATTTGAGGTGAAATTAAAAAACTTCATTACTTAAAAAGAAATTACAGAAATAGTATTAGATTAATTTTAAATACGATTATTCAATCGGTAAATTAATCATAACAGGTGTAAATTTTCCAAGTGGGTGAAAAAGGTCCGGGCCAGGATTCGAACCAGGGATGCATTGGCTGAAGCCACCAATGCAATTCCAACTGAGCCATCGCGAAAGAACACTGGAGGACTTCTTCACTCAAAGACCCCAACGATCACAGAATCTGTTCTGATAGTATGGATCAGCTAACAGAATAAATTGAAGGTGAATATTTGGAAATGCAGAAAACGCGGCATACGAAATCATATTACATTAATTTTAAACGCGATTATTCAATCGGTAAATCAATTATAACAGATTTAAATTTTCCGAGTCGGTGAAAAAAGTCTGGGCCAGGATTCGAACCTGGGATATATTGACTGAATCCGCCAATGCTCTTCCAACTGAGCCGTCCCGGACGAAAACGTGAGGACTAATTCACCGAAATAATCTTTACGATCACATAATCTGGTCTGATACTTTGGATCAGCTCAACAGAATAAATCGAAGGTCAATACTTGGAAATGCAGAAAACACTGCATACGAAATCATATTACATTAATTTTAAACACGATTATTCAATCGGTAAATTAATTATAGCAGATTTAAATTTTCCAAGTGAGTGAAAAAAGTCTGGGCCAGAATTCGAAGCTGGGATGCATTGGCTGAAGCCGCTAATGCTCTTCCAGCTGAGCCTGTGATCGTTGGGGTGATTTGGGTGAAGAAATCCTCCACTGTTCGTACGGTGTGGCTCTGTTGGAAGAGCATTGGCGGTGACTGGCTTATCCCTGGTTCAAATCCTGGCCTGGGGTTTTTTCACCCACTTGGAAAATTTACATCTGTTACCGAAATAGTGTTACTTTATAAGAATAGGTAACTGTTTTATATATATATATAGCACACTGTTTAAAACCAATCTAAAAAATAAAACCAAAAAATCAATAAATGTCTTTTATTTTAAATATAAAAGTAGGAACTTATATTTTATTTCAGTGCTAGTATATAACCCCCGTCAAAAATGACGGAATTTTCACTTGCATTTCATTTTTATAATACTTCATGCAAACAAACAGAATGGAGATTTCATTATTGAAGAGTTTGCATTGTAGAAAAGCACATTTTAAAAATAGCAATAAATTTCTACAAATACAAAAAATAAGTTTTTTTTTATTTGATATTTTTAGCAATTTTAATTTCAAAACAAACAGCAGTATTTATTAGAATAATAATAATAATTAACAAAATAAAACTCAATTTCTGAAAATTTCACAAAATATCAAAATTAAATATTGAGTTTTTTTTTAAATTTTAAAATACATTATCTTTATTAAAAGTATTACTCGGTTTTAGTCATGGATATATCATAGATTTTTAGTTCGATGCTTTAAGTCATCGATTACGAAGCTTTCTGTTTTGTTTTTTAATTTGGATTGGCGCCATCTATACGCAGTTAATATAAACAAAACAATTTTTTTAATTGTAGTTTTTTAATAGAAAATAGCAGAAGCAGGAGGCATTAATTTAAATCAAAATCTATTTTTAAAAACTTCTTATCTATGCAACTTTAAAAATCCAATCCGTAAATTGTGAAAATCAAAATTATTATTTTTATTTCTTTAGTAAAATTTTAAATTAAATGTACCAGTATTAATTGCATTGTAAACGAAATTTATATTTTTTATCAAATGTCATTAAAATGTAATAAATATATATTATCATGCACTGCATATAAAAATTGTATCAAATGAGATAAAATAAAAAATCAAATGAGTTAATATGAGAAAAAATAATTGTATCAAATGAGATGATTTAAGAGCATGTGAAAAAATAATTTTCAGTTTTGCTAATGCAGTTATGATAATATCTTATATATCCATTACAATTTGAAGAAAAAAAAAGCTTATTTTATTTATAATAGAAAACAAAATTTCAAAAATTAAGCGGCTAATTGCTAGCATCTTAAAAAAATAATAAAATTACACTTAAATTCAAATCCACAACTTTTGAGTAACACAATGATTTAAAAAACACTTTTGTGAGTCTTTTGTTTCCCATTTTTTCCAGGGCGAATGCTTAACTTTTATAATATGTATTAACAAAAACGCTTCTAAAACAGTTCATAGATGGCAGCACTAAAGCTGATGAAATTGAGATAGCGCTGGGAGTCGATATAATACAATCGTACTCTACGATAAAAACCTCATCAGTGTACATTTCCGCTGTTATTTTTACGTATTGTAATTGGGTATGCTATACCTGTTTTATAAGAAAATATGCTGAAAAAAACATTATTTCAAGTGGAAGAAATTTTCCTTTAGCTGTCGATGTAGAATTCACAGATGTAGAATTTTAACATCTGTTTTCAACTAAGCCTAACGTGGCGTTTAGAAAACGTCGAAATGCAAATCAGACTGGTTCGCTCCGGAAACGTTCTTATACTATACTGTTCTCCAGTCGCAAATTATTATAAGTAGATAATAAAAAAAAATTATGATCCGTTTCTAAAAAATAGTATTAACGGATATATGAAATGTTAATACAGTAGAACCCCGCTAATTCGGACTCCGTTAATCCGGATCGGTTTGGTAATTTTTTTCTTTTCAAGTTTGAGAAGCAATTGACTAACTTCCATAACATTAACTTGTTACATCGTCGTATTCTGAATAAAAAAATCTTTTTCTGAAATCTTTTCGGAAGAATACCTTAAGCTTTCTTATTTAAACTCTTTAATGTTATCTTTCAAAGAAACACAATTCATCACTAAGTTTGGCAATTCCAATTTTCCCATTTTTCTATTTAAACCACTTAGAAATGTCATAATAAATCACTGCACAATAAATTTTTACTCAGAACATTGCAAGAAAGCAAGGTAAAATAGTCCCTATAAGACACTTTTGTCAGATAAATATCCCTTTCCGATCTTTTTCAGCCCATATGTCTGCTTCCTAGTTATTGCGACAAAACGCTTCTACAATATAACTTGCAGAAAATTATTTACATTTATAAAGCCTGACTGTACAGCTCGCAAAAAGTATAAAAAACTGGCACAGCAAAAAATTACAAACTTTTTTTATTAGAAAGTACACATTTTTACTGCCTGTAAATATTCAGTAAATTTAACATAAAGATGATTTTCTGTAAGTATCTTTTATTTTATTTCATTTTTTTTAATTCTCCGGATAATCCGGATTTTCGATAATTCGGATTGGGTCTGGTCCCAAGTAATCCGAATTATCGGGGTTTTACTGTACTTATACAATAACTAAGATAAAATAAATAACGGTACTTTATAAGAATGGATATTTTAATAAAAATTTTAATTTTACTTAAGAAAGGTGTTATAACACCTTTCTTAAGTAAAATTAAAATTTTTATTAAAATGTTTATATAAAAGGTGAATGTTTTAAAATCTGATGATTTACAAAAATCAATTGGATTTAATTAACTTTTTATCAATGGTGTGAGGAATTTGCTTCACTAGATTCGATTTAATATTAATTGGTAGCGGTTGAGTGATGCAATTCCTTTTCCATGTTAAATCTCTTTATTCAAAATACAGATAAAATAGTACAATTCATAGAACTCTGGTTCTATATGAAAAACTACCACACACCTTTACAGCGAGCTCACATTATCGAGAATCATCTCCAACTTCGCTTCTCTCTCCAACTGGAGAGCAAAAAACTCCTCCTGGCCCCTCCAAGATCAAAGTTCCATTGGTTCAGCTGGGATACGCCTTGGCGACTGATTGCCATCGTCCATCTGGGGATAGAGAAACTATTTCCTCCGACTCTTGGCTCTCAGGGAGGTCCGGCGATTAATCAATGGTAGCCGTAACTAATATGCTAATGTCACATGAAAAAGGCCGCGCTAGACTTACTGTCGACAGGAAAAAAAGGACCTTAATCCTTTTAAATGCTTCCACCATCACCAGACTTCGATGTACCAGTCCATTGTCTAGCTTTCCTTACAACCCTTACAACCAAAACCAAATCCTTACAACCATCCCCTCCTGTGGCAGAGATTTTCAACACGTGGAAAATCTTACGTCGAGGTACAGTTACTCTTAATTTAATTCACTACAGAGGTTAGCACCAGTTAATTTTATTAATTTAACTTGTACGATAAAACACACAATTTACTACAATACATTTTTATGAGCCAGATACACATTTTAATTAATAATATAATATAGAAATAATTTGAATGCAAGCTAATTAAGAATTTATATACAAATATTATTTACAGCTCACATTCATTCTCCTCTACTCAAACATTAATGTGTAACCTTCCCTTTACAACCTTTTTCTTGAAAGGGTGATGATAAGCTCGAATTATTTTCGAATTCCTTCGCGTAATTCGGCAGCATATTTCAGATGTGTATATTGCTGGGACGATTACTGTTTCTAAACCAATAGGAGAGCGTCATTATCACGGTCAAGTACACGCCCACACAGTTTGATTGGCAGGAACTCGTGGACAATTGACGGTGCTAATTATAACGATAATCTGTTGCGGATGAAAGTGAGCTGACTGGCTGAATGGTTAGAGCGTCGAGCTTGAAACCGGAGGATATGGGTTCGAGTCCATCGCGGGCCGAGAGTCCGTTGGTGATTTTTTTTAAATTATTGGAGGCTGTCTTTTATTAATAAATAAGACATTTAAAAAAATATTTCAAACCCTTTTAATATTCTAAATATCGTTCCAAAATGATTTATATATATATTAAACAAATGGGAGAAAAAGTATTCTGCGAAAATATCCGTATAAGCAAAATTCTTACTTTAATTTTTATTTATTTATTTATTTATTTATTTCAGGATCAGAGGAAGTATAATTTCTAATTGAAGTAAATAAGATTCAGTCATTTTGAAAAAAAAAATTCTTTCGTACCTTTAATTTTTAATTACCGAGTACAAATTCAAACAATCCGAGTACAAATAAATAATAAACACACACGATCAATTGTCCACGAGTTCCTGTCAATCAAACTGTGTGGGCGTGTACTTGACCGTGATAATGACGGTCTCCTATTGGTTTAGAAACAGTAATCGTCCCAGCAATATACACATCTGAAATATGCAATTCGGCATATCCCAGATCGGATTTTCGATCACCTCTTTCGATGTGAGGAAAGTTTCCTCCCTTTCTGGATTCCAATTAAGTTTAGTTTTCCGATTTTTTTCCTCAAAATCGTGCGTCTCAGATTTTATTACCGAAGCATAATTTTGGATAAGATCGGGCATCAATTTCGAACGACTAAATTTTGGTTTACGTTCCGGCGAAGAAAATTCCGTTTTATTTCGGATTTTAACTCCCGTTGAGTTACGTCCTCTGTTATCTAGTCTTCGTCTCAACTCATTAATCGTACGCAATGCTAATTTTCCCTGGGTAACCTTAACTTTCAAAGTTTTCTTACTCTTCCGCGAATCCCGACTCGGGCGAAGCCTTACCAATTGGTTATAATTTGATCCTCTTTTTTCCGAACCAACTTCTTCCGGGATACTGATTAAAGGTCTAGTTCCGAAATCATACCTCGTTACATCATATTCCGATGTCTTTTTACTCATGAGGTAAACTTCCGACTCCCTTGGAACACGCATTTTAAGAAAATTTTCCTTATTGTTTTGGGAAAGCGCTCTGCGGTTCAACCGACTAGTGACATCGTCCGTCTCGGTTAATTTTCCCTCCACCGTACCTACATCATTTTTCTCCGTCTTATTGTCAGACGCCTTTGTCATCATTTCCCCTAATAATCCCTGATGACCTTTCATGCGGTTCATCAAATCAAAGGCACATTCAATTTCCGTATTTTCGGAAATCTCACCTTTCTTCCATCGTTCGTATAATTCTATCAGCTCTTTTTCGGCATTTGGCCAAAAATAATTATCCCCTATTTTGCTCTCAATTTCTTTCATAGTTTCCGGTTTTTATACACAATCACGGTTGTCTGATCCGATATTTCACTCAATATCCATCGGGCTGTGATTAGTTTTTCCTTTTCGCTGATCCGTTAAAACGCGGCATTCTCCTAATTCTACTTTTTTTCCAACGAGCGATATTTTCTCGCCAGGTACAATGTTAGTACACTTTACTTTCGCCTCCGGTTTAAAAATACTAACGGCGCTCCAATTGCCCCAGGCTATCATTCCTCCTAGACCCTCTCTTTCGCTCTGCGAGAAAATTCCCTCCTTCGGACTGACTATCTTGGCGCGCTGGTATGTCGCTCCTCCCGACACAGGGGGTCGAAATGGGGGGACGCTCTTTCTCCCTCAGCGCTGACAATTCCCTCTTCTGCAGAGATCTGGAAACCGGTTCGCTCGTCCAACGATCGAGGTTTTCTCTTCTCGCGTTCGCTTCTAGTTTCGGAATTCGAAAATGCGCATGGTTTCGGAATGACATGTCCTTCTAATTTCGCGCTTGCCCTCTGTTTATCAATTAACGCTTGGGTTTTGTTTCCTAATAAATAATGGATCATATCCGTTTCTTTATCAACTGCAGCCGCTTTAGTGCGTATGAAGCTGCCGTCACTTAGCCTAATTTCAACATTTACCACAGGTAAACAACGAAGTTTATTGTCTAAGGCTTGTTTTAGCCAAACCCTTTCTTTAGTAAATTAGTCCTTATTTACATCGTGAGCAGAAATTAGGTCAAACGTAGATCCAGTATCACGTAAAATTTTCATTTCCTTCCCATTAATTTTCCCTCGACTGACATAGGGACTAAAATCTTCTTCCACATTTCGTAGACCCGCGATATGATAAACTGTTTCAGTGTTTTCAGTTTTTGATTCCGGACAATTAATTTTATAGTGACCTAATTTTTACAATTAAAGCAAGTAATTTCTTTTCTCTTATCGAATATCTCATTGCGATTTTTAGAGTTTTCTTTATCCCTCCAATTTATTTTGGTCTCATCCGTTCTAGTTTCGGTTTTAGACTTATTTCGTTCAAAAGGTTTAGCGGCGCTATGAATTTTAGGGGATCCTTCCTGCCTAATATTTTTCCTCGCCACCTCGTACGCGTCTAACTTTTTAGCTAACTCAAATGGTGTAATTATCGCGCTTCAAACATCAATAAAATGTTGCTTCGCTTCCGGGTTAATTTTTCGTTTCAATTGATCAGTGATTATCAAATCTCTGAGTTGTTCGAATGTCGTTATTTCTAAACCACTTAACCATTGGTCAAAGAAATTGGAAGCTTCGTACACGAAATCTTTCCAGGTTTTGTTCTCGGGCTTTTTAGAATTTACGAATTTTAGCCGAAAGTCTTCTGCTGAAAGTTGAAATCTTTCGAGAAGCATTTTTTTAATGTGGTCGAAATCCTCTGAATCAGAGGGAGATTCGCGCAGTATCAATTCTCCTAAATCGGTAGGCAATAGTCCTAACAAATGAGTAACCCACTGATTTTTATCGATTTGTGCTTTGCGTGCTTGTCTTTCAAACAAATTCAAATAAATGGAAATCTCGGAGTTCTCTGAATCAAATTTAGGTAGAACAGTCTTTAAAGATATTTTTGGTTCTCTCTCGCTCTGGTTAGAGGCCAAACTAATTGTATCCGTCTCCCGTTCTAACCTTAGTTTCGCTAATTCATGCTCCCTTTCCAACGCTTTAGTCTTTTTTTCTCTCTCATATGTCTTCACTTATTCTCTTTCTGCCCTTTCTTCATTTTCTCTGTCTAGCCTATCCTTTTCAATAATTTTTAGCTGGGCTAATGCCAAAGTCTCATCATAATCGGGTGCTTCAATTAGTTTTTTTATGATTTTAGGAATATTATCCGAATCCTCTACATTTGCGCCAAATTCAACAGCTAATTCCCTTAAATCACACTTTCTCTTTCCTGACCACGTCATTCTGAACGGTGCGTAATTATGAAAAAAACAATCTATACTAGGTTATCTACGTAAATGGATGCCTCTCAATTATTTCCCGTAATGTAAATATTCACAATCATAATACGCGACATGTAAATCACAATACACAATACACTATGAAAATACTCACAATACAAATACTCCACAATATGATAAATAGCTCTTATCATTACTCAATCAGGAATATATTTCTAAAGCATTTTACCGAACCCAATGTTAAACAATCAACTGGTTCTTAAAAATTATTAATTTTGATTAATATGCAAATAAGAAATAGAAATTTCTTTAGCTAATCGCAAAACTCTAGTATAATATTTAAACTTTTACTACGCATAAAGATTTAAATCCTAAATCACAGAATTATATTTATTCAAAAGAATTAAAATGCATTTCCAAGAAATAATTAGTTATTCAAATTACTGCATGCCAATTTGCACCCTACTTAAAACTTTTTTAATTTTAAACTTTGCAAATTTAATTTAATTCAATTTTGAATAATCATAGATACTGCCGATGATTTTTTTTTGAACGAACACACAACCTACAGTGAAAACCTCTGCAATGAACAATTAAAGAGCACTGACCTGTATTCCTTGTTCGGATGTCTACCGCTTCTGCACGTTAGGGTAATCCACAGTCCACTTTCCCCGGGCGTCCTTTTCTGGATTATTTCGGGCTCCGGGCTACGTCTGCTTCCGCGTCAGGGAAGTCACCTCCTTTCGGCTCAAATCCAGTCAGTTGACTCCTTTCGGCTCAAACCTCCGTCAGTCCACTCTTTTTTCGGCTCAGGTCTCCGTCAGTTGACTCCTTTTCGTCTCAGGTCTCCGGCTGCACGTCCGACCTCTCCTCGGCTCTGAGTCACGTCGCTTGCGTCTGGGCTAATTCCTTCAAGTCCCCGCTGCACGTCTGAACTCCTAGGCTCTGAGTCACGTCGCTTGGGTCTGGGCTCTTTCGTTCAGGTCCTCGATGTGCGTCTGAACTCTCCTAACTCTGAGTCACGTCGCTTGCGTCTGGGCTCCTTCGTTCAGGTCCCCGCTGTACGTCTGAACTCTCCTAACTCTGAGTCACGTCGCTTGCGTCTGGGTTCCACTAGCGATTTCCATCATCATCCGCTGCGTCTGGGCTTCAGTGGCTATTTTCATAATCCCACCGCTGCCACCACTGTGAGGAATTTGCTTCACTAGATTCGATTTAGTATTAATTGGTAGCGGTTGAGTGATGCCTTTTCCATGTTAAATCTCTTTATTCAAAATACAGATAAAATAGTACAGTTCATAGAACTCTGGGTTCTATATGAAAAACTACCACACACCTTTACAGCGAGCTCACATCATCGAGAATCATCTCCAACTTCGCTTCTCTCTCCAACTGGAGAGCAAAAAACTCCTCCTGGCCCCTCCCAGATCAAAGTTCCATTGGTTCAGCTGGGATACGCCTTGGCGACAGATTGCCATCGTCCGTCTGGGGATAGAGAAACTATTTCCTCCGACTCTTGGCTCTCAGGGAGGTGCGGCGATTAATCAATGGTAGCCGTAACTAATATGCTAATGTCACATGAAAAAGGCCGCGCTAGACTTACTGTCGACAGGAAAAAAAAGGACCTTAATCCTTTTAAATGCTTCCACCATCACCAGACTTCCATGTACCAGTCCATTGTCTAGCTTTAATTAGCCAAATTAGATTCTTACAGCAGTTAAATCCTTACAATGGATATATTCCACAATATTAGTTCTCGGCTTTCCTCTTCAAAATGTTTGAGCCTGAAATATAACTTTCCAAAATTTGTAACATAAAAGAAATTGGCTTATTATTACAACATGCAACCTGAATTCACGCCATATCTAACAATCCAAACATATATTGAAAATATCAAACAATATAAAACGCATCATGAGCCAAATCCTTCGAGGAAAAAGATTATTGATTAAACAATAAATGTGTCGGGGCAAGTAAATCTTTTTTTTAATAGTTAAATGTGTTTTCTTTTTATTAACAACCTAAGTTAAATTTCAGCATTACTTCATACTATGGAAAGGAAGTGGTTTAACTTTACAGTTTTTAGCTCGCAGGCTATCAAAGCCTGGGAGCTTATGTGCCCATCCGTTCTGTATGTGCGTATGTGCGTAACGCGATAACTCATGATAAAATTATCCAATTCACTTGAAATTTTGGATATATGTATATTCTTATAAGTCACTTTCCTGATTAGTTTTTGGAGTTCATTCGATATGTACAAGAGGGCGAAGAGGGGCTCATACCCCTCCCCTTAATTTATATAAATGGGTTTTTCATGCAAAAATGTCAGTTTTCGTTTAAAAATTTAGATATAGGATCATTCTGATGAGGAACCTCCGTGATCAGTATTAGGTTATCATTGAATAAGTATAAAGAGGGGAACGGGGGGCTCATGCCCCTCCCCTTAATAGATATAAATGTGTTTTTCAAACAGATTTCTGAATTTTGTTATTTTTAGAACGGAATTAACACTTGAAAATATAAGGCTGTAATGTACAATTAGTATGTGTAGTCTGTGAGCTCAATGCCACCAGTTTAACTGGGCAATATTTTTTTTTATTAATTTAACCGATAAACCTATTAAAAAAGTACATTTATGTTTTCTTCTACATTTATACGAAGAAAATGTTGGATTCGTAAAAAATTTCGAATTCCGGATTTATACGTTTTAGAAGGTCCTGTGATTATTTTAGAGAATTTCTGTCTGTGGAGTTTGTGTGTCTGACAGTATGTGACAAAAATTTTGTTGGCGTTTTATCTCAAGACCTAATTCACGGAATATAATATAACCGATTCAGTTACCTTGATAAAAATTGCTGCTGATTAGTTTTTGTATAAATCTTTTAATAGGTTGCATTGTATGTAGCATTTTTTTCTCGATTTTCGCAATAGTTTTGTTTCAAGAATTAACCTACTTATTTCATTAAGCAGCAGATCAAGTTAGTCGTTGACATGAGTTTTTGCTGATTAGAGTTTCGTGTAAAGAAATAGAGTTTCTACAGCTGGCGTTTCTATGCTGCATTTTTTAAGATTTACTTTATTTTAGCGATCCAAAGAAATAATTCAAGGAATTTAATCAAATTTAATATTCTGTTATAATTTGACATAAATTGTTGCTTGTTTAGTTATGGTGTAAAATTACATACAGTGGTGTGTTACATCCCTCTTAATTATCTCACTCCCCCCAACCCCCTGCAAAATTTGTAATGTCGAAATTTTATTTATGTATTCTTTACTATTTAGATAATTTATACATCTCAAAAAAAGAAAAAAAAATGTTGTTAATTTAATTAGTTACTAAAATATCTTTTCGGATGCAAAAATATTGAATGTGAGGAAAACAAAAGTTTAAGAATAAAGAAGATGTTTTGCATTGAAGAAATGTTATCACAAAAATATTTTATTGCTCAAGGAGCGGGAGGATCTATGTTAACCTCTGATAATATTTAAATTAGCAAGTAATGCAAGATACCCTTTCACCGTCCAAGGGTTTTCATGTATTTTTATAAGAATGCTTATAAATTGCAAGATATTTATATTAATTAATCACAGTTTGATGCTATAATATGAGTTCTTTCTATGTATGATTCAAAATAACATTCTGTTTAAAATATTTTTGTCTGCAGCCATTTAAACATGATTTCTAGAAACGGAAAAAGCCGGGACAAACGGTTAAAGGGTTAAAAAAAAAAAAAAAAAGACAAATGTCATAAGATGAAAAAACAATAAAATCTCCAATAAGTAAAAATAAAGTTTTTATTTAATGCTAATATCACCATTAATAGTCCTGGGTTTGGTACCTGGACTTAATAACAAATCTTTTATCTGATACGCAAAAGCAAGTTGGCCATTGAATAGTTAAGTAGAAATTAGAATACGGTACTTCTAGGTTATCCCGTCGACCAAAAAATTATCGCCAAATTATAAGATTAAATGCCAATAATGGATGATCGTGAATGTCACATTCAATGACATTAAATGTGATTCACATGTTTAAAATGTCATTAAGTGATTTTTATTTCGACTTTTTATTAATATTTTTATTAATATTCTACTAATTATTTGTTTTTTCGTTATTTAAAATAAAAATTATGTCTACATGCATAATTTGGCTATTAGTCTGGCAATTTGTATAATTTGGCGAAATTGGTCGACGAGATAATCTAGAAGTACCTAGAATACTTTTTATACTTCATGATTACATAGAAAAGCTAAAATCCCCCCCCCCCCTTGTACAGCGAATAAAAATATTGTCCAGAGAAATGCTTGCTTCTTTAGAATAACCTTTTTTATTTATTTTATTTTTTATTATTAATGTAATTACAGGAAAATGAACGAGAAAAAGTCAAAGAATAAGCTTTGCAATATGTTAAAAAAATCTATTACTTATATGCTAATTTCAACATTAATAATTAATGCATGTTATATGGTCAAAAATGGCATTTTGACGTAATCCTCATAAAGGTACTGTTTTTAAGCACGTAGGTCGTTAATTTTTATTTATTGATTTTGAGACTACTGGACAGATTAGTACTAAAGCATGGGCTCCAGATAGAGATTTAAACATGCTTTAGGAAATTAATGTTTTTTTAATTAAAAAATGACACGATTTAGCCCACATATTATCGTCTCTTCTCAAACTCCCTCGCTTTCGAAATAAAATCCAATATTCAATATAGTACAAAAAAAAAAAAAAAAAAAAAAAGGATACATATATTGTGAATCTAAATGAAATATTACGTTTTCATTCTTTAAAAGTGTTAAACTACAGGTAGGTCGAAGATACTTTTTTTTTTTTTTTTTTTTTTTGTTAAATTTGTACTATAACTAACAAATTTCATTAAAAAAAAAGTCATTAAAAGAATGAAATTACAGTTCTATCCCTAAAAAGACTGGTTCTTACAAACTTCATTACAAAAACTGCAAATCTGAACATTGGCAAATAACAGCAAAAGCGGGTAAGTCACGTGATACTAGGTGGCCTCAAACATTGTGTAACCTGAACCCAAAGGTCTGTAGTCAGGCGCGGCGGGTTAATTTCCCCGAGGGTTCCCATGCCGCCCTTTGTAGACAAGAATATCTTCCGTGACGAATAGAGGAAACCTCCCGAACGGTGAAACAATTAGTTGAGATTGGTTAGGGTCAGGTGGAAAATAGGTTCCGAAGGATTATTTGCGGGGGAGTTTGTTGGGGGTTTCCATGGTTGTATTTCATGGGAGAGTTATTTTAGTCTTTAAAAAAAAAAAAAAAAAAAAAAATGGAAAGTAGTCTGTTTTTATTTTTAAGTAAATTAATAACTGCGATTAGTCGAGATTAAAATGTTAGAAAAGATCAATTAATTTAAGGTAAAAACGTCGGATAATATAAAAGGTAATTTTAAGGGAGGATTTATTTTTTGTGCCAAATTTACTTTTATCAACCAAATTAGATAATTAATATTATGTCAAATTAGCCATCTATAGCAGTTATTTTAAATAAATTACTATTCTTTTTAATATGTAGATATATGCATATAAATTTGGAGAATATTTTGGATCATGCATTTTAAATATTACAAAATGAGAAAATTAATATGTAAATGAAATCTTTTCAATACTTTCCATTGCCGAAAGGATCTATTTTATGAAACATTAAGAAAATTTAACTGACTAACTTTTCATATGCAATGAGTTTTAAAATAAATGGATTTCACAACGCACAGCTAAAACTTGGCAAATAAATTATTGGATCATAAGTAAAGTAGAAAGTAAATATTTAGACAATTTCAAGAAAAAGTCGTTCTTTACCAATTGCTATAAATGGTATATATTGATATTAATTGCAAAGATATTAAAATATAAAGACCTTTTAATCATATTTTATTAGCTTCATTCCTCAAATCTATTTATATAATACGTTAATGTGAGGACTCAGGGTTTCCCTCATCTCCGAGAAGAGCAACTTATGGCTGCCATGTTTACCATAAGTATTCAGATTCCATAAGTATGTCAACAGTTCAACATACGGAAATATGCACACAATCTGCACTGTATCAAATCTATTCTTCTTCTTTTTCTTCAAACTATTCAAAAACTATCGAATTATAATATTTTAAATTCTAAGTTATAAGAAGAAAACAAGCTGTTATAAACAACAGATAACCAGATATTGAAAATAATTTATTAAAATTGATTAATTGAAAATAAATAATATGTCAAAGGATTGAATTAGATAATTAATATTATGTCAAAATAGTCATCAATAATGGTTATTTTAAATAAATTAATATTCTTTTTAATGTGTAAATTATGCACATAGTCTTCAAGAATATTTTGGTTAATGCATTTTAAATAATAATCAATTTTAAATAATATAAAATGACAAAATTAATATGTGAGAGAAATTTTTTCAATACCTTTCAATGACGAAAAGATTTAATGGAACTTTAAGAAAGTTTAAGTTACCAAGTATTCACATGCAATGAGTTTTAAAATAAAAGGATTGCATGCAGCTAAAACGCTATAAAAGAATTATAGGATCATAAATAAAGCTTTAAGGCAAATATTTAGACAATTTCACGAATAAGTCTTTTTTTTTAACTATTGCTATAAGTGGTATATATTGCATCAATTGCAAAGATATTAAAATATAAACGTCTTTTAATCATATTTTATTAGATTCATTCCTCCGAGTTCACATACATTTATATAATACGTTAATATGACAACTACGGGTTTCATTCATCTTCTAGAAAAGTATCTTATGGATTCCATGTTAGGCATAAGTATACATATTCCCTAAGTATGCCGACTGTTCAACATACGGAAATATACACATAACCTGCACTGTATCACATCTATTCTTTTCCTTCAAAATATTAAAAAACTATCCAATTATAATATTTTATATTCTAAATTAAAAATAACGGATAACAAGCTGTTATAAACAAAGGATAACCAGATATTGAAAATAATTAATTGAAAAAATAATAATAGGTCAAAGGACTAAATTAGATAATTAGTATTATGTCAAATTGGTCATCTATAATAATTATTTGAAATAAATTATTATTCGTTTAATGTGTAAGTTTATACATACAAAATTGGAAAATATTTTATACAATGCATTTTAAATATTCAATCAAATTTAAATATTACAAAATGACAAAATTAATATGTGAAAGAAAACTTTTCAACACCGTTCAATGACGAAAGGATCTATATGGAACTTTAAGAAAATTTAAGTTACTAAGTATTCACATGCAATGAGTTTTAAAATAAATGAATTGCAAGACGCGCAGCTAAAATTTCGCAAATGAATTATTGGATCATAAGTAAAGTAGAAAGCTTTAAGGCAATATTTAGACAGTTTCAAGAATAAGTCGTTCTTAATCAATGGTATTATTGCATAAATTGCTAAGATATTAAAATATAAAGATTGTATATACTTTATATACTATCTTTTAATTCATTTTATTATATTCATTCCTCCGAGTGTGTGTATATATACATAAAACCATTAATTGTAAAACTATATATATAGAACAAAACATGAAAAAATGAATTAGAAGGAATATTTAGAATTTGCAGAACTACAGTAGACTCTTCAGACCCCAAATACTATAGAACTACAAATAAAGTACGTGGTTTCATCTTCGCATCAACCATGAAAAGCAAAATAATACGAATTTGGGGTTACCAACACACATAAAACCAAAATAAAATGGAGAAAAAAAGTTAAAAATAAATCATAATAACATTATTAAAATGAATAGATAAGGAAAGAAACGTACACACACACACAGACATACGCACACGCACACACACATCTTTATATAGATAAATCTTCTGTGCGTGTGTATGTCACTGAACTCCTCCTAAACGACTGGACCGATTTTAATGAAATTTTGTATGTGTGTTCCAGTGGACTCGAGAATCGTTTAGATTCACAAGTCATCGAAATTGATTCAGTACTTTTTTAGTAATTAGGCAAAAAATAATAGTTAGTGATTTTTCGCTAATTAAAAGTATTGAATAAGTTCGACGAATAGAGGACGGACGGAATGTCCGAGCGGTCTAAGGTGGCAGATTTAAGCTCTGCTTCTTGAAGAAAGAGATCGCGTGTTCGAATCCCGTTCGTGACAAACGTGTATGCTTTACAATAATATTTCATGCATTATAATTTTTATTAACCGACTTCAGAAAATCGTTAACTTTTAACTAAAAAGAGAAAAATAAACTTTTCTGTCAAAAATTGAACCGACTTCAAAAAATACTGAAAAGTGAAAAATAATTTCCTTGCATAAATGTAATAAGAAATTAAATTAAGAGCGTAGTGTTTATCGCGCGTATTACTATATTTACGTACATTTATTTGATTTTCTGGAGTCGGTGCCAGCCAAACCAATTTCAAAATTAAAATAAAGTATCCAATGTAAATCTTTATATGTATATAAATCTTCTGTGCGTGTGTATGTCACTGAACTCCTCCTAAACGACTGGACCGATTTTAATGAAATTTTGTGTGTGTGTTCCAGTGCACTCGAGAATGGTTTAGATTCACATTTCATCGAAATTGATTCAGTACTTTTTTAGTAATTAGGCAAAAACTAATAGTTAGTGATTTTTCGCTAATTAAAAGTGTTGAATAAGTTCGACGAAGAGAGTGCGGACGGAATGTCCGAGCAGTCTAAGGCGGCAAATTTAAGCTATGCATCTTGAAGAAAGAGATCGCGTGTTCGAATCCCGTTCCTGACAAACGTGTATGTTTTACAATAATATTTCCTATATATTATAATTTTTATTAACCGACTTCAAAAAATCGTTAACTTTTAAATAAAAAGAGAAAAATAAACTTTTCTGTCAAAAATTGAACCGTCTTCAAAAAATACTGAAGAGTGAAAAATAATTTCCTTACATAAATGTAATAAGAAATTAAATCAAGAGCGTAATTGTTTATCGCGCGTATTACTATATTTACGTACATTTATTTGATTTTCTGGAGTCGGTGCCATTAGGACAACGTCTGTCGGGGCCGCTAGTATATACATAATCAGTATGTAATACAAAAATCAGCCTCTACAACGAATACAGAATAACCCAATATAACAAATATAAACATGACAAGACAATCAAATAAAATTAGCAATATTGGAACAATTACAAATAAAATTGGCAATTGTGGTACGTGACCCGTTTTCTAGGGCAATGCCATGCAGTCACAAAAAATTACGATTAATTTCTGAGGTAGAAATCAGGAAAATGTCCTAATGCATGATTTTCTACCATTTGCCGATTAAATTTAATCCAAAAATATAGAAGTCAATAATCCAGGCCATGTAAAACCATATTCAAACTGAATCCTATAATGAAATTGATGATCATAAAATGTTTTGGTCATATGTAAGTATGAGTTACGAAAATAAAATTTTCGTGATTTATTAAAATTATTCCACAGAAATTTCTTTTCTAAATTATTTTTCAATCCTACTTATAAAATTATTCCATATCTTAAATAATATTCAATTTATTCATTCCTTTCATTTTAAAATCATCACTTAAAACGCGTATTTAATTGACTCCAAACTCTTCTGTAAAACATTTCCCTTTAACAATTTTTCTTGAAGACCTTTTTATTTTTCAATCTTAACTTGATGATATATATTAAAGTTATCTGATTTAAACCATTTCATTTTGCCTTTCACCTTTCTTATTCCATATCTCAATATGCCGCACATTTCTGTCTTGGTAAATTCTCAATATTATGTCGCTTACGATAACGGGTTCCCTGACTTTGCCGCTCGCCCATTTTGTCTCCCTCATATCTGCATTGCGTAAAAAATCATCCTCCTTCGACTATTTAACTTGAACATGGGCGTGAACCAGTTGATTTGGCATTTCTTGATATTAAAAACTTGTTGCTGTCCAGAAGACGCCACGGAAATAATCGAAACCAAGTAAAGTTGCATAGAATAAAGTGTGAATAGCAATCGTGAGAAAAGGTGCTTTTAATCGAGTTTCATTATTATCATCGATATATTCTACTGAGCTGTCAAGTGGTAAATGCTTGTGCCAATAAGGTTGTTTGAGTGAATTTTGTCGACCGGTTTCCAGGTAGCTTAATAGGCAGACCATTAGAAATTTATACCGAAGGTCTTGGGTTCGAGTCCTAGCTTGATCACTTTTTACTCACTTAAAAAAAAAAAAAAAAAAGAGAGAGAGAGAGAGAAGAAAAAGTATATTTAATTTACAAAATTTAGACTACATGAAATATTTGCTAAATTCATTTAATGATTGTGAAAACCCATGAAATTACATTTTAAAAATGCAAAAAATGCTTCGAAAGGTGAGAATTTTATTAATTCATAATTTCCAATAGAAAGGTTTACAATTTATGATTATCCATAAAAATAGGAAAGTTACATAAATCATTTCAGAGTCGTTTTCAAATGCAATGATTGTAAGTTAAAATAAATTGTTAATAGAAAAAATCTTTTAATTCTTACCTGTTATAAAAATATCTATACTAAAACAGTGTTAGAATGATAACTTTAAGAAATTATTTTCTCTTGTAATTTAAACAACAGGTTCACACACAGATAAACAAGATTAAGAATCTAAATATTGGATTCTGATGACGTAAAAATCGTAAAAACATTTATTTCGCGTATAATAGCACTTTGACTGATAAATATATAAACCTCCTTTATACTCTAATGCATTTTAATCGTAAATTGCTATTATCGAGACTATTTTTGAAAACAGCAGTTTATGGCCAATTGCATGAAAATACGAGCATATTTAAGGGAGTTTCATGCAATTTCAATTTTGTCGGAAGATGTGAAAAATGAAGTTATAGATTGTGATGACACAGAAGTTTTAAAAGCATTTTAATAAATATTATTTATTACTTAAGAAAGGGGTAACACAATATATTAAATACAAGTAATTTGTGATATGTTTCAAAGCCAATCAATATAATAAGAAAGAAAAAAATCTTTCAACAAACAGGGATTATGAAGCACTTTCCAACGCTTCAGGATAATGAACAGCTTAAAAAATTAAAATATTATGCCTCATTTCACAATATAAAAATGTATAACGTTTTTAAAAATCGAATTTCAGCTGTTCTCATCTACAATCGGAAAATTATTGAATTTTTTTAGCAACCCTGTATATGATACAGAGATTTGTATCTGTTAACAACATGCATTCCAAAATTTAGTTCATTTAAAAGATATATATATTTCAGTTGAAAATTTTCTTTCAGCAATTTCCTCTAACACGGAGAATGGTATGCGAATACTTTTGTGAAGCTCCGTGTATTAGGTATAGAATTTATACTACCTCTGACAATAAAGTTCGGTGAATAGTCCTGTAGCATTAATGTAGATTAAATATTAACGAAAGTTATCATACCATCCTTCAAAATAGTCATCTCCTATAACTATGCACCACTGAGATCTGCTATATATGTCCTGGGAAATTCGCACGAAGTCTTCTTTTGGGATGAAGTTCAAAAGCTTCGTCACTTTTCGTTGGATGTCAGCAATATGGACAAATCTCTTTCAAAGAAAGTTTGAGCCGTGAAAATAGGAAAAAGTCTGGAGGATTGAGATCTGGCGAGTATGGTAGATGTTCAATTTGCACCATCCCTCATGAATATCTTTTGGTGTCTTGCAAAGGTTAAAACCACACTTTAAACTGATCTTTTATTCGTTCATTATTCTGTTCTCAGTTAAGAACCAACGCACTGAGCAAGCACTTAGTAAATCATGTCTTACACAGAACATAAACGACGCTCAACTGAACAACGGTGGAGGAAGATGGTCTACACTTGCCTCTATGCAGGTGCAGCGTGTTGTTTCCCCAGTGTTGCAAGATCGGTCGTTCTGAATTCATTCACCGAACTTTATTGTCATAGGTAGTATATAAAGAGTAATAGGCAAAAAACTAATTAAATTTAAAAGCTCATGCCAAATTTAAAAACATGTACACTCGAACAATTGTTACGTAAAAACAGTATTATAACCAAGAAAATCCGAGTGGGTCCCTGTAAATTTATAAAAAATGCTATGAATGCTGTATTTTAACATGATCGTAGTGAAATTCAGTGATTTATATGAGTTACAATACATTTAGAATAGCGCAATGTCGTTAAAAAAAAAAAAAAAAAAAAAAAAAAAAAAAAAAAAACTGGCAGCAAAGTTTCCAGGCATTTACCGTTTCGTTACTAGATTTTCCGTTTTAAAAAATAAAATAAAGGAAAACTCCGTTTGAACAAGCGGTAACCTTGCGTTACAAGGTTTTGTTTTTAATGATAATAATTTAATTTTTAAAATTCATGAAGCCATCACTCGCCAAAGAATTCGAACTTTCCGAGTGATTTTGAGGTTATATATTTTTTAATTTAATTTTTTTTATTCTGAATAGCTTACTTCAAGCCGACCTGAGTATCAAACACGAAACCTTTAGACAGCGGAAAAAGTCCTTATTGACTGAGCCAAAGTTGCAGACGCCAGCTTGCACAAAGTATATCATTTGTGAGTTAGTGGGAAATTCTGTTGTGCTTTTTAAAGATTTCCTTTCAAATATATTCGTTAGAATATTCGTAAACGGTTTATTTTATTTTATTTTAGACCGATGCATAATACTTATTATTTTTTAAAACGAATTCTAATTTTTTAACTAGTTTAAATTTAAAAAAATCACTGTTAAAATAACTTTTTTTTTGAATGAATGAATGAACGAAAAAAAAAATTATTCATTTTTTACAAAAACAATGTTATAGAGAATTTTTTTAAATTGTCGTAAACTATTTATTTCAACTAATTAGTTAAAAGATCTTTTTAATGAGAAATAAGAAAAAAATAAACAGAAAAAGTCTAATTTAAAAGGGATTTTTTATGTTTTCATTATTTCATTTAGCAGATGGGATTCGAACCCACAGTTTGCACTCACAGGCGATTGGCGACATGGTGCCTTGACCACTCGGAAATGCCCCTGCTCAATTTTGTTGAAAAGGGCTAAAATTATTATTAATTGAGATTATTTTCTTTGAATAAAAAAATATTACAAAAATAAAATTGCGAAACATAATTTTAAACTATACATACATACTGAAGGTTTTTATACTGAAGGTTCGATTACTATAGTAACAAAATGTTTGAAACAAATCATTGGATTGTGCTAAAGTAGAAATCTTATAAGAAGCTATTCGGCAACTTCATGAATAATACTGATAGAATACATAATGCCGCATAAAAACATCACTTATGCTTATGCATTTTTATTAGAAACTGCCATTCTCCAGAGATTCAAGTAAATTAAAATTTTGTGTATTTGATAACATCATTTCGTGAAATCATTCATTTACACAATTTTCTTCAGTGTTTTTGCTTTTTAGCACATTATTTTGGTTGGTTGGCAAGTACTGAGACGTGTAATATGCGCTTTCTAATATGCGCTTAACAGAATAAAGAACAACATACATCTGACTTGTGTGCTCGGAATGAAAGCCTGTTTGTAAGTCATCGTCAATATGCATGGACGAAATAGTACAAGGAAATTTTTCAACACAAGAGAGGTACAACCTGGAGCTCCATACGTGCAGCGGAGACGGTGGGAGTGCGTGCAATGGAACCAGTGGGATTCGAACCCAAAAAACCTGCTACACTTGCAAACGATTAGCAGCGTGGTGCCTTAACCACTTGGCCACGGAGGTCCTCTAAACAGAGCATCGTCAACCTCTTAGTTAAATAATTTTTCAACAGGTGAAGCAGCTGACCTCTAATTATGCACGCATGCGCAAGGACCCAAAAGACTTCTTATTTACGAACTGTGGTAACTGTCGAATAGTATTTTGTTTTTGACAAAATGTACCGGTATTCAATAGAACAGAGTATGTTTTTTAGACATATGTTAACTTCATAACTAGAGACCTATCGAAACATTTAGAATGTTGTGTAGAATCTTTAAAAATAGGACAAAACCTTTTTTAAGCATGTTAAGAGTATTAAATGTCAATTTTCGGATGCCTACTATGAACATTGATTAGAAAATGCGTGCCTTGTTTCAGAAGAATGGAGCTCCTCCACATTTAATAAGAGATATCCTGCTCTTGGTGAAAAGTCGCAATGAAACTGTGTCACCGTAAGTGGTTTTCCTAATCGTTTTGCCTATGGAATTTTTAGCCCTCCCGCTATAGCTCAGAAGTCTCTATGGCAACCGTGCCATTGCAAATGGCTTTCCGAAAAGCTTTGGAAATGGACTTTTTCAGCCCTTTTTATAGCTGTCACTTAGTACCACCAGACGTCTTTTTATGGATCTATATTAAAAATAAAAGCAACATATTCCCAAAAACCACAGAAGAGCTGGAAACAGCGATAAAGTCGATTTCAACTAGGATGAGATTGATTGTATGTATACCACTGTCTCAAACGAGTTCATTGGCAGCTTCATCCACCATCTTGTTTCAAAATGATGCCTACTTGCATCGTGCATTGCCGCGCAATGCTTAAATATTATTAATATTCTTTAGCTTCAAGTTCTTAACAGTTTGTTGATAAGTTTAGTAGTAAAATATCGACAAATTTGGCGACCAAAAAAAGTAACCATAAATGATGCATATTTGGCTATGATTTACTAATTTGGCGTAATTCTCATTCTAATTCAGTATTGACCAATATTCTCTTATCGGGTTCGTCGCATTTTAGCTTCTTAAAATTTGAGTAAAATTAGTTTCGAGTAAAATTTTCAAAATGTTAAAACCAAGAAATATGAAAGTTTCCTCTACTTCCCGGCACTGATTTATAGGGTTTTTAGCATTTCTTTTATTTAAATTAAAACAATATTATGAAAATTAAATCAAAAAACTTTCTTCACCTGCCGAATTTTAAACTAATGGTTCAATACTGCAGAAAAGCAAAAATTGGGAAAACAAACTGTTTGATTTTGAAGGCATTGTAATCTAAAAACAATAATTTCGTAACTACTCAAATATTACCATATTGATCGATAGTGCACGATAGTACAGCATTGTATATCAACATCATTTATTTTTTATCCCCTTCGCGACGGGAGCCTTTTACAAAATTTTTAATGTTTTGTCACCAGTTTTAAAAAACTTGTTCCTTCTTGAATCGAGAAAATGCTCCGATTGAATAAGGCAAATTTTCTCGTATAATTTTACCTGTGGGAATAAACAAGAATTCAGCAAAAAGGCTTAAAAACGAGCGGTACATATACGTGCCGCTCGTCCCCAAAGGGCTAATATCTTTTAATAAAGAACTGTCGTGCTCGAAATATTCAAATGAAAAAAAATGTTCTATTTGTATTAATCTTATTTCCTGAAGTCATCCATATATGCTTTTTTCTTCAATGTGTTTGATTTTTCATTTCGTTAATACACTGCTCAAAACAATTAAAGCATATTGCAGTTTTAGGTGGATTTTTTATCTGGGAAACTTTTTAGCTGATTGATACATGGTCGACAGACATAGTAGGTTATATGAGAATAAATTACACATGTTTGGCAGAAAAAAATGCATTTTATTGCGCATTTCTGTACAAAAGGAAAAAAACACAATTTGTGCATATGAGTAAAAAAAGAATAAGAAAAGGTGTTTTCTTTAAAGAAAATCATTTTCAGTAAGGGGTATGGTTTACACGGGCGGCCAACAGCGGTGAACACCTTTGAGTAGTGATGGGCGATTCTGGAAATTTTGAGAATCGATTAAAATCGATATCGTATAAAGCAACATCGATCATAATAAGAATCGATTTCTCAGTTCTAGAATCGATACTAGAATCGATATTTCGATATTTAGGTTCACACAGAGAAGATCCAAATTACTAATTCCAAAACTTAGACAATCAGCAGGACCGTAATTACCGCCTCCCCCCCCCCCATCCCCATTTAGGGAGGCATAGAATTAAGCTATTGCAGATTTTAGAGTCGGATAATAAGAATTTTAAAATTTAAAATAATTGTCACTTATGGTTTTCAGTTACGCAAAAACTTTGACAAATTTAAGAGACATAACTCAACTAATAACAACACTGAGTAACTTGGCATTAAACCGAGTATAAAGAGTGCCAAGAGCGTGTAGCTAGGATGGGGAACAAGGAGTATAGACAAAAAAAAAAAAAAAAAAAAAAAAATTTTTTCTAATGCCAACCAAATGTTACACGAGATAGTTTGGAAGAACATAAAATATGCCCCAAGGGGTCAGGTAACCCCCATTCTTGACGGAAAGACGACCATAGCCCAAATGTATCTTTTGTCGAAGTTTCAAAATGAGGATTTACAATAAAACAGAACGAGAATTGGACATTTTAAAAATTGCATGCATACTTTGAACGGCCCATTTAGTAAAGATTGGCGAGGAAGGGGAGGGGGGCGAGGGATTAGAACGGACGAACTTGAAAAAAAAAATAATTAACTAATAACCCAAATAACTGAGCTTCTAAACAAAAATATAGTGTTTAACTTAGTGTTGAATTCATGGGGTGGACCGCGGGGAACATGCACTCTTTGAAACTATAAAAAGTGCCAAGAGCATGTAACTAGGTGGAGAGAGGGGTAGTAACAGAAAAAAACGAGGAGATAAAAGCTTTATAACGATATGTTACATGAGATGATGTGGAAGAAACAAAAAATATGCCCCCCACCCAGGGGGGTAAGGTGAATCCCAAACGGACAGAAGGGCGACCCCGGCCCAAATGTATCTTTTGTTGAGGTTTCAAAATATGGATTTATAACAAAATAGAACGAGGATTAGACTTTTTTTTAAATCGCAGTCATAATTTGAACGAACCTGTAAGTTAACATTGGTGAGGAAGGGGGGAGGGGAGTAGAACGGGCGAACACGAAAAAAAAAAAAAAAAAAAATAGTGGCACTCTGACAGTGCCGATAGAAGTGAAACCTTGAACAATTACGTGTGTATTTTTGAATCGTTAGGATGTATAATTTTGAATCTCCAGGAAATACTTTTAAATGAATAAAAAAAGGTTCTATAATATTAAAAAATATATTAATGTCTATAAAAAAAAAAAAAAAAAAAAAAAAAGCGCGATACCATATGTCCAGCTATTGTAGTTAACTCACTATAACTACTTTCCTACATTTTAAAACGCGATAAATACACCAACCAAATTTAGACCATACTATCGATACCTTAATCCTTATCCAAATAAATCATTTTGTATTAATGCCTGTTACAATATCTGTAGATTACTTTTTGAATTATTCAAATCGGACATTCCATTCAAAAGATATTACGAATTTAAAGATGACAATCTAAAGAAATAACAGCGCTGCTGAGTACTCGGTGGCCAAAAAGCTTAGGGATTATGTGTACAATCAAACGATTGCGGGTTCGTACCCCAGTTTCTCTGATATGTATCAATGTTTTTTTTTTTTTTGAAGAAGAAGAAGAAGTTTGAAAAATAAAAATTTTAATACATTATGGGTCCGTAATGTGACCTGAAATGATGGGAGAAAATTTCTTTTGCTAGATTTGTAATGTATGAAGCATAAGCTTTCAATAGACATATTGTATCAACAAAAACCCCCTCTGCTCCCCCCCCCCAAAAAAAAAGGTCCTATAGGGAAAACCGGGAAACTGGAAAAGCAAAAAGAACAGCGAGAAATGGTTAGCTATACTAGAATTTTTCTCATCACTGTAATTCCTATATAAGCAAAGTTATAGCCTTTTAAAGATTGAAATGAAGTGAAGAAATAAGCAAAATTAGGTGAGTGATCGACAGGGGGGGGGAGAATCCACAGCTCTAGGGGTGCCATGTAGCTTAAACTTTTAAGTTAAAAATGGTAGAAAATTAAATGAGCGAATTTTTAAGGTGTATATTGAGGGAGGGTGCAAGCCCATCCCCCTCAAATTTTTTTTTTTTGTTTCTTTTGAAGAAACAAAAAAATATGCCCCCCGGTGGGGCGCAGATAAACCCCAAACGGGCGGAAGGGCGACTTTTTATTTATCTTTTGTCAAGGATTTAAAATGTGGATCTAAAATAAAATAGACCGAGAATTGGACATTTTTAAAACTATGCATATTTCGAACGGCCCTGTAAGTTAAAACTGACGTGAAAGGGGGGATTAGAAGAGACGAACGTAAAAAAAAAAACATAATAAACTAATACTTCAAATAACTGGACTTCTAAACAAAAATATAACGATTTAACCTAGTGTCGAATTAATGGGGTGACCCGCAGGGGATTATCCCCCCCCCAGAAGTTATGAGATTTTATGCTTTTTAAATGCACAAATTGCGATTCCCCAGTGGTGACCATCCCCCTCCAAACCTAATGACGCAAATCCCCCCCCCGCAAAAAAAACACTTCATACTTTAACATCCCCCCCCCAAACATAATACAAATTGTAAATTATATTCTACCTATAATCTACTGCACATTCAAGAGATAGCGAAATGAGAATAGCAGAATGAGCTAATATTGCCCTTATCTAGAATTTAAAGAAAGAAAACATAGGAACATTTCTGGAATTAAGTTTTGAAATATTAAAAAATTAAAAATCTCCCCCCCCCCCCAAAAAAAATGTACTTTTTCTCAAATTCCCCCCCCCCCAAAAAAAAAACTAAATTGTATGACGCATCTTGCGCCACCAAACCCCTCTCTGGGCACCCATGCACAAATTGCGATTCCCCCTCTCTTACAGAGCTCTAAAACATGATGCCTTTCTCCGGAGTCGCAGAAAAATACTTGCATTCAACATTGATTTAGCCTAGAAAGAAAAAAAAAATCGAAATCGAATCTAAAGATCGAAATCGAATCTAAAGATCGACATCGAATCTAAGATCGACATCGAATCTAAAGATCGAAATCGAATCTAAAGATCGACATCGAATCTAAGATCGACATCGAATCTAAAGATCGACATCGAATCTAAAGACCGATCTTACGGGCAGAATCGATTTTACAGTTTTACTTTCTTTTGTAACTTTACAAGAAGAGAGTATTAGATTCGTGAAAAATTTTGACTTCCCGTTTTTGATGGATTTATATATTTTAGAAGGTTTTTAACACGATTTCATGTATTTTAAGAAATATCTGTCTGTGTGTGTGTGTCACTCTGTGCGTCTGTATACGACAAAAATTTCTGACCGTTCTATCTGAAGAACAAATGCACGGAATTCCACAAAACTTTAGATTTAGTTTGACCTTGATATAAACTGTATCTAATTAATTTTTGGTGCATATAGCCTAACAGGTGGCGCTGCTATACTGCATTTTTTGCGATTTGCGCAACAGCTATATCTGATAAACGAATGAACGGATTTTCATCACATTTTAGATCCTGTTAGTCCTTGACATGAATTGATGTTTTCTGCATTTTGATGTGTATAGCTTCTCAGATGGCGCTGCTATACTGAATTTTTCACAATTTCCACTCAGCGCCATGTGAAAGGGGGGGGGGGAGGCGAAAGGAAGCGGTCGTTCCGAGCACGGAAATTTAGGGGGCGCTAAATTTTTACTACTAACATCACTTCTAGCCTATCACAAGAAAAAGTTAATGGGGGGGGGGCGCTAAATTGGAACTTTGAACCGGGCGTAGTTCTCTTTTCGCACGCCCCTGTTTCCATTTTAGCTTTATCTCAAGAACTAATGCACGGACTTTCATAAAAATTTAGATTCAATTAGTCCTTGATATTATTTGATGCTAATTACATTTTGGTGGAAATCGCTTAAGAGATGGCGCTGCTATACTGCATTATTCATGATTAACGCAATAGCGCTATCTCAAGAACGAATTTTCATCAAAATTCAGATTCAGTAAATCTCTGAGATAGATTAGTGTTATTTAGTTCTTGGTGTAAATTGCCCAGCAGGTGACGCTGATATGCTGCATTTTTTAGCTCACAGGTTATCATAGCCTGAGAGCTTATGTGCCCGTCCGTTCTGTATGTTCGTGCGTAACGCGATAACTCATGATAAAAATACGGATCCACTTGAAATGTTGTATATAGGTATATCCTGATAAGGCGCTTCCCTGATTAGTTTTTGGAGCTCATTCGATATGTATAAGGGGGAACGGGGGCTCATGCCCCTCCCCTTAATGGATATAAATGGGTTTTTCATGCAGAATTAACAGTTTTTGTCCAAAATTTAAATATAGGATCATTCTGATGAGGTGATTCCGTGACTATTATTATGTGTTCATTGAATAAGTATAAACAGGGGGAACGGGGGGCTCATGCCCCCCCCCTTTAATTGATATAAACGGGATTTTCATGCAGAATTAACAGTTTTCGTTCAAAATTTAGATATAAGATCATTCGGATGAGGCGATACCGTGGCTGTTATTAGGTGTTCATTGAATAAGTATAAACAGGGGGAACGGGGGGCTCATGCCCCTCCCCTTAATTGATATAAACGGGTTTTTCATGCAGAATTAACAGTTTTTGTCCAAAATTTAGATATATTATCATTCTGATGAGGCGATTCCGTGACTGTTATTATGTGTTCATTGAATAAGTATAAATAGGGGGAACGGGGGGCTCATGCCCCCCCCCTTTAATTGATATAAACGGGATTTTCATGCAGAATTAACAGTTTTCGTTCAAAATTTAGATATAGGATCATTCGGATGAGGCGATACCGTGGCTGTTATTAGGTGTTCATTGAATAAGTATAAACAGGGGGAACGGGGGGCTCATGCCCCTCCCCTTAATTGATATAAACGGGATTTTCATGCAGAATTAACAGTTTTCGTTCAAAATTTAGATATAGGATCATTCTGATGAGGCGAGTCCGTGGCTGTTATTAGGTGTTCATTGAATAAGTATAAACAGGGGGAACGGGGGTTCTAATGCCCCTCCCCTTAACTTGCATAAATGGATTTTTCGATCAGAATTGTCAGATTTCGTTCAAATCTCTGAATAGTTTTGGAAGTTTAATGGTTAAGTATAAAAGAGAGGAATAACTCCTCTTAAATTATATAAATGCTAAATGGGTTTTTATTAAGAATTATCCGATTTGCTCTGAATTTTGGATATAGATTTTTTAATATGATAAAGCATGTACTTGATAGTTTAGGAAGTTCAATGATTAAGTATAAAAAAGGAGAAAGGGGAGAGCTGTTTCCCCTTCTTAATTTTTTTTTCGAACGGAATTAACGAAAATACAAGGCTGTAATGTACAATTAGTATGCGTAGCCTGTGAGCTCAATGCCATCAGTTTAACTGGGCAATATTCTTTTTATTATGATTTCGCAATAGCTGTATCTCGCGCTTTCATGGATTTTAATCAAAATTCAGATTCAGCTGGTACTTAATAAAAATTGATCCTGATCAATTTTTGGTGTACATCACTCAAAAAAAAAAAAAAACGCTATTTTGCAAGGAGGGGGGGGAGGGCGGGTTCTGAGGTTTCTTTAATTCTTCTATCTTAGAAACTAATACACTGAAATTTTGGAATTGGCACATTCGTCTATTTTATCTTCGACTTTTGAAGGAAAATGAAAATTATATTACCTTCAGAGAAATCGATTAAAAATTTTAAAGTATCGATTAAATCGAGTTGGCCGTAGTATCGATTAAATCGATTTAAAAAATCGAAATCGCCCATCACTACCTTTGAGGCATGGACTCAATGAGGCTATTAATGACGAGTTGGGGGTATTCTGCCCCACTCTTCCAGAAGAGCTCTTTCCAGTTCTTGGAGAGTTTGTGGGGGTTGTTGGCGGCCAGAAACTCGTCTTCCTAGAGCGTCCCAAACGTTCTCGATTGGATTCATGTCTGGAGAACACGCTGGGCATTCCATTCGAACGATTTCTTCCTCGAAAAGGAAATCCTCCACCAGGTTTGCACGATGTGGCCTGCAGTTATCGTCCATTAAAATGAAGTTATCTCCGATTGCTGCAGCGTAAGGGACTACAATACGTCTGAGGATCTCATTCCTATATCGGCGACCAGTCAGAGCTCCATCTCGAATGATGTAGAGGTCAGTGCGCCCGTCAATGGAGATGCCACCATACACCAATACTCCTCCACCGCCAAATCTGACACTTTCGTGCACGAACGCAGGATTATTCCTACTGCCACGGTCCCTCCAGATGAAAATACGCCTATTATCCGAATGCACAGAAAAACGGGACTCGTCAGAAAACAGAATATTGTTCCATTCATTTCTCCTCCAGTTGACATGCTCGATTGCCCACTTCCTGTGGTCGCGACGATGCCTTGATGTTAATCTAACACATAACATCAGTCGGCGAGCATACAGACCTACAGCATGGAGCCGGTTTTGGACAGTCTGAGTTGGAATCGTGGTGCCTGTAGCCGAGCGAAGGTGTTGTTGGAGAAGAGTAGCGTTCATGTTTCGGTGTCTCCGAGCTGTTAACGCTAAATACCGATCTTCATTGGGCGTTGTTGCCCGTCTACGACCTTGTCCTGCTCTTCGGCCTGCACATCCACTCTCCAAAAAAACGGTTACAGATACTGGAAATGACACTTTGTGACACTCCAATGGCTTGCGCTACTTCGGCTTGAATTTGGCCCCTTCTAACCTACCAACAATTCTCCAAGCTTCTGAATCTGTCAAATGACTTCGCTGAGACATCGTACTCATCAAAACAAAGCAATCACTGAATGCCGATAATCCTTGTCTTCATTCTCTTTTATCCAGTTGAAAGTCAAATTTCATTCGCTGCCGCTGAAGTGACGTTTTTGACGTCGAACTCAAAATTTGCATCCTCCACAGTTTGAAAACCAGAAAAATTTGCATTTGTGATTCTCTTCTTCTATTTTCGGCAAAAAAATTTCGTTTATATCTTTATTTTATATAAAACTTCAAATATCCTTTAATTGTTTTGAGCAGTGTAGTCCTTTTAAATTTCAGCTGAGAACAAACTTCAAATATTAAGTGTTCAAGTAAGACATTATATACTGAATATTCCTAGCTTATTCCGAAATGCTAAAAGATAAAAAGAGAATAATTAATTATTAATCTGTATATTTTCTTTGGATTAAAATAGTATTAGAAATATAAAATCAAGAAACTAATTCCACATTATCGGTTTTCAAATTGAAGGTTCGAATACAACAGAACCAAAATATGAGAAGTGAATTATTGGATTATGATGACGTATAAATCTCAAAAGCAATTATCCTGCAACTTCGCGAATAATACCATCTTGATCGATCTCACCACTATGTGTATTCTATTTTATGCTCTAATACCTTTTAATCAGAAACTGCCATTCTTGAAGCGCTGAAATGAATTAAAATTTTTGCTTCTGGTAATGCAAGTTCTGAAAGACGTCAAATCGTTTCATTTTCTTCAACATATCTCCAATTTTATTCAGCAATTAGTCCTGGAAGTTTCAATTACGCGCTTCACGTTAAGAATATTTCTAATATGAAAGAATATTTTCAAGAGAAATGCAATATCGATAATATTACGGAAGGGAAATTAAAATTCAATGATAACTCTGGATAAATATTATTTTAGAAAAAAAGTGAGTTTTTGCATATTTTATTATCATGCACTACCGATGGAAATTTCACGATTCTTGTACAAATTAGTTTGGTTTGGCTTATTTTGTGTCGCCCGATTGCGATCATCTACTCGAGAGATATGCCCGGGGGGGGTGCCCTTCGTAGGGGGTCTTTCTAAGGTAACCTAGCCTGTTTTTACGCAAGTTTTGGAGAAAAACACGAAAACTCCGAGCGGTTAGTCGGACGGTCACGTCTGGGTTCGAACCCAGCACCTGCCGTCTACCACTCGAGGGGTCAGAACCTCTCGGCCACTGGTGGGGGCCTTGCACAAACTTGAATAAATAGAATTTTTGATAGATATTCTTCTTATAACCGTATAAGAAGGGATAAAATAAACAGCAAGCATTTTATGAGGTGATTTTGAAAAGTAACATCAGTTTGGCTACAGAATAAGCAGAGCTACAGAAGTCTGTAGTTTTACAAACGAATTTATTAAAACTGCAGTAATCTTACTAAAATTTTATCTGTAACTTGGGTTTCAGTTTCGTAAAAAGTTCTAGGCATCACATTTTCCTAAAAAATGCTTAGTAATCTTGCAGATTTTTTTATTTTCAGTGAAAACGTGTATCTGTATATGAATATTCGCTGTTACCGTTATATAGAACCGTTAAAAAGTGCTAGGAACTCCAGTTTCCTAGAAAACTTAAAAAAAACTCACGATTTTTTTTTTTTTACAGTGAAGTAATTGCAAAAAAATTATGACTGTATCTGATAAGCAACATGCCTGAATAGCTGATAAGTGTATCGATAAACAACCTGAATACTAAGAGATTAATAAATACATAATAAAATAAAATGTGTATGAAAAGAGACACTTATAATTGAAAATAATTTAAAAGTAATTAGTATTAGTATTAAACTATTAATATACTTTGTTAATTAATCACAATTAATTCACATGTCTGTAATATTGCCCGAGCTTTGATTTGGTTTGGTTTATTTGGTGTCAGCTAATTATCTACACTAGGGATATAGGCCCTGGGGGGAGTGCCCTTCGTGGGGGTCTTTCAAAGGGAACCTAATCCATATTTACGCAAGGAAATAAGAAAAAAACGAAAACTCCGAACGGTTAGGCCAACGGCCGCGATTGGGTTCGAACCCAGCACCTGGCGCCTACCAGTTGAGAGGTCTAAACCTCTCGGCCATTGGTGGGGCAATATGGCCCAAGGAATGTTGAGATATCCAAATCAACCTGCTAAAAAATTGTATGAAATGTATTTAATCTAATTACGAAATTTAATATCTTTACAAAAAAGAACTTCAAATTTCGCACACTTTTTTAATGCCAAAAACAAAATCTAAAAGATTTTTTTAATTTCTTTCTTTTATTTATTTCTTTTATTTATTTATTACTTCATATATTTTCTAAGACATAATCAATAAAGTTTTAATAAAATTTCTGTTTATTCACTTAGTGTACACATTTATTCGAAAAAAAGAATAATGATAAATGATCTACTCTTTTAAATACGTTTTTTACTCGATTTCTACAAAATTTATTACGAATAAAGAATTTACATTAATATACTATGAATTAAATATCTTTCTTTAATAAATGGAAATCTCCAGTTAACGAGAAATGTTCACCCAAAATAATAATAATAATAACACTTAATTTTGAATAAAATTAAATCATATTTAATCCATTTTTCACCTTGTTTGAAACATAAAATATGTAATACGAACTACAAAAAGTTCACTGTTTTAATTAAAAGGCAAGTAAAATAATCAAAGAGATGTTACAAGTTTAAAATGTGCATTTTATTTAAAACTTTTTTGTACTTTGAAGCCTATTGAAGCTCTTCATCAGGGAATATTTTAATAACTAATTGTTGTTTATTTATACTAATGCATCACTTTGTTTTAAAAATGAAAGAACCAATAATTATTAGAGATAAAAGTAGAAGTAGCAATTTCTTGAATTAAATTTAACGAGAAGAAATGTAAATAAGTGGAATTGCAATTATATGTAATAAAATATAAGTAATTGCAATTAATAATTATATACATTTCCATTTATTAAGTTTAATCCAAAATCAGCCACTTCTACTTTCAATTCTAATAGCTATTGTCTCTATTAAATGAAGTGAGTATTTGTATAAGTAAACCACAATTACTTATTAAAATATTCCCTGATAGTCCAAGAGCCGACCTCACAAAATCCTAAGTCATCGAGCACAAGAAAAATTCCTTTATTTTGTGGAAGAGTAGTAATAGGAGAATCTAATCATCCATGTCTGCCGGAAGTGAAGTGGTGCATAAGCCAAAAATTGATATCACTAGTGGTTCACCCGTACGTTTAACATTGTGTTTGCCGTACAATCAAAAGCAGGAAAACATAGAAAATTGGGTGCAGGAAAACATAATGCTAAGTCTATGGGTGAACCACTAGTAGTATCAATTTTTGGCTTATGCACCACTTCGCTTCCGGCAGACATGGATGATCAGACTCCCCTATTACTACTCTTCCATAAAATAAAGGAATTTTTCTTGTGCTCGATGACTAAGAGTTTTGTGCGGTTGGCTCTTGGACTATGATGAAGAGGTTAGATAGGCTTGGAATAACAGTAAAACCACGGTTATGCGAAAAGTATGGGACCAATGCATTTTCGGTTAACCGGGATTCCATAGGATTTTTCGGATAACCGAGGTTCCATACACTGTTAAAAATTTTACCCATTTGCTCCAGCATCATTCTACTGCTTTTATAGGATAACTCTTTTATGACCAATGAGAATGCTCCATAACACTAGGTAAAGTAACCATTTTCTATAAAAGCGTGGATTGACGCTGCAGCAAAAGGGTCAAAATTTTAACAGTGTAGGAATTTTCGAATAACCAGAAACTTATGGTGAAAAGCTGTGATAATAGTTGTATTAAAAATGTTGTAGTAATGTATTACGCATTATGGTAGATGTGGTGCAGAATTACACACAGTGAAGCTACTAAGATCTGAGATGTAGTACTTTGATATATTGAAGTTCAAGAAGATGCAACAGCACCAGATGTGTTATTATATAAAAGGTGGCGTGATAATGCAGCATTGAAAAATGAAAAATTGAAAAACAAAAGAAAATCACAATGTATTTTGTAAAATAATGAAGTATCACATACGTGTCTATATAATAAAGTGCTCAAAATTATGCAATGAACTACATAAATAAGTTGACTCTGTTTATTTTTTTTATAAAGAACATGCTTTTTTAACATTGTTTCTACCAGTGCCCAATAACACCTTCCAAATTCCTGATTTTTATTTATTTTGCTACTATTTTTTAAAGCTAATAAAGTATTAAAACAAATTTCAATGTATTAAAAATGATTCGAAATTGTTTTTATTTAAAGGTAGATTACAAATAAAAAAGTAATCATAAATGAAAACATATTTAATTAATAGTTGAGATCGGAAAAAGTAGTATTGAAAATAAAATTTTTCACATTTAAAAAAGGACTTTTAGGAAATTAAGATGTTTCGGTTAAGCCGATTTTAAGATAACCGGGTTTCTACCGTACTAAGAAATTTTAAATGAAATACATATTTTTAACTTGTAATTTAAAATATATATTTTTAACTTGTCTTTGATTATTTTAATCGCTGTTTAAGTAAAGCAGTGAACATATTTAAAAAAGGACTTTTAGGAAATTAAGATGTTTCGGTTAAGCCGATTTTGAGATAACCGGGTTTCTACTGTACAAAGAAATTTTAAATGAAATATATATTTTTAACTTGTAATTTAAAATATATATTTTTAACTTGTCTTTGATTATTTTAATCGCTGTTTAAGTAAAGCAGTGAACATATTTAAAAAAGGACTTTTAGGAAATTAAGATGTTTCGGTTAAGCCGATTTTGAGATAACCGGGTTTCTACTGTACTAAGAAATTTTAAATGAAATATATATTTTTAACTTGTAATTTAAAATATATATTTTTAACTTGTCTTTGATTATTTTAATCGCTGTTTAAGTAAAGCAGTGAACATATTTAAAAAAGGACTTTTAGGAAACTAAGATGTTTCGGTTAAGCCGATTTTAAGATAACCGGGTTTCTACTGTACTAAGAAATTTTAAATGAAATATATATTTTTAACTTGTAATTTAAAAAATATATTTTTAACTTGTCTTTGATTATTTTAATCGCTGTTTAAGTAAAGCAGTGAATATATTAGATTTAATATTTTATATTTGTCTTTTATTTAACAAATTTTTTATTTTATTTATCTCTTTTCAGTTTATTGTATAATTGATTGGAAATTATGTTTTGTCAGTACCATACAGAAAACGGATGTTATAAATTGTCGCAACAAAACTATTCAATTATCAGTTAACCTTTTACAGGCCAATGTTCCCAATTGGGAACATAAGTTTAAAAATTAATTACAAATTAAATTTAATCAAACTTGACTCGAAAAAATTAGCCGAAAGAGTAAGAAGAAGCCTTGATTTTTTGAAATAGGAGTTACATTCCTATCATTAATGAGGAAATGTACAGAAAATCATAAAAAATGACCAATTCCCACTATAAAATAATCAGTCATAAGAATGATTTTTTGAAACAGATTTTTCGAATTAGATAACAAGATTTTTTAAAACAGAAGTTATATTCCTATCATTTATGGGGAAATGTACGGAAAATAATAAAAATGACCAATGACCACTGGAAAATGACCGCCGGAAGTGACCAATGATCCCAATTGGGAACATTCTGAAAATTACATAGGAAAAAAAATTTCCATCGTATTAATGACTAATATCCCTTAACAAAAGCATTAGAAGGCATAATGTGCAAAAAAATAATTTAAAATATGCCTCAATCTGAATTTGGCCTGTAAAAGGTTAAGTGTTAAAGTAAATTTCAGGTTATAATGTCATTTCATCATAAATCTTTTACTCTTTGAAAATGTATGTAGATTAAATATTCTTAGAATACTAAGTATTGCCCAAGGCCATCAAAATGCGAATCAAAGATGTACTGTTCTATATTCATATATTTACACTTTTATAAAGGGGTTTTCCAATTTTGTAAAAGTAATTGAAATGTGTATTTTAATAAATCTCGGTCGAAATAATTGTACCCGCAGGACAGGAAATGATAAGTTTTGTAAATGTTTCAGGAAACGACAAAGATCATGGGAAGATCCGCAAATCAAACTTTTGTTTTCAAGAAAGTTGAAAAGTGCTTATGTATTCGGTTTGTTTGTCCGTCTGGTCGTCTGTCCACACTATAACTCTTGTAAATAGATTCGAATTTTCATGCAACTGATAAAGCTTATTTAGAGTCACGAAAGCGATTTTTGGTATTGCTTATGAAGTATATAAAATTAATGGTTCATTTACAGGGACAATAAAAAAAAATTCGATTAGCATTTATAGCATTTTTTATTAATTTATAGACACACACAAAAGAAATTGGTTACCGTGCAGTCTTTGCATAATAATTGCTGGACGGTACGTTTTAGAATTTAGTATGCGCTATTAAATTTAAATAGTTTTTTGCATATTACTCTTTATATATAAATTCAATACCTCATATACAGGGACGAACAAAAGTATTCGCATTTTCTCCTTATTAGAGGAAATTTCTGAGTAGGAATTTTCAACTGATGTGTATCTCCTAAACGAACTAAATTTTCGAATGCATGTTGTCAATAGATACAGATCTCTATATCGTATACAGGGCTTCTAAAAAAATCGGGTAGTTTTCCGACTGTCGATGAGAAAAACTGAAATTCGGTCTTGAAATGCATTATGCATTGTCATATAATGAAATGGGATGCAAAGGTTTAATTTTTTGTTCTATTATGATTATTGTTTTTATCTAGATTGGAATCGAAAGCATGTCAAAAATGATTTGTATTTAATATATTATATAACACCTTTCTTTTAGCAATAGAAAAAAAATATTAAAATGCTTGTAATATTTCTGTATCATTACAATCTATTACTTCATTTTTCACACTTTCCATCAAAGTTGAGAAGTGTTTATGCAATTGGTGTTTCCGTCCATCTGTCCAAACTCTAACTCCCATAAATATGCTCGGATTTTCATCCAACTGGTAAATCTTATTTAAGATCCCTTAAGCATGTTTGGTATTGTATATGATGTATATAGGTTTAATATTCCACATACAGTTGCAGTCAAATAATTCCATTATATTATGGGTTTGGGAAATATTGTTTGAAGAGTATTAGTGATGTTTCAAATGTATTGAAACCAATATGAATCGCAAAATTTGACAAAATTAAGTTACAACAAGGCATTCATAGTATTTTTAAGAGGAAGTTTTAACTGAAATGTATATACAGTGGTGGTCAGAATTATAAGAACATATGAAAATTGCGCAGAAAAAATTTATTTCTGAACTAAATAAAGTGAAATTTATACACTAAATGCTTTTCTATGCTAGAAATCATTGTAGAATTCAAAACATTGAAAAATGCAAAATATGAATGTTTTATCACAAGTAACAAAATATGTCATTGTAAAAATTGGACAAAATTATAAGGACAATGAATGTTTTTGCTTGAAACACACTGATAATTAATAATCTCTCCGCTTCTTCTCAATCTCTTTTATCAGTCTTGACGTCATGGAGTTTGACAATTCTTTACGAACATTCTTGGAAGATTTTGAGTGATCTTTTTCGATGGAAGACATGAGTTCGTGATTGTTTTGAGATTATATACCATTTTTGCATACTTTGTGTGCCAGAATACCCAACAGATTTTTCCATTGGATTCAGATCATGACTTCTGGCTGGCCAATAAAGTAGTTTCACCGAATTAGCATTATACCACGAGTTTGAAGTTTGGGAAAAATGAGCCGAGGCATTATCCTGCTGGAAAAAATAGCCTCCAATCGCTATTAACGGTGCTTCTGGCAGAAAATTATCGCCCAATACATCAATGTAACTCTCAGAATTCCTCCTACCCTGCACAAAAACTATTGCAATAGTTCTACCAGTTTTGAAACCTCCCCAGACCGTTACTGAATCACTTCCAAATACATGCTTTCAGAAAATCGTTTTTTCTCTACGAGGATCATACTAGAAGTTGCAAAAACAATCTAATCTATCCAAATTAATCTTTTTCTCATCGGAAAATACAGAATCCCACTTTTTTTCCCCTATAGTATTGCAGTTTTCGGCAAACTCCATCCTCAGTCTCTCATGAACTTTTGTAAGACGCGGTCTTGACGCATGTTTACTACAGCAAACCTTTTACTTTCTTTCTATAAAACACGTCAAACAGTTCGAGCACTTGCATTCTAAGTTCAATTCACGGTTTTTTCCCGTTTTTTGGAGCAAGCTCGCCTTATTATCATTCTTTCCCCCATTCAGAAGCAGAACATAGCCTGCTTCTATGTCTTTGCCGTGTATATTTACCGGAATTTTAAAGATAATTGTAAATAACCGTTCTTGATGTATTAAACTTTGTAGCAATTTATCGTACAGAAAGTCCTGAATTTTGAAATGCATCCATTTTTCCTTTCTGAAACTCCAAAAGCTTTGCACCTTGTGGCATGATTGAAAAACAGAATAATACGATCCGAAACGGTTACTACGCATTTCTATCGTCTTGACGTTCCGTGTGCAGAGCAAAAAACATGTATATTTTACTTTTTAGAACACACAAATAGAGTTGTTCTTATAATTTTGTCCAAAACCAATGGCTGTATAAATTTATAATACATTTTATGAATATGAATTTACTACAAATTTTTATAAAATCATACAAAAATAATCTTCATTTTTCATTGGTTTCCCATCCATTAAATGTGCATAATTCTCCCGCCAAATGTAACCAGGATATGGCAATTTTTGCCTTGTCCTTATAATTATATCTGTATCTGTTAAATGAACTGAATTTTGGAATGCATGTTGTTAATAGAAACAAATTTTTATATCTTTTACAGGGTTGATAAAAAAAGCGGATCATTTTTCGATTGTAGATAAAGATAGCTGAAATTCGGTTTTAAAATGCATTATACATTCTCATATTTTTATGCATACATATCATGAAATGAGACGTAATACTTTCATATTTTATACGGTGCAGTTTTGTTACATTATTCTGAATGTGTTGGAAACTGCTTCATAATTTATACTGACGCAAGATTTTTTTTCTTTTTTTTTTAAAATGAAATGTTTTTTAAAAGAAATTCCGATAAACTTGTCGATGATCTCTCAACATTTCCCTTCTTTCTCTTTAGGTTGAAAATTACTTTTGTAGTTATATCCACTCTTTTTTTTTCATTTTATTATGGGTAAAAAAAGAGATTTTTTTTTCATTATTTATTTCCTTTTCTCTCACTCTGTCTCTTTTTATTATTACAATATTCTATTTTTTATTTTTTAAATTTACTTTATTTTTTCTTTTCTTTTAGATATTTTACTTTCTTTTGTATTTTCTTTTCTCTTAATTTTTTCAATAATTGTGGTAAAACTTTCCTCTTCTTCATGTACTTCTCTTTGATTTGTGTTTCTTTACAGCTGTGTCACTGATCACAGTCTTTGTAAATTCTCTTCTTATCCCCTTTCTGTTCATTTATGACATTGCCCCCTTACAAATACAAGTTTAAATTGGCTGAAGGCGGTCTCATATATTTTACAGTTCAAAACACATTCTGTGTTGATTTGAAGAATGTTAATAGTATTTAAAAACTGTCTAGTATTGTATAACCATTTAAAAGATATTTTTAGCAATATTTCCTGGGTAGGGGTAACTGGGGCACATTGATACACCCCCTGTACAGCACACAGGGTCATTACAGGACGTTTCACAACAGCTCCAAAAGGTGATACTAGTGAAATTAACTACATACAGAAAGTTTTGGAATGATTCAGTAGTTTGATGAAATTGGATGGGTGATTAATTGTTTTTGTAGGTCAAAAGTAAATTTGAGTTGTACAATAGAAATGGTATTATACAACTGTTCCAGTATTTTCATTTGTCAAAAGACCGTAGAGTGCCCACAGAATTTGTGTCACATACAGACACACACATTAACAGACAGATGTTTTGTAAAAACATGTTTTTCATTATCCCTGACCCTTAAGAGGTGTAAATTCATTCAAAAATTTTCACGAATCTAATACTGTCTTCTTGTAAAAATTGAAGAAAGTAAAAAATTACATACGCGTTGAATTCAGAACCTCCCCTCCTTTTTTTTTTTTTTTTTTTTTTTTTTTTTTGTTTATGTCTGTAAATAATTATGATGATAATTAAAATATTACATACTGACATACCGATATACAGGGTGTCCAGCAAATAACACCCTGATTTCAAAATTAAATTTCTCAAAAACAAAGATCAATAGTAATATGGTAAGTAAGTAAACGGTTTTTTCATTAGGTAAGCTGTAAAAATCTTATACAGAAATTTCAAACAGTGAATATTTTGAAAAAATTGCGTTCTGATTGCATAGAATGCTTTGATTTGACATTTTTCTTGTTTTAGATTGCCTGCAGAGAAATAATTTTTCAGCTTACAGAGCAATAGTTTAAAGATTTTTCGAAGTAAATTTTTAGAATTTCAAAATTTCAAAAATTTAATTTCAAAAAACTATGAAATATGGCACTTTAAGCCGAAAAACACATTCTCTGGCAGCAATCTAAAGCAAGAAAAATGTCAAATCAAAGCATTCTTTGCAATCAGAACACAGTCTTTTCAAAATATTTACCGTTCGAAACTTTTGCATAAGATTTTTACAGCTTACTTGATAAACAAACCGCTTACTGCATAATTCTATTGATCTTTGTTTTTGAGAAATTCAATTTTGAAATCAGGGTGTTATTTGCTGGACACACTGTATATAAGTAGATAAGTAGATAAACTAAACGAATAAATAGTTTGTCACAATTAACCTATGAATTGGCTCCATTTGATATAAATGTGTAATTTTTAAAATATCTCTTTGTGCTTGCAAATTCTTTGTGAAACTAATAAGAAGATATTTACTAAATCATTGTTTACAGTTTGTATACTCAGCAGCTATTTTTCATATTAAAAATAAATAAAAAAATAACTGAAGGAATGGCAAGTGAGTTTAAATACTTTCTTCCATTAGAAGAAATATTAAAAATTGTATATTTTAAACAAATGATTAGTTTTCTAAATTTAATTTGCAGAATGTTAATGTTATTTAAAAAAATTCTGATATTCTATAACTATTTGAAAGACGTTTTATTTTCTGAAACTTGAAAAAATTATTTTAAGAGTTATAACAAAATGTGTAATTGGATTCAATTTTAAGTAAAGTAAGAGAGTATAACTTTAGAACGAAAATATTAATACCTTAACGTCTTTGAAAATGTCTGTCATTTAAATATTTTAAAATTTTCTCAATTTTTCCTGAGGCAATCAAAATTGGAATCAAATATTTGTTCCTTCACTATTGAACAGTCATGCATTTACACTTATCTAAGGAGCATTTTCAAATTTTCTATATGTAATTGAATTGTGAATTTCAATAATTTGCGATCAAGTAAATTGAACCCGCAAGATAGAAAAGGATAAGTTTTATAAATGTTTCGATAAGCAACAGCAGTCATTGGAAGTTTCGCAAATCAAACTTTTGTTTAAATGAAAAACTTTTATAAGCTGCTTGATGAAAATGAAAAACTACGTATTTAATCAAAACAGCATTATTCACCAGTATTATTTTATTCACAATATAAAGATTATATTGATGGCAAAAACGCTCAATCGGGACTTTTCGTTTAGCTGAATATTTTGCCAAGAAATAATATGATATACAGATAAAACTATAATGTTTTATCGAAATGTATTATTAAATTTACAATAGTTCAAATAAAAATCAAGTTTAAAATTGCTTAAAATGCGCAAATGCCAAGCTAGTGTAAAAGTTTCCGTGCCGAGAAGCACACTCGTACCATCAGTTTAGCGAACTGACGTTCTACTGACTAAACCACTTGGATCAACGCTAGTGTGGAACTTCTCATTATTACTTGTGAGTCGGTAGAACAGCAGGCAAATTTCCTCACTGGAAAAATTTCCACGGATTATTATATATTCATCGATGTATTTTTATTTGAGTTTCGTGTTTGCCCCAAGTAGGTGGCTCACGGAATATATTCCATCTTGTGCTGCGTTTGTAGCCTTGACAAAATGCAATAGCGAGAAGTTCCAGGCTGGGTGTCGTTCCATGTGGTTTAGACGGTAGAATGTCAGTGAGCCATACTGATGGCCCGGGTTTGGTTCCTGGCAGGGAAGCTTTTACTCTAAGTTCCTATTAAGCGATTTGAAATTTGATTTCCATTTTAAATATTGTATTCGAGATGAATTTTCTCTCTGGAAAAAATTCCAAGTGTTAATACATTGGCAATTTTTAGAAATAGAAAATGTAAAGAATGCGTAGATAAAGAGCCGTGGAATGCCACTCACCGAGAATTCTGCGGCGATAGCTTGAAGTGATTTTTATATGTAGTTTATAACAGAAATCTATTCAATACTTCGTTACATAGATTTAAAAAAAAAAAAAAAAAAAAAAAAAAAAAAAAAAAAAACCCATAATTTATGGATATGCGCACCGAATTCATGATTTTACAAAAAACAGAAAATGCACAGGGAATGCACTGTATGGCCAAAGGTGACCGATCACTTGCAATTTTAGATGTTTTGATAAACATCTAGAAAAATACATGAGGAATTATTCTGAAACTCCAGGTGTGAAAACAGAATTGTACATATGATATGTTTCTGCCAAGATTTTTTTTTCCCGAAACCCCATAGGGGACTGTCAACCAATTGAAAAAGAACGAATATCTTTTAGATAACCCTGTTAAAACTAATGTATCAAAAGAGTTCAAAATAAAAATTATGATTAAGCGGCGCTTATTGTAATAAATTGAATTCATTTTTATGAGGACAGCATGTATACTCGTAGTAAAATTAAGAGTTTTATAAAAACAATGACAAATTTTGCCAAGTTTTTTTTTGCTTGTAATTTGCAGAATTCTTAATATAAATAAACGTGTTCTTTTCAAAAAATATGACAAAAAATGTACAAAATACTCTGTAATCAGAATTATAAAATAATAAAAATCGTATGAAAAATGAGTAGGGTTACTAAATAATGTTTCATTGCGCATGTGTGAATGCAATCAAAATACAATTTGCATAATGTATTAGCTAAATGTATAGAGCAACTTTTGTAAAAGTCTAAAAAACATAGATTAAAAATCTTGAAAATGATCGTAGATATAATAAGCTCAAAGTTCGTTACTCCCACACTGAAGCAAAAATATGAGGGGCTGTATCCAAATATAGTAGTACGTGTAATATTGCATATGCTAAATTAGCACTAATACATGGATATACTGATACAGCCCCAATATCGATAACAGTATTGATAAAAAAATTATGCCATTACATTTTATGAATACATATCCGCTAAAATATTCTTTCTTGTATGCATAGTCAATAAGATGCTGCATCATATCTTATATACGTTCGAAAAAAAAAACAAGTTGGAAATTGCACGTAAAGCGTAGCAAATGAGGTGCGTTCGTTGATAACGAAGTTTTAAAATATTCAGATCTTGCTGATATAGTAGAGCGTACTTTGGATACAGTATAGTGGTCGAAATCTTTGTGTTCCTGTAAATATGCAGGGAGTAATTTTTATTATACTTCATTAACGTATATCTTATTCATAAAATGTGAAGTAGTTTAATATAATTAAAACACCCCCCCCCCCCCAAACAATGTTTCCCCGTATAACATTATTTAGTGGAATACATTTGTGTGGCCCTGTAATTTAATAATAAATATTCTTTGCATCACAGATTGTGCAAAATGTATTTTTAGTACATATTTCATAGATTCATGTCAATTCTGTTATATTCAAATGAGTGTAACACCATTAAAATGCATTTGAACCTTTTTTCCCCATTGACCGTAATGTAACGGAATCCTTTTGATTGTCTCTGTAATTGATCTATCCATATGATTTTCATAAAATTTGAAATGATTCGACAAATTTATGTAATAAATATACGTTTTAAATTTCAAACGATTAAAATGCATTTGAAACTTTTTCCCCCATTGACTGTAATGTAACGGAATACTTTTTATTGTCCTTGTAATTGATCTATGCATTCGATTTTCATAACAATTGAAATGACTAGATAAAATTATGTAATAAATATACGTTTTAAATTTCAAACGATTAAAATGCATTTGAAACTTTTTTCCCCATTGACCGTAATGTAACGGAATCCTTTTGATAGTCCCTGTAATTGATCTATCCATCCGATTTTCATAAAATTTGAAATGACTCGACAAAATTATGTAATAATTATGTATTTTAAATTTCAAACGATTCGGTTGGGTAGTTTTTGCGTTGTTATATGCGGACGGACTGAGCGACAACAATAGGTGCTACGTATTTACATAATTACGAACGCACCTAAAAAAGAACTGAGTCGTGAATAATGATAGAACCTTAACGTGGCATCATTACCCCATGACACCTTATCCAAAATCCAGCGGGGCGTCCATTTTAAACTTTTGATAAGTTTTTACTTTCTTCTATCTTCAATAGAAGAAAGTATTGTAATCGAAATTTTTTTCGACTTCCGGTTTTCGACGGATTTACACGTTTTAGGGGTCAGAGATTCCAAAAAACATGTTTTTACAAAATGTCTGTCTGTCCGTGTGTCTGTGTGTCTGTGTGTGTGTCTGTCTGTGTGTATGTCGCCATTCTACCATCAAAAAGTGTATGAAGTTATGAATAGAATTGAACCAAATTTTTTGTGAATGTTTTTGGCTGGGGCAAGCAGGTCTTCCTTCATTTTTGAAATATTCCGCCGCAAGGGGGCGCTGCAATCGCGATTTTTGTGCCATTTTCAATATTGTACCGACCAAAAGTATATGAAGTTATGCATCGAATTTAATCAAATTTTTTGTGTAAGTGTATGACTATGGCTAGTTGGTCCCCTCTGAATTTGAAAATAATCCGCCGGAAGGGGGCGCTGTAATCGCGATTTTTGTGCCATTTTCAATATTGTACCGACCAAAAGTATATGAAGTTATGCATCGAATTTAATCAAATTTTTTGTGTAAGTGTATGACTATGGCTAGTTGGTCCCCTCTGAATTTGAAAATAATCCGCCGGAAGGGGGCGCTGTAATCGCGATTTTTGTGCCATTTTCAATATTGTACCGGTCAAAAGTGTATGAAGTTATGCATCGAATTGAACCAAATTTTTTGTGTATGTGTATGACTATGGCTAGTTGGTCCTCTCTGAATTTGAAAAAAATTTGTCGGAAGGGGGCGCTGCAATCGCGATTTTTGTGCCATTTTCAATATTGTACCGACCAAAAGTACATGAAGTTATGCATCGAATGGAACCAAATTTTTTGTGCATGTGTATGACTATGGCCTGTTGGTCCTCCCTGAATTTGAAAATAATCCATCGGAAGGGGGCGCTGCAATCGCGAGTTTGTGCCATTTTCAATATTTTACCGATCAAAAGAACATGAAGTTATGCAACGAATTGAACAAAATTTTCTGTGTAAGTGTATGGCTATGGTTAGTTGGATCGCCATGAATCTGAAAAAAATCCGCCGGAAGGGGGCGCTGCAATAGCGAATTTTATGTCATATTCAATATTGCACCGCATAAAAGTGTATGTAGTTAGTTATAGAACTGAACTAATTTTTTTGTATATGATTATTTTTTGGTAAGGCAAGTAGATCCTCCCTGAATTTGAAAAAAAATCTGTCTATCATTCTATAGTCCATCGGCTCGTGTAGAGACGGTATTGAATTAAAATTATTAAAGCATTAAAATGAGTAACTATTTTTTTTATATTAAAATGTACGTATGAGATAGAAGAAAGTTTTGGGATTGGCACATCCAACTAGTTTAATTTGATTTAAAAATTTTTAATATTATATATTAAAAAAATCTGGTATTCTGAAACTATTGGAAAGAAATTTTTAATGATATTTTTTTTGAAAAGTTAAATTATAACTTACTAGTTATATTAAAATGTGTTTTTAGAATCAATTTTAAGTAAAAGTTTTTCATAGCGAATTTGAACATACAATGACTTTTGAACGCAAGTCTTTAAATCTTTGAAAATGCATATGATTTAAATATTTTTAGAATTCTCAATATTTCCCTAGGCAATCAAAACTGGAAATCAAAGATATTCTTCCCACTGTATAGTAGCCATGCATTTACAGTTTCCTAAGGAGCATTTTCAAATTTTCTAGAAGTAATTGAATTGTGCATTTCAAGTAATGTCGGTAGAAGTAATTGTACCCGCAAGATAGGAGGTGATAAGTTTCTGAATCGTTTCTGAAAATGATTGCAATCGCTAAAAGAATCGTAAGTAAAACTTTTGCTTTAAGAGGGAGGTTTAAAAGCTATTTATTTAAAATAAAGATCAGCCATGTACAGTGTGTACATAATTAATCGATCCTATTCTACCACGATGAGTGCGACGATGACTGACACTGAACTTTCTGTCAGTGTCAGCTTGACTTGTTAACTTGGCCACGTTAATCTCCGGTGACTAACAGTGTAAAATATGATATAAAACTAAAAAAAATATGTTGTTTTAAGTAATTATTAAAAAACTGTAATTTTGTAATAAATAAGAGTTAAGTAAATTTTAAGTATATTTTCAATAATTATTTAAAACAATACATTGTTTTAGTTTTTGTATCATATTTCCGATTGACAGTCATCGGTGACTGACGAAGAACAAACAGAAAGTTTAGTGTTAGTCATCGGTGATTCACGTGGCACACTATTAAAAATAAATCTATGAATTCCCGGGGAAACTACCGGCAGCAAAGTAGCCGAACTTTTACCGTTCCGTTAGTAGATTTTCCATTGTAGGAAATACAAGAAAGGAAAACTCCGTTTGAAGAAGCAGTAACTTTCCGTTACAAAGTTTGATTTTTAATAATAATAATAATTTAATATATTTTTTTTTAATTAATGAATCGATTAATCGTCAAAGTATTCGAAATCACCGAGTTTTTTTTTAAGCAATTGAGTGATTTTAAGTAAGTGATTATTTTACTTGATTATTATTATGTATAATTTAGTCCGTCCTGAGTATCGAACTCGGAACCCTTGGACAGCAGAACAAATCTTTACGAACTGAGCCAAAGTTGCTGACTCCGGGTTGTACAAAGCATATCTTTTATGAGTTAGTAGGAATATCTGTTGTGCTTTTTAAAGCTTTCCTTTGAAATATATTCCTAAGAATATTTGTAAACGGTATATTTTATTTTATTTTAGACTGATGCATAATACTTATAATTTTTAAAATCAATTTAATTTTTTTAAATAGTTTAAATAAAAAAAAATCACTGTTTAAAATTACAGTTTTTTTGTTTCTTTTTTTTGTTTCTTTTTTTTTTTTTTTTTTTTTTTTTTTTTTTTGAATGAATAAATGAATGAATGAAAAAAAGTTTTTATTAACAAGTTTTTTACAGAAAAAAAAAGTATAGAAAATTTTTTGAAATTGTCGTACACTATTTATTTATTTATTTTTTAGCTAATTAATTAAAAGATTTTTTAAATACGAAATAAGTGAAAAATAAGCAGAAAAAACGTAATTTTAAAGCGATTTTTTATGTTTTCATTATTCCATGGCGCCAACGGGACCCGAACCCGCAATCCGTGCTCGCAGGCGATTGGGTGCCTTGACCACTCGGCCATGCAGTCCCCCACTCAACAGAGTGTCTCTGTTTTTTGTTTATATTTACATCCGTTTCGTTATCTTTTGGAAATATGGTGGAAAATTGTGATTTGTAACGGAAAATGTCATTTTATTGTGAAAAGGGACCTTTTCTGTGAAATTCAGGAAAAAAATGTTCGTGAATTTCAGAATTTTTTTAACAATGCACTCAGCATGTTAAAGTTGTTGAGAGACGAAACTTTTTTTCATAAAGTTGTGAAATTTCGTGTAAGGCATAATAAAGAAATGGGAATATGTTTGGTTAAATCAATAAATAAATCGATCAAAATTTCGCAGTAGAGGGCGATTTTTAATAAATTACACATTTAGCATTACGATAGTTTAGAAATTTTATTTACATGGTGTTCATAATTAAATGACCCTATTTTAAATTCGTCTACAGATAAAACTTTTGTTTAGAATGTTGTGAAATTTTATGGACGGCATAATAAAAATACGGCAGTTTGTTTGGACTTAAAAAATGGAGGCTGTTTTTTAACGAATTATACATTTAGCATATATTTATGATAATTTAACAAATTTTGTTATAAACAAATGCGCTTCGCATGATGGTTATCATTTTCAGATACCTTTTTGCATCGTAAGATAGCAAGTTCCACAATTGACCGCGCCCCACCAGTGGCCGAGAGGTTCGGACCTCTCAACTGGTAGACGGCAGGTGCTGGGTTCGAACCCAATCGCGGCTGTCGGCCTAACCGTTCGGAGTTTTCGTGGTTTTCTTCGAACCTTGCGTAAATACGGGTTAGGTTCCCTTAGAAAGACCCCCACGAAGGGCACTCCCCCCCTGGTCCTATATCCCTAGCGCAGATAATCGGACGTCAAAAATCAACCAACCAACCAACCACAATTGACCGCAGTGGGTTCTGGAAAATACTAGGAACATGTCGTGAAATACTGCCTTTAGAATTAGGTTCAGTTAAAAAAAAAAATTCTAAACTTTCTTAATGCTAAATGTGTAATTTATTAAAAGTCACCCTCTAATGGGCAAATTTTGGACTTATTATTGTTATTATTATTATTATTATTATTATTACCAATTCTTTATTATGCTGATCACAAATTTTCTCAACTTTATGAACAATAGTTTTGTCCATAGACAACTTTAAAGTTGAGTCGTTAAACTAACGAAAACCCTGTGTTTAATAAATGCAGAATTATATTTCAAATTGGTTGCGTTAATAATTTTGAAATGTGTTTTTACTCAAATTACACTAGGTGGAAAAATCATTGGTACATTTTAAAATTCAATAAAAAATCCAAAATTGGGTTAAGAGAGTTTGTTTCGGACAAAACTGCTTTATAAGGGCAAGAAGAGTTTGTTTTAAACAATTTATAAATTTTGTTCTAAAATCTGACCATAAATAGGGCTCTACCTCTAATATTAAAAAAAAAAAAAAAAACTATCAGTACTATCAAAGCCAACCAAGCCAACACCAATTTCAACAGATGAAATCATTCAAATATTAAAGTTCTACATCTAAAAATGTTTGTTTTGCAGACTCTAGAACCATATTATATGAAACTCCATAGTGGCCGAGAGGCTCTGCTTTCAAAAGCTGATAAATCGGAGGTGCTGGGTTTGAACCAAATAATACCCGTACGCCTAATCGCTCGGAGATTTTCGTGGTTTCCCTCGAATATAGGATTCGCTTGCCTAAACACGGATTAGTTTTCCTTAGAAAAACCACCACGGAAGGCAATCCCTTCTCCTCATTTGGACCTATATCCCTCATGCAGTCAGATAATCTGCTATCATAAATAATACGAACATCTATTGTATACATAAAGGGCAATCTAAGTATAAAGTTTTAATCAATTCTATCTTTCAACATTATATTTCTAAAATAAAAAGTTTATTATTAATCTAAAAAGTTTTCAAGTATAATCTTGTTGAATCATATTTCATGACATACACGAACAAAATATGCTTTACGCTTTTATTCATATGTAAGTACTTTAACATTGTCTCTATTATTGCTGAATTTGGATGATATTTACTAACAAATACCCAATCAATTGACAAAATTTCTTTAATGGTTGTGTTTCTAGTTTGCTACTTAAACAACACTCATATTTCAACACCGTTTAAACCCAAATCTTATGTATTCTGAAAAGTTATTAAAATATTTTCGGAATTCTTTGTGTTACCTGAGGCTGTTAGCAATCACGATTCAATTCTAAAAATAAATCATTCGTTGATCTTTCGACAATGACACGTTTAAACTTTTGTGTGAATTTTGTTCGGATATTCTAAAAGCACAAAATTGCGAGTTTCTTGTCCTAAATAGTTGTATCCCGAGGGCAGAAAAGGTTTCTGATTCGTAAGTTTTTCTATCCATGATAATAATCATCGAATGATATCTATTTTCCATATTTTGTATAAAGAAGATAATTTAATTCTTGATTGTAATTGAAGGTAAATTACTAACAATATCAAAAGAAAATTACTCGTGACGTTCAAATTATTATACTAGGTTTTCAACGAAAATAAGCAGTGAGAAAACGACATGTTCTTAAATTAATAAAAATTCATCGAAATTTTCCTGTGTACTGTCAAAATAACAGAAATGTGGTTATTCGGATCATATTTATCAGTAAACAGGCAATCAATTAACAAAATTTCTTTACTGGTTGTGTTTCTAGTTCAGTACACTGTTAAAAAAATCTAAATTCATGCATATATTTTTTCTGAATTACACAGAAAAAGTCCCTTTTCACAACAAAAGGGCATTTTCCGTTAAAAATCTGAAAACTCTACCATATTTCCTGAAAATAACGAAACCGATAAAAAAAGAAAGAAAAAACGGAGACAGTCCGTTATCTGTGGTTCTCCGTGTCCGAGTGGTCAAGGCACCATGCCGCTAAACACCTGCAAACGTAGATTGTGAGTTCGAATACACTAGTACAATGGAATAATGACAACACAAAACGTCCCTTTTAATTACATTTTTTCTGTTTTTTTTTCACTTATTTCTTCCTAAAAAAATATTTTAACTGATTAGCCTTCCCCCAAAAATAAATAAATTGTGTGCGATAATTTCAAAAAATTGTCTATAAAATTATTTTTGTAAAAAATGAATATATTTTTTTCTCATACATTCAATCAAAAAAAAAGTGATTTTAAACATTGTTTTTTTTTTAAATTTAAACTGCTTAAAAAATTAAAATTGATTTTGAAAAATAATAAGTATTATGCATCGGTCTAAATTAAAATAAAATAAAATAAACCGCTTACGAATATTCTAACGAATATATTGAAAGGAAATATTTGAAAAACACAACAGATTTTCCCACTAACTCATAAAAGACATACTTTGTGCAAATTGGGATCAACAGCTTTGGCTCAATCTGTAAGGATCTATTTCGCTGTCGAAAGGTCTCGCGTTCGGTCCTCAGGATGGCTTGAATTAAATTATACAAAAAATGAAAAAATAAATTAAACTATGTTAAATGATATAGCATCTCAAAATCACTCGGAAAGTTCGAATTCTTTGACGATTGTTCGGTTCCTTAATTTAAATTAAATTATTATCATTAAAAAAGAAATACTGCAACGGAAAGTTGCCATTTCTTCAAACGGAGTTTTCCATTCTTTTAGTTTCCAAAATGAAAAATCTACTAACGGAACGGTAAATGTCTGGCCACTTCGCTGTCAACAGCTTTACCGTGAATTCACAGATTTTTCTTTTGACAGTGTATTTAAGTAAAATTCATATTTTAACACCGTTTCAACAGAAATCTGTCATATTCTGAAAAGTTTATTAAAGTATTTTTGAAATTCTTTGTGCTATCTGAGACTGTAAGCAATCTCGATTCAATTCTAAAAATAAATCATTCTTTGAACTTTCAACAATGACACGTTTAAACTTTTGTGTGAATTTTGTTCGGATATTCTATAAGCACGAAATTGTGAGTTTCAAGAAATCTTGGCCTAAGTTATTGTATCCTGAAGGCAGAAAAGGATTCGTAAATATTTCCGTACATAATGATAATCATTGAATGATATCTTAATTCAATTTTTATATAAAGAGGATAACTTAATTCCTCTTGATTGAAATTGAAGGTAAACCGATAACAATATCAAAACAAATCACTCCTGATGAATTATTCTACTAGGTTTTCAAAAAATATATACAGAGAGAAAATGCCATTTTTTTAAAATAAAATATAATTCATGGAAATTTTTCTGTTAGTGTTAAAATAACAGGAATGTCATTGGTTGTTTACTTTTATTCAGTTTTTTACTAGCCCATCATAGATAGTATAGGGTAAATCATGTTATAATTTAAAAATTGGAACAAACAAACAAAACTTTGACGGAATTATATGTTTCAGACACTGATGATTCTAAAAAATACTATATTCTTAGAAAAAAAATGCCATCCGTCTGAATGCGTGTGTGTTTGTAAATGCTTTCTATCCCAAAGAAATTGAGATAGAGACTCGAAATTTGTTATGCTTAGTAATAATGAAAAAAAGCGAATTGAATTTCACTAAACTGTATTATCCGGAACTATTTTTTTCGCACTCTCTAACTATTCATTCTGATAAAAGATATACAAAAAATTTCGAAATTGTTTATTTGGAAAGAATATAAGGAGAGAATATAAAATGACAATAAAAAAAAAACATACATTTTGCATAAAGAATGTCGATTGAATAATTAGTTGACAAGATATTTGCAATATTGAGAAACACCGAAAAAACTGGCGATAAATATATATTCAATAAATATAAAAACTTTGTTAAATCACCATAAAAGAAAAATTATACAGGACGCGTTTCGAGCTGCAAAATTACCGCTCGTCTTCAGCTGGTCCAAACACGTGTCACAACGGACAGAGTGGAAATAACAGTGAAATAAAGAGGGAGGAGATTACTCAGAGTGCGACAGGTGGCGCTGCTTGTCAGAGCCAAAGGGAAAGAGAAAAGTAAAGATAAACTCAAAGAAGGAGGGAGGAGATTACAAAGAGTGCCCCAGGTGGCGCTAGCTAAAAAACCAGGTGGCAGAGAAAAACTAATGAAAGATAAAGAAAACAATTGAAAAATAAATAAAATAAAATAAAATAAAATAAAAATAAATAAATAAATAAAAATGAAATAAAATAAAAATAAATAAATAAATAAATAAATAAAATAATTTAATAAAAACTAAAAATAATTATAGTAATAATAATAAACTACAAAAGTAATTTCCATGCAGGAGAAAGGGAGGGGGATGAAGAGAGATCGTTGACAAGAGTATTACAATTTTTATAAATAAAATAAGCTTCGTGAGTATCTAAATGAGAAGGAGAGGCAGGATTAGAAATAATTCTGGCCATGGAAAAATTGAAAAAATGACCGGAAGACCAACAGTGAGAAGCAATGGAAGACCTAGATAATTCCTGATTTTTAATGTATCTCTGATGTTCATCCAATCTTTTCTTCAACGCTCTTCTGGTCTGACCAATATAACCCAAATTGCAAGAGCAAGGAATAAAATAAACACCCCACCGGTTCTCAACAGGAATAGGATCTTTCAAAGATGAGAATTTAATTTTATTCATAGGTTTAAAGATAACTTTAAAATTGAAACGAGAAAGGATTTTAGCTAATTTGAAACAAAGAGGAGAATAAAAACACCATAACACATTAATTACCATAAAACACCATAACACATTAAACACCATAACACCATAACACAACATGAATAAACATTTCGCCCTATCGTTTCTAATATTGGTACTGCTTCTTATAAACTTTCCAAGTTCCTTTCTAAGTTACTCGCTCCTTTATCTTCCACTAATTTTCACACTGTTAAAAATTCTATTGACTTTGTTGATAAAATTAAACGCCTTTCTCCTTGTAATTACAAAATGATTTCCTTAGATGTTAAATCTCTCTTCACTAACGTCCCTGTTCAAGGAGCAATTGACTGTTTGGAAAGAAGGCTACGCGAATTCCATTACTCTTCCATCGAGATTGACGAGATCCTGCAATTAGTTAGTATTTGTGTTAGGCAAACTGCTTTCCAATTTAATAATTCCTTTTATGTTCAAACGGATGGTTTAGCCATGGGCAATCCTTTATCTCCTCTTTTATGTGACATTTATATGCATTTTGTGGAAGAAAAACTCTTCAGTTTATTTGATTTTCCCTTCTGGTGTAGGTATGTTGATGATACTTTTATCTTAATTCCTTTTGAGCTGGATCTCCAAAATCTCCTTTCTCTTGTCAACTCTGTTGATCCTTGCATCCAGTTTACTCTTGAAGTCGAAGAGAATGATTCTCTTCCTTTCCTCGATGTCTTAGTTACTAAACACCCTGATCGGTTCTCTACCTCTGTTTATAGAAAACCTTTCGCTGTATCTCTACCTCCGCATGCTTTTTCTAACCATCCTCCACAGCATAAAGTGGCTTCCTTTTATACTTTTGTTTACAGAGCACTTCGGATTTCTTCTGACTCTTCTGCTCTAAATAAGGAAATTAGTTACCTCAAATCTCTTGCCCTCACTCGTGGTTATAATCCCTCTTTGATTGACAAAGCTCTGTATAAATTTAATAAGCCTAAACGTCTTCTTACTGATTCTAATAATTCGTCTAATATTAACTCTATAGTTCTACCTTTTTATTCTCCTCTTTGTTTCAAATTAGCTAAAATCCTTTCTCGTTTCAATTTTAAAGTTATCTTTAAACCTATGAATAAAATTAAATTCTCATCTTTGAAAGATCCTATTCCTGTTGAGAACCGGTGGGGTGTTTATTTTATTCCTTGCTCTTGCAATTTGGGTTATATTGGTCAGACCAGAAGAGCGTTGAAGAAAAGATTGGATGAACATCAGAGATACATTAAAAATCAGGAATTATCTAGGTCTTCCATTGCTTCTCACTGTTGGTCTTCCGGTCATTTTTTCAATTTTTCCATGGCCAGAATTATTTCTAATCCTGCCTCTCCTTCTCATTTAGATACTCACGAAGCTTATTTTATTTATAAAAATTGTAATACTCTTGTCAACGATCTCTCTTCATCCCCCTCCCTTTCTCCTGCATGGAAATTACTTTTGTAGTTTATTATTATTACTATAATTATTTTTAGTTTTTATTAAATTATTTTTATTTATTTATTTATTTATTTATTTTTATTTTATTTCATTTTTATTTATTTATTTATTTTTATTTTATTTTATTTTATTTTATTTTTTTTATTTATTTTTCAATTGTTTTCTTTATCTTTCATTAGTTTTTCTCTGCCACCTGGTTTTTTAGCCAGCGCCACCTGGGGCACTCTTTGTAATCTCCTCCCTCCTTCTTTGAGTTTATCTTTACTTTTCTCTTTCCCTTTGGCTCTGACAAGCAGCGCCACCTGTCGCACTCTGAGTAATCTCCTCCCTCTTTATTTCACTGTTATTTCCACTCTGTCCGTTGTGACACGTGTTTGGACCAGCTGAAGACGAGCGGTAATTTTGCAGCTCGAAACGCGTCCTGTATAATTTTTCTTTTATGGTGATTTAACAAAGTTTTTATATTTATTGAAAGATATTTGCAATCTTATTTTACACACACTTCGACATTGTATTTTATTCAAATTTCAATCGAAAGTTGTATTTTAATTGGAAATGAGACACCCAATCTGACACACTAAACTGTTAATTAATATGATTATCTTTTTTTCTTTTTTGAGCTATCAGGCTGTTTCTATTACGCAATTCAGTAACAGAGAATTTAAAGTTTATGAAGACATCAAGCCACGATTTTAAACACTATATCCACAAATTTAGATAAAAGTTTGAAATTTGGTACATATATAGAATGTAACAATGAGAAAAAGCCTATAAAATCTCAACTTTAGTTGACCGGAACTGTTTTTTCGGTATTTCGAAATATTTGTTCCGTTGAAATATACATAAAAATTTAAAAAAAAAGGTGAACCGGAGATTTTGTCAGAAATCAATTTTAATCTAAAATTGGCATCATTAAGCATTTATATGCGGTTATGCATATCATTATTCTCCCTTGCAGCTGTTAATCATCTAACATTGATTGAGTATGTGAATGAATCTTATTACACTTTCATTGTAATGAGAGTATTACCTGTAATATTTCAATGTACTATTTACATATCAATAGGATGAACAAATACATTTCATAAGAAAAAGTTTTATTATTTCTTTTAAATGTTTATTATATTGTCTATTATAAAGGATGAGCCATAATTATCAAAACAATAGGCTATCTCCTTAAATATTGCTCCCAGACACATACTTCCAATTACAAAACTTCTTATAAAAAACATACAAAAGCTGATGACATATGTGCAACTCAATGTGGGGGGGGGGGGAGAGGTTTTAAAAATTACGAAAAATAAATTTTTCTAAGGCCCCCGAAGGATGAAAACTCCAATTAGGAAAACTTTCCTTATCCAGTCCTTATTTAAACATTAAAAAAATGCATCTTCATATCTGCAAAACTCGTAGAGTTATAGCCGTTTGAATATGTTTTTCAGTTTTTGAAGGATTAGACATAAATTGAAATGCTCGCAATACAAGAAACAATGTCGCTTTAGGAAACGTTAAAAAATATATCTATTGAGTTAGAATTTTGGATTTTTTTTTTTTTTTAATAGTTAGCCACGTAATTTGAAAACAAAATCACATCTTAAAAATCCTCAGAAAGTTTATAAAAATTTCAAATGATTAGTACATAATTTTAGTTTTGTTCCATGTTTATTTTTTCAATATTAATTTTAAAAATACTACAAATATTAATTTTAAAAATGATGTAACATATTTAAAAAAATCATATTTTAAAAAATAAATAGTTTTTTGAATTTGCCGAAACAAAGTCAATGTAAAATAATAAAAAAGGACATGTTCTAACTTTGCACTCTCTTTCTTTATTATTTTTTTTATTTTAAATAATTTAAAGAAGAGAAATAGTGGGGGGGGGGGGGAATCCCTTACTATTGCACCCCGCAATTTTAAACAAATTTTGGCTCCTAATAAAATATTTAAAGGATTTTTAAGAATTTGAAAATGAAAAGTAACTCTTTTCTGTAGCTTAAACTTCCAATTAAGTTTAATTTTTGCCATTTCCACCTCCTTTCTGTACTGTTTAAATGTATGTCAGTTAATTAAAACAATGCTTTTTTCTAACATGCGGATTAAGAGATTTTTCATAATTTTTCCTCTCTCAACTTCAGGCTTTTTATAGTCCTGACAAGGCTGTTAAAAATAAGTCTGTATTTTGGGCATATTCCGGGCCTGGGCCCAGAAGTTCTTTTTTCCTGTAGACTCGGCCAGGCCTGGGCTAAAGTATATTTTCATGCCGTACCGGGTCTGGCTTCCTTCTTCCTAGGTCTACACGGGCGAAATTTCCTGTCCTGGTCTAGACATAACCCACATTACAATCATTGTCTCTGACTGACCTCATTATAAAATAAGAGATAAAATAAGTAAAGTTTAGCTCAGTCAAAAAAATTTTACCAAAAATGCGTACGCCTTTAAATCGCCTTTATTAAAAAAACCCTTTGAAATTAGTTTTATTAAAAAATAGTAGATTTAAAGGCAAAAAAAAAAAAAAAAAAAAAACAAAAAAAACAAAAAAAAAACAATAAAATTACTAAAAGAAAGTTTGGCACTTCTTTAATAATGAAAATTATAAATATGAAAAACGAAAAATTATTATAAGTAATTTTGGTCAGAACTCCTTCATACGGAACAATTTATAACCATATCGAAGTAAAAAACTATGTAGAAACTTAAGGCCGAGCTGGGCTATGATTTAACCTTTTTTTCCAGGCCGAAGTTTTATCCCTATGAGTCTGTTCGGAACCGGGGACCTGATATTTCGATTCGTGCAGACCCCTAGTGCAGATTGCCAATATGTTTTAAAGCAACTTTAATGAAAAATCCATACGCAGCTACATGCCCATTTTATGTCCAAAGGATAAGAACTACTTTAAATCGATTTTCATTAAATTATAATTTGTGAATGATCCCTATCTTCTACTGAAATTGAGTCAAGAGATTGTTTCTTAAAGGCAGGGTTAAGAAGTGTAAGTCACGAATTTTGGATTTTAATATGTTTGTCACATTGTTAGGTATATGAAGATGATTTTTTTATTGTTGTTTATTTAATTCAAGAATTAGATAAGGAAATTTTTCCAAATTTTATCCTACGGGGACCATATAAAAATTTATCTTTTGTATTTTCTCAGATAGTCCCCTCACGTGAAGTTGCAACTTATCTCATCAAAGTTTGCACCTTTTTTTATGAAACTTTACGATTGGAAGTATGTACCTAGGGGCAATATTTAAGGAGATAGTCTGTTGTTTCAATAATTATGACTCATTCTGTATATTAGATTATGTGTTGTACATTGTATATTATTATTATTCATTTATTCAAATGTTTATTTAGAAATCGAATGTTCGACGAATAATCGAATGAATTATTAAACGGACAGATTTGTATAATTATTTATATGAATAAATTTCTTATAAACTTTCAAATTTTATTTTTTAATTGCAATGCAACTTATAAATAGTTCATAAAATTTTTATTTTAATATTTTTTATTGCGCTTATTCATGATAGAAAAGTATTACAGTGACCCCAAAATATTAGTTTTCTTTTTTTCCTGTTTTAGCTATAAAGAGCAATCAAATATATAAGTGTAATAAATTATCTTTTTTTTTTGTACATTTTCTATCACATACAGCTTTAAAAAAATATATATATTATCTTAAGTAGGGATGAGATATCCGCGTTTTTTTTGCACCAGTATTTTATTAGAAAATTTTTTCTGTTAAATCGCAAAAATGTTCCGATTTCATGACTTAATATTTTTTCTAACTAGGGAACTGCGAGAAGTGTAAGTCGCCTATTTTGACGAAAGTGGTATCGTTGGAAAGATCTCATCGTGAACAGTAAAAAACTCAATGGAACTACCCGTCGCAAATCAGCCGTTTTCGAGATATTCGACGATTTGTGTCACGTAGCTAGTGCGCACTTAATGGAAGACCGCAAAAATTTTTGTCTCGATTTTAACGAAAGTGGTATCGTTGAAAAGATATCATCGTGAGGATTAAAAAAACTCAATGGAATCACCCGCCGGAAATGAGACGTTTTCGAGATATCCGACAATTTGTGTCACATTGCTAATGCATACTGCTGGGGAACTTCATTAAGTGACATAAATTGTCGGATATCTCGAAAGCGGCTCATTTCAGATGGGTAGTTCTATTGGGTTTTTTATTTCTCTCAATGACATCTTTGCAACGACATCATTTTCATAAAAATCGAGAAAACAATTTTTTGCGGTCCCCCATTAAGTGTGCACTAGAAAAGTATGCATTAGCTACGTGACATAAATTATAGGATATTTCGAAAACGGCTCATTTCCGACGGGTAGTTCTATTGAGTTTTTTCTCCCTCATGATGATATCTTTTTAACGATTCAACTATTGTTAAAATCGAGACTAAAATTTTTTGCGGTTCCCCCATTAAGTATGCACTAGTTACGTGACATAAATTATCGGATATCTCGAAAACGGCTGATTTGCGACGGGTAGTTCCATTGAGTTTTTTACTGCTCTCGATGAGATCTTTCCAACGATACCACTTTCGTCAAAATTGGTGACTTATACTTCTTGCAGTTCCCTAGTAAGAAAATTCTGAAGTGAAAAAGTGCGGAAATTTCATCCCTACTTAAAGCACACAATTTTACATTATTTTTATAAACATTAATAAAAGTTGAATTTTAAGTAAATATATTCATTTTAATCCAGACTTCATTCATAATTCAGCTGAATAAACCGAATGCAGCTGATCAGTTTACGAAATTTGTGTTACACTAAAAGTAATTGTTCAAGAGACAATTTAAAATATCCTTTTCAATACAATCAATGTTAAGTTTTGAAATAATTTTCTCCTTGCAATTCCTTTTCTATGAATATATTTTATTCATTTGTAACGCGTATATGTTTAAAGATTTTTACAATTTGCAACATTATCTGAGGGCACATTACGTTTAATTTTCTGTGTCACATTTAGATAGGCTCCAAAACTATTTTAATAATCACGCATTTACACATTTACAAGATTTTCTCTTCATGTTCTCGAAGTAATTTAATCCAACCTTTTAAGAAAACAGATTATAGTTACTGTATCATTAAAAAGTAAAATAATAGATATTTCAAATGTTTTTGAAAACGGTTAAAATTACCAAAGAACTTAGTACACAATATAATTTTTTTTAGAAATAACAATAAAAGTAAAAATTTAAATAAAGTTATTCATTTTAATTCAGACTTCATGCATCATTCATCTGAAAAATCACACTACAGCAGATCAATTTAAAGGAATTTGTGTTACATTAAAAAGTAACTGCACACAAGGTAATTTAAAATATCCTTTTCGATACAATTCATTGTTGAATGTTGAAATAATTTTCTTCTTACAATTCTTTTTTGATGAATATCTCTTATTCATTGATAACGCATGTATATTTAAAGATATTCACAGTATTCAACATGACCTGAGGACGTTTAACTTTGTCTGACGCATTTCGATGAGTTCAGAAACTACTTGAATAATCATGCATTTACACTTTTGCAAGATTCTTTTTTCTAGTGTTTTCAAAGTAATTGATTTCAATATTTCAAAAAAATGTGAAATATTACTGTATCCTTAGGATACAAAATAATATATTTCATAAATGTTTCTGAAATGATTGAAATCCCCAAATAGCTTAAAAGTTTACATTTTTTGAATCTGAAATGTTTAGGTTATTTTAAAGTAAAATTAGTTAGAACTACAATAGAAAGGTATCCATTTTTAAAGTATATAGAACGCTAAATTATTGTTATTTTTACATCAAATTCAGTCAATCTTACTTAGCATATTCAGTTATGTTATACATAACAGTTTTAGGGTTCCTAAAGAGTAGGGTACTTAAAAAAAATATGGAATTAATATGAGATCACCTCTGTGTCTATTTGCTGTCATAGTAAGTTTACTTGTAAACTACGTATGGAACGTGGAAAGTTCCAATTGGGCGAAAAAGTCTATTGACCCACATATTTACAGAATATTGTGGAAAATTCAGAAATATGTTTAGTAAAATGTTCAAAGACTAAATAAGTTACTTGAAAAAAAAATTCTTTGTTTATCATGTGGGGTATCAGGTGAAAGCTTTCGTAACACTGAACTTAAAAATACATTAAAAAAATTTTTTTTAGACATTATATTTTCAGAAATGTCGTCAAAAATGTTGTGTAAAATTATCTCCCCCCAACATTTATTTCTAAATTTACTGAAACTAAAATTATGAAAAAATTGGAGGTAGTAAATGCTAATTTAAACCTTGGAAGAAAACTGTAGCGGTTACTCTTGTTTTTGAGAAAAGCCTATTTTTTCGTTGCATGCAAATTTTGATTTTCGGGCATTTAGTAAAAGTGTTGAGGAATGCTGGAGGTATCTATCGTATCAGCAGTATAAAAACAATGTTGATAATGATTTTCGAAAAAAAATTGTTCTAAATATTTCATGTACAATAACTAAAAACATAAATTACATTTTAATAACAATTTTAATTTTTCTTGAGAAAGGTGTTATAGTAAAAATAAAATACATTGACATGTTTCGGAACCGTCAAATAAGTTCCATAGTCATAATATAAATAAAACAAAATTTCAAAATATTTCTCGGTCAATACAAATGACACGCGACAATTAATATGACAACAATGACTATGGAACTTATTTGACGGTTCCGAAACACGTCAATGTATTTTATTTTTACTATAACACCTTTCTTAAGAAAAATTAAAATTGTTATTAAAATGTTTATATAAATGACTATGGAACTTATTTGACGGTTCCGAAACATGTCAATGTATTTTATTTTTACTATAACACTTTTCTTAAGAAAAATTAAAATTGTTATTAAAATGTTTATATAAAAGGTGAATGTTTTAAAATATGATGATTTAAAAAATCAATTGAATTTAATTAACTTTTTATCATAAATTACATTTTATTTAAATTCTTATAGAAACATCATGGGAACGTAAACTACACAAGGCGCGTACGCATCAAAGGATCCAGGAAATTTTCTATTGAAACTTCGTAAAATGCGGGTTGCTATATCTGAAGATCGATTTTTTTTTCTTGATTAAAATCAAATTAGATGCTCATCAACATACTATGTAAATAAAAATAATATTAATTACACATTAAAAACACAAGGTAGAACCCGTCAAATTTTGACGAAAGAAAATGTTTAAGAAGGAACTGTTTCATTAACTTATAATAAATATACAAAATTAGTTATAGTAAAAATTATATTGGTACGTCTAACTCTTAAACAAACGATATTTATCGTCAAATTAACAAAATACTATTTCTATAAAACGCAGTTGTAGAAATTGTAAAAACTAAACTTTAATCATATATGTAACCAGTAAAAAATAATAAAGATACGTTATTATGATAAAGTTATCAATTAAGGTTCTTATGCTAGTATTCCAAAATGATAAAAAGTAAAATTTATTCAACTTTGACTCAATCATAGAATTTTTTTTCCCATGAAATCTAAACCCGGCATCATTTTCACCATATCAAAATTTACAAATGTACATTTCACATCTGTATTCCCGTTTAAAAAAAAATTGGCATTTTAATTTGATAATTTTTGATTCAAAACTTGAAGTCTCAATGCTATTAGCTGAAATAGATAGTAAACTGTTGATATTCTTTTACGTGTAAATCAATTTTTTTAAATTAAGTCAAAATTCACCGGATTTTATAACAAAATATATTTAAATTTTTCTTTTCTTCCCTTTTAATGAGAAAATGGCAACATAAAGATACAGCATTCAATTTTTTCCCTTTTTCCTTTGCTTTAAATAAAATAGAATACTCTTGTTGCCACGATTAGGAAAGAGGTATTTAAAGCTAGAATAAAATTAATATTTCAAAAACAAATTAAGGTAAAGCTTTCAAACAAATTTCATTTAAAAGTACATTTTTTTCCAACATGATGGTGTAAAAATTGAAAATGTGCGACATTAAGAAGTTTAAAAACTTTTAATAGCAAAAATTGCAATAACGAAATTCATTTAAAATTTGAAAATGTTGCCATGCGCAAAATGACGTATGCGTTACGCACAGATACTATATACGTTTGGCCTTTATAATATAGATATAGGCACCCAGCGTTTCAAAGTCATCCTAATGAACCAACATCAGAGAATTTTCTTGACCTGTACGGAGCATATCTTGCAAACAACACAGTTATAAACATTAAATTGAATATATTTCTATATAAGATAACTAAATACACAAAACAATACTATATCGGATATAGCGTCATCTATTGACAGACTATGAGAATATAATTTAAGTTAGGATAAAACAAAACTCGACATTAACTCTACAAATGCATTTCTTATAAAACTTTTAACCCAAACTTTAGAAACCTGAAATGGGGCATTGTCGTTACAAACTTCACCTATATTCAGACTAATTTCTATAGATTCTCTTATAAGGAACTTAAAAGGGTTGGAATATCCAAAAATAATTTTTACATTCTCAAAATGAACTGCCTTTATATTACCGTGCAATGCTAATCTAGATACAGCTGATCTAGATCGATGTTTTTCATTCAATAAGACAGATATTACTTTACAAAATTCTGGCTAAAGGTGCATAAAAGTCCTTGAATTACTTTGTCTAGGTTGTTGAGAACCACCAACCAGGAAGTTGTTGAGTCCTTGAAGTAAAATCCCTCTTATTGTCAAAGTCAAATAAACCTGAAAGTAGTACATTAATTCTATATAAGAGATTTTTATTTGTGGAATTTTGTGAAATTTTCGATTTAATATTGGTCATTATATACTAAGTAAAATATTGGTTGCAAGCACTTTGAAATAATTTGTCAATATTGTTACACCTTGAAAAGGACAGGTGTTTATTAATCTATAAAGGTATAATATAACCAGTGGTTACACAATAAAAGCAAGAGTTTATTGGAAATTTTTACATATAAAGAAACATTTGCTTTTTTTACAGTGTAGCGGTTGTGAAATACAGGGTGATTTTTTTATGTTGTAAAAGTAAAACTCTATAACAAAAGAACTAAGGATCGGAATAACCTGAAATTTCAACTGTTTGCTCCCAAAAGAATGCGAATTTTCTTATGAGTAGTTAAAAGAAAACTTAAAATCGCATCGACAGATGGCGGTGCAAGATCCCAGAAACAAAGAATACCGATAGTGAGAAGAAAACAATTCACAGCACTTTGAGAAAAAGAAAACTTTAAGACCCACATGAAAAAATATGTAGAATTCAGTGATTGGGTAAAGGAACTGTGGACATCTTCGTAGAAACTGAACAAAATAAAAATATGGAATGAAACATTTGTATGGAACTCTACAAATAACGTAAGCGATTTTGAATGAGCTGTCTACAGTTTTCAGCTACAAGTTGGAAACGTGAAAGTTCCACAATAAAGTATCCGTTTGGATGCTGTGTTTCTGTTACACAATGCATGCTTTCAGGTCAGCTAAGTTCATAAGACCATCACAATACACAGTATTGTTTAAGGAAATTCTTTAGCTGGCCAGATTGTTGGGACATTGCAGCTTACAATACTAATCTGTGTAATTTTCTTTTCTCAAAATGCCGTCTATTGCTTCCTCTCACTGACAATATTCTTTGTTTCTTTTAGAAATCCTACATTAAGAGTTATGTACCTCTAATGTAGGATCTCTAGGAAGATTGGATGATATTTTTTATTTTGTCTTAGAAATCCTATATCAAGGGTTTGTACCTCTAATGTAGGATCCCAAGTTACCGTTAACTTACAGCGCCATTTTTTAATGCAATTTTAAGGGGGTTTTTCATTGTCTTGGGAGCATACTGATTAAATATTGGATCATATGGATCAGTGGTTCTTTTGTTATAGTTTTATTTTTCGCAACTTAAATACATAAAAAAAATCCTGTATTAATGCAACTCAGCTACGAATGTGAAAATGGTTCAGATGTAATAACTGTAACTCTAAAATATTGATACATAATTTATATACTCTCTATCTAAATCTAATTATCTGAATATCAGCTTAATATTAGGTTAATTTTCGTTTTTATCAATTATAAGACTTGTCTATAATTACTGCACAAAAATGAATTAGAACTGCTAAATCTTTTATATCCGTGCATCATACTGAAAAACGATTTTGCATACTATAAAATATTTAATTTTCAGTGGTATATGTATACATATTTTTTTTAATTTAGAAATCTTCTCACTTTTTTATCGAAAAAAAAATGAAAAAAAAAATAGAGAAAAGTTTTTTTTTATCTTATCCTAGAGATTTCTTATACAAAGGAAAACTTTTTCTCGTATCAAAGAAAAGGAATTATTACATTTTAAATTGATTTTGAAGGCTCAAAAAGCGTGATCACTGAAATGGAAGAGTTAGTATGCCCGTCGAATGTTCCAAGTAGTCATTAATTTTTTTACTACTCGTAAAAAAATATATATAGTAAGAGAAATTAGCAAAAATATTTTTAAATGATCAAGAAATTCGAAGTTAGAAGATTTATTAAAATAACTGTTTTTCTTATAAGAATAAAATTTTATAAGGGAATGGGCAAACTCGGGTATACACAGATATTTTTTTACTTCCCTGGATGTCTCGCTTTGATACAGGAATGGATAAGGAAACTTTTTCTAATAGGAAATTTTATCTTACGGGGCCGTATAAAAATTCATTTTTCGTTGTTTTCTGAAATAGACACCCCCTCCCCCATGGACTTGCAACTTTTTTTTTAACAAATTCTGCACTTTTTTTATGAAACTTCGCAATTCGAAATAAGTGTATAGAGGCAATATTTAAAGAAATAGCCTATTGTTTCCATCTTTATAAATTCCTCTGTATATAAAGAAACACTGTTTTTTCTTTACAGTACAGTAGTTTTCAAATATCAGCTATGATATTTATATTACACTTAATTTTCAGTATTATTATTATTTTAATTTAGAAATATTCTTACTTTTTTATCGGAAAAAAGTAGAAATGAAAAAACAAATAAATAAATAAAAAAAAAGTTTTTCTTTATCCTAGAGATTTCTGATGCAGTTAAAAACTTTTTCTCGTATGAAAGAAAAGGAATTATTTCAGTTTAAATTGATTTTGAAAGCTCAAAAGGTATAATCACTGAAATTGAAGAGTTATCATGCGCTTCGAATCTTCTAAACGGTCATTAATTTTTTTTTACTACTCGGAAAAAATAATGTAAAAGAAAAATTAGTGAAAATATTTTAAAATTCTCAAAAAAATTGCATTCAAACTTAGAAAAAATAACAAAATAAATATTTTTCATATAATAGTTAAATTTTATCGGAGAATGAGCAAACTCGTGTTTATGCTGATATTTCTTTACCTATATGGATGTTTCTATTTCTTCATATTTTGCTACATGTTTATTTCATGGGATATATAATGTTTTTCGACAAAAATATATAAATATATAAGGTACCCTGGGGTAATAACGCCACGTTAAGGTTCTACCAATTTTCACGGCTTAGTTTTAGATTGTATTTTTCAAACAAATATAGGATCTGATACAGCAACTCATTGACTATCTATATAGAATAAAATAATTTAACAGATATGTATTCATAAAATGTAATGGCATTTTTTCTTGACCCATGCTATTTGGCGTTATTACCCACCTATATGGGTAATAACGCCATGCAAACAAAACTATGAAATAAGATGGAATAATTGCATGTAGATAGCCCAATTCTAAAAATACAAACTCTACAAACTTAGAAATTGACAAATTGCATTCTAAAATATTGAAAATGTTCAATTTTTGTGAAAGTGTAAGAAATATAAAGGTGTGGTGTGGGAGGGGGGGATGAGGCAAATGAATATCAGACAGTGAGTTTCTTTATGCTTAAAAAGGACCGTTTAAATAGAGAAACATTGCACAGTTTTAACTATGTTTATTTGAATCAGTATTTAGGATGTAGATCGGCCACTGTAGGCAATCAACCGGGGTATTAATGTCAAGGATTGGCGTTATTACCCCGGTATAGTTATTGCGCAGTACATTATAAATTACAAATTATCTCGAGAAGATATCCAAAATCTTCAACAACATTTTAAAAGTACATGAAATGCACTACAAATTTATGTAATTAACAAAGTATTTCCGGATAAAAAGATAGTCTTCACATATACAAAACTTATCTCGCAAATTTTAGATCAAGCGTTAATTATAGTTGTTTGTAAAAACAATAAGACCTAAAAATGAAACAAATTAACTTGAAGCTGTTTTTTGCGATTTATATGACTCAAAACCCTTCTGCGCAGAGCACATGGGTGTCATTTACCTGATTATTTCATAATTATGCAAAATATAAGCACTTGGCGTTATTACCCCGCCTGGCGTTATTACCCCAGGGTACCTTATATATATATTAGTAAAATATCATCACTTGAAAGCATCGGTATCTAATTTCTAGAATTTTTTTTTTCATTAAATATGACAACATATGTTCCCACTCTTGTCTTTTCTTAAAACTATGGACTTTATAGATACGGATATCACTTTTTTTAGGTTGAATTTGCAGAAAAAAATAATACCTTCTTCCCTATGTTGTCATTTATAAAAATGTTTTGCAGATCTAAGCCAATGATAAACCCATAATCCAAATAGCTACTAATTTAATTTTTCTATCTATATATATATTACTTGGACACAATAACTTCCATAATTTTATACAAACCTTTCGGAAATAATACATAAAATCAAGGAATAAAAAATATCGGTTAAGTTCGTTAATGGACAAAATCGGTCCAAGGGGATGGAAATAGAAAAAATTTTGTAAAAAGATAAAAATCCCATAACTTTTTAATTATGATACATATCAGCATTTTTCAATTTTGAATTACATGAAATATTGAATTTCCTGTAGTACATTTTTTTTGTTTTGAAATGTTCTTACATTTTTTATCGGGAAAAAAATTAAAATGATAAAAATAAACAATTAAATAAAAAAAATAGAAAAAAGTTTATTTTTTATCCTTTATCCTAGAGACTTCTGATGCAGTTGGAAACTTTTTATCTTACGAAAGAAAAGGAATTATTCCATTATAAATGGATTTTGAAAGCTCAAAAGGCGTAGTCACTGAAATGGAAGAATAAGCATGCGCTTCGTATGTTCCAAGTATTTTTTTTTTTTTTTTTTTTTTTTTTTTACTTGGGAAAAAATTATTTTTGAGAGAAAATAATGAAAACATTTTAAAATGCTCAAAAATATTGCAGTCGAAATTAGAAAAATTAATAAAATAACTATTTTTTATATAAGAGTAAAAATTTATAAAAGAATGAACATACTCATGTGCGTGCAGGTATTTTTTACTTATGTGGATGTCTCTGTTTTTTGACATTTTGATACACTTTCTTGGGATACGTAATATTTTTTCGGTAAATTCAAAAGTTTTTTAAGCTGTAATTCATTGAAAAATATCATCATTTGAATCAATATTTCCAATATCTTTTTTTAAAATTAAATACGAGAACATACCTTCCTCTTCTTGTCTTTTCATAAAACTACGAGCCTTACAGCTATGGATATCAGTTTTTAGGTTGAAATTGTAAGAAATGCTATTACGTCTTCTCTATGTTGGAAGTTCTAAAAATCTTTTGCAGATTTAAGCCTATTATGAATCATAGAATCCGAATCACTCCTATTTTAATTTATCTATGTATGTACCACTTTTTTATGGACATCATAACTTCCATAATTACAAATCTTTCCAAACTCATACATAAAATCAAGAGGCAGAAAATATCGGTCAAGTTCGTTAATGGTTGAAATTGGACGAAGGGGTTGGAAATAATAAATGTTTTGTGAAAGCAGAAAAACCCCATAATTTTCCATAAAAACCTTTTAACATAACCCCATAATATAAGCACCATAACATAAAATCCCCATAACACTCAGTACCCATAACTTCCTACAGAAAAATCCCTTAATTGTGATACACGTTGAATGAGAATTTTGCAATTTTGCATTCCATAAAATATTTAATTTTCTGTAGTATATTTTAAACTTTGAAATGTTCGTACTTTTTTAATGGGAAAAGAACGGAAATGAAAAAGATAAAATAAATAGAAAGCAGTTTTTCTTTATCCTAAGCAAGAGATTTCTTATGCAATTGGAAACTTTTTCTCGTACGAAAGAAAAGGAATTGTTTCAGCTTAAATTGATATTCAAAGCTCAAAAAATGTGATCACTGAAAAGGATGAGTTAGCATGCGCGTCGAATATTTCAAGCGGTCATTAATTTTTTTACTACACGCAAAAAAATATCGGAATTATTCTTAACAGCTCAAAAAATTGCATTCAAAGCTGAAAAATTTAAAAAAATAATTATTATTTTTCTTATAGGAATAAAATTATATCGGAGAATGGACAAGCTCATGTATGCACAGATAATTTTTTTTTCTCTGTATGTCTCTGTTTTATTCAAGAATCGATATGAAAAATTTTCCTAATTAAAAATTTTATATAAGTATAAAAATTTAGTTTTCGTATTTTCTAAAATAGACACCCCCCACCCCTCCCCTCATGGTCTTGCAACTTATCTCAACAAATTTTGTACCTTTTCATGAAACTTCCTAATTGGAATATTTTTGATGTCTTTAGAGATAATACTTCAGGGAATAGCCTAATGTTTCGATCGTTATGAATCACCCTCCATATAAAGAAATTTTTGCCCCCCCCCCTTTTTTTTATAATGCAGCGATTTTTAAATATCAGTGTAACACAGCTATAAGTGCGAAAATTGTTCATATTTAATAACTGTACCTCTAAAATAATGATGCAACATTTATGCGTATATTTTCTATAGAAATCTAATGATTTGCACATTAAAATAATACATATATATATATATTTTATTAGTTAGATGCCTTGTCTATCATTATTGCATAAAATAAACTACAACTGCCAAATCTCATAAATTTGGTTATTTTATTGAAAATGATTTTTCATTTCATAAAATATTTGATTTTCTGTTGCAATTTCCTGTTTTTAAATACAGTCAAACTTCCTTTTGACGAAGTTCCTGTTTAACAAAATTTTCTATTTAGTGACATTGTCTGCTGAGTCATTGAGCACTATTAGTATACAAATTAATCCTCATCATCAACGTTATCTTGGCCCCACTAGTGGTCGAGTGGTTCTGACCTCTCAACTGGTAGACGGCAAGTGCTGGGTTCAAACCCTATCGCGGCCGTCGGCATAACCGTTCGGTGTTTTCATGGTTTTCTTCGAACCTTGCGTAAATACGGGTTAGGTTCCCTTAGAAAAACCTCCACGAAGGGTACCCCCCCCCTGGTCCGATATCCCTAGTATAGATAATAGGCCGACAAAAAATAAAATAAATAAATCACCATTATCTTCCCCCAACGCGCAGAGCCCGATTAATGTTGCGCAGGACTCAAGGCCTAGTACCTTTTCGTTGGCCCCTCGCAGTGAAATAGTCGCGATTTTTAAAAGAGGGCACAAGGAAAGGTGATAATATTAAATAATACGATAAATTTGCAATGTTAACCAAAATATATTTTGGTTTTTGAGAAAATAATTTCAAAAACTGTAATTTAAAGCCTTCTTTTTGTAACTAATTTTACTTAATTTGGGGCCTCCAGCAGATATGGATCCAAGGCCATGGTCTAGTTGGCCTATGCGGTAATCTAGCCTTGCCAACGCGGATAAAGTTTATAAGCCTATTCCGGCCTCTGTCCATCTGTTTCGTGGTCTTCCTCTGTCTCTGTTTCCTTTTGGATGGTAATTCAAAGCTGCTTTTGGTATTCTATTAGAAGTCATCCTTTCTAAGTGGCCCTTGCATTTCTGTTTTATTCACTATTGGCATATCCTGAAGTTCTCTTCTGAAGTATTCCAAAAGGTTGGGAGTTATGCGCAAGTCTGGTTCCATTGCCACTTGAAAAACACCATTACTCAAAACCCTAAAACAAAGAAGCATTAATTTTCATATTACGAAAAATATATTCTATATAACGAAGTTTATTCCACTTTCGTGCGTGTAGAACATTTAAACTAAGAGATTAGTGGTGCGATGAATGTATGAATTTATTTCAATTGATTGCATGAAACGAAATTATTTATGCGTTGAATAATTTCAAATTAACAGAAGAGATTTTAAATGTTTTCGATGCAATAAGAAAGAGATTCCTGTTTCACGGAAAATGTTATAGATAGATAAGAATTTATATTGTTATAGATAGTTAAGAATTTAAAATATTGAGAAAAAATACATTACACTGCAATTTTTGTTTACCTCTATTTCTAAATAAATTTTTCTCATGTATCTACATTACATAAAACAAAAACTACTGTCAGAATTAAAAACATTATTTCAATATTCCTATTTTAGGCGTATTTTTTATTTTATGCATGTGTATCTTATTCTAAAAAATTTTATGAATTTCAATCGACTTCGATTTAACGAATATTCTTCATAACGAAGTTTTAAGTGAAACGATGATAGCTCGTAAAATGGAAGTGACGCTCTATCCTACTTTTTTATGACCAAAAAAAAAAAAAAAAAAAGCGTAAAAAAAGTTGTTTAGTATTTTATTCTAGAGATTTCTGATGCAGTTAGAAACTTTTTCTTGTATGAAAGGAAAGGAATTATTTCAGTTTAAATTGATTTTGAAAGCTCGAAAAACGTGATCACTGAAATGGAAGAGTTAGCATACGCTTCGAATGTTGCAAGCGGTCATTATTATTATTATTATTATTATTATTATTATTATTATTATTATTATTATTTTACTACTCTGAAAAAAATATTATGCATAAGAGAAATTAGTTAAAATATTTTAAAATGCTAAAAAAAATGTTGCATTCAAAATTAAAAGGAATTATAAAATAACTATTTTTCCTATAATGTAAAATTTTATTGAAGAATGGATAAGCTCATGTATGTGCAGTTATTATTTTACTTCTCTGTGTGCCTCTGTTTGATTCAGGAATGGATAAAACAAATTTTCCTAATTGTAAACTTTATCTTACTTAATTGGGTGAAATAGTCCTACAGTGTTCGTGCCCGGGATGGCTCAGTTGGTAGAGCATTGGCGGCTTCAGCCAATACATCCCTAGTTCGAATTCTGGCCCGGACTCTTTTCACTGAAAAATGGAGAAATTTACACCTGTTTATCTTACGGGCCGTATAAAAAAATTAGCTTTCGTATTTTTTAGAATAGACCTCCCCACCATAAATGATTCCAACTTGGAATATCTCTTTTTCAATTGTTTTATTATAATTTCAGTTCTTCAAATTTGAAAATAATATTTACTTTTAAAAATATAATTTCTTTTCAAATTTACAACATTTTTAAAAAAATTATAATTTAAGTAATTTTAACTTTTATTTAAATTAATATTTTTAAAAATATGGAAAATATGGAATCAAAATCAAAGCTTTTACATTTTTAATTTATTTAAATAAAAAATAAATGAAATTCTACAAATAACGTTTCGGTTTATTTCAATTTTTTTATTTTAAAGTACTCTGCATTTTCAATATATTTAAAATTAAAAAAAAAAGAAAAGAAAAAAAAACTATGAGAAGTTTTATTTTGTGAGTTTCTTTACAAATGTAATGGTTAGCCATTACAAAAATTTCAGAAATTTTAACTTAATAAATAAAAAATATGTTAAAATCTGTCAAGAATTATTTTAAAATGTGTCCCGGACCCCCTTAAGAAAATAAATGATAAATGCCATTGATGCGATAAGAAAATTATTCCATTTTTTACGAAAATGTTACAGATATATAGTTCGGATACTTAGAAAAGTGCAAAATTTTTTATGAACAGTATATATTTTTTAAGAAAGTTTATATGAAGAAACTTATACAAAGTGATATTGTAGGAGCGATCTTTCTCCTACAGCATGGTAGCTGTGTGTCTAATTCCGAGCGCTGTCGATGGAGACAAGGTACTGCAGCGCACAGCGATACTTCCCACGCAGCCAGATGAAAGCCGGGACACTTGAGAACTGAAGTGAGCAGAGCGTGAGGAGAACGTTGTTTGTGTTTTGGGCAGAACCATGGAGGAATAAGATAGGTGGAGGTGAAGTAAGGCTAAAAAAAGGTTTGCAATATGAATCCATTTATCGCTCAAATTTTAATGTTCCAAACAAAAGGACGTGGGAGGAATTTTGTATTATAATACGAAATGAAAGAAATGAATTACAACTGAAGCATATTTTAAGAAGAAATAGCAAATTTTTAAAATGGTCTTTGTTCTATTATTATTTATTAAAATAAATGCTCGCTTTTAAAATAAAATAAATTGGAAAATTAGCGATAATTAAATGTCAAATTGAAATTAAATAAGATATTGAAAACATTTGATGCGAACTAAAAATTGTATTACTAAAAGTTTCCTAATTTAATGTAATTTTAAATACTTTATAACGTAGATGAAAAATGTTTATGACTTAATAATTGCACGTAAATAAATATTTAAAATATAATGATGAAAACATTCTTTTTAAAATCATGTATGAAAACTTAAGTAATAAATATTAATCTAAAATATAGATTTCTGACTGCAGATGATTTTAAAAAGACAAAAGAATGTTATATTTTCAAGCAAAACGTTAAAATAATTTTCTATTGATATTTAAAACACATATGGTAAAATAATTAATAAATTCTTACCGGTGAAGCGATAGATTAGTTCTTTTTAAAAAACAATAGCAAAAAATACAGGTTTAAACCTGTTTCAATTGATAGGCGTGTCAAAGCACGTGGTTTTGTTTGTACTTAATGTGACTTAATGTAGGGTTACATTTTTAGCATCACCCCCAGAGATAATACTTCCCCTCCACCTATCTCATTCCTCCATGGGGCAGAACGACAAATTCAGGAAATAGAATGTTGAACTCCGACATTTGAAGTGTCTGTAATTTATTGTAAATAGCCTCCTGTAAATATTTCTTTTGTAAATAATTAATGTTAAACATAAGTTTCAAAAGTTATCAGTGTCAGGTCTAATTTAATTATGATTTGAAAGAACTTTAGAATTCTACAAAGAAAGTTTATATGAAAAAACTTGTACAAAGTAATATTATAGTTCATTTTAAGTTAAGAATTTGAAATAGTGAGAAAAAGTAAATTACGCTTCAATTTTTGTTTAACACTGTTTATTATGTGTTTCTCTTGACATGATTCTAAATAAATTTTGCTCATATATATACAATATATAAAACGAAAGCTATTCCCCGAATTAAAATATTTTTTTTCAATATTTCTATTTTAGATGTAGTTTTTCATTTTATTCATCTGCAGTTTATTATAAAAAATTTCACAAATTTCAATTGATTTCTATTTAACGAATTTTCTTCATAATAAAATGCTTAACCCTTTTGGGTCCGACTTTTTTTTCAATTTTTAGGAAAAATTATTTTTATGTTAATAAAATTAACACAAGTTATCCAAATAGATTAATTACAGTTTAATGAATACTTCATAGTTTGAAACGTAACGGATGTTCTTGTTTTACGTACTATTCAATTCATACTCATGTGACAATAGGCTAAGGAAGAGTTTTTGGAGATGTTTAGAAAACATTATATTACAACAAGATTTAACTGTCACTCCAACTTTCTAATACTTTTTGCACTTCATTGCACATGATTCTGCCAGGAAAATAATCTTTATTTTAAAATAAGAATGGAATATATGTTTAAAATAAAAGAATCACCAACGGTGCAAAGAGAATCAAGCAAATATTTATTATTATTATTATTATTATTACAAAATGCCTAAATGTTAATAAATTTAACTACTAAGACTATATTTGTTAAAAATACAAAACATTGCTCAGTGGTGCACAAAACAAGAACTTTAATAAGAACTTGTGCAAATAAAATAAAATAAAATAAAATATCAACGTTTCGTGCCGTGTTCTGCGACCATCTTCAGGGAATATGATATTGAAATGACTAAAAGTTTGCTACCTGATCGAGAGATAATATTTCTAATAAAGTAAAATTGAAATTAATCAAAAGTTTAAATATGTTGCCATCTACACGTGAAAAAAATTAAAATATTGCAAACAGAAACAAATGATGTTATGTATGATGTTATGTATTATCCAATATTTTAATTTTTACTCTTGTGTAAATGGCAACATATTTAAACTTTTGATTAATTTCAATTTTAATTTATTAGAAATATTATCTCTCGATAAGGAAGCAAACTTTTAATCATTTCAATATCATATTTCCTGAAGATGGCCGCAGAAGACGGCACGAAACTTTGATATTTTATTTTATTTTATTTTAATCGTACAAGTTCTTATTAAAGTTCTTGTTTTGTGCATTACTGAGAAATGTTTTGTATTTTTAACAAATACATTCTTAGTAGTTAAATTTTAAGTTGCAATTGTCCAGTATATGTTTAGTTAATGAATTTACTTAGTAAATGCAATGACAAATAATAATATTACTAGATATAAACAGTAACAAGAGTATTTGTTTAAACAAAACAATACTCTATTAAAAAACATGTACTATTAATAGTACACTAATCCGAAAGGGTTAAGTGGAATGATGAGACTTCATTAAATTGAATGAATGAATGAAAGCAATGTTACTAACCCATTTACCTTCCAAGATTCCCTCCCCTAGGACTTGGCTCCCGAAAATTTCAAGTTGACCTAATCGACGCAAAGACTCAAGGGACCCTGTGCGGTCCGAAGAGATTCGGGAGCACCAATCAAGTCCACTGCACCAGAACCGTACAGGTTGACCTCATAGACGCAGAGACTTAAGGGACTCTGGCCAGTCCGACACCGTTCTGGAACCCCTCCAAGTGGGCTAACGCCTCTCAGGCTTTCAAGTTGACGTCATTGACGCAGGGACCCACGGGACCCTGTGCGGTCCGAAGAGCAATGGGATGCAACCTACTAGCCCACTTACCCCGAACCGTACACGTTGACCTCATCGACGCAGAGACTCAAGGTACTCTGTGCGGTCCGAAACGTGTTCGGGGTTTTTCTTTTTCGTTTTTTTCCCTTGTTTTTTTCTAGTGATAGTACGCCTCTTTATTAGGTGCATTTGGACTCTGTCCGCACGAGCTACCGGACCCGCTCCAATGGGACACCCCATGGAGCACCTTTTTTTTTTCTTGGGTATGGTAGAAAGGAGGGATCTCGTCACCTACAGCAGCGATTCGACTGCCTTGCATTTCGGCCCAAAAATTCTCCCTTCTCTGGCACTACTTAGCACTTCGGTCTTTTTAGTTTTGGTTATTTATTTTTCTAATTCTCCCTCAAAATTGTCCCTCCTGTTGTCTGCTAAACACATGCCACCGTTTCGGCTCAAAAAATTTTAGCTCCAGTCCGATTTTACCTGGCACGGCGAGTGGGAGTGATGTGCGGCGCCAAACTCAGTACATTCACAAAGGCAATAAGCTACTCAGTCCAGCAACCGTTAGCCACAATCAGCCGACCTCGGCACTTGTCTGCGTAGATCGCTCCCACTTTGCCGGCTAAAATTCCATCATGTACGCTAATGGCGCCTGGTGCATGTAAAATCCGTCGTGGGTGCAAAGTCCTCCAAGTTACCTGTGAATTATACCTCTGGAGGTGCCTTGCCAGGTGAAGGTCTCCTCATCTGATCAAGGCTCTAAATTACGAGACCATCTTGCGAAGCCATTTGCAGTTCAAACAACAGGATGTACCATTAATTAACAGGCAAAATAAAGTATGCTCAACGACAAGCAAATACTGCAGAAATGATGGCATGCGAAGCAAAGTTTATTGACGCTACATGGCAATTAGGCGGTCGTCCGCCCCGATACCAGGTATCTAACCCGTTAAGCTGAGATAACTCGGCAGGTAGGGGCCTGGTCATCGGTTAGAAAGAAAGAGACTTCATTAAATTGAAGTTTCTCTGTAGGGGGAAGTGGGGGACATTGATACATGGGGCACATTGATACACCCCCTGTACTGCACACAGGGTAATCACTGGACGTTTCATAACAGCTCCAAAAGATGATACTAGTGCACTCAACTATATATAGAAAGTTTTGGAATGATTCAGTTGTTTGTTTAAATGGGACGAGTGATTAATTGTTTTTGTAGGTCAAAAGTAAATTTGAGTTGTACAATTGAAATGGTATTATACAACCGTTACAGTATTTTCAAACGAATAAAATACTCTCTCTGGCAAGTAAAACTACTGTTTATCAGTTTCTGATTCTTTTTTGTTAGTTAAATTATGAAGTATTGGATTTGAGACTCATTTTATTCAAAATGGTGTATGGGCACATTGAAAGAGTCTTTGTCGGGGCACATTGATACAACCTAAGTCTTTTTCTAGTTCATTTTTTCATTACTTTTTATTATTTTTTTTACAATGCATTCCTTAATCCAACCATTTCTCGCTAAAAAATTTTAATATTAGTTTTTATTGAAGTGAAATAACTTTAATTTCTTTATATTAGAACATTTTATAGTATTTTTGCAAAGAGAAGACGTACGAACTTACCCAACATATAGTGCTTGTAGAACTAATTAAAGAAAAGGACGGCAGCCTGAAAAATCTCAAATTTATATCAATTCTCCAGAGAAAAAAGTATTTTCTACATGAAAAGTGTTACGTAAGAGAAACAAGCTCCAGAATAGCACAGGATAATTATATTATTCTGTATATAAATTGATTTATAAAGAAAAAATTTGGTAATTTTTCATCTTTCCTAAGAAAGAAGATAATGCTGGGGTTGTAGTATCAGATATGACCAAATTACAACTGCCAACAATCAGACAAGGAACAGCCAGAACATCAGGTCATTAAACATTTCATTTTGATTGCTTTAATATTGCTTACAAATAAAGTGTTGGTGATTTGAATTTTTAAAAATAATATAAAATGGTTTGTTAACTATTTTTTTATGAAAAATATGCATTGGTGTTATTTTGTCTCCATTTTTCCCAGACGTATCAAAGTGTATCAATCTGCCCCGGGGATGGGCACATTGATACAAATTACTTTTTTTGATAAATATATATAGGACAGTTGCACCATAAAATTTAACTAATAATAACACATTGCTCAGTTCATTTAGTTTTTAATTTAGTAGAAATATTATCTCTCGAGCAAGATGCAAACGTAGTCCTTCCATTTCATATTTTCCTGAATACGCCAGGAGAAGACGGCGCGAAACGTTGAAAGTTTTATTTTATTTTAATATGTACTAATGTATATTAAAATTCCTGTTTTGTGCACCACTGAGCAATGTGTTATTATTAGTTACTTTTTTTGATTTTTTTTTAAATTACATGCAAAAATAATGTATAAAACAACGATTGTACATTTTTATAACACACTACACAGGTTTTGCTGACATCATATAGAAAAATATCTTGACATTTCTGCTTTCTAGACACCACAAAAAATTTTAGAAAAAAGCTGTACCCCACTTCCCCCTATTCTATTTTTTATCGGAAAAAAGTAAAATTGAAAAAATAAAATGAGTATAATTTTTTTTTCTTTTTAATCTTATTTTAGAGATTTCTTATGCAGTTGAAAACTTTTTTCTCCTATCAAAGAAAAGGAATTATTTCAGTTTAAATGGATTTTGAAAGCTCAAAAAGCGTGATCACTGAAATGGAAGAGTTAGCATGCCCGTCGAATGTTCCAAGTAGTCATTAATTTTTTTACTAATCCTGAAAAAAATATATAGAGAGAGAAATTAATGAAAACATTTTAAAATAATCAAAAATGTTGCATTTAAAGTTATAAAAAATAATAAAATAGCTGTTGTTTATATAACAGCAAAATTTTATCGGAGAACGAACAATCTCGTGTCTGTGCAGATATTTTTTTGTACTTATACGGATGTCTTTCCTTCTTTTTTTTTTTTTTTTTTTTTTTTTTTTTTTTTTTTTTTTTGTGACACATTTCATGGAATACATGATGACTTTTCGATAAATTAGAAGTTATTTAAGTTTTAACTTATATAAAAATAACATCACTTGAAAAAACCAATAACTATATTTCGAACAAAGCTCTTTCTCTCTTTCTCTTTTAAAAATTAAGTATGACATTATGCATTCTTCTTGTTCTCTCTCTTTTTTTTTTTCTTTTTTTTTTTGTAAACTTAGTGCTTTATAAATATGGATATCAGACGGCTTTAGGTTGAATTCTTAAGAAATACTATCTACTGCATTCTTCTCTAAGTTGGAACTTATTAAAAATTTTTGCAGATCTAATCCTAGAACCCAAAATGAGCTCCTAGTTATATCTGCCCACCTATCTACCTGTCTATCTATACGTATCCATATATATAGTCCACGAACCGATAGCACAAAAGGCCCCATCAGTGGCTGAGAGGTACGGTCCTCTAAACTGGTAGACGGCAGGTGCTGGGTTCAAACCCAATCGCGGCTGTCGGCCTAACCGTTCGGAGTTTTCGTGGTTTTCTTCGAACCTTGTGTAAATACGGTTTAGGTTCTCTTAGTGCCCCAAGAAGGGCACTCCCCCCTGGTCCTATATTCCTAGCGTAGATAATCGGACGACAAAAATAAACCAAACCAAACCGATACACAAAAACCTAAGGTATCGAGCACAAGAAAAAAAAAACATTTATTTTATGAAAGAGGAGTAATATAGGAATGTAATGATCCATGTCTGTCGGAAGTGAAGTGGCGCATAAACCAATAATTAAAACCGTTATTGGTTGATTCTTTGGTTTATCATTGTTTTTGCCGTACAATCGTTTTATACTTTTGATTGTACGTAAAACACAACGTTAAACCTACGATTCAACTACTAGTGGTATTAATTTCTTTTTGTTTATGCACCACTTCTTTTCTGGCAAACATGGATCATTAAAAGATCCCCTACTGCAACCTTTCCTTAAAATATTTTTTTTTTCTTGTGCTCTAAACTTTAGGTTTTTGTGTTGTCGGCTCTTGGACTAATATACATGTGTGACGTGTCGGTCTGATGAAGACGTATTCTGAGTAGAATTAAAACGCAAAACTTTTACTTACTGTAATTGGGGGACTAGGGGTGGAGCAAAGTTCGGTGTTTTGGACAATTAAACACACTACTATGAGAATAAACTTTAGCTTGTACTCACATTACAACTAAGTCCGGCTCAATTCACTAATTTGGCTCTTCTCTTCTGGTCGCGGACTACTTTTACCAACCTGTAAATAAACAGCCCGTGGCTGCGCAAATATTTTATTTAAACAACCACAGTGCCAGATTACTTTGAAATAACTCTTACCGAACTCCTATACTGAGGCACTCTACTTTCATTAGTCACACGTCGGCTCTACTACTCGTCGCTGGAGGCTCTTCTAAACTCACCACACCACACACACTCCAACTCACAACTTACAGCTTTTATACTTTGCAAACTGAAGACGGAGCTAGTAATTTGCATAAAAACTCAAAAAACCGCAGTTAACTGTAGATCGAGGGCGCCACACATTTTAGAACATTGCGATCTCACTCAAAACACCAGAGTGCCTTTAATAGGGACACTCCCTCACAATATATAAATTTTTTTTACGGACATGATAACTGCAATAATTCTGTACAAATCTTTCAAAATTGATAAATAAAACTGACAAGCATAAAATGTCGAGAAAGTTGATGATGGACAAAATCAGACCAAGGAATGGAAATGAGGAGGATTTTGTAAAAACAGACAAATCCCATAACTTCTTAATTTTGATACATATCGAATATTTTTTGTACTGTATTTTCAATCTCGCCGAGTACTTAATAAAAAAAATTAAATCCATTTATCTCAGAATGAATTTTTTCTTAACTTGTAATGTTTTAAAAGATATATATAAACTTTCTTCCAATTCATATTATGTATAAACTTTTTTCGTAGTTTTTATGCTAATTTTTTAATAAGATTCCTTCAAATTTTTAATTTTATGTAAAAAAATTTAAATTTTGTTCCTTAAAATAAAAATTATTCTCAAAAATCTGAATTTTTTAATTGATTTTTTTAATTTATTCTAAATTTAAAAATATAATTAAATTATAATTTTAAAAGATTTTTTTATTAAAACGATATTAAAATGAGTGGCTAAAATACATAATATAGGATTAAAAAAAGCCGAAGATGTTGAAAAATGTCTATACCCTAGTCACATCTCACATTTTCCCCCTTGAGGATGACTATTTGAATCAGTCGAAAGTACTTGGGTGTAGAGTTTTTAACATCTTCCACATTTTGTTTTTGTTTTTGCTTAAAAAAAATCTTTTTCTATATTATTAAGAATTTTTTTAGTAACAAAAATCATACTTTTGATTTTTGTATTTTTCAACTCACTATAAATTTTATAAACAATATTTTTATAAATCTTGAAGACTAAGCAATCTTTTCTACACTCAAAAGTGAAACTAGTCCCAAAACTTTCTACTATCTCATATATGTTAATAGTTCCTGAAAAATATAGCATAGCAGTGCCATCGGCTAGGTAATTTGCACCAAAATCTAAACACCAGCAATTTATGTCTACTTCTAACTAAATCTGAAGTTTCATGAAAATCCATGCATCAGTTATTGAGATAGCGCTATTACAGGTAACGTAAAAAAAAAGAAAAAAAAATCATAGCAGCACCATCTAATTTGTGATTTACATCGAAAGTTATTTAGGAAAAATTTATATAAGGTCCAAACTGAATTTAAAGTTATATGAAAATTCGTGCATTAATTCATGAGATACAGCTATAACAATAATTATGAAAAATGCACCATAGCAGTACCACCTGCTGAGAGATTTAGTCCAAAACATGAACACTCATATCAAGGACTAACTAAATCTGAAGTTTGCAAAAAATCTATTAACTAATTCTTGAGATAGAGCTATTGCGGAAATCGTGATAAAGGCAGCATAGCACAGCCAGATGTTAAACGATTTACATTAAAAAAAATAACAATCAGAACCATTTTTTATCATGGAAATAACTAAATATAAGTTTTCATTTAATACCGTGCATTAGTTCTTGAAATAAACTAGATCCTACAGACAGACAGAGTGACAGATCACAAACTCACAGGTAGTCATTTTGTAAAAACGTGTTTCCGGGATCTCTAATCACTAAAACTTACAGATGAAACAAAAACCAGAAGTCGAAAATTTTGGCGAGTTCCAATACTTTATTCTTGTAAACTTATCAGAAAGTAATAAGTAATGAAATCAGTCCAGTCTTTTATGAGTTATATAAAAAATTATAAAAGATTAAATAAAAATTAAAGAATTTTTGAATAAAAAGATCAAAGTTTTAATATATATTTTAATCTTAAATGAAATCTTTAAAGACACACATACATAAAAAAAAATTCATTTAAAAATAGTACCTTTAAATAAACATTTAAAAAAAATGCGACTTAAAGACTTCTTTGAAAGAATTAAATAATATCTCGTATAAGTCTTAGACCTATTGCCACCAGCGTTTTGAAGAAATTCGCATAAAACAGTAATTGATGCTTTTATTTATAACGCATGGAGTGTTTCGAGGGGAAAACAGAGTTTAACAATGGACAAATAAAGTGAAGGATATTGCGAGAAACACGAACACATTAAATTTATTTGATAAAAAAAATCAAATTTTTAAGACTTTTTTCTTTTTAATATTAAAAGTAGTTTTTATAAAGTTACACATTTCAGAAAAACAATGCAGTCAAAATTACCTTTAAATAAACAACAACTACAGAAAACTGATTCCCCAGACTTCTTTATTAGAATTAAATAATTTTAAACTAATATAACGTCTTGTATAAATGTCAAAACTGTTGCCACCAGCTTTTGAAGAAATTCGCATAAAACAATAATTGATGCTTTTATTTATAACGCATGGAGTGTTTCGAGGGGAAAACAGAGTTTAATAATGGACAAATAAAGTGAAGGATGTTGCGAGAAACACGAACACATTAAATTTATTTAATAATAAAAAAAAAAAAAAAAAAAAAAAAAAGATCAAATTTTTAAGACTTTTTTTTTTAAGTATTAAAAGTAGTTTTTATAGAGTTACGCATTTCAGAAAAACAATGCAGTCAAAATTACCTTTAAATAAACAACAACAAAAAAAACTGATTCCCCAGACTTCGTTATAAGATTTAAATAATTTTAAACTAATATAACGTCTTGTATAAATGTCAGAACTGTTGCCACCAGCTTTTGAAGAAATTCGCATAAAATAGTAATTGATGCTTTTATTTATAACGCATGGAATGTTTCGAGGGGAAAACAGAGTTTAATAATGGACAAATAAAGTGAAGGATGTTGCGAGAAACACGAACACATTAAATTCATTTGATTAAAAAAAAATCAAATTTTTAAGACTTTTTTTTTTAATATTAAAAGTAGTTTTTAAAGAGTTACGCATTTCAGAAAAACAATGCAGTCAAAATTACCTTTAAATAAAAAACAACAACAAAAAACTGATTCCCCAGACTTCTTTATAAGAATTAAATAATTTTAAAGTAATATAACGTCTTGTATAAATGTCAAAACTGTTGCCACCAGCTTTTGAAGAAATTCGCATAAAACGGTAATTGATGCTTTTATTTATAATGCATGGAATGTTTCGAGGAGAAAACAGGGTTTAATAATGGACAAATAAAGTGAAAGATGTTGCGAGAAACACGAACACACCCAGTCGGTGGGTTGCATAGTGGTTAAGCAGGGAAAGAGGACATTAAATGACGCTCCTGTGAACACGGGGAGGAATAATGAAGGGAAATTTGAGCATTTTGAGAGCAAATTATATTTAGCTTTGAGTGTTTCTCTCACATGGCCATCTGCTTTCTCTGAGAATAAGCTTTTTATCGATTAAAAGTAGTTTTAAATTCAGATACAAGTGAATATGATATAATTTTAATGTGAGGTGGACACTACGTGATTTTTTTTTAAAAAAAATAATGTTCTAATACAATTGGAGTTAAAAACAAAATCAGTGCATAATTCACCTTGTTTACGAATATAAACTTAAAAATACATGTAAATGTATATATATTACTTAAAATAATAAAAACATATAAAAGCACTTAAAATACCTTTAAAGTTCTTTTTAAAAAGTTCAGAACGTTTTCGACAGCCGTTTATGCGGTCCTCATCAGTGAAAAAAACTCTAATGACTATCTATAATAGCTCTATGGAGTTGTACATCAATCTTGGCAAATAAGGTGCTTTCTTACTGTAATTAGTCTTATAAATATTTACATCTTGGTGTAATATCTGTTGCACTCTTATGCAAAAATACATGGATACAAAATTCTTTATGGTTATGTATACATTAAAACCTCCCTAAAGTGATCACGCTCCTTTCCAATAAAGATTGTTCCCTCCCCAGAAATCGGTTTCTTAATGGAGGTTATGTTTAAATCTAGATTTTAATAGTTGAAAAAAAGGAAACAATATTACTAAAATTTATTTTTCACATTACGAAAAAATATAAAAATTCAAGTATCAAAACGAATGTTGATGATATAAGTTATTTGCTAGAGAGTTTAGAAAAAAAGGGGGTTGTAAAATCGACATTTTATTGAAGTTTGCTTTGATTTTACTGTTTTTATCTTTTATATTTATCCTTACTATTTTTTTAAAGTTATGACGATTTCATTACGTTGTCAATTTCTTTGAGAATTTCCTGGTAAAATAGAGCAGGTGAGTTTATTTAATTCGTCATGAAAGTTAAATTCATTGGCTAAAAAAGAGCACAAAAGGCTTAAAATACATAAAAATTACTGGAATTTAAAAAAATCCAAACCTAGTTTAGAATTTTGATGAATAATGTACAGAATTATTTTCCTGGTTCTTATGAAGCGACCAGCAAAAACGGAATTTGTTTTATTTTCTTTTAAGCAATTGGTCGCTCCTGGAGGGAATTCAATTGTGATGGTCTCTGAATGGAAGTAAAAATAGTACTGAGCCGATGAGAATAGATTTCGTTCCATGAAAAAAAAATGTCGTTGAGGGAGGTGGTTGCACTGGGAGGATTCACTGTATTAGATTCAGTAATAAGGACATAATAGGACTTCATCTTAAATAGCGCGTCATCCCCATGGCAACCTAAAATCATTACCTATCATGTAATATTAAGAAATTAGTTACGTATGATAAGATTTAATAGAATGAAGAAAATTTATGTTGATTTCTTTTTAAAGATTTAACTCTTATTTCATAAAATTTCGACAAAATTCTGCAACTATTACATAAATTAAATTTCAAACTATTTGATTGGGTTTTTTGCGCTTTTACATGCGAACAGACTAGCAGACAGACAGTCAGATCAATCAGTCGACAACTGTAGATGCTACAGATTTATACAATTATAAAAACGTTTAAGAAAATAATAATCCTTTTAAAATATCCCTTTAGCTCTCAACTCGAAATTTTGAGTTTTATCAGCTGTGACACAATTAATTAAAAAAAAATGTTGTTGTTACAGCAATAACTATTTATTAGTTTCAATTCGTTACACAATCTCAGTTATCCTCAATATTCAATAATTTTGTTTTAATTAAATACTAAATAACTGTTTTAAAAATAGAATTAAATATTTAGCACATAATTGAATTATTATACTGTTGAGCATTCATTAATTTATTTTCTTTTTTATGTTTAGTGTGATTTATAAAACATTATAACATATAATACATTAAAAACAAAAGATAATAATTTTTCATTAACAAAGGCCGAATTCGGAATTAAAAAAGGGGAAGGCTGGAAATTGTTTTAATCACTTAAGTTCAGGTCTAGAATCCGGATTATAGATGCTATGTTTTCCACTCGTACTAGGTGAGCGTTAGAAAATATAATAAATTTTGTAAAAAATAAATAAATAAATAAATAAATAAAAATAAAAATAAAAATAAATAAATAAAAAATAAATAAAACGTTTGATTTAAATACCATAACATTTTCTCTTTTGATTTAAATAACTAACTCTTTCATTGTCAAAACAAATGTTGAACTTAAAATTCTGAATAAAATGAGTACCTACACTTAATACTTTTGTTGAATATTAAAGTCAAAATTTTCCTTCAAAGTTTCAACCACTTGAGCGTAAGGTTAAAATCAGAATTAATAAGGGGAAAACTGAAAATTATTTTAATCTTTTTAGTTTAAGTCTGAAATGCAAATGCGATGGTTACCTCCTCGTACCGGGAGAGCGTTAGGAAATATGTACATATTTATATTCGAAAAGCACTACAAAAAAAAAAAAAAAAAAAAAAAAAAAAAAAAAAAAAAAAAAAAAAAGCATTATCTTTAATTGAAAACTTAATGTTGAACAAAAATGTTAATTTTTGATATTCATTATTTAGAATTTTAAGATCTAGAACACTTGTATTAGCAATTTTTTGATATAACTAGTTGTTTTGTGATATTGTTAAGTTTATCTGGTTTCACCTACCTTCAAGCTCTTGATTAGTATTTAAAGCAAAATTTTGAAATAGAATTGTGACCTTAATTTTGAACAAAAATGCTAATGTGGATACTCATTTTATTCAGAATTTTAAGATCTACAACATTTGTATTGACGATGTTTCGGATAGAGTTGGTTGTTTTGAGGTATTGTTAAGAAAAATTTAAAAAATGTGTTTTTCGTCTGCAAATATGCACATATTTTCTAACGCTTAACTAGTACATGGGATAAACATAGCATATCCATCTACGTCTTAGAATATTCCAAAAAACGTTCCTTTATTTTTAGAAACCCCTGAAAACAATTTATTTTCAAACCTTAACGAAAAATTTATAACAATAGTTTTTATTAGCTGCCTGCGATTTTCGGATATATTTTTGAGTAGCTTTTACAATACAATAATCAATCTTCTCTACTAGAAAAGTCTATTTTATGCTATCAAATCTCAACATTAAATATTTTCAGTTGTAAAACTAAAATTATGCATGCAATTGTAACAGACAAATGGCTATTTTAATGTTAATGCTCTTAATTCTAAATGTTTTTTAGTTAAACATATTTGCTGAACACTAAAATATTAAGGGTCTTCTTGGGTAATAAACCAGATTGGGTAATAATCCCATATGCTAATATTAAGCGTAATTATGAAAGAATCCGAGAAATGGCAACACGGGTTCTGTGCAGAAAAACTCTGAGTCATATAAAACCCAAACTACCGCTTAAAGCTCATTTTTTTCCATTTATAGACCTTATCGTTTTAAGATATACCCAAAATCGATTCCTGATCTAAAATTTGCGAGGTAAGTTCTGTGGTGTAGGTACTATATATTTATCAGAAAATACTTCGTTTATTACATAAATTTATACTGTATTTCATATACTTTCAAAACATTGTGGAATATTCTTTATGTGTTCGCGAGGAAGTTTGTAGTTTAAAATAAACTATGTAATGTAATAAGTATACCGGGGTAACAACACCATTCCTTGGAGTTATTAACCCGGTTGATTCTTTTTAGTGGCAGAACTAAATCCGAAATGGGTTTAGTTTTTATTTTACTTTTTTTTATTTTATGCACGAGAGAGTAATATTAATGGAACTGTTGAAATACATATAGATTAAGGGGGTCCGATACCCAAAATTGATTTTAAAAAAAACTATTTATTTTTTATTAATATTAAAACAATTTAAAATTCTTATGAATAAAATGTTTTTCGATATTCTAATTCCAACATTTTCAAAATCAGATTTCAGTTAAATTCCCATGTGATTGTTCAATTAAGCTCTAAAGTTTAACTTTCCTATTTCTAACTACTATCGATCTTATTAAGTCTCCATACAAGTATTCTGATAATCAAAGATTAACTAAAATAATACTATTTATACACTAAACTTTTTTTGTAGTTTTAATTCTAATTAAATTTCACCCATGCATATATTTCTAACAACAGTTTTGGGACTCCAAATGAAAGGAAATTCAAGTAGTAATTACAGTTAAACGGGAAATTACAAATTAAACTCTGAAAACTGAAAAAAAGCAGCGTTCAGTGAGATAGCTAGCAGCAGTTAGAGGTTAATTTTGTTGGCAATATAGTGATAATAAAATATAACCGTATAAATCAGATATAAAATTTAATAAGGAATCTAACAGGAATATTGATTTTTATAAAACATCTTATTTAATTAATTAAAAATGCAAGTATATTAACGCATGTTTTAAATAACGCCGACATTTTGAATTTTTGCCTGTGCTAATACGTATTAGAGTTTGCTTAAAAAGGATTTATAAGGCATTTATAACAGTGTAAATAAGAATATTTATAACATATAATTCAAGCCAGTCAATATAAAATGCCACGTAATAAAAATATTAGATTTAAAAACAGTTAAAACCGTGTAATATTTGTTATAATTCTATTTAAGTGGAAATTTTTAAACTAGAAAGAAGCTCAGGGTCTGATAATCTGTTGCCTCCACTCCTCCTCCTTTTTCTTATGCTCACACAAATAATTGAACATTTCCTATTGCTTGCAATGCATATATGGAAACATAAATACTGATTTAGTTAAACACAGTTAAAGTCTTATATTCTGTTGCCAGCCTCCTCTCCTCTGCCTTTTTTCTTACACTTTCACAAAAGATTTAACATTTTCCATCGCTTAGAATACATATATGGAAAATAAATACTGATTTAGTTAAATGCTGTTAAAGTCTTACATTCTGTTGCCTGCTCCTCTCCGTCGTCCTTTTTTTTTACAGTTTCACAAATACTGTATGAAAAGGTAGCTAACAGCTGCTTCAAATCGACTATCGAGATTTTTCATCAGTGCAAAACTCAGAGAGCTAGAAAAAGCAAAACTGAGCTTTTCTAGCTCGCTGAGTTTTGCACTGATGAAGAATCTCGATAATAGATTCGAAATAGCGTTTACTACCTTTCATACATTATTTGTACATTTAGAATCGTTGGTTTTCTATCTTTAAACATTTTTGCACAAAGGCTTTAATTTAACAGGGTTGCTATTTTAACAGGTTAATTCATCATAAAAACTACTCGGAAACATTTTTGAAAATTCCGAGCAGCTAATAAAAATTTATTTTTATAAATTTTTCAAAATTTATAAAAAATTTTAAAGTAAAACAAACTCAATAAATTTATATATATATATATATAAATATATATATATATATATATATATATATATATATATATATATATATATATATATATATATATATATATTCTAAATTTACCAAGTCATGGGGACACGGAAACAATTATAGTATATTTTTGTTCATGATTATAGTACATTTTTATAAATTAAAAAACATCAATCTTTTTTTTTCTACAGTGGATTGTTTTTTTCATTAAAGTTGATATTCAGGATTTTAAAGGCTTGGTGCATGGTGTATCCCACTTGTGCCTTTGTGTTACTAAATCCAATCCGATTTACATTAATTCTAATTAAATTAACCCCTTTTTTTTATCAATTTGAGGTTTATTAGTTTTTTAATTCTATTTGAAATCGCATTGCGAAGGATATCATTAAAAGAAATTATTTAGGTTTTAAAATGCCTTGGCACATACATAAGTAAGGCCCGTATTTTTATATTACTACGAAACAACTTTATTGCTAACGAATAGTAGAGTAATTTGATAATGGAATAATCATATTTTATATTATTATGTACTACCAGTTACTTTATGCAATAAAGTATTAATGCCAGCCTTCTTTAATACATTTCAATAAAAATATTAGTTTAAAACAGCTAATCAAACTCTCTTTATATCTCATACTACAAGAATTATTTAAAAAAATAATCACTTAAATAAAATAATTTTATAAAAATGCGAAGAAAAGAATAAAAATAAATAAAAACAAAATTTCAAAACTGCCATTTTTTTAGCTAATTAATTTATTAACTTGCACCTTTTAAACAAAACTTATCACTTTTTATAAAATTTAAGACATAAAAAAAATTTAAACTTTTTTTTGTGTGTAATTATTATTGTATCACTAAACAATATACATGTCATAGTGGATTTTTTCACGGAGAATTTGAGCGCAGCGTAAGTCACGTGTCACCTAGGCATTCTATAGCGGGGGTCATATTCAGACGTCAATCATATGTGATATGTAGATCTCCTATAGCAGAGTAATTGATTACGTAATGCAGATATGTCAGAGTTCATAAAACCGTGGACATAACGTTATCACATGAATCGGGGCGCTTTAGGTCTTTTTCATCACATTTTTTATCTTTCCTTTTTTTTTAATCTTTCGAGAAAAGCATTATTTTGTAATCGTCTGTCAAAAAATTATGCCTTTTAAAGATAAAAAGAAAAGGGATTTTTACCAAATATTTGATAAAAACTTTTATTTTTAGAAACTCTTTTTAATTATTAGCATAAAAAGAATAACAGAGTATTTTGAAATCGAAAAAAAATGAATAATTATGTTATTAAGTATTTTTAATTCCATTGACAGCTTTCGTGAAGGGATATTATTAAGAAAATTTACACATTATTAAAAACAATTAAAACATAAAACATCTTTTTTTTCAATTTCAGGTTTTCTTTTAAATCTATTATTATATTTTCTTTCTGGAGGAAATTAGTAGAGCTTTTTCAATAACCAGCTGTCATTATTAAGGCTTTGATAAATCTTTCAATTTTCAAATACATATATCCTTAGGCATTTTAGGCCTTCTGCGCAAAATTTTGTTGGGTTTTTATTTTGTGGGAAAAAAAGATATAAGTATTAATGCATATATATTTAAAGAAATCGTGCGACACAATTTCAAAAAAAAAAAAAAAAAAAAAAAAAAAAAAAGAGTTAGTCCTTAAATTGCTGAAGTAATTTAAAAATAATAAGTCATTTAAAGGGGCCCAGGGGTTGAAAACTTTTCAAAAAATCGATTTTTTATGATCTAGTTTGATTATTCAATTAATTTTTAGCTCAATGCAAAAAAAACCGCATACAAATATTTGCATTTTTAACGGAGTTATAAGCATTTATGTATCAACACTTTCATAGCCGAACCCGTATAATTTCAACTTTAAGTCGCGTTTCCTCAAAACTTGATTTTTGACGACTAACACCAAGATTAAAAAAAACTATTCATAGAATGACTTATTTTTTTTTTTTTTTCATGCATATAACATTATTATCTATAGAATGAATTAATATATTTTAGATAGTTTAATATTTTGAGTATTTTTAATAAAAAAAAGTTGTATTTTTTAGGGGGTTTAAATTTTCAAATTTGAGAGATTTTTTAATAATGTTTTTTTAAGTGATAGTCATATCCTTAATTCATTCTATAGATAATGATGTTATATGCATGCAAAAAAAAAAAAAAAAAAAAAAAAAAAAAAAAAAAAAAAAACATTCTATCAAATAGGTTTTTTTAAATCTTGGTGTTAGTCGTCAAAAATCAAGTTTTGAGAAAACGCGACTTAAAGTTGAAATTATATGGGTGCGACTATGAAAGTGTTGATACATGAATGCTTATAACTCCATTAAAAATGCAAATATTTTTATGCGGTTTTTTTTAATTGAGTTAAGATCTAATTGAATAATCAAACTAGATCATAAAAAAAAATCGTTTTTTTGAAAAGTTTTCAATTCCTGAGCCCCCTTAAACATACATGCTATATTTTATTGAGTAATCTATGTATTTTCATCTAAAATACTCGGAAAATTGCCTGATCCAAGACATACTCACTGTGTTTTTTATTGTTGTATTTCTAATTCAGTTGTGAGAAAAGTGTGATCCGTACTCGTATCTTCTCGATTCGTGATTAGTAAAAACTTTGCTGCGTGCAGAATTTGTTAAACCAGGACTGTAAATTCATGAAATACATAGCACCCTATTTTACAAGTACTTTTGACTTGTGATTTTTTTTTCTTTTCGCATATCACATCGTGTTGGTAAATTCTTTTTGCATAATAATATTTTTGACGTATTTAATATAAAACTTATATGTAGTTATGTAATATTGGAAGTAGATCTCATGAATTCAATAAGGCATTTTATTAGAAATTCATAAGAAAAACACTGATATTTCTATAAAAGATGTAAATTAATAATCCATTTTTTATCTAAATGTATTAATGCTTGTTTTTTATATTTATATGAAAATGTATGTGATTAAAGTCTCACGTCTGAATGTTTTTCATTATTTCTCTGTTATCTGAAATAATGCAAGTAATCAAATCACCACCATTTTCAAATTCATATAAAGCTTTTAAATTTAAAATATCAAAGTTGGAATAATTTAAAAAAATAGTTACTGCTAACAGACGAACAAGATTGTATCAAAATATAATAGTATGTGCCACATTCTGTATTCTGCAGGTGCACTAATCAATGGATATATGGATACAGCCCGTCATCTTTTTGCTTCATTTTGGAAACAACGGATTTGAAGCTTATTCTACCGACGATCACTTTCAGAATTTTCAAGATATGTTTTTGTGACTTTAACAAAATCTGCTGTATACATTTAGCAAACAAATTATGCAAATTATATTTTGATTACAATCACACATGCTCAGTGTAACAATATTTAGAAAACCTACTCATTTTTCATACAATTTTTATTATTTTTTAATTTTGATTGTAGTATTTTATGTATAATATTGTTTGTCATATTAACTGAAATGAATATTAGTTTATATTAAGAACTCTGCAAATTATAAATAAAATAACGTATAAAAATTTGGGACTGTTTTTATAAAAACTATAATTTCTCTACGAGTATACATGCCATCAATATAAAAATGAACACAGTTTATTACAATAAGCCACTTAATCATAATCATATAGTTTGAACGCTTTTGCTGCTTTAGTTTTGACAGGGTTATCCAAAAGATATCCGTTCTTTTTCGACTTATTGCCGGTCCCCTATGAAATTTCGGCAAAAAATCTTCTTGGAAATGTATGACTTGTACAATTACGTTTACACACTTAGAGTTTCAGGCCATTCCGCATGTAAGTTTCTAGATATTCAACAAAACGTCTAAAATCGCAAGTGGCCGGTCACCATTGGGGCCATATAGTGTATATCTATATCACCATACATTTATATATATATATATATTTAAAAATCTGATTTTGTTTATCCGTTATAGAAAGGCCCATATTTGCCAGTGAATTTATTGCATTAAAATTTCGTGATTTTTCTAAGACAAAAATAAGCTAACTCATATCTGTATTTATTGTCATTCCGGCTTTGATAAAAAGTTTAATAACCTCTATAAATTCTAAATGTATTATGATTTACTTTCTGTCATTTTTTTCAGAAAGGCGAAACCTTAACTTAAATAATGAACATTTTTATCTTTGCTTACGGCCTTATCTGAATCAAATTAGAAAAAAAAAAATAGTTAATAAGATGTCAGATGAAGAAAATGGCAACATAAACCTTATTAGTATGTTGTTGAAAGATACGTTTTGTAATGTATTGCAGGTTTAAGCCTTCTGCATCACTTTCAAATGATTTATCAGTGATATTCAAGAGTGTGTTGACATCTGTAGCTTGAAATTTTACTTTAAATGAGAAATAAATGTAAAGACTTATTGTTGTGTTTTTATCTAGAGTTGGTAATTATCTTATGCTTGTTTCTATACTTAATGAACGATAAAAGAGATTTTATTTGGTTTTGAATGTTATATTTATATAGTTGCAATAGATTTATAGTCTTAATATGAGTCTGTATTATTGTTAATATACATTTTTTTAAACATTACTTTGCATACGACAATGTTTAACAAAATAATGCTGTGAAAAAATTTAAAATCAAAATCTTCTCTGGTCTTTTCATAGGGAGTTTACTCGCTGACGGGCCTATACAATTGCAATTCTCTCCTTTATTGTAGACTTTTCTTAAATAACGAGAAAAGCAAAAGAATAATTTTATATATTTTTTCTTTTTTCTTTACTTGAAAATGTCAAGAGACGTTTGAAACATCCTTTATATAAACCATCTTCAAAGTCATAATTTTCTATAATTAAGCTATTAAAAACTTTAAATCTATAACCTAAAAATTATAATTCTGTCAAAAATCATTCAAGTACCACAAATAAAAAATATTATTAAAAATTATCTTCGAGCTCCTTTCTAACAAGAAAATTTTATTATTTCTTTTTATCCTTTAAATTATTTCTAAACAAAAAATCACGTTAATAGAAAATATATCTTGTATAAATGAACTATAAAAATTTAAGCATAAAAGTTCATAAATTTTATTTTTAATTTCAAATATGAATATCATTTTCTGATTCTCAACTCCCCCTCTGTCAATCTCTTGGCTCTCTCAAAATGCTATAATCAAGATACTCAAATAAACAACAGTTGGATCACCCTCTTCTCATTCGAATAAGTGACCCATTTTATTTGAGGTTCGTAATTCAGGCTCCCCTACTTTCCCCTATGCAGGGGACAATGAATCCTCTCAACAAAATTGGATAGCCTTTCTATTCGAAACCTTCCTTCAACGACATGGTTTGGTGTAAACAATTAGATATTTCCTTTGCCCCTTGATTCAGGACTTAATGCATGATCAGCTACTTACGCTTTTACATTTAGCTTTAGAAAGCAGACTTTTATGAGTCAATAGATGAGTAAGAAGGGGTACTTGATAAGTGAAAGAGAAGAGATGGATATGAAAATGAAAAGTTCTTTTAAGAAGTTTCAACCCTCTTTAAGTGAAAATAATGCTGACGTGGATGATGAGAAAGTATTAGAATGTGTCATAGATTCGGTGAGAATATGGTAAAAATTTACAGCAGTATTCTGATTTATTTTTAACCTAATTTTTACATTTCAAAATTCTTTTAATAATGATTTTGTGATTTCTTTTACTGAAGGTTTATATAATAAAAAAATCCTTCAAGTAACGTAATTAAAATACATTATTAGACATTTTATTTGACCTCTTTTCTATCATGTAAATTTTATTTATTTATTTATTTATTTGTATCATTTATAATATTCCTAAAATCACACCTATAGAAAAGAATTCTTGCATAAAAGTTTATAAATTTTATTTTTAATTTGCAATATGGAGATTATTTTCTGATTCTCAGATCTCCCTCTGTCAATCCCTTGCCTCTCTCAAAATGCTATAATTAAGATACTCAAATAAACAACAGTTGGATCACCCTCTTCTCATTTGAAGGGGTACTTGATAAGTGAAAAAGATTGGTATGAAAAGTTCTTTTAAGAAGTTTCAACCCTCTTTAAGTGAAAATAATGCTGACGTGGATGATGAGAAAGTATTAGAATGTGCCATAGATTCATGGTAAAATTTACAGCATTATTTTGATTTATTTTTAACCTAAATTTCACATTTCAAAATTCTTTTAATATTGATTTTATGATTTCTTTTACTGGAGGTTTATATCATGAATTTCAATCGTTATAAATATCGCTCAATATATATGAGCATTACAAGAAAAATATCATCATCGGAAAGATTTTTTTTTAGGTGTCTATAGCTGATGTCACATTATACAATGAAAGCTCCTATATAAGCGAGCCATTAAACCTTAAAGCAATATTTTATGCACCATAAAAATTAGATATTTTTATTCGCTTATCACTTCACATTAGTGACTTACGATAACATTACTTGCTATCCCCGTAATTCCACTTAGAAAAAAAAAGACATTCATTTATGCACTAAATTGTATAAATGTATGTACCTCGAAGCGCAAATGAACATTAAAATGCATATGTAAAGCTTGAACACAGGAATATTCAATGACTTGAGTCTTGAGTTTGTCTTTCTTGCTCTTTGTTATGTGTTTTTAGGTGCGTTCGTAATTATGCAAATACGTATAGCACCTATAGTTGTTGTTCAGCCCGTCCGTCTGTCCGTCCGTCCGCATATAACAACGCAAAAACTATCCAGCCGAATCGTTTGAAATTCAAAATATATAATCATTGCATAATTTTGTCGAGTCATTTCAATTTTTTTGGAAATCGGATGCATAGATAAATTACACGGACAATCAAAAGTATTCCTTTACATTACGCGTCAATGGGGGAAAATATTTCAAATGCATTTTAATGGTGTTATGCTCCTTCGAACATAATAAAATTGATATGCATCCATAAAGTACATATTATAATATACAATTTGTGTAATCTGTGTTTAAAAGACCATTTGCTATTGATTTACGAGGCCACACAAAAGTATTCCATTGCATAATGGTATAGGGCATTGTTGGAACATTGTTTGGTGCGCATTTAATTGTGATTAACTATTTACAATTTTATGAGATTGATATATGAGAGTGATATTTTTATAACTTCGTTATCGTACGAACGCACGTTATTTACTATGCTTCACGTGCAATTTCCAACTTTTTTTCAACAGCATAGGTGACGAAGCATGCTTTCAATGAATTTTGATAGTCTTTTTATAAATAACGAAATGACCTATGAATAAGTAGTAGAACAACATCTTTGTTATAAACAATTAGATGTTTCTTTTGCCTCTTGTTAAAAGGACTTAATGCATGATCAGTTACTTGCGCTTTCACATTTGGCTTTAGAAATCAGGCTTTTCTGAGTCAATAGATGAGCAAGAAGAGTTGCTTGATAAGTGAAAGAGATGGATATACAAAAATTATTTTAAGGCGCAACACTAGTCGCATAAAAAGATCTGGATAACAATGTAAAGTCTATGGAGAGGATTCTTTTCAAATATCTCGCTCAAATGTTAATATTTTTACATGATTTTTTTGCATAGGATAAATGAGAATGATCGATAACCGGATTTGTTTTTACTTTTTCAATTTTGATTTAAGATTTTTTTTTTAATTTACTTTAAATTTCAAAACCGGTTTAAACCAGCTCTGAAACTGAAACTATTATAATATAAAAAATATATAAGCAAAATCGAAAAAGTAAAAACTAGGCCAGTTGTAGATCGTCATCACCTATCCTAAGCAAAAAAAGTCATGTAAAAATATTAAATTTTGAGTGAGATATTTGGAAAAAAAAAACGCTCCCGTAGACTTTGCATTATCATTCGGGTATTTTTCAGTGACTATTGTGGAGCCTTAAGAAATATCTTCCCTTTTCAAGAGAAAATAATGCTGACGTGGATGATGAGAAAGTATTAGAATGTGTCACAGATTCTGTGAAAATGCGGTAAAATTTACAGTATTCAATTGATTTATTTTAAATCTAAGATTTTTATTTCAAAATTCTTTTAATATTAATTTTAATTTTTTTTTACTGGAAGTTTATATTACCAGTTTCAACCTTTATAAATCTCTCCATATATGTGCATTACAATAAAATGTCAGAATGGGAACAATTTCTTTTAGATATCCATAGCTCATGTTACATTATACAATGAAAGCTTATATTATTTTGTGCTCTATAAAAATTAGATGTTTTTATACACTTACTGCAAAGTACCCAAAGTAACCCTTTTAGCAGACATGAAATTGGTATAATTTTAAGAAAGTCTTTAAATTGTAACTTTTGTGAAACAGAGAGGAAAATTGAGGGAGGGGGGGGGGTACACATGAATATGACTGAGAGAGATGAATGACTGAGCCTTCAGATTTGTCTCTTTGCCTTGTGTTATCTGTTTTTAGCAACAGTACAGTTGACGAAACATGTTCTCAATGAATTTGGATAGTTATTTTATAAACAACGAAATAACCTACGAGTAAGTAGTTTAACATCATGTTTGATGTAAACAATTAAAGATTTACTCAACCCCTTGATTCAGAATTTAATGCAAGATCAGCTGCTAGTACCCTGTTCGCACTGAGATTGTTGAGTCACTTAATTTCAAGTCACTTACATTTTTTGAAGTGGGATCCCTGGAATTAGGCTTCATCTGTTTGCATTAACTAAACATTGTAAGTGACTTAATTTGGCCAAACTGACATCTGGGCATGCGCATAAGTTCTGAAATTTGTAACTGCAACTTCTAACTTCATTTTTGTTTACACAGCAATTATCCTGCCATATTTCAATTAAAAAATTAATTTCGTCATGCTCCCAATTTCTTTAGCGGGAGGAAATAACAGGTTCAATATTTTCCATTTTAGGACAAAAAAAACCCACAAACACACGTGTTAAGCAACTGGGGTAAACAAATAAAAACTTAAATAGTTTAAAATTATTTGTAGCACTCAACTCCAATAATTTAATAATCAGAATTAAATAGTCTAAAATTCAGAAAAAATAATTAAATATTCAGAAGGCAGATTTCCACTCAACTCATAGTTAAGAGAGTATCAAAGATTTAAGTGAGTTTCAGAAACTTGCTCAAGTGAGAATCTTGATTCCGAGTACGACCGCTTTCTCAGTGCGAACAGGGAAATACGCTTCCACATTTGGCTTTAGAAAACAGACTTTTAAGAATCAAAACAGATAAGCGAGAATGGTCACTTGGTAAGTAAAAGTGATGGCTATGAAAAAGTTCTTTTCAGAATTTTCAACTCTCTTTAAAAGAAGATAATGCTGACTCAGGTAATGAGAAAGTATTAGAATATTTTATAGATTCTGTGATAATATGGTAAAATTTAAGCAGTACACTGATTTATTTTTAATTGTCTGAGCGTAGCGAAGTCTTATACTCAGAGTACGTAACGATATTAAAAGTCAAAAAAATTCTTTCGTCAAGCAAATCTCAAAAAGTACTTGTCGGATTTCGATTCTGTTTGTACCAGAAGGTACCTATGAAGGTAATCTGGTGAATGCACCTACTTTTAAAAATTAATTCCAAATAGTTTAAAAGTTATATTAAAAAAACTGATAAAAAAGCACAATTTATTTGCATACGTCACAGAAATTTGGTGTGCATGATTTTCACCGGCTGGATATTTTCCTAGATAACCGAATTAGTACATGGAGTAAATAGCAATCATTTACGCACTCAGAAATATTGAATGCAATAAAACATTTTAAAATTTAATCATGAAGGAAAATAAAACTGTTATTTATTTATATTAAAAAAATGTCATAAAAACACACAAATGTCACATGTCACAAATTTTGAGATTTTGTGATAATCTCTTAATAGCATTTTTTGATTGCTAAAAGAATGTTTTATATATTTCGCGTGTGAAAATTAGAAACAATTACGTTTTTAAATAAATTTTTTATGACATCATTTTCCCTTTATATTTACTTTTATTGCATGTTTTCTTTTAACTTATATTTTGTTTGTGTGTGGAAGTCAATTCTGGTCACTAATTTTTCGGCAAGGATACCACAAACGCATCAGATTTGGCGCAATTTTTTTCAAAGCCCATTTGGCGAAAACTCCGTTTTCAAATAACTCTTACATACACATTTTAAAATTATTTTCTATTTTCAAAAAGAACTTACAGTAAATAAAATAATAATAATAATTAATAACTATAAAAAGAAATATTTTATGTAATTAAAAAAAGGAAATAAAAGTAAATAATCATTTTATGAGTAAATAAACAAATAATAAATAAATAAAGCCGGGTTACCATCTCAGGCAAAATAATGCCATTTTGACGCCAATTATGTACCCTGGTGCTTATGTGACACCTTTTCCCACTTTTCATCTATTTCCTGATGACATACAACTTTGAAATTCGGAATATGTATGCATACTTGGGAGCAATACTTGAATTAGACATTGATTTTTTTAAAATTCGATCGAAAAAGGGGCAACGGGGGCTATTTTTTAAAGATTTATACAATTTATACTGCATAAAGGAGCCACTTACCTATTTTTATATACAAGAAGAAGTAAGTGGTATGTAAAGCACATGGTTTGGCGAGATTTTTTATGCCAATGAGGTGAAAACATCGTTTTGATTACCACATACATATAGCATGCTATAATCACGCGTTATTTATTTATTTCAAAATGAAAAAAAAAAAAAGGAATAAACAAAACATTTTCTGTTATAAAAAAAAAGAAAAAAAAGAAATAACAATCAATAAATGATAATATTTTTAGAACAAACAATTTATTATAACATTTATATGATAACCAGCATGTTAGGCAACTGAACGCCATTTTGGCACCAATTAGGCACCTCGGTGTGTATAGGGTATATATGTGCCATATTTATTTGTAAAACTGAGCATGAACGTTTACCAAGTGTGTTTTCATAGTCGCTTATATCTTTTTGCAACATAGCGCACCTTTCGAAGCCAAAACTGCACAAAAGAAAAAAAAATCAATATTTGCAGGTTTTTTTTTTTTTTTTTTTTTTTTTTTTTTTTTTTTTTTTTTTTTTTTAAATCTTTATAATCAGACCTCGTTTTTTTTTTTTTTTTTTTTTGCTTTAAAAGATTATATTTCATACGACGTCTTTTTTGGATTCATCGTTTTTCCATATTTGATAGTATGCGTCTACTCGTTTTGTAACTTTTTTTTCTAACTTTCTTCTTTATTATCAGCGACATTTGGATTTCCTATTTAAATTAAAATTCTTCTAAATACAAAGAATTTTGTTAAAATAAATAAATAAATGAAATGCGGACATCTATTGCTGAAAGCACAAAATTTTTCCTATTGAGTTAATAAAAATCTGTAAAAACATAATTTTTATTATAATAAAAAGGTGACTTATGTAATAACAGAGTCATATATTATGTACGTTACGGATTAAGTATGAATATTTCTCCACCATTTATAAATAATAATAATAATAAAATAAAATGCGGACAGACCAAAGTCTTATGACTGAAAACAACAACCATTTTCTAAATGCTTAAAAAAAAATGGCCAATGAAAAGTGATATTTCAAAAGTATTATGAAATTAGTTAAAAATTATTTATTTTAAACTAAATGAATAAAAGATTTATATTTTTAATGAAATAAATGGGATTTGAAAAATTATTGGAAATTTATCACCATAGATGTATCAATATTACAATCAGTACTTTGTATGCAAAATGGAATAATTAGCAATACTTTTTGTACCCGAAAAATGGTCGTTGCTTTTTTTAAGGTTAAAAAGTAGATTGCGAAATATTCCTATAGAGAGATGCCAAGCCCCCGCTTATTGCATAGCAGAATTTTCTTATAGGAAAAGTTATTTTTTAAATCCGCAGAATGTTCCAATTTAATAAAACATTTTCTGTATTAAAATACCGGTATCCAAAATGCCGGAGACTTGGCAGCTCTGCCTATAACATTTTAATTAATCACGGTACCTTTTTTAATCGGATTCAAATTTAGTGAAGACAACGTTTTTTGGCCAAAAGCAGCTTTTTTCCACATGTGTAACTACGATACAATTCCTTGATGCTGAAATAAAATGTTTTGACTTAAGCTATTATTGCTTCCTCTTATTTATTTATTTGAATTTTAAATAAGATGACTCAAAATCGTGTTTTTTAAATGTACGGAAAAAATGCATTTCGAGAGAGGGCAAAACGAACAATATTTGGCGATTTGTTACCTGCGTTTGGCTAAGTGTCTTACTACCTTGTATTTAATACTTTTCACAATACTTTGCTGTTATATGGACTTAGGCGCTTTTATAAAAAGTCCGACGTACTTCGGGCTTAAGAAAGTGAGTTTTTTACTGAATAATACAAATAAATGAAAAATGAATACTAAGAAGTACTAATAAAAGAAAAATGAAGCATTATATTGATCTATGTATATTTTAAAATGCATTTGCTAGCACTAATTAGATAATTTATGTGTATATAATAGGAGATAAATAGCTTTTGATTCTGTATTTCTATGCTACAAAGCATTAACGTTTGTGTGTTTTTCGTTATCATTGGGAGTACCTAGCCGATTTAAAAAATAATGTGGGCAAAAAATGTTGGTAACCATCTTTGCTGCAAAATATACTATAATTTGCGTAGGAACAATAATCACCATCAATGCACAAGCAAAAAAAGTTCTAAAATTGAGAATTTTTTTTATGTTGATATGACTAAAAATTTAAAATCTTTTTTTTGGTGGCAACTTTTAAGATATAATATTCTCGTTATGAACGATTTCTAAAACATTCGACAATTTAATTTCACAAATTAAACATTCTTTTTTCTAGAAAAAGTTTTAAACCCAATTTATTGAGAATATTGCAATTTCTAGGATACTGTTGGGGTCAGAAACTTTAACTTTGGCATCACAGTAACTTATAAGATATAAGTGCTCGTTTAGGACAAATTTTTAAAAAAAGATTCCTTAACTCTTATCGACAACCTCATTGCATCCGTGGAAAACAGATATTCAACATTATAAACTATTCGGACGGTTTTGTTTATGCTGGCCAATTATCTAAGCTTGGGATATAGGCCCTAATGGGTGGGATGCCCTCCTTGGGGGTCTTTCTAAGGGAACCTAACCCGTGTTTATGCAAGGTTCGAAGAAAACCACGGAAAACACCGAACGGTTGTGCCGATGGTCGCGATTGGGTTCGAACCCAACACCTACCGTCTACCAGTTTCGAGGTTAGAACCTCGCGGCCACTGGTGAGGCCTATTCGGACGGATTTCACACCATATAAAATACACTCCATTCTCTTCAAACATAATAGTTTATGTTATTTATAGTTTCTCAAATCGGTGCGAAGCTTCTGTTTATGCTTATGACATCATTTCAAAGAGTTATATTTCCAATATAGGAAAAATTGGTGTTTTATTTTCTGTATTACTTTTAACATTTTGCATATTTCCAATTTTATATCCATGCATGGTTTGCTTTTCTTTTATAAAAATAGCATATGTAACTTTATACATAAGATTTTGTAATTCTATGATTCAATATGCTTATTTTCATCATGTTTTGTCACAATGAATGACCAATTAAAGGTAACATCTCATTTTCTTTACTTATCGCAAGTTATTAAATGTGTATTCTCAGCAATATCGCTCAGACTAATCCCTCTAAGGGAAGTCCTAGTCTAATTTTTATGTTTCAAAATCTTTTGATATTGATATCATAAGCTCTTATACAGGAGGTTTATGTCATAATTTTTCTATATTATAAATTTCCATCATTGTAACCATATTTCTATCATTCCCACCATTATAAACAATTAGAGATTTACTCAATCCCTTGATTCAGAATTTTATGCAAGATCAGTTGCTTATGCTTTCACATTTGGCGTTAGAAAGCAGACTTTTAAGAGTCAAAACAGATAAGCGAGAACGGTCACTTGGTAAGTGAAAGTGATGAAAAAGTTCTTTTGAGAATTTTCAACTTTCTTTAAGAGAAAATAATACTGACTCAGATAATGAGAAAGTATTAGAATGTGTTATAGATTCTGTGATAATATGGTATTTATCATAGTAATAAAATTTAAGCAGTACACTGATTTATTTTTAATCTAATTTTTATGTTTCAAAATCTTTTAATATTGATTTTATAAGTTCATTTACAGGAGGTTTATATCACTAGTAAAAGCCATGCTTTGTTTCGATTCGCGAAGCATTATTTCATTAGATAATTATTTGAAAATAACAATATTTTTCTTATATTACTTGGTACAACTTGATTATCCCGTCGTTTAAAAAGATACCGCCAAACTAAAAGATTAAATGTCAATGATGAGGGTAAAAAATATCACATTCACGTAACATTAAACTCGTATCACGTGTTCGTTACGCTACAAGTAATTTTTGATATGAAGTTTTATTTGTATTTTTATTAATGTTTTATAAATTTATTTATTCTTTCGTTATTAAAAAATACGCCAATTTGTTTAATTAGGCCAATAGTTGTATAATTTGGCGAAATTGGTTGACGAGATAGTTGTCGATCAGTTGTCAGAGTGTTGATGCGTTGAAACGAAGATTGAAAACTTCTACCAGTAAATTTTAATGGAAAATTTTGTCTTATTTTAACTCCTTATTGATGGGAAATTTCGCTCATAATCGTGTTAAAATTTTTATTTATTTTTTCTGGTGTCATTTTACCCAGTTACAGTCTTTTCACTGACACTGACAATGGGTTGTCTTTGTTGTTACAATGTTGCGGAACTGTTACCACCGAAGTAGGCTTTTACCGGTAAAAATAAATATAAATTTTTGCTATTACTTTGATTGAAATTTTCCATTAATAAAGTATTTAAATATAGAGACATTTTCTAAATAAATTTACTGGTGGAAGTTTGCCACGGTGGTAATGAACCCACGCAAAAGCGATTACAGTTAAACTTTCACAATTTTAAGGTATGTCAGTTCCTTTTTCTTAATAAATTCATGCTTGTTAGCAAAGTTAATAAAAATTCATGTATTCAACCTCAGCTAGTTTAAAGCATGTATATTATTTTGAAACATTATCTATATTTTTCGCTGCACAACGAAGTAACAAAATGTTTCTAATTCTTTCTTTTCTACCAACTTTTATATCACTTTTTTCTTCTGATTGTTTAGCATAGTCTATTTATTTTTCCCACTGAAATAAAAACAAGAAAGAAAAATCATGCGTCAAGCATTGATTATGAAGCACTTTCCAACACATTCAGAATAATGTAACAAAACTACGTCTTTTTAAAAAAATTAAAATATTGCGTCTCATTTCACCATATGGGAATGCATTACGCATTTCAAAACCAAATTTCCCATCTACAATCGAAAAATTATCAGAAATTTTTAGCAGCTCTGTATGTTATATAGAAATTTGTATTTATTAACAAATTGCATTCCAAAATTTAGTTCAATTAAGAGATACGTGCATTTCAGTTAAACTTCCCCTTCAGCAATTTCTTCTAATAAGGAGAATGGTACGCGAATACTTTGTGCAGCCCAGTATATGGGATAAAGAATTTGTATATAAAGAATAATATGAAAAAAAAACTAATTAAATTTAAAAATGCATACCGAATTTTAAAACGTACTCTCCAGCAATTATTACGCAAAGATGGTACTGTAACCGATTTCATTTGTATATCCCTATAAATAATAATAATAATAAAATGCTACGGACCTTTGTTTTGACGTGATCGTAGTGAAATTCAGAGATTTATATCAGCTTCAATAAATTTGAAATAGTGTAATGTCATAAAAATACTCTCCAAACAATGTTTCTCTATATACTGTAATGTCAACGTTGTATCAATCTCAGTGTAATGTGGTGGTTCTCTATATGCTGTGTGATCGAATTCTTTTGAGTGTTTCTGTAAATGAACCATTAACCATACGTACTTTATATGCTAAGCCAAATATGCTTTAGTGATCCTAAATAAACCTTATCAATTGCATGAAAATCAAAATATATTTATGGTCCGACGGACAGACAAACCGAATGCATAAGCACTTTTCAAATTTGTTGAAACGCGCTAAAAATAATAATAAAACAACGAAAGAAGAATTTTAAAACTTCTTGAGAATAACTTGAAACTGAAGAAAAAACTATGTTTTCTATATTAATGTCATTCATAGCGCACATAGTGTGAATGCATGGTGCATTCATAGTGCATAATAGCAGTAATGCATCCATAAAGCGGATACTATGTATCATATCATTCATAGTAATATCATGCATAGTATCAGTTAATTACCTATTTATGAAAAATGAAGAAAAATATACAAAAGTTAATCAAGATACTAAATAAAACTTCTTTCTAATAAATTACAAATGAATATATTCCTCCATCTTCCTTATCTTAATATAAACCAAATATAAAGACGGTTTGAGTGTTTAAAAATTCCTTTTGTATTAAAATAACGTCATTCAAAATGGAACTTGACAACAGCATTGAATTAAAATGACGATATAGATCATATCTTCATTAAATATGAAACATTTTTCATCTTTAATTTTGTCAAATGGAATATTATTACTATATTTGCAAACGTGGTATTATGACAAAGAACATATAGCTATCATTCAAGGTTCCCATTATTTCAATGATTTCTTCTTTCATTAAAGAGAAGTATAAATATTTATAAAAATATTTAAGAAAGAACAATAGTTAGTTTTTGTTTAAAACTATATTTATGTTATTAGCTATTGAAAATGTTTTTTCTTTTTTCTCCAATACTTTAGCAATTGTGCTCTATCATTTTACAATACTATTTTACAAATTTCAGTAAAATATTTTTCAGCAATGAAATTTGGCAGAATTGAGCAGAACAAGTTTTTATGACCGAAACAGAAAGAGAGTTTTGTTAATCATTCTATTTTAGCGAAAGCGTAAACGAGGACATTTTCTTAAAGTAATTTATACATATATAAATATACACAATTATTATCTTATTATACGTACGGCCCAAATTGACTCTTTGTATCTCTAACAAACACTTTTTTTTTTTTTTATTTAAAATGAAATGTAATCAGGGCCATAGCTAGAAGGGAATAACTAGGGGGAAGAAAATTCTATTATACTAGAATCTATTATTATCAAATTTTTGTAAATGTATATTTGTTATTGATCATCTTTTATATTAGAATCTATCTGTTATCAAAAAGTATTCGTAACACTTATGTGGTTTCAGCCCGACCAGTGGCCGAGAGGTTCTGACTTCTCAACTGATAGACGGCAGGTGCTGGGTTCGAGCCCAATCGCGGCCGTCGGCCTAACCGTTCGGAGTTTTCGTGGTTTTCTTCGAACCTTGCGTAAATACGAGTTAGGTTCCCTTAGAAAGACCCCCACGAAGGGCACTCCTCCCCATGGGCCTATATCCCTACCGTAGATAATCGGCCGACACAAAATAAACCAAATTTACGTGGTTTCAAACTCAAAATTTTTTATTACTGTTAATTCTGCAGCTTTTAATTAGCATATCAAAAGAGTTTTCAAGTTTGGTCCTATATGAATTGATTGCTTTCCAGTCTCGCTTTAAGTAGTCATGACTGATAGTTATAAATAGTGAAGTTCATAGCAATAAATAAAGAATGTGTCATTTTAGCCGATGTGTCTCAAATGAATAAGTAATGTCGAAAAATTCTGAGAGAAGAAACAACAATAATAGAATAGAGATTATTTCGGTCAAATTTCGATTATGCCAAATTTTCGGAAGAATTTTTGCCAAGAACGAAGTTTTGGCGAGAAACTGATTTTGGATCGTAAATGACAATAAAATAGAATTTCAGTTCTTTAAATACTTGTACGTCATCAAATATTATTATGTTGTGTTGCAATAGTTTTAATTTCAACAAATACTGAATACTTATTTACTCCTTAAGGTGATACATAATAGAAAAAAAAAATAAAGATACTGGAATTATTTAATAAGCATAATAATTAAATATTTGAACTATTAAATAAACTATTAAATTTTTTCAACAGTAGAAAAAGCATCGTTTAACAAGTATCATTTAAATAGTTTTACACATAATCTTTATTTAAAAGTAGTTTAGATGAAAATGTACTTTGAAATATTCTAATAAAATAAATCGGTGAAAGATCCAGAAAAAAGCGCGAAAGCATAGTAAAAGTTTTAGTATGACTAACGGTTAAGTTATTAGGCATTGGACAACTTTGAGAGTGAGCACCCTTTATAGAAGAAAGAAGAAAATGTGACATGATAGATTTTTTTTTCAAATACAGCCTCCACCAGTAAGAGATAGTGTAATAAGAAAATAGGGCTTTCACCAAATTATATAAAAAAAGTTTAAACTTGTAAATCAGCGTTATTTATTAATAAAATGCAAAAGTTCGAGTGTTTGCTTGAAAAATATATAAAAAAGATGCAGCATTAAATGAACATCTTCGAAATATTATGCTTTTTTTATTTGATAACATTTTCAAATAGATATTTTGTGTTTTATATTGCATTAGTTAAAAAAAAAAAAAAAAAAAAAAAAAAAAAAACGCTTCTAGCAGTAGAGAAAACATCGTTTAACAAGAATTATTTAAATATTTTCCATATAATCTTTATTTAAAAGTAGTTTAGGTAAATTAAACTTTAAAATATTCTAATAAAAACACTTCGTTAAAAAATACAGAAAAAAACGAAAAAGTATCGTAAAAATTTTAGTATTGTAATACAAAACATTAGAAAAACTGGTACAAAATGTTCAATTTTCCTCTAACAATGCATTTATATTTTGAAATATTATCTCCTCAGGTTATTTTCTTTACGAATATGAATGTATATTTATTTGTTTAAGAACAAATGCTTTTTTGTTTGATCTTTTTTATCTTCTATATATGAAACCCCATTTCATTCATCTAAATGAATAGCAGAAGTTTTTCTGAAGAAAGATCTTTTAGACCGAAACTAATTAAGCGTCAATATCACATATTTTTTCTAGTCCAGTTGAAATGATGTTTGAAAAATTAAATGCACGTCAGTTTACAAACTTCATAGTTTTTATTGATAAAAATTTAAAAATATTTCATGTGAAGCAGTTCTTAAAGTACTTTTCTTTTATCAATTTTATGTGTTGCACTGATTTAGAGCAATTTAAAGTTATAAACATTTAACTCAGTATAAGTCATCGTTCAATATACACTTTTTTTTAACAACTATGTATAACATTCACAATCCAAATTTTAACAAAATTTAGCTTCTGTTTTCTTATTACAGCAGAAAAGTTATAAAGTTATATTTATCTCAAATGATTTCAAACCGTTTAAAAATTTCTGTGATAAATCCAATTATTGGAAATCAGAAAAGAAATTGATCTAAAATTAAATAAAGGTAGCATTGTATTTTTTACTTCCTTCTATCTTCAATAGAAAGAAGTATTGTAATCGAATTTTTTTTTAGACTTCCGGTTTTCGACGGATTTACAAGTCTTAGGGATCAGAGATTCCAAAAAACATGTTTTTACAAAATGTCTGTCTGTCCGTGTGTCCGTGTGTATGTCTGTGTGTATGTCCGTATGTCGCCATTCTACCATCAAAAAGTGTATGAAGTTATGTAGAGAATTGAGCCTAATTTTTTGTGAACGTTTTTGGCTGTGGAAAGCAGATCCTCCTTCAGTTTTGAAATATTCCGCCGGATAGAGGCGCTGCAATCGCGGTTTTTGTGTCATTTTCAATATTGTACCGACCAAAAATATATGAAGTTATGCATCGAATTGAACAAAATCTTTTGAGTAAGTGTATGGCTATGGCTAGTTGATCCTTCCTGAATTTGAAAAAAAACCGCCGGAAGGGGGCGCTGCAATAGCGAATTTTGTGTCAGTTTCAATATTGCACCACCTAAAAGTGTATGAAGTTTGTTCTAGGACTGAACTAAATTTTTTGTACATGATTATTTTTTGGTAAGACAAATAGGTCCTTCGTGAATTTGAAAAAAAAAAAAAAAAAAAAAAAAAAAAAAAAAAAAAAAAAATCTGCTTATCATTCTATTGTTCATCGGCTTGAGCAGAGACGGAAATTCTTTTTTTCTCCGATTAATTGACTGAAGCAGAAATTTAAGATGAAAATCAAAGCTGGTATGGTATTGAATTAAAATTATTAAAGCATTAAAATGAGTAACTATTTATTTTTAATCTTAAAATGTACGTATGAGATAGAAGAAAATTTTGGGATTGGCACATCGAACTAGTTTAATTTTATACATGTATTTCTTATATAAAAATGTTTAAATTTGCAAACAACCAGTGTTATTTATTAATAAAATGCAGAAGTTCCAGTGTTTCTTAAAAAGTGCATAAAAACGATGCAGCATTAAATGAAGATCCTCAAAATATTGTATCTTTCTATTTGATTACTTTTCCAAATTGATATTTTATGTTTTATCTCGCATGGCTTTAATATGGGAAAAAATAAATAAATAAATAAATAAATAAATAAATAAACAGCGTTTTCACCAGTGGTCAAAACATGGTTTAACAAGAATTATTTAAATAGTTTTCCACATAATCTTTATTTAAAAGTAGTTTATATAAAATTATGCTTTATTCAAATAAAAACACTTCTGCAAAAGATACAGAAAAAAAGCGAGAAAACATAGTATAAATTCTAGTATTTCAAAACAAAATGTTAGAAAAATTTATACAAAATGCTCAATTTTCCGTTAACAAAGCATTTATATTTTGAGTATTATCTCCTCAGGTTGTTTTCTTTTGTAAAAAATTGTCATTTGAGAATATTATTGTGTATTTATTTGTTTAAGAACAAATGCTTTTTTGTTTGATCTTTATTACCTTTTATAAATATAAACCCTGTTATTTCAACTGAATGAACAGTAGAAGTATTTCTGAAGAAAAATCCTTTAGTTCGAAACTAATTAAACGTCAATACCACATGCTTTTTCTAGTTCAGTTGAAATAATATTTGAAAAACTAAATACACTTCAGGTTACAAATCTTTTGGTTTTTATTTATAAAAATTAAAAAGTCTTTCATGTGAAGCAGTTTTTAAAATATTTTGCTTTTATTGTTTTTATGTCTTGCACTGATTTACAGCTATTTAAAGTTACAAACATTTTAAGCTAAGAAGCCATCGTTCAATGCATATTTTTTTCACAACTGTATACATAATTCAGAATACGATTTTTTACAAAATTTAGCTATTGTTTGCTTGTTACAGTGGAAAAGTTATAAATGCTGTATTTATTTCAAATGATTTGAAAACGTTTAAAATTTTTTGTAATATATCAATTTGTTGGAAATTAGAGAAGTATTTGATCTAAAATTAAGTAAAGGCAGTACTGTATTTTTTAAATTTCTTTTGTTTATTTTATTTTTGAATTTTTGAGCAACATTTTTATTTTATGCATATTTAAGCAGTCATATTATTTATTTGTAACAGTAAATTTGAAATAGCATACAGAAGAGGAAATAAAATAATGCAAATAAAAAATATTTTTTAAACACACTGTTATTAAAATTCTTTAAAATTTAGAAAAACAAGTGTCTTTTAAATACATCACGAAATTTGTTGATATTTGCCAAGTTGGAAGAAATTTAGTACTATTGTGGTATTGTTGCTCTTAGAACTTTTAAACAAATGCTTATTCTTGAAGCTGATATTGATTTTTCTTCACGAAATCAAACGATAATTAGTGATTATTAAGTTTAAGTTGTGTTTTTACGGAGTCTTTTGAATATGGCAGAGATCTTGGCGGCAACTTCCCCCTTTAGAGTTTTGTAAAATTCCTAGACAAATGTTTATTAATTTTAATTACACTATTGGCATTTCAACTTTCAAGATTTTACTTCCAATCGTTTATCAAATATAATTTTTTACAAATTAAAATTCCCCCCCCCTCCGCCCCGTTGATTCCCTTAGAGATCAAATAATAAAGGAAAATGTTTAATTCTTATATTGTCCTCTGGAGCACATAGATATTCGGAATTTTAAACCTTTATGTCAACAGGAAGTTATTGAAAATTGAGACTGCCACGTATAAACGCCCCACCAGTGGCCGAGAGGGTCTGACCTCTCAACTGGTAGACGGCAGGTGCTGGGTTCGGACCCAATCGCTGCCGTCGGCCTAACCGTTCGGAGTTTTCGTGGTTTTCTTCGAACCTTGCGTAAATACGGGTTAGGTTCCCTTAGAAAGACCCCCACGAAGGGCATCCCTCCCCCTGGGCCTATATCCCTAGCGTAGATAATTGGCCGTCACAAAATACACCACCACACCACACCGCCACGTATAAACATACAGAAATTTACAGAAATGACCACCCCAGGAATCCAGCTTTCGCTTTAGAATTGTTGCGCAATCCCGAGTAGGGGAGGGGGAATCGTATAAAACTTTATAATAAAAAAAACACATTTTCAACAGTCAGAACATTAAATAATTATAATAATAATACTACCCATAACATCCAATTCCGAGCAATATTTCCTATAATATTACAAGTATTAGCATATAATATCTTTTAATACTTTTATGTAAACCTGTTTAAGAATATAATGTCGAGTGTCGAAAAAAATATAAATTATATAAACTGCAATACATCTCAAAATGAACACCTTAACGTTTAATACATTAAAGCCTACCTAATTTACCTAGACCATAAAGTACCAGAAACATATGAAACTTTTTTTAAATATCAGCATTTTTGAATGGAAACATTTTTTTTATTTGATTACTTAAACTTAGTTATAAAAGCAAATGAAACTTTTTATTTAAAAAATAAATAAAATAAAATAAAATAAAATAAAATAAAAACTGGTATGAAGAACAAGTTTTGTATTTTAAAGAGGAAAATAATTGCAGCTTTAATGAGTTAATAATAAGTTTTAGTTCCGCATTGAATAAAAACTATTAATTTAAGAATTCTCTGTTTCTTTTATAAAAATAAAACATGTATACGTTATTTTTTTTCCATAAGAGATATATCTTTTTAAAGTTTTATTTTTATTTATGTACTTTTTTTCAGGTGTGAAACCACATTTGTTCGAATGAAAATATCATAAAAGTGCCTTGAAATAAGATTTTTTTCTTTTGATCTAAAAGTAATTAAATGTCAACAACACAAACTTTTCTTCGTTCAGAGAAAATTGTAGTTGAAAAAATGAACACCTTAGGTGATAGATATGTATCTCTTACTTTTTATTAGCAAATATCTGGAAGTACTTCAAAGAAAAAAAAAAGTGTACTTTATATTAGTTACATTATATGTTTAGTTATGCTTCTTTTAACTGAAACCACAACAGAAATTCCTTAGTGATATATTTAATGTGGAAAACAAAATCGTTAATGTTTCCATTCCAAGCTAATGAGAAAGACAAGCTGCCGCGGTCTAGTCTACGTATCTTTTTTACAGACTGCTGGAGTTACGTGATGCTCGAATACACCAATGCTGGTGCACGAATAGAGCACTACATCATTCCAGCGGTCTGTAAAAAAAGACACTTGGGATGCACCGCGGTAGCCTGTCTTTTTCTTTAGCCTCGTTTCCAATTCAGCCCTCTAGTCCCCCCCCCCTTTAGTAGTTGAATCCTCATAAATAGATAGAGTGTGCTCGCTAAAATCACTTCTCACATTAATAATATTCTAACAATAAGAGCTAAATCAGAAAAATGAGTTTTAAATATAGTAAAGTAGCCATGCGCTGCTGAATAGAACCAGCCCTACTTGTAAAGTTGTGGTGATAGCATTTCTATCTCGAAAATGTAAAGAGATAGCAGAAAAAATTCTAGAGCATCATCAATTTAGTACGAAAAGACATTTTGTTGATAATAATGCAAAGAATAAAACAGTTAAATTGCGCCTTTCTATTTTCGGATTTCCTACAATATGGCGTGCGAAACGATCTTAGATAGACAAAACAACAATTCACAACAATGTACTTTTATTTGTGATGTAAAAAACTTCTCGACAATATCTACAATGCACATATAAATGCACCTTTCTCTAAAAGATAATAATTTCTCCTCCCTTCCAAGTGTTGTGTGGTTGAGATCTGCACGTGCCGGGCTTCGGACCGAAGCCTGAGCCCAATTCGGCCCGCGGGCCGTGTTTGGGCAGATTTCTATTAACGGCATTCGGGCCGGGACGGGACGGGCCTAACTTATTTTTTCCTTACGAAGCCGAGACAGTTATCATTCTTTCTAGTCTTCACTGACTAAAATAATCAGTTCCTGTTGAATCATCCTGTATGAAAATATTTTTCTTGACGTGACCAAGTCTGTTCACGTAGTAATCAGTAGAATCTGGCTTGGTCTAAAAATTTTTGTAAAAAAGGCATATATTTTTAAGTCGTCATTATTCTACAATTCAACATTAGAATTTATTCTTTTTAAAAAAAGTAGATTACTACATCTAAATTACTATGCTTATTAAAATAGAGTTAAACACATAAAAAACATTACTTTTACCATATACCATTTTTTAGATTTTTATATCTCCATTACATGGAATATGGATTCATAATACTTCATGGAATATGGATTAATAGTACTTTATGGAATATGTATTAATAAAATAATATAAAAATCAAAGTCAGTAACAAAACATCGAACATTTAATATCTTGGATACGAGCTCTGTGAAATATTTGAACTTGGTATCCTAAGATTATATCGTTTTGTTACGTGTTTCATAATTAATGCATCACGCATTACTTTTCTTTCTTGTTTATATATAATACTAGCATAACTGGGATTAAATGAAAAATCGATTTCAAACTTCCACATTTTCTTACGTGAAGCTTGATAAATAAAAGAATATAAAAGTTAAAGTTAATAACAAAACATCAAGAATTTAATATTTCGGATATGAACTTCATGAATTATTTGAACACAGTATACTTCGTTTTGTTAAATGTTTCATAATTAATTCTGTAAGCAAGATTTTTTTTCTTGTTTAAATATAATTTTAGCATAGCAGGAAGTGAATGAAAAATCGATTACGAACTTTCACATTTTCCTACATGAAGCATAGCTTAAATAAATTACAAAAATCAAAGTTAGTAACAAAGCATCGAGCATTTATATCTCGGATAGGAACTCCATGAAATATTTGAACGCTGTATCCTAGGTCTATTTCATTTAGTTAAGTGATTCATAATTAATGTTGCACACATGATTTTTCGTTCTTGTTTATATATAATTCTAGCATATCAGGAAATGAATGAAAAATCGATTAGAAACTTTCACCTTTTTCTACAAGAAGCAAGATAACTTACATAAAAGAATATAAAAATGAAAAATCAATTAAAGAAAAAAACATCGATAATTTAATATCTTATTTAATATCTCCATGAAATATTTGAATTATGTATTCTAAGACTATATTGTTTTGTTATGTGTTTCATAATCAATGCTGAGGGCATGATTTTTTGTTCTTGTTTATATATATATATATATATATATATATATATAACATATCAGGCATTCAAGTAAAATCGATTAGAAACACCCACATTTTACTACATTAAGCAAAATAAAGTAGATAAAAGAACATAAAAATCAAAGTCAATAACAAAACATCGAGCATTTAATATCTCAGTTATGAACTCCATGTATATATTCCATGAAATATTTGAACTATGCATCCTAAGGCTATATTCTTTTGTAAAGAGTTAACACTTCGAAAAAGTCGTAAATTCTAATTTTTTGTATAAAAACTCTTTTTTTTTTAAACGCAATATGCCATTTCTTTTCTCTGGAGCGAGAAACGATATCTTAAGGCGAAAAAGATCCTTAGAGTTTTTGACACAAAATCTTAAACTTTGAAACAAATTAACTACCTACTACCCTTATTTTTCCCATTTCAAAGGAAATGGCATTTAGAGATGCAGATGCTTTCGGCAATATTTGAAAAAGTTCTACTTTTTATTAGTACTAGAAAAGTGTTTTATTAAGTCTCGAGAATTTGAATAGATAAACTTTATTCGTATAAGTTTTTATTTAAATATATTTTCAAGTGAGCAATAAGTTTTACAAATTACTTTTTTCATCCATTAACTTTAAAATAAAGGTTTTTTAAATTTATAATCGTAAATAAAATGCATTATTAATTTTGTATCTACATGGATTTTGTATTTAGAGCAATTTACTAAACTTTCTAGAAAATATAACGTATATATGCATGTAAATATTTATTTTTTTAACATTGTCAATCTTTGAAATATTAGGAATTTTTTTTTTTTTAATGATTTTTCTACCCATGTTTGTTATACAGGATTCATAAAATGTAATAAAAAGAAGCAAATAAAGCCTTTTTTACAATATATACGAGAAAAGTTAAAAAATCAGCTAAATATTTTAAATGAAATTAAAGATTAATTTAAATGATCAAAATTGATGAGAAATGATCCCGCATGATTTTCGTTTTTGTTTATGTGTAATTCTAGCATAGCAGTAAGTGTGTGAAAAATCGATTAGAAACATTCAGATTTTACTACATTAAGCAAAATAAAGTAGATAAAAGAATATAAAAATCAAAGTCAATAACAAAACATCGAGCATTTAATATCTCAGATATGAACTCCATGAAATATTTGAACTATTTATCCTAAGGCTATATCCTTTTGTAAAGAGTTAGCACTTCGAAAGAGTCATAAATTCTAATTTTTTGTATAAGAACTCCTTTTTTTAACGCAATATACCATTTCTTTTCTCTGGAGTGAAAAACGATAACTTCAGGCAACAAAGATCCTTAAAGTTTTTGACACAAAATTTTAAACTTTGAAACAAATTAACTACCTACAACCCTTATTTTTCTCATTTCAAAGGAAATGACATTTAGAGATGCAGATGCTTTCGGCAATGTTTGAAAAAAAGTTCTACTTTTTATTAGTACAAGAAAGGTGTTTTATTAAGTCTCGAGAATTTGAATAGATGAACTTTATTCGTATAAGTTTTTATTTAAAGATATTTTCAAGTGAGCAGTAAGTTTTGAAAATTACTATTTCATCCATTAAATTTAAAATAAAGGTTTTTTTAAATTCTTAATCGTAAATAAAAAAACATTATTGATTTTCTATCTACATAAATTTTGCATTTAGAGCAATTTATGAAACTTTCTAGAAAAAGTAACACACACACACACACACACACACATATATATATATATATATATATATATATACATATATATATATATATACAGGGTGTTTCGCTACCAGACCGACAAACTTTGAGGGATGATAGTAGACATGAAGACAAACATTATTAAATAGGAAACCATGGGGCGCAAACATCTTCTGTAGGAGCTAGGGGGCATTAAATTTTAAGGACCAAAACTTCAAACGAGGATAAAAAACGGAAAAAAGCGTCGATTCGTTTACGGTTTTCACTAAAATCATTCTTTATATCACAATTTCTTCAGAAAAAAAATTTAAAGGTTACGTTCAAAAATTGTCGATAGAGGGCGCTGTAGACTTTAGAGTAACGAACAAATACTTTTTATTGTTATTTTGTGCATGGGGTTGAAATTATTCTAAAGTTTAGAATTTAACTTAAATTTAAAGCCCAAAATCGAAAACTTTGGAATCGGGTAAATAGCGAAAATTGAACTGTAAACAGAGGGGGGCATTTTAAACGCTCATAAACATTGGACAAACAAATGAATTTTATTGCGGTTTGCCTGTTGGTCATTTCCTTGGTAATTATTTTATTCAAAATGACGTAGAGCTTTGGTGTCCTGATTTTTTCGTAAAGGGCGCTTCCGACACATCTCCGACATTTCAATGGCATTACTCCTGGGTGTTTTACTACCAGACCAACATACTGCCAGGAAGTGTTATGGATGCAAACACGACTCGGAATCATATAGGAATGTAACGTTGAAAATGCTTTTTTTGCGAGTTACGGTTAAAGGAAGCAGAGAAAAAAACATCAGAAACAGCAGGGAAAGAGCAACACGTTAATGTGACAAAAAGTAGCTTATTTAAATGTTTTACAACAAAAGGTGTTCGAAATTACGACCACATGTAGTCTGGCATGCTTGACAGCGGCGTCGTCCCATGGAATTCCTCACGTTTTGAAAGATTCCTGGCATCTCTGATAGCTTTCTGGCAGCTACAGAAATACCAGCTGCGAGGCATTCAACTTATATTACGGTAGTCTTATACATTCAACTTTTCATTTGATCCCAGCAGAAGAAGTCGATACATGATAGCCTGGCGATCTGGCAGTCCAATGAACCTGGCTATCACAATCCATCCACTGCTGTGTCCATATGTTACTTAGAAGTGTCCGCAAAAGTCATTGGTAAAATGTGGAGAATCCCCATCGTGCTGTTCATCGTGCAAATACTTCATTCTGCTACCTTTGGAACTGGTTCACGATTGATCACTTCAAAGTGATCGCTATTCACACGCATTATCAGGTTTAGCACCATCATTTACATTCCTATGTTATTCCGAGTCGTCTTTGTATTCCTAACACTTCCTGGAAGTATGTTGATCTGGTAGTAAAACATCCAGGTAAGGCCATTGAAACGTCGGAGATATGTTGGAAGCGTCCTCTCTATCAAAAAATGAGGGCACCAAAGCTGTATGTCATTTTGAATAAAATAATTACCAAGGGAATGACTTTCACGCAAACCGCAACAAAATCGATTATTTTATCCAATGTTTATGAGCGCTTAAAATTCCCCCATCTGTTCACAGTTCAATTTTCGCTAGTTACCCGATCTCAATGCTTTAGATTTTGGACTTAATATTTAAGTTAAAGTCTAAACTTTAGAATAATTTCAACCCCATGCACAAAATAATGGTAAAAAGTATTTGTTCGTTACTCAAAAGTCTAAAGCGCCCTATATCGACAATTTTTTTAACATAACCTATGATTTTTTTTTCTAAAAAAATTGTGATATAATGATTTTAGTGAAAATCGCAAACGAATCGACTCTTTTTTTTCCGTTTTTTATCATCGTTTGAAGTTTTGGACCTTAAAATTTAATGGCCCCTAGCTCCTATAGTTTGCGCCCCATGGTTTCCGATTTAATAATGCTTGTCTTCATGTCTACTATCACCCCTCAAAGTTTGTCGGTCTGGTATCGAAACACCCTGTAAATATAAGGTGGTCTGGTGTAATAACGCTAGGCGGGGTAATAACGCCAAGTGCTAATATTTTGCATAATTATGAAATAATCTGGTAAATAACACCCATGTGCTCTGCGCAGAAGGGTTTTGAGGCACATAAATCGCAAAAAAACAGCTTCAAGTTAATTTGTTTTATTTTTAGGTCTTATTTTTTTTACAAGCAACTAAAATTAACGCTTGATCTAAAATTTGCGAGATACGTTTTGTTTTGTGAAGACTATTTTTTTTATCCTGAAATACTTTGTTAATTACATAAATTTGTAGTACATTTCATGGACTTTCAAAATATTGTTGAAGATTTTGGATGTCTTCTCCAAATAATTTGTAATTTAAAATATACAGCGCAATAACTATAGCGGGGTAATAACCCCTATCCTTGGCATTAATACCCCGGTTGATTCCCTAGAGTGGCCGAGCTACATCCTAAATACAGATTCAACTAAACACAGTTCAAACTGTGCAACGTTTCTAATAATTCTGTTTAAGCGGTCTTTTTAAGCAAAAATAAGCTCGCGGTCTGATATTCTTTTGCCTCATCCTTCCCCCCCACCCACACACCACACCTTTATTTTTTTTTACACTTTCACAAAAAATTGAACATTGCATTCTAAGCTATTGCTTAGAATGCAATTTGTCAATTTCTAAGTTTGTAGAGTTTGTATTTTTATAATTGGGCAATCTACATGCAATTATTCCATCTTATTCCATAGTTTTGTTTGCATGGCGTTATTACCCATATAGGTGGGTAATAACGCCAAATAGACTTGGTCAAGAAATCACGTAATTACATTTTATGAATACATATCTGTTAAATTATTTTTTTTTATATAGATAGTCAATGAGTTGCTGTATCAAATCATATATTTGTTTGAAAAATACAAACTAAAACTGAGTCGTGAAAATTGGTAGAACCTTAACGTGGCGTTATTACCCCAGGGTACCTTATATACACATGTGTATATATATATATATATATATATATATATATATATATATATATATATATATATATATACATACATATTTTTTTTAACGTTGTGAATCTTTGAAGTACAGTCAGTACCGGCTATATGCTCACCCGCTTGTATGGTCACCCCGCTTATATGGTCAGTTTTCTTAAGTACCATCTAACTTAATAGGGAATCTGTGTTAAAGCGCACCGCTTATATTGTCATTTTATTTCCCCGCGTATTGGATATATGGTTGTTTTTTTTAAATCTTTTCAATGCTGTTTTCGCATTTTTTTTTTTTTTTTTTTTTTTTTTTTTGTTAGCTTTTGTAACATTTTTTTCAGATGTGAAGAAACGTAGCGAACGGGCTTGTAGTCTCTCAGACGTCCGCGGATGACATGAACTGATGCTTTTATTTTCCTCCCCTTCCCTCAACCTTCCATTTTACGTTGAACTATCATCGGTGTACCCCCCCCCCCTCAATTTTCTTCCTCCCAAAAGTCACCAGTTTGATATCTGTCTGTTTATTGGTTAGACGTTTCTCTTTGTTTTTAAAGTATACCGAAATTAAGATGTAATTAAAAAAAGGAAAATTTTGTTTCATTTGGATCAAACGCATCAAATAAGAACACTCGTTTTTTATTATAACTTCGAAAAGAAAGAATTTATCATTTGCTAAAAACGTGAACTGATCGAAAAGTTTAAAATTTCTAATCTTTTAAAAACTGCATTTGCCAAAGTAAATTCAATACCCCGGACGACATTAAACAACATTTTAGCAGCTAAATTTTACTCCCCAAATGTTCGTATCTGTGATGAAGAAAGAAAACGTCAGCGCTTGTCACATTATGAAAATGTGGATAAGGCTCTTTTGTCATGGATTAAATATTCACGATAGCAAAATGCTCCTACATCCTGGAATGTTTTGAAAGAAAAATCCTTAGAATTTGCTAAGGAATTCGGCGAGTCCAGTTTCGTTGCTAGCAATGGTTGGCTAAAAAGATTTAATTCAAGGCATAACCTATGCTTTAAAAAATAGTGCGGAGATGCTGCTGATTTTGACAGGAGTTCTTTAAATGAATGGAATGATGCAATGTTGAGGGACATTCTCGAAATATATGAAGCGGCCAACATCTTCAACGCCGATGAATGCGGACTCTTTCCAAACAGAGCTCTTTGTTTTAAAGGTGAAAAATGTATAGGGGGAAAGAAAAGTAAAGAACGGTTAACTGTTTTGTTAGCTACAAATATGGATGGATCGGAGAAAATTATTCCTGTGGTGATTGGAAAATTTCTTAAGCCTCGGTGTATGAAAAATTGCAAATCTTTGCCTCTAGTCTACGCTGCAAATTCAAAAGCATGGATGTAGAGGACATCTGGGAAAAACACTCAGAAGGTGAGATCGATTTTTTTTCAAAACAGAACAGGAAAATTGCATTAATTGCTGACAATTGTCGTGCTCACCCACTATTGATGACTTGAAATCAATTGAACTTGTTTTCTTGTCTCCTAATAGCACGTGTGTATCGCAGCCTTAAGATCAAGGTATCATCCAGAATTTCAAGACTATTTATAGAAAGCTTCTTCTGCGAGATATGATTTCTGCTGTTGATCAAAAAGAGCAATTTCAAGTATCCGTATTAAATGCAATTTTTTAAGCTTGGAATATGGTGTCACAGAAAACTACTGAAAATTGCTTCCGACAGACTGGATTTCACAATTCACCAAAGTCTGAAGAATTATCGGAAGACGCAGAAGAGGATCTCTCCTTATCTGAACTGGCAGAAAAACTGCGGAATCAAGGTTATTCAATTCCTGACGAAACTTTGTATGCAAAGATTGATGAAGACCTTGCTACTAACAGTGAAGCTTTAGTAGAAGATATTGTTTCTAATGTGTTAAATTTGAATGCCAAAGGAAGCGATGATGAGGATGATATTAAATGTGAAAAAAAATCAGTGTCAACAACAGATGCACTTAAAGCCATCGATGATCTCAGATTTTTTTTTTTTTTTTAATTCCGAAGCAGCAGATGAACATTAAAAAGCTTTTAAAGATTTAGAAAAAGTTGTATTAACAACCAAGAAAATCAAGCAATCTTACATAACTAAATATTATAAATAATTGCAATGAATATGGGTGCAGTGTACGTATGTACGCGTGCTGTATTTTGATTGGTAAGGTAAGCTAATAAATTTCTCAAACATTGCATATTTGTTACTGTATTTTTTACTCACTAAATAATTCTTAAAATGTTCTTAAAAGTTTAATTGTTTGTTTATTATAAGCACTATATTCTGATAGATGAATATAATCCTGCCATGATTCAGGGCTTGTAAGCTTCAAAAACTTTCAAGCATCTCTTACCAGAATTTTCGCAAATTAATATTTGGTTTATTTAATGAAACAAAATTCTTTCTTCGGATATCGTGAGCAGTACTCTATGAAATTTCTAGTACTAAAATACTTAAAATCTCTTGAATTTCGTGATGTGTACGAAGCATGTAATAAAATAATGTAATAATTGTAGCATTGTTCCGCATGTATGGTCACCCTGTTTATATGGTCTAAATTTTCTGGACCGCTGAGATGACCGTATAACCGATACTGACTGTATTAGGATAAAATGTTTTAAAATTGATGATTTCTACTCATTTTTTGTCATACGGGATTCTTAAAATGTAATAAAAAAAGCAAATAAAGCCTTTTTTACAATATATATGAGAAAAGTTAAAAATCAACTAAATGTTTTAAATGAACTTAAAGATTAATTTAAATGATCAAAATTGATGAGAAATGATCACGCATGATTTTCGTTTTTGTTCAAGAGTAATTCTAGCATGAGTATATAAATAAGTAATTAATAAATAAAATAAGTAAGTATAAATAAGTAAGTATAAATAAGTATAAATAAGTAATTTTAGCATGAGTATAATTCTAGTATGAGTATAGAGTATTCTAAGTGAGTCAAAAACCGATTAGAAACATCCACATTTTGCTACATTAAACAAAATAAGGTAGACAAAAGAATATAAATATCAAAGTCAATAACAAAACATCGAACATTTAATATCTCGGATATGAACTCCAGGAAATATTTGAACTATATATCTTAAGGCTATATCCTTTTGTAAAGACTTAGCACTTCGAAAGAGTCGTAAATTCTAATTTTTTGTATAAGAACTCCTTTTTTTAACGCAATATACCATTTCTTTTCTCTGGAGTGAAAAACGATATCTTCAGGCGAAAAAGATCCTTTGAGTTTTTGACACAAAATTTTAAACTTTGAAACAAATTAACTACCTACAACCTTTATTTTTCCCATTTTAAAGGAAATGACATTTAGAGATGCAGATGCTTTCGGCAATGTTTAAAAAAAGTTCTACTTTTTATTAGCACTACAAAAGTGCTTTATTAAGTCTCGATAATTTGAATAGATAAACTTTATTCGTATAAGTTTTTATTTAAATATATTTTCAAGTGAGCAATAAGTTTTGAAAATTACTTTTTTCATCCATTAACTTTTAAATAAAGGTTTTTTAAATTCATAATCGTAAATAAAATGCATTATTGATTTTGTATCTACATTGATTTTTGATTTATAACAATTTATGTAACTATTTGGAAAAGTAGCATAAAAGAAAAATTAATTTGCATTTTTTTAAGATGTGAATTTAAACAAAGAAATCGAAATAAAAGTTTTAAGTTTAATAAATTGTACCCATTTGTGTCTTACAATAATTCTTAGAATTAATAAAAAGAAGAAAATAAAGACTTTTTTTAAAATATGTATGGAAAAAATTAAAAATCAACAAAATATTTCAAATAAACATATAGAAAAATTTAAATGGCAAAATACGGCTAAAATAAACGTTTCAGACAAATATCACGTCATTTTTGACAATAAACACTTTTATATGTTTACTTTTCAAATTCTTCATTAAATAATACGCATCTTCAACCGTTATTTTTCCAATTTCAAAAGAAATAACTTTCAGAGATGCAAATGCTTTCGGCAATGGTTGACAAAGTTCTACTTTTTATTAGTACTATAAAAGTGTTTTATTAAGTCTCGAGAATTTCAATAGATGGACTTTATTGGTATAAGTTTTTATTGAAACATATTTTCGAGTGAGCAGTAAATTTTACAAATTACTTTTTCATATATTAAATATAAAATAAAGGTTTTTAAAACATAAAATGCATTATTGATTTTGTATCTACCTAGGTTTTGAATTTATAGGAATTTACGGAACTTTTTAGAAAATGAAGAAAAATTAATTTGCATTTTTTAAAAAGATTTGAATTTAAAGAAACAAATTGGAAAAAAAAGTTTTAAAATTAATGAATTGTATCCAATTTTTTCTTATAAAATTCTTAAAATATAATAAAAAGAAAAAAATAAAATCGTTTTTTACAGTATATATGAGAAACGTTAAAAATCAACTAAATAATTTCAAATGAACATAAAGATATATTTATATGGACAAATGCGATTAAAATAAACGATTTCTGGCAACTATTGTGTCAATTTCGACAATAGAATTCTAAATATGCTTACATTTTGCTATTTTTCATTAAGCATCACTCATCTACAACCTTTATTTTTCCAATTAAAAAAAATGAAATTTAAAGATGCAGATATTTTCGGCAATGTTTTAAAAAGCTTAGTTTGTTATTACTAGAAAAATGTTTTATTTAATCTCGAGATTTTGAATACATGAATTTTATTATTAAAAATTTTATATTTAAATATGTTTTTAAGTAAGCAGAAAATTTTGAAAATTAGTTTTTCATCCATCAAATTTAACGTAACGTTTTTAAACTCATAATAGTAAATAAAATGCATTTTTTATTTTATATCTATAAATATTTTTGATTTATAGCAATTTATAAAACTTTGTAGAAAAATAACATAGATGATAAAATAACTTGCAATTTAAATTTATATATATATGAATTCAAAGAAAGAAATAGAAATAAATGTTTTAAAATTAATGAATTGTATTCATTTTTTGTCTCATAAAATTCTTAAAATATAATAAAAAAGAAAACTAAAGCCGTTTTTTACAGTATATATGAGAAAAATTAAAAGTCAAATAAACATTTCAAATGAACATAAATATAAATTTAAATATTCAAAATACGGTTAAAATAAATAATTTCTGACAACATTGATGTCGTTTTCCACAATAAAAACTCTCCTATATGTTTAATTTCCACCTACAAACCTTATTTTTTCAATTTCAAAGGAGATGCCATTTGGAGATACATATACTTTTTGCAACGTTTGAAAATATTTTACTTTTTATTACTAGAAGAGTGTTTTATCAATCCCGTAATTTTGAATAAATGAGTTTTATTCACTCTCTAATATCGAAAACTCAAATCGGTTCTAGTTTTTATTTTATGTCGGCCGATTATCTACATGCGGGATATAGGTCCTAAAGGGGTGAATTGCCTTCTGTCGGGGTCTTTCTAAGGGAACCTAACCCGTATTTACGAAAGGAAATCCAAGGTTAGAAGAAAATCACGAAAAGTTCCGAACGGTTAGGCCGACGGACGCGATTGGGTTCGAACCTAGCACCTGCCATTTACCAGTTGAGAGGTCAGAATCTCTCGGCCCCTGGTGGGGCAAAACTCAAATCGGAGTTCGTCATATCTTCAAAATGTATCCGAATCAAAATTACACAAGTTTGAAAATCATATTCTTTTCTCAAAACACGGAGATACTCAAATATGAGTAAGATGATGTTTTATTCTTGAGTGTGTGCATGTTTCCAGAAATGCCCATATCAATGTTTCAAACTTAGTAATTTTGACGCTTTGACATTCTCGGATTTGAATATTTTTTTAACAGTTTCGAAAATTCGGTTTTCAGAGCATACGCAGCATGGTGCATTGCTAACCTTAGTCTTAAAAGGCCTCTGCAGTGAAACTCCCGGATTATGAAATCTCATGTTAAAACTATGAGAAACATTTGAAGCCCGATGAATCATTAACTTATATAGTTATATAAAAAAAAAAAAAAAAAAAAAAAAAAAAAAAAAAAAACATTTCCACCATCAGAAAGTAAATGTCAGATGCCGGTTATGTGCGTTTTTAATAATTGTCTATGAAAGTTGCAAGTACTCTTAAAAAGATGATAAAATATAATCAGATTTGAATCCCAAAGTGAATTGAGATTTTTTATACATTTAAAATTTGCGTAAACTATTTTTAAAAAAGCATATCATCGGCATCTGACGTCTACTTTCTGATGGTGAAAACGATGTTTTATATTTATATTAGGTATATAAATATAAAACATATTTATATTAGCTAATGAGTCATCAATCTTCAAAGTTTTCCCATAGGCTAACATGGGATTTCGCGATCGGACATTTTCACTGCAGTGGAGCCTTAAGGTACTTATGGAATTAAATTTTATACAATAAAAGTAAAATTGGTGCAATAAATATATGCATAAATAGACTTACCTTCAATCAACAGTCAAGTTTCCACCTTCAGCTCGCCGCTGTCTGTCGCGAAAGAGCTTTGTACTCTAGCGGCCTGTATATTATTATTATTATTATTATTATTATTATATATTTTAGTTATTATAATGAATCTCCGCATGGCTGGGGAACTTACCGGGTGAGACAAATAGGATCTACACCGGATCCTAGCGATCTGGTGATCTTGTTCCACTTAGGCATAAATAAATATGGATAAATAGATTAATTTATAACACGATTTTTCAATCGGAAAATCAACTATTACAGACGTAAATTTCCCAAGTGAGTGAAAAAAGTCCGGGACAGGATTCGAACCACAGATGTATTGGCTGTAGCCGCCATTGCTCTTTCAACAGAGCCGATTGATCGATTTACCGATTAAAAAATCGTGTTATAAATTAATCTATTATATTTTCGTATGCCGCGTTTTCTGCAGTTCCTTAAATTGACCTTCGATTTATTCTGTTGAGTTGATCCATAGTATCAGACCAGATTATGTGAGCGATAAGGTTAGCTGGGTGAAATAGGTCCTCCAGTAATCATCTGTGATGGTTCAGTTGGAAGAGCATTAGCGACTTCAGCCTGTACATCCCTGGCTCGAATGCTAGCCTGGACTTTTTTCACCCAATTGGAAAATTTACATCTGTTATAACTGATTTACTGAGTTAAAAATCGTGTTATAAATTAATCTGTTACAGTTTCCTATGCGGCGTTTTCTTCAGTTTCATAAATTGACCTTCGATTTATTCTGTTGACCTGATCCATAGTATCAGACCAGATTATGTGAGCGTTAAAGTTAGTTGGGTGAAATATTTTCTCCAGTAGTCGTGCGTTATGGCTCAGTTAGGAGAGCATTGGCAGCTTCAGCCAGTACATCCCTGGTTCGTATCCTGTCCTGGACTTTTTTTCATCCAATTGGAAAATTTACATCTGTTATAACTGATTTACTGAGTTAAAAATCGTGTTATAAATTAATCTGTTACAGTTTCCTATGCGGCGTTTTCTTCAGTTCCATAAATTGACCTTCGATTTATTCTGTTGACCTGATCCATAGTATCAGACTAGATTATGTGAGCGTTAAGGTTAGTTGGGTGAAATATTTCCTCCAGTAGTCGTTCGTGATGGCTCAGTTAGGAGAGCATTGGCGGCTTCAGCCAGTACATCCCTGGTTCGTATCCTGTCATGGACTTTTTTTCACCCAGTTGGAAAATTTACATCGGTTATAATTGATTTACCAAATGAAAAATTGTGTTATAAATTAATCTGTTATAGTTTCGTATAAGGCATTTTCTGCAGTTCCATAAATTGTCCTTCTATTTATTCTGTTGACCTGATCCATAGTATCAGACCACATTATGTGAGAGTCAAGGTTAATTGGGTGAAATAGTCGTCCAATATTCGTCCGCGATGGCTTAAGTTTGAAGAGAATTGACAGCTTCAACCAGTTTATAATGTGCATATTTGTAAACAAACTAGCTTATTTCGCGATAGCTCAACTTGTGGTTGGCAAAAATTCGAATTAAACTGCATTAGAAAATGCTAAACTAATTGTAATTTTCACGTCGATATAATAAATTTCATCTTATTGTTTGATACGCAGGAAATAATACGTTATAAATTACTAACTCTCCAAGAATTATTATTTTTGCCAACCACAAGTTGAGAAGTACATCCTTTTTCGGGTGCGTGCATCGTCACATGCACATTATCTATGCATCCTTGCTTCGAGTCCTGGCCAGGTCTTTTTTCACCCACTTCGAAAATTGACGTCTGTTATAGGGATAAATGTTACAAAATAGCAAAATTAATAACAGATCATTCAAAATTTTCAATGAAATCTTGCAAATTCCCCCTGTGAAGTCCTTTAAGGCGCAACACTAGGCACAGAAAAAGACCCGGATGATAATGTAAAGTCTATGGAGGCATTCTTTTCAAATATTTCGCTCAAATTTTAATATTTTTACATGCTTTTTTTGCACAAGATAGCTGAGGATGATCCACAACCGGCCTAGGTTTTACTTTTTCAGTTTTGGTTTCAGATATTTAAAAAAAGAAAAAAAAACTTTATCTTTTGAAACCGGTTCTGAAATTGAAACTATCGTAATATAAAAAATATATAAGCAAAATGGAAAATGTAATAACTAGGCCGATTCTATATCGTCCTCAGCTATCCTATGTAAAAAAAAAACATGTAAAAATATTAAAATTTGAGCGAGATATTTGAAAAGAACGTTCCCATAGACTTAACATTATCATCCGGGTCTTTTTTCTGTACCTAGTGTGGGACCTTAAGAGGATCAGAGACATAAAAATCTTTAAATTTTCTAAAAAAAAAATTTCTATTTTTGTGTGCTTAAAATGACTTTTGAATCATGTTTCTATATTTATTGGTAGAACAAATATTATTTTTTTCGTTTTGGTTTGTTTTCAAAATCTAACTTTGAAGCAATGATTATCATGAAATGACTTCTTGTGAAAATGCGTTTTCTTGATGATGGATTTTTTTTCACATTTTTTCGGATTTAAATCATTGTAACTCAAGAACCGTTAAAGATAAATACTTCAATCTCGGAACATGTCTTTTTTATTTTTTTACTTTAACACTAGAACCACTTAGCCGAATCATTTTGACCCGTAATTAATGAATAGATGTCGATTCGAGCCAGAAAATTCTTTGCAAAATAAGTTATATATATAATCCAGAAAAATAATTTAATAAATAAGTGATTTAGTTTAAAATGAGAATTCTAATGTGAAGTATTTTTAGGAATCTCGAGAGAAAATGTCCGCGGTTCGAGTGTTAATTTTGATTTAGCGAATTTGAAAAGAAATATATTTACTTTTAAAAATATGATTTTTTAAATAAAAGTTACATTTTTTTCTATTTTTTGTTTTAAATATTTTTAATTTTTTTAATTAATACTTTTATAATGCTGAATCAAAATTAAAATTTCGATATTTTTCTTTTATCTAAATGTTAAAAAATTGAAATTCTACAAATAGTATTTTGAGCTATAACGATTTTAATTTACATTACTATTTTAAGAAATTTTAAATTATTTTTAAAAAAATCTGAGAAGTTTTTTCATGTGATTTTGTTTAAAAATAATATGGTTAAACCTCACAAAATATTTCAAATTTTTCACTCAATAAATAAAAGTTATTTAAAAATGTGTCCTGGACCCCCTTAATCATAGATTATTCGGTTTCAAAGGCTGAAAAACAAACGCTGCGTTTCACATTACAAAATATTTTAAGTGCTCTTCTCGATTTCAATAAAAATGTAGTTTGTCACATTTCATGCAATGAAATATTATTTAAACAAATTTTACGTTCGAAATCATAACAAATAAAATAATATGAATGCGTTCAATAATATTTGTAATATTTAAATAATTTTGTTTAAGTAATTTTGTTCGAATCTAAATTTTCGGTTATTTGGGAAATTGGGGTTTGCTTCATTGGATCATCATATTTGAAACAAATGAAAACATCAATTTGTTCAAAATTAAAAGTGTCATTTTTCTCGCTGCATAAAATATTTTTTGCAACATATTTTCTAATAAATACTGAATTTGATAAATTAAAGTTCCATTTGTTAAATTTCAAATAATACATTTTTAAACTCATCGTAATAAATAAAATGCATTATTGATTTACAGCAATTTATTAAACTTTCTATAAAATTGAAAGATTAGAATATAAAGATGTTATTTTTAAAAATATTTTTGACTTCATTGAACGAAATAACAATAAAACTCTCAAAATGCATGGACTGTACAATACTTATGTATTTTTTCTCTTCCTAGACTCTTAAAAAATACAAAAATGAAAAAAAAATTAATTTTAAAAAATGACGTTTTACATCAAATGCAAATTACTTTAAATAAGTTTATAAAAATTGATGTGAAGATGAATTTTAATATTCAAAATAAGATTAACACAAATATTTTCTTGTAACCATTATTTTTTTTTTACAAGATGACACTTATAAATGTTTAGTGTTACATTTTTCATGAAAAAAAATTGTAAAAATGTACATTTCGTTTGAAAAATGATGTAAATTTCACGAGCGATTGTGTTTTCAACATGGTAACTTAATTCTTCCAAAAATTTCTTACATTTTCTCTATTCACTTAAAAACATGGATACCCATAAAAGTATGTTTCCTATTCAACGATGCATTTATAACAGTTTAATTAAGAGTATTTACAATAAATCATACATCATATTAGATGTAATCCTACCTTATTTTTCTTACAAATGCTCAATATGTACACTGTTAAACGTATATACAAATATTGTACAGACACCCTTAAAATAACTACAATAAACCCAACAGATGTGAAAAATTAACCACAGCCAGGGACCACAGCGTATACTGTAATCCCCGATTCTGATATAACAGTTGAAACTGATATATCAGTTCACTAGGCTGCGAGTTTCACTGCCATTGAAGCTTTATTTAAATTAGTATAATTCTACAAATGTAATCCAGTTTTAAAATATTAAGTTATGATTGATACTTTCAAGGCTTATAAGAATATACGTAACAAAAAAATTATGTCATGTTAGAAAATACCTCTTTTATTAACATTTAAAAAAAATTACAGAGAAAACAACATACAATTTTGTCTTTTTGTTTGGCGGTCAAGGAGTTGTGCTGTTTTTCTACCTATTTAGCCACTCCAACTAATACATTGGTTTGCAATTTCTTACTAATAAACTACGTTGGGGACGTCATCAGCCATCTCTTAGATAATCTTGAATGACAGGCTTGGGTGACAAGACAATGATTTACTATTCCATCGATCTACAATATATATTAAAACACTCATACGCACATAAAAAATGTCTGCGTTTTGCTATTAAAGGTTTTTAAACTTAAACTACAGGTGAAAAAAATGATTCTTAAGTCTAGTTGGGTTTTATTGTAATTATTGTATGCATGTCTGCTGAATATTTGTATATACCAGTTGAAAGCAGGTATTATCTATGTGTGTATGTGTGTTTTAACCTCTTCAGTTCAGAAGCTAAAATAATAACAGAAATGTTTATTTATTGATTTTTTTCAAATAAAATGACATCATAAAGGACAGAAAAATCCCCTTTTCCAAAATTAATCCTTTAAACGCTTAATAATTTAGCTTCAAAAATATGGATCCAGAACTGAAAATCGCGTTAATAGATCATTCTAATAACCATTAACCTAGATTAACGCAATCACAAATCTAAGAGTTTTAAGCAAGTAAATAATCTACAAATCCTCAGAGGAAAAAAAAGAGAGAAAAGAGAAAAATAAAAGATTTAAGTTAAATGTTAATGAAAATTTATCACTTTCTTGAAAATTAAAGTAGCACACTTTGTACAACCACCATAAAATGAAAAATGGTAAAATGATGATTTTACAATGTAAACAACTTTATTATTAATTATCGCCAGTGTTTACAGTGTTTTTTCACTATCATTTTACTGGTCACGCAGTGTTTTGGACATTTTTAGGAATTTTGCAAACTCAGATGGAAATAGCATTTATTATTATGAGGGATTCAGCTTAGATGCAGGCATTTATTCGTTTGCTTTCAGCGAGAAAAAAAAAAAAAAAAAAACAGATTTTAGTTTCTATAAGTAAAAGAACAGATGTCACCGAATGGGGATCCAGGGACTGCAGCGCTGTGTGAAGAGGGTGTTAATGCACACTTTTACTTACATGACACACGGCCGACGTAAAGTCCGATTTTTCCCACATTTCGGTTAACAAGTCCAGAGTAATGGAAACAAATAGCGTTTTCCAGTTTGTGCCTCAACTCTGGAAAATCATTAGGTAGCGATGGATTGCAAGCACGATCTTTTATACTCCCCCCCCCCCCTCCCAAAAAAAAAAACATGATTCTAATGGCTTTTAAATCTTCAGTCCAACAGGAACAATTTACGCTCAGGAGTCACTTTTTTGTGGCTGCAAGCGAGTCAATTACAAAGCAGTACTCGCACATTTGCTGATCTGAAACTGTTTGAGTTACAGTCAATCAGGATAACTTTGCGCCAAATCAGGACTACTTTGCGCCATATCAGGGTACACTGTAAAAAAATTATTTTACGGAACTATTACTGGTAATCTGGACGACAGTACAATTTACTGTTTTTTAACGGAAATATTTCCGAAAATTCCGGGAAGAACTCGAAAATTACGGAACTTTTTCCGGAATTAGCGGAAATTTTTCCGTTAAAAAATAGTAAATTATCCTGGCGTCTAAATTACCAGTAATACTTCAGTAAAATCGTCCTTTTTTTACAGTGTAACTTTGCTCCACCTTTTCGAAACTTTCATTCCGCCATGGTGATATCTTGACGAATTACTTCCAATGAGATGCCAAACTCACACGAGTGCTGCTATCTATACTTTGAAATAAAACTTTGCAGTTAACTCAAATGATTAGCAAATTTAATCTTTCTTCTCTCTTGGCCAAAAGTTACCCTGATTGACTGTACTCTTTTCCTGTGTTTCTTGAACGAATATGCTACAACACTTACAGTTAGGGCTATTAATAATTATAACTTGGGCACAAAAAAAAAAAAAAAAAAAAAAAGGTGGAATTTTGTTAAGACGTTTACTTTTTACAAAATAGATAATCATTAGTACATTTAAAAATATGTATCATACTCTTGAGGTAAATATTCTTTCATAAACCATAGTAAATGTAGTTTATATATTTCAATTTAAACACCCTGTCTAAAATTGTAGTAAAATAGTAAATTGCAATTTCACAGTGTCGACTCAAAGTTCCTTGAAACCTTTATGGTATTATAGAAGAATATAGTATGGTGAACTTTACACAATCTGAATAAACTTTGAAGTAAATTCCTGTCGTGTTTACTTTTCATATTAAAATATTTTTAATCAAAATTATATCATAAAATGAATTGAAGCAAATATTGATTGTTGAAAACATGCATGGAAAATTAGGAGTGAATGCTACACGAACCATGAATGCATCAAGTGAGTTTTTTCATTAAATAAATACGTTAAATGAGTAGACTTTAGTAAATATAAAACAGTGCTAGCAATCTGAAAATTCATGGATTATTTTTTTTCGGTTACACGAAACTGATATAATATAACCACATATAGAAATGTACAATAGGCCTACGATTTAATCACGGTTAAAAGAAAAATAATCTTTAACCCTTCACTGCACGATTATTCCTATTTTTATGAAAAACAAGTTTTTCAAATCTATTTATAAAAGTAATAAAGGGAAAAATAATAAAAAAAGTTAAATTTCAAAATTTCAGCTTAAATTTGATATTTTATGTAGTGTATTCCATATACACAATTAGGGTTTTAAAAAAATGTGTTGCTATATTTTACAATTAAATTGGCTAAAATTAACGAATTTTATCGTGTTAACACTCTGCAATTTTCTTTATATTAATATTTTTAAGCATTCAATAAAAATAATGAAAGAAATTTTGCCTTAATTTCTGGATCGAAAAACTTTTATTTCCGAAGAATAGATTGCAATTTTATTGTCAAATGCAGCTCTCTGACATAGAAAAAATAAGTGTTATTTCATTCTTTGGATTGTTCTTGATAAATTACAGCGATTATATTGGCGAAATCCATGATCCATAAGGAAAATTGTAGCGTTTTTAAGCATGTACCAGATGTGGCACACGGTGCACTAAAGGGTTAAAAACGACAGAAATTAATAGCTTCTCCTGATTTAAAGAAGCATTAATAAAACCAATACTTCTTCCTATATCACTGATTTTCGGAAACATTTTTATAATGTTTGTTATTTTTATAATGTATTAATAAGTTTTCTCAAATTAATCGATTTTAAGTATGCTATAAATTCAAGCAAACAAAGAAAAAATTTCAGGACTTGTAATTTTTACTAAAATGTTACTTGTGACTTTTTGAAAATTTTCAAAACACTGAAATACCATTACTTTTCATTTTCTAAGTACGTTTTATGTTTTTAATTAAAATATTTTGTAACATTAAACTGATTTCTCCAAAATTGGAAACTTAAAATAAAATTTCCTATTAGCAAAATTTCATTATAGCAAACAGATATTGACATTCCCATAAGTTCGTTTTACTTTGATTTGACTGTATTTGTTTATTTTAAGATAACCGAAAATTACTTATCTTCCTCGTTTGTTTTTCCTTTCAACAAACCAATTCCGAAAATAAAATTTATACTGGCGATATTCGTTCTATACTGAAAAGTTCAATATATTAATATTGAAAGACATTAAACACATTTTATGAAAATGTCAAAAATATCACGCGTTGAAACTTCATTAACTCAACAATGCAAGTTTATGGAAGATTTCTTCTCAAATAATAAAATTTGAAAATATCAAATTACGCCAAAGGAATCTGCCTCTCCAAACGTCACTTCCGTTCGACTGTTGGCGTTTAATTTATAGTCAAGCTAACGAAAATATTGTGAAAAAGCTCCGATCTTTATTTTTTGTAGGTTGCCTGAAGTCGCATTTTTAATGTAAAAAGAATTTAAATAACAAAACAAGGAAAAAAATATGTAAAACATTACGTGTTGAAATTTCCGTCTGTTTTTCCATAATTTGATCTTTTGATATTATGATCAAAAGTATTTAGCCTTTGGTCTCAGATTTCTTTATTTTTTAGCGATATATGTTTAGAAATAAAGCAGATTTTAAAGTATGCTTCATTATTATTTATACACACTGTATAAAAAAGTAGGAAGGCACTAGACTGTTCTTATGAAAAATATATCTAATTAAGATAGTGCAAAATTCTTTATTTTCACAGCGTTTTTAAACTAAATGCATATAAAATCATAGTAATCAAAAGTAAATTATTATTTTCATAACATAGTTTCTGTTGTTTACATAAAACTCTGTTAAAAAAAGTAGAACGACACATAAATATTTTGTATGAAAATTAAAATATTGGTAAGAAGTTTTCTTTCCATTTGCTTTCCTGTCTTGAAAGACTCTGTTTGCCAGTGAATCATAAAGTGCTTAAGTTACACTTTGGCAAAAATTATCACAAACATCATTAAGCGCATTCTGAAGTCCAACAACAAATATAAACTGTTTTCTTTCATTGTAAATGTGGCGAACCAATGTCTCCCATATGTTTTCTCAAATATATTCAGGTCAGGAATTTTGATTGTTTATGGAAAAACACAGACTTCATATCTGTGGAGCCAACTTTTAACACTAATAGGAGTGTGAATTGCTGCTTTATCTTGTTGAAATATCCAATCTCCTCCACCCAATTTTGTACCATATAGAAGTTCAGATTCCAACAATCAAATTAAACGTTACGGTTCTGTCTACCATTCGAAATGACCTGATTCATTTTTCCACCATATCCGACTCCTAATCAGACCATCAAACGTATTTTTTTCTTATGTTGAGTGGAATAAAAAAATTCTTCATTCACGATGTAAAGCCAATAGAACTGATATCAATTAGGACCATATAAATTGAACTTTTTCTCATCTGAGTAAATGACAGAAGTCCATTCCGTTATGAGCCCCACCAGTGGCCGAGAGGTTCTGACCTCTCAAATGGTAGACCGCCGGTCTGGATTCGAACCCAATCTCGGCCGTCGGCCTAACCGTTCGGAGTTTTCCGTGGTTTTCTCCGAATCTTGGATTTACTTGCGTGAATACTGATTAGGATCCCTTAGAAAGACTCCCCACGGAAGGCATTCCACTTCTTTCGGGCCTATATTCCATGTGTTGATAATCGGTCGTCATAAAATAAGCCAAACCAAAGCAAACCATTCCGTCATGCGAGGTATGTGATTTCCTGTCCAAGCTAAGTGATTAGTTATATGCATTTTTAATCACATGGATAATATTGTCTCTTCTAGGAAATAAAGATTTTGAACTTTTTTTTTTTGTACTTAGGTATACACAGTTTGACATGACACGTGTGTTAGTCCTGCTTATAATCCAGTCTTTGAAATTCCAGAATCTCTTTTTCTACACTCGGATATGCCTCTTTTATAACAGGGGGCCTTCTTGTCTTTATTTTTAGTACTGTATTACTCAGGATTTCTAAGATAATTTGATATTGTGGTTTTACAGACATTAGGCAATTTAGCAATCTCTCTGTTGCTTTTTACCCTCTTTTCTAAATTCATCAAATCAATATTATCAAGAATATTGCCAAATGGCTTGCCCTTTTTGAAAAGTATTTAAAGGTATTTGTTTAAGGATTCTAAACAGAAATCAATCTAAAAATGAAGCAATACATTTTTTTTTACAAAAACAATAAAATAATAATACTTATTTATATTATCTGCAGCAGAAGTATGCAATTTAATTTTTCGGAACATTGCTTCTACTTTTTTTTACAGCGCGATAGTTAACAAAGTTTATTTTTATCTAAGTAAATATATATCACAATTAAGTAAATTAAAACAATCAAGCGTCTTTCTGCTTTTTTACACAGTGTGCATATAAATTTCCACAATTGCATTAAATGACATCAGTATATTTTAGATGCGTTAAGGGAATATTATTTGATCTTCAACAAATAAAGAAGAACTTCATGACTTTCAGTTTTTATTAACATGTTGTTTCTCAGTTTTAGAAAGTTTTCACTATGACTGAAATATCATTATCTGTCATTTTCTGAGTATATTTGATATTTTTAGTAAAAAATATTTTGTAAAATTGAACTTATCTCTACAATATGGAAAACTGCTTGATCAAAATTTCCCAGAAAAGAAAGTTAAAATTCTAGTACTAAATTCACCTTGAGTAAAATATTGCAAGATATCTCACAGATGCATATACATAACATAAAGTTACATAAATTACATTAAAAATCCTTAATAATCCATTAAAAATATCAAAATATTTTCATTTATTTCAAAGTGTCATCTTTAGTTGTTAATTAAATGATGTTATTTCTTATTTCGTTAATTCATCTAAGGACAGTCCATTGTAATTTAAGGGCAGTACAAAGAATTGCTACATAATAGATAAATATTTATTTTTATAGACGTTAATACCTTTTTCTGTGACCTTATCTTCTGTACCACCCTTAAATTACAATGGTCTCTCCTAGAAAAACAAGCACAAAGAGAAATAACGACATTTAACTAACCACTAAAGATGGCTTGTGAATTGGATGAAAACATTTTACGTTTTTAAAAGATTTTTAATTTTCTTTTAAGCTATTATAATGCAATTTAAGAAATTTTATAATATTTACACGCATTTGCAAGCAAGTTTAGTTCTTTTTTTATGGACAAAATTTCCCTTTCAACAGAATTTCAGCAATTGCTAAAAATTCGAATTTCAGCAATCACATATTTCCCATTAGTTCATTTTACCGCGATTTGACTGTATTATTTTAATGTGAAATATAAAAGCAGTATGTATTGATTATATCTATTAATAAATCATATCATAATAGTAAACGATATAGTAAATTTACTATATCATAATAGTAAAAACATATATTCTACAAAGAAAAGGTTAGAACTTATATTATAAAAAATTATTTTTTCTTATAAGACGCCACTTTAATAATAAAAACATTTAAAATTTATTAATTTTTTTCAACTAATTTTCATTCAGTCATCTTCAGAATGTGAAGAGAAAATTACAAACGTAATGAAAGTGAAAAACTGGAATAAATAATTACTGAATACAAATTAAATATGATGCCCTCTGTATTTTCGACACCGTCCGTGTCCTTACTATATAGTTATCCTGCAAACCGTCCGACCATCCAATCCATAAACTCAGGATGCAAAATGATAGCGTATCGTTTCAAACATATATATTTTTTAAACAAATTTCAATGGATTCTCTTATGAGTAACTTTAAATAGAAATTAAATTCGTAAATTAATCTACTCTCGTTAAAAAGTATGTTAGGTTCTCTTTCTCATACAGTCTGGATAAAGCGGTTTTCTTTCTGTTATATTTTATATTCGTTTAATGTTCTTTACGTCTGATGTTGAATTTCCTCTAATTATTTTCGCCATTTCTTTTTTCTGTGAGCAAACTAACTCCTAAAGTATAAATATACTGGAATTATTCGCACTAAAGTGAGAAATTTAATATTTTAATATTTGAAGACATTAGATATATTTAACGAAAACGTCATAAATATGACGCGTCGAAACTTCATTAACTCAACAACACAAGTTTATGGAAGACTTCATCTCAAATAATAAAATCCAAAAATATCAAATTACGCCAGAAGCATCTGCCTCTCCAAACGTCACTTCCGTTCGACTGTAAGAGTGGGTGTTCTTGGCATTTAATTTATTTTCAAGTTAAAAAATTTTGAGTGAAAAAACTCAGGGCTTTGTTTTTTGCAGCTTGCCTGAAGTCGCATTTTTAATATAGAAATAGTTTTTATGTAATAAGGAAAAATTATCGTATGTAAAACATTACGCATTGAAATTACAAACTGTTTTTACATGATTAAATCTTTTAACAAAAGCACTTAGGTCATAGTTTTTTTTTTCTTTTTTAGTAATATATGGTTAGAAATAAAGTACGTTTTTAAATATGTATTGTATATATGTATATACATACATATTCCCATAAATGTATTAAATGACATAAATTTATTTTAAACACGTTAGGGGGAATATTATTTGATCTTCAACAAATAAAAAAGGACTTTGTAACTTTCAGCTCTTATTAAAATGTTGATTCAGAGTTAAAAATTTTTCACAATGCCTCAAATATTATTATCTGCCATTCTCTGATTACATTTCATATCTTTAGTTAAAAATATTTTGTACTATTAAGCTAATCTTTGTAATATTGTGAAGTTTTAAAACAAAATTTTCCATGAAGAAACTTAAAATTCTTACAAGGAAGGTCTCCGTACTGGACATACCCAGAATTTTATGAAAAAAAATACTAATTAAAGTACTTATGTATGTAATAAAAGATCAGTCAAAATTAGCGGCGGAATCACGTTAGATATTGTGTAAAAAAATAAAATATTTTCGAATATTTGGCGTGAAAAGAGTTATGAGTCACTCGATTTGGCGAGCAGCTCTTTTCCTCGCCAAAAGCAAACGATAATAATGAAACTCAAAACTGTTGGATATTTAGTTTGCGTGTAAATGATATTTAATGAATTTAAACATAAACAATGAAAGCCTTTAATATTTTATATACATCTATATACATATTGTATTACATATATATATATTACTCGTTGAAGTAGTTATTTAATTAATCACTGGAAATAATGTTTTCATAGCTAAAAAAAAATCATATTAAGAAAAATTATCTTCATACATTTAAGGTATTAAAAAAAACGTCATATGTTTCCACAGCAACAAAATCTAATCGGCAATTCTCAATTGGATTTTGAGCTTGAAACAAATTTAATTAAATTTAAAGTATGAATTTCGTTTTAAATCTCAAATTTTGATGATTAAATTTGATACACATAATAATAAATAACATGATAAAATACACATATAAATTTCGATATAACAAAATTATACTTAAAACAAACTAAAACTTACAAAACTAAAGTTATTTAAATTAAACTTATCAAAACAAGTTCAACATGAAACTTTTTTTTCTTGAAGTGTATTTAACATAAAGTATTTTTTTGAAATTACATTCCATTGCCAACCGGCGATAAATCGCCAAATAACGAAATTTTCATTATTTTTTTACGGTTACTGAATGGAGGTTCCGCCGAAATTTTTTTATAAACGTATATATTCACAGGAGAAGAACATTCTGTAATTTTTTCAGATTTTTCTGGGTATGCCCGTATGGAGACCTTCCTTGTTAGTACTAAACTCACCTTGAGTAAATAATTGCAATTTATATAAAAATCCCATATTAAATGCATTAAATTTTTTTACATGTGCGTGTACATGATATAAAGTTTTTTAAAGTCTAATAAAATTCATGTAAAACCCATCAAAAACCATACTATAAAGGGCCATCTTCAGTTGTTATTTAAATGTTGTTATTTCCCTTTGCTCTTATTCATCTAAGGACAGTCCTTTGAAACTTAAGGGTGGAATTCCTGCTTAATAGATGAAGGTTTCTTTTGCAGTAATTCAATGCCTTTTTCTGTCGTCTTATCTGCCGAGTAACTCTTAAACTACAATAGTCTCTCCAAGAAGAACAAGCTCAAAAAGAAATAACAACATTTAAATAACCACTGAAGATGCCTCATATTTATTTATCTTATGTTTTACGTTTTTAATGGATTAGTCTTTTAAGGTGTCTTAATGAATTTTATATTACTTGCATGCATTATGCAAGCAATTTTAAAGCATTATTATTATTATTTTCTTCTTTTTTTTTTTTTTTTTTACTTGAATCATATTTCTCTTTCAACTGAAAATCAGAGAACACATACTGACGTTCTCGTAAGTTCGTTTTACCGAGATTTGACTGTAATTGTTTAATTTAAGCGAACGAAAATAACTTCCAAAAATATATATATACTGGAGATATTCGCACTATACAGCAAATTCAATATTTTAATATCGAAAAGTATTAAATACACTTAATGAAAACGTCAAAAATATCGCACGTTGAAACTTCATTAACTCAACAATGCAAGTTTATGGAAGACTTCATCTCAAAAAATAAAATCCAAAAATATCAAATTACGCCAGAAGCATCTGTCTTTCCAAACGTCATTTCCGTTCGACTGTTCAAGTGGGTGTTCTTGGCGTTTAATTTATTTTCAGGCTAAAAAAAATTGTGTGAAAATACACCGGGCTTTGTTCTTTGTAGCCTGCCTGAAATCGCATTTTTTTAATGTAGAAACAATTTTTATGTAGCAAAATATTAATAATAATAATAATAATAACAATAATAATGATAATAATAATAAATTAAAAAATAAATAAATAATATGTAAATCATTACGCATTGAAATTTCCGACTGTTTTTACATGATTAGATCTTTTAACAAAAGAATTTAGCCTTTGGTCGCAGATTTTCTAACTTTTTTTAAAGTTTTATATGATTAGAAATAAAGTAGATTTTAAAGTTTGCAATTTTTTTCTTATGCATGTATATTCCCACAATTGTATTAAATGACATTGTTTTATTTTATATACATTAGGAGTTAGGCATTATTTGATCTTCAGCAAATATACAAGGACTTCGTGTTTTTAAATTTTTAATTAAAGTAATGTTTCTAAGGTTTAAAAAGTTTTCATAATGACTGAAATATCACTATCTATAATTTTTCAATACTTTTCAGATCCTTAATAAAAAATAATTTGTAGTATTAAACTGATCTCTGCAATATGGAAAATGCTGAATCAAAATTGCCGATGAAGAAACTTAAAATTCTAATTCTAAATTCTTTTTGAGTAAATAATTTCAATTCATAAAAAAGCCCAAATTAAATGCATTAAAGTTTCTTTTATGGGCATATACATAATATAAAGTTATTTAAAATACATTTGAAATGCATCACAATACACCTTAAAAATCCAAAGTTTTAGTTTGGTTTATTTTATGACGGCCGGTTATCTATACAAAGTATATAGGCCTTTAAGAGGGTGTTCGGTACCCTCCATGGGTTTCTTTCTGAGGAAACCTAATCCGTATTCACGCAAGGAAATCCAAGGCTCGAAGAAAACCACGGAAAACTCCGAACGATTGGGCCGACGGCTGCGATTGAGTTCAAACTGAGCACCTGCCTTCTACCAATTGAAAGGTCAGAACCTCTTAGCCACTGGTAGGGCTAAAAAAGTCAAACTATTTTCAGTTATTTCGAAAGGCCACCTTCAGTGATTATTTAAATGCTGCTATAGAAATAACTTTGCACTTATTCATATAAGGACTGTCCATTGTAATTTAAGAATGGTACAAAAGAATTCCTACATAATAATTGAAGGTTAATTTTTATAGAAATTCAATATATTTTTCTGTCACTTTATCTCCCGTATCTCCTTTAAATTACAATAGTGTTTCTTAGAAAAACAAGCGCAAAAAGAAATAACAACATTTAAATAACCACTGAAAATGACTTGTGAATCGGATGAAAACGTTTTATGTTTTTGAAGGATTTTTAATTGTCTTTTAAAGTATCTTAATGTGTTTTAAATAATTTTATATTATTTGCATGGACTTGCAAGCAATTATAGTGCATTTTATTAGTTTTTTTATATCAACAAAATTTTCCCTTTCAACGGAAATACAGCGAACAGTTATCAGAATTCCCGTAATTTGTTACCGCGATTTTACTTTATTTATTTAATTTAGGATAACTGAAAATAACTTATCTCTGTCTTTTCTTTTTCTTTTTCCTTTGAACAAAACAATTCCAAAAATAAAAATATACTGAGTTATTCGCACTATACTGACAAATTTAATAATTTAATATGGAAAGGCATTAAATACACTTTATGAAAACGTCAAAAATGTCACGCGTTGAAACTTCATTAACTCAGTAACGCAAGTTTATGGAAGATTTCATCTCAACTAATAAAATTCAAAAATATCAAATTACGCCAGAAGCATCTGCCTCTCCAAACGTCATTTCCGTTCGAGTGTAAAAGTGGGTGTTCTTGGCGTTTAATTTATATTTAAGTAAAAAAAAAAATTGTGTGAAAAAACTTCGGTCTTTGTTTTTTTTTGTAACTTGCCTAAAGTCGCATTTTTTAATATAAAAAACGTTTTTGTAAAGCAGTAAAAAAAAATTCGTATGTTAAACATTAAGAATTGAAATTTCTGACTGTTTTTACATGATGAGATATTTTAACAATTGGATTTAGCCTTTGTTTACATAATCTATTTCTTGTTTTTAGTTTTATATGAATAGAAATTAAATCGATTTTAAAGTTTGCATTATTCTCATTTTTTATTCTTATGTATTCTTTAAATTGTATCAAATATAATTATTTTGTATGTATTAGAAGAGCATTATTCGACCTTATATCTTACTAAATAAATATAGTTTGGCAATTTAATTAGTTTTAATTCTTTAACGGTTTGTTAAAAAACATTTATGCATATTAACCATTCATAACGAAAGGTTTTAAATACGAAAGGTCTCTAGTATGAAATTCGGTAAGACTAAGTTGAAATTTGGATCACAATTAAAAAATGCTGTATTTTATATATCTCATTCTTAAACATATTTAATTAAAAGAAATTTTCTAATATTTTTTATTTTATTTTATTTATTTGTTTATTGTTACAGTTTAAAAAAATCATCAATGGTAATCTTTGTGCTTGATATAAAAAAAGAATACCAAAATACCAAATTTTAATATCCAGAAATCAGTTTATAAATTTATATTACAATTGAGCACTTATGTTATAATTATATTACACTTGCACAATAAATTGCGTAAAACAGCAAAAAATCTATCCAGTATTTTTAAAAACTACCCCGGACATAGAGATAAATATTTTCAGGATATTTTGTTTTAAAATATTCTTGACGAAAAATAAGTTGGGTAAATAATACATATAAGAAGTATAGATTAGCTTTTACATGTGGAGCCATATATAACATTAAGGGGTCTAGTACCTTTTAAACTCGTTGAAAATCTGTAAAAACATTGAAAGTTTGAATTAGTGTAACTCCTTTATTTTTTTATGCATAGACATAAAATTTTGGATTTTGATTAAACAGATTATGTTTTTTAATACACTACCCTAGATACTGACTAGTCTATTGCAAAATTTGTTTACTGTTGAATTTAAAGCATATCTTTATTTCACTCCGTAAGTCACTGCGCGCATCATATCTTGAGAATGTATGTATGGATTTTTATTAAACTTAATGTACATAATATGCATATATGTATTTTTAAAATGAACTACTCTTAGATCAAAACTATGTCATTAACTATAAAAAATCAATATTTTTGTTTAAAAAATAAAAAAATAAAATTTTTGAATCAATAAAACTAGTCATAACTAAAATTATTATCACTCTAAATACTTAAAAGTAGTTCATTTTAAACACACATATCTGTTTAATATCTACACTTAATTTTATAATAATCCGCACAGACGTTCTTAAGTTATCGTGCGCGCAATGACTTACAGAGTGAAAAAAAGATATTGTTTAATTTCAACAATACACAAATTTTCTAAAAGACTAGTCAATATCTCTTGGTATTGTATTAAAAAGCATAATCTGTTTAATAAAAAACCCCAAAAATTCATGTCTATACACAAAAAAATAATGGAGGTACGCTAATTTAAACATTCAATGTTTTTGTTGATTTTCAACGAGTTTAAAAGGTACAAGACCCATTAAAAAGTAAGAATTAATGCATTTGTCGTAAAAATTTCCGTAGTCCAATTACTAAACACTTAAAATACGTTTATTTCCATTTTCGAAATAACTTGCATAGTTACATTACAGAAATAATCAATTTCCAGGAATAAATCATATTTTCTCTGAAATCTGTTGCCCTATAAAACACATTTATTTTGAAACATTTGTTTAAACACTAAAAAATGAATAAAATATTGCAAGTTATTCAAAATTTAAGAAAACAGTTTATTCTGAACATACTTCGGGTATTGAAAACAAGAAAAAAGATTTCATAAATTAATATTTTCCGTTAAAAATAAAAATACTTTATCATTAATCTACTATTTTATCTCTTTTGAAATATTTTTATTCATTTTTAAATGCATTAGTAAAACCAATGTCTTAAAAACATTAGTAAGAAAAAAAAATGCATCTTAGTTATTGCAGTATGATAATAAAAAATAATCTTTATAAAAGTTGACATTCAATTTAAATAACGGTTCCATTTGTAACATAAATTAAACCAATCGATATCTTTTATCTTTTCGTGTAATTTCGATGGTGAAGATGTTTTTATAACTAAAGAATAATGCATTTTTTTTACTCGAATAAAAAAAAATATTTTATCGTTTTTGCAAAAATATACCGTCTTTTTCATAGTGAAATCCCTTTGATGTTAAAAGACTCGCTGTGTTTTTTAAAGCAAGAGCTGCCAAAACTAATTTTAAAGATCAAAATAACTGCAAATACTTTTCGCTGTTATGCGTATTTGAAAAAATAACTTTTTAAATATTTACATTTCATTTCGTTTCAATTATTCTGATTGCCTTAAAAATGGAATAAAAAATATTAATTTATTAAACATCAAAATAAACAAGGCTAGATTTTTACTTTTTATAGATAATTTTATTATTTTGCCATTATACCAAACATATGAAATATTTACTTATGTTTTACTTATATTTAATGTTATAACATTAAAGTATATGGTATATATAAAATGTTCAGAACTCTGTTTTTACTATTCATTTTTTCTTTTTTGTAACAAGTTTTCTAATGTAAAATGCATAATTTCTGTAAAAACTAACAAAATGGACAACATCAGTAGACGAATTAGATTGACAGCCCTTTCATACAAATTTTTGGTTGCGTCATGTGTTTCGCTTTTCATAATTGATTCTTATATATTTTGAAGAACTGAATCCGAAATTATCCTTTATTTTTAACCATCAAGTTTTTTTTTTTTTTTTTTTTTTTTTTTTTTTTTTTTTTTTTTTTTTTTTCAAATTGTAAATTTTGAAGTTAAAAAAACGAGGTGGAACCCATCAAAATTTGACGAAAGAAAATTTTTAAGAAAGATCTGTTTCATTGATTTATAATAAATCTATAAAATTAGTTACTGTAAAAAATAATCTTATAATGGTCAGTCTAACTCTCATACAAAGATAATTTTATGCTAAAATTAACAAAATACTATAAAACTAAATTATCCAAATTGGAAAATGGAAGAGAAATTAAGAAAATGGAGTGTTTCTGTTGCCACAATTACAAAATTGGCACTAAAAGCTATAAAAAAATTTAATATCTCAAAAATAAATTCAGATACAGCTTTCAAACAAATTACATTTAAGAGTACATTTTTTTCTTTATACGGCAGTGTAAAAATTTTAAATGTACGACGTTTAGAAATGTAAAAAAATTGCAGTAGTGAAAAGTGCAAAACAGAAATTTCAGGAGAAAGTGTTGCCATTCGCAAAATGACGTATGCGTTACTCACAGATACGTTTGGTCTTTATAATATAGATAGCAAAAATCTGATACTATAAAATAGACGTGAGTGCTGTGTTTTTTGATATTTTATTTTAATTTCTTTTGTAGCACTGAGTCTGATATTGAACTTCATTTTTCTTCATTTATGATCACGTCAGGATTTTCCGCAAATCGTTATTTTTAAAAAAAATTTTAAATCAAAAAATCGCAAAAATCTGATACTGTAAAATAGATATAAAATATGTATTTTTTCTTTTTTTCCAGAATTTTTTATTTATATTTTAACACTTTCCAGAGTTTATGATTTCCGTTTGTCTGGCCATCTGTCTGCGCTCTAGTTCTCATAAATATACTTCGATTGCCCTGAAATTTTACGACGCTATTGACATTTGTCCTTGCACGAAACTTATTTCAAATGCAATTTCTAGTATGGTTACTAGATTTACAGGGACAGTCAAAAGAATTAAGTTTCAATACGGCATATGGAATAAAGTCGTTTCAAATGAATTTTAATGATGTTACACCCTGTAAAACATCCTAAAATTGGTGTACATTTACGAAGTGCATTAAAATATGCATTCTGTAAATTATGCGGTGAAAAGAATAGTTATTATTCATTTACAGGGTCACACGAAATAATCCCATTTATTAATGGCAACGGGGGGGGGGGGAGTTGTTTACAACATATTTTTATTATATTAAACTATTTCATGTATAATAATAATAATAATATTGATATACATTGCTGAGGCTTAATATAAGTTATTTCACGCATATTACTAACCATGTATATAGTATTTTCAGGGACACACAAAAGATTTTAAATAATATATTCTATCGAACTATTGTATATTAGGTGTGATGGCTGATGGACAGATGAAATGTACTTTAAATTATCAAATGCGCTTCTAAGTTTCACTAAATTTATGATTATTACATTGTATGTATAAATGCTACACATAGAATATATCAGAAGTATAGATTAGTTTTCATCTAAACTGTTTAAAAAAAAATTGTGAATTCACGGTAAAACTACTGGTAGCAAAGTTGCCAGACATTTACTGTTTTGTTAGTAGATTTTCCGTTTTTGAAAAGAAAAGAAAAGAAAACTCCGTTGGAAAAAGCGGTGGCGTACCGTTGCAAGGTTTGGTTTCTAATGATAATAATTTAATTTAAATTTTAAATTAATGTACCTAACAATCGACAGAGAATTCGAATTTTCTGAGTGATTTTCCGCTGCTATATACTTAATTTAGTTTTATTTATTTATTTATTTACTTCAAACCGTCTTGAGGATCGGACTCGAGACCTTTTGACAGCGGAATAAGTCCTTACAGACTCAGCCAAAGCTGCTGTATTACAAAGTATCCCTTTTATGAGATAGTGGGAAAATCTGTTGTGCTTTTCAAAGATCTCTTTTTAAATATATTCGTTAGAATAATCGTAAACGGTTTATATTTTTTTTTTATTTTAGACCGATGCATAATACTTATTATTTTTTATATCAATTTTATTTTTTAACTAGTTTAAATTAAAGAAATCACTGTTTAAAATCCTTATTATTATTATTATTATTATTTGAATGAATGTATGAAAAAAAAATATTCATTTTTTTACAAAACTAATGTTATAGACAAATTTTGAAATTGTCACACACAATTTATCTATTTTTTAGGGGCGCTAATTAGTTAAAAGATTTTTTAAGTAAGAAATAAGAGAAAAATAAATAGAAAAAATGTAATTAAGAGGGGTTTTTTTGTTTTTATAATTACATGGAGCTAGTGGGATTAGAGCCCACAATCTATGATCTCAGGCGTTTGTTTTCGTGGTGACTTAACCACTCGGCCCCGGAGACCCCCAAATAAGGAGTGTCTCCGTTTTTTCTTTCTATTTCCATCCGTTTTGTTATTTTCAGGAAATATCGTGGATTTTTCAGATTGTTAACGGAAAATGCTCTTTTGTGGTGAAAAGGGACTTTTTCTGTGAAATTCAGGAAAAATATATCCGAGAATTTCAGAAGTTTTTTAACAGTGTCTGGCGCCATATGCAACATTAAAACTTAAGAATTAATGCATTTTTCGTAAAATTTTCCTTAGTTCAATCGCTGAACACTTAAAAAAATTTTATTTTCATTTTCTAAATAACTTGCATAGTTACATTAGAGAAATAATGCATTCCTAGGAATAAATTACATTTTCTCTCAAATCTGTTGCCCTATAAAACACATTTGTTTAAACAGTAAAAAGTTAATAAAATATTTCAAGTTATTCAAAATTTAAATACACAATTTATAATTCATTCTCAGCGTACTTCAGATATTGAAAAAAAAAAAAAAAAAAAGAGAATTTTATAAATTAATATTTTCAGTTAAAAGTAGAAATACTCTATCGTAAATCAACTATTTTATCTCTTATGAAATATTTTTATCCATTTTTAAATGCATTAGCAAAACCAATGTCTTAAAAACATTCGTAAGAAATAAAAATTTCATCCTAGTTATTGCAGTATGATAATAAAAGAAAATCTTTATAAAAGTTGACATTTATTTTAAATAACGGTTCTATTTGTATTATAAATTAAACCAATCGATATTTTTTATCTTTTCGTGTAATTCCAATGGTGAATATATTCTAAAGAATAATGCATTTTTTAAGTCTAATAAAAAAAAAAGTATTTTATCGTTCTTTCAAAAATATACTTTTTTTTTTTTTTTTTTTTTTTTTTGTATTGAAATCCTTTTGATGTTAAAAGCCTCGCTGCGCTTTTTAAAGCAAGAGTTGCCAAAATTAATTTTAAAGATCGAAATAACTTCAAATGCTTTTCACTGATATGAGTATTTGAAAAAATAACTTTTTAACTATGTACATTTAATTTCGTTTCAATTATTCTGATTGTCTTAAAAAATGAAATAAAAATATTGGTTTATTAAACAAGAAAATAAACAAGACTGGACTTTTATTTTTTTTTATAAGCAATTTCTTTATTTTGCCATCAGACTCAACATACGAACTATTTACTTATATATTTAAATAGTAACTTATATAAAAAAAAAAAAAATAAAAAAAACAGCAAAATAAACTATAAAATAAATGTGAGTGTTCTGTTTCTTGATATTTTATTTTGTTTTCTTTTGTAGCACTGAATATAAAATTGAATTTAATTTTTTATCATCACGTCAGGATTTCCGCAAATCATTATTTTTATTTTTTTTAATCGAAAAATCGAATACTAAACAATATTATTGATACTATAAAATAGATATCCCCCCCACAATCATTTGTTTATATTTTAACACTTTACAGAGTTTATGATTTCCGTTTGTCTGGGCGTCTGTCCGTGCTCTAGCTCTCATAAATATACTTCAACTGCCCTGAAATTTTACGACGCTATTGGCATTTGTACTTGCACGAAACTTATTTCAAATGAAATTTCTAGTATGGTTATTTAATTTACAGAGACAGTCAAAAGAATTCCGTTTCAGTACGTCATACGGAATAAAGTCATTTCAAATGAATTTTAATGATGTTACAACCCTTTCAAACATCATAAAATTGGTGTACATTTACGAAGTGCATTAAAATATGCATTATGTAAACTATGCGGTAAAAAGAATAGTTATTATTCATTTACAGATTTACGCACAGGAATTCCTTTCATTAATGGTTAAGGGGGGATTGTTTGCGACACATTTTAATTATAATATATTAAACTACTCTGTTAAAAAAATCTGAAATTCACGGATATACTTTTTTTGAATTCCATAGAAAAGGTCCCTTTTTACAACAAAAGGGCATTTTCCGTTAAAAATCTAAATCCACCTTATTTCCTGAAAATAACAAAACTGATCAAAATACACTGTAAAAAAAAAAGGTCGATCTACTAAAAAAACTTTAGTGATCCTTGTAATTACTAAAAAATTTTTAGTAATCTTAGTCGGTTACTAGAAAATCTGTAAGAATCACTAGAAAAAAGTTAGCAACGAATAGAGTTAATAGTTTTATATTTTTAATAGCTCTTACTAAAACTCAGTTGGTGTGGCCTTGATAGCATAGTGGTTATAGTAACGGACTTCAGGCTAAAAGGTCCCGGGTTCGAAACTTGCCACCGCCAAATACACCCCGAATGTCTGTAGTGTCTCGTTAATAAAGGAATTATGAAAATCCGGTCGGAGCAGTAAGGAATGTTTTGTGCTGCCATCTATTGCGGTTTTGTCGAAAATCTTCCGCTTCAGTAGTTTGAAGGAAGCTCCTCCGCTTCGGTTGCACGTAATGGTTATTAAAAGTATTTTTGGAGCTATTACTAAAATTTGCTTTGTGGCTCATACTAAAAATTTTTAAGTTAGTTATACAAAAAATTCTTTTGTTCAGTTTACAAAAGAAATGCTTGTTTCACTTGCAAAAAAAAAAGTTTGTAATGGTTACTAAAAAATTCTGTGGAATACAAATTTACTAAGAAATTTTTAGTAACCTCTTGATTTTTTTTTTACAGTGTAGAAAGAAAAAACGGAGACACTTCGTTTGTTGGGGTCTTTGTGGCCGAGTGGTCAAGGCACCACGATTCTCGGCGTAGATTGTGTGTTTGAATCCCACTAGTGCCATGAAATAATGAAAACGTAGAGAGTCCCTTTTACTTACATTTTTTCTGTTTATTTTTTCTTATTTCTTCTTTAAAAATATTTTAACTAATTAGAGCTCCCATAAAAAATAAATAAACTGTGTGCTATAATTAAAAAAAAATGTCTATAACATTATTTTTGTAAAAAATGAATAAATTTATTTTTTTCATAGATTCAATCAAATAATAATTAAAAGAAATAGTTATTTTAAACAGTGATTTTTTAAAATTTAAACTAGTTTGAAAATTAAAATTGATTTAAAAAAATAATATGTACTATGCATCGATCTAAGATAAAATAAAATAAACCGTTTACGAATATTCTAATGAATATATTAAAAGGAAGTCTTTGAAAAGCGCAACAGATTTTTCCACTAACTCGTAAAAGACATACTTTGTACAAACAGGAATCCGCAGCTTTGACGCAGTCAGTAAGGACCTGTTACGCTGTCGAAAGGTCTCGCATTCGACCCTCAGGTCGGCTTGAAATAAGTTATACAAAAAAATTAATAAAACTAAATTAAATAACATCGCTGCTAAAAGTCACTTGGAAAGTTCGAATTCTGCGACGATTGTTCATTCATTTATACTAAATTATTATTATCATTAAAAATCAAGACTTGTAACGGAAAGTTACCGCTTCTTCAAATGTAGTTTTCCGTTCTTTTATTTTTAAAAGCGGAAATCTACTAAAGGAACGGTAAATGTCTGGCTACTTTGCTGCCAGTAGTTTTACTCTGAATTCGCAATTTTTTTTAACGGTGTGTTTCATGTATAATAATAATAATAATAATATCATCATACATCATAATAGTATTGATATACATTGCTGAGGCTTAATATACGTTATTTCACGCATAGCACTAAGTGCATATTATTTTCAGGGATACACAAAAGATTTTAAATAATATATTCTATCCAAAGTATTTTATATTAGAGATGATGGCTGATGGACAGATGAAATGCATTTTAAATTATCAAATGCTCTTTTAAGTTTCACTAAATTTATGCTTATTACATTGTATGTATAAATGCTATAGTTGATAAACATGGTTACACAAAAGAGTTTGTAAAGTTTATTGAATATGAGCATAGATCATTTAGAGGTTGTTTTCAAATGAATTATGCCTTTTTACACTGAATTGCAAAAATTCTAATAAGAAATGTTTTCAGAATTTAAGATAAAATGATATACAAGTCCACGCAAAGAATTGTATATTTGGTCGCCAATGGATGATATTTTTCTGGAAATGTGATTTCACTAGATTTAAGAGTATTTTAGTAAATACTGTTAAATATTGTTTAGTAAATTTATGTATTTATTACTGTATATGTTAAGTAAATTTTAAGTAAATACTGGCATCTGCTAAAGATAGTATGTAAGCTAAAGTGCTGAGCAAAAGTATTCAAGTATTTTCAGTCCAGTCGTATAAATAGCTAAAAGATAAATTTCAACCTGTTAGATCTTCTCTTGCTAAACTAAATTTTCCATTATATAGTATAATCTACCGACAAAATACAGATATGTTCAAAAGTATTAGAATAAATATTTAGCTATGGGCAATAACACCTTATTTCTCTAAATAACAAAGTTTTGTTAAAGATTTCAGGAAGTGTTGGAAAGTGCTTTATTATTTATGATTAACGCGTGATTTTTCTTACTTGTTGGTTTATACAACGCTTTTTTCAGTTAACATGTGAAATATTGTGCATTTAAAATTCTTAATTTTTTTTCCATGTGGTTGAGTTTCTTTGAATTGATTATGATCTGTCTAGAGCTTTTTCTTTATATACTCTATATGGTTTATCTCAATGTTCTTTTTCATTCTGTTGATTAATAAGGGAGAACATTTTTCTCAGGCATATTTAGAACATTCTCTTTCTTTTTGTAAAGCTTTGAGAAATTGCATTAACAGATTTTAATATTTATAATATTAGGGTGGAGCGAAATTTTTTTTTCTAAAAATCAAAAACGGGTAGCTGCCAAAAGTTGCCTTTCTATTAGTACATCAACTGTGTGAAAATTTACCGCTGAAAAAAAATGGCTAAAGTCTGCGCTTTTGCTCCAAAAAATCGAAATTTTGGTAAAATTTTTCATTTTTTGACATTTTTTCAAAAAAATTAAAAAAGGCCTACAGATCTGGTTATTATTTAAAAGTGTTACTTAAACCTTTATTTGCTTAACATATTTAAACTATAAAACATTATCTTTATTCCGTATAGCTGGAGCAAAACAGAAAACTTTTGGTAAAAAAAAGGCATTACCACTCTATTGGGACATACAGTGAATTGTTGTTTTTAATTCAGCTCTTCTTTTCAAAAATACCTTGGACATACGTCGTGGAGGTGGCTTTTTTTCATATACCACCCTTCCCAACTATTCGATCATCTTAGTTCAGTATTTTACTTATATATTGATTTGTGATTTTCTTTATCAAAATTTGGCATGTTTTTAATGCATCCACCTAGTTATCTGTTCTTTGTATCCACATGCTGCTGTGACTACCTTAATGTATATTTTTACAGCTTATACAAAAAATGATACGCAGAGTAATGTACGGGAATATTATTAAAGAGATCTATTCGACCATCTATTATCTTTATCAAACTTACATCCAGTTGATGAAAGTGATTGGAAGTTCTGTTGCTATAACATATTTTCAGTCAATTATATTTTTTTTACGTAATGACCTGCTTCAAAGATGATTTCAGGTATCTGAACTATAAATATGCCATCATTTATTCTGCTTTTGCATTTTTTATATGTTGAGAAGAGAGCTGTTTAATGTGATTTCTGGTGATCGTCTGAGAGAATTGTCCTGAGAGATATAAAATTTGTCCTGCACCTGCAGAGCAACCGCTGTTGTAAATAACTTTTTTTTGCATTAGTTTTATGCCGTTTTCTGAGTGTTTTCGTAGCCAGGTAATTTCCCATTAACTTTTAGATACCCATTTTATAAGTGAACAATATTTGATAGTGAACTGTCCTGGGCATAAACTTATAATGCATAGTACTTTTTGAGAGAATGTATAGACTCTAATCGACTATAAATGCTCAACTTTATATCCACATATTTACTTATTATATCAGGTATTATCGTAAGTTTAAAATGGGGGAGTTTTCTACGTCCAACTACCAAAAAATTCAGAATTCTGTTTCAAAAAATAGCATATAAATATATACACATATAAGCACATACTCTATGTATATTTCAACATGTTTATTTATATTATATCAGTTATTAATATAGAATTCTGTACAATTTATTACATACAATAAATCCAATTTATTGTATGTAATAAATTGTACAGAATTCTATATTAATAACTGATATAATATAAATAAACATGTTGAAATATATATAGAGTATGCGCTTATATGTGTATAGATTTATATGCTATTTTTTGAAACAGAATTCTGAATTTTTTGGTAGTTGGACGTAGAAAACTCCCCCATTTTAAACTTACGATAATACCTGATATAATTGGTAAATATGTGGATATAAAGTTGTTAATACATGTATTAAAAAATTTTTATAGATAAAAAACTTTGGTTTTTTTCTTAATCCATCTTGAATATAAATGCTCATTTAAATTTAGGAGAATTATATTTGTCGCTGTGAACGATTTCACATTGTGTAAGCTTAGAATTGTGTATAATAATGGATCATATGCTACTTCAACTCTAGTGAATTTCCTCTGCCTCAATTATTAGAGAAATCGATGTAAAACTTTATAATCTATATGAATTCACTGGATCAATAAGAAAATCGTTGTCTACGTACTATTCACTTCCTATTGCAATTTTTTTTTTTATAAAATAGATAATAATTTTGAAAAATTATTATCTCAAATTAAGTAAAAGATACTCTGAACAGACTAGAAATTTCTGTCGGAGATTGCAAAGCTAATGCATAAGTAATACTATTTCTCAGAAGAAATGGGGAATAGGAATTTAGAAAACATCTCGGACAAAAAAACAGCTCATAAATCGAGTAAAATTTTCTGCTTTTTTAAGCACAGATTGGCAATCAGAGTCTATAGATTTACTCACAAAATATATAATCAAAGTTTATACCGCGGGATATTTTATACCAAATGTAATACACACCTAAAGAATAGGTCTAAAAACTTATTAGAAATTACTCGACTACGAAGCAACACAGGAAACGACATAAAAAAAAATACTAAATCTTCTTTCGAATTATTGTTGCTTTACACGCAAATTTTGTTTGTAATCCTCTGTGACGATCGTCATAATGTTAAATTGCTAGCTTCTCAAAATATATTCAATGTAATAGGTACAGTAAATGATGACATACTAGAAATTGAATTCATACAATAAAATTTTAGGCCTATCGTTATATATATAATGTAATTGATTGTTGTGGTAACAGAACTCCCAATCGTAATGTATTAATTGTATGAAAATTTAATGAAGATAATAACTGCTGAATATGTTCCATTAAAAACATACCTAATACATTATTCAGCTTCTTGTTTTGTTATACAAGTTATAAAAATATACATGCAGCAGGTCACACCAGTAACATCCAATCTCAGCGAAAACAAAGAAGAGGTAAACTACTTTGTTACATAGAAAACTTATGCCCTTCTTCGGAAAAAAAAAAAAAAAAAAAAACTCAATACGAATTTAAAAACACTGGGCCTAGTTTGTTGGGTGGCTAAGAAGGGTGGGATATGAAATGCAGCCACATCTACGAATTATATACAGAATAGTTTTGAAAGCAGATAGGTAAGAAATGCATTCAAAACAACATTTCATTGTAATGCTCCAATAGAGAAGTAATGCTGGCTTTTATTAAAAGTTGTCAGATTTGCTCCAATTATACAGACTGCAGATATTTTTTTATAGCTTAAATATGTTAAGCAGATAAATATAAAGGTTTAAGTAACACTTTTAAATAATAATCAGCTCTGTAGGAAACTTTTAATTTTTTTTTTTTTTTTTTTTGAAAAAATGTCAAAAATGACAAATTTTACCGAAAATTTCGATTTTTTGGAGCAAAAGCACAGACTTGAGTCATTTTTTAAGGGGTGAAATTTCGTGCAGTTGATGTAAAGGAAACTTTTGGCACCTACTCGTTTTTGATTTTTAAAAAATAATTTTGTTCGCTCCACCCTAATATACATATATATATATTCTTTTTAATTTCAAAATTTATTATTTGTAAAATAATTCTAGCATGATGGTTAGAAATAAAGACAATTTTCCTATTCAGCGCTAAAAACTACATAAAAATCTATTATCAAAAGTTAAAAACTATAAATGTTATATTTGTTTTATAATAGCTGATTTTCGTTATTTTTCTATTTTTATCTTTGAAATGTACGTTTTGCAAAAAATTGTGACATGATGGTTAAAATTAAAGGTTATTTTTGTATTCAGCACAAAGAAAAAAGAACATAAAATTAATTTTTTAAAAGTTAAAAACATAACGGTAAAATGTAATTTTTAATACTTTCCAACAAAATTGAAAAGTGCTTGTAGATTCGGTTTGTTTGGCCGTCTGTCCGCGTTCTAACTCCCATGAATATATTCGGATTGCTATGAAAATTTTTATACGTTATTTATGTTTACCCTAGCACGAACCCTATTGAAAATGAAGTTTCTACCGTGATTAGTTTATCTACAGGGATAGTGAAAAGTTTTTCGATACATTACGGCCTATGGGGAAAAAAATCGTTCAAATGAATTTTAAAGGTGTTACAACCTGTCAAACATACTCAAATTTATATGGATTTTCAAAGTGCACTAAAATATGCATTATGTAAAATATGCTGTGAAAATATACCTATTTTTCATTTACAGGGCCGCACAAAAGAATTTTATTGGATAATGGGAAAGGAAGAAATTAAGTGCAACATATTTTAAATATATTTAACTGTTTCATGTATAATAAAATTGATATATGTTACTGAAACTTATTATAAATTATACAATACTGTTTTGCATAATATGAAGTACATAGCATTTACAGGGTCACACAAAAGATTTCAAATAGTATATTCTTTCCGAAGTACTGTACATGTATCCGATGATGGCTGATAGCTGGATGAAATGCCTTTTAATTATGATATGCGCGTTTAAGTTTCACTAAATACAGTCGGCCCTCGTTAATTCAAACTAGTCGGGACCACAAGGAATGTTCGAATTATCCGAAGTTCGAATTATGGAAAGTATGAGAAGTAAACATGCTTAAAATGATACTATTACAAAGGAATTAATGTTATAGTGTTTTTTTTTATTTATTTCGTCTGTTATCATTAAAATATGACTTAATATTAAATTAAAATGTATAAATACATAAACTAATTAAAGGATTAGAAACAAGCACAATGGAAGAAAATTTTGAAGCGTCACTGATTGACAGACAGAGCACTAAGAAAGTGGATATCAAATGCATGGGATTATATGTTACTCGTTCAGAACAATTTTCACAAAAATGAAAGAAAGAAAGTTATTCAAATGATTTGAAATCCGCGAGAAAGAAATGAAAAATGAAAAATCGGAATTCTCATTAGTTCGAATTAAACGAAGTCAAGAGAAAATGAGTTCGAATTAATGAAAATTTTTAACGTTATTTTGCAATTGAAAATTCGGGACTTCATCTTTAGTTCGAATTAAGCGAAGATTCGAATTATCCGATTTCGAATTAACGAAAGTCGACTGTATATCCACATTATATGGTGTGTATAAATGTTGTAGTTGATATACAGGGCTACCTAAAAGGGCTCGCCAACGTTACACTGAATATGAGCGTAAATCACATAAAAGTGGTTCTTAAATAAGTTTTGCATTCTTATGCTGAACTGCATTCAATTTACTGAGAAATGTTTGCGGAATTTAGATAAAATGATGTACAGGGTAACGCAAAGAATTGGGTGTATGGATGCCTATGAATGATAATTTATGAGAATGTGATTTTAGTTGTTTTAAAAGTGTTTTAGTTTACGATAAATTTTGGTTTAATGCTGACGTGTAATAAAAGTACAAGGTAAACAACAGGGCTGAATAAAAGTATTCAAATATATTTCAATCTATTAGAATAAATTGCTGAAAAAGAAATTTCAAACTACTAGTCATTTTCTTACAAAACTATTTTTTCTCATGATATCAAATGACAGATTAGATACAGGGCGGCTCAAAAGTACTTGAATACATATTTGGGCATATTTGGCTATATACCCTTATTTCCCTACATAACGAAGTTTTGTTAAAGATTTCATGAAGTGCTGGAAAGGGCTTTATAATCTATGCTTAACGCATGATTTTTCTTACTTGTTTGCTTCTGGTTTTAAAAAATGTTCGATTTACGAAAAATCCTGTCATGAATGGTAAACGTGAAGGTCACTTTCCCATTCAGTGCAAAAAAAAGTTCAAAGCAATTTCAAATAGCCGCCCGAGCCCGACCCAGTCAAGATTTCTACAAAATATTGATTTTTACGTCTATTTAGTTAAAAAATTTGTCTATTACGGTGAGTTTTGACCAAAAATATTTATTTTGACTTTTTTTTTAAAGTTTATAATCTTTATTTTTGTAACAGGGCCGTAGACTGCGATGTTTCTTGAATGCAAATTCTTCAATTATATTGTTAATTCATATTTCATACATTAAATTGTTAAAAATCTGAAAAATGCTATACAGTAAAATCTTCTAAGACGGAATTGCATCGAAAAAAAAATGTGTTATAAATAAGTTTCTTTCTTACCAAATGTAAATATATTACATATTCTTTTCATACGTATTAATGTATTAATTTTGTATGTTTTGCAACACGTTTTCAGTTTAAAATAGGATTCCATCATAGGCAGATTCTTTTTCACACGTTTTACTTGGGTTACATGAGTTGAGATGTCGTATTGTACAAGATGCCCTATCATATAGCTTTCATATTAGTAGGTGTTACAGGGAAACGGCACTCAGTTGTAAGCAAGAGGGTTCCCTACTGATATTTTAGTTTCAGTTTGCATTCTTTTTTCAAAATTTTAAGTAATGTTTTTTAATTGCTGTTTCATCTTAATATTTCTGGCAAGTGTCCAAAGTCTTTTACACGTCTTCTTTATTTTTTGATATAAGTCTTAGTTTAAACACCAGAGTGATAAATTTGATGTTTTTGCACTGTAAAAAAAATCTGAAAAGGTACTAAACGTTTTCCAGGAAACTGAGATTCCAAGAACTTTTCCTGTAAAGGTAACAGCAAAAATTCAAGTTTCAGAATCGGTTACAAGAATTTTTCCTGTTATCGTTACATGAAAAGTTCTTGGAATCCCAGTTTCCTAGAAAATGTTTAGTACCTTTACAGAATTTTTTTTTACAGTGTAGAAAGCACTTGGTTAGTGGAGAGACCGGCGTCTTTCCTAATACTTTGGGGGTGATTCCTCGAAAGTTTTTGGGGGCAAGATGTTTGTTATTTTCCGTTGCGGTCAAGTGCCTGTTTGTTTATTTATTGTTTAAATTATTCTTGGCTGTTAACTAACTTGTCAATGGTTTTAGTCAGATAATTTAAATCAGTCAATAAATCGTGATTTTAATCAACTGATTAAAAAAAATCATTCATTAACATAATAAATTCTCAAAATGTTTAAAAAGACACAACGAAATATTAAAATCTAAGGTGAATGTAATTTTAAAAGTTTTTATATGCATTCTGCCCAATAAATAAAATTTATTGGCCATATAAATAATTGCTTAATAATTATTCATTTTAATAATTGCTAACATTTTGATGTTAAATGGAGTTATAAATAATTTTATTAGGTGTAAATATCGGGAGTACATAACACAGTTTTAGATAAATAAGCGTTTCTGCACACTACAAGATAGGCTGACCAACAACTATTCAGATGCCGCAGACTTTAAAAACACATTAATTTGATCTGCTTTGAAAAGATTGCGGAAGATTAAATTGTAATTAAACGACTAGTGGCAATTTTCTGTAATCAGGTTTCCATTTATTTTCCCTTTGGCTGAGGGATTATAAGACCGAATCAACTGCTGTTGAGACAGCTAACGAACATGTTGTTGATTAGTTAAATAAAATAAACCAAGCAATTTAAAATTAGCTTGTGTAAAATGTCTAAAAATAACTGGCGCAAAACAAAGTAATTGGATGGATTGTATTCAGTTAAACACTTGGTTATCTAAAAGTTGTTCAAATATCATAAACTAATGTGCAGTTTGTGCCGATTTAAAATATTACTGTAAAGGAGAAATATACATATGAAAAACATCAGCAAAGAGCTCAATTTCGAAGCACTTTATCACCGTGGATTTATCGTTTTTAAACTTGTTATAAATCTTTAAAAATTAGCATAATTAAGAGCCACACTTATATTAAATGTTAAGTAGAATTTAACCTCTTTTTTCAAATAATAGTTTGTTTTTTTATTAGGTTGCCAACGTTTGTGCATTGTTTGTCTTATTTTTCTAATTTCCTAATATTTAGTATGCTAACAACTTTAGTATGTCTCAAATGTTAGAATTATTTTTATTCGACCTGCTATGTTTTATATTGATCCAAAAAATTATAGCTTTCATTGAAAATCCAGAAGACATCTTAACCCTTGATAGTTTGTCAATTTATTTATAATTTTACTGTAAAAATGAATCTGTAAAGTTACTTTTCTCTAAATTTTTTCTAAGAAACTGGGATTCCTAGACCTTTTTATGTAACGGTAACAACAAAAATTCATATAACCGTTTCAGTTACATGATTTTTGCTGTTGCCGTTATATAAAAAATTCTAGAAATACCAGTTTCCAAGAAAAAGTTTAGTAACTTTATAGATTTTTTTTTAACAGTGTTAGGGTAAGATGCCGATATGCAAACATAATTTTTTCGATGCTTTCTGCAATATCTGTAAAATGAAACATGCTTTTATGTCATATATAAGAGTGAAAACTTTAATAAGAAATCAATGAATAACATATGAAAACAGCGGGCGATTTTTAAAACAATTACATCAAAAATTACGGCATCTTCACCCAAATTACACTATATTTCAGTTTAACTATTTTTAGTTCTTTCTTGTCCGATTTCCCTTTTTTTTTCTTTCCCCAATTTTTAGAAAATTTATTTTTACGTTAATAACATTAAACGCTAGCTATCCAAACTGATTAATTAGAGTTTAAACGAATATTTCAGTATCTGAAACATAACAGATGTTGTTATTTTGCATACTATACAATTCATATCCATATAAGAATAGGTTTTAAAAGAATTTTTGTAGATATTTAGAAAATATTACATTACAACAAGGATTTAACTGATACTACAACTCGCTAATATATTTTGCACTTTATTATACATTTGCCACACCAGTGGCCGAGAGGTTCTGACCTTTCAGCTGGTAGAGGGCAAGTGCTGGGTTCGTACCCAATCGCGGCCGTCGGCCTAACCGTTCGGAGTTTTCGTGATTTTCTTCGAGCCTTGCGTAAATACGGGTTAGGTTCCCTTAGAAAGACCCCCCATGAAAGGCATCCCTCCCCTTAGGGTCTATATCCCTCAGTGCAGATAATTGACCGACATTAATACACACAAACAAACTTTATTATACCCGATTTTTTTTTTAGGTAATCTTTATTTTTAATTTAAAGAGCGAAATATATGTTAAAAATAAAAGAATCGAAAACAAATCAAGGAGAATTAAACAAACATTTATTATTTTCATTATTATTACTGAATGCCTAAACATCAAAGAAGTCATATTTTATATGCATAGACACATATTAAAATTATTAGATGTAAACAATAACAAAAGTATTTATTCAAATAAAATGATAATCAATTAAAAGACATGCACTATTAATAGTACATCAGACCCAAAAGGATTAATAAGCGTACAAATCTATTATTGTTTTAAAAAAATAAATTTCAATGTTTGACTATAGAATAATGGCTATTTAAAAATGCAAGCTTTTTTCAAAAAATTTTCCAGCCCATGCCTAATTTTACAGACCTTTGAGCGAACTAGGCCTCGAAGAGACAATGATTTTCATATGGGCTGGGTCAAAACTCTAGACTAAAATTCTTGTTCCGTAAAGATTAGGAATGACTGCAGACAAAAAATAAGTTAGGCCCGTCCCGTCCCCATTTTTCAAGTAAAAGTAACGCTCGAACCCAGCCCGTCTCCAATGCCGTGAATAAAAATAGGTCCGTGCCTGTTGTGACTACATAAATACAACTGAATAATGTCATCTGTCATTGTTTCCCGAAGCGCTAAAGCTTATTATTATGAAACATATGGGATAATCTTTATCTTCAAAGATCCATCTTCATAGATTTCCAAAATCTTGTCTGCTGCAAAGTAGTGAAGAAAGAAGATGCGTTGCTTTCTGGGGAAATCAAATATTTGGCTTAAAACTTGAGATTTAAAAAAAATGAAAATATTACTACTATTTATACTGATTAGCATAATTACAGTTAATTCATCTTGATATCGATTATATGACAAATTTCATGCTAAGGAAAACAACCGAGTGACACTTTCAGATACACTGTAAAATACATAAATAAATAAAATCTGTATTTATGTCGGCCATTTATCTACACAATGGGATATACACCTTAAGGGGTGGGATGCCCTTCGTGGGGGTCTTTCTAAGGGAACCTAACCCGTATTTACGCAAGGTTAAAAAAAACCACGGAAAACTCCGAACTGTTAGAGAGACGGTCGCGATTGATTTCGAACCCAGCCCCTGCCGTCTACCAGTTTGGAGGTCAGAACCTCACGGCCACTGTTAGGCCGAATAAAATCTGTAATTTATAAAATTATAGAAATCTGTATGCTTACTAAAGTTCATACACTGTACAAAATAATAATAATAATAATAATAATAATAATAATAATAATAATAATAATTGTAAATTTATAAAATTAGTTTTTGTAAAGCTACAGGATTTTGAACACTGTTATTTTTTTCTACGAAATTACAGATAATCTACGGGTAATCCATTATTTTAAGTCTTATGTGAAATTACAGAAATTAGAAAAACCAAGATTCTGTTAAATAACAGGGACGTTATTCTCTTAATTTACAAAAGACTCTGCAAATTAGCATAATTAAAAATACACAAGTAATGTGAGTTTACTTTTAATGATAATAATAAAGTTTAATCTTTAATATTTGGGAATTACGGGAATTATTTTAATGAGCTTCAAAGAATTTGAATTTTCTGAGCAAGTTTAAACTGCTGTAACATTTAATTTTTACACAAATTGTTTCTCGCCATCCTGTGATTTGAACCCGAGATCTCTTGACAGCGGTAGAGCAGGCTATTGCCCGAGTATAAGAGCGAGTACAAAATATGTATTTATCTTTCTTTCTAACCGATGACAAGGCCCCCTACCTGTCGAGATACCTCAGCTTAACTGGTTAGATACCTGGTATCGGGGCGGGTGTCCGACTAATCGCCGCGTAGCAGCTATAAACCTGATATCTTCGCTTTGCACGTCATCATATCTGCAGTACTTGCTTCTCGTTTGAGCATACTTTGTTGTGCCTGTTACTTAAAGTTACATCCTGTTGTTTGTACTGGAAATGGTTACTCATGTTGATCTCGTTATTTAGAACCTTGATCAGTTGACAAGACCTTCACCTGGCAATAAGGCACTTCCAGAGGTACATTTCAAAATATGTCTTTTATCTTTCAGTGGAGAAAAATACCCACTAAATCCGACTAGAAGATTTCCCCTTTTCTAAATTATTATTATTAAAAAAAAAAAAAAAAAAAAAAAAAAAAAAAAAAAAAAGATTTTTAAAATATATATTTTTTTAAAAATATTTTTAATAAAATTACAAAAGAATAATTTTGTAAGTGCGTATTTTGAATTACAGGTTTTAAGAAAAATAAAAATGTCTTTAAATAAAGGTATGGAAGTCCCTATAGGGAATTAGATGTAAGATAAGGAAAATATCTATAAAATGATGACCGGGAAACTCAGTAGAAAATATTGAATCGAGAACTAGTGTAAGTTTACAGAAAAGTTCGCTTTTTTCTGTGTTTTTACAGAGATGTTTAACAGTGTAGCTTTACAAAAAATCTACTAAAATTAAAGTACTCCTACTAAAAGTTTATCAGTATCTTCTGTTGTGATTACATAAAAAGTCCAAGACATTCTCAGTAACCTTACATATCTTTTGATTTACAGTGCAAAAGTGTATCTGTTTCCGTTACATAAAATGTTCCAGAAATCCAGGATTCCAAGAAAAATTTTAGTAACTTTACAGATTATTTTTATAAGTTTCACGTAATTTTAAGAGCTTTAAAATAATTTAAATCACATCTCGCGAAGTAATTACCAACTTTTACTACACAAATCATATAATTAATCTTAATCCATATTCAGAACCTTTTGCTCAGTAAGATAACTTTTTTAAAATTTTGATATTATTCATGAAAAGTCCATAAATATATGAGATTAGGAATTTTTAAAGTGTTAGTATTCTCCTTATAAATATTTCTCAAATTATTATGATAGTGCCAACTTGAAAAACTATTTCTAATTGCTAAAAGGTGTAAGTAAAATTTTGAAAATTATAAAAATAGTTTGATTTACTGTTGACATGTTTTAACTCTATCCAAGTTAAATTCAAACCAAATAAATAATAATATTCTGTAATTGTACAATCCATGATTCAATGATCAGAAACGCTAATCACGCGATCAAAATTATGGGTCGAGTTACTCAAGGGTTGAGAAAATAGAAATACACATCCCAGTGAAATAAAAGTAATGAGCGTGATGTGAAAATTTTCAGATATTGGTATTTCAGGTCATTGCATAAAAAGTGGAATATTTTCAGAATATTTGATTTATTTGTCTTGAACATGATTGTGATAGAGAGTAAACATAAAAGGCCAAATCAAACTATTTTTCCTATTTTAAGGTTTTTAGTTTTACACATTTTAGCATTTTTTGTAAAAACACAGAAAAAGAAGCGACATTCTTTGTAAATTTTCTCTAGTTCTCGGTTAAATGCATTCGATCGAGTTTACCGGTCGTCGTTTACTGGCGTTTGCCTTGTATTAAATCTCATTCCCTGTTGGGGATCTTTATTTAAAGATATTTTTATCTTTGTTAAACTTCTAACTCAAAATACACAACGGCAATTTTCAACGGCTCATTTCCGGCGAGTAGTTCTATTGAGTTTTTTCTCCCTCATGGTGATATCTTTTTAACGATACCACTTTCGTTAAAATCAATTTTTTGCGGTCCCCCATTAAGTATGCATCAATTACGTGACATAAATTGACGATATCTCTAAAACGGGTCATTTGCGGCGGGTGGTTCCATTGAGTTTTTTACTGCTCTCCATGAGATCTTTCCAACGATACTACCTTCGTCAAAATCGGTGATTTACACTTCTTGTAATTCCTTAGTTAGTGGTTCGCCACTTGGTCGGCTAAAATTCTGTCATGTACGTTAAAGGTACATCTTAATTTTCTTTTTGTAGTGTTATTTAATTTTAAATATATATAAAACATGAATGACTTCTTATATTTGGAGGAAAAATTTAAAAAGTTCGTTAAATTACTAAAATATTTTTAAAAAATAAACATTTTAACAAAGCCAAGTATAATAATTTTTCTTTTCTTGTGATAAACTTGTATTGTATTATATGTATGTTGGCCAATTATCTACGCTAAGGGATATAGGCCCTATAGGGTGGTATGCCCTTCGTGGGGGTCTTTCTAGACAAACTTGTAGATCTTTACAGTACACAAAGTGGAAAAATGTAAAATTTTCCTTTTTGGGAATATTTTTAACAACTCGGAAATTGTACGTCAAACTGAGCAAATGAAGTGCGTTCATTCTATAACTACTTTCATAAATATTCAAAACAAAATATTGTTGCAATAGCTGTTGCACTCTTAAGCAAAAATGCATGAATACAAAATTTATTACGATTATGCATACTAATTTAGTAATACGGAAATAATATGAATCCATCTTAAACTAGTCATTGGGGGCCACCGTAATACTTACCCATCAAGGATATGCATAATATAAAATATGAAAATAAAACATGTGTAAAATATTTATAAAATGAACTGCAATTCCAAAATAAAATTTAAACGCAAATTTAAATAGTTTTAATATACATAGTCATGCTTTATTAATAAATTGCTGATGAGCCAAATTCGGCAAATTATATAAAACGACAAAATACTCAAGTAATACCGGATTGCGTAAAAGAAACATCCTTATAACTCTAAAAATAATAATCATATTAACTAACAATTTACTGCGTCGGATGAAGCGTCTCATTTCCAATTAAAATATATCTTTGAATTGAAATTTGATTAAAATACAGAGTCATGAAAAATCAAAGAATGTGGAAAACAGGACACATATCTCGGCAACTAATAATTCGATCGACTTCGTTCTTTATGCAAAATTTGTGTTATTTTATTGCCTTTTACATCCACTCTTTAAAATAAAAAAATCGAAAAATTTTATATACCTTTCATCAGAATGAAAATTTTGAGAGTGCGAAAAAAATAGTTCCGGATAATTGAGGTTACTGATATTAAATAGGCTTCGTTCAATTCTTACATACTAAATACATACAAAATTTCAAGTCTCTATCTCAATTTGTTCGGGAGATAGAGCGTTTACAAACAGACGGCAAAAAAAAAAAAAAAAAAAAAAAAAAAAAAAATTAAAAAATATTTTTTTTCGGAATCTCCAGTATATGAAACGTGTAAATCCGTCAAAATTTTTTTTTCGATTTTCAAAACGATTGCAAGACTTACCCTATACTACGTATGATGGATAAGTAATAAGATGTAATCAGCATAGCAATTTAGTATCATTGCATTTCTGGGATATCATTGAATTAATTATGTATGATAGGATTTAACAGAATAATCACCATGGCAATCTAGAACCATTATTTATCATGTGATATATTTGAATTAATTGCGTATTATAGGATTTAATAGAGTAATCACCATGATAATATAGAATTGTTACTTATCATGAGACATCAATGAATTAATCATGTATGATAGAATATAACAGAATGAAAAACTTTAATGGATATATTTTTAAAGATTTGATTCGGTTTGCATAACATTTTAATTGATTCGACAAAATTCTGAACGATTAGATATATTTTTTTAATAAACAATTTATCTTACTAGAAAGTGGTTTTGCAAAATATATTAAAAACAAATACCTTTGACGTGTTTCGATTCCAATTCTGATAAGAACCATAATCATATTAAAAATAAAAATACAAATTTTCTTAGAATCAATGCAATTGACATGCGACAATGAGATGTAAAGAAAACCACGCACTCTCTTGCGAAAAATTAAATTAAAAATCCATCTTAAATAAAACGTAATCAGTACGACAATTTATAAAAATAAATATAATGTTAGAACATGAAAATAATTTTAGACCATGATCTAAAATTATTTTCCAACTTGGTTCATCCCATGTAAGCTTTCCACAAGGAATTAGTTTTTAACTTTAGCCATAACTTTGAATAATAAAAGAAACAATATCATTGCAATTAAAACTTTTGCGGGTGTAAATTTCAATGGACAGCCTTATAATTGATTTACGACAAAAATTAGATACAAAACATAATTTGCTTTCAGTAAACAGAATTTTTATTTTCACATCTACACTGTAAAAAAAAAAAAAAAAAAAAAAAAAAAAAAAAAAAAAAAAAAAAAAAATCCGTTAAATTTACGGCAAAAACTGTTGGCAGCAATGTTGCCAGCAGTTTTTGTTTACAGTGTAAATATAATCTGGATAAAGCAGTGTATGTACGAACAAATTTAATATAAGATTCATGTTCTAATTTTCTAATTTTAAACTCTTTCCCAGTCCACATTACATACGTTATCTTTCACCAAATTTGGTTGGGTAGTTTTTGCACTGTTATATGAATACAGATAGACTGACAGAATGACAGATGAACCAGACAACGACTATAAATGCTTTTTTTATGTAATTATGAATCACAAAAAACAAAGCAAGGTTATAAAAAAATTCATTTTTTCTAAACAATACGGAGAAATGTATCCGATCCAGCAATCTGTGATTCTTTTATTTCTATCAAACGGATTACATTTGCGACGACATAAATAAAATGTTAAATATTAAAGTAATGCAAGTTAAAATTCTCGAATACCAGTCATTAACTCTTTTAAAATCATTGAAATTTTCCGAGGAACTGTGACCAGCTAAGTAAGACAGAATGCTGTCATCTGTCATTTTCCTCTGACTCTGTAGCTTATTATTTTGAAATAGATGACGACTATAAATGCTAAACATTTTTATAATTGCAAAACACCTAAAAAAATGAAAATACTAGCAAAAACATAAATTTTCTAATTAATATTGAGAGAATTCTGCTATGAAGCAATCTGCCTTTCTGTTATTTCCGTCAAATTGATTACAATTGGACGATTTAAGTAAAATATGTTAAATATTAAAGTCATACAAGTTAAAATTCTCAAAACTCCGCCATTAACTGTTTTAAAAACACTGAAATTTCAGATGAACTGTGACCAGCTAAGTAAAACAAAATAGCGTCATCTGTCATTTTACTCTGACGCTGTAGCTTATTATATTGAAATAGATGACGACTATAAAGGCTAAACATTTTTATAATTGCAAAACAATTAAAAAATGAAAATACTAACAAAAATATAAATTTTCTAATTAATATTGAGAGAATTCTGCTATGAAGCAATCTGCCTTTCTGTTATTTCCGTCAAATTGATTACAATTGGACGATTTAAATAAAATATGTTAAATATTAAAGTCATACAAGTTAAAAGTCTCAAAACTCCGCCATTAACTGTTTTAAAAACACTAAAATTTTAGATGAACTGTGACCAGCTAAGTAAAACAAAATAGCGTCATCTGTCATTTTACTCTGAAGCTCTAGCTTATTATTCTGAAATAGATGACGGCTATAAATGCTACAAACTTTATAATTACAAAACAGTTAAAAACACAGAAATACTTACAAAAATATAACTTTTATAAGTAATATTGAGAGATTTCTGCGATGAAGCAATCTGCCTTTCTCTTATTTCCATCAAATGGATTACATTTGTAACGACTTAAATAAAATGTTAAATATTAAACACGTATAAGTTAAAATTCTCGAATCCCCGTTATTAACTCTTTTTAAAAAATTGAAATTTTCCAAGGAACTGTGACCAGGTAAATAAGACAGAATAGTGTCATCTGTCATTTTCCTCTGACGCTCTAGATTATTATTATTGAATAGATGACCACTATAAATGCTACACATATTCATAATGACGAAACACTTAAAAAATAGAAGTACTTACAAAAATATAAATTTTCTAAATAATATTGAAAAAATTTTGCGATGAAACAATCTGCCTTTCTCTTATTACCGTTGAACGATATAAATTTGTGATTATTTAAATAAATTATGTTAAATATTAAACACATACTATGTTAAATATTAAACACATACAAGTTAAAATTTTTGAATCCCCGTCATTAACTATTAAATAAAAAAAATTGAAATTTTCAAAAGAAGTGTGACCTGCTAAGTGAGACAGAATAGTGTCATCTGTCGTTTTCCTCTGACGCTCTAGATTATTATTATTGAATAGATGACCGCTATAAATGCAACAAATTTTTATAATTACAAAACAATAACATAGAAATTCTTACGATTTCTATTTCCAAACAATATCGAAAGATTTCTGCGATCAACCAATCTGCCTTTCGGTTATATTCATCAAGCGGATTGCATTTGAGACGAAGTAAATAAAATATGTTAAATATTAAAGACATATAAGTTAAAATTCTCGAATTCCCGTCATTAACTGTATAAAAACATTGAAATTTTCCGAGGAACTGTGACCAGCTAAGTAAGGCAGAATAGTGTCATCTGTAATTTTCCCTTGACGCTTTAGATTATTATTATGAAATATATGGGATAATTTTTAAAAATTACGAAACATGTATAAACATAGAATTTCTTACATAAATATAAATTTTCTAAACAATATCAAAAGATTTCTGAGATCAACCAATCAGCCTTTTTGTTATTTCCATCAATCGGATTACATTTGTGACGACTTAAATAAAATATGTTAAATATTAAAGTCATACCAGTTAAAATTCTCGAATCCCAGTCATTAACTCTTTTAAAAACATTGAAATTTTCCGAGGAACTGTGACCAACTAAGACAGAATAGTGTCATCTGTCATTTTCCTCCGACGTTCTAGCTTATTATTATGAAATAGATGGGATAATCTTTACCTTCGAAGATCCATCTTCATAATTTTCTGAAAAGTCGTCTGCTGAGAGGGATTGACGAATGAAGACGCATCTTTACGTCCTCCGAAGATCCTCGCAAATCCATCATGTCCTACGTTCGCGGATCGTCCTGGAGGATTTTGTTACATTCTGCAATATTCGTTCCTCTCCGAATGTCATAAAATGGAATAAATTGCGATGCGAATTTGATCCCATCATTCATAGATTTCTACAGAAGAATTCGCTTTCGAGAGCGTGTAGCTTTCGAGATTGTGTGATATAAGAGAATTACAATAGTGACATTGAAAAATATCGGTATTTATTCATGTAGGAATTGTTAGATTAAATTGCCTGCTGTGAATATGAAGAATAAACAATAAGTAACTTTCTTTATACATATAAAAGTTTAAAATAATTGCTTGAAAACGTGGTAGCTATTATTTATTACCAATGTGGCCTAGAAATTATATATCATGATGAGGACGAAAATATTTTTAGCTTATTAAAACGTAGTCAATATATATAGTTGAGTTAAAAAAATCTGTACTTTGAACGTAAGCATAAATCCATAAACTTAACTAGTTATTATGGATTAACACTAATAAAATATAAGAAATGTGAAAAAGTATTATTAACAAGTAATAATTTATGAAGTTATTATGTACAGAATTTGCAAAATAAAACTTTTATTCTATTATTTTTGTTAAATCCTTTTTGAAATGTGTAATTTTCAAGATTGTATGATATAAGAGAATTACAATAGTGACATTGAAAAATATCAGTCTTTATTCATGTAGGAATTGTTACATTAAACTGCTGCTGTGAATATAAATAGTAAACATCGTTTCAAGAAGCCTTTACTTTGTAAGCGTGATAGTTAAATATAATTGTTAAAATAAGTGAAAGATTTAAATAGTTAATACAATAAAATGTATGAAATATCAAAAAGTAATTTTTAAATGTAGTAATTTATCTAGATATTTCGTTTAGAATGCAAAGAACAAAACTTATATACTCATTTTATTATTATTATTATTATTATTATTATTATTATTTGAAAAAATGTAATTTTCAAGATTGTGTGGTGTAAGGGAATTACAATATTGACATTGAAAAATATCGGTATTAATTCTTGTAAAAATTGTTAGATTAAACTAGTGCTGTAAATGTGAAGATTAAACATGAAGAAACCTTTACTTTGTGATCATAATAGTTAAAAATATTTGTTTAAATAGATTAAATTATAAATAGTTAATATTTATGAATATTGTGGCTTAGTAATTATCTCTAATAATGTGCATGAAAGCATGTTTGGCTTAGTCAATATAAAGAATTAACTTAAAAAATCTGTTCTTTCAACTTGATTATAAATGAATGATTTTAACTAATCATTATAAATTACTAATAATGAAATATAGAATGTCTGAATAAGTATTAGTTAGAAACAATAATATATGACAATATTATGTACAGAATGTACAGAATAAAACTTATATTCTTTTTTAGGTGCGTTCGTAATTATATAATACGTAGCACCTATAGTGGTCGTTCAGTCCGTCCGTCTGTCCGTCTGTCCGTCCGTCTGTCCGTCTGTCTGTCCGCATATAACAACGCAAAAACTACCCAACCGAATCATTTGAAATTTAAAATACATAATTATTACATAATTTTGTCGAGTCATTTCAAATTTTTTGAAACTCGGATGCTTAGATCAATTACAGGGGCAATCAAAAGTATTCCATTACATTACGGTCAATGGGGAAAAAAGTTTCAAATGCATTTTAATCGTTTGAAATTTAAAATACGCAATTATTACATAATTCTGTCGAGTTATTTCAAATATTTTGATAATCGTGTGCATAGATCAATTACAGGGGCAATCAAAATTATTCAATTACATTATGGTCAATTAGGAAAAAGTTTCAAATAAATTCTATACGTTTGAAATTTTAAATACATAATTATTACATAATTTTGTTGAGTTATTTCAAATTTTATGAAAATCGGATGCATAGATCAATTACAGGGGCAATCAAAAATATTCCGTTACATTACGGTCAATGGGAAAAAATGTTTCAAAAGCATTTTAATCGCGTTACACTCATGCGAAATTAATAAAATTTATATGCAACTATAAAGCACATATTATAATATACATCATACATAATTTGTGGTGCAAAGAACATTTCTTATTGATTTACAAGGTCACACAAAAGTATTCCATTACATAATGGTATAGGGAGAACATTGTTTGATGAGCGTTTTAATTGTAATTCACTATTTACAACTGTATGAGATTGATATATGAAAGTAATATTTTTAAAACTTCGTTATCGTACGAACGCACCTAATTTGCTACGCTTCACGTGCAATTTCCAACTTGTTTCTTTATTAATTCCTTTTTGGCAGAGTGTAGTTTTCTAGACAATGTGATATAAGGGAATTATAATAATGACATTGAACAATACCAGCACTTATTCATGTAAGAATTTTTATAACAAATTGTTTCTGTGAATATGAAGGATAACCATCAAGAAACCTTTCCTTTTTTTGTTCGTGTAATAGTTTAAAAATTTTTTTAAATAGGTGGAATTTGTAAATAATTATTTCTTATGACAAATGTGGCGTAGGCATTATCTGTAATAATGTGTACAAAAATATTTTTGGCTTAGTAAAGCGTAGTTAATATAGAGAATTGAATTAAGAAATCTGTACTTTGAACATAAGCGTAAATTCATAAATTTAACTAGTTATTATGAATAATTAATAATAAAACATAAGAAATACGAAAAAATATTATTAACAAATAATAATTTATGAAAATATTTTGTACAGAATGTACAAAATAAATATTTTATTTTATTATTTTATTAATTCCCCTTTGACAAAATGTACTTTTAGAGGCTGCGTAATATAAAAGAATTACAATAGTGACATTGAAAAATGTCGGTATTTATTCATGTAGGAATTGGTAGATTAAATTGGTGCTATGATTATGAAAATTAAATATCACGAAATTATTTCTTTTGCGTATAAAATTTAAAATAATTGCTAGAATACGTGAATGTTATAAACATTTATTATTTATGAATATCGTGGCTTATAAATTATCTCTAACGATGAGCACGAAAATATTTTTACCTTATTCAACATAAAAAATTTCAATTAAAAAATGTGTTCCTTAAATGTTAGCGTAAAATGCATGATTTTAACTTGTTATTACGAATTAATAATGATAAAATATATGGAAAGTATGTAGAAAGTATAAAAAAAGTATTATTTAAAAGTAATAAGTTATGAAAATATTATGCACAGAATGTACAGAACGAAGCTTTTATTCTATTATTTTTATTAATTATAATTTGACAAAGTGCAGTTTACAAGAGTGTGTGATATTAGAGAAATACAATAGTGACATTAGTAAATTTCTATACTTTTAATGTGAGAATTATTAGATTAAATTGGCGCAGTTTTCCGAACGCAGGCACGTTTTTAATTAGTTATTACGAATTACTAGTAACAATATGCAAGAAGTATGAAAAATATGAGAAGTATTATTTAAAAATAATAATTTAGGATGAATATACAGAATAAAACTTTTATTCTATTATTTTTATAATTTCTGTTTTGACAAAGTGTATTGTTCTAGATTATGTAATATTAGCGAATAACAATTGAGACATTAAAAAATATCGGTATTTATTCATGTAGGAATTGTTAGATTAGATTGGTGTTCTGACTGTAAAGATTAAAATATAAGAAACTAATCTTTTTTTGTGTGTATAAAAGTTAAAAATAATTTTTAAAATATGAGGAAGTTGAAAATAGTTAATATGTATGAATATTGCGACTTAGAGTATGTATCTTTAATAATATTCGCGAAAATATTTTTAGTTTAGTAGAGCATATTTAATACAAAGAATTGACTTAAGAAATCTGTTCTTTGAACATAGATGTAAATGTAAGACTTAATTTAATTATTGAGAATTGCTAATAATAATAATTGCAGGAAATATGAAAAAAAATATTATGTAATAATTTATGAAAATAAAGTGTACAGAATAATACTTTTATTTTATTCTATTTATCAGTTCTACTTTCACAAAATGTAGATCTTAAGACAGCATGATATTAGAGAATTACAATTAGAGACATTTAAAAATATCGGTATTTATACATGTAAGAATTGTTTGATTAAGTTAATGTTTTGGATTTAAAGAATAAACATCAAGGAACATTTTTTGTATGCATAATATTTAAAAATTGTTAAAATAAATAGAGGTTGTTAATAATTATTTTTTATGAATATTGTGCCTCAAAAACTGTTGCTACTAATTTGTACGGCAAGTAAATATTTTTTCCGAAGGCATAAAAGTTATTATGTATGAATATTGTGGCTTGGAGAATGCATCTCTAACAATATCCGCGAAAATATTTTTTGCTTAATTGAGCATATTTAATACAAAGAATTGACTTAAGAATTATGTTCTTTGAACATAGACGTAAAGGTGACAGTTAATTTAGTTAATGAGATTTTCTGATGAAATTAAGTGTAATAAATACGTAAAAATATATAATGTACAAGTAATAATTTATGAAAATAATATGTACATAATAAAAGTTTTATTTTATTCTATTTATTAGTTCCGCTTTCACAAAATATAGATCTTAAGACAGTGTGATATTAGAGAATTACAATAGTGACATTAAAAAATATCGATATTTATACATGTAAGAATTGTTTGATGAAATTAGCGTTTTGGATTTAAAGAATAAACATCAAGAAACATTTTTTTTTTGTATGCATAATAGTTAAAATAAATAGAAGGTGTAAATACTGTGGATTAAAAACTGTCGCTACTAATTTGTACGTTGTTTGTAAATAATTTTTTGCGAAGTCAAGATAAAGAATTGCAGTAAGTAATTTGGTCTTTGAATGTAGGATTAAAAATATAAAATAATTATTTTTATAATATAGTTATTAATAGAAGTAATTAAGACTTACTGCTTTTATATTTCGCATTGAAAGCTTTGCATTTCAGAATTTCTTCCACCAGATGCAAACACGTTTATTTATAGCCGTAAAATCAAACATTTTTTTAAAATTATTACTAGATTTTATTATTGCCTATTTTTTCCTCTTAGTGGATTGTATGCATACGAAAATAAATATTTTTATAATTCCAAAATATATTTTTTCTGGCAAAAGTGAACAAAATATGCGAAAGCATTATTTAAAAAAAAAATAATGTGCATTACATTACGTATATGCGACTTCCCGAAACATAAATTATAAAATATAAATAAGGATGTAGATGTCAAAAGACTGTATTAGTAACTATTCACAACAAATCACTATCGAAATAAGCATTCCACGCAAGATATTACGACTATTATATTCACATTCGGTGCTAGTACTGTTTCGTACGTGCTACAAATACTTATTTGGTATGTGCGGCTTTGAAATTTAAAATCCCCCCTCCCCTGTGTGTGTGAGGGGGGGCTTACACAATACACTGCATTAGTACAGTGACAGTTTTGAAGAGCCTGAAACATACTTGAAGTGTTGCATCTTCTCATAATTCATTCGTCTTCGCGAAGATATAAATTTTCAAGAATGCATAAGAATGCTAATACGGTTCTTTATATAAGTGAGATTAAAACAGCACAATGTTTATGACTGTTAATGTGAGATACATGATACTTTCAGCCACACCTCGTTAATATGAAAACGATTAGCGCGAATCACTTTTAACAAGGTTTGCTTCCGATTGCCCCATCCAGTTGTATGTAATGTATTTAACTTCGGATAACACGAACTACTTTTGGCATGAATAATAAAAGTTTTCGTTTATGTGTTCAAATTAATGAAGTTTGCCTGTATTATGTTAAAAATTACACGTTCAAGCACATGAATATTAGCAGCAGAATTAGAAATGAGAGTTTTATAGACAAACGAAATAAAATTTGGAAACTTCGTAATTTTTTTTTATGTATGTAAGGTACCCTGGGGTAATAATGCCACGTTAAGGTTCTACCAATTTTCACGGCTCAGTTTTAGTTTGTATTTTTCAAACAAATATATGATTCGATACAGCAACTCATTGACTATCTATATAAAAAAAATAATTTAGTAGATATGTATTCGTAAAATGTAATGGCGTGATTTCTGGACCAATGCTATTTGGCGTTATTACCCACCTCTATGGGTAATAACGCCGTGCAAAGAAAACTATGAAATAAGATGCATGTAGATTGCCCAATTCTAAAAATACAAACTCTACAATCTTAGAAATTGACAAATTGCATTCTAAGCTATTGAAAATGTTCAATTTTTTGTGAAAGTGTAAGAAAATAAAAGGTGTGGTGTGTGTGTGGGGGGGGGAGCGGATGAGGCAAAAGAATATCAGACCGTGAGCTTCTTTTTGCTTAAAAAGGACCGCTTAAATAGAATTATTAGAAACATTGCACAGTTTCAACTGTGTTTATTTGAATCAGTATTTAGGATGTAGCTCGGCCACTGTAGGGAATCAACCGGGGTATTAATGCCAAGGATTGGCGTTATTACCCCGTTATAGTTATTGCGCTGTACATTTTAAATTACAAATTATCTCGAGAAGATATCCAAAATATGCAACAATATTCTGAATGTCCATGAAATCTACTACAAATTTATGTAATTGACAAAGTATTTCAGGATTAAAAACATAGTCTTCAGATCACAAAACGTATCTCGCAAATTTTAGATCAAGCGTTAATTTTAGTTGCTTGTAAAAACAATAAGACCTAAAAATGAAACAAATTAACTTGAAGCTGTTTTTTGCGATTTATATGACTCAAAACCCTTCTGCGCAGAGCACATAGGTGTCATTTACCAGATTATTTCATAATTATGCAAAATATTAGCACTTGGCGTTATTACCCCGCCTGGCGTTATTACCCCAGACCACCTTATTTCATTTTTATATGAACAGCTAAACAATACTATAATTATATATACATAAATTGGATAGGGAATGTAAATTGTAGATAGATTTAAATAACAATATCGTAATTAAAAAAAAAGAAATGCAATGATTTGTAAGCAATGTTTTTATGCATGGATATGTATGGTACGAAAAAGAGATAAATCATTATTTTTCTAGAATTTATGTGTTCTAGAAATGGTGCACAAAATAGAAATATCATTAAACTAAGAAAATAGTATGCACTATCTTATGTTTATGTTTTTACGGCCAAAATAAAATAAAAAGCACAAATAAAAGCAGTCATTATAACTAAACGACATGCTTCTGTATATTACGTAAAACATCAAATGCTTATTTTTAATAATTCATAAGATTGAATTACATCAAAATATTACTTTTATTTAATGCATGTTGTGTGCGAATGTCAAGGCTTTGCACTTAACAAGTTGATATCTGATATATGAAGCTTTGAAATACAGAGTCCCCCGAGGAACAACTGCACAACAGACTGCATTAAGATAGAGTCTATTTAGTTTGTATATGGAAATTATTATCTAATATTATGGTAAATATTGATTTAGTTAAATGATAATATCCTACTAAAGAAAAGGCAATGATTTCCAACTGATTTTTATGGATAAATATACTATACGGAACGAAAAATATGTCATTAGGTTTCGAAAGTTAATATCTTTCAAGAAGAATATACAAAGTATGCAGATAGATTATTCTAAGAAAATAATATGCATTTTTTTATGTGCATTTCCTTTCGAGTGTATAAATCATTAAGTATAAACATTATAAATAAAGAACATTTTAGCCTTTTGTGAAGCCTGAAAAGAATATTATTAATAATATATATGAAATCCGTAAAGGAATTTGTGTATTATCCAAAATATTAACAGTATTTTATTCACAATGTATGCGAATGTTAAAGCTTTATATTTAATAGATGCCTCTTTGGTACATGAGGCTTTGGAATACCAAGTCCCAAGAGGAGCGCGTGCACAATAGGCGGCATTAGGATGGTGTCAGTTTCGAAGAGCATATAATATGATAGGAGCATTCTCTCACAATTCATCTGTATTTTCGAGGCATAAATTAGTAAGTATAAATGAGGGCGAATGTCATATGGGTCTTTGAAAAGATGGGAATCATATTAATATAAAGCACCTTTTATGGCACTAAATATAAGACGTTGTAAAAAAATCTGCAAAGTTACTAAACTTTTTCTAGGAAGCTGGGATTCCTAGAACTTTTTAATTAATGGTGACAGCAAAAATTCATGTAACCGATTCTGGGTACTTCTAGGTTATCCCTTCGACCAAAAAAATTATCGCCAAAATATAAGATTAAATGCCAATAATGGATGATCGTGAAAGTCACATTCAATAACATAAAATACGATTAACGTGTTTAAAATGTCATTAAGTGATTTTTATTTTGTTTTTTATTAATATTCTACTAATTATTTGTTTTTTTTCATTATTTAAAACAAAAATTATGTCAATATGTATAATTTGGCTATTAGTTTGGCGACTTGTATAATTTGCCGAAATTGGTCGACGGGATAACAGAGTAGTACCCGATTCTGATACATGAATTTTTGCTGTTACCGTTACATAAATAAATCTAGTATTGCCAATTTCCTAGAAAAAGTTTAATAACTTTAGAGATTTTTTTTCTTTTTACAGTGTAAAATATTTAGTATGTTTACAATTACATACACAAGCACATAAATACTTGTAGTAAAATCAGAAAAGGGAGTTTCATAAATTAAATGATTAATACTTTTTAAACTACGCAGCATCTGTTTCATTTTTCAGTGTTTCATTTAATATTGAACATTTATATATGATCGGTATTATTGAAAAACATTTCAGCCTTTTATAAAACTTGGAAATAATATTAATAATAATATACATGAAATCCATAGGGGAATTTGTGTTTTATCCAAATTTTAACAGTATTTTATTCACAATGTATGCGAATGTTAAAGCTTTACATTTAATAGATGCCTCTTTGGTACATGAGGCTTTGGAATACTAAGTCCCAAGAGGAGCGCGTGCACAATAGGTGACATTAGGATGATGTCCGTTGCGAAAAGCATATAATGTGATAGAAGCATTCTCTCACAATTCATCTGTCTTTTCGGAGACATAAATTAGTAAGTATAAATGAGGGCGAATGTCATACGGGTCTTTGAAAAGATAAGAGTCATATTAATATAAAGCACCTTTTATGGCACTAAATATAAGACATTGTAGAATAATCTGCAAAGTTACTAAACTTTTTCTAGGAAGCTGGGATTCCTAGAACTTTTTAATTAACGGTGACAGCAAAAATTCATGTAACCGATTCTGGGTACTTCTAGGTTATCTCGTCGACCAAAAAATTATCGCCAAAATATAAGATTAAATGCCAGTAATGGATGACCGTGAATGTGACATTCAATAACATAAAATACGATTCACGTGTTTAAAATGTCATTAAGTGATTTTTATTTTGTTTTTTATTAATATTCTACTAATTATTTGTTTTTTTTAATGTTGTTTATTTAAAATAAAAATTATGTCAACATGTATAATTTGCCTATTAGTTTGGCGAGTTGTATAATTTGGCGAAATTGGTCGACGGGATAATAGAGTAGTACCCGATTCTGTTACAGGAATTTTTGCTGTTACCGTTACATAAATAAATCTAGTATTCCCAATTTCCTAGAAAAAGTTTAATAACTTTAGCGATTTCTTTTCTTTTTTTTTTTTTACAGTGTAAAATATTTAGTATGTTTACAATTACATACACAAGCACATAAATACTTGTAGTAAAATCAGAAAAAGGAGTTTCATAAATAAAATGATTAATACTTTTTAAACTACGCAGCATCTGTTTCATTTTTCAATGTTCCATTTAATATTGAACATTTATATATGATCGGTATTATTAAAAAACATTTCAGCCTTTTATAAAACTTGCAAATAATATTAATAATAACATACATGAAATCCGTAAGGGAATTTGTGTTTTATCCAAAATATTAACAGTATTTTATTCACAATGTATGCGAATGTTAAAGCTTTACATTTAATAGATGCCTCTTTGGTTCACGAGGCTTTGGAATACTAAATCCCAAGAGGAGCGCGTGTACAATAGGGGGCATTAGGATGATGTCAGTTGCGAAAAGCATATAATGTGATAGAAGCATCCTTTCACAATTCATCTGTCTTTTCAGGGACATAAATTAGTAAGTATAAATGAGGGCGAATGTCATACGACTCTTGGAAAAGGTGGGAGTGAGATTAATATAAAACACCATTTATGACTCTAAATACAATATGACTACATATAATATTTAGTACGTTTAGAATTACGCGCAAAAATACGTAAATATATGTAATGAAATCAGAAAAGGGAGTTTTATAGATTAAAATGATTAATATTTTAATTTTCAGTATTTCATTTATATTGAACATTTAAATATTATCGATATTATCCAATGCTTCCAAACTTTACATCTTATACAAATAGTGTACAAACTATGCACGCAGATTATTATGAAAAAATATGCATTATTTTATGCATATGTTTTTTCAGATATATAAATTATTGACTACAAATAAATGCAAACATTACAAATACAGACGTTTCAACCTTGTGTAAAACATCAAACGATTATTTGTAATGATTCATAGATAATTCCTATTGGAGTATATATTTCATTCAAAATATTACTACTACTTTAAAGTATTTCCCTACCTTTAAATCACTGTTTTGTGAAAAATTTCGTATTCACTTAATTATTTTAAATTAATGTTGAAACATTTATTGTTTGCTAAAAATGCCTTTTTGTTCGTTCAGCGATAATTAGAAGCAAAGTTTTAGCTCAAAGTATAAACCAGAAATGAATTTTCTGTAATTAAAATACGGTTTAACGGGACACAGAAAAGTAAACAATACATTTTAATACCCAAATATATAAACACCTACAAATATGCTGGATTTTAAAGTTGAAGACTTTACACATAATTTTCTGTACTATATCAAAATCTGAATTTGCGTTTTCTGAACACTGAGTTTTCATTATGTACGTGTACAAGAAACATCATTTCTTAAAAAGTTTTTATGATATCCAAATAAAATGTTGTCATAAGGTTCTGCTCATCTATTGGCTGTTATAAATCAAAATATAACTTGTGATTTTCTATGTATTAATTTAAGAGTTATTTTTATTAAAAAATACAGACTTTTTTAATCATGATTTACATACAAAATCTGCTATATTTTAGTAAATTTAAGAGGTATTGTAAATATTTTGCTTTATTACATTGATAAGTCGTATGCTAATAAATTGTTGAAACAAAAAGTGAAATATATTGAATAAATTTCGTTATCGAAGGTTTGGCATAAGCCGAGTTTTTCCTGAAATTTGACTAAATATAGCCTAAATTTAAAGAGTTATTTAAATGTCATTAAAAATTTATTTGAATTCATAGTTTTATTCCCTGTTTTAGCTAAAAACACATGTGCCTGATAAAAATTTCACTCTTTTCAAAAAAAGTACCCCGATATTAGGTACATAACACTGTCGGGTCTAGCGTACTATTAATAGTACATGTCTTTTAATGCAGTATTATTTTGTTTTAAGAAATACTTTTGCTACAATTTACATGTAGTAATGTTAGTATATGTCTATGCATTTACTATATGACTTCATTTACATTTATTCATTTAATAATAATTATTATTATTACTATTAAATAAATAATTATTATTAATATTATTATTAATATACTATAATAATGATAATTATTTAATTCTCCTTGCGCCATTTGCGATTCTTTTATTTTTAAACAACATTCGTTATCTTTCAGACAATGATATATTCGTTAAACACTAATTAATCTATTTGGATAGCTAGTGTTGTTAATGCTATTAACATAAACGTATATTTTTTTTTCTAAAAATTGAAAAAAAATCGGACACGAAAGGGTTAAGCACATTTTATACCAGTATTAAACTAATTCGTCTTTAGCAGGTGAGGCTTTGAATAACAAAGTCCGCTGAGAAGCATCTGCGTAATAGGTTGCATTAGGAATGTGACAGATGTATCCCCTCACAATTCACTCCTAGACATCAATTAGTAAGTAGAAATGAGGACAAATGTTACATGGGTCATACAAATTGTGAAATTAATACATAGCAATATTAATGACTTCAAATGTAAGATATGTAAGATACATGTAAGATATGCAGGATGTCCCAAAAATTTCCGTACAACTTCAACAATTTATTTCAAAAATAAATAAATACAGATTTCGGCAACTTTGCATATGTATGATTACAGATTTTTTTACAATGTAGACTAGCGTTAAATCATATAAATATATTATTTTGAGTTACACAAAAATACTTTAATTCTGCAAAAGATCGTGTTTACTTCAAGAGTCGATAAAGCTTAAAAGCGAAAATCGGAAAGGTAAAAACTAGTCCGGTTGTAGATCATCTTTATGTATCCTACGAAAAAAAATCACGTAAACATAATAAAATTTGAGCGAGATATTTGAAAATAACACCTCATAGACATAACATTATCATCTGAGTCTTTTTGAATGTCTCAAATAGCATCTTAAGTTGAACCTAAAGCCAATTAATGATTTTGGAACTAATTTTCATTTTAAATTATTAATTTCTTATTTAAAATATTACCTTAAAAGAAACACAGCGTATAAAAATTATTGTTTTTAATGTGTTCATTCTAATTTGGAGCCCTAAGATAATGATCCGAACCCCCAGCTCATGAATTAATTAGGCCATAAGTATACAACTGTTAAAATGTTTTCAAAGTTAATAATAGATGCAATTAAACACAGCTCCCTGCTAATCGGAAAGAGAGCATTGCTTCTTCTTGGCTTTCTAGATTTGGCTTTTTTTCGTAATCATGTAAAAACGTACCACTTATAGTGGTCGCTCAATCCGACCGTCTGTCCGCATACAACAGAGCAAAAACTACCCAACCGAATCATTTGAAATTTAAAATATATAATGTTGTATAATTTTGTCTAGTCATTACAAATTTTATGAAAATCGGATGCATAGTTTAATAACAATGCGAATCAAAAGTGTTCCATTCCATTACGCCCAATGGGAAAAATAGTTTCAGGTACTTTTAAATGGTTTTACACACTTTCGAACCTAATAAAATTGATATGCATCTATGAAATATATAGAAAAATATACGTTAGGTGGTGCAAAGACTATTTGTAATTCATTTACAAGGCCACACAAAAGTATTCCATAACATAATGGTATAGGAGCAAACAATGTTTGGTTCGCGTTTTAATAATATAAAACTATTTAACATTTTATGAAATTGATATATGTTGGTGAGAATTATTACTAGTTACTTCCTGCATAGTATTTACAGAGACATACAAAAGATTTCGGATACTCTACTGTATCCGAAGTACAGTGTACTGTTGCACCAAGCTCTGAATACTTTTAAAACTTCGTTATAGTAAGAACATACTTCTTTTGCTACGCTTGACGTGCAGTTTTCAACTTGTTTCGTAAATTGTTCGATAACATAACATAATAAAAAATGTTATCGCGAAATTGCTCGTAAACCGAAATAATCGTTAATCGATCAGTCATTGTATATAAATTATCAAATACAAACTTTATAACTAAAGAACACCTCGGCTTTTTCAAAAGCATTAAAGGATTGCAAGTATTAATTTATAAGAAATCCCTAATGGTATTTGTACTTTTTACAAAAAATTATTACTATTTTATTCACATTAAATGCGAATATTAAGTGTATGGGGGCGTTATTTTGGGGGAGACATTTCTCGCTCAAAATTTGATATTTTTTATCGAATTTTTTGCATAGAACAGTTGAGGATGGCTAGTTTTTACTTTTACATTTTTGGTTTCAGATTTTATTAAAAAAATTACTTTAACTTTCGGAATCGGTTTGAAGTGGTTCTGAAATTGAAACTATTCTAGCAAAAGAAAAGTATAACAAAAATTGAAAAATTAAAAATTAGCTTTAGAACTATTCTTTCTTAATTATTCTATGCAAAATAAATCGTTCAAAAATATTAAAATTTGAGCAAGATATTTGAAATTAACGCCTCCATAGACCTAATATTATCATCTGGAACTTTTTCAGTGAGTTGTGTAGTGTCTTAAAGCCCCAAACTAGTCACTAAAAAGTCCCGAATTATAATGTGAAATCTATGGGAGCGTTCTTTTCAAATATCTCGCTCAAATTTTAATATTTTTACATAGGTTTTTTCTTTTTCTTTTTCTTTTTTTTTTCTTCGCATAGGATAACTGAAGACGATCTACAACCAAGCTAGTTTTTACTTTTTCGATTTTGCTTATATATATTTTTATATTATGATAATTTCAATTTCAGAACCCGTATATCGGTTTGAAAAGTTAAAGTAATTTTTTAAAAAAAATCTGAAACTAAAATTGAAAAAATAAAAACTAGCTCGGTTTTGGATCGTCCTCAGCTATCTTATGCAATAAAAATCATGTAAAAATATTAAAATTTGAGCAAGATATTTGAAAATAACGCCTCCATAGACTTAATATTATCATCTGGGTCTTTTTAAGTGACTTGTGTAGGCTCTTAAGCTTTTACACTTAATAGATGCTTCTTTTGTACGCGAGGCTTTGAATAACTAAACCCCTTGAGGAATGTATGCACAATAGGCGGCATTAGAACGGTGTCAGTTGTGAAGAGCATATAATACGATAGAAGCAACCAGCTTTCTCACAAATCACCTGACTTCGCGGAGACATAAATTAGTAAGTATTTATGAGGACAAATGTTATTCAGAGCTTGACAAAGGTAAGATTAATATAAACGTTATAAATAAAGAACACCTCGACCATTTCAAAAGCTTTAATGGACTGTTCGTATTAATTTATAAGAAATCCCTAATGGCCTTATGTGCTTTATACAAAAAAGTACTACTATTTTATTCACATTGTATGCGAGTGTTAAGGATGTATTCGAAAATATTTTTTTTTAACCTTAAACAGCGTGAAATTTTTCGATGCATTTTCAGATTCAATTTTAAAAGTAAAAACATGAAACCAATTGAGATGTTTTTTAAAGAGATTTGTAAAATTCCATGGGATATTATTTTTCCCTCAATTCATTAGAATTTGTTTTGGAAACAATTTTTTTCTCAGTATGACCATTTTTTTTTTCGTTCCCAGATCTCCCGCTTCGGAAAATTGCGTTCAAAACGCCCACTGTGACGGCATTATTTTGCAATATTTTCTGCAATCATCAAAAAATTGGTATGCACGGCACATTATGTAGTTTTTTAATAAGTGAACTCGCTAATTTGATGCATTTGAGGGCAAAAATGTATTTAAAAATAAATCAGAAACTAAGCAGTTTGAATTGAAATACACCCTTGAGCCTTCACACTTAATAGATGCCTCTTTGGTAGTGAAACTTTGAACTGCTAAGTCTCGTGAGGAGTACATGTACAATTGGCGGCATTAGAACGATGTCACTTGCGAAGAGCATATAATATGATAGAAGCATCCTCTCACAAATCATCTAACTTCGCGGAGCCATAAATTAGTTTTTATGAAGGCGAGTACTGTATGGATAAGGTGAAAGGAGAGATTAATATAAAACAACATTTATGATTTTAAACTTAAAACGTATAATATTTAATGTGTTAAAAATCGCCCCTTTCAAGCATCGAGATACAAATATTTATAATGGAATTATAAATAGAACTTTTATGGACGAAGTGAATTAAAATTTTGAAATTGCGTAATATCTATTTTATTTTTGATATATTTGATTTATAATACAGTATTACCTAGTATTATGCTGATGATTGGTAAGTGTAAACGGAGAAAAAAATAAAAATATCCTAATGGAGAAAAAGAAATGATTTGCTCCAGATGTTTTATCGAATTATATATATATATTTATTTAATAATATATATGACGACCTCAGAAGCATGGGGTACAGGTGACAAAAATTCGATTTGGAGTAAATTAAGTTTAAAAATAATTGGCGCTTACTTTGAACATCAATAATAATTGACAGAAATGAAATAAGAAACTGTGGCACAGAGTTTCCCCCAGAGGGTTTCAGGGGGGGCGCTCCGCCCCTCCTGCCCTTTAGTTTAAAAAATAGCGCCCCTCTTGCCCCGTCATCCAAAAAATAGCGCCCCTCTTGTCGTTCATTCAAAAAAAATGGCGTCCTTCTTGCCCCACATTTAAAAAAACGCAGCCCTCCAGCGATGATCCGAACGCGCTATAGTAGGTAAATTATGCAAAAAATTGGCGACGGAACGCAAAAAACAGCCTCATATGCGTCCCGTGGGACGAGAAATTTCATCAAAAAATCGCTAAAAAAACAGCAAGTTTCGTTAAAAATCGCGAAATAACGACTAATTTCCGGCAAATTTTGCAAAAAATGGCTAATTTCGTCTCAAAATTTCACAAAACGGCATATTTTCCACAAAAGGTCGTGAAAAAACAACAAATTTCTTCCATAAATCGCGATAAAACGGAAAATTTTGTAAAATGATTTGCAAAAAACGGCAAATTTCATCCAAAAATCGCAATAAAACGGAAAATTCTGTGAAAAATTCCGTTTCCGCGATACTTTCACGAGATTTGTTTTTGATTTTCGTTTTTTCGCGATTTTTTAGCAAAATATGTAGTTTTCTATGATCTTTTAACAAAAACTGCTGTTTTTGCGATCTTTCAATAAAATTTGCCGTTTTTTTCGCGATTTTTTTCACGAAATTTGACATTTTTTTGCAATTTTTTTTAGCAAAATATTTTTTTTTCCATTTTTTGATGAAATTTCTGTTATTTCACGAATTTTTGAACCGCTAGATTCTAGATTCAACTCTATAAAAATGCCCTTAAAATTGAAAACTGCCCTAAAAAATGCAAAAAGTGCCCTGAAAAATGTTAAAAGTGCTCTTTTCAGAACAGTAGCGCCCTGCCCTTTTTTAAACCTGGGGGAAACTCTGCTGTGGCATGTTTCATTATGATCTTTGAACTCTTATTTCAAAAACTGTATTAAAAGTAGACTACAATTTTCTTTAAATTTATAATTAATCAATATTGGTTATTAGTTTTGCAAAAGTTATTTATCTCTATACAGCACATAATTAGAAAATCACTTATATTTCTTTGCCTGAAAAAAAAGCATATTTTTAGGCAGGCTGAGCACTTTTTTCATTTTTTTCAATTTTATCACTTATATCCTTTGGCTTCTTCGGTCCTCATATGTTAAACATACACATTATAACTAAAGAACGCCTCGTTTTTTTTTTTTTTCGAAAGCATTGAGAGGAGAAGGGATCTTTAAAATCATTTATTATATTTTTAAAATTACACTTTAAATATTATTCAACGGTACATTATAAACATACATTATCAATATACATTTATCACAAAAATGTAAAAAAAAAAAAAAAAAAAAAAAAAAAGAAAAGAAAGAAAAGAAAAGAAAGAAAGAAAAATTTTGAAAACAAATTGGGAAATTTTTGTAATATTTTAGATTTAACGAAATTTTTTCAAAATGCCCCATGCACATTCCATATCAATGAAAATATCCTAAATTACTTATACAAGTTTGATTTACATATATAGATAAAACTGTGCATTGAAATTTATACATCTGAATATAAAGGTAAATATCTATTCTTATTTTTTCTGAAATTTTGATCATTTTTGAGCCTATTTTTACAATTTACTACCCATAACTTTTACAATTACTTTTATTTTTAAAAAATCATGCACAGTTTTATAACATATATTATGATAAATAACGGTAAAAAAATTCAAAACTTTCAGAGAAAAAATAATGCGCATGGAGCGTTTTGAAAAGATCTTGTTAAATCTAAAATATTTTTAAAAAATTTCCCTATTTTTCTCAAAAAAAATTTTTTTAAACATTTTTTGTGATAAATATATGCTATAATGCGTATAATGTACCCTTCAATATTATTTAAAATACAATTTTAAAAATATAAAAAAAAAATTGTTTTAAAAGTCCCTTGTCCCCTTAAAGGACTGTTCGTATTAATTAGTAAAAAATCTTTTATTTCATTTGTGTTTTATACAAAAAATTAATACTATTTAATTCACATTATAAGCAAGGGTTAAGCCTTCACACTTAATAAATGCATCTTTGTTACGCGCGGCTTTGAACTGCTAAGTCCCGTGAGCAGCGCGTGCACAATAGGTGGCATTAGAATGGTGTCAGTTATGAAGAGCATATAATATGAAGATGATTTATGATATCTCACAAATCACCTGACTTCGCGGAGACATAAATTACTAAGTATTTATGAGGGCGATTGTTATCTGGATCTTGTCAAAGGTGAGATTTATATAAACATTATAACTAAAGAACACCTCGATCTTTCATAAGCAGGTAAAGGGCTGTTCGTCTTAATTTATAAGAAATACTTAATGACGTTTGTGCTTTATATAAAAAATTTACTACTATTTTTTTCACATTATATGCGAGTTTTATAATAATTACGTGTAGTTAATGCATAAGTAGTTAGCTATAATTATACATATTTATGTATGCATTAATTACTTAAAATAAATTTTTGACACTATAGTTTTTAGTTGCAAATAGAAATAAAATCGAAATTCGGTTTGATCTTAAAAGCCGGTTTTGCTCAATTTTTAATTGAAAGTACATTTATTGATTACCAACTCTTATACATTTCTAAGGATGAGCATATGTCAAAATATCATACATTTTGATTAATCTGCAAAATGACAACGCATTACGAATTCCTATCGAACATGATTGAAATGATGATATGCCAGATATGAATAGAGGGGGAGATGGGAAGAAAATATTTCTCCTATTAAACTAAGGCACGCAGATGTCAAACTGTGCTTAACAATGGAATACTCTTATGAGTAAAATCATTATAAAAACGATGAATAAGATGTTTAAGGTACAAACAATACACTTTACATATTTGCTAATAATGATATCATTCATGCAATGTTTAAAATCTGAATTGTGGTTAAAAGATAAAAGATACGGTTTTGATCTTAGAAATACATTTTGCTTGATGTTTAATTATAGTTATTTATTACAAAATTTTATACATTTCGTTTGACAAGTACCCTGAAAAAATTTTAAAGTTACAAAAGTAAATTTGTAACTGATTTTGGTACATGAATTTTTGCTGCTATTGTTACATAAAAAAAATCTAGAAATCTCAGTTTCCTAGAAAAATTTTAGTAATTTTACAATTTTTTTTTTTTTTTTTTTTTTTTTTTTTTTTTTTTTTTTTTTTTTTTTTTTACAGTATATAGGTTACGATATGATTAGTTCTGATTAATCTGCAAAATGACAAGGCACAAATGAAATCCTATTGAACATGAATGAAGTGATGATGTGTCAGATATGAATAGAGGGAGGAGACAGGAAGAAAATATTTCTCCTATTCAATTGAGAAACGCAGCATTCAAGCTGTACTTAACAATGAAATACTCTTACGGTTAAAATCATTATAAAGGACGATGAATTAGTTGTGTATGGTACAAATAATACTCTTTAGATGTTTCCTAATAATGATATCAAGCACAAAACTTGTAAAATCTGAATTGTGGCTTTATGAGATAGTAGATAACATTTTAAAATGTAAGAATTAACAGAATATCATTTGAAGAATATCCGGAGTGTTTAATTGAAAATATTTCTGTTTTGTTTTGTTTTGCTTTTTTTTTTTTTTTTTTTTTTTTTTCTTATAATTTACAGTTTTTCGGAGTTACCGCAAAATTTGCATAAACATAGTTTTCGGAATTACGTTTTCAACAATATTCTTTCTTATATAGGATTTCTTTTCCTCTTTTACCGAAATTCGGTTTCGGTCTTAGAAATATATTTCGTTTGATGTTTAGTTATACTTATTTATTAAAAAATTGCATACATTTCTTTTAACGTGTATTTGTCACAATGTGACTAGTTTTGATTTATCTGCAAAATGACAATTCACGTGTGAATTTGTATTGAACATGATTGAAATGATGAATTTCAGATATAAATAGAGGGGAATGGGAAGAAAATTTGACGTGGATTGTACACGTGGCGGTCAAGCTGTGCTCAGTGGAATACTCTTACGGGCAAAATCATTGTAAAGGACGATGAATTAGTTGCTTATGATACAAGTAACTAAGTCTTTTATTTAAAGAATAAATGAGTTCGGACTGTTTATTGAAAATTATTTCTGTTTTGTTTTGTTCTTTTCCCTTATAATTTACAACAGTTCTTCGAAGTTACGGTAAATTTGCATATACATTGTTATTCGAATTCTGTTTTCAACAATATTCTTTTTTTATAACACGAAGATTAGTAAAATTTGAGTTCGGTTTTTTTTTTTCTGTCTCAGAAATCTTAGATTTATACAGAAAGAAATTACGGAAAAATTTACATACATATTGTTTTTGGAATTACATTTTGAACAATATTCTTTTTTTTATATAAGATTTTTTATTTTTTTTTATTTTATTTATTTATTTATTTTTTATTTATTTTTTATTTATTTATATTTTTTTTTTTTACAAAAAGGCCATTGAAATTTGGTTTCTGTCTTAGAAACCTATTTCGCTCGATATTTAATTATATTTAATTATTACCTAATTTTACATACGTCCTTTGAATTATATATGTCACAATATGATTAGTTTTGATTGATCTCCTAACTGACAATTCACAAATTAATTCCCATTGAACATGAACGAAGTGATGCTATGTGAGATATGAATAGAAAAGGAAGACGGGAAAAAATACTTCTCCCATTCAATTGAAAGACACAGCAGTCAACCTGTACTTAACAATGGCATACTCTTACGATTAAAATCATTATAAAAGGCGATGAATAAGTTGCTTATGATGCAAACAATGCCCTTTGGATATTTGCTAATAGTAATATCATTCATGGTACGTTTAAAATCTGAATTCTTGTTTTATGAGATAAAAGATAATGTTTTTAAAATGTCAGAAGTAGACTATTATTTGAGAATATTATTTGAAAAATATTCCTGTTTTGTGTTATTCTTTTTTTCTTAAAATTTATAGCTTCTCGAAATTATGGCAAAATTTGCATGTATATAGTTTTCAGAATTATGTTTTCAACAATAATTTTTTTTATATATAAAGGATGTTTTTCTTTAACAGGAAGATTATTGAAATTCGGTTTCTGTTTTGGTTTCGGTCTTATATGCGCTTAATGTTTAATTACTCTTATTTATTAATAATTATATACATTTCTTTTGACGTGTATATGTCACAGTATTGACTAGTTTTGATTAATCTACAAAATCTCAATTTTCTATTCAACATGAACGATGTGATATATGTGAGATATGAGTAAAAGAAAGAAAATACTTCTCCTATTCAATTGAATCACAAAGTAGTGAAGCTGTGCTTAACAATTTCATACTCTTACAGGCAAAATCATTCTAAAGGACAAAGAATTAGTTGTTTATGTTACAAATAATTAAACACAGATATGTGCTAATAATGGAATGATTCTAGGAATGTTTAAAATTTGAATTGGAGATTTATGCGATAAAAGATAGAGTTTTAAAACTACAGAAATAGCTTAGACAATATTTTGAGGATTGAATGAGCTCTGAAATGTTTATTGAAAAAGAAATTCTGTTTTACGTTGTTCTTTTTACTTATATATATATATGTAATAAAACGACGACGATGTTCTATAATAGTGTATAATCACTAATAGAATACCATGTTGGTTGTAGAATACTACTATTCACTAAGATTCAATAGTGGGATGAGCAGTCGTTCTGGTAAGTGGATAAGCCATGGATTTGTTCTCGTAGGAGTTTCTCCAATAACAATGCAAGAAAATCAGTGTTTTAGTTCTTTATTATTTAGAGCACGAACTTAAGTTACTCCACAGATCACCGTTCCACACATCTATCACTACGGCCTTCGCTCACTAAGCTGCAACATTCCGGCGTTCTACAATCTCGGAAAAAATGACATTTCTAATTCAGCGGAGAAATAAAACGCGCGTCTTGATAGTTTAAAGAAAAGGTGCATTCTACTCTCCTGAAAAGCCAAATGAAAAAATCATTTTCACGACAAAACTAGCGCCCTCCTACTCCGCGTCAATCATTTTAAAAATCCAATCAGGATGGACTCGCGCCTCTAACGGACAAAATGATCAATTCTAATTGGCCGTAATAGGCGGTCTACTGGCAAGAACTATATTTTTTCCTCGGAACACTAAACCCTTTAGCAACGCGTAGTAACACTTGTCACGCGATGTTAAAAAATAAAAAAATAAAATTAAAATCGCAGGAATATGCCAGAAAGTAAAAAGCTTACGAAATACTTCCCGCCTTTTTGAGAAGCAAGAAATAATTTATTAATAACTAAAGTAAGAAAAAGAATTTTAGCTGTTACAAGACGAAACTAAGATTGAAATATGTTCCACAAATTTAGAATTGAAGCTAAGAGAGAATAAAAAAAAAATGGCGCAATTTTTTTTTTTTTTTTTTTTTTTATTTTATTACAAATCCCCCCTCCCAGAAAGACGGGTGAAAAAGTAGGTCTGAGACCTGCAATTTCACAGAAAGGGAGATGATGCAGACTTAGCTCACGAAGTTGTTGATATAAGTAATAATAATTAGATACTGAATAAAAAAAAATTTAAATTAATTTCTCTTTTTTATATAAATATAGAATTCAAATTTAAAAACACCAAGGTGATGCGTGGAATAACTTCAAATTTAAATACAATAAAATAGGCTTCAATACAAATACAAGATATAATCTTGTTTAAAGTACACATCAAAAAGTAATTTGAAAATATAAGCAATTACCCATAGTAATAACATAAAAATGAAACATAAAAATGAAAAACAATAACGTTAAATTCTTTTTTAACAATGTCAAATCTAGAAATCAATTTTTAAAAGTTTATTTCAAAAATCTTCTTAAAGTCATATTTGGAATGGCATAGTTCATTACCTCATTTTAAGGATGTCTAATTCATTTAACTGTCCAAATTCATCAGCTAACATTATAATATTAGTTCAGTTTTTGTGTGAGTAAGTCCTTGAACATTCATAACAGTTCCATTTTGGAATCTTTGTGAAAATACTTTTATAATTGTATTTTTAATTAATAACACATTTTATAATATAGTAATAATAAAATTTAACAATGTAAATAATAAACAATATAATTAAGAAACATAATAAGGAAAAATATCAATAATAATAAATATCATAAGTGTAAGTAAATCTCATAAGGGGTATAAGTAAATCTCTTAATAAGTAATAATAAATATCACAAAAGACATTCTTTAAATACTTAATCTCGTTTATCTCATCTCATATTTTTGGGATGAAATATAGAGAGAAGTGGAATAAAATAAAAAATGCAATCAACTATGAAATCATTTACTTAATCTGGTAATCCGAGTACAGGATTAAGTATGAATATGTACAAAAAAAAAAAAAAATTAAAATATAATATGATAAATTAAAATAAAATAAAGATAAATAAAAATTTTGTTCATGTTTGAGAATGCACGTGACCTTTAAACTACTAAGATTCTTAAAAAGAAATATTAATAAATGTTAAAAATAAAAAACAAGATCTATTCATGTCAAATAATTACGCAATAAATATTCTCTCGGTGTGATAAAACATTGCAAGATACAAGTAGAAAAGAGAAAAAGAAACAAAATTATATTATAATTGACATGTACTTGGACTGGAATGCAGAAGCAAAGAAAGAGAGAAAGAAAAAAAATATATTAAAATAAAGTGATAAAAATTTTGTTACTTGGCAAATAATTAATTTAATAATTGATAGATTAAACTTAATATTACAAATAGGTTCAGTTGAAAGAAAAAAAAAATATTCAAAGTAGAGTAATTCAGTACAGAATAAGAAATTTCCACTTTGTTCGTCTACGCCGGCATAAATAAACAAATATGAAAATTTCCAGACAAGTGACACTCTCGCTGCAGTCAAGAGATATCATTGCCATTCTGTGAGAATTACAGGATATTATCTGAATTAAAATATGAAAAGAAATTTACTGTTTAAGAGAAAAAATTATAAAATGATAAACTAGAGATATAGTTTAAGCTACAGTTTTTACCTGAGTTTGTTGTTGTTGATTAGGGGGTTGTTGCTCATGACTTAATTTAAATTTATCAGGGAAATAATAAGGCCTTAATTTAGATACATGTACTATTTCTGAACTTTTGAACTGGTTTTGCCTATCAATTTCAAAATTTACTTCGGATAATTTGTTAAGAATTTTATAAGGGCCACTAAATACTTGTGACAACTTTCTAGTATTAGGGTACTGAAATTCTTCATAGATAACTAGATCTCCTATTTTAAATTTTGGTTCGATATAATCTTTATCATAATATCTTTTATTTTTTAAATGAAATTCATCAGTTCTTGTTTTAGCAATTTTAAGTGCTTCATGAACAGGGGGATAATAATTTTGTTGTAAGGGGGAGTCATAGGGTAATTGGCCAAAAAGCAAGTACGCAGGTGGAAATTTGGTAATAGAATGGGGTGTATTATTATATTCGTTAATTACCTCAGTTAAAAGCTTAGTCCAGGGAATTTTAGAGGTAGTGGAGTTTACTTTACATTTTAATCTAGTTACTATTGTCTGATTTACTCTTTCACATTTCCCATTCGTTTGTGGATGATGGGCAGTGGTCAAACGTTGTTTAATATTATGATTTCGCAGGAATTTTTTGAATCTTGAAGAAGTAAAAGCAGCATTCCTGTCACTAAGTATTTTTTGAGGGGACTGTACACTTGAAATCTTACTAAAACAGAATAATTGTTGAGGGATTTTGATATTGAAGATTTGTTTCAGACAATTTGTATAAGTTTCTGTAGTGACACTTTTGGAAGGAAATGCCCAAACATATCTTGTGGCATGGTCTATTATAATATGGAGATATTTTTTTGTAGAATTATAATAATTGAACCCTCCTACAGTATCAACAGACAGACAGTCAAAAGGTTGATCTGTAGTGGGCATAGCTTGTAATAAGCCAAATTTTTTCTGTCTAGGTTTTTTATTTTTCTGGCAAATATCACAGTATTTAACAAAGTTAGTAATGTCCTGGGTCATATCTGGCCAATAATAGTTAGGAGAAATTAAATTTTGCATTTTTTGAACACCAGGGTGACCAAACTGTTCATGAGCAACATTAAGCAATTTTTTTCTTAGGGACATGGGAACTACCACTTTACGAAAACCTTTTCTTTTAACTATAATCAGTCCATTGTCATTAATATAATTTGATCCACACACATTTTCTTTTTCTTGCATCTCAATAATCTCTTTAACGTCAAGAAGAAAAGTAAGGGGCTTACAAAAATGAGAAATAGGGTTTCGGGACAACATGTCGGCTTCGACATTTGTAGATCCCTTTAAGTACTCTATTTTGTAATCGAACATACTTAACTTCAATGACCACCTAAATAATCGACCTCTTAAATGTTTGACATTTTTTAACCAAACAAGAGATGCATGATCAGTATGGATGGTAAATTGCACACCGTGAAAGTAATGATAAAATTTATCTAAAGTATCAATGATAGCAAGACACTCTAGTTCGGTAATGAAATAATTTTTCTCATAACTTCTCAATCCTCTAGAAAAAATAAGCAATTGGATGTAAAAAGTTATTATGGTCGGGTTGTTTAAGAACTGCACCTACCGCTACCTGAGAAGCGTCAACAAACATGTGTAGGGGTAATTTTGGGTCATAAATCTTTAAAATTGGTTTAGCAATGAGGGCATCTTTTAATTTTTGAAAAGAGTTTTGACATTCAGTATTCCATTCCCAAATAGTATCTTTCTTAAGTAATTTATTTAGGGGGTGTCTAATTTCAGCATATTTGTCAATAAATTTATGATACACATTTATAGAACCAAGAAATCTTTGTAATTCTTTAGTGTTAGTAGGAGGTTTTAATTTTTTAATCGTTTCTATATTAGTATTAGCTGGAGTTAAAGTTCCATTTTGGATTTCATACCCTAGAAAATTGATTTGTTTTTGAGCAAAAGTACATTTAGATAATTTTAATTTAATATTTTCTATTCGGCATAAATCAAAAATTTGGATGAGATGCTGTATATGTTCATCTATTGATTTAGAAAAAATAATTATATCATCAAAATAATAACAAGCAAAGTCTATTTTATATTTTGTAAGAATTCTTCTAATTGTCCTGTTGAAAATTGGGGGGCCTACCTTTACACCAAAGGGGAGAACATTCCATTCCCAGAGCCCACAATTAGTAGTAAAGGCTAACTTTTCGGAATCGGCTGGGTGAATAGGTATGTGCCAATAGCCTGAGGCTAAATCTAGTGTAGAGAAATATTGGGCACCACTTAATTTGTCTAAAATTTCATCTATTCGGGGTAAAGGTTCAGCGTCATTTTTCATGATAGAATTTAATTTTCGGTAGTCAACACACATTCGGGTTTTTTTACCTTCATCTCGTTTATTTACTAACGTAACTGGAGAAGAGTACGGGCTATAACTTTCTTTAATTAACCCAGCAGCTAATAATGATTGGATTTGCTGAGATATTTCTTTTTCATCAGCAGTGGATGTACGATAAGGCCTCAAAGATATTGGTAGGTCAGATTTAAGATAAATACGCTGAGGTTCAATATTAATTCTCCCTACATCATATTTATTTTTTGCAAAAATATCTAAATAATCCCTTAAAAGTTCCCTTACATTTTTATTTTGAATAGCATTCAGATCCCCCAATAGATTATAATCATCATTATTAGTTCGCGACAAGGATTGAGGAGTTATGGTATTTCCATAATCAGGTTGCACAGTAGTATCATTTTTTATAATATCAAAATGAAGCAATTCTAAGTTATCACTGGATATGTTGACATATGGGTTTAACGAAATATTGTCTTGTAACACCTGGCTTTTTGCACAATCAATTTTTAATTTTAATTTGGCACAATCAGGTAAACCTAAAATAGCATAGTCCAAATCAAGTTTACTTACTAAAAAATTAACATATCTCTTTATATTACCAAATTTAATACATAATCGACAAGATTTATTAATTGTAAGAGTTCCTTGTGCCTGTCTGATAGTAATAGGGGTAACATTATGTAAATTACCATTTAAATATCGAACAAATTTGAGGGGTAAAATTGAGACAGTTGATCCACTATCCACCACACAATACACTTTGTTATTGCCCACATATCCAGGGATAAATAATTGTCAAATATTATTAGTAGGGGGTGGTTGAATATGAGCAGGAGTTTCAGTTTGAAAGGAATTTGTGTTAAATATACAACTCCTTTCCCAATGATATGCATTTTCTATGCCTCTGTTTAAACATACTCTGCACGGACGACTAGGGTAATTGTTTTGATAATGAGTTGCAGGCATTCTAGGAGTGAAAAACCTAGGATTAAAATTTTGGGATGGATTGTTTAGAGTAGGTCGAGTCCAATGTCTGGGCTGAGGATTGGGATTGTGCATAGGTCTAGTTTGTTGAAAATTTCTATTGCTGTTATTAGAGGTATGATTTGGAATCGCTGCTAATTGTTTAGCAATGCGAAACCATTCACGAGTATTGGAAGGAGGGTTAACCATCAAACAATTTTGATACTCCGGCTGAAGTCCATCTGTTAATCCCTGTATAATTAAATTTTCCCCAAGCTGAAGTTGCCTTCCAATCTCAACTTTCTTTCTAAAATAAGAATCCAAATCACTTAGATCATTTAACTTTAAGGAAGTAAATTCAGAAAATTTTGGAACTCTAACTTGAATGAATTTTTCACTTAAAATCTCGACAATTTCCTCATAAGTAGCACAATCCAAACAATCATTGATATAAGTTTTTAGCGCTTCCCCCTTTAAATATTTTGAAATATTTTGGTGTTTCCACTCATTATCTTTCTTTTCTACCGAACATTCTCGATCAAAATGTTTAAACCATTTAAATATATCCATGCCCAACCCAAATTCAAAAGGGACAATATCAAGTTTATTTTCTGACATTTTTTCTTCTTTTACTAATCCTGACCTTAGTAACATGAAAGAAGGATAATTCATATGGAAAATATTTAAATGCTATACTTCAATTATTAAAATTCAATTACTATACTTCAAATACCTCAATAAATAATAATAAAAATAAATAAATAATAAATAAATAAGTAATAAAATAATAAATATCGGGTTTCCATACATGGGAATAACAAATAATTTTAAAAACAAAAATACTTTTCTTTACGTATGGAAAATAAATTTTGCAACAGAGTATTTTTTTTTTTTAACAACAAATTAATCCATCTTTCGATTTTTTAAAAAAAATAACACCTTTAAAACTAAATAAAATTTCTATGAGCAGAAAATTTTAACTAATTATAAATTAAGAACAAATTTGTTTTTTAATATTTGTAATAAAAGAGAGAGAAAAAAAATCAAGAATTTAAACAAAGAAATTATCATTAAATTTCTTAATCAATAAAACAATAAAATAATAAATAATAACTTACAGACATGTTCGATGTGGCCTTGTTCAAATACCTAATTTTTTATTTAACTAAACAAAAATAAAGAACTTCGTAGATACGACTCACAGGTGTAAATTTCAATTATCTTGTATTACTGATGGAATCTACCGTAGTTTCGCAACCATACAGCAGGTGTTCATTTATTATGAAATGAAAATTTATCAAAATATTTATGCACTTTTACCTAGAAAATACAGTAAATAAATAAATAAAAGAAAATGATGTTGAATTGATTTCATGCAGGTGATCTTTTGTAATTTTTATTTTGCATATCTCACAGTTTGGTTGCATATCTCTCAGTTGAAAAGTTTCTCACTAGAATGCGAGGTATATTTCACATTTAAAATATTTGTAGATGTAGATACCACACATAATTACAAACAAAACTTTATAAGACGATCTTTTTTCAGCTGAAAGGTTTATCATTTATGCACATGAAAATGTTTTTCCATGCAGGCCATCTCGTCGTAACATGGGTGGAAGTAGACGCAGATGAGGTTAAAGATGCGTGCAGCTAACATCTCAAAAACTCTGACTGTTAGTAACACACATTGAGTCTTATTGCAGGAAACAAAATTACAATATTAGTATTAACACACAGCAGCTGATCCCATCCATCTTCAGTCTTGGACATACCATTTAGATGGAAGATATCATAGTTATTTTTTTTTTCTGTATTAAATGTTAAGATGAAAACAATACCAGGAAAAATGTAGGAACAACTGTAAGTGTATGAAGAGCATGCAGCTTATTCTCAAAAGTTTTACGCCGGTTCATTTTTCATCCTACCGGCTAAAATGTAATAAAACGACGACGATGTTCTATAATAGTGTATAATCACTAATAGAATACCATGTTGGTTGTAGAATACTACTATTCACTAAGATTCAATAGTGGGATGAGCAGTCGTTCTGGTAAGTGGATAAGCCATGGATTTGTTCTCGTAGGAGTTTCTCCAATAACAATGCAAGAAAATCAGTGTTTTAGTTCTTTATTATTTAGAGCACGAACTTAAGTTACTCCACAGATCACCGTTCCACACATCTATCACTACGGCCTTCGCTCACTAAGCTGCAACATTCCGGCGTTCTACAATCTCGGAAAAAATGACATTTCTAATTCAGCGGAGAAATAAAACGCGCGTCTTGATAGTTTAAAGAAAAGGTGCATTCTACTCTCCTGAAAAGCCAAATGAAAAAATCATTTTCACGACAAAACTAGCGCCCTCCTACTCCGCGTCAATCATTTTAAAAATCCAATCAGGATGGACTCGCGCCTCTAACGGACAAAATGATCAATTCTAATTGGCCGTAATAGGCGGTCTACTGGCAAGAACTATATTTTTTCCTCGGAACACTAAACCCTTTAGCAACGCGTAGTAACACTTGTCACGCGATGTTAAAAAATAAAAAAATAAAATTAAAATCGCAGGAATATGCCAGAAAGTAAAAAGCTTACGAAATACTTCCCGCCTTTTTGAGAAGCAAGAAATAATTTATTAATAACTAAAGTAAGAAAAAGAATTTTAGCTGTTACAAGACGAAACTAAGATTGAAATATGTTCCACAAATTTAGAATTGAAGCTAAGAGAGAATAAAAAAAAATGGCGCAATTTTTTTTTTTTTTTTTTATTTTATTACATATATATATATATATATATATGTATATATATATATATATATATATATATATATATAAATATATATATATATATATATATATATATATATATATATATATATATACATATATATATATATATATATATATATATATTTAAGTTATGGCAAAATGTGCATGTTGTTTTCGAAATTTCGTTTTCAACAATATTCTTTTTTTATGTAAAGATTCTTTTTTTCTTTTTCTTTTCTTTCTGTTATTTTTTTTTTCTTTTTCTTTTTTCTCTGTTATTTTTATTTATTTATTTATTCATTTATTTATTTTCAACGGGAAGATTACCGAAATTTGGTTTCAGTCTTAGAATCTTACATTATTCGATGTTAAATTGTAGTTATTGATTACCAATATGTATACTTTTTTTTGACGCATATATATCAAATATCATAAGTTTTGATTAATCCGCAAAATGACAATCCACATAAGAATTCCTATCGAACATGATTGAAGTGATGATATGTCAGATATGAATAGAGGGGGAGACGGGAAGAAAATATTTCTGTTATTCAACTGAAGCATGCAGCAGTCAAACTGTGCTTAACAATGAAATACACTTACGGGAAAAATCATTATAAAGGACTATGAATTAGTTGTTCATGGTGCAAATAATACTCTTTAGATATTTGCTAATAATGATATCATTCATGCAACGTTTAAAATCTGAATTGTGGTTTTATGAGATAAAAGGCAACGTTTTAACATGTCAAAAGTGACTTAGACTATTATTTGAGGAATAACTGAGATCTGAAGTGTTTATTGAAAACTATATCTGTTTTGTGTTGTTCTTTTTAGGTGCGTTCGTAATTATGTAAACACGTGGCAGCTATAGTTGTCGTTCAGTCCGTCCGTCTGTCCGTCTGTCTGTCCACATATAACCACGCAAAAACTACCCAACCGAATCGTTTGAAATTTAAAATACATAATTATTACATAATTTTGTCGCGTCATTTCAAATTATAACAGATGTAGTTTTTCCATTTTTCATTTTTGGGTGAAAAAAGTCCGGGCCAGGATTCGAACCAGGGATGTATTGGCTGAAGCCGCTAATGCTCTACCAACTGTCCGGGATAGCTCAGTTGGTAGAGCATTGGCGGCTTCAGCCAATACATCACTGGTTCGAATCCTGGCCCGGACTTTTTTCACCCAAAAATGAAAAATGGAAAAACTACATCTGTTATAATTAATTTACCGATTGAATAATCATGTTTCAAAATTAATCTAAATCATTTCAAATTTTATGAAAATTGGATGCATAGATCAATTACAGGGACAAGCAAAAGGATTCCGTTACATTACAGTTAATCGAGATAAAATTTTCAAATGCATTTTAATCGTTTGAAATTTAAAACGTGTAATTATTGCATAATTTTGTTGAGTCATTTCAAATTTTATGAAAATCAAATGCATAGATCAATTACAGGGACAATCAAGAATATTCCTTTACATTATATGCTCAATGAGAAAGATTCAAATGCATTTTTATGGTATTACACTCATTCGAAAATAATAAAATTGACATGAACCTATGAAGTATATATATACTAAAATATACAATCTGTGATGCAAAGAATATTTATTGTTAAATTACAGGGCCACACCAAAAGTATTCCACTACAGAACACTATATGGGGAAACATTTTGTGGGGCGTGTTTTAATTATACTAAACTATTTCACATTTTATGAATATACGTTGCTGAGGTGTAATAAAAATTACTTCCTGTATATTTGCAGCACCACCGAAATTTCGACCACTATACTGTATCCGAAGTACTGTCTACTATATCAGCAAGATCTGAATTTTCTTAAACTTCATTATCGTACGAATGCACCTCATTTGCTACGCTTCACGTGCAATTTCCAACCTGTTTCTTATAATTTATAGCTTTTCGAAGTTAGGGAAAAATGTCCGTATACATAGTTTTCGGAATTACGTTTTCAACAATTCTTTTTATTTTTCGTTTTATTATTTATATATATATATACATATGTATATACAGGGTGTCTAGAAAATAACACCCTGATTTCAAATTTAAATTTCTCAAAATCAAAAATCGATTGAACTATGCGGTAAACGGTTTCTTTATTAGGTAAGCTGTCAAAATGTTATACTAAAGTTTTGACCGGTGAATATTTTGAAAAGATTGTGTTCTGATTGCAAAGAATGCTCTGCTTGACGTTTTTCTTGCTTTAGATTGCTTGTAGAGAAAAAGTTTTTCGGGGTACTTAGCCATATTTTTAGAACTAAATTTTTGAAATTTCTGAAATTCCAAAAATTTTGTTCCAAAAAACTTTAAAATATGACGTTGTCCGACCAAAATCTCATTCAAACCAAGCAATTCAAAGCAAGAAAAATGTTAAGTCAGGCATTCTTTGCAATCAGAACATAATCTTTTCAAAATATCCACCCTTCGAAATTTCTGTATAACATTTTTACAGCTTTCCTAATAATGGAACCGATTACCGCATAATTCTATCGATTTTTGTTTTTGAGAAATTTAAATTTGAAATCAGGGTGTTATCTGCTGGACACCCTGTGTGTAAGCATTCTTTCTTTTTTATTCTTTTTTATTTATTTTTTTTTTTTTCACAGGAAGATTACCAAAATTCGGTTTTGGTTTCTGTCTTAAAAATATATTTCGCTTGATGTTTAACTATACTTATTTTACCAAATTTTATAAATTTATTACTTATATTATCAAATTTTGTATACATTTTCTTACATGTGTTTGTCACAGTATGAGAATAGCATTTAATAATCTGTAAAATGGCAATGCACAAAGGACTTCCTATTGAATATGAATTGAGTGATGAATGTCAGATATGAACAGAAGAGGAGACTGGAATAAAATGTTTCTTCTATTCAATTAAGGGTGTATTCGAAAAAGCACTTTTCCACCTTCAACTGCTCAAAATTTTGCGATATAATTTCAGACACTTTTAAAAAGTAGAAATATGAAACTTGCTGAGGGGATTTTTGAAGAGACGTATAAGGCGCAGTGTGATATCCTTTTGCACTCAATTTATTAGAATTTGGATTATAAACAAATTAACTTCTCAATATGAAACTTTTTTTCGGTTCACAAATCTCCCGCTTCGGAAAAATCGGTTCAAAATGCCATTTTTGATTGCTTTTTTAACAACATTTTCTGAATTTATGAAAGAATCGGCAATCACGGCACCTTGTGTTCTTTCTAAATAAGAATATTTGCTAGTTTGAAGCATTTGAGAGCAAAAATGAATTTAAAAATAAATCGGGAAATAAGCAGTTTGAATCGAAATGCACCCTTAAAGCACACAGCTTTCAAGCTGTGCTAAACAATGAAATTCTCTTACGGATAAAATCTTCATAAAGGAAGATGAACTAATCGTGTTTGGCACAAATAATACCCTTTAGATATTTTCTAATAATGATATCATGTACGGAACGTGTAAAATCTGAATTGTGGCTTTATGAGATAGAAGATAACATTTTAAAATGTAAGAAGTAGCTTAGAGTATTATTTGAGGAATAAATGAACTGAGAAGTGTTATTGAAAAATATTTCTGTTTTGTATTGTTCCTTTTTCTTATAATCTAATAGTTTGTCGAAACGACAAAATTTACATATACATTGTTTTGAAATTACGTTTTCAACAATATTCTTTTCTCATATAGAAATCCTTCTTTTTCTTTTTGGTACTACTAGGTTATCCCGTCGACCGAAAATCTATCGCCAAACTATAACATTAAATGTCAATAATGGATGATCGTCAATGTCACATTCAATGACATTAAATACGATACACGTTTTTAAAATGCCATTAAGTGTTTTTTATTTCGAATTTTTATTTGCATTTTAATTAATATTCTACTAATTATTTGTTTCTTTCGTTATTTAAAATAAAAATTATGTCAATATGCATACTTTGGCAATCAGTTTGGCGATTTTTACAATTTGGCGAAATTGGGTGACGGAATAACAGAGTAATACATTCTTTTACCTTTAAAAAAAGAAAAAAAAAGGAAAAAGAAAGAAAGAAAGAAATTTTCTGACAGTTGGTTTCGTTCTTAGAAACATATTTTGCTCAATATTAAATTATATTTATTCATTACCTAATTTTATACATGTTTTTTGTATTCTGGAAAATTATTTTCCTGAAAACGAGCCGCAGAAGACGGCTCGAAACATTGATTTTATATTTTATTTTATTTTAATTGTACAAGTTCTTATTAAAGTTCGTGTTTTGTGCACCATTGGTCAAAGTTTTGTATTTTCAAAAATTACATTCATAGTAGTTAAATTTTATGATGCAATTGTTCAGTATATGTTTATGATTAATTAGTCGTTTTCGGTACAAACAATATCTTTTAGATGTTTCCTAATAATGATATCACGCACAAAACTTGTACTATCTGAATTGTGGCTTTATGAGATAGAAGTTAACATTTTAAAATGTCAGAAGCGACTTAGACTATTATTTGAGGAATAAATAAATTCTGAAGTATTTATTGAAAAATATTTCTGTTTTGTATTGTCCTTCTTTCTTATAATTTAGAGTTTTTTGAAGTTATGGCAAAATTTGCATAAAAATATTTCTGTTTTGTAATGTCCTTCCTTCTCATAGTTTACACTTTTTCGAAGTTATGGCAAAATTTGCATAAGGATATTTCTGTTTTGTAATGTCCTTCTTTCTTATAATTTACAGTTTCTCGAAGTTATGACAAAATTTGCATAAAAATATTTCTATTTTTGTAATGTCCTTCTTTCTTTTAATTTACAGTTTCTCTAAGTTATGCCAAAATTTGCATAAAAATATTTCTGTTTTGTAATGTCTTTCCTTCTTATAATTTACAGTTTCTCGAAGTTATGACAAAATTTGCATAAAAATATTTCTGTTTTGTAATGTCCTTCTTTCTTTTAATTTACAGTTTCTCTAAGTTATGCCAAAATTTGCATAAAAATATTTCTGTTTTGTAATGTCTTTCCTTCTTATAATTTACAGTTTCTCGAAGTTATGGCAAAATTTGCATAAAAATATTTCTGTTTTGTAATGTCCTTCTTTCTTTTAATTTACAGTTTCTCTAAGTTATGCCAAAATTTGCATAAAATTATTTCTGTTTTGTAATGTCCTTCCTTCTTACAATTTACAGTTTCTCGAAGTTATGCCAAAATTTGCATAAAAATATTTCTGTTTTGTAATGACCTTCTTTCTTTTAATTTACAGTTTCTCGAAGTTATGGCAAAATTTGCATAAAAATATTTCTGTTTTGTAATGTCTTTCCTTATAATTTACAGTTTCTCGAAGTTATGGCAAAATTTGCATAAAAATATTTCTGTTTTGTAATGTCCTTCTTTCTTATAATTTATAGTTTTTCGCAGTTACGAAAAAATTGCCATAAAAATATTTTTCGGAATTACGTTTTCAAATATATTCTTATTTTATGTAAGGATTTTTTTTTCAAAAGGAAAGATTACCAAAATTGGGTTTTGGTCTTAAAAATATATTCCGCGATGTTTAACTATATTTAATGGTTACCAACTTTTTCACATTTCTTTTGACGCATATCTTTCACTATAATCTACATTGATTAATCTACAAAATGACAATCCACGTATGAATTCCTACTGAACATGATTGAAGTGATGATATGTCAGATATGAATAGGGGGAGAGATGGGAAGAAAATATTTCTCCAATTCATCTAAGGCACGCAGCAGTTAAGCTGTGCTTAACAATCATCATAAATGACCATGAATTAGTTGTGTATGGTACAAATAATATAGGGGGAACTGGGGGACATTGATACATGGGGCACATTGATACACCTCCTCTACTGCTCACAGGGTCATTACAGGAAGTTTCACAACAGTTCCAAAAGGTGATGCTAGTACACTCAACTACATACAGAAAGTCTTGGAATGATTCAGTGGTTTGATGAAACGGGATGGGTGATTTATTGTTTTTGTAGATCAAAAGTAAATTTGAGTTGTAGAATTGAAATGGTTTTATACAACTGTTCTAGTGTTTTCAACCGAAAAGAATACTCTCCCTGGCAAGTAAAACTATTCTTTACCAGTTTCTCATTCTTTTTTGTTAGATAAATTATGAAGTATTGGGTTTGAGACTCATTTTATTCAGAATGGCTATATGGGGCATATGTGAAATAGCTTTAATTTCTTTATATTAGAACATTTTATAGTATTTTTGCAAAGAGAAGACGTACGAACTTACCCAACATATAGTGCTAGTAGAACTAATTAAATAAAAAGACGGCAGCCTGGAAAATCTCAAATTTATATCAATTCTCCAGAGAAAAAAGTATTTTCTACATGAAAAGTGTTACGTAAGAGAAACAAGCTGCAAAACAGCACAGGATAATTATATTAAAAACAGAATTTTTAGTATAATTATCTTTTATTTTCTGTTTATAAACCGATTTATAAACAGAAAACTTGGTAATTTTTCAGCTTTCCTAAGAAAGAAGATAATGCTGATGTTGAAGTACCAGATATGACAAAGTTACCACAGCCAACAATCAGACAAGGAACAGCCAGAACATCAGGTCATTATACATTTCATTTTGATTGCTTTAATATTGCTTACAAATAAAATGTGGATGATTTGAATTTTTATAAATAATATAAAATGGTTTGCTAATTATTTTTCTATGAAAAATATGCATTGGTGTTATTTTGTCTCTATTTTTCCGAGACATATCAAAGTGTGTCAATCTGCCCCGGGTATGGGGCACATTGATACAAATTACTTTTTTTAATTTTTTTAAAATTACATGCAAAAATAATATATAAAACAACGATTGGACACTTTTATAACAAACTACACAGGTTTTGCTGACATCACATCGAAAAATAACTTGAAATTTCTGCTTTCTAGACACCAAAAAAATTTTTAGAAAAAAGCTGTATCAATGTACCCCAATTCCCCCTACTTTAAATATTTGCTAATAATGATATCATTCATGGAAAGTTTAGAAACTGAATTGTGGTTGTACACTATAAAAAATAAAATAAATAAAAAATAAATAAATAAAAAAAAATAAAAATGTGCAAGAAAATGATGTCAATCTACAAAACTTGTAAATAAAACTAGAGACATCTGTAACTTTACAAAAGAATTTACTGCAATTCTGGTAATTTTACTAAAATATTATCTGTAATCCTCGTTACCATTACTTAAAAAGTTCTGGGAATACGATTCTCCAAAAAATTTCTAAGTAACCTTAAACATTTTCTGATTCAAAGTGTAAATCTGCATCTGTTACATGGATTTTTATTGTTGCCATTGCATAAAATGTTCTTGGAGTACAATTCTACTCGAAAAAATTTTGTAATTATTGTTACAGTGTATGAGTTTAAATAAGCATTTTAAAATGTCAGAAATAGCTTAAACTTTTATTTGAAGAATAAATGAGCTTTAAAGTGTTATATATATATACATATATATATATATATATATATATATATTTCTGTGTCTTGTTCTTTTATCTTCTAATTTATAGTTCCTCGAAATTACGGTAAAAATTTGCAAATGCATAGTTTTCAGAATCACGTTTTCAACAACACTTTTATTATAATAGGAATTTCTTTTTTTTTTCCTTTTAACAGGAAGATTACAGAAATTCGGTTTTGGTTTTGGCTTCCGTCTTAGAAATATATTTCACTTGATGTTTAATTATACATATTTATTACCAAATTTCATACATTTTTTTCATGCGCGTATGTCACAATATCACTAGTTTTTATTAATCTTAAAAATGACAATCACAAATGAATTCCTATTGAACATGAATGACGTGATAATACGTCAGATATGAATAGAGAGAGGGATGGGAAGAAAATATTTCTCCTATTCAATTGAGAAACGCAGCATTCAAGCTGTGCTTAACAATGAAATACTCTTACGGTTAAAATTATTATAAAGGACGATGAATTAGTTGTGTATGGTACAAATAATACCCTTTAGATGTTTCCTAATAATGGTATTACGCACAAAACTTGTAAAATCTGAATTATGGCTTTATTAAATAAAAGATGACCTTTATAAAAACAAAGACGCGACAAATAAACAGTGAAGAATTTATTATTATTATAATTGCCTTTTCTTATAATTTATATATATATATTTTAGAAATTTCGGCAAAAATTACATGTACCTTGTTTTCTGAATTATTCTTTATATTTTCATTTATATTTTTAAATATTTTTGGGAATAGGAATGCACGGTTTTAAAATCATCTGGGTCGATTTAAAATATACACTGTAAAAAGAAAACTGTAAAGTTACTAAGATTTTTCTAGTAAACTCAGGCCCTGATTACCGAATAGGCACGAGAAGCACGTGCTTCCCCTAGAAAAATTTTGAAGGGGCCCGAAATTGAGAAAACAGGGGGCCCCAAATCTTATGTTGAATTAATTCCATATGAAAGTTTTACCTTTTTTCTTTTTAACTAATTCATGTATATGGATTTTAAAAAGTTTTTCATAAAAAGTATGTTTAGCAAATAACTTTTTTATCATCCTTCTATATTTTGCCCGACCAATCAAAGTCCTCAATTTATCAAGTAGTATTATCATTCAACCAATCAAAATCGAAAGAATCTAGTCGGCAATCATAATGCCCACCAGATTGTGAAGTTAGTTGCTAGGGTGTGACGTCTGTTGACACTGATTCACTGTCTCGTTGCGATGAATTTGCCATGCGATTTGCAAGTAGAATTTGATAAAGCAGTAATGAAATCTTTCAACTTTTAGATCTGTGAAATATTTACATTCAACACCGCTCGCGCTGTGTTTATCATTAACACGTGCGTTGTATGGATATTTTATTACTCTTTTACATTATAGTTGAATTTTTGCAGAATTTTATTTTGTTTAACTTAATTATTCAGTATGGCTAAAACTAAGCCTCAAAGTCTTTCAGGATGTAGTAAACGAAAAAAAGAGCAAAAAGACTTGTTTGTAACAAACGATTAAGCGTGGCAATGAACCAATTTGTTTTAAAAACAGAAGACAACAGGGGCGATTCAGAAAACTTACCTGGTGCAAAAATATCTACACCTGCAAAAGAAGAAGAAATTGAAGTTGAATCCACATCCGAGACTGAAAAAAAATCTTTTCCCGTTCCTGAAGTTGAAATCCCAGATAGTGATTTTGATGCAAATTTCCAAATCGTAGCTTCTGTTCCTGATGAAGAGATTCCAAATAACTTAGATTCAAATTTTGAAGTTTTGACTTCTGTTCCTCAAAAGTGCGAGCTTAAGAAACAAAACAAATCTCAATGTGAAAATCAGCCAACTTTTACGGAAAATATTTTTACAAATTTGGAATGTCGCCCGTTTTTTTCTAAAGAAGAAACTAAGGAAAAGGAATTAGAATGCATAGGTAAAAATTCAACATTAAAACAAAATGCTTGTGATTCGAATTCTAATGAGTTCCTTTCAGTTCCACCTGAAAAGGAAAGTAATACAGAAGTTGAGACTACATTGGAAACAAATCTTGTGCAAAACTTTATAAATTATAGTGATCCTGCTTTGTGGCCTCCCATAACTGATTCTATTAGGGAATATTTTACTATCATAAAACTGGAACAAAATATAAGTTATCTTAGCAACTCCAAAAAAGTAATTGGAGGAATTGAGCGAACATGTTCAAAAAACAATTTCTTTAGATATAAAAAAAATGGAGAATAAGTCAGTCGAGAATGGTTGGTTTATTCACCCAGTGTAAAGGCTGTTTTTTGCTATGTATGCAAGTTGTATGGTGGTTCAAATGATCAAGCGTTATGTAAAGATGGATTTTCAGATTGGAGAAACATTGTAAAAAGGCTCCAATCGCATGAAAACGCAGACTTTCATCGAAGATGCATGTTTTCCTTCTCATAACGACCAAAATCCTCTAATCGTATTGATAACAATCTTGTGGAGCAATTTGAAAATGAATGTGAGTACTGGCGGAAAATCTTATTCAGAGTTGTTGCTGTTATAAAATATATATCGCTACGTGGACTATCTTGTTTTGGAGATGATGAAACTTTTGGATCTGTACATAATGGAAATTGTTTAGGTATATTGGAATTATTAGCCTCATTTGATTATTTTTTGGCAGATCATATTTATTATTATGGTAATAAGGGTAAAGGCAATGTTAACTACCTATCATCAACAATTGTTACTGAATTCATAGAGATAATGTCACACAGAGTTCTGAAAGAAATAGTAAAACAAATCCAACAGGCAAAATATTTTGGACTTATTGTGGATTCCACACCTGATATTAGCCATATTGACCAACTTTCTATTGTCTTACGTTATGTAAATCAAGATGAACCAGTTGAGCGATTTTTAAAGTTTATTCCTATTCATAGCCACAGTTCAGAACATTTGCATGAAGTCGTTATAAATTTTCTTCAAAGTTTGAATATTGAGTTGAAATATTGCCGAGGTCAATCATTTGATAACGCTAGCAATATGTCTGGTAAGTACTCAGGTCTTCAAGCTAGGTTAAAAAAAAGATTTTCAATTAATTCATTATGTTTCATGTGCAGCACATTCTCTAAATCTTATTGGCACAAGTGCTGCAGAATGTTGTCATTCAGCAGTATCATTTTTTGGAGTTGTTCAAAGCTTATACAATTTTTTTTTGGCATCCACACACAGATGGGAGTTAATGAATGAAGAGTCATTATTTGATGCAAGCAATTTGACACTTAAGTCATTATCAGGAACCAGATGGTCAGCTAATGCTGATGCAGTGAAAGTCTTGAAGAAAAAATACATGATTATTTTCAAAGTTCTGGATGCTATTTCAAGCAATGAAAATGAAACAGCTACAACTAGACATGATGCTAAACGTTTACATTCCAAAATGTCAAAATTTGAGTTTGCATTAATGACTGTTATTTGGGACAGCATTCTTCAAAGAATGAACAATGCTAGCAAGACAATTCAGTCTGAAAATTGCAAAATGTCTACAATTGTACCATTGTACAATTCATTGATTAAATTTGTTCAGCATGTGCGAAATCATTTTGATGATTGGGAAAATCAGGCAGAGACTTTGATCGGCAACAGAAGTTACATTGAATCTCGACCAAAGAAAGTGACGAAAAGTAGAATGCTGGATGAAACATCTAGCAAAAATGTTGAACTTTCCTGCAGAGAAAAATTTTTATTTCAAACTCACTATGTAATATGTGACTCCCTTATCAGTGCATTGGAAGAACGAAAGTGTGCATATGTTTCTCTAGAGTCGATATTTGGCTTTATGTGCAACGAAAATCTGTCCGAGCTGAACATTAAAGAAAGCGCAAAAAAGTTTCACGATATTTACTCTGAAGATATAGAAGAAGAATTTCCTGATGAATTTTTGCAGTTTAATGAGTTTGTAACAAAAGACTTGCAACCTATACAAAAATTGAAACTTATTAAATCATTAAACATAGAACAGACTTTTCCTAATGTTGAAGTAGCATTGAGAATAATGCTTTCAATTCCCATTTCAAACTGTTCTAGTGAACGGTCATTTTCTGTTCTAAAAAGGATAAAAAATCGCATGAGATCATCACTTTCTCAAAATAAAGTAAGTGGCTTATCCTCACTAGCAATAGAAAGCGACATAACTACTAAATTAGATTTTAATGACATAATTGATGAATTTGCTAGGCGTAAATCAAGGAAGAAGGCAATATAATAAAATATAACAGGTAAAAGTGTTATATTAACTGTTATTTTCAATTTTGTTAAACTGTTATTGTCAACTGTTATTTTCAATTTTGCTTTTATATTTTTAACTCCTTGTATATACCGGGTGATTCCAAATTTTTTTTACAATAAAAGAGGGGTGATAGTACACATCAAGACAAACAATATTAAATAGGAGACCAAGGGTCCAAAACGTTTTCCTAAGGAGATAGCTGCCATTAAAGTTTAGGGACCAAAATTTCAAATAAACATAAAAAACGGAAAAATCGGTTGATTGATTTGCGGTTTTCACTAAAATTATTCTTTATGTCGGCATTTTCTTGAAATTAAATTATAAAGATAAATTTCAAAAAATGCCGATAGAGGGCGCTTTAGACTTTGGAGTAACGAACAACTATTTTTTGCCGGTATGTTTTGCATCTCATTAAATGTTTTCGTAAGTTTACACTCAAACTTAAATTTTGAGATTAAAATCTGTAGTTGGGAGTGGTTAAGTAACACAAACTGAGCTGTGTTCAGAGGGTTCAAATTTCAAATGATTAAAAAAAAAACGGAAAAATTGGTTGATTAATTTGCAGTTTTCACTAAAACTATTCTTTATTTAGGTATTTTCGTGAAAATAAATTACAAAGATAAATTTCAAAAAATGCCGATAGAGGGCGCTTTAGACTTTGGAGTAACGAACAACTATTTTTTGCCGTTATTGTTTGCATCTCTTTAAATGATTTAGGAAGGTTAGACTTAAACTTAAATTTTGAGCTGAAAATCTGAATAGTAGGGAGTGGTTAAGTACCACAAACTGAACTGTGTTCAAAGGGGAGGGGGAGGTTCAAATTTAAAGTTATTATAGAAAATGGAAAAATTGGTCGATTCGTTTGCGGTTTAAAATAAAACTTTTCTTTAAGTCAGTATCTTCTTGAAAATAATTTTTAAAGATTAATCTCAAAAAATTCCGTCAGAGGGAGCCTTAAACTTCAGAGTGACCAACAATTCATTTTAACCATTGTTTTTTGGTTCTAATTAAATGCTTGCAAAAGCATTTTAAATGTTCTCGGAAGCTTAGATTTAAACTTAAATTTTGAGCTCAAATCCTGAATCGTTATGAGGAGTTAAGAAGCGCAAACTGAAGTGTGTTCAGGAGTTAAAATTTAACCCTCTTTCCTCCTCGAGCACAATTCAATTTTTCGCTACTTAAACACTCCCAACGATTCAGAATTTCAGCCCAAAATTTAAGTCTATGTATTTGAAAGCATTTAATGAGTTTAAAAAATATTAATTAAAAATAGTTGTACGCTACTCCAAAGTCTAAGGCGCCCTTTATCGGCATTTTGTGAAATTTATCTTTAAAAATTATTTCCAAGAAAACACTGACTGATCAAGTAAACTGCTGATTTAAAAATTAGTTTTAGCAAAAACCGCAAACGAATCGACCAATTTTTCCGTTTTTTACAATTATTTAAAATTTGAACCCTCTGAACACAGCTAAGTTTGTCTACTTAACCACTCCCAGCTATTCAGATTTTGAGTTCAAAATTTAAGTACAAGTCTAAGCTTGCGAAAGCATTTAATAAGATGCAACAAATAACGTTAAAAAAGAATGTTTCGTTACTCCAAAGTCTAAAGCGCCCTCTATCGGCATTTTTTGAAATTTATCTTTATAATTTATTTTCACGAAAATACCTAAATAAAGAATAGTTTTAGTGAAAACTGCAAATCAATCGACCAATTTTTCCGTTTTTTATAATCATTTGAAATTTGAACCCTCTGAACACAGCTCAGTTTGTGTTACTTAACCACTCCCAACTACAGATTTTGAGCTCAAAATTTAAGTTTGAGTCTAAGCTTACGAAAACATTTAATGAGATGCAAAAAATACCGGCAAAAAATAGTTGTTCGTTACTCCAAAGTCTAAAGCGCCCTCTATCGACTTTTTTTGAAATTTATCTTTATAATTTAATTTCAAGAAAATGCCGACATAAAGAATAATTTTAGTGAAAACCGCAAATCAATCGACCGATTTTTCAGTTTTTTATGTTTATTTGAAATTTTGGTCCCTAAACTTTAATGGCAGCTATTTCCTTAGGAAAACGTTTTGGACCCTTGGTCTCCTATTTAATATTGTTTGTCTTTATGTGTACTATCATCCCTCTTTTATTGTAAAAAAAATTCGGAATCACCCTGTATTATAATTTTGCACTATTTTTTACACTTAAGAGGACACGCTAGTCACAAGCCAAGACAATTCAAGATGGCGACTCGATTTTTCAGCGGATTCGAAGGATGGGCTAAAATTAGTTTGATTGACATGCAACCATCCAATTAGAAAATAGAATGCTCTTAACCAATTATCTGCGACGATTTTTCTCTTCAAAGGTGCGCAATTCTAGCCGATTTCATGTTTAAAGGATTTTTTTCAACTGATTTCCCATTACTTTGGGTAAATGCAATGATGTCGAGCTTCAAAAGAATTTCAATCTCTTTATGATTAGCGTTCCAAAACTAAAATGGTTTGATTTTCAGAAAATAAACGAATAATTAATTTAGATAGATTACTATAAAATAAAAACTATTTATTTACTTAACGCAATCACAAAAAATAAATAAATAAATAATATTGAATGAGGGGGGGGGATATCAGGTACAAGTAGTTTAAATAACTATTTTTTTAGGGGGGGGTAAGGGGGAGGGATTCTTTTTAGAATACGAAACTTATCAAGATAAATAGCACTGAAGGTTAAAGTCATAAATGCTTCATAAAATTATGAGAAAAATATTTAGACAAATTTAAATATTTAAACATTGTTTATTTTTTGCGGAGAAGCAAGCAAGCAAAGGCGAAAAGGAAATAGAAATTTTGAAGAAAGGAGAAATAGGTATTAATCCCAGCCTAGTCGTTTATAGACATAATACATAATTTATTATTGTTTGTAGTGACAAATGTGACAGAAAAAGTGTAGCAAATTTTAAAAAGTTTGTGTGATGTTAAGTCAATAAAGCAAAATATTTTGTCGATATTTCAGGTGGAAGAAAATTCAGATTCTTGATTTTTACAAGCATTATATAAATACCGCAAGGAGCTCTAACAATTTTTAATTTTGAGTACTGACATAGCAGTAAAGTCTATAGGAGGGAGGAGGGGGGTTCTGAAAACTGTTTTTTAAATGATACAGTCAGTTAAGAATGGTTTTTGTTTTGATCCGATATATTGTACTGGTTCTTTTTTTTATGGATTTACTCAACTCAGCCGAAAACTTGGGTAATTTTGGTATTTATGTTTGGTGGTTCAATTCTGAGCTAATAAAAAGGAAATAATTGAGAAAAGTTGTGAAAATTTACTTGTACATTAATGGAAAATCACAATATTTTATTTAAATATCTCTCTAAAGATATTTTACTGTAAGAAATGCACAAACACAATACGCAAAAAATGTAAACATGTGTTTTGTGTAGAATTTAATGCATATCTATCGCTTTATTTTTAACACTTTCATACATAGTTAAAAAGATTTTGTTAATATTATAGTTAGCAGAGATTTATAATTAGCACTTAAAAAAATTAAGTATATTTAAAGACTTAATTATTTGTGCAGAAGGAGGATTTCAGGTTTTAATTATTTTTTTTTATTAAAATACGGAGAGAAAAAAGGAAGAATATAATTTTGTAAGTTGAGAAGGGGGGGGGGAAGTAGAGGGAAAAAACGGATTTTTTTTTTTTTTTTTGGGGGGGGGGAGAGATAGTAGGACAGTTTTATAGATGACAGCTTATTTACCTAATAGATTATTTATTAATAGGATGAAAAAAGTAACTTAAAAGTGTTTTAAAGGTTTTTAATTTTGTGTACCTCAAAAGAACGAGGGGGGAGTATACAACGATATTTATGGGTTGTTTACGATTAATTATTTATATTTAGAATAAAATATGTATAAACCTATGGAAAAAAAACAAAAAAAACTTTCAAAGATTTTAAATTTAGTGAGATATGGGTAGGAGAGAAAATAGTGCAATGCCCCCCCCCCCCCTCAAAGGATGGTGGAATTTTTGTTAGTTTAAAATTTGTGAGCTGAGGAAAAAAACAAATAAGCACATTATTTATTTTCGTGTGTGTGTGTAGGGGGAGATGTTTATTTGATGACTTATTATTTATTTGTCTTTCAAAATATTTATAAATCGGTTTAAAAAAAATAATAAAAGTGGGAATTATTTAAAGAACTAAATTTTCTGCACTTAAAGGAACAGAATGATAAATCCTAATTTCAGACGTGGGAAGGGGAGGGGAAATTTTGTGATTGATTGTTTATTGATATACTAAAGTGACTTATATGCTACAATTATGGGGGTATTGTGGATTAGACTACAAAACGAAGTGATATTTTTGTAAGGTGCAATTTAGAAGATTGTGACAGATTCAAAAGGCGAAGCGAAATTTTGATATAAAGGGAGGCGAAGACCAAGGGCTGATCTTGAGAGTCCTCAAGGAGGGGGGGAGGATTTTAGAAATTTGGATTCTCCAGTGTAATGCACGGGTCGGAGCTCATTTTTTTATGTGGGTCGTGTTTTTTGTACTTTTTTGCTGTGGGTCGGATTTGGGTCCAGTTGGCTTCCATTTTTTGCTCCTGTCTGGGTTAATTCCTACTTGGGTCGAGATTGGGTCGGGTTGACTTCGTCTCTTTGCTGCTGTTCAAGTTAATTTCTGATTTTTTTCTTTTTTTGTCAGATTTGGGTCTCGTTGACTGCTACATTTTGTTTTTAATCTGGTTGACTTTTTACTTTTTAGCAGTGCTTAGCGCATTTGGGACACTTTAGGATTTGGTTTTTAGCACTTTCCAAACAAAGTTGAAAAGTGCTTATGCATTCGGTTTGTCTGTCCGTCTGTCCGCGCTCTAACTCCCGTAAATATACTCGGATTTCTATGAAATTTTTATACGTTATTGCCGTTTACCCTAGCACGAACGCTATTGAAAATGAAGTTTCTACCATGATTAGTTTATCTACAGGGCGAATCAAAAGTTTTCCATTACATTACGGCCTATGGGAAAAATCGTTAATATACTCGGATTGCCATGAAATTGTAGGACGTTATTGACGTTTACCCTAGCACGAGCGCTATTGAAAATGAAGTTTCTATCATGATTAGTTTATCTACAGGGAGAATCAAAAGTTTTCCATTACATTACGGCCCATGGGGAAAAATCGTTTATATACTCGGATTGCCATGAAATTTTAGGACGTTATTTACGTTTACCCTAACGCAAGTCCTATCGAAAATGAAGTGTCTACCATGATTAGTTTATCTACAGGGCGAATCAAAGTTTCCCATTACATTACGGCCTATGAGGAAAAATCGTTAATATACTCGGATTGCCATGAAATTTTAAGACGTTATTTACGTTTACCCTAGCACGTACCCTATTGAAAATGAAGTTTCTACCATGATTAGTTTATCTACAGGGCAAATCAAAAGTTTCCCATTACATTACGGCCTATATAGAAAAATCGTTTCAAAGGAATTTTAAAGATGTTATACCCTGTCAAACATATTAAAGTATGCATTCTATAAAATATAAGGTGAAAATGTAGCTATTATTCATTTACATGGCCACACAAAAGAATTCCATTAGATAATGGTAAAAGGGGGAATTGTGTGTGGCATATTTTAAATATATTAAGCTGTTTCATGTATAATAAAATTGATATATGTCACTGAAGCTTAATATAAATTATACGCTACTGTCTTGCATAATATGAAGTACATAGCATTTACAGGGCCATACAAAAGATTTCAAATAGTATATTCTTTCCGAAGTACCGTACATGTGTCCGATGATGGCTGATAGAGGGATGAAATGCATTTTAATTATGATATGCGCGTTTATATTTCGCTAAAAATATGCACATTATATGATGTGTATAAATGTTATAGTTGATATACAGGGCTACCCAAAAGAGCTCACCAATGTTACTGAATATGAGCATAAATTATTTAAACGTGGTTCTTAAATAAGCTATGCATTTTTACGCTGAGCTTCATTCAATTTACTGAGAAATGTTTGCAGAATATAGATAAAAGGATATACAGGGCCACGCAAAAAATTCGGTACATGGATGCCTATGAATGATAATTTATGAGAATGTGATTTCAGTTGTTTTAAAAGTGCTTTAGTTTACAATAAATTTTAGCCTAATGCTGACGTGTAATAAAGGTACAATGTAAACTACAGGGCTGAACAAAAGTATTCAAGTATGTTTCCATTTGATAGTATGAAATGCTGAAAAAGAAATTTCAAGCTACTGGGTATTTTCTTGCTAAACTAAATTATCCCATTATATCAAGTGACATATGAAATACAGAGCTGTTCAAAAGTACTGGAATACATATTTGGGTATATTTGGCTATACACCATTATGGGAAAGTTTCAATGAATAAATTCTAGGCATTTACTAATAGGATGAGAGGGAAAAATCTCATTTTTAGTTAGTGGGGAGGAGTTTTTGTGATAGATTTTTTATTGTTACAACAAAGTGGCTATATTGTGTAAACATGGATACAGTGAGATAGACAGCAAATTAGCAAAGTGCTACTTCAGGAAGGGATAATATTGAAGGCTGTGATGAGAGCAAAAGGCGGGAACGAAATTTTGATACGAGGGGGGGGGGGGCAAAGGTGATATAAATTTTTTTTCTAAATCAGAATTTCAGAGAACTCAGATTTTCACCTCCAATTAATAAATAACAAAAAACTTAAATATTTTTTAGGACTTTTTGCCAATTCTGCATAACACTAACAAAGTTTTTTTAAGGAGCAAAAATTACTTTTAAAAAATTAAACACTTTTTAAAAAATTGAAGAAACATAAGAAATGTGTAGGATCACTTAAAATTATTCCGCTACATTATGGTCTATGTAGATAAATCATTTACGGTGTTTCAAGGAGCGCCATACTAATTTAAAAGTAATGAAATTCATATACATTACTGAGGTAGTCTGGAAGGCAATTATAAAAAAAATATGTCATGTATAGCATTTACAGTATACACACAGAGGATCTCCATAGTAATCTATTATATTATGGTCTAAAAATCTTTCGCGATGTGTTGTTGTAACAATGTTACTCTTTTACAAACAATGAAATTTATACGAACTTCTAAAATGGACTTAAGAATGCTTGCGGTATAATATTTGGCGAAAAACATTTGCCATTCAATTACAGAGTTACACAAAAGAATTCGGTTGTAAAAAGCTCTTCGGAGAAAAACTGTTCCTAGCGTATTTAAATTATGTTCACTACTTTGAACATGAAATGCAATGAAATGCTGTTTCGAGTATACTCTCTGTTAAAAAGATTTTCCATAAAAACATTCCATTTATATATATAATCAAATTAAACCTGTTGAAATTGGTCATCTGTTTCCCGCCGTCCTTGCTTTTTTTATCACTTAAAATCTCTTCTTTTTCACTATTCGTTTAAGGAAGATACCGCACACTCAGTCTATCTTTATTAATGTTACAGTGTTTTACAATTAAGTGTTCTTTCAAAATTTATTATTCATTGCAGAACAATGTAATAATTCCCACGAACCATCTGTCGACATATAAAAAGATGCGATTCAATAGCAAGATTTCAATATGATGAATAACAGAAGCGATGGGGCGATCGCCCCCTCCCCCTTTGAGCCCAATGAAGGGTCTGCAAAATGATATTAGATGTCCACAGGATAAATGAATCGTGTTTAAGATTGAGAACGGTGCGACCTGATCGAACTCGACGAAGCTGTCACTGCCCGGGTTGGGCCGGCCCAGTTTTAACTCATGAGACTAGGGCTTGGTTAGGTCTAGAGATCTGCATCGGCCTATATCAGACTGGCAAAAAAATAAACAGGCCGTATGGGCCAGTCCGATAAAAAAAAAGTTTAACTGGCCTGCCGGCGTGTTATAAAGATTTCGGCAAAAACGCTAAAATGAGATCTATTTTCAATGAATATGGGTTTAACGACCATAAGTATAAATGTGCGTCACGAGTAGATACTAGTTTAACAACATCAATACATAAATGTAATGTGTACAGCGTAGAAATCAGCATCGGGCAGTTGCTTTGTGTCTATACGGGTTTAATAATTTTTTGGCAAACTGGAGCCGGGCCAAGATCAGGTTTGCACTGTTTTTCTACATATAGTCGTGGTCAGAACTAGACTTAATTATTCGTAAGACGTGTAGGGCAGACAACATTATTTGTAAAAGGGATAAAAACTATTAACGTACGGTTAACGTACTTTTTGGAAATATACTCCTTGGTGTTTCTTAAATTCATTTCTGAACAACACAAAAGTTTGACACATTTTCTGACTAATTTTTAACTATAAAGGCACAAAATTTACAAGCCTGACTATTGAAGGGATTTGGAATCGAACAGCATATTTCATTTTTGATAAATAAGATATTTGTATATACTTGTCGAGGTATAAGAGATTCTTGTCACGTGGTTTCAGATTTTTCTCCTTTTGCATGTTGTCGCTTCCGGAAATTTGATTCAAAACGCTAATTTTCACAATATTTTCATAAATATCATGAAAATTAGCGTTTTTTATAGTGTGTTGCGCATTGCATTTGCTTGTACCAAAAAATGGACAACGCCATTCCATTACATTGTTTCTGAATAAAAACACCTGTTAAACTCATGTGTTTCCAAAAAGAAATGAAATCAGAAATGCATAAAAAATAGCTCCTCTAAATTTGAGAAAATCTTTGATAAAATGATAAAGAAGTATTTTCATAAATGTACTTTTTATTACACAGCTTCAAAAGTTATGATAATTTTAACTTCCTTTTTTTTTTCTTTTATTCTAAACCATATTAATTTTTCAGCGCATCTTTATTTGAATGTTGAAAGTCTAAGAACCTAAGTAATTATTAATGTTCTTATTGTGTATTGTCAGCAAAAATTTTCTACAAAATCATCTAATAAATATGAATGCAGTAATCTTTAAAAAATCTTAATTGTATGATAAAAATCTGATTTTGTTTCGAAATAAAGATGCAGGCCGATTTCGGCCTGGACTGTTTTCACTGATTTCTGTACGGGTCGGTAATGTAAAAGTGTAAACTAGCGGGCCAGGCTCGGGCCGAATATTTTGTTTTATACCGGGCCGGGCTAAAATAACATTCATTCGGTCCAGGCCGGGGCGAGACTGGAAAATCCAGCCCGTCCAGACCTCTAGTCAAGTCTTCACTCTTTCGGAAACCGTTCCGAGTTCGGATCTTATTTTTTTTCAGCAAAACTTGACCACACTATATTTTTTCTTCCACTTCGGGCCTGGCGTGGACTTCGTTCTTTTAGAGGTCTGCCCGAACCTAAATTTCCATGCCCAGGCTCAAAAAGCAATTCAATTTTAACCCAACCCAAGCTCGCTAAAAAATAAATAAATAAATAAATAAATAAAAGAAAAAAAATCTGATTCAGTACCGAATAGCCTGATACAAAACAGATCAACAAATCCAAAATGAAACAAAATCAATCTAATATTTGAAGGAAATTGGGAAAGGTATCCCATATAATTATATCAATAATTTTTATTTTTGTTTAAATAGAAAAATGAATATATATATAATGTACTCGTCAATATTGAAACATATAGTTTTTCATATAAAAAATTGTCTGATCTATTGAAAAATCCAGTCATCAACCAGTTTATACTAGATCCGAATTTGTCAAAATCCAAAAGAAAAAATGTCCCGAATCCGAAACGTTTAAAGTCAACCCGACCCATAATATATCAATCCGAACCCAAAAATTGCAAATTATGTCAAATCGAGCCCTTACCCGAAGACCTGAAACTGAAATGAAAGAAAATGAGTTAATGTATTTTAACAGAATTAAAAAATATGTTTTACATCTTCAACTTGAATTTTATAATTTATAGAGAAAAAAAATCTAGTATTTGTTCTTTAGTGCAAAACCTATTCCTAAGTCAGCCTGCTCAAACTTGGTCCGTAGGAAAAAAGTATAAATCTATCGGGCCTACTACAAAAAACAAACTAAAAAAAAAAAAAAAAAAAAAAAAAAATCCCTAACCAAACTTTCTAATTAACTCGAATCCCCGCCTTCTTCTTTGCGCAGCATATCCTGATGTAACTTTTCGCCATTTCAACCAACAAATCAATCAACCTGAGTGCTACTCTCAGAAGTGAAATTTTATCCAGAACAGAACCGAATTTGAAAAAATGTAAGTCAAACTGACCCAAATCCGACCCACAGCAAAAATGTCAAGCGGATTCGAACACGACTCACTGCAAAATTTAGAAATAATCTCCACCAGCAATGAAAAACATCACCTCCTGCCCGAACCTCCAAATCTTGAAATCGCTCCCCTTTGAGGATTCTCGTGTTCCCCCCTTGAATCAGAAAAGAGCGTTTATGATGGCAAAATAGTTCTGTGGTGGCGAAGTTTGAAAAGTAGGGCACATTTTATGAGTTAGGCCGAGATCGCAGCAAAAAAATGAAATACATAAAAGGCACGTTTTTTTATGTGTTAGGCCGGATCGTATGGCAATATCGTAGAGAGACCCAGGTTCATGTTTTACTTTTTTTCTGGAACGAAGTGTATAATGCATTACTTTGATGAAGAAAACTCAGTTCACAAATATCATAACTAAATTGTCTTTATTTTTGAAGAACACTTGAAATTTTGAGCACATCAAACATCGGTAAAATAGCTTATTCACTTAAAGGTGCACTAGTGCAGCATGCATAGAACATAATAAAGAAAATATTTGTCAATTTGACAACAGCGATCAAGCGTGATTCCTTCACCAAGTCAAAACATAAAACTGACAAAAATTTCACATTTTCACAAACGCCAAAAAAGTCTTTTGGCATAGAATAGATTCCCAATCCGAGCAAAAAATGTACAGGTAAAAAGGACCGTTACATGATAAGCAAAGGGGAAATTTTAAAAAAAGAGCGTTGCCAAGAATATAGTCTTTATCGCTCGTGGCGAGAACGTGCAGCAGCCGGCAACCCTAAACAGAATTACTCAATCGGTAACAAATTAAGTTCCTTATACAAGACTAAATGAAATGATTGGGAAATAAAAATAGCAGTTATTTAAAACAGTCGTTTGATATTTAATCAACTGAAGAACAAGAAAGAAAAATCTAGAAATGGAATGATATTTTAAAACTAATTTATCATTTGTTTTTTTATTTATTATTATTATTTTATATGCACTTGGAGACGAACAAACAATAACAATAACTATTAAAAATGCTTTTCTTTTAAAATTAAATTTTAAAAGGGGGGGGGACTCACATTTGAAAAATTAATATGAATATATATAATAGAATGTGTGTTACATCACAGCGTTCCTCTAAGAATTGCACTTAAAGTAACTTCATTTTTCAAATATTCGACAAAAAAATTTATTTGACCCCTGAGCGTATAGTATTGCCCTGCTTCCGATCCGAACCCGAAAATACCATTGGAAATCCAATCAAAACCCGACCAAATTTTTTTTTGCCAATTTAGAATCGAAATGAAAGAAAAACAATCCATGTTTTAATGGAATTATTAAATGTCGACATTTATATTTCTAATATCAATTTTATCTTTTATATAGAAAATAAATATCTAATATATACTCATAACGGGATCAACCAAAGAGAGATGGCTAAATTGTTGAAAAGTGTTCGTTAAATAGAGGTATCTTCTATTCGAGACATTCCGTATGGATATTTTAATGTACATGTTAACACTTGCGAATAGCAGTGTTAACATGTAAATTGAAATGTAAAATCTTAATTATTCATAATTAACTATTTGGAAATGTTTGTTATGACATTTATATAGTTTCATTTTATAGTGTCTTCGATATTTTCTTTTATAATACTCCTTTAAACATTTTCTTCCATAACGGAGAAAATATTTAGACTTTCATTTGAAATATGGGGTCGAATCGAATCCTGCTTGCGAGATTGAAAATCCACTATGAATCAGATCAGAACCCAAAATAGTGTAAATTAATTTCACCCCAAAACAACTACAGCAACAAAAAAGAATGCAGAGAAAAGCAGATAAAAAGTAGAATTCCACTCGGTCCGCAAGAAAAACGTAAAAATCCACTCGACCAGTAGCAAAAAAGTAAGAAGTCATCTTGACCGAAACCAAACCAGCGTCAATAAAATAGTACTCAACTCAACCCCCCACACACACACACCACATAGAAAATACAAATCAACCAGACCCAATACCAACCAGCAGCAATAAAGAAAGAGAACCCGGACCACAACCCAACCCGCAGCGGCAAAATAGAATTGAACCTTACCCAAACACGACTCGCAAAAAAAAGTATTTAACCAGAACAACGGCAAAAAATGAAAGTAAACTGGACCGAAACCCGATCTTCAACGAAAAAAATTAGCCCCGATCCTACTCACGATGAAAAAAATTGTCCCGACACGAGCTGCAGGTGCGATTGGAATCTCCAAATTTCTGAAAAGTCCCCCCCCCCTCCTTTTTTTGAGGAGTCTCCAGATCTGCCCTTGTACCAGGACAAACAAAAACTGCTAAAAACTGCAAAATCGTCTAAAAGTTTTACAATGTTATATTGAATTGTCACCCATTAAATATATACGAACTTGTAAAGTTTGTAAATATCTCGACAAATCTTGTCTACGATACTTTGTACTATGATGTTTTGGAACATGCAAAAGCCTTCTGCTCGATAGAAGCTGTATTAATTGAACGTCGACAAAAAACTCCAAAGAAGAAACAATTCTGAAAAGTATTAGAGAGTAAAATTTGCTGAATAGCAGACTTTAAAAAAATTGCTATATTTTGCCTTACAGTTTCATTATTTTTATTTTTATACTATAACTAGCGGCCCGCCCTCGCTTTTCTTCGGGTAGAGCAAGTCGCACAGTCCCCCGCCACTACTGACACCGCAAATTGTTTCTACCACTTCATCTCATTAAATTCAAGTACTAAAAACATTACCCTCATTTTAGGTAATCAGATAAAAAATAGCTTATATGTTAATCTAAGGTGTCAGATACCTCCATACAAAATTTCATAAAAATCGATCCATCCGTTCTTGAGTTATAAATGGTGTAACTAACACGATTTTGCTTTATGTATATAGATTATAGCAGCCTGCCCCGACTTCTCACGGATATTTAAGAAAAATTTCAAGTTATAAATTTTTACACACACACTCATAACCTAATAATTAAAATGCCGTCTCTGAGATTGACTCCCCTCCCGTGCCCCACTGACGCCTACATCACACAATATGATGCAGCCTAGTCGAGCGGGGTAAACGGCAACCATTAAATCAGTCTTGATTTTGAAGTAATTTATTTTGATAAGAATCAATACCAAAGTAACAATAAAGAGCTTTTACAGAAACGGCATTTTAATTATTTTTTTAAATAAAAAACACTTATTGTGACATAACTATAACAGTTAGACATATGCTGTTGCGACATTTTTTGTAGATAATTACATGTTAACAAAGTCGTAGTACATTATTTTGTTCTATAATCAATAGTATTCGCAACGCACGCGATGTAAAAAAATTTTAAGTTCATTTTTCTACACCTTGGGTTACAATATTGGCATTTTAATAAGGATCCCTAATTTTTTTGAAAATCTAATATAGCCTACGTTCACAGGAAATAGTGTAGCTTTCATACGGTGAAAGAATTTTTCAAATCCTTCAAGTAGTTTCGGAACCTATTCAATTCAATTCAAGCAAACAAACAAACAAATCTTTCCACTTTATAATTTTATATTAAATTAAATAAGCAATATTTATCCCTAGGCTTATTGAAAAAGTCCACATTTGAAATTGTAGAAAACGTTACAATTTTAAATATTTGACTGCTCCTCCTAAAAAAAAAAAAATCCTCCCTCCCCATATTTGATGCTCACTCCTCTTTAAAATATTTACTATCTGTTATAACTTTTTTGAAAACTCAAACAATCGTTTCGTGATTTGTTTTTAACTTTAATTTGCGTTTCAGCATTTCTTTTCCTTTTTTTAGTAATTGCTAAATAGTTTTAAAAATTAAAAAACACGGTTTTATATCAGGTCGGGCTAAAAAGTTTAAAATGTTTATTTTTTTTGGGGGGGGGAGGAGGGGGTTGCATAGTTACGATTTTCATATGTGTTTCAGTGATTGTCATGTGTCTAGTGGGTAAGGTAACCTTTAGTTTCTCAAATTGCTTTTGATTCGTTTATCAGGCGTTTTATTTTTATCCTTTTAAGCGGCTACTATAGCATATGTTCACCGGAAATAGTGTAGCTTTCCAACGGCGAAAGAATTTTTCAAATCCGTCAAGTAGTTTCGGAGCCTATTCAATGCAAACAAACAATCAAATCTTTCCTCTTTATAATATTAGTATAGATAAACATTTGCAATTCGTTATCTTTGCAAATATAACTTTATGTTGTATTAAAATAAAATGTATTACGCAGGATAAATTCCCCATTTTTAACGACTGTTAAAAGTGTATCGTTTTCCTCAAAAGTAATAAATATTAATAATATAAAGTTGATCAACAATTTTAAAAGTACCAATCTTTAAAACTTTCTAACTTTAATTTCTGCTTATTTTTGGTAAAACTGTTTTTTCGAACTGAAATTGCTTTTTTTTTCTCTGTTTTACTTAATAATACTGACTGAAATTGGGCTGCCTAGTATCGTATAGTACCAAAAACAAACACAGGGAAGAGAAAACTGCGCCCGGGGCAAAGTTTCAATTTGGCGCCCCCTTTCCCAACTTTTTCTTGTAACAGCCCAAGAATGATGTTGATAGTATAAATGTGGCGCCACCCCCCCCCTTCGGACGGCGCTCTGTTGAATAAGCCTCCTCAAAATGTACTCCTTGCAGCGCCGTGCGAAAAAGAGGGGGGCGAAGGGGGGGTTTGCCCCGGGTGCGAAATTTAGGGGGCGCCAAATTTCTACTACTTACGTAATTTTTAGTCTGTCACAAGAAAAATTTCAGGGAATGGGGCGCCAAACTGAACTTTATTCCGGGCGCAGTTTTCTCTTTGCACACCCCTGCCCCCCCCCCCCGCCTGTTTCATGTATTTTGCAAGCTGTATAAGGAAATTTATAAATTCCAAATATAGCTCCTTGTCCTTCTAATGCTACCTATGTATTTCACAAAATTCCAATTATATTTTTAAATTATCAGAATTTCCTTTTTGCTAAAAAGGAGCTTACTGTAATTTGTATCAAATCTACCTTGTTTTGTATGGACTTGAAAAAAAATGCATAATTTTCTTCTTTCGAAGTTAGTTATAACTTAAAAATAGCGTTAGTTTTATAAAAACAAAAAAATTAGAAGTCGATTTTTTTCAAGACTATTTTAGTTAAAATTTATCAATAATTGTAGAAAAAGTAAATCCAAACTTTGAAATAAGGGAGATTATTTTAACATGTTACTATACACCAGTAACAGAAAGGCAATACAAGGAAAGGAAAAAAGTTACTTTCATTTGCTAAAGTGGATTGGTGTTAACCAATTAAATTTTCAAAAGGGCAGGAGAGGCGGAGACTGGCTGAGGCGGAGCGCATATAATTAAAACGCTTTTTTTTGTTCCTTTTCGGATCAAAATATTTTCGAATTTTGCTCAGCCTAACTGCAGTAGAAATATGGAAAGCATATCATTGGAAAGCTTAAACACTAATATTCCGTGAAGCGTTTTTAATTTTTTCTGAATTTCGCTGAAATAGATTTTATAAGAGTAAAAAGGGCACAACACCTCGAATTTCACTGAATCCAAAATTTAGAGGGTCCTCAGAATAAAACTACAACGAAAATCAGAAAAGTACAAACTAGCCCGGTAATAGAATGTCCTCAGCTATCCTGTGAAAAAAAAATCATTTAAAAATATTAAAAATTAAGCGAGATATTAGAAAAGAACGGCCCCATAGACTTTACATTAGCGCTCGGCTTTTACCGCGTGACTAGTGTGTGCTCTTAAACAAATCAGCAAGCAGAAAATATTTCTAAGTTTACAGTTTTCAGTGAAAATCTTAATGACCATGCTTAGAGCTGGCTTCATATAATAAATTTATATATTCTTTATTTTCTTGCAAAATTTTAAACTTTGTTTTGGTTGCAGTAGAAAACTTTGAATTTTATGTGCTTAGTAATTTATAAAATTTCATTTATTTTTAAGTTTTTGAGAAGGGTGTCCATAATTGCGATTCTTGTCATTTTCCATCAATAAACACTCCATTTAAACATTGCTTAAAATGGAATTTTTGTAATGTTTATAGTACATAAAATATTTTGATGTAATTTAAAACTTAAATAATAAAATTTAATTTTTAAATTGAACTTGCCAAAATGTAGTAACACCAAAACTTTTATAAATAGCTTCTTTCGCTCCAAACATCATTTCTACAGTTTTATTTTGAAATTATTTTATTCAATATTTTCAATGTCTAACTCAAAGTATCACTTCTTTCACATTTGTAATATTTGTTACTTACAAGCAATCTGTAGACGTTTGTTGGAAATAATGAGACGAAATTATGCACTAATACTTTAAAACTTTTATTACTGTTGACCTCCCCTAGTGTTTCAATAAATTTGACAGTAGTAATTACCTGATACCCCCCCCCCCCCTCCTAGCATTTTAAACTATTCATCTAAAATAATTAGGTGTCCATTACTAGAATTTTATGTGTTTTAGAAAATTTTTGTGTACTATTAAATTTTGATTCATATTTGGTTGCTTAAATGTTGTTTACAGATTAAAAAACAAAAAATATTTATTATTATTACTTTTAAGATTCCTTGTTTGTCCATTAAACTTGCACATCTGACCTAATATAAAAGGCAGCATATTTTTAACTTGTAATAGTTATATCATTGTTAAAACTGATTTTATTAAATTTTCATTAAAAGCAGTTTAGTTTAAAACAGTTGATTCAAGCTACATAGAAATAAATATTTAAAGATAACAATTTATCAAAAAAGACTATGAATAAGTGAAAACTTTGTTTATTTTATTTATGATTTGTATAATGTGTATAAACTTATTATTTATTTTTTGCTTTTTAAAAACTTATAATAACTAAGCTTTTAACCATTTAGTTTTGGTCTAATGGCTTATTAGAACGGTTTCAAAATTATTCATTGCTGATCATTCAAAAAGATTTTGGCACAGATGTCATATACACATTTTCACGTGCTTTTTCCCCTTGCCAATTTGGGGAAATTTTTGTTTTTCAATATAAATTACATACAATGGACAGCAGGTGATTTTTTATTGCAATGTAAAAATAAAATAACGTGAAACAGAGAAAAACTCTAGTATTTTAAAAAATAAAATAAAAATAAGAAAATGATAGTTTGAAAAATAATTTAAAGAATTAAAATATAACAGTAAAAAGGCATGAATTTAAATAAGAAACTTAAAAAGTTACAAAACAGTAAATATAATTTTCACAATAAATCTTAAATATTAACACTTGTAGCTATATTGAATGCATGCAGCTATATCATTTATTATTTCTTATAATCATATCAAAAGAACATTTATAACATATAAATCCATATTTAAGCAAAATTTGTTAACATATAAAGATGTAAAACAAAATATAAAATGCTAAATGCATTAGGCGAGATATCAACTAACTAGGTTTACAATAAGAAACAAAAATACCGGGTTACAATGTTTGGCGTAAAATCGCCAATTTTAAAAATGTATGCAAATGTGGTGCGTATATGATATCTGTGCCAAGATTTTAATTAAATGTACTATCAGGAAAAAAACTTTATTTTAATAATGAATGAGGGATAATTTACTTTCTCTTTTAATAATTGCTTTAATGTTCCAAATATTCTAGATATTCTCTCATGTTTCATTTTTTAAGTTTGAATTTTCCATTTTATTAAATTATCCATTTCATGAATTTTAGCTAATATCTATAAGATTTTGAATGTTTCATTTTATGTTTTTACTGTATCAGATTGTGGATGTTGTTTCTGTTCAATGTAATAAATTTTTTTTCAAAAAAAAAAAAAAAATATATATATATATATATATATATATATATATATATATATATATATATATATATATATATATATATATGTATGTATGTATTGTTATTACTGCATTCCACTATTTATTTTCCACTATTTATATATCATTTGTTTAATGAAATATATGTGAAGTCAGCTGAGCCACCATAATATGGCGAGATTTTGGGTACGTAAAATTTAGAAAGGTCTTCTCGAATGAGGTGGGGGGGGGCTGAATGCCACTGTGCTTCCCATAGCTTCAGAGGTTAATCGGGCCCTGAGTAAACTTGTTTTCCAAGAACTTTTTATGTAACGGTAACAGCAAAAACATATGTTACATTCCTCGGTTGCCTGAAACTTTGTTGTTATCGTTATATGAAAAGTTCTTGGAATAAAAATTTATTAGAAAAAATTTAGTAACTTCACAGATTTTTTTTTCTTTTTTACAGTGTGTATTAAAATAATCTCAGTGTATTGGAAAAATACACTGAAAGAAAAGATACAGCATCTTCATCTAGAACAATCAGGTAGTCATTTTCTAACTCTCTAATGTAGAAACACACATTGCCGAGTTATCTATAGAGGATTTCTAGTATACACTGTAAAAAGAAAAATATATGTAAAGTTACTAAACTTTTTCCAGGAAATTGGGATTCCTAGAACTTTTTATGGACGGGTAACAGCAAAAATCCATGTAACTGATTGTGTTATATAAAATTTTGCCGTTACTAGTGCATAAAAAGTTTAATAATCCAAATTTCCTAGAAGAAGTTTAGTAATTTTAAATTTTTTTACAGTGTTTTGTTTTTGTTATATATGTTTATAATATATTAAATAATAAGACATACTCTAAATGACTTGAGGTGGACGATATTAAGAACAATAAAGAATAAACAATAAAGACAGAACACAATAAAGATATGTTTACTGAACATATCTTTACATTAAACATATCTTTATTGATATAGAAAAACAATAAAGATATGTTTACTGAACGCGAACTTTTACTGCATCTGAAACACAAACATTAACAACAGAGAAAATGTTATCTGGAACTCAAACATTTTAGTTCCTTTAATTATTCCATGGAATCAGTTAATCAGTCAGAAGGCACCATCTACAGTTTTACCATAAACTAAAAGTGTAAAATGCCACAGCTCTCCCCCACTTAACATTGAAGTCGTTCAGGAGCTCTTCCATATCTACTGGATCGTCTTAGCACCTGCGGAGAAGAAGAAGAATTAGTTTTAACATGTTCAGAAGGATCAACTATAGAACTAGTAAGAACCGACGGTTTTGGGAGAATGGGATCAGAGTTAATTGATTTAGAACTCGAAGAATCACGATCATGAAAGTCAGTTGGCGTAGAACCTGAAGTAATTGGAACATGAAAGTCAACTGGTTGTGGATCTGTGAAACTAGACTATAATGGCTGAAAATCATTTTGATTCACATTTGCATTTTCACTTCTGAAATTTTCTGTATAACTTTCTTCAGAATTTGGATCATTAGTAAAATAAATATCTTCCCCTACATTAGTTATTTGATCAACATGCCTTTTTCAAATATTCGAACCAACTTGAACTCTATAATGTAATTTTCCTTCTCTTGATACGATTTGACCAATTTTCCATTTGGCTTCTGGCAGTGGCGCAGCCAAGGGGGTGGTTTTGGGGTTAAAATACCTCCCAGAGCTAAGAAAGATCGCTATAATTGCCACTTATATGAATCAAAACCAAACTTAATATTTAAACGTTTTGGCGTAGTTCGGATTCCACCGCTTTTTTGAATCAGATTTCATTTAATAAATTCATTCAGTTAAATGGCAAAAATTCTACTTAAAACTGTGAAAGCGCATATTACGTGGATTAGTTAGTAGTCCAGTCATTTTAGCACGTTTTTTAACAAATAGCGGAAAAAATTAGAACAAATCTGGATTTTCGCATAGATGCTAGTTAGGATATGTAGTTTAACATACTAAAAGTCCCCATCGATCCGATGTGAGCTTTTGCCACCAGGGGCGCTAACGAGCTTGAAAATCGGTTTTCTGTGAATATCTCAGGAACAATGGCATCTAGACAAAAAAGTTGAATTACAAAGATGTAGATAATTTAATTTCCTACAAAAAGTGTCATTAACACTTTTTTCTCACACCAGTCCTTCCCTGACAAAAATCAAAATAAAGTAAACATATTTGAAAAAAATGCGGAAGCATAATCATAACGCTGCTAAGAGGCAGAACAAATACCGAATAACTTTCGATCCTCCCTCCACTACCTCTCCCCCATTGTTTGTATGCCGTTTTCATGTGCTTGTGCAATTGTCATTGATTAATACCCTATATCTCTTTGCATTTGTCGAAATGTACCAAGTGTACCATGTACATTTCCAATGTTTCATTTTCAATTACTTAGCTAGTATAAAATTACCCTAATTTACAGAACGAAGTATTCTTTAGGAGATTTTAGGAAGGAAATAATTTTATTTTCAACATATATTGTAGAAAGTTTTAAATAGTTATGACAGCTTAAAATGACTATTTCTTAATTGGTGATTGTGAGCGAAAAATGGACAAAATAGTTTGTCTTGTACGCGGTGAGGGCTGCGTTTTGAAAGAATATGTAAAAATAGGGAAAAAAAGGACTGAAGTCTATTGTGACAGCAAGTTCGGAAATAGGTGACTATAAGTGCAAAAATATTTGAAGAAATGGCTAAAAACAATAGTGAATTATACAGTTCACCCAAAGTGTAGGAAAAATTATATACGAAAGTATTCTATTAAATCCTACAATAATTTATTGCAGAAAAACCATCAACGTCTGCATAAATTACTCTATTGGGGAAAAAATGAGAAATTACGACAGTCCGTTGTTTGAATTTAAGAGAAAATGTTTATTATGTTCTGATACATTAGACGAAGCTTTTATACACATGGGAAAAAAACTCTAAAGTATCGCGAAAAATATTTTTTTTTATCTAATCATTAAAATAAGACACATCTCATATCTATGCTTATGGAGAAATTTATGGAGAATGGTTTCGAAGCGAAACAAGTAGAAGATGATGCAGACACACTAATTGTTAACACAGCTATTGAAGTAGCAAAGTCTGGTGCGCTTACTGCTGTTGTTGGCGATGATGTTGACTTACTCATATTGTTGACTGCTTTAGCACCTCCAGAGATAGAGATATTTTTATTAAGCCTGGAAAAGAACGAATTGCAACCACCCTGTATTCATAGCACAGTCTTAACAGAGATGCTGTTCTGAAAGATCATATATTGTTCCTTCATGCTTTTTCAGGTTGTGACTCGACATCAGCAATGTTTGGGAATAGTAAAATGTTGTTAGCAAATTTTTTGAAAAAGAAAGAAGATCATAACATACAAGATACCAGCATTTTTAAAAGTGATCAAGTAAAGTATCCCAATTTGAAGTTTCCGAGGCAGAAAAAACTATTTTTCTTGCTTTATACGGTGGTAAAGCAGAAATTTCTCTGAACAAGCACCATATTATATGTTTCAAGAAAGGAGTTGTTGTTGGTAAAAAAAGGCTTTCATCGTTGCCGCCTACCGAAGATACAGCTAGATTGCACAGTTCACATGTATTTATCATCAAGTACAATACTGTTTGGGAAAAAAACTGCTTCCTAAGAACTGGGGCTGGCAAAATGCGCATAATTTGTTTTCAATTCCAGCTACCTTACCGCCCGTACCAAAAAATTTATTATTGAATCAATTTTTTGGACTTGCTCCAAAGGATGTGGAAAAGCATGTGGATGCCGAAAAATTGGATTGAAATTTTCTGAAATTTGCAGAAATTGCTGCGGAGTTTCATGTCATAATGCAAGTAAAATTGAATTTGAAGACGAAGATATTGACAGTATCCTGCCCACTGCAAGTAAGGAGGCAGGCGCTACATCTGAATTCAGTGTTGATATCAAAAGGCAAACAAAAAATACTGAAAGCAGCACAACAGCGAAAGAAAGAAATACAGGTAATGATGAATCTGAATCGAGTGTAGAATTTGAAGCTGTGCAAAAGAACTACTAAAGCAGTTAAACGATTGAAATTGGATTAAGCCAGTCATTATAAGTGGAATATGCCTACGGGAGAAACAACAATAAAAAAAAAGCGCTAAATGCTTTACCTTAAGGGTAGTGTGGAAATAAGCATAAATGTATATTGTATATTCACGTTAACCATTCAAAGGTGAGAATTTTAGATCTGTTTACATAATTTTTTTTTAACGTAGCAGCAGATTTTTCGTATTTTTATAATTTTACTTTCAAAAATATTCACTTTTTTATATTTTTGACAGAGAAGGGTTGGTGTGACAAACAAATGTTAATGACACTTTTTATAGGAAATTAAGTTATCTACAACTTTGTAATTGAACTTTTTTTTTCTAAATGCTATTGTTCGTGAGATATTCACAGAAAACTAATTTTCAAGGTCATTAGCCCCCCTGGAGGCGAAAGCTCACATCGGATCGATGGGGACTTTTAGTATGTTTAACTACATAACCTAACTAGTACCTATGAAAATATCCAGCTTTGTTCTAATTTTTTAACCTATTTTTGCTAAAATGACTGGGCTATAGGTAAAAATTGGTTATTTGAACTAAATCACTTTTTTGAGTCGTATTATGCTGAAAGAATGATGATTTTCTGCGACACAGATGCTCTTTGAGTTTAAATATTATACAGTGAATATTCTAATCAGCACTGATTCTATTAACCGGCGATTCAAATAACCGGCAAGCACCTTTATCAGAAACTCAAAGCCCCCCCTCCCCTAGAACCAAATTCTGGCTGCACCACTGGCTTCTGGAGTGTAATTCCTCACAGCTACTTTCTGGTTGATTTCAATTTTTTTTTACTTTAGACTTTCTTGCATTTTGTTTTTCATGAACAAAATTTGTAACATTCGGCACTATCAAATCTATGTTTGTTCTTACATAACGTTTTAGAAATAAAGATGCAGGACTCTCCCCCGTTGTAACATGTGGCATCTTCCTGTATTGCAAAAGAAAGCTATTCAATTTCATTTGTAAAGTACCTGGTTCAGAAGCTAAGGTTTTTAATTCACGTTTGACAGTTTGCACATATCTCTCAGCTTGTCCATTTGAAGATGGATGGTACGGTGCACTAAACTTATGTTTTACACCATGATTTTTCAAAAATATCTCAAATTCTTCAGATATAAACTGCTTAGCATTACCTGATACTAAAGAAATAGAAAAACCGTATTGTGCAAAGAGAGAAGAAAGACAAATAATTTTATTTTTCGAAGTTGTACTAGGAACTCTAAATATTTCTGGCCATTTACTATAAGCATCAACCATTAAAAAATAGCATTTCTCCATTAACAGGACCAAAATAATCAATATGAATTCTCTGCCATGGAGCTTTAGGCCATTCCCAATGATGTGTATCAACTTCGGTAAGATTATTTTTCAAATTTACACAAATAGAGCAATTTCTTGCAATATCTTTAATATCATGGTCTATTCTTGTCCACCATCAAAACTACGGGCTAAAGACTTCATTTTTACTATACCAAAATGACCAAAATGTAATTATTTTAATATTTGTTGTCGATGAATTTCTGGGATAACTAACCTACAACCTTGAGTAAATTCTTCTTGTTTACCGCCAAAAAGTAAATTTTTTGGAATTTCAGAACCATAAATGAGATGATGAAAAATTTGATGCAAAAGAGGATCAGTTTTTGTAGCTGAAGCAATAGATTTAGCATTTAAAGTTAAAATAGAAAGCTAATTTATTTGTATAATTTCAGATTCACGAAAATGCCTTTGTATGTGTCAGGTTCCTAGAAGACATCTGCCCTGAATTAGAAAGGAATAACATTTCCTTATCTGAATATTTTATGTATTGTGGGTTGTGTATCCGTGAAGCTCGAAATACCTTTCTTTCTTTTCTATAATAACGAATGACAGATGTTGACACAGGTGTGCTGATGACGCACTCGTTGATGAATGAAAGTGATGGCCGCGGGGCGTGCCTCAGCTGTCATCTAGCTATTGGAGTGATGTGTAAACAGGAGATGTCATGACTCAAGGTTGGAGTGCGGGATTGAACCAATGGATGAGCTCTAAGGAGTCCTGCATGGGGGGAGGAAGATCTCTGACAAGGTCAACTCTGGACTGAGAGGTTGGAGACAGTTCTCGCTTGGCGTTGAGACCGATAGGTCGCTCAGGATTTGTGGTCCTGTTGGATAGTGTATATTTTGAGCGTGGGACAAGGCGTCCCGGTGGATAGTGTTATAGGCCGAGAAGTGAGGCCTAGTACCCTTGTGTATTGAGATTCTGCAGTAATCTCTGATAAAGCGTATCTAACGTGCGTTGAGTGTGAGGAAGAAAGTATAAGTTGAACGGTACACAACCAACGTTTAGTGTAGTTAATTTAATGTTGAACCGGATCATCTATATCCGAGTTGTAATTGTAGATAGTTGTAAATATTGTTTCTTGTGTACATATCTATATCTTAAATAAACTGTTAGTTCAGTTCATTAACAGCGTCAGTGTTATTTTACCCAATCCTCACAGCAGGTGACCGATATCACCCATTAATATCGGTGGTGGCAGCTTAAAACTACCTAGGACATTCTTCAAAGTTTTGTGGACTGAGAGGAGCGTCCGACAGTATGGAACCCCTTGTACTTTGTGATTGGATCACATGGGCTTGGAAGAGTCTAGAAGTTTAATGGTATAATATGGAGTGGCCTTAAATTATAGTGCTAATAAACGATGATTCTAAGTTTCATAGAAATCGTCATTATTTTTAAATGACCATACCTGTACTCTCGCCCCATATGCCCAAAGGATTTCGCCTGCAAAAAAATTTGATGGGAATGTTGTATGTTGACTGCGCGAAGTCAGATTTGTTTGTAACATCCTGTTCGCTTCGAAACATATTGTGTTTTTGCTGAAACCCCTAATAGTATCATGACATATATATACAGTCAAGTCTCTCTATAACGAAACTCCATACATCGAATTTCTCCATATAACGAATTTTTAGTAGGAACGGTCCCCTTTTCGCATGATTACATTAAAAACAGTCTCTTTATAGCGAAATATCTACCTCCATATAACGAATTTTTTCATAAATTGGTCTTAATTTATTCAGTTTTAAAAAGCTTCAAAATCATATGGAATAATTTTTCCATCATTTACTCTTGATTTATCATCAGTGCTAGAGTTTTTTTTTTTTTTTTTTTTTAGTATTATTTCTCTCATTGTTCTTTAAATCCAACGAATTCATTCCACCTCCCACACACCTTTCCACATTCTTCTCAAAACAGAGTCAATTGGATTGATACACACGTAAGAGAGGAATTAATAAATAAGAGGCACATAAAAAAAGCCTTTTTTTTTTTTTTTTGAGAGCGTAACAATTTAAAAATCAAAACAACAAAAAATTATAGATTTCTTCATCTGAAATTAATGCAAGTCTTTTTTATTTGATTTTCATTAAGCTTTCAAATAAATGTCTGTTCCCTTTTTTGAAACAACTTAAATAATCAAGAAATAAAATGTTAGGTTAATATTTACTTTTAAATATTTCAAATTCTTAATTTAAAAGATCAAAAATAATATTTGTTCAAATTTCACACATTAAATACGATTTTTAACATCATTCTCTATACATCGAATTTCCCTATATAACGAATTTTTTATTGGAACGGTGGATTTCGTTATATAGAGACTCGACTGTATATATATAAAAACTAAATGCTAACTAAATGCTATACTAAAATGCTAACGAAAATGTGTAAATAAGTAATAAGCACACCGGAAATGTAACACCAGTATATTGTTATTTTCCCAAAGAAATCAGAGTTTTAAAAAGTAGTTTGCATTTAAAAAAAAAAATAAAAAAAAAATAAAAAAAAATGCAGAAGGAATAACGAACAATCAAATTGTTGGTCAAAAATGCTTTTTTTAGTTTTTTTTTTTTTTTTTTTTTTTTTTACTTGTAGACATACTAGCCGAGATTTGAAAACCAAAAGCACATGTACAACGTCTAAAAATATGTCAGTGTATTAGTAGCGATAAATGACACACAAATATGAGTCATATTGGAGCTCACCCATCAAAATCACTGTCTACTTTGTATGACACATGACAAATTTCCCCCTCCAGGCTATCGCATCAGAGAACATCATTTTTGAGAGTTTGTGACAAGATAGATGACAGATAGAATACATTAAGCAAAATTTGATGGCTGATAAATTGTCAATTCACATTAATCTTTACATTGCATTACATTGGATAGTGAAACCGAATCTGCAAAAAGTTATTCTTTTTTCTTTCTTTTCTTTTCTTTTCTTTTTTTGTAACTTTTTCAGCAAGAGAAAAAGAAATTTCATGCAAATTGGCTTCTGTTTCAACATAAAAAAACGTGTAGCGTAACTGTTCAAACAAGTTTCATTTTACAAAAGATAATATCTTTTTCAACGACGAGGGGGGGAAAAGTGGATTTCGTTAAGGGTATGTATAATTGTGAAATCTCAATTAATTCTGTTAACTACCTTTAGAGGCAGGCCATCTACGTATTAAGACGAACTCTAACTAGCAGTACTCAATTAAGACAGCATAATTAAACTCTATATCCATCATTTAGCCAAAACACAAATTTTCATGCAATTCGTACGATAAGTTTCCTAGAAATTATTTTTAAATGAGCATGTTTTAGGGGTTAAATCAAAAATGAAGTTTGATATTTGATTGCTGAGTAAGAGAGCTTCCTTCAGTGTTGTCAGATGGGCTACTTTTTTTTAAAATTCATTTTCTTGATTGGCACCACTTTTTACAAATGATAAAACGTGCCTTATTCATTGACATGATAATTAAGGCGAAAAGAAAAGGTAATTTACCATTTCAAAAAAGTGGTGGCAATCAACAAATCCGAATTTTAAAAATGTAGCCCACTGGCAACACTGGCTTCCTTCTTAATCCAGACATTTTAGGTGTCACTCAAACTGCTAGATTACAGGATAGCATAAGAAATCTCAAAATATTTAATCACTTATATCGTAGACAGCCCCTTAAGTCATCATTTCCGTTTTTTAGGTATAATTTGAAAACTAACTGGAAGAAAAATTTTAAATTTTGGATTTCTATAAAGCAGGGCTTCATAAATCTAAATCCATGACAAATAATATAGGTTTCACTTCATAATTCATATCATAAAATTATAAAAAATGCAAGTTTAAAGTATTTATGTTTGAGTATTTTAGTGTTATTGCTACATAAAAAAAATTGCACATCAGGAGCATAAATTTAGAAGATATTAATAAAACTATTAAAATGCAATTTAACATTAGAGGCACTAAATTTTGAATGTTTATAATTTCCAAACTTATAATTCAAATTACTTGAAATTTGATGTGTAGACATAGTTTGAACCGACAATTTGAAATATCTTGTTCAAATTGGGTATACTTTAAAAAAAAAAAAAATTGGTTTAATTTTAATATGTAGTTGGCTGCCTAAGAAAATTTTATATACATGTTTAAAAGTGGATTTTCTTTCCAATCGTTCGGTACTAGTAACTTTCTTCTATGACAATTTGTTGACGAGTTAGTAAGAGGGGTTTATATATATATATACACACACATATATATATATATATATACATATATATATATATATATATATATATATATATATATATATATATATATATATATAATAACATTAAAAGTAGACAAAATTCACCAATATATATATATATATTGGCCCCGATTGTAAATTAATTATTATTATTATTATTTTTTTTATGTCGCATGTTGAGCAAGATATTCCTATTTTGTCCCTGGCTGTTACATTTGATGACTACGACTTTCTTATTAAACGCCGTTTCGAAAATAAATGCCATTAATTTAATTTAAAAAAAATTCACGTATAAGTGAAATACTAAACGGATTAGGGGGGGGGGAGAAGTTAGTATAATCTTTTTAGATTTTTGTTGGGGGCAATATATGTATATATATTGGTGAATTTTGTCTACTTTTAATGGTATTATATATATATATATATATATATATATATATATATTGGCCAAATGCCATTAATTTAATTAAAAAAAATTCACGTATAAGTGAAATACTAAACGGATTAGAGGGGGGGGGGGAGAGAAGTTAGTATAATCTTTTTAGATTTTTGTTACAAGTGCTGCATAAATAAAATTTTAAAGATGCAAAAAATTAGTTTAAAGAGTTTCAGGAATCTTAAAAGCTTTAAAAGTTTCGAAACTTTAACTGTTTTAGACATTAAAATAAATTTTTTTTTAACCTTTTAATACGACAGTTCCGCAGAAATTCCTCATTAGAAAAGAAGTTATGACATTTAACCGTTCAATAATTGAAGCGGAGCGGCGTTTCCGAAACTTTGAAGTATTTTTTCTCCAAATAATATTTTTGGGCATAATTTGCACGATTTCTCAAATGGTATGAATATATATGTATATACGCGTGTATTTAATCCAATTTTCAAAATATATCTTTCATGTTAGTCTGTATAAACTGAACCTAAAATTTCCTTTTTATTGTTTTAAAAAATACTTTTAGGTGATTGTAATGTTGAAATTTTCTAAATTTTGCATCAGCTAAATACAACTTTGCATCAATTAAAAAAAAATGCTTTTAATGCAAATTTATTTAAATTCAGGGATTATTATTACAACCTGAAGTATAAGCAGGCACCGAAAATTTCATTGTAGTGGGAAAATTTATTTTGTAATCCTGTGCATAATCTTTTATTCCAATTTTCAGCTCGTCAAATTCTAATAGTTTGTAATCAATCCCCTGTAAATGCTAATTTCGCATCTTGTAATTTTTTTAATGCTTGAAATGGAAGAACATGTTTATATATTTCATCGCAATTTTTCTATCTTAAAATCAAATAGGGGGAACTGGGGCACATTGATACATGGGGCACATTGATACACCCCCTCTACTGCTGAAAGAGTCATTACAGGCAATTTCACAACAGCTCCAAAAGGTGATGCTACTGCATTCAACTACATACAGAAAGTCTTAGGGTGATTCAGTAGTTTGATGAAATAGGAGGGGTGATTTATTGTTTTTGCAGGTCAAAAGTAAATTTGAGTTGTACAATTGAAATGATATTATACAACTGTTCCAGTATTTTCAACCGAAAAGAATACTCTCGCTGGCAAGTAAAGCTACACTTTATCAGTTCCTCATTTTTTATTGTTAAATAAATTATGAAGTGTTGAAATTGAGATTCATTTTATTCAAAATGGCTGAATGGGGCACACTGATACAGTCTATCTTGGGGCACATTGATACGTATCAGTGTTCCCCATGATAGCTACAGACAACCTAAATATTTTTCTAGCTCATTTTTTCATTACCTTTTATTTATATTTTTTACCATACATTCCTTAATCCAAGCATTTCCCGCCAAGAATTTTTATATTAGTTTTTATTGAACTGAAATAACTCTAATTTTTTTTTTAATATTCGAACATTTTATAGTATTTTTGCAAACGGAAGATGTACGAACTTACCCAACATTTAGTGCTAGTAGAACTAACAAAAGAAAAGGAGGCAGCCTGGCAAATCTCAAATTTATATCGATTCTCCAAAGAAAAAGTATTTTCGACATGAGAAATGCTAAGTGAGAGAAACAAGCTGCAGAACAGCACAGAATAATTATATTATAAACAGAATTGTTAATATAATTATCCTTTATTTTCTGTTTATAAAGCGATTTATAAACAGAAAACCTGGTAATTGTTTCATCTTTCCTAAAAAAGAAGGTAATGCTGGGGTTGAAGTGCCAGATATAACAAAGTTATCACAGCCAACAATCGGTCAAGGAACAGCGAGAACATCAGGTCATTACATATTTCATTTTGATTGCTTTAATATTACTTACAAATAAACTGAGGGGATTTGAATTTCTATAAATAAATATAAAATGGTTTGCTAACTATTTTTGTATAAAAAATATGCATTGGTTTTATTTTGTCTCCATTTTTCCCAGACGTATCAAAGTGCCCCATGAGCTGTATCAATCTGTCCCGGGGTTAAGGCACATTGATACAAATGATTTTTTTTTTTTTTTTTTTTTGATTTTTTGAAAATTACAATTACATGCAAAAATAATATTTAAAACAACGATTGCACATTTTTATAACACACTACACAAGTTTTGCTGACACCACATGGAAAAATAACTTGAAATTTCTGCTTTCTGGACACCAAAAAAATTCTTAGAAAAAAAACTGTATCAATGTGTCCCAGTTCCCCCTACATTTTAAAATATTAAATGTTAAAATTTTTATTTTTATTTTTTTTTCAATTTTAAGAGTTTTGAGACCCTTTAAAAATTTAATTGGATTGAAACTACTCGGACTGATTTAAGGTGCATAGCTAATTTACGAATGGGAAATGAAGGTCAAGCATAGATTTTTAGCAGCTTTTGGTTTAATAGTTTTTTTCTTTAATAATTTGGAAAATGGTTGCTTGGTCGAGAATGGAGATATAACAAGCATATCTGAAGTGATGTCCGAATTTTATTCGTTTTTTGATTGGTCCACGTTTAATGTTCATAAAATGAATATCTTTGTTGCCACAATGACAAAGAAAGTATAAAAAAATTACAAAAAATTAATATCTCAAAAAAAATTTGAGATAAAGCTTTCGAGTTGATTGCATTTAAAAGTAAATTTCCTCCCCTATACGGCGGTATAAAAACTGAAAATGTACGATGCTGGGAAGTTTAAAAATTTACAGTACCGCAAATTGTAAAACTGAAATTTCTTTTAAAATTTGTTTGTTATTGGTCCAGCAATATTAATGTTTAATCCAAGGTGTACATAATACATGACTTTTATTATGCTAGCCATTTATTGATCATCATAAAAAATTATGTTTATTATTATTATTCTTATTTTACAAAATTCTTTACATTTAGAAGAAATTTTATTTGAATAGGACAAAAAATTGTCGTTGATATTAAACAAGAAAGTAAAAAAGTTACAAAATGGGTAGACGCAAATTATTAAATATGAAAAAAAAAAAAAAAAAAAACGAACTTAAAGAAGGATTGAAGATCTTTTTTTAGAAAAATGAGGTTTAATTAACGATCACACTGATTACAAAATGTGTGACGATCACGAAAAAGGAAACAATGTAATGCTAAATAATTAATCGTAAAAGAAACATGTTTTATTTATAGAATTAGTTAAGTCTTACATTTTTGTTTTTGAAAAAAACTATTTTCCAAATTGCTTTTGTAATTTATTAAATTACATTGTTTTTTCCTTTTTTAAATATACCTTCCCATTAAAATGATTTTTATTTATATATAGCTTAAAAACGATTTTATTTTTAGGTATATGTGCTAAAGTGTATCAAATACAGTAATTAATAAGAAAATTAACATTCTTGATACAATTAAGAAAAGATGATATGCACACTAAAAGATATATATTGATCGATAGAGAAAATGCGAAAGTTTAGAACAACATAGAAAATATACATTAATAAATAGATGATTTTACTTTAAACATATGCAAAGCATTGATCAACTATACAGAGTTCTTAATACAAACGATTCAGATTTCGGATCATGATCTACAGGGATGTTCATTTAGCATATTTAGTTCATTGTAGAGATGTAGCACAGATCTCATAACTTTGATTGATCGGTGGCAGCATCAGTTTCGCTCATCATGTGAACGATGACGTTTAGAACAGAATAGTTTATGCTTACAACATACATTAACCGAGCATTTTAATACTTCGATTACTGTTTAAAATCCGTATAAGGTTGCTTGATGAGTTATCTATAGCATGCAAAAAACACATTTGTTTTTCTTTTTAAAAATTGTAGATAAATGAAGTGGATGGTTCAACATGATAGAGTAATATCTCTACATTTCGGTATTTCAGAGCATTATGATTTTTTTTTTATGATAGGCACATATTTTATTTAAATTGTAGATAAGGGGAAATGATTGATATAATTAGATTAAAGAATAGTATCCCCACATTATGATATTTTGGAAAATTTGTTTCGATATTTTTTTTCGCTATAATTTATTTCATTTATTGAAATGTTTATAAGGCGATTTATACGTTATATGCACACATTTTTTAAAAAATTATTATAGATAAAAAAAAATGTCAATACGTTGTTTTAAATGTTTATAAGGTGTTTCTATGAATACTGATCATATGTACGAAACACAAATAATTGTGAAAATTGTAAATACAAGAGATGTATAAAAATGTATTAAAGTTTGTCATCACTATCATTGTTAAGAAAAAAAAATTGTAAGATTTTTTTAATTTTTAAAAGATAATTTAGAATATGCATATTACTTCTTTTATATGGAGATGAATGTATTAATTAAAATCAGAAATAGCTTATTTAGCAAATTTCAATGCACACTATATGACCATTAACTCAGTGAAGTCACTAATGACTAGGCACTTTCAATTTTAGACATTCTGCAGAATATTTTAAAATGTACTTGTCAGTTTCTTCTGGAACTTCAGGATTATAAAGATTACATTTGACTTCATAGTTATCAATGTCTATTTGATACGGAGGACAGTTAGGAGGCCGATTAAATATCAAAGAAAAATATAAATATTTGGGATCACTTTGTACATTAAAATACACGAAATAATCTACACTATTAAAAAAAAATAAAAAAAAAATGTTGAATTAACAGGAAAACTGCTGGCAGTAATTTTTGCCGTAAAAATTGCAGTAATATTAGGTGTAATAAAAAATTACCTCTAATTTTACTGAAATTTTTAGGGCAAAAGCTGCTGGCAACATTGCTGCCAGCAGTTTTTCCGTAAATTTAACGGATTTTTTTTATAGTGTATCGATGCAGAATACAAATTTATTTATTATGTACAACATGTCCACTAACTTTTGTAAGAATACCACACATATTCACAGAAATATGCTGTTTTTTTTTGGAAAGTTAAAAACATTCTGGCATGTTTTTAGCTTATAGCATTCAGCAGCTAAATTTAACGTCAGTTTCAGGTAGGTTGGCAAAATAAAGCAGAAACTACACAGCGCCGTTGAAATATAAACATTTTAAAAATTTTAGGAAATAAGAAAAATAGTATGATTTTTTTTTTATCAGCGCATGAGCGAACGATGATAACGATTTTTTTTTTTTTTTTTTTTTTTTTTTTTTTTTTTTTTTTTTTAATAATTTGAATGATTCTATGTTGAAGTAGTGATGATATTCTTTTTAAGAGGGATTCGTATAGTTTCCGTCTGACGGAATTTCATGTACATAATGAAAGTAAATTTTTTATTCGTGCATTTTAGCATAAAAAGCCAACAGCTATTGCGCCAAGATCTAAATGCTCACAAAACTAGCTATAATATGAACGTACCTCATTTGCCAGGTTTGACGTAAACTTCAAGACTCTTTTTTCCGCTTTTTGTGACATTGGGCTTTTAAAATATATAATAATATAAAAAACACTCTTTTCTACCATCTTCTAATCCAATTACTGTTAAAAAAATGAAAATTTAAAATTTTATTAAACCACTTACAGCTACAACAGATGCCAAAATCCAACACCTTTTAAACGAAAGAAACAATTTTCTTACTCATTTGCTTGGTTAGTGTCATTCTTTCATGAAATTTTCCTTTCCCCTACGCACAATATACTACTACCCAGTAAGACTCTTAGAGACTCATTTGAGATCTATACGAACCGGGATCACTTGTCAAAGTACGTAAACTTGATAACTATTGCACCAAGATCTGAATTTTATGCTATTAGTTATAGTGCAAACGTTTATAGTACATAATTCTATAGTATGCTATAGTACATAATGTACTTATGTACTTGTAGCATGCTATAGTACATAGCATTTGTCACGTTTGACATCCAATGTCCGTCTTATTTTTGTTGTTGATCTTGTTTCGTTTTTTACGATTTCTAGCCTTTCAAAACTGTAATATAATATTAAAAAAAACGCGCTCCTTTCTACTATCTTATGTTCCAATTACTTTTTGAGAAAAAAAAATTAAAATCTTACTAAAGCACTTATAGCTACAACAGATGTCAAAATCCATCACCCTTTAAACGAAAGAACAAAATGTTCTCTCTCTCAATTGTTGCTCTCATCAAACACCACTTGAGGAACATCTCGTAGGTTAGTGTCATTCTCCTTCCCCTTCGCAAATTTCCCTCGCCCTAAGCACATTAATAAACTACTAAGTACACATTAATTAATTAATAATGTAGACTCCCATGAGACTCATTTGAGTTCTATATGAGCCGGGGTCACTTCACAAAATACGTAGACGTGATAACTATTGCACTAAGATCTGAATTTTACAAAATTAGCTACATTACAAACGCTTTTAGTACATAATGTACTTATATACTAACAGCATGCTATAGTACGTAACATTTGTCACGTTTGACGTACAATTTCTTTCCTTGTTTTGTTGTTGTACTTGTTTAGTTTTGTGTTTTTTTCTTCTTTGGATGGGAGGCGATATCTAGCCCTTCAAAACTATAATACAATATGAAATGAGTTCTTTTCCACTATCTTATGATCCAATTATTTTTGGAGGAAAAAAAACGAAAATGTAAAATATTACTAAATCAATTACAGCTACAACAGATGTCAAAATCCAACACCCTTTAAACGAAAAAACAAAATGTCCTCTCCTACATTTGCAGTTCTCATCAAACACCACTTGAGGAACATCTCGTTTGGTTAGAGTCAATCTTTTATGGAATTTTTCCCTCTCCCTACGCACATTAATATACTACTCAGTGAGACTCCCATGAGACTCATTTGGCTCTATAAGAGCCGGGGATCTCTTGACTAAGCATGTAGACGTGATAACTAATACAAAAAAATCTAATTTTTTAAAAAATTAATTTCAGTACAAACGTTTATAGTATATAATTCTGTAGTATTATATAGAACATAATGTAATTTCATACTAATAGCAAGCTATAGTACATAACATTTGTCACGTTTAACGTGCAACGCCCGTCTAGTTTTTTTTTTTTTTTTTTTTTTTTCTTTTTTGCGATATCTAGTCTTTCAAAAGTATAATATAATATAAAACAATTAAAAGAGCTATTTTCTACTCTCTTTTGATCCAATTACTTTTTGAGAAAAAAAATGAAAACTTAAAATCTTACTAAACCAATTACAGCTACAACAGATGTCAAAATCCAACACCCTTTAAACGAAAGAACAAAATGTTCTCTCCCACATTTGCTGCTCTCATCAAACACCACTTGAGGAACATCTCGTTTGGTTAGTGTCATTCTTTCATGAAATTTTCCCTCCCCCTACGCACATTAATATACTACTCAGTGAGACTCCCATGAGACTCATTTGGATCTATACGAGCCGGGGATCACTTGACAAAGTACGTAGACGTGATATTCCATCATCAGTAAAGTGGGTGGGGGGAACGCCATGAAAAAAGATATTGCACTTGCAGCGAGTTTCCCTGTCTGACCGCCACCTGTGTGAACTGCAGAAGAAACGTATAAAAATAGAGATGAATGTTCTCTCATTTTAAACACATTACTCAAAAACTAAATGCGAGTGAAAAAATTTATAGTGGATTACTAAGCCATCGTAGGGGTGGAAAAAAGATGCCATAAAAAATATGTATCATGACAATTTCTGAAAGCTTGAATTTTTTCTAATAAAATGCAGATTCCGTAAGAGTTACAAGGTAATTTTAAAATAGTTTGTAAATTTGGAATACTAATTATTTTAGTTACATATTTTCATTTAAATTTAAAGGTGTTTGACCGCCACCTGTGTGAGCTGCAGAAGAAACGTATAAAAATAGAGATGGATGCTCTCTCATTTTAAACACATTACTCAAAAACTAAATGCGAGTGAAAAAATTTATGGTGGATTACTTGAAAGACGTTTGTCTTATTAATGGCGTGAGTTGTCATTATAACCTCAATACAATAGTTTTTCTTTATTTCTTATCATTAATCAGAATTAAATAGGAGAGTAAAAGGTACTCACCCGATAAATTCTTCTTCATTGAAGTATCCAAGAATTAAATCCACCATAGGAGAAGGGAACCGGGCGTATTCACATTTTGATCTATACACTGCACTAATTCATCTTAATAAAGACGTATAATATTATTATATGGTAAGTGTAAAACACACACAAATTATTGTATACACACTTCTTCATTTTCTACTTTAATTTTAACACGCGAGAAAAACAAACACAGCAAAAGGGTAGTGCTCTCAGCAAGCTACAAAACAGAGAACAGAATGAATTTAAATCGATACATACATAAATCATAATACAGAAACAATTATTAATAAAAAAAAGAGTCATTTAGAAAGTTTTGACAGTTTTTGTAAACCTGTAATTGTTCGCTCGTAATCACTGCTTCCAAGGTCACTCTAACGAGCACTTAACTTTATTTATGATGCCATGATGACTGTCACTTGTTGCACAACGGAGGAAATTATTTACGAATTGCGCAATGTTTCTATCAACTCCTCCTTAATTTCTGAAGTTGTGTTGTCACTCAGATGCAAGTTCTTCCTGTGAATTTCAAAAAGAGGTTTTGGCAGGGGTTTTGTGAATAAGTCAGCTATCATGATTTTGGTTGGGCAATATACGAGTTTTATTATGCCATCTTGTTTCAGTTGTTTTATGAGATGATATCTAAGTTCTATGTGCTTTGTTTTACTTGAATGTTTTTCAAGCTCTATCATTTTGATAGCCGACTGATTATCCTCGAAGAGTTCTATAGGATATGTTTGTGAAATATTCAGTTCTTCAAGTAAATTCACCAGCCATTTGACTTGATTAGCTGCATTAGCTGCTGAGATGTACTCAGCTTCGGCAGAAGATAAAGCTATGCAGGATTGTTTTTTAGTTGACCAAAGTATGGGATTTTTACCTAGCAAATATACATTACCACTTGTCGATTTTCTTGATTCTGTGTCTCCACCCCAATCAGCGTCCGCGTAGACTTCTAGCGTTGGTTTTGAATTTCCATCTATAACTAGATTAAAGGTTTTTGTTGTCTTGAGATACCTCATGACCCGCTTTACACTGTTCCAATCTTTCATTCTTGGCTTTTCGTTCCTTCTGCTTAAGATGTTGACAGCTGCACAAATGTCTGGTCTGCTCACTGTGGCAAGATATAAGAGTGCACCTATGGCTTGTCTGTACTGTGTGTTGTTTGGTAAAATATTGTCATCATCTTTAAAGTGAGTGTAATTTGTTTCCATGGGTGTACTACATGGTTTTGCTTCTTGTAAATTGAATTTATTAATTAACTCTTCAATTTTTGAAGTTTGGTTAATTAAGTAGCTTTTGTTTACCTTTCGAATGTTCATGGATAAATAATTGCTTACGTCCCCTAAATTCTTTAATTCATACTCTTTATTTAAGTTCGCGATTATTTCCTCAATGGTTTCGTCTTTCCCTGCAATTAAGAGGTCATCGACGTATGTTATTATATAGGTTGTTTCATTATTCCTTTTCTGTGTAAAAAGACATGTGTCAATTTTACTTTGAATGAAATTCATGTTTTTTAGTGTTTCTGTTATTTTATTATGCCACGCTCTCGCGGCTTGCTTAAGTCCGTAGATTGCCTTATTTAATTTACAAACTTTGGTTTCCTGGTTTGGTTCAACGAATCCTTCCGGCTGCGACATGTATATCTCCTCATCAAGTTCCCCATGTAAGAACGCGGTGTTAATATCTATATGCTTAACATTTAAGTTTTGGTGCAACGCCGCTATTAATAATGCTCTTATCGTAGTATACGATACGACCGGTGCGTAGGTTTCGTCATAATCCTCTCCGAATTTTTGCGTATATCCTTTAGCTACTAAACGTGCCTTATATTTTTGTATTTTTCCGGTATTGTCACGCTTTAATTTGTAAGTCCATTTGCAACCTATTATTCTCTTATTCGGTGGAGGATCTACAATTGACCATGTTTTATTTTTTCTTAAAGAATTCATTTCGCTCTCCATGGCTTCTATCCAATTCTGTTTTACCGGAGAGTTTTCCATTAATTTAACTTCCTTATAATCCTTTGGTTCATTAATTTTGTCGTCTTTGACAATATATATAAGCCTATCAGGAGGTACGCCTTTATTTATTCTATCTGAACGCCTTGGTTCCGCAATTTGTTGTTGGGACGCGGATGGTGTTGTTTTTCCGTTCGAAATTTCTATCTCCACGAGATTTTTACAATTGCGTTTTTCGTCTTCATTTTGTTTTTGTTCAATTTCAGGCTTATCATTTACGTATTTGAATTTATTTTCAAGAAATTTTACCGTTCTCGCGATTTTTATTTCATTTCCTCCTACATATATGCGGTATCCCTTAGATTCATTGTCGTATCCCACAAAAATACCTTCAACAGCTTTATTATCTAATTTTTGTCTTCTGGCTTTATCAATATAAGCGAAGGCTTTGCAGCCAAATACTTTAACGTAACTTAAGTTTGGCTGTCTTTCTGTCCATAATTCATATGGCGTTTTTGCATTAGCTTTTGTAGGCAGTCTATTTTGTAGGTGGTTTGCCGTACAGATTGCTTCCCCCCAGAACTTTAAAGGTAGATTTGATTCATTTAACATTGTCCTTGCCATCTCAACTAACGACCTATTTTTCCGTTCAGCCACCCCGTTTTGACTTGCACAATATGGGACTGTATGTTGATGTTTTATCCCATTTGATTTGAGATAATTCTCAATTTCATCTGATGTAAATTCTCCCCCATTATCCGTTCTGATTTCTTTCGGTTTTTCACCAAATTTGTTGCTTATCAGCGCAATGAACTCTTTGAGTTTTTCATAGACTTCACTTTTTCTTTTCAATAGATAGATTATTGTGAATCGCGAGTAGTCATCGATAAAAGTCAAGAAATATGATTTCCCCCCAATCGTGGGTGTCTGAAAAGATCCACAAACATCCGAGTGAATAAGTTGAAGCCTTTTACTTGCTCTATACTGAGCAACTTTCGGATAGGGTTCATCAGTTAATTTCGCCTTAATACACGGTTCGCAATCTATATTATGTTTACAATTGTTTATCTGGATACCTCTTACTAATTCCTTTTGTGTAATTTCTTTAATCGATGTTAGATTTCTGTGTCCTAACCTTCTATGCCATAGTTCTAGACAATTTTTATTGTTGCACGTTTGTGTAATGTTCGCGTGGTTTTCGTTAGCCAACTGGACTTCATAGAGGTTATTTACCTTTTGTGCTTCTAAGCAGATTTCTCCATTAAGTTTGAAAGAGCATCGGTCATTTTTAAATACAATCTCACATCCGTTTTGGGTTGCTTTGCTGACTGATAGTAAATTCGTTTCAATTTCAGGTACTAGAAGTACATCTTTAAGTGTTATTTTATGAATTTTATTATCCGATGTCAGCGCATTTAAATTTACATCGCCTGAACCGTAAGCGATAAGTTTTTTTCCGTTTGCGATAGTCACGTTTGTTTTTTCCCTCGATTTTATCTCTGTAAACATCGATTCAGAGGATGCAATGTGACTTGAGCTACCGCTATCCACAATGAATGTTTTATTTTCTATCCCTTGTGTTATAAATGCATAATCTTTGTTTTCGCTGTTTCTCCATGTATTGTTTTTTCCTTCATAGCGATTAAACCTGTTATACGATTCCGATGCTTGTTCATTCTTAAAATTGTTTTCACCCCTTTGAAAAACGAGTGATGTAGAATAGTGTTTTTTGTAATTTTTGTTGTGTTGATTTTGTTGTGTTGTGTGTGTTTTGTTTTTATTGTGCCAACATTCTTGTGTGTTATGGCTTCTCATTTTACAAATCGAACAATATTTTGATTCCTTTTTAGCTGGAAACTTTTTCTGAGCTTTAAAAGCTTTCGCTGTATTATCAATACTTTCATAGTTTTCATTTCGACGATTAAACTCGTCAATCAGCTTGTTTTTAATATATGACGGAGTTAATTGTGCTTCTTCTTTACTTTCGAGAGCAGTAATTAAATTATCATAAGACTGGGGCAGAGAGCACAGGAGGAGCGCGGAAATGTGGTGATTATCAATTATTTCGCCTATAGCTGCCAAATGATCAACGAGCTCCATTATTTTTGTAATATGATTTATCATATTTCCATTTTCTGCTAATTTTATACTATATAATTTTCTAAGGAGAAACAATTTGCTTGTGAGATTTGATCTTTCATGTATTTCTTTTAATGCATCCCATGTTTGTCTAGCAGTTTGTAAATTCTTAACATGGGTTATCTGTGAATCATCGATAGTTAGATTTATCAATGCCCGGGCCTTCCTATCATTTTTGGACCATTGATCGGTCAAAGGGGTCGGTGGATTATCGGTTATTACATGGAACAGCTCTTCTTTAGTTAAGAGCATTTCAATTTTAAATTTCCATGTACTGTAATTCGTTGCTGTCAATTTTTCAATTGAATAATTATCTTTTAATGTAGCCATTCTAATCTTATATTTTTATTTGTTTTTTATTCAATATTTTTTATTTGTGTGTAATTAGTATATCACTATGTTATCAAATTGATATAACTTTTTAAATCGTTCTCATAATCATTGAAAGACGTTTGTCTTATTAATGGCGTGAGTTGTCATTATAACCTCAATACAATAGTTTTTCTTTATTTCTTATCATTAATCAGAATTAAATAGGAGAGTAAAAGGTACTCACCCGATAAATTCTTCTTCATTGAAGTATCCAAGAATTAAATCCACCATAGGAGAAGGGAACCGGGCGTATTCACATTTTGATCTATACACTGCACTAATTCATCTTAATAAAGACGTATAATATTATTATATGGTAAGTGTAAAACACACACAAATTATTGTATACACACTTCTTCATTTTCTACTTTAATTTTAACACGCGAGAAAAACAAACACAGCAAAAGGGTAGTGCTCTCAGCAAGCTACAAAACAGAGAACAGAATGAATTTAAATCGATACATACATAAATCATAATACAGAAACAATTATTAATAAAAAAAAGAGTCATTTAGAAAGTTTTGACAGTTTTTGTAAACCTGTAATTGTTCGCTCGTAATCACTGCTTCCAAGGTCACTCTAACGAGCACTTAACTTTATTTATGATGCCATGATGACTGTCACTTGTTGCACAACGGAGGAAATTATTTACGAATTGCGCAATGTTTCTATCAACTCCTCCTTAATTTCTGAAGTTGTGTTGTCACTCAGATGCAAGTTCTTCCTGTGAATTTCAAAAAGAGGTTTTGGCAGGGGTTTTGTGAATAAGTCAGCTATCATGATTTTGGTTGGGCAATATACGAGTTTTATTATGCCATCTTGTTTCAGTTGTTTTATGAGATGATATCTAAGTTCTATGTGCTTTGTTTTACTTGAATGTTTTTCAAGCTCTATCATTTTGATAGCCGACTGATTATCCTCGAAGAGTTCTATAGGATATGTTTGTGAAATATTCAGTTCTTCAAGTAAATTCACCAGCCATTTGACTTGATTAGCTGCATTAGCTGCTGAGATGTACTCAGCTTCGGCAGAAGATAAAGCTATGCAGGATTGTTTTTTAGTTGACCAAAGTATGGGATTTTTACCTAGCAAATATACATTACCACTTGTCGATTTTCTTGATTCTGTGTCTCCACCCCAATCAGCGTCCGCGTAGACTTCTAGCGTTGGTTTTGAATTTCCATCTATAACTAGATTAAAGGTTTTTGTTGTCTTGAGATACCTCATGACCCGCTTTACACTGTTCCAATCTTTCATTCTTGGCTTTTCGTTCCTTCTGCTTAAGATGTTGACAGCTGCACAAATGTCTGGTCTGCTCACTGTGGCAAGATATAAGAGTGCACCTATGGCTTGTCTGTACTGTGTGTTGTTTGGTAAAATATTGTCATCATCTTTAAAGTGAGTGTAATTTGTTTCCATGGGTGTACTACATGGTTTTGCTTCTTGTAAATTGAATTTATTAATTAACTCTTCAATTTTTGAAGTTTGGTTAATTAAGTAGCTTTTGTTTACCTTTCGAATGTTCATGGATAAATAATTGCTTACGTCCCCTAAATTCTTTAATTCATACTCTTTATTTAAGTTCGCGATTATTTCCTCAATGGTTTCGTCTTTCCCTGCAATTAAGAGGTCATCGACGTATGTTATTATATAGGTTGTTTCATTATTCCTTTTCTGTGTAAAAAGACATGTGTCAATTTTACTTTGAATGAAATTCATGTTTTTTAGTGTTTCTGTTATTTTATTATGCCACGCTCTCGCGGCTTGCTTAAGTCCGTAGATTGCCTTATTTAATTTACAAACTTTGGTTTCCTGGTTTGGTTCAACGAATCCTTCCGGCTGCGACATGTATATCTCCTCATCAAGTTCCCCATGTAAGAACGCGGTGTTAATATCTATATGCTTAACATTTAAGTTTTGGTGCAACGCCGCTATTAATAATGCTCTTATCGTAGTATACGATACGACCGGTGCGTAGGTTTCGTCATAATCCTCTCCGAATTTTTGCGTATATCCTTTAGCTACTAAACGTGCCTTATATTTTTGTATTTTTCCGGTATTGTCACGCTTTAATTTGTAAGTCCATTTGCAACCTATTATTCTCTTATTCGGTGGAGGATCTACAATTGACCATGTTTTATTTTTTCTTAAAGAATTCATTTCGCTCTCCATGGCTTCTATCCAATTCTGTTTTACCGGAGAGTTTTCCATTAATTTAACTTCCTTATAATCCTTTGGTTCATTAATTTTGTCGTCTTTGACAATATATATAAGCCTATCAGGAGGTACGCCTTTATTTATTCTATCTGAACGCCTTGGTTCCGCAATTTGTTGTTGGGACGCGGATGGTGTTGTTTTTCCGTTCGAAATTTCTATCTCCACGAGATTTTTACAATTGCGTTTTTCGTCTTCATTTTGTTTTTGTTCAATTTCAGGCTTATCATTTACGTATTTGAATTTATTTTCAAGAAATTTTACCGTTCTCGCGATTTTTATTTCATTTCCTCCTACATATATGCGGTATCCCTTAGATTCATTGTCGTATCCCACAAAAATACCTTCAACAGCTTTATTATCTAATTTTTGTCTTCTGGCTTTATCAATATAAGCGAAGGCTTTGCAGCCAAATACTTTAACGTAACTTAAGTTTGGCTGTCTTTCTGTCCATAATTCATATGGCGTTTTTGCATTAGCTTTTGTAGGCAGTCTATTTTGTAGGTGGTTTGCCGTACAGATTGCTTCCCCCCAGAACTTTAAAGGTAGATTTGATTCATTTAACATTGTCCTTGCCATCTCAACTAACGACCTATTTTTCCGTTCAGCCACCCCGTTTTGACTTGCACAATATGGGACTGTATGTTGATGTTTTATCCCATTTGATTTGAGATAATTCTCAATTTCATCTGATGTAAATTCTCCCCCATTATCCGTTCTGATTTCTTTCGGTTTTTCACCAAATTTGTTGCTTATCAGCGCAATGAACTCTTTGAGTTTTTCATAGACTTCACTTTTTCTTTTCAATAGATAGATTATTGTGAATCGCGAGTAGTCATCGATAAAAGTCAAGAAATATGATTTCCCCCCAATCGTGGGTGTCTGAAAAGATCCACAAACATCCGAGTGAATAAGTTGAAGCCTTTTACTTGCTCTATACTGAGCAACTTTCGGATAGGGTTCATCAGTTAATTTCGCCTTAATACACGGTTCGCAATCTATATTATGTTTACAATTGTTTATCTGGATACCTCTTACTAATTCCTTTTGTGTAATTTCTTTAATCGATGTTAGATTTCTGTGTCCTAACCTTCTATGCCATAGTTCTAGACAATTTTTATTGTTGCACGTTTGTGTAATGTTCGCGTGGTTTTCGTTAGCCAACTGGACTTCATAGAGGTTATTTACCTTTTGTGCTTCTAAGCAGATTTCTCCATTAAGTTTGAAAGAGCATCGGTCATTTTTAAATACAATCTCACATCCGTTTTGGGTTGCTTTGCTGACTGATAGTAAATTCGTTTCAATTTCAGGTACTAGAAGTACATCTTTAAGTGTTATTTTATGAATTTTATTATCCGATGTCAGCGCATTTAAATTTACATCGCCTGAACCGTAAGCGATAAGTTTTTTTCCGTTTGCGATAGTCACGTTTGTTTTTTCCCTCGATTTTATCTCTGTAAACATCGATTCAGAGGATGCAATGTGACTTGAGCTACCGCTATCCACAATGAATGTTTTATTTTCTATCCCTTGTGTTATAAATGCATAATCTTTGTTTTCGCTGTTTCTCCATGTATTGTTTTTTCCTTCATAGCGATTAAACCTGTTATACGATTCCGATGCTTGTTCATTCTTAAAATTGTTTTCACCCCTTTGAAAAACGAGTGATGTAGAATAGTGTTTTTTGTAATTTTTGTTGTGTTGATTTTGTTGTGTTGTGTGTGTTTTGTTTTTATTGTGCCAACATTCTTGTGTGTTATGGCTTCTCATTTTACAAATCGAACAATATTTTGATTCCTTTTTAGCTGGAAACTTTTTCTGAGCTTTAAAAGCTTTCGCTGTATTATCAATACTTTCATAGTTTTCATTTCGACGATTAAACTCGTCAATCAGCTTGTTTTTAATATATGACGGAGTTAATTGTGCTTCTTCTTTACTTTCGAGAGCAGTAATTAAATTATCATAAGACTGGGGCAGAGAGCACAGGAGGAGCGCGGAAATGTGGTGATTATCAATTATTTCGCCTATAGCTGCCAAATGATCAACGAGCTCCATTATTTTTGTAATATGATTTATCATATTTCCATTTTCTGCTAATTTTATACTATATAATTTTCTAAGGAGAAACAATTTGCTTGTGAGATTTGATCTTTCATGTATTTCTTTTAATGCATCCCATGTTTGTCTAGCAGTTTGTAAATTCTTAACATGGGTTATCTGTGAATCATCGATAGTTAGATTTATCAATGCCCGGGCCTTCCTATCATTTTTGGACCATTGATCGGTCAAAGGGGTCGGTGGATTATCGGTTATTACATGGAACAGCTCTTCTTTAGTTAAGAGCATTTCAATTTTAAATTTCCATGTACTGTAATTCGTTGCTGTCAATTTTTCAATTGAATAATTATCTTTTAATGTAGCCATTCTAATCTTATATTTTTATTTGTTTTTTATTCAATATTTTTTATTTGTGTGTAATTAGTATATCACTATGTTATCAAATTGATATAACTTTTTAAATCGTTCTCATAATCATTGAAAGACGTTTGTCTTATTAATGGCGTGAGTTGTCATTATAACCTCAATACAATAGTTTTTCTTTATTTCTTATCATTAATCAGAATTAAATAGGAGAGTAAAAGGTACTCACCCGATAAATTCTTCTTCATTGAAGTATCCAAGAATTAAATCCACCATAGGAGAAGGGAACCGGGCGTATTCACATTTTGATCTATACACTGCACTAATTCATCTTAATAAAGACGTATAATATTATTATATGGTAAGTGTAAAACACACACAAATTATTGTATACACACTTCTTCATTTTCTACTTTAATTTTAACACGCGAGAAAAACAAACACAGCAAAAGGGTAGTGCTCTCAGCAAGCTACAAAACAGAGAACAGAATGAATTTAAATCGATACATACATAAATCATAATACAGAAACAATTATTAATAAAAAAAAGAGTCATTTAGAAAGTTTTGACAGTTTTTGTAAACCTGTAATTGTTCGCTCGTAATCACTGCTTCCAAGGTCACTCTAACGAGCACTTAACTTTATTTATGATGCCATGATGACTGTCACTTGTTGCACAACGGAGGAAATTATTTACGAATTGCGCAATGTTTCTATCATTACTAAGCCATCGTAGGGGGTGGAAAAAAGATGCCATAAAAATATATACATCATGACAATTTGACAATTTCTAAAAACGTGAAATTTTTCTAATAAAATGCAGATTCCATAAGAGTTACTAGATAATTTAAAAATAATAAGTAAATTTAAAATATTAATATTATATGTAAATATATATATATATATATTAATGTTATATGTATATATATATATATATATATATATATATATATATATATATAATACCATTAAAATTAGACAAGATTCACCAATAGATTTTATCCATAAAACAATAAACCAAAACGAAGAATTTGAATAGAATTGAATTATAAAAAAAAAAAAAAAAATAAAAAAAAATAAAAAAAAATAAAAAAAAATGTGAAACGAGTATATCAAGATAATGAATTAAACATAATAGCAACATAGAAAGTGAAAATATTATAAATATTACATATATAAAAAGCATGATGAAACGATTTGCAACTCTTAATGGAAATCCTATAAAGTGGTAACAGAAAACTACATTGTAGAAATCTCACAGACAATACACAAAGGTTATGCGGATAGCAGCAATTACCTATGCGCACCATATTTATAAAATTGCTGATTAGCAACGGATGTTATATATAAATTATATATAAGATACCACAATAGGAAAAAATTCATTATGACTATTCAAAATGAAAAGATATCAATTAAATATCAAATTGTATACATTCATAATTACACGCGCAGAGCAGCATGATAATTTGAATGCTAATATAATACCATTAAAAGTAGACAAGATTCACCAATAGATTTTATCAATAAAACAATAAACCAAAACGAAGAATTTGAATAGAATTGAATTATAATAATAATAATAATAAAAAATAGTGAAACGAGTATATCAAGATAATGAATTAAACATAATAGCAAAATAGAAAGTGAAAATATTATAAATATTACATATATAAAAATCATGATGGAACGATTTGCAACTCTTAATGGAAATCCTATAAAGTGGTAACAGAAAACTACATTGTAGAAATCTCACAGACAATACACAAAGGTTATGCGGATAGCAGCAATTACCTATGCGCACCATATTTATAAAATTGCTGATTAGCAACGGATGTTATATATAAATTATATATAAGATACCACAATAGGAAAAAATTCATTATGACTATTCAAAATGAAAAGATATCAATTAAATATGAAATTGTATATATATATATATATATATATATATATATATATATATATATATATAAATTTTAAAGGAGGTCAATATTGCAGATTTATGTAAAAATAATGGAAATTCCTTTTCAAAATATGCTTCTATTGACTGTGACTGAAAGAGTATTTTTTAGTCTTTTTGAAATGAGTAAGTCTCCGCTCTTTAAATTTATCTTTTTTTTGTCAAATCAGACCGATACATTTTAATCAGATAGTGTTCTGGAAATGATAACTGGTTTGTTATATGATATAGTTCATTAGTATGATTGTGTTAAATAAGTTACTATTAAATCCAATATCCAACTTTTATTCGAGTTCCGATACCAGTAAATGAATTGTTTAAAATAACATATTATAAAATAACATATTAGTATTTAAAATAACATAAAAATAACATACAAGATGATATTGATAAAAGCTTGCCCTACTTGAAATTTTTTATAAAAAAATTGTAAAATGTGCAGACCAGTATTCGAAACCAAGAATTTGGCTTAAGCTTCCAAAGCTCTTCAAACTTATATATTCAAGTAAAATCCGACGGGCACATTTCAATCGGATAATCTTTTGGCAATGATATGTGGTACGTCATATGAAACAGCTCATCAGCATGATTACATTAAAATAATTAATATGAATCCCATATCCAACGATTATTAGATCTCCGTTACTTGTTGTGGAATTTTTTCAAATAACATACTAGATGATATTTTCAAAAGGTTAGTCAAAAATGCTTAACAATCATTGTAAAATGTGCAAGCCAGTATTCGGAACCAGGACCTTGGCTTATGCTTCTAACGCCATTCAAACTTAGATATTCTGGTCAAAAGTGACGGACACATATTAGTCAAATAACCTTTTGGCAATGATATCTGATCTCTTACGTGAAACAATTCATGAGTATGATTGTATCAGTGAATAATTGATATAAATACCGTATTTAAAGTTCATTTCATTTCCATTACATGTAGTTAAATAGCTTCAAATAACAAACATGAAGATATTTTCAAAAGGTTACCCTATTTTATATTGCTTATCAATCATTGTAAAATGTGAAGACCAGCATTCGGAACCAGGCCCTTAACTTTTGCTTTCAATGCTATTCAAACTTAGATACTCTGGTCAAATCAGACGGAAAAAAAATCTGTTAAATAATCTGTTGGCAATGGTATCTGATCTCTTATGTGAAAAAATTCATGAGTATGATTGTATTAAAGTATGAGTATGATTGTATCAGTAAATAATTAATATAAATACCGTATCTATGTTAATTGGAGTTTCGTTACCTGTAGTTGAATTGTTTCAAATAACAAAAGAGATGATATTTTCAAAAGGCCATTCTATTTTAAATTGTTTATAAATCATTGTAAAATATTCAGGCCAGTATTGTGAACCAAGACCTCGGCTTGAGCATCCAACGCAGTTCGTCAGCATGATTGTGTTAAAATAATTAATATGAAGTGACGTATACAAAGCTTCTTGGAGTTCCATTACTTATAGCTGAATTGTTTCATATAACATACTCGATGGTAATTTAAAAAAGTTGTCCAATTTGAATTTTTTTATCAATGATTGTAAAATTAAAATTTTGAGATTGTTTGTGTTTATGAATCTATAGGTACACGAATTGTAATTCTTATTTGTTATACTTAATAAATAAAATATTTTTACTCATATTTGTTTTATTAATTAATAGAAAAAAATCATACAAGTCATACACTCTCGAAAACAACAATATTTTTATTAAAGATGTATACAAATTGTGTTTTGGAGTATGAGGACTAAAAAAAATTGCTGGTATTTGAATTCCACATACACATATATAATATATGTGTAAAGCCAGTGTGACTATTTTATATTATTTATCTGGAAAAGTTTTTATAATACTATAACTAAACCTTGTAAGAATGAAAAATATAAAATGCTTAATTCAATGAATTGCTGTATTTACTTTCCTTTCATCATCTCAAATCATGAATTAAAAAAAAAAAATGTGTAAAATCAAAATAATCAAACTGTTAAGTATAATAAAAACATTTCAGGGATAACTATTGAAGTAAGTTTTTTATGTTACCACTGAAAAAATAACTGATACGTTAAAACAGCTGCTGCATTGTTATAAGGGTTATTACATAATAATTCCAGGTGAAAGCCGACAATGGGGTTAAAACTTCAGATAATACAGATGTTAATAGTAAAGACAATTGATTTTTGAACTCAGAAGTTTTCATGTCTGTTTCTTTTTTTATATGTATAAAAAAGAAAAGAAAAAGGAAATAACCTCTTATAACCGTTTTATTGTATTTAGTGAAAAGGTTCACATCCACACTTTTGTGTAAATTTTACTTTTAATGTGTAACAGACAAAGTACAGAGATATAAATGAAAAGAAAATACATAACTGAAGCAAAACTTTAATATATTATATCGTGTCGAAATTTAAAATTTCAAGAAAAATCATTATAACTATGGCAAATTTTTAATATGAAACAGTTATTTGATTAAAGAGCAGTGTGCCGGTAGAAGAAAAGGAAATAAACAAACAAATAATAAAAAAACTTCATTTATTTCAGGTAAGAGCCCCATCAATGGCCGAGAAGTTCTGTTCTCCAAACTTGCCCCACCAGTAACTGAGAGATTGTGCATTCGGATCTGGTAGGTGCTGGGTTCGAACCCAATTGTGGCATTCGGCTTAATCATTCGCAGTTTTATTTGAACCTTGGATTTCCTTGCATAAATCTGGGTTATGTTCGATTAGAAATACCCCCACTGAGGGCAATCCCTCCCTTCTCGGGCCTGTATCCCACGTGTTGATAATTGGCAATCATAAACACAGCAGATTGCCCTCCAAACTGGTATACGGGAGATGCTTTGTTCGAACCCATTCGTGCCCGTCAGTCTAATCGTTCGGCGATTTCCGTGGTTTTCTTCGAATTTTGGTTTTCCTTGTGTAAGTACAAGTTAGGTTCCCTTAGAAAGACCTCCCACGAAGAGCACATTTTTTAGGGCCTATATCCCTCGTGCAGATAACTGGCCATCATAAAGACAACCAACCAACTTATTTCAGGTTGAGCAGAAGTAACCAATATTGATCACTTATTTATCTTGCAAATTTCAAGTTTTGAATGAAAATTAATATACAGATAACTTTTTAGGATAAATAATAGTTTAATTTATATTTATATAGGGTTACATCCCTACTAATTGGCACTTTAAGGATTTGTCTTTAAACTTACTTCTATTTTTATTACCAAGAAATAAAATAATTACTTGCAAATATTTTTAAATCAAAGATTGCATATCTGTGTATCTATTTTGCCCACTAAAAACAAAGATATTTGAAAAATTATTTTTATAAAAATTATATTTATAAAAAGTTGTTGTAATCACCACTTAGACTTTTACACAATTAAAGTAACAGTTTTCAACTAAGCAAAACTGTTGTCAATTAAAATTTAAATAACACTTTAAATCAGTTAATAATAATTTGAAATGCATGCCTTTCTTAAGCCAGAGAAGAAGCATTTGCAACAAAAATGGCTAATTTGATACAAGCCACATTTTTTTTCTCTTTCCTAGGCACTACTGTCATTTAGTAGCATAAATCAAAGTTATAATCTGTAAAGTAAATGAGCATATAACTGGTATATGGTCTTGCATTTTTAAAAGACTGGATATATATCTTATTTTAGGACATTTTTGTAGGATGTGCCAATCACTGGTGCCTTCCAATTACTGGAGATGTTATCCTACCATTTATTTTGAGGTCATTTTCATATTTAAATTAAGTATGCCAAAAGCCATGCAAATACTGATTTTAAATAGTTTCCAAAATTGATGCAAATCAGATGTAAATCATTGAAATTTAAAGCAAATATTGGAGAAAAACATCTGCTGTTTAGACATAACTTGAAAGTTAATATAAAGAAGCAATCTATTTAATATTTTATTGATTTTATTATTAAAAATAATTCATTCGTGCAAAATTTTAATGCTCTCTTGTACAGTGATATAATTACAGAAATTTTATCTGTTAACGTTGTCTTCAAAGCAATACTTCTTTTATTTCTCCTGAAAAAAAGTGAAATGCAACATACGATTGTTAAGGCCTAGAAATTATTTTAATAAGGATACTTTGAACCCAAGGTTAGTTGCACTGCACAGGCATTTTAATACTACTTCCTGGACTTTGATAACGCCGAAGTTCCGAATCCAACTAAACTATTGCTTACACGTGTACAGTAGTCGTATTTTTTTGGAGGGTTGGTTGATTGTTCTGATTGATTCTCCAATTAATGAAGCTACCGAGGTTGTGCACGTACACGGAGAAAAGGTAAAAAGTAGTCGAAACGACTGTACTAACCACCATTTTTATTGATTATCGTATCTTTTATAATTAAATGTCTTAGAGTTATATATTTTATTTAATAGTTAATATTTTTCTCGAGTAAATTATGCATTTATTTTTTAAATCAACAAAGTTTTTCGAACAAGGCCTGACCACAAAATGTTTAGGCCCTGGACCCAGAAGATGTTTCAACCCTATTTTTTGATCAGCACACTTTTCCAAAGTATTTACACGAGAACTGTATGAGTATACCATTATTTTTTACTGAATTTAAAAATGAAAAGGAAATTAAAAAAATAAAATTATGCACATAATATACATTGCTAATGAAGTTATTATTTTTTAAATAACTTATAAAATTTAACAGAATCAAAAATGTGTAAGTAAATCGATTATGAGTTAATACTTTCTAAACTATTACTACATTCCTAATTCTAATTCTTTTCTACATTCTATGCTTACATTCTTATATGGTGACAGCATAGACAATCACCTCATCAATTTCATGGCTGAAATTCTAGCATTAGTTAAAACTCAATTCACCTATTACAAGGCAATCGGTCAACCAAGTCATATCTTGGTGGAAATTCCTGAAATTTTTTTTTAACGGTCGACTTCAAGGTTTACCATTGGGTGATTCTCAAAATAGGGGACAATTTCAAAAGTGAAATCTCAAAAAAATTACTGTTAGCAAAATTTTTGAAAAAAATAGGTGTTGTTAATATAGTATTAGGTATACTTTACATGTAGTCAGCAGAGCTAAATATTTAAAAATTAACTTTAAAAAAATAATTAGTATTTTTTGAGCCATGCTAATGACAAAACAAATTGCATGGAATAAATATATTAAGAAATTTTTATTTTCTTCCAGTTTAAATATTTTTTTCTATATTTATTAATCTTCCTTTTCAGCAAATGGTTTCCATTTTTACATATATACATATAAGGAGAATAAAAACATTACCAAAGAGCAAACTTTGTTTACATGAGCAACATTCTGACACTAACAATGTAAGAAGCTGTCTTAGTGATTTTCTGACAGATTTAATGCATATTTTAGGGATAATATATCTAATACCTAAATTTACATGTAAAATTAAACTTTATAAAGGATACAATATAAGCACTGGTTACATTTATGCACATAGGAGTCTTTAGCATGGACAGAAAAACCATGCTAATGACACTGATATTTGTCCTTCCTAATGACAAATTTTAATTTAAATAAAATTATGAGCCATAATATAATCACAATGCAATAGTCCTTTCTGGGGCTTTTTAAAACACAAAAGTTCTATGCAAATATGCAAAATAAAAATTTTAACTATAAAAGAAACATGAAAATTATTATCCATTCTAATGACATACAATAATGACATTCTAATGACATACGCCCCTAATATTCAACTTCTATTCTTAAAATACAATACATGCTTCAATTTTCAGGCTTGAATAAAATGGCTACTTGTTGCCATGGTGAAACTTTACATTTTAAAACTATTGTCATATGTGAAAATGAAATTTTGATTAATAACCAGCTGTTATAGTATGATCTTGTTTTGAAAATAGAATATGGAGGACAAACTTTAATTCTTTTTTTATATACTATAATTTTATTTTTAAAAAGAACTTTATTGGATAAATCCTCTCCTTGATTAATTTAAAGAAAGAATAACATTTGTTTTAATTTATAAACATGATATTAACTCTTGAAAAATGCTAGTATACACAAGGCACAGCTGCTGTGGACATCCATGCTAATGACATTTTGAACATTTATTCTGTTATTTTAAGGTGTTTTTAACTGAAAAGTGAGTAATTCTTGAGTGCAAGTAATGAATAATATTAAGACAAACATATCTAAGTATAAAAACATGACAGAAAACCTCTCAATTTTTTTTTGTATGCTGAAAGACATAAATTGTCCCCTATTTTGAGAATCACTCCATTATGTTTCCCTGCTCCCAGTCTTACTTGCTTCCATACTTTTGGGTGCAGGAAAATACAATGGTAAATCTACGAGTCAATCGTGAAAATTGGGTTTTCATCTGTTTTCCACCAAGACATGACTGGGTAGACCGATTGCGATTTAATATGCCAATCACGTTTTAACTAATTCTGGAATTTCAGCAGTGAATTCGATCAGATGATTGTCTGTGCTGCCACCACCCGGTCTATATAAATGGCCTCTCTGCCCTCAAACGAAACAAAATAAAATAAATAAACTAGAATGAAAAATCATTTATCAAGCGTAAATTATAAAACACTTTCAGGATACCTCTACAATATTACACCATTTACTTAGATAAAAGATGGTTTAGTAAGCCAGTTTCAATTTCAGTTTCTGGCCAGGCGGAGAGACTTACCAGTATGGGTTTAGATCAACAAGCCCTTTCCCAGCAGAGTATCTATCATCATCACAAGCCGCTTTTATAAAAAGCTTAACATATTTTAAAACCCAGAATCAGGAATTTCTATCAATAGTAAGTAAAATACCCGAATTCTTTTATAGAGCCATGTACACTGTAAAAAAAAATTCAAGAGGTTACTAAAAATTTTTTTGTAATTTTGTATTCCACAGATTTTTTTAGTAACCATTACAAACTTTTTTTTTGCAAGTGAAACAAACATTTCTTTTGTAAACTGAACAAAAGAATTTTTTGTATAACTAACTTAAAACTTTTTAGTATGAGCCACCAAGCAAATTTTAGTAATAGCTCCAAAATTATTTTTAATAACCAGTATGCGTGCCCGAAGGGCAAGAGCTTTCTTCGAGCTGCATCCAGTGGGTAAAAAGACAGACTTCTGAAGCGGAAGCTTTTCGGCTAAGCCGCAATAGATGGCAGCACCAAACATTGCTACCTGCTTCAACAGGATTTTCATAATCCTTTTATTTAACGAGAATTTATACTGCATACATTCGGTGCGTATTTGGTAGTGTCCAGCATCGAACCCGGGACCTTTCAGCCTGGAGTTCGATGCTATGACCACTAAGTTATGACGGCCACACCAAGTGAGTTTTAGTAATAGATATTAAAAATATAAAACTATTAATTCTATTCGTTGCTAGCTTTTTTCTAGCAATTCTTACAGATTTTCTTGTTACCGAGTAAGATTACTAAAAAAAATTTAGTAATTGCATGGATCACTAAAAATTTTTTAGTAGATTGACCCTTTTTTTTTTACAGTGTATATGATCTACAGTTTTGCCACATGTATATTACATAGCATAGGAAGTTCACTTCAGTTAAGAAACGCATAACACAGTTGAAAATTCCTCTTCAGTAATTTTTGCTAATAAACGAAAATGTGCTTGAGATCATTTGTTCTGCCTCGTATATGATATATTATAGGATTTACCCATGACAAATAATAGAAGAAAAAAAAAGAGCAACCTTGACTATCTGAGCTAAATGGGACTGCTAGTACCTCAAATATCGGACATTTTGGTTAGTAGAAACTGTTTATCGCCTTGCTCGCGAATTTAACATCTCTTAGAATAAAAAAAACAATGGAACATTTTTTAAATGATAAAAATAAACATACATAACGATATGTTTCACAGCTCAACAAATAAAAGCCATTTCCAATGATTCCGTCAACAGAAATTTATTACGCTATTAATATTTTTACAAAACATACAGCCTGCCCGACACATCCTGCGAGCAATTAAGTCCAGTTTTGGCTCGGTTCGACTACATTGTTTATCGCCTTGCTCGCGAATTTAACATCTCTTAGAATAAAAAAAACAATGGAACATTTTTTAAATGATAAAAATAAACATACATAACGATATGTTTCACAGCTCAACAAATAAAAGCCATTTCCAATGATTCCGTCAACAGAAATTTATTACGCTATTAATATTTTTACAAAACATACAGCCTGCCCGACACATCCTGCGAGCAATTAAGTCCAGTTTTGGCTCGGTTCGACTACATGGAAAAAATGCAAGGCTGATCTGGGACCGGAACGAGTCTGCTGAAAAAACTAAGCCTGGTGCTAAAATACTATATAACTGTCTGTTGCCAAACTTTTCTCTGAACATGTCACATTTCTTTACCGTGGTTGTCAAATTAGCATCGGCTCGTAACGCACATATATGCTTATTCACGCAAAAGTAATATTGTAAATGGCTCATATTTTATCGCCTTCGATTAAATTTTTATGTCGGACTTGTATAGGTCAACATAAATCTTTATTGACTGTGCTTGGGGCACAGGGCCGCGGGTCCATGCAGATCTCTAACCGATCAGAAAAATCCTTTATCATGTACGGTGAACAAAAAAGTGTGGTCTTTTTCAAAGTTCATTCAGGATAAAAAAAAAGGACTTCGGTGTTGGTTTGGTTAACAGAAACCTCGATTAATCGAAGTTAAATTATTCGAAGTTCCACTGTAGTCTAAATTTAAAAAGCTTACTACAACTGAAAATGCATTTCCAGCAGATAATGTTTTAAGTCAGAAATGTAACGAATTCATTTATGTAAATGAACAAAAAAAGCTATCTAAAAATGTTTATTATATTCTATAATGTTTATTATATTCTATAATAAACATTTTGTGCACTTCAGAGATTCATATCAATTTCAATGTACTTGGAATAATGTAATGCACTTAAAATAACCGCAAACTTTTTTTTAACACAGACCATAATGTAACGGAATTCTTTTGAATGTCCCTGTAAATAAACTATATATGTAACATACTTCTTTTTAACATTAGAGCCGCGAAGCGGGTCAATTTGACCCAAATCGATGTTTAATTTCTCGCCACTCGAAAAGTATTTATTGAAAAAAGATTTCCCTTTGTGATTTTTAATATTTTAAGGTAAACGACAACTTTTCGTATTTAATAGCAAATACCAAAAATATTTTTTCAGTTATAACTATATCTAGAACCGCGAAGCGAGTCAATTTGACCAGTAATATGTTTTTGCGTTTAAATGTCAAAATAGAGATGCATTTTTTTTTAAACTGATGGAAAAGCTTATGAACCTCACTCCTAATTTCTCTAATAGGAAGAATCGGAAATGGGGATAATGAAAAATTTTAATAAGGATCTTAAATTCTTGATGTGGAGAATGGATGATGATTAAAATAGAAAATTACAACAAATATTTAGAAATAGTATTGAAGTTGCTGCAATTATTTTTTACTGATTCCGTCAACAGAAGTTTATTACGCTATTAATATTTTGCTTAATTACTTAATTAGTTAATTACGCTATTACGCTATTAATATATATATTATTAGTATTGTTATTTGGTTATTAGTGGACTTAAGCAAGACTTATTTAGTGTTATTTTTCACGTTCATGTTTTTGTACATCTTCAACTAAGTCTTGAATAAATTGACGTATACTTATAGATTTTTAGATTTTGCATAAAACCCAAGCATTGATATCAGCAAAATACAAAATATTATAAATTGCATTCATTGGACTCCTACAATATGCAGACTTGTATTAAGCAAACTTCCTCTCATCTGGTTAATCACACAACCACATTTAATTTAGTTGCGTTGTTGTAAACATGTCTTTGTTCCTTTTTTTTTAGAATTATTTAAAATTATAACAGTTAGATGTAGACTGCTAAGCAACAAAACATTTTTACTGTTTTTTACTTCATAAACATTTATGCTGTTGTCTGTATGTGTTAGAAAAATAACCTCGTGCAATTCTGATTTTGATATTTTTACAGAGACTTGTATTTCTCTTCTTGGGCGTGTTAAGGCTCGTTTTTTACCAACATCTACACGCAACTAGAACGTGATACGATGCTGAATTTATTTGGTTTTGTTAGACATATACAGAGTAAACCTACTCACATATAATGAAAACAATACCTGCTCATCTACACTTATGTTAGGTCCTTTTCTATTGTTAGTATTGCAGATCAATTTTGGTATTTAAGAGCAATTTTAATTTATCGGGCTTTTTTGAATGTATCAAAAATCTTTTAAAAAATTTCGAATTATGTTTAATAGCGAAACCTCCCCCAAAATTAAAAATGCTCTTAAATACCAAAATTGATCCCATTAATATGGACGACCTTTCGGGAGTTTATATGATTCCATTTATTAGAGAAGGAGGAATAAAAAACTTTTATATAGACATGACCCAACGTAAATTTAAAATCAGACATAAAGAACACAGAACAGATATAAAACTTAACAGGAAGAAAACCGCTCTATCCAGGTTAAATCAAAAAGAAAACACCAACATACTTTTTAATGAGAGTAAATTAATATAAAGGTCTAATTTTTATTTAAAATTATTCATAAGAGAATCAATTGAAATTTATTTAAATAGTTCACATATTTGTAACGATACACTGTCATTTCACATCCCAAATATACGGATTGAATGGCTAGACAATTTACACGGTAATTATTTAACTAGACCAAGGACAATATCAAATTAAAAAGCGCGTGATGCATTTAATTTATTTATTTTTAATAACTCTTTATTCCGATTTTCACGTTCATTGTATTTGTAATTTTTATTTTCTATTTACATTCTGAGGATGACTCTATTAATTTTTGAGTTGAAACATGTAAATAAAAATGTTTTAATATATTTTAAATGTTTTTGTTATTACACAACGTCTTAGAAGTAAAATGTTTTTTATAGTATAAATTCTTATATTTTTATGTAGAATATATATTATTAGTATTGTGATGTACAAAAACAGTTTGTTATTTCTCGCCTCTCTCTGCCAGCCCCCCCCCCCCCTTCTCACAAAAAAAAAAACACTTTGCAGTTTGGGCAAGAAGAAACACTAGAAACGATGGAAAACACAAACAAAACATAAAAGAGTTTATCACAAAAAAAAAAAAAAAAAAAAAAAAAAAAAATGAAAATAAAGCTAAAGATAATTGTTCAAAATATAATGTACCCAACGTTTCTGGTAAATGTGCAAAACTTTTAGCTGTGTTTTTCAAGCAATGCATACAATAAATTGGATTAGATAAATCAATAAAATTAGTAAGTAACTTGTGTTTTTTACATTTTAAAAAATGATTATTAGATTTTATATCTAAATTTATTTGAATGGCATAATCTATTTTTAATGTTTAACAAGTCCAAGTTTATCTCATACTTAATGAAATGTAATGTTGAATGATAGCATTTTCTAAAATGTAGGGAACAGGACTTTATGTGTAAAATATATTGTGAATGCTAAGAAATGTTGATTATTATAAGAAAATATAATCGGTCTAATTAATCAAATTAAGTACTTGGGCATATTTATAAATTATTTTCCACCTTGGGTCAAAATTGACCCGCTCCGCGGTTCTAGATATACCAAAAGTCTTGCGGTTATAGAAAATGCCGAAAATGTCATAATAAATCTCAATAACGATTAATAATTGTGCGGCAATCTGATTACATTTACACGAATTAAAGTACTCACAGAGAGACGACAGACAAACAAACCGAACTCATAAAGAATTTTTAATTACTCTAGAAAGTGTTAGGAAACAAATTTTGAAAAATGAGATTTAATTATTTCATTATTTTTGCTATTAAATTAATATTTATTTATTTTACTATGAAATCCTCATTGGACAAAAATCGATTTCTACAGATAAGATGGTAATATTTTAATATTTTTATTATTTAATGTCTGTATTTAATTAATTAATTTATTTACTAATAAATCACATGTAGCAAAAATTGAATTCCACAGATATGATGGAAATTTATTTCATTATTTTTTGTACGATAAGTTTATTATTAATTTATTTTACTATTAAAGCCCCACTTAACAAAAATCTAATTCTATAGATAAGATGGAAGTATTTCGATATTTTTACTATTTGATAATTATTAATTTATTTATTAGTAAAGCACAACGTAAAAAAATTGAATTTTACAGGTAAGCGGGAAATTTATTTTATCAACTTTATGGTTAATTTACAAGTAATATATGTTAAAATTAAAGCCTCATTTGGCAAAAATTGAATTCTGCAGGTAAGATGGAATTTTTTTAAAATATTTTTACTATTAAATTTCTATTAATTTATTTACTAATAAAACCTCACCTGATAAAGTTTAATTCTGCAGGTAACATGGAAGTTTAATTTTACTATTTTTTTTGCTATTAATTTATTATTAATTTATTTTACTTTTAAATCCCCACATTGTAAAAATTTAATTCTCTAGATAAGATGGAGATATATCTTAATATTTTTAATGTTAAATTATTATTCTTTCATTTAGTAACTATGTTTCACCAAAAAATTAATTCTACAAGTAACATGGAATTTTATTTTATTTTATTTTATTTGATTTATTTTTTTTTTTTACGATTAAATTATTATTAATTTATTTTACTATTAAATCCCCACTTTAAAAAATCGAATTTTACATGTAATATGGATTTTTTTTCAATTTAATTTTTACTATTAAACTGCTATTAATTTATTTTACTATTAAAATGACTGTCAAGTATTTACATGACAAAAATCCTTATTTAAATTACGAAAATACTCATTTTTCAGCTTTTTCATCATAAATATCAAATTCCGGTTTTTTTCCTTTAAATAACCAGAAAAACTTAGCCAAGGTTGTGACACATTTAGCCTTTTTTATTACCGGCAGCAAAGTTTAAGAAAATAAGCTTTGACGTTAACACCTGAAAGTATTTTTTTACGCTTTGAAAGAACCGTCGGATTTTTTTTTTTTTTTTTTTTTTTTTTTTTTCAGCCTCTGACAGAACGGTTTGACCCGGATGAAAGTTTCCACTATAAGCCCACTTTTAATAAAAAAAAAAGAAACTATCACTGGTGAAGGGAGGTTATTTGCCCCCTCATTCCCCCGGAAGTTGGCGTTCTAATCAAGTGAAGAGGAGGAAATGTTTTTGGATTTGCCGACAGCTATTTCTCACAGTCTCTAAATTTGTATGCAATTTGTGCTCTAGCAATGTCAACAGAAGTAAATGAGATACTATCTTTTTAATCTAAATTATGACTTAATAAATCTATATTGCTACTTTAAAAAAGCCCGCTTTCTATTGAAAAAGAAACATGACAAAGCATATGACTATTTTTAAGTTACATGTTGTAGCAGAACCTCGCTAATCCGAGCTAATTGAACCGATGCCTATTCGGATTAGAAAAAAATCGGATTGCACGAAATTCCTATAAAAATAGAGAAGAAAAATATGCATGCAAAAAAGACAAGTTCGAAATTGCACGTTGGACATAGTAAATGAGGAGCGTTGGTATGATAACGAAGTTTTTAAATATACAGTACTTCGAATACAGTACAGTATCCGAAATCTTTTGTATGTCTCCATAAATACTAAATCTTTTCTATTTTACAGTAATTAACTAGTAAACCTCAGCAACCTACATCAATTTCATAAAATGTGAAATAGTTCAATAAATTCAAACGCATCCCAAACAATGTTTCCCTTTTTACCATTATCTAATAGAATACTTTTGTGTGGCCCTGTATATTAATCAAAAATAATCTTTGCACCACAAATTGTATAGAATGCATAGCTTAATATGCATTTCATAGATGTATATGAACTGTATTATGTTCGAAAGTGTGTAACATCATTAATATGTGCTTGATTCTATTTTTTTCCCATTGATCGTTATGTAATGGAATACTTTGATTGTCCCTGTAATTGAACTATGCATCCGATTTTCCTAAAATTTGAAATTACTCGCAAAATTATGTAATAATTATATATTTTAAATTTTAAATCATACGGTTGGATAATTTTTTATATGTTATATACGGACAGACCGACCGACTGAACGAAGATTATAGGTGCAACGCATTTACATAATTACAAACGCACCTAAAAATGTAAGGAATAACCACTCAGTAGTACAGTAAACATCGCCTAATCTGGCATGCTATGTAATCCGACAGGACTTTCTGAAAAAAAAAATAGTATTCTTTTTTAATCGCTCTTGAAGTTTATAATAATCAGTGTTCTCGCTGACATTTGACCAACGTTAGTAATTTGGCTAATTAAAAATAAAAAAAATTCGCAAAATGAAAAAAAAAGTATTAGCAAAATAGATTCGCCACTAAAAAATTATCGTTAATTCTTTAATGTACCCCCTTCTTTTCAATTAATTTTTATAACTTCGATAACGATTTTTAATAATCTATAATTTTAACTATCCGCAACAAATGTATTAAAAATATGTATCGATGCATATGCATGAAAAACGAAAACGAAAAAAAGTAAAATCAAAGTTTGAGCACTAGCAATTTGGCGAATCTAATCGCTAGTTTACTCGCCAAGTGAAGAATTTAGTCGCAATTTAGGCGCAATGACGAGCGACAGCGAGAACCTTGATAATAATCCAATGGAACTTCAGAATAAGAAATTACATAACAGTAACAAAGAATTACAAATGGTTCAAAATCTCGAATATATAAATAGCTCTGTCACCAAATTGACATGCGGGAGGGGGGGGGATGAAAAACATTTCTGTAGAATCTTTTCAAATTTAAATTTTTGAAAGAAAAATACATTTTTATCATCTGAATACTTTTATCTCTATACTTTTAAATACGTCTATTGCATGGTACTCTTACAGTGTAGTGATAATGAAATTTTAATGTTTAAGTCGGGTTTCAATTTAAGATGGGTTCCGTTAGAATTTAATAAATTTGCATGTTCCGTAGTCCCGCTTTTTTTCTCTTTCTGTCTGCTCTTTGGGACATGGCACCTAGACTAGCTTATTTCAGTACTTTTCATTGCAATACTCCTTGCATATGGAAAATAATTTTATAGTGACTGGCAAACAAACTGAAAATAAAGATTTTATTATTATTTTTAAAAAATGGTTTTTACGAAAGCCTACAGTGCACGTTTTCATTTTATATTCGTTTACATAGGTTGTACTTTTACATTACTAAGGTTTATTTAAACTCTATTCTAGCTGTTTAAAAAATAAAAAACATGTTTCACTGAAATTTTTTATTTATTTCTAACTTGCACGTTTTCATTTTATATTTGTTTACATGTGTTGTACTTTTACATTACTGATTTTTTTTAACTCTATTCAAGCTGTTTAAAGACTAAGAAACATGCACTGCTCCAAAAAAAAAAAAAAAAATAATAATAATAATAATAACAATTTACGGCAAAAACTGCTGACAGCAATGTTGTCAAAAGTTTTTGCCGTAAAAATTTCAGTAAAATTAGATATAATTTTTTTTATTATGCTTAAATTTCCTGCAATTTTTTATGGCAAAGACTGCTCTCAACATTGCTGCCAGCAGTTTTTGCCGTAAATTTAACGAAATTTACTTACAGTTTACTTTACTGTCATTTTTTGTTTATTTCTAACTTGCGCGTTTTCATTCATATTTGATTACATATATTGTACGTTTACATTAATTAACGTTTTTTTTAAACTTTAATCAAGTTGTTTAAAGAATAAAAGACATATGCTTACATGTTTCACTGTAATTTTTTTCCAACTTGTACACGTTTTCCCGACATTCTTCCTGTCTCCATAATCTGTTCAAGTGTAATTTTCGAAAACAAAATCGGTTCCGATTCACCTGAATTTCGGATTAGCGGAGTTCGAATTAGGGAGATACTACTGTTTTATTGTGTTTAAAAAAACAGAACATATTTGAACAAATATAGTAGAATATAATGTGACGAATAGCATTTTAATAGGAAGCCAGAATGTCTGCTAGTCTAGGTTCCATGTCCCAAACAGCAGACAGGGAAAGAAAAAAAAGCGGGTCTACGGGGCTTGCAAATTTAGTAAACTCCATTAAAACGGAATCCATATAAAACGAAGACATGCCTTAAACATTAAAATTTCATTGTGACCACACTGTATGAATACCGTACAATTATACATACTAAAACGAAAATATATTTAAAAAAGAATTTTTCTGGGGTGCTTTGCGATTTCTTCAAATATTTATTATATTGAATAAACCTAACAATCTTAATATTTATAGGTCATATTTTTATTTGCAACTTTTTATTAGAGAGTCTATTGAATTTTATGTCAGAAGCTCAATGGTCTGCAATGATTCCTTGTCATTTCAAATCCCAAATATTTGGATTGAATTGTTAGATAATTTAAAAGTTAAGCAGCGTGAAACATAATTAAAATATAAAACGCGTGATTTTCATTTATTATTTATATTTCATTTATAATAGTTTATTGTCATTTTCCATCTTTGTGTTTATTTGTATATTTTGTTTTTCTGATGATGATTGAGTAAATTCAATCGAAACATGTCAAATTATTAGGATCTTTTATTGTATTTTATTAACATTTGACGCCCTTTTTAGCAATTAAATATTTTAATATATATTTTTGAAATGATAACAATCTTATACAGTGAAACCAAAAGAGTATAAAAAACAAAAAACAGTAACCCCCCCCCACACACACACACACACCCGATAAAACAGTAAAATTTTTACGTTTAAAAAGAGAATTACATTATAAGCAGGTGACCTTTTCTTAAGTAAAAAAATCCAAGAGCAAAATCCCTATGAACAAAAACTCAGTATAAACTGGCAGATTTACGAGAAATTTCTTTCGAAGGTAAGGTATCCTAGGTTAATAACGTCACGTTAAGGTTCTACCTATTTTCACGGCTTAGTTTATGATTGTATTTTTCAAAAAAATGTAGGATTTGATACAGGAACTCATTAACTATCTAAATAAAAAAATAATTTAGCAGATATGCATACATAAAATGTAATGGCGTGATTTCTTGACATATGCTAATTGGCGTTATTACCCACATAGATGGGTAATAACGCCATGCAAACAAAACTGTAAAATAAGACGGAATAATCCCATGTAGATTGCTCAAATCTAAAAAAACAAACTCTACAGCCCTAGAAATGAATAAAATGCATCCTAAGCGATAGAAACTGTTCATTTTTTTTGTAAAAGTGTAAGAAAAAGAAACCGAGGGGGGGGGGGGGGTAGTCAAAAGAATACAGTTTCGGAAAAACATTAATATTTACCTCCCGGTTCAGCTTCACACACACACAAAAAAATAATTAAAACGTGCGGCGAGACACTTAATATCACTATCATAAGCAACATCCACACCCCGCTGCGTGTTCTCAGACTGCGAGCTAACAGAACTACTTTTTATTACACTAAAAGAGCAATAAATCTATCTTTGTTTCCGAACGGAACAAAGGTGAAACCTCTTTAAATGATTTTTGAGGGACTGACCCTACCGAATTGACAAAGAAAAGGAAAGTTTTTCTCCCCCATCTTCAGTCGTAAAGCTGTCAACTGATTTTGAGTTCGATTTCTCTCTTGAAGTTCAGAAAAGTTCACTGAAAAAACAATTTATACATCAAAGCACCGACATGAAAGATTAAAAATAGCGACTCCTGACCACAAGAAATTAGTGCTATGTGCCTGGTCCTTCAGTGCCAAACCAGCGGCAGTGAAGCGATTGAGATAGTTCTGATTCTAACTAAATAATAGTGAAGTGCAAGGAGTGTTACTCGCCGATTTTGACGAGTGAGATATTACTGGGGAAATCTTGTAAGTTACATATTAAGAAAGTTTAAATATTATCGGATGAAAAATGCATGGCGCAAATTCTCCCCCCCCCCCAAACTAAGAAAAGATTTAAAGGGAGAAATTTGTTAACACTTTAGGGTATAAAAACTTAAAGATGCTTAGGGTTCAGAGCCTTAACCCTTTGTGTTTCAGTGTTCCATTACATGGAACATCCAACTTGATCCTCAAATGCCACGATGGCATCAAAATTCTGGTACAAATATTTTCTATTTATAATGTAAGGAAAAAATAGTTTTTCATATTTTATTACATTTTTAAGTAAATTCCGGTGCCATTAAGTCATTTCAACATTTTCGCAATAAAAGTGTCCTGCGCCGGTAAGAATTTAAACAAATAATGATAAAATAAAATAATATACAGTGTGAACCGCAGGAGCATCAGGATTTGTCTTGGACTGTCTTCAACTAAATTTTTAGACTTCCATGTGCGGTAGATTTAACTATCAATCGAAAACAAACACACACACACATAAAACGAGTGAAATTTTGTTTTATTTGAACAGATATGCAGCTTATTGTGTTATTTGTAGCATTTTTGTTATAATTTATAATTTTGAATGGATTTTTTAATTTGTTTTTGTACTATTAAAAATAAATTCGGTTACACTTTCCAAAACAAAACTCCAGTCAAGAATAATTTTTAAATAGCTATCCGGTTCATGAATGTTACCATTTCAAGCTCTTGTATTAATATATCAAAAATATTTTTATCATAATTTAATGTGCCTAAAATAGATATGACAAATTATAATTTTTGAAAGTCTTCTAACAAATATTATTGAAGTAATATTTGTTGATACTTGTTACGAATGTTAATTAAATGAAAATAATAATCTTCATTTTTTCTGTTTCTCATGCATAAAAGCAATTTTTTATATAATCAGTGAATGTTTTTGGCCAAAATTTAATCTGAGCTAAATATATATAATAAAATATAATTGTTGGAAGTCTTTTAACAACTGTAAATAGAATAACATATCTTGATACTTTTTAGAATTATGTAATGAATGAAGATATCAATTTTCTATTTATCTGCTTCCCATGGAGAAAAATACTTCTGATAGTAATATATCAGTAAATACTTTTATAAAAATTCAATTTGCATAAAATAGGTATGATAAAATATAATTGTCGACAATCTTCTAACAACTGTTACTCAAAAAATATGTCTTGATGCTTGTTACGAATATGTATTGAATGAAGATAACGATTTTTGTTTTTTCTGCTTCTCGTGGAGCAAAATTATTCTAAAATAATATATCAGTAAATGTTTTTATCAAAATTTAATGTGCACGAAATAGATACGATAAAATATAATTTTTGGCAGACTTCTAACAATTATTATTGAAATAATGCATCTTGATATTTTTTGCGAGCATGAATTGAATGAAGATAATTCCGTTTTGCAAAATTCTTTTCAAAATAATGCATCAGAAAAGATTTTTATAAAATTTTAATGTGGATAAATTGATATGATAAAATATAATTGTTGACAGTCTTTTAAGAAGTATTATCAAAGTAATATATCTTGATAAGGTGGTATAACAACTGTCTTCATTTCTTTTTCTTCAGATCAAGCATGAATTTTGTTATTATCAACAGAAATCTTACGGGTATAAAGGGTGAACGAAAATTAATCTACAGTATTCCTTGGAGATCAAGAAAGAAATTGCCTTCGAGATTAACTCTTTTCTTAGGAAGATAGCCAATCTTAGTTTGATTTTTCTTCATAGCTTGTCTGTAACAGTCGAGACTCAATGTATTTCTGTGGTTTGTTATCGAACAATAATACCCCCAATAAATCCAATTTGTAGAAAAAATAAAGATGTGTAAAATTTTATTATTGTAGGGTAAGTTGTAGGGTATTGTAAGTTTTAGTATTAAAACTCTATTGCAATGTTATTAAAAAGTTTGGAATTAATGATTCTTTCAGAACTGCTTAAGAACCTACAAGGAGTCACTGAAAAAAAATCCTAATGACAATGTTAAGTCAATGGAGGCATTATTTTTAAGTAGCTCACTCAAATATTAAAGTGCTCGATTTTAAAGGGATTTTAAAGCTCGTTCGATTTTAAAGTGAGAAAATGAGCAGGCAGAATCACTCAGTTCTAAGCTAATAAAAAATATAATTAGAAGTTGAATTTTTTTTTTTTTTTCAATTGTTCAGTCATTTACGATGGTGTATACTCTGAACGTGCCGGGTATCAGATTTTTAACTTTATGATTATCATTTTCATTGCAATATTCGATTTTTGGAATTAGAATTGAAACCTTAGCAAATTTCGTGATATTATCTGAAGATACAAACTATTTCAAAAAAAAATTCGATGACGATATCGTTTTCTGCTATAATAAGGGATAAATCTACTATATTTGAGTCTTCAGGGAATTCTTTAATGCGAAAATTTTTTCCATTGCCCATTTTAAGAAAAATGTTAAAAAAATCTGTATTCATGCGAATTTATCGCGTATTTTTATCAATTTAAATACTTTAAATTCAGACCAAAGAGTAGAAAACTTAATTCAGTTTTGAACTATACATTGACATCATAGCATATCTTTTCATGATGAAGGTACCCTAACTTCGAAAATAAACAAACTATAATGAATATAAACCATAAAGCATTGTATTGCCTCAAACTTCAGCATAAAATCTCTTGGCACAGATGTGATATATTATGCACCACGTTGGCGCGATTGCACCAAAAAGGAGATTATGTGCCTCACATGGTAACCAGGCTATTTTCTTTCAACAATTTATAAAAAAAAAAATAAACAAAAAATTAAGCAATAAATAAATAGTTATAAATAATAAAAACAATAATAAACATAAATATCCCAATAAATCGTAAATATTAACACTTAAAGCAATATTCAAAAACGAAGTTTGGCGGTGTGTGTGTGTGTGTGTGGGGGGGGGGGTGACATGGTGCTGATATAACATCAGTGCCAATTTTTTTTAATGCGATTTCCAGAATCTTAAGCATTATTTAAATGTCAAGATGTTTCGGGAATTTCATATGAAACCCCATGTAGTGAATAAAAATTATTTGCACAGTTTAACATTTCTTCGTTTAAATATCTGATAAAGCAAAATAAATTTTTATTATAGTGGAAAAAGCTGAACTGGATTGCCGCCATTTTCAAGAAATGTCGTAAAAAGTTTTTAAAGCTAAAAATAAAATTAAAAAATGGAAATAAATATAAAATAGGTAAAATGGGCACAACTACAAATGAACAGATTTCGTTTAAAACAATAATTATCTAAATCGGTTAAGTAGAAAGGTCAGGGCTGATGACTAAAAAAACAGCCAGGTCTTTTAAATATATAGATTATCAAAGTAATATATCTTCATAGTTCTCTCTCTCAAAAAAAAAAAAAAAAAAAAAAAAAAAAAAAGAAAGAAAAGAAGGTAAGATAACAACAGTCTTAAGTTTTTTTCCTTCATATCAAGCATGAATTTTGTTATTATCAGTAGAAATCCTGAGGGTATAAAGGGTGAACGAAAATTAATCTACAGTATTCCTTGGAGAACAAGAATGAAATTGCCTTCAAGATTAACTCTTTTTTCAGGAATATAGCCAATCTTAGTTTGATTTTTCTTGATAGCTTCTCTGTCACAGTCGAGATTCAATTGTTTCTGTAGTTTGTTATCGAACCATAATAGTCCCAATAAATTCTATATGTAGAAAAATAAAGACGTGTAAAACTTCATTATTTTTTACTTCTAACAACTATTACTGAAACAATACATCTAGATAACATACTACGAGTAGTAATTGAATGAAGTTAATGCTCGTATAGCGAAATTCTTTAAAAGTAATGAATCAGAAAAGATTTTTATAAAAATTTAATGCGTATAAAATTGATATGATAAAATACTATTGTTGACATTTTTTAACAACTATTAACAGAGTAACATATATTGATACTTTTCACAAGATATACATCGAAGGTAGGATAACAACTGTCTTCATTTCTTTTCCTTCAGATCAAGCATGAATTTTGTTATTACCAACCGAAATCCTACGGGTATGAAAGGCGAACGAAAATTAATCTATAGTATTCCTTGGAGAATAAGGAAGAAATTGCCTCCAAGATTAACTCTTTCTTGAGGAATATAGAAAATCTTAGTTTGATTTTTTTTTCATAGCTCCACTTCTATATTTCTGTGGTTTGTTATCGAACAATAATACCTCCCGCGCCCCCCCCCCCCAAAAAAAAAAATCTATTTGTAAAAGAAGAAGAAAAATAAAGATATGTAAAATTTGATTATTTTAGTGATTCGTATATTTTTTGAAAATCTTCTAACAACTATTATTGAAGCAATATAGTTTCATACATTTTATGAGCATGAATTGAATGATGATAACAAATTTCGGTTTTTCTGTTTCTTATTGAGTAAGATACTTCTAAAATAATATATCAGTAAATGTTTTTATGAAAGCTCAATGTACATGAAATACATACGATAAAATATAATTTTTGACAGTCTTCCAACAACTATTATTGAAATAATGCATCTCGATACTGTTTAAGACCATGAATTGAATGCACATAATTTTCGTTAAGCAAAATTATTTTCAAAATAATGTATCAGGAAATATTTTTATCAAAATTTAATGCGTATAAAATTGATATAATAAAATATAATAGTTGACAATCTTTTAACAACCATTATCAAAATAATATATCTTGACACTTTTCGCAAGATACATATTGAAAGTGGGATAACAACTGTCTTCATTTCTTTTCCTTGAAATCAAGCATGAATTTTGTTATTATCAACAGAAATCCTGCGGGTATAAAGGGCGAACGAAAATTAATCTACAGTATTCCTTGGAGAACGAGAAAGAAATTGCCTTCAAGATTAACTCTTTTCTTAGGGATATAGACAATCTTAGTTTGATTTTCCTTGATAGCTTCTCTGTCACAGTCGGGACTCTATATATTTCTGTGGTTTGTTATCGAACAATAATATTACCAGTAGATTTTATTTGTTGAAAAATAAAGACTTGTAAAACTTGATTATTTTAGTGATTCGTATTGAAGTTTTAGATTAAAACTCTATTACAATGCTAATAAAAAGTTTGGAATTCAGTGATTCCCAATCCCATTTTATTATCTTTATAGCAAGCAAAATATAACTCTTTTTCTATTACGATAATGATTGATGACGATAACTAGTTTTTTTTTTTTTTTTTTTTTTTTTTTTTTTTTTTTTTTTTTTTACGGAAGTTTTTATTAATAAATATCGATAAAAAAGAATTCGGCAATTTTTTATTTATTTATTTATTTATTTATTTATTTTATCGGAAGTTTATTTGTTGGTAGCATTTTTTATTTATTTTGTTGTACACTGATTCAAAATATTTCTGCGGTTTGTTTTCGGCTAAAATACATAAAGAAATTTATTTACATAAAATTTAGAATTGTTTCAGATCTTAAATCAGAATTTAAGATGATTATTTGTCTGTTGATAAAGTCTCTTATTTTATAAATCGTATTTTCTGTGATTTCTTATCAATATTTTACTGTTTTCTATTTATTGCTTGCAAATTTTAATTCTTTTAGCGACACTTGTTGCTATTTTTGCAATAAATAATAATAATAAAAAGACTTTTGGAAACTAATTATTATTTGAGAGATTTACATATGGATTTTTACTGGATATTTGTTTCTTGATAGCTTTTATCCCACAATATATCTCTATGGTTCGTTATCGAAAAATAATACCCCCTATAAATTCTATTTGTAGAAAATAAAAAGAACAAGTGAAACTTGATTACTTTAGTGATTCGTATTGAAGTTTTAGTATTAAAAATTTATAATACTCTTAATAAAAAATTTGAAATTTTGTGATTGTTCGAAAGCTTACATAAGAAGTTTTCTTAAATGTTTATTTATTTGTAGTTATTGCTCCTTGGAAAATGCGTAGATATCTACGATTTCAATTCTTATTAAAGTTTATTGTGATAAATAAATAGACAATAGTCTTAGAAATTCCTACTTTAAAATTCTGCGATTTGTTATCGAACTACAATTTTCCAATGCACTCTTTTTATAGCCTGTAAATTATAATCCTTTTAACGATACGTATTCAAGTTTTTTATTAAGAATTAATAATACTAAAAAGGACTTTGGTAATTCAATTCCATTTTGGAATTTTACATAAGAAATTCTAAATAGATATTTATATATTAACAGATATTCGTCCTTCATTCCCACTGAAGTGAATTGTTCCGTAGAAACACCAAAATGACACACTAATCGAATTTTTTTGAACATGAGACCTAACCCAATATTCTTCTTGTACCTCACAAGGATTACTCCTAGGATTCAAAATGTATTTAAATTTGTTAGATTTGTTCCTTAGATAAAATTAGACAGACGCAAACAAGATTCTTCTTCAAAATTATGTTCGTAATATTTGTGCTAATGTATTGTTAATAAAATTATGAACATTAAATGATAACAGGTACACTTTTCCATGTGTGAAGCATTCAAGCTGTATCATTAAAAAAAAAGTATTTCTCGAATGTTGTTTATACTTTAAATATTCTGATGATTAAATTTAAATTTCTAATTCTGAATTCAATATTTTGGTCGAAAATGAAAATTGATTGACATTTTAACATCAAATAGATTTGACGCATTATTTTAAAATTAAAAAAAAAGAGTTTTAAAATTAATTTAGTTTTTCTTGGTTGTTATCGAAGAAAATCAAATTGATAAAATAGCTAGTAGAAGAGAAAGTCTAAGAGATTCGCAATGACATTTAAACAGCTATTCAATAATATCCGTTCGTTTGTATTCGCATGAACACCTGAAAGATTTTTTGAGAAGAAAGAATAAGATTATACACTATAAACAATGGTTTGTAAAGGCCTCATTTATTTTTCTTGTTTTATTTTGCGTCTTAAAACGTATCGTGTTTTTTTTTTTTTTTTTTTCCTAAGAGATAGGATGTGATTTTATAACACAATGAAATGAAATCAAATCACTCACTCGTGGAGTACCTGTCTTCAAATACTGAAACTTTTCTCAATGAATGGTAATGCTTAATGTAAAATAATATTTAAAATTCGAGATTTTTAATATTACATAGGAGATTAAATAGATTTTATATAGAAAATCTATTTTAATAGCATATACCTATATTAGACAAAAAAGGTCAGCTTCGTGCACGATTGCTTAGTTGGCAGGGAATTGACAATTTTCCCAAAGGTGCCTGGTTCGAATTATGGTCTGGACACTTTTTACTCAGTTGGAAAATCATTACTCGTATGATTTAATTACCAATTTCAACAATTGTGTCAAAATTAATATTGTGTAATTATGTATCCAAAATTTCTTAGAGTTAATTCCATTACGAACGATTTATAATGTTGAGATGATTCAAATATTAGACCAGATGCTGTAATCAAGAAGGATCTTTGGACTAGAAAAGTTAGTTTAATCCAAGGAAGCTCAGTTGGCACAACATTGGCAGCTTACGCTAGAAATGCTTGGTTTGAATTGTGGCCTGGACACTTTTACACTCATTTGGAGAATTAAAACTCGTATGATTTAATTACTAATTAGAATAAGTGTGCTAAAATAATGTAATTAAAAAATGTTAATAAATTCAGATCATCTATCTGTCCGTCTGTCTTGCCATCTGTCCTTTCACTAACTTACATAAACATCCTTAGATTTCTATGAAATTAATATGCGTTAATAGGGGTTATATATATATCATGAGGTTTACTCCCTAGAAAATGATTTGCGTAGATTTTATAGTTCATTTATGTGGGTGCACAAAAGAATTTGGCAACAGAAGGAAATTAACAATAATTGAAGTATTAAAAACTATGAACAATGATTACTGGAAGTGGATTCTCAGTTGCGGCATTTTAAAATTTAACTATTTGTTTTTAATATTACGGGCTGTGTATACATTTTACAGGCGATGTGCAGAGCTGCACAAAAGTTCTCTCATATATTTCCGTTTATTGAAGGAAATTTTAATTGTGTTATGCGTTTTACACTTTTTTTTTTGTATGTATATACTACATAATATGCTAACTTTTAGAATATTATGTAGTTCATATATAATTTATAGAATAAAGCGAGCTGCAAAAATATGTTATGCTACTTTTCCAACGATTGATGGTAATAGCCCTTAAGAAAATAGTTCATACAGCTGTATAAAACTCTGTAGAACACCTTAAAATTCTGCAGAATAGCCTTTCTATAAAATACTGTTTCTGTAGAGATTTCTATTAGAGACTTCTATTTTGACGACTTCTATAGAATACTTCTTCTAAAGAAAATGATTCTATAAAAATCTCTGGAATTTTTTTTTTCGATAGCGCAGCTTATCTATTGAATAGGGGAGAGGGGGGTTAGTGTGGACAAGGTATTAGTATAGACACTCAAAATAACAGTTTAAATAATGTAGAAAAAATTACCAAAAAATTTACAAAAAATGACAACATTGTACTCCTTACTAAGCAAAAATTTAGTTGCAAAGGGTTAAAAAGTTTTTGAATAGTTGCAAAAAGTTTAATTTCATGCATGAAAAGTAAAAATACGATTTCTTTTTCATTTTTGCAGCACAAAGAATTTAAATTTAGATTCCAATAAACAAGTTGCTATAATACAAGTGTAAATTGTCTTCTTTATTTCTATAACTTTCATTAAGATATTAAATTGGTTAAATGAGTATAACTGAAGAATAACTTCACAATGTTAGCATGGGGTTAGTGTAGACACACTACTAGGGGTTAGTGTAGACAGCTTATTGTACTGCATAATTTGTGTTTTAAGTACTAAATTTATTATAATGTAATTATTTACAGAAAGTATGCTTACTTACAAATGTAATTACTATATTAAACATCAAATAAGATTATTTTCCATATAAATAAGTATATGTATTGAAATTTTCATCAAATCATTTCAAGCAGAAATTTGAAATTTTTTCTTTTGCTATTTTTTTGTTTAATTTCACCAATTTTGCATTTTAGAGGAGTAATTTAGCCTTAATTTTAAATTAATTCAATAAAATAGAATATACATTATCGTATGTTGGTTAGAAGCATGAAAAATATCAACTGTTCCATTATTATAAACGAATCCCATCGTCACCAACTCTTAGATGTTGCAATATTGTATATTTTGTAGGCAGAGTGGAAAGTGTAAATGCTTTTAATGTCTATGATGTTGTATTTCTGCAGAAAAAAAGGATCCGGCACATCATTTTACTTTTTTTGGTAAGAAAAATAATTCCCTGATTAAAAATGGGGAATAATAGAAAAAAAAATCATACAGCTTGTGATTGTTGGTATTGCTCCTTTCTCCATAAAGCCTTTAGACTAATTTAAACTTAGAAGTTTAGATAATAAGGGATATTTGTGAAAAAATTACCTGTCCACACTAGCCCCCAACATATTTTGGTTTTGTCCACACTAACCCCTACAAGTGGTTAGTGTGGACACATGGATCAATGTTAAAAATTGTCAATTTCCTTATTGTTTAACTGTATTTATCATCATATCTCCTGCATATTAATAAACAGAAAATATCATTCTTCAATTTGAAAGGGTTGCGAAATTTTAAAAATGCTCATAGAATTTTATAAAATTAAATTAAATTTTTCTGTCCACACTAACCCCCCTCTCCCCTATTAAGGAAGTTCTGTAGACGATTGATTCTATACATATTTTATACATATATAATATATATACCGGGTGTCCCAAAAATGACTGATGGATTTAAAAATTCAATAATTTGCAAACGATGACAGCTATTTAAAAAAAATTCGCAGGAGGGTTATGTATAATGTCAGGAGTTTTTTTACCGTAACTTTTGATTTTAGTTCGAATTTCAAACAATAGGTGGAGCTGACGGCGATTGAAGGCCAGGTCGACGCTTCACTCAGCACTGATATCCTAGCCTTCAATCGCCGTCAGCACAACCTATTGTTTGAAATTCGAACTAAATAAAAAATTACGGCAAAGAAACTCCTGACATTATACATAACCCTCCTGCAATTTTTTTTTAAATAGCTGCCACCGTTTGAAAGTTATTGAATTTTAAAATCCATCAGTCATTTTTGGGACACCCGGTATATATATATATTATATATGTTACAGGCCAAACCCGATTTTAGGCCAAACTAGATTGGCCTAGGCCAAACCGGTCCATCCTAACGCCCATCGGATAAACTAGTTTTTCCTAGGCCAAACCAGTCTATCCTAACGCCCATCGGATAAACTAGTTTTTCCTAGGCCAAACCGGTTTATCCTAAAGCCCATCGGATAAACTAGTTTTTCCTAGGCCAAACTAATATATCCTAAGGCCCATAGGACAAACTAGATTTTCCTAGGCCAAACTAGTTTGGCCTAACTCTTTTAGGATATACTAGTTTAGACTGCTGTTTATTGGTCGGAACTAGTTTATCCTAGGCCGATCTAGTTTATCCTAGGCCAATTCAATTTGGCGGGATTTTATTGAATTCAATGACCGCCTCAACGCCAACATTCTTGTTTGGCCTAGGCTGATCTAGGGGCTCACGGGCGTGAAATCCAAAGAAATAATGGGCTTACAGGTTTTATATATGCATGTACGCATGTATGTACGCATGTATGTACGTATGTGCGTACGTATGTACGCAACGCGATAACTCTTGATAGAGATATCCGATTTGCTTCACATTTTGGATGTAGGTTCATTCTGATGAGGTACTTTTCTGATTAATTATGGGAATTCATTGTATAAGAATAAAGGGGGGCGAACTGGAGGCTAATCCCCCACCGTCAATTTAGAGAAATGGATTTATCATGCAGAATTATAAGTTTTCATTTAAAATTTTAGTTATAGGATCATTGTGACAAGGCGCCTTTGTGATTAGTTGTGGCTATTTATTGTTTAAGTCTAAAAGAAAGGACAATGTAGGTAACACACATAATTTAGATAAATGGTTTTTGACCAGAATTGACGAATTTGCTTCAAATTTTGGATATAGGTTCTTTCTGATAAAACGATTCCCTGAATAGTTTTGAGGGTTTAATGGTTAAGTATAAAGGAAAAAAATGAAGGATTGCCCTCTTTCCTAGGAAAAACTAGTTTATCCTATGGACATTTAGATAAACAAGTTTGGCGTAGGAAAAACTAGTTTATCCAATCGGCGTTAGGATAAAATATTTTGGCCTAGGCAAATCTAATTTGGCTCGAAATCGGGTTTGGCCGGTAAAAAACAGGTCTTTCACAAGAATAAGTATAAATGTGTGTAAAGAGTCATTGCTTATAACATCAACACAGAAATTTAACATGTCCACCGTAGAGACATGATGCATTGGACATGGTTTTTGCTTATTTTATTATTTTTTCTGCAGACTCGTGCCAACTGAGATCAGACTTGCATTTATTATTATTATTATTATTATTATTATTATTATTATTATTATTATTATTATTATTATTATTATTATTGCATATTCGAGCCAGATCAGAGCTGAACATAATTTGGAATCGAACAGCGTTTTTCATTTTTGTGAAATTAATTACCTGTCGACAAATAACCTATTCTTTTGTCACGGTGTCAAGTTTTTCTTTTCCATAAAGTCGTAAGCGGAAATTCGAGTCGAAACGTAGTTTTAATAGTATTTTCTTAAAACTACATCGCTTTTATGAAAAAATTGCTAACGCCATTCGAGTACATATTTTCTGAGTGAGAATGCCTGCTAATCTTACGCATTTCCGAAAATGAATTAGTTCTTAAATGTGTTAGGATGTAGCTCTTTTGGATTTGAGAAAAGCCTTAAGGAATGACAGAGAAACATATTCACAAATCTACTTTTTGCTGAAAAGATTCAATAGTTATGATGTTCATAGCTCTCTTTTTTCTTCTTTTGTTCTAAACTACATTAATTATTTAATGAATCCCTATTTGAATATTGAAAGGTTTCAGAATCTAAATAATCAATTATACATTGCGTATTTATCATTCTGTGAACGCATCGTAATTTAAAAATACATTGTAAATTTATCCAATAAATATGTATGCAGTATTTTTTAAAGGAATCCATATTGAATGTTAAGTAAAATCTGCATTTTCTTGCAGAAATTGATTAGGGCCAGATTGAGCCGGACTGAGTCTCTTTTTACTGATTGTTGTACAGGCAGCGCTCGGGCTGAATTTTTAATTTTTACACCGGGTCACTGAGAAATAACTTTCCTTCGGGAAGGGCGGGGCCCGGGCCTCGAAATTCCGGCCTGTGCGAATCTCTGACAGTATTCTACAACCCTTCGAATAAAATACATTATATAAGGGTGGTGACAAAACCACTTTGCACAAGGTTAGCAATGGAGCAGTATTCGGGATCAATATAAAAAGAATATTGCTCAATTAAAATGATGGCTTTGTATTCACAGGCCGTTTACACTAATTGTGTATTAAAGCCTTATTTATTTAAAGAAAGACACCCTCGAAAAAAAGTAAGTTGCATTACTTTTTCCCATTTTACCCAATTACACTTAACCATTGAACCCCCAAAACTAATCACAGATATGCTTTATAAAATTAAACAGTTATCTAAAATTTGAACCAAATCAGATAATTCTGCTCAAAAAAATCATTCATCTGATTTAAGGAGGGTAATCCCTCATCCCTCCCTTTATATTTAATCGTTAAACCATCAAAACAATTCAGGGATTCGCCTTTTAAAGAAAAATAACTATATTTAAAATTTACGGCAAATCGGATAAAACTGCATAAAAACCCATTTATCTAATTTAAGGTAGGTGATAAAATGTGTATAGCCCATTATACTTAACCAAAAGGAAAAACCCACATTAATTAAAGAAACGCTTGATCAAATGAATTCATCTCCAAAATTTTAAGCAAATTGTATAATTTTGTATTATAACCAATTTATCTAATATAAGGAAAGAAATAAATTGTAAGTTTTCCCCTTATATTTAGCCGAAGAACTGCAAAAATTAATCAGTGAAGCACTTTATCGGAATGAACAAATCCAAGATTTGCAACAAATCTGTTAATTTTGCATGAAAAATCCATTTGTCAAAATTAGGCGGAATCCCCCCGTTCTTCTTATTCAATTAACCCCCGAAACTAATAAGGGAAGCGCTTTACCAGAATGAATCTATTTCTAAAATTTGAAGCAAATCAGTAAATTCTATGTGAAAAAAGCATTTACATAAATTATGGGGCGTTACTCCTATCTCCCCCTTCCTTTATACTTAAAAAATGAACACTCGCAATTAATCATGGAGGTACCTCAAGATAATGATCCTATATCTAAAATTTGAATAAAATATGTTAATAATGCAGGGAAACCCATTATTTGAATTGAAGGAAGGGGCGAATCAGCCTCTCGCCCCCCTCCCCCCTTATTCTTCTCCATTGACCTCCCAAAATTAATCAGAAAAGTTCCTCATAAGAATAAACCTATATTGAAAGTTTGATGCAAATCGAATAATTCTATCAAGAATTATTGCTTTACGTACTTAGGTACATACATAGATATAGAACCTACGGCCCCATTAGTTCTCAGGCTTTGATAGCCTGATGAGATAAAAACACGTCAAACTACATTATTTCTATCAAGAGTAATCGCGTTACGCACATACGTACGTACGTATATACATGCGTACATACTTACATGCAGAACCTGTGAGGTCATTATTTCTCTGGCTCTGACGCCCCTGAGCTAAAAACACGTAAAACTACATTGGCCTAGGATAAACTAGATCAGCCTAGGACAAACAAGAGTGTTGGCGTTGAGGCGCTCATTGAATTCAATAAAATCATGCCAAATTGAATTGGCCTAGGATAAACTAGTTCAGACCAATAAAAAACAGTCTAAACTAGTTTATCCTATAAGAGTTAGGCCAAACTAGTTTGGCCTAGGAAAATCTAGTTTGTCCTATGGGCCTTAGGATAGACTAGTTTGGCCTAGGAAAAACTAGTCTATCCGATGGGCGTTAGGATAGACCGGTTTGGCCTAGGAAAAACTAGTTTATCCGATGGGCGTTAGGATAGACCGGTTTGGCCTAGGAAAAATTAGTTTATCCGATGGGCGTTAGGATAGACCGGTTTGGCCTAGGCCAATCTAATTTGGCCTGTAACATATATATATTTTATACATATATAATATATATATATATATATATATATATTATACATATATAATATATATATATATATATATATATATATATATATGTATGTTGCAGGCCAAACTAGATTGACCTAGGCCAAACCGGTCTATCCTAACGCCCATCGGATAAACTAGTTTTTCCTAGGCCAAACTAGTCTATCCTAACGCCCATCGGATAGACTAGTTTTTCCTAGGCCAAACTAGTCTATCCTAAGGCCCATAGGACACACTAGATTTTCCTAGGCCAAACTAGTTTGGCCTAACTCTTATAGGAAATACTAGTTTAGACTGCTGTTTATTGGTCTGAACTAATTTATCCTAGGTCGATCTAGTTTATCCTAGACTAATTCAATCTGGCGTTATTTTATTGAATTCAATGACCGCCTCAACGCCAACATTTTTGTTTGTCCTAGGCTGATCTAGCTTATGCTAGGCCAATGTAGTTTTAAGTGTTTTTAGTTCACGGGCGTGAAAGCCAGAGAAATAATGGGCTTACAGGCTCTGTATATGCATGTACGCATGTATGTACGCATGTATGTACGTATGTGCGTACGTATGTACGCAACAAGATAACTCTTGATAGAGATATCCTATTTGCTTCAAATTTTGGATGTAGATTCATTCTGATGAGGTAATTTTCTGATTAATTTTGAGAATTCATTGTATAAGAATAAAGGGGGGCGAACTGGAGGCTAATCCCCCACCGTTAATTTAGAGAAATGGATTTATCAATGGAATAAACACCCACAACTAATCACGGAGGCGCCTCAAAAGACTGCTCCTATACCTAAAATTTGAATAAAATATGCTAATAATGCATGGAAACCCATTATTTGAATTGAGGGAAGGGGCAGATCAGCCTCTCGTCCCCCCCCCCTTATTCTTCTCCATTGACCTCTCAAAATTAATCAGAAAAGCTCCTCATAAGAATAAACCTATATTGAAAGTTTGATGCAAATCGAGTATTTCTATCAAGAATTATTGCTTTACGTACTTACGTACATACATACATACAGAACCTACGGCTACATTAGTTCTCATTCTTTGATAGCCTGATGAGATAGTAACACATCAAATTACATTATTTCTATCAAGAGTTATCACATTACGCACACACGTACGTACATACGTACGTACATACATACATACATACAGAACCTGTGAGCTCATTATTTCTCTGGCTTTGACGCCCATGAGCTAAAAACACGTAAAACTACATTGGCCTAGGATAAACTAGATCAGCCTAGGAAAAACAAGAATTTTGGCGTTGAGGCGGTCATTGAATTCAATAAAATCATGCCAAATTGAATTGCCCTAGGATAAACTAGATCGGCCTAGGATAAACTAGTTCAGACCAATAAGCAGCAGTCTAAACTAGTACATCCTATAAGAATTAGGCCAAACTAGTTTGGCCTGGGAAAATCTAGTGTGTCCTATGGGCCTTAGGATAGACTAGTTTGGCCTAGGAACGACTAGTCTATCCGATGGGCGTTAGGATAGACCGGTTTGGCCTAGGAAAAATTAGTTTATCCGATGGGCGTTGGGATAGACCGGTTTGGCCTAGGCCAATCTAGTTTGGCCTAAAATCGGGTTTGGCCAGTAACACACACACATATATATATATAATAGTTATGTGCTCTAATTTAACAATACGTGTATATTAAAAATAAAAAAATAATAATTTTGTAATACATCAGTTTAATATCATAGAACTCCATTGATTTAACCTGATTAAAAATTTAATTCATTATTCTAATATATTCTGATTCCATTGTTAATGTAATAAAATAGCAGAAATTAGGTTTTCAAATGTTTTATGTGTTTTCCAAATTGTTAAGTTAGACATAATCTTTCACCTTAACGAACTATGTAGTGTTGTTCCATGGCGGATCCAGCCCTCTTTTTTGAAGGGGGGGGGGTGACATCCTTTTTAAGGGGAGGGGTCAAATTTTTAGTAATCAATTTTTATGCTATTTTATTATAAGAGCAAAGAATCATACAGCCAAATTTCAGGGCCTGACAATTGCTAAACTGCTATCATGAGGGAATAATTGACTGCCGTGGTCTAAAATTCAGTTTAACCCCCCCCCCCCCATATTTTACGGATATTTCATGAAAAATGCTTTGCATTTATCGAAAAATGGAAAACAGTAATCAATCACATTTGTTCTAAGTAAGTGCACTTCCAAATGAATTGTATCTGACATTATAAATTGGATTTAATAGAGCTTTAGAGTTAAAAAGATTTTCGTTGTCGAGCAAGGAATAAATTTGTAAGAATTTAATATCTATTTCCTTTTTTAGAGATTTTCTTCGTTTAAGGGGGGTCAGGAGCCCAGTGACTTCTCCCGCCCTTGCATCCACAACTGGTTTTGTTATAGTATTCTGAATGTGTTGGAAATTTTTTCTAAACCTATGCTGTGCGCATGATTTTTCGTTCTTGTCTAATCCTTCAGCTGTTGTTTTGTTCCCAACTGCCCACATGAAAATTCCTCTCGTATACACAACATTCCATCACCAAATGATTTAAGCAGAAGAATGAAAGAGTGTTGAAAATTAGAAACAAAAGAAAGAAATTATAAAACGGAATGCCTATAAAAACTTTTTCAGCCATTTGTCTCCGTCCTTTGAAAATAATTGTCTATGAAAGAATATGTTGTATTATCAAGAGTTTGATTAATATCGGGATGGACATATTACTGGAAAGAACACACTGCCTTTGTTTTATTAAGTAGAAAAAGAAGAAAAAAAAATAGACACGCTATAACTGTGATTCATAGTTTTAGAAAATGTTATAATTCCAAACTACGTTTAAAAATTGGTATATTTAATGAAATTGCGGATGGGAAATTACATGTTAGTCCTCTTTCTACCGACGGTATTTATCAGTCCCATAAAATTTACTTATTACAAAATTCTTTTAATACGTAGATTAGTTGCAATACAGCTTAGAATGAGCTACAGATACATTACTTTACTTAGTTCTAAAAGCATTATTAATTACACAAAACAAAAATATTTTTAAAAGAATGATTCATTTGCGTTTGTATCTTTTCAGCTTTCTTGGTACTGAGGGAGGGGGATGGGGATTTTTCAATTCGGAAATATTTCTATATTTATATCGTAATAACCTCATGTTTGTACATTTTATAATTCTACAAAATATTAAGAAAACAATTTAAAATAAAATATTTGAGTGAGGTTATAAATATTGCACAAAATATCTGTAAATTCAAATTTAATTAAATCTTCTAAATCCTTCAAAAATTTATTAAATGATTATGTAAATCTTTTAATTTAGTTTAAACAATTCATGTAAAATGCTGTAGAATGTAAAATTTACATGAATTTATATAAATTTAATATAAATAAATTTATATAAATTCATGTAAATATTAACAAATTATTTATATTAAATGACATGAATTTATATAAATTCATGTCATTTAATATAAATAATTTGTTAATATAAATTTATAATCATTTAAGTAATGAAAGGAGTTGGGGTGTTCATCGCCTCTTGATAACGCAGCTCTCCCTTGAATGAAATAAATGCATTTATTTAGTGGTACGTGCATTGTATATATACAATGAATGTCTACAGTAAAGATGATTTATGATTTCATTTTGAATTGCTATAGTTCTGTTCTGAAACATCAATTCTTATTATAGGTATCTTACACGTATTTAAGTACAGTAAAAGATTAAAAGTAAGCCCCCTCCGGATACATAAACTCTTTCTCATATATTTTGCAAGCTTTATAAATCTTAGGTCATAAAAGGCAATAAATTACAAATACGTCGCTTCACCCTCCTTTCTTATATTTTCACAAAAATCCCAATTACATATATCCTCTGAAATTATTAGAATTTCCTGTCTGCTAAAGTGGGGGGGGGGGGGGTACTTTCGGTACTACAGTACATAACATTGGTTAGTTCGATTTCTACATATGTAGTTGTTTGATACCTTTCTGTAAAAAATATTATTTGATGGTGCAAGTTTATCATCGCCGTTGGCTTCTAATAATATTCCGAACATTGATTTTAAGTATTGTAATATAGTTTTAATGTTTTTTTTAATAATTTTTAACTATCCATGATGTGTATACGCCATTTAATTTTGTTTATACAGTAGAATTTTCAAGTAATTATATTGTCATTTAAATTTAATTAAACTAGAACTATTATTTTTTTCTGTTTTTATTTTTCCACACTTCTTTTTTCTTTCAATTAATTAATTAATTTACTTATTTACTGTTTTTTTGGGTAGTAGATGATGCTGAGTATTAAAAATCAAGTGCTAGAAAAAGAAGAAGAAAAGAAATAATGAAAGAAAAAAGCCAGATAAAATGAAAACAAATTGTATGCAGAAAATATCATTGTACAGATTACTATTTAAAAAAATATATATAATACAACATTGTTTTTTTTTTCTTTCGTATCTTAAATAATCTAAAAATGATAATGTTAAGTAATTTAAAAACAACAAATCATACAAACGATCTACAAAATAAATCTAAACAGCCTCTAAAGTATGTATTTTTTTTTTGTTTCTTTTTTTTTCTTTTTTTCAATTTATTTGTTATTTATTGAATTAATTCTTAAAATACACGTATGCTTTAACGTTTGAATTAAAATATTATTAAAACTGCGAAGCATTGGACAGAGTACATTTAAAAAATAATTAAATTTAAAACATATACACAAGAACATTTAATTAAAAACGAAATCGTACAAAGTATGTGGTTTATTTATCCAGCGTTCAGAGTATAGTAATAAAATTACAATTTTTAGTTTAAATTATTGAATTAATGCTTGTGTTTTTCCATGCAATAGGTGCTGAGTATAACGATAAACTGGAGATCTTAAAAGGAAAAAAAAACAAGAACAAGAACAAGAACGAAAGAACAAGGAAAAAGAAGAAATAATAAAAAAATTTATGAAATTGAAAAAATAGAACGCTATTTAGAAAATATTTTTGCTTGCTTAATGTATTCCAAATGATAAATATATTTATTCAATTTACGAAAACGTACATATTTTCCTTTACATTTTAAATGCAAATATATAAAGACAAAAATAAAACCCAGAAAATCTGAATTTTCAATGTGCGCAGATATACCTTATATTTATTTTCAACAAGCGATAAACTGCCAACTTTGGTAGGTCTTATTTATCCAAGTCGGCACGAGGGGATGAAAGAGTCCTTTTAACAAGGGGTGGGATAGGCAAGCCACTAGGGATTCAACAACCAAATAAAAAGACCAATAATAAGTTCGTACTACGCAAGGTCCCAACACGAACTTCTTTTTTTATAAGCGGCAGTTAGAAAGCGTGTTTACGTTCACAGCGTATATTTTTTTATTTATCTCTTTCTACATCCCTTTTTTTTTTTTTTCTCTTTTTCCTCTAATTTTTTCCCCCCATTGCTGGATCAGAGAAGTTGCTGAGCGCTAGTAGTTTCAGTTCAGATATATGTATGCAACAGTGCGGATGTTCTAGCGGAAATGTTTGGGATATTTGTTGACATGGATACTTTTGAATGTGATTAATTAGTGATGTGAAAGATAAAATATTGGATTACATAAAAGCAGGTATGGAGATAAAAATTGATTATTTTTATACAGAAATAAATCAAAGAAAATTAATATGTATGTTTGTTATATATAATGTTAAATAAAAAATAGTAAAACACTTCAATTTTTCTTATTTTTATTTTTATTTTTACTTTTAATTATATAATTGATTATGAAGATAAAAATTCAATATTTTTATACAAAAATAAAACAAAGAAAATCAATATGCATATATGTTATATATAAAATTAAAATAAAAAGTAGTAAAACATTTCAATTTTCATTATTTTTATTTTTAATTATATAAGTAATTATGAAGAAAATAACGTTGCATTATTCAAAAGTCAGTGGAGTAAAAAATAATATTTATTTTTAATACTTGAATGTATTATTCAGGTTCTTGAGGGAAAGGAATATTTGTCGACATGGGTATATTTAAATGCGTTTAATTAGTGATGTGAAAGATAAAATATTGTATTACATAAAATCAGGTATTGAGATTAAAATTCGTTATTTTTAAAATTTAAACAAAGAAAATTTACATTAATATTTGTTAATATATAAAATTAAAATTAAAAATAATAAAACATTTCAATTTTTATTATTTTTGTTTTTTATCATATAATTAAATATGAAAGAAATAACGTTGAATTACATAAAATGTATGCAGAGTAAAAAAATATATTTATATATATTTATTTATTTTTAATACTTGAACGTTTTATTGAGGTTCTTGCTAAAATGTATGGAGTATTTGTTGACATGAGCATTTTTGAATATAATTAATTAGTGATGCGAAAGATAAAATATTGGATTACATAAAATCAGGTATGGAGATAAAAATTCATTATTTTAAAAAATAAAGCAAAGGTAATCTACATTAATATTTGTTAATATATAAAATTAAAATTAAAAATAATGAAATATTTCAATTTTTATTTTTTATTTTTGTTTTTTTTTATCATGTACTTAATTATGAATGATAGTCAATTTTTATTATTATTATTTTTTATGATGAAGTTAATTATGAAGGAATAACGTTGAATTACATAAAAAGTGTGCAGAGTAAATATATATATTTAATACTTGAACGTTTTATTGAGGTTCTTGCGGGAATGTATGGAAAATTTGTCGACATGAGTATTTTTGAATGTGATTAATTAGTGATGTGAAAAATAAAATATTGAATTACATAAAAGCAGGATTGGAGATAAAAATTTATTATTTTTAATACAAAAATAAAACAAAGATAACCGATGTTTGTTTATAAATGAAATTAAAATTAAAAATTTTAAGATGCTTCAATTTTCATCATTTGTATTTTAATTTATAATTAATTATTGAGAGGAAAACGTTGGATTACACAAAAAGTGCACTTAGTAAAAAATATATTCATTTTTAATATTTTCTGCTTAAAATTGAGTTTCTAGCGGGAATAAATGGGATATTTGCTGACTTAGATATTCGTGAATGTGATTAATTAGTTATACGAAAGATAAAGTATTGGATTACATAAATACTGGTATGAAGATAAAAATCCAATATATTTTGACAAAAATAAATAAAATCCTTATGTATACTTATTAACAAAAGGTGTTAACAATAAAAATAATGAAAAGTTTAAATTTAATTTAGTTTTGATATTTTACTACACATTATTAATTTATTAGTGAAATAAATATATCTGTAAAAGAAATAATAAGTTACATGAAAAGAACACTCAGAACAAAAACTTTTTATTCATGTTTGTTTACAATGTTGCAAATATTTCAGCGGAAATATTTTCTATTTGTTGACATGTGTACTTTTTAATGTAATTAGTGATGTGAAGATAAAATACTGGATTCCATAAGTAGAGGTATGAGATTAAATTACAATTCTTTTATACAAAAATGAAAAAAATCTATATTTTTTAATAAATAAATTAAAATTAAAAATACTAAAACAGTTAATTTTTCATTATTTTCATTTTTAATTACATAATTAATATTATGAAAGAAACAACGTTGGATAACACAGAAAGTGTACTGAGTAAAAAATTACATTTTTTATATACATATATTTGCATTAAATATTGAGGTTTTTGCCGCAATGTATGTGATATTGTTGACAAAGATACTTTGAATGTGATTAATTAGTGATGTGGAAGATAAAATATTTGATTCCATTAATACAGGTACGGAGATAAAAATTATACAAAAAAAAAAAAAAAAAGAAGAAAAGAAAAGAAAAGAAAAGAAAGAAAGAAAAGAAAAAAAAATATGGAGATAAAAATTCAATATTTTTATACCCAAAAAAAAAAAAAAAAAAAATCAATATGCATACTTTTTAATAAATGAAAAATATTAAAAATTTAAAAATATTGAAAAAATTAAATTTCATTTAGTTTTGAGGTTTAATCATACAACTGCTTGCTTAATTAGTTGCATGAAAGTTAATTACGAATTACATAAAACGGATGCGTAGAGAGAGAGAGAGAAAAGAATCTGCGTTTTTATATATGTTTATAACCAATATCACAAATATCCTAGTGGAAATATTTGGGATTTTTGTCAGCAATAATAGTTTTGAAGGTTATTAATTAGTGATGTAAAAGATCAAATATTGGGTTTAATAAACACAGGTATAGAGATACAAAGAAAGAAAAACCAGGGAACTTCAATAGCAAGAAGAATTAAATTACAAAATCTACATACATATTTATTCAGAGAGATTTATAATTATTTTGAAAAATAAAGTAAAATAAATGAAACAATATGTTATTAAACTGAAAATCATTAAATTAAATCGATAAATTTATCAGTTTTATATCCTATATATCCACACGCACCCTCATACTACATTTATTAACCTCACAAGTGACAAACGACTAGCGGTTCAATCAAATGAAAAAAGTAAACATATCCTACTAATTCTGCAAACAACTGTAATAGAAGAAAGTTACTTGTATGAAACGATTGGAAATAAAATCTACTCTTAAATGATGTACATAAAATTTGCTTTAAGGTCCACCTATAAATCAAAATCAAACCAATTTTTTTTTGTCTTTTTTTCAAAGACAGCACCCAGTTTTGACAATATATAATAAATATTCGGATTGAACGAATATATATAGTGAAATATACATTCACCATAAGTATATAAAATACCTTAAAAGGAGTTTCCAATCTTACTATAGTTTAAGATTTAAAAAAAATAAAATTTTAAACCAAAAATTTTAAAATGCTTCTTGCGTCATATTTTTTTAGGTATATCCTTGATTTTGCATTGTAATAACATAAAACTCTATTACGAACAAATCTGCGCATCTACTTCTTAATCCATTAAATAAGTGATTTCTTAGAGATATTTTACTGAATTCGATATCGATTTTCATCCAAAAATTGCCTTTTAAAAAATGAAATTCAAATTTAACCACCTTAATGAAGTCTACAAATTAATCTACGTAATTAGTCTACGAATTTTAAAATGCACACAGTTTCATTGTAAGCAATATCCGGACTCTTCCATATATTGTTTCCATATAGTCATGAATTTTCATCAAAAATTACAAGGCATGAAACGTTTTACAAATTTTAAAAAGTTGAAAAATCAGTTTTGAGAAAAATGTATATTAAAAGGCCGGAAAATTGTTTACATATAAAATTCAAACGCTTGTAACTTTGCGAAAAATAACCGCATTTTCATGCTGCTTTTTACAAATGGCCCAGAAAAAACTGGAAAATAATAATGTGTACAAATTTTATTTTATTTATTATTTTTTTTTTTTTCGGGTGTTGGGTCGATTGCTATACACGTAAATGTCCTCAACGAGGTAACAGAACTAAAGGCCCATACAAACGTCCAAAGAAATACAACACTAAAATCAAGCCCGAAAGCACCTATCAAATACTATTGAACCCTTCACTGGACATTTTTATTTTTATATTAAAAAAATTTAAATCTATATATCGGTCTAATAAAGGAAAAAATAGTAAAATTTTTTTAAACAAATTTTAAGCTAAATTTGGTATTATAATGTGTGTATTCTATGCACACAATCGAGGTTTTTAATTATTGTATCATTATATGTTGAAATTTAATGGCCTGAAATTAATTAATTTGACCTGCTTAATATTATGCAACTAAATTTATATTAACATTTTTAAATATTCAGAATTATAATAATAAAAATAATAATAGTAAAAGTAAATTTTGTCTTAATAGCTTGATTGTTTTTTTTTTCTTTCTTTCCCGAAGAACTTTTTCATTTTTTTTTTTTTTTTTTTTTTTTTTTTTTTTTTGTCAAATGCAGGCATCATAATAAGCACAAACTAAATTTTATTCCTTTCTTTGGACTGTTTTCATTTCAGTTGCAGTGATCTTATTGGAAAAATTCATAACACATAATGAGAATTATTGTGTTTTTAGGTATGCGCCAGATGCGGTACACGGTGCAGTGAAGGGCTAAGTACCATAAATACTCGTGTATAAATAGATCCATTAACTTTCGAATGAAAAATCCAAGTATAAGTCAACTCTCTCCCCCCCCCCCCCCAACTTTTTATTTCAATTTAGTAAAGAATCAAACGAAAGATGTCATTTGCCAATACGAAAAAATAATACGTAAATAAAAATCCCTGTCGGCTTGGCCTATATAGGCGGAGGTAGATTTCGAAGAGTGCTCATTTCAGCAACAAAAAATAAAATATGATGAGAGATAAATCCAATTTAACAATTTTCTTTGGCCGCTTTTGAAAATTTTTAAATTTATTTTTATGTAAGAACTGGTTTTTATCAAAATCATCTTAATCGAAATTCGGCTCAAATGCCCATTTTGACAACATATTTTGAAATATATTCTGACTTTATTATTAAAAAATCGACCAATACGCAAATTATATAGTTCCTAAATAACAAAAAACTGTCAATTGAATGCTTTTGAGAGCAAAATCGAATTTAAAAATGAGTCATAAAATAACCAATTTGTTATTTGAATGCATCCTCAATTCTTAAATCATGATCGCTTTGGGAAATTTTGTGCGAAGTGGTCACTTTGACAGCTTTAAAAAATATATATATTTAACCTTTATCAAAAAACTGACAAATACGGCATATTACACAGTTCCTAAATAACAAATAACTGTCAATAGAATGCGTTTGAAAGCAAAATTGAATTTAAAAATCAGTCATAAAATAACCAATTTGTTATTTAAATACATCCTCAATGCTTAAATCATTCTCGCTTTGGGAAATTTTGTGCGAAATGCCGACTTTGATAGCTTTAAAAAATATATATTTAGCCTTTATCAAAAAATCGAAGAATTTTCACATTATATAGTTCCTAAATAATAAAAAAACTGTCAATTGAATGCGTTTGAAAGCAAAATTGAATTTAAAAATGAGTCATAAAATAACCAATTTGTTATTTGAATACATCCTCAATTCCTTAATCATGATGGCTTTGGGAAATTTTCTGCAAAGTGCCCATTTTGACAGCCTTTTTTGAAATATATTCTGCCTTTATCAAACAACTGGCAAATCCGTCACATTATATAGTTCCTATATAAGAGGACCTGTAAATTGGATGCGTTTGAGATCAAACATGGATTTAAAAATGAGTCAGAAAAAATGCAATTTGTTATACTTCCTCAACTTTTCAATCATCATCACTTTGGGAAATTCTGTTCAAAATACCGTTTTTGCCAGTCTTTTTTGAAAAATATTCGCAATAGGTAGTATTTCATACGAAATCTACCTAATACAAACCCCTGAATTTTTTTTAACGATGAGTTATTATTTGTAATTTTTTTATACATACACGTAAAAAGCCAAAATATTGCAGCATTCGAAGTCTTTTTATTTTTTTCTTAATTGCCTCGTGTATAAATCGACTCCCCTCCCCCAATTTATCCGATGAAAAATTTAAGAAATTTCTCATCTTAAATCCCGAATATATACGGTATATGTTTTTCAAAAGATTGGAACAAATTCTTTCTATTTTTCCCCTTTCAATATAATGACTTTTGCCAGTAACATAATTTTCTTCTTAGATATATAAATCGTGATCTTCTTCGCAAAAAGCAATTCTCGAGACAAAGTGATTCTACTTTATTCAATTAAATGTTCAAAGTTTTGAAAAAATACGACCACACTCACCTGCTCAATGATATAATTAACCCTTTTAAGTAGGTGAAAGCGACCTTGGAATGTATCATCACCTCCATCATTATACAATTACGATTATGAATGCTGAACTGGGTATTACCTCAAGCAATTCTGTCTTTTTTTTTTTTTTTTTTTTCTTTGACTTGTACATTAAAGGCTTGGGTGAAATTCTGCAAGATTTATTGGCGAGAAAATTGAATGTGCTAGTACTATGGTTGGTAAATAGATTTAAACTGATAAAGCAAATAGAAAAAATGAAAAATCTTTCATTAGTCTTTCATTGGTTTGATCTACGAAAATTGTTTACAGTCATTTTCATAAATCTTTAAATTAAATATAAGTGCTTTTCTTTCCCTATTTTAGGTGGATTTCGTAAGAAATACTACCTATTGTAATCGCACCAGTTTATCTATCTATCTATCTATCTATATATATATATATATATATATATATCACTTTTTTATGGACACGATAACTTCTATAATTCTTCACCAATCTCCACCAAACTGGCACATAAAATCAAAGGGGATAAAATCTTGGCTAAGTTCATTAATGGGCAAAATCGGACCAAGGGGGTCGGAATAGGGGGCGTTTTTGTGAAAACCGAAAAAACGCCATAACTTCTTAATTAAAGTAGATATCGAATCGGTTTAAAGTTTATATTACTTCTTAAAAATGGGCCAAAAGTATATGCATGACAGATTTTTGATAAATTTAGAAGTGCGCTCAAGGGGCGAAAAAAACATGGATTTTGAGAGAAAAAAATTCATAACTTCGTCAATTTTCAAGATATCAAGTCCAACTAAATTTTTTGTAAATGTTCTTAAAATTATCTAAAACTTTTGTATTTACACGTTTTTGATAGGACCAACTTTTACCGATGAAAAAAATTAAAAACGAAAAGAAAAAGAGCGCTGAAAAAAGAGAAAAATCCATAACTCCGTCAATTTTTAAGATATCAAATCTGATTAAATTTATTTTACATCTTCTCAAAAATATCTACAACTTTTATATTGACAAGTTTTTCATAGGTCCAATTCGTATAGCAAAAATAAATTAAACAAAAATAGGAGTTGGAGAAAAAACCTCAAATCCAAACTGCTTATATTCTGACTCATTTTTAAATTCATTTTTGATTTTAAACGCATCCAAATGGTACATCCTCTTATTTAGAAACTGTATAAAGTGACACATTGGTCAATTTTCTGATAAAGACAGAATATATTTCAACAAAGGCTACCAAAAAGGGTATTTTGAACAGAATTTCTGAAAGTCATCGGGACTGAAAATTGAAAGAAGTATTCAAATAAGAAATTGCGTTTTTTTCTGACTCGTTTTTAAATCCATTTTTGTTCTCAAACGCATCCAATTTACAGATCCTGTTATTTAGGAACTATATAATGTGATGCATTGGTCAGTTTTTTGATAAAGACGCAATATATTTCAAAAAAGGTTACCAAAAAAGGTATTTTGAACAGAATTTTCCGAAATCGTCGTGACTGAAATTTTAAGGAAGTGTTCAAATAAGAAATTGCGTTTTTTTCTGACTCGTTTTTAAATCCATTTTTGCTCTCAAACGCATCCAATTTACAGATCATCTTATTTAGGAACTATATAATGTGATGCATTGATCGGTTTTTTGATAAAGACAGAATATATTTCGAAAAAGGCTACCAAAAAGGGTATTTTGAACAGAATTTCCCGAAGTCTTTGCGATTTGAAAATTTAAGGAAGTTTTCACATAGCAAATTGCGTTTTTTATGACTCGTTTTAAAATCCATTTTCGCTCTCAAACTCATGCAGTTTACAGATCCTCTTATTTAGGAACTATATACTGTGACGCATTGGCCAGTTTTTTGATAAAGATAGAATATATTTTTAAAAATGCTGTCAAAGTGAGTATTTTGCACAAAACTTTCCGAAGCAATCATGATTAAAGAATTAAGGATGTATTCAAACAACAAATCGGTTATTTTATGACTCATTTTGAAATTAAAATTTTTTTTCAAATACATTTAAATGACAGTTTTTTGTTATTTAGGAACAATATAATGTACTGTTTTGGTCGATTTTTTAATAAATTCAGAATCTATTTCAAAATATGTTGTCAAAATGGGCATTTGAGCTGAATTTTTCTTAAGATAATTCTGATAAAACCAGTTTTTGCAGAAAAATGAAATTAAAAATTTTTCATAAACGGCCAAATGAAGTTATTAAACTGGGTTTATCTCTAATCATATATATATATATATTTGTTGAAATGAGCACTGTTCGAAATCTACCTCCGCCTATAGGTCCAGCCGACAGGGATTTTTTTTTAAACGGTCTCATAGCTTTTAAATCCCCAGAGCAAAGATAGATGGTGTCATTTCATGTTCTCAGAAATTTCTAAATACTTATCGAAATTACACAAATCTCACTAATATAAGTAAGCCATGTATAACTTTTTAATAACGAAAAAACAAACAAGCACTTATAGTATAAAATTATAAAAGAAACATTTCAGTTAACATCGTCTGTCATAACAGCGTCTGTGATTATTGCACGTTAATATAGATTAAAAAATTTCTGTATTTTTTTAACTGTACGTACTGTTAATTTCTAAGCAACAATTTCTAACATACTATATACATTATTAACTAGAGTTTTAGACCGAAACAAATATGAAAGAATAAACTAAGCAAAAGATAATAGAAAATGGGAGAAGATTGTAAGATTTATCAACGAGAAAATTGAATGTGCAACTACAATGGTTGGTAAATGGATTTAAACTGATATAGCAAGCGGAAAAAAATCAAAAATATTTCATTAGTCTTTCACTGGTTTGATTTACGAAAAATGTTTACAGTCATTTTCATAAATCTTTAAATTAAATATAGATGCTTCCCACCCCCCACCCCTACTTTTTTAACTGGTCTCATAACTTCTAAAAACTCAATGGCTAGCGCAAAGGTGATGTCATTTCATGCTATCATAAATTTTTAAATACTTATTGAAATTACATAAATCTGTATAATATATTTAAGCCATACTTAACTCTTTATAAAAGGAAAGAAGAAACATATAATATAAAATTATAAAAGAAACATTTCAGTTAACATCGTCCATCATAATAGCGTTCGAAATTATTTTCCTTTTTTACAGTGTACATACTTTTAATTTCTAACTAACAATTTTTAACATCGTGTCTGTATTTTAATTGCTATAGTTTTAGGATGAAATAAATATGGAAGAATGAATTAAGCACAAGATAATAGAAAATAACTTACTCAAAGAATCACAAATATTCGAAGTTTCTAAAGAGAGACGTTTTTAATATTAAAAATTTAACTGTCACCTTTAGATTTACAATAACAATTTTACAAAATTCAAAAGTAACAGTACAAAAATATTACTATGTACACAATTTTAAAATTTTCTTTTAAAATTTCGATAGCATTTTACGCAACAAGATGAAAAGTAAATCTGAATCTCGCTGTAATCTCTAAGAAAAATATTTTTCTTTAATCTAACTTTCTTTTATTAAGCTGTGCTGAAATAGATCTTCGTACGTAACTTGAATTGAGATTCTTTTATCTTTTTCGTAATTTATTCTATTTTTGTGAACTATTTATTAAAATTTTTAAGCATAAATTCTGACAGATTTGTATTTTTTTTTTTACTTTGAATGCAATTAAAATGTAGATTGAATAAACTCGGTCCTGCATTATTTTTATTTTCTTTGAGCATGTTTTTTTTTTACCTATAAAATTCTAAGAATAATAATAATAATAATAATAATAATAATAATAATAATAATAATAATAATAATAATAATAACATGCGTCAAGCATAAATTATGAAGCATTTACCAACACATTCAGAACAATGCAACAAAACTGTACGTTTAAAAAATTAAAATATTGCGTCTTATTTCACGATATGGAAACGTTGAACGTATTTCAAATAATTTGTGCCTACTAATGCTGAATTTCAGCTGTTCCAATCAACAATAAAAAAATTCTCAGAAATTTCTTAGGAGCCCTGTATATGATATAAATATTTGCATTTATTAACAACGGGCATTCCAGTTTTAGTTCATTTAAGAAATACATATACCTACTTCAGAAATTTCCCCTTCAGCAATTTCCTCTAATAAGGATAATGGTATACAAATACTTTGTGCAGCCCTGCATATGAGGTATAGAATTTATATATAAAGTATAATATGGAAAAAACTAATTAAACTTAAAAACGCATACCAAATTTTAAAAAGTACTCTTCAGCAATTGTTACGCAAAGACAGTATTTTAGCCGATTTCTTTTGTGTGTCCCTGTAAACTAATAAAAAATGCTATGAATATTTTAACGTTATCGCAGTGAAATTCAGTAAGTTATATTAGTTTCACTACATTTGAAATAGCATAATGTCGTTGAAATACTCCCGAAACGATTTTTCCCTCTTAGTGTAATTGAATTGTTTTGAGTGTCCCTGTAAATGAACCATACATACTTCATATTCAACACCAAACATGCTTTGGTGTTCTTAAATAAGCTTTATCAATTGCATGAATTTCCGAGTACATTTATGGAAATTAGAGAATGCACAGACGGACAAACAAACCAAATGCATAAGCACTTTTCAACTTTCTTGAAAAGTGCTAAAGTGATAGTGCAAATGTTTTTCTAATCAAACTTAAACGGAATTAGATGTTAAACGGCCTCTATTACGGAAAAAAATAGATAGAAGACAGAGACGAATACGGTTTCGTCATATAAACCAAACCCTAAAAAGATGGTGCAAATGTTTTCCTAGTCAAGCTGAAACTAAAAATGAATTGCATGTTAATTGTCTTGTGACTTGTCATTTGAGAATTATTTATTAAAATTCCTTTGTATAAATCTTGACGATACTTTATTTTTGTGCTTTGAATACTTTTAAATTTGTGATAAATAAACTTTTGATTTCAGCCCAACATTACTTTTTATTTTCATTGGTATTAGCATGCTTTCTACATCTATAAAATTCTAAGAAATTAAGAAAAAATAGTAGGGTAAATATTTTCCTAGTCAAGCTTAAACTGAAAATGAATTAGATGTTAACTGTGTTCAGTTTTATTTGTGAATTATTTGTTAAAATTCAAGATGATCTTTTATTTTTGTGTTTTGCATCCACTTAAATATACATTAAATAAGCTTTTGTTCTTAGTCCAACATTATTTTTTTTTTTATTTTCATTAATATTAGCATGCTCTCTACATTTATAAAACTGTAAGAAATTTTTAAAAAGGTGGTGTAAATTTTTTCTTGTCAAGCTTAAACTGAAAATGAATTAGATGTTAATTGTATTCTGACTTAATATTTGGGAATTATTTATTAAAATTCCTAAGTATGAATCTTGGCGATCTTTAATTTTTGAATTTTGCATGCCTTTAAATATGTACTATATATATATATATATATATATATATATATAGTCCTGAATTATTTTTGTTTTTATTAGTATTAACATGGTTTTTTTTATTGATAATTTTCAAAGAAATTAAAAGAAACACATTGCAAGTGTTTTCTTAGTCATGGTTAAACAAAAAATGAATTCGATGTTAATAAAACGAACGAAAACATGGGGGTTATTTGAATTCGATGTTAATTATGCTGTGATAATATCAATGAAAATAAAAAATTATGTTGGACTAAATACAAAAGTCTTTTAAATGTATATTTAAGCGCAAACGAAACCCAAAAATAAAAGATCATCTTGAATTCACTTAATATTTGTGAATAGTTTATAAAAATTCCAAACTATAAATCCTAATGATCTTTTACTTTTTGCGTTTTGCATGCCTTTAATTTTGTACTAATATTTTTTTGATTTTAGTCTTGCATTATTTTTATTTTCTTTAGTATTAAAATGGTTTTCTTATTGATAATTTTCTAAGGAAAAAAAAAAAAAAAAGACAGTGTAAATGTTTCCATAGTCGAGCTTAAACAAAAAATTAATTCTCTATTAATTGTGTTCTGACTTAATATTTGTGAATTTTTTATCAAAATTCTTAACTATAAATTCAGAAGCTCATTTATTTATTTATTTATTTATTTATTTATTTATTTTGGGGGGTTGCAATTTTGTCCGTTAAAAACAAAAGGTCTCAAATTATCCAATGGGAGACATTGCCCCAGGAGGGGGGTGGGGATTAAGGGGCTACTTCAGTCAAATGAAAAGGCACGTTCGCTAATGCTAATCCTAGTGAAGAAATTTATTAAGATATCTCGGTTGCATTTCAATATTTTTAAGTGATTTTTTTTGGCATTGGGTAGCTGAGATTGATTTGAATGCAGAATGTTTTTTACTTTTTCTATTACGGTTGCAGATATTTTTTATAGGGTTGCTTTCGCTTTCCAAACCGGTTCCGAAAATGAAAGCGTCCTCGTAACAAATATCTGTAAAAAAAAAAAAAAAAAAAAAAAAAAAAAAAAAAAAAAAAAGGTAACAAACGACATGCATACAAATCAATCTCAGCTATCCAATGCCAAAAAATTATTTAAAAATATTGAAATGCAACTGAGATATCTTAATAAATTTCTTCCATAGGATTAGCTTTAGCGGACGGGTCTTTTCATTTGACTGAAGTAGCCCCATGTTCCTTCCGAAACATCCTCTGAATTGAGCACTGGTTGGATGTATACATTTTCACAACAATGCTTTTCGTTTTACATTTAATGAAAGCATTGGCTACTAGTGGAGAATCTTTCTGTACAACTTTGGGACGAGTATCGCGTTTGCGAATTTTTAAAATTTTTGTTACTATTATTTACCATTAGTAATTTTTGCCACATTTAATAGTCTAAATTATGTAATTTAATAAGGCGAGGATTTTTTTCAAAGATACTGATAATAAAAATAAAATTCAAATGAATTCTATTTTGTACTGCATGTGGATCTGATATTGTTTACGAAGATATTAATCTTAATACAGATTCATATATATATATATATTTTCAAATATGTTATTATTTTCTTGTGTGATAAAGGTAACATTTATTGTTATGTGATAAAAATCAATAAGCAACTCTATTGCTTAAAAAAACAGTAATAATTTAACGCTGAAATTTGTTGAAGGAATTGACTATGGCCAATATGTATTATTATTTTTTAAATTATCCCAGTATAACTAATTTAAATAATTTTTAAACCGCATTAAACTTAAAATTGCAAAATATTCTTTAACTAAATTCTTGTTCTTAAAGTTATAATTAAAAATAATAGTTTATAACGAGGTGAAATTCTTAAAATTTTCCTAACAATTCCTGATATCTTACGGAACCAGACAAAGAAGAAAAAAGAATATAACTTTAAAACAATCTCAAAGAAAAATATTTTTCTTGATTCAAAAGTTCCGTTTACAAAGCCGTTTTAAAATTTTCTCTTTTGTGAAATTCACTTAAGGTGAGAATCTCTCATCTGCTTCCTTATAACGTCTTCTTTTTTTTGTAAGTCATTTATTAAAACTTTTAAGTGTAAGTTAGACTATCTTTTATTTTCATGAAATGAGTGCAGAAGAACAAAAGAGCTAGAAACAAAAGTTTATTCACAGCTGGTGAATAAACTTTTGTTTAAGTTCATTATTTTGATTTTGTGATTTTTCAAAGTTTCTTGGGCTATTATTAATTTTGCCAGATCCTGTGTTTCAAAAAGAGAAAGAGGGAGACAAAGAAATCTTGACAACCAGTTCTAAATCAAGACATAAAAATACAGTAAATTATAATCTTTATAACAGAATAATGCTTTAAATTTAGAAACTTCGTTGTCGTTAGCAGTCAGAGAATAAACTTATGTCCTTAGTCCCATTTTTTCCACATTCTGAAACTTTTTTGAGCTTACTATTAATTTTCCTAAGTCCAGTGTCTCAAAAAGAGGAAGAGCGAGACAAAATAATCTTAAGGAATTCTAAATCAGTACATAAAATTGCAGTAAATCTTTCTAAAATAGAAAGAATCTATGATAGAACCCTGCAAAAACCTTAAAAATTTTGCTTGTTCCTAAGAGCTAGTGAATAAAATTTTGTTTTTAGCCCCATTGTTTTTTCATTTTTTTAAGTCCTCAAACTTTGCTTGTTTACTGTTAATCTTGTCAGTCCAGTGTTCCAAAATGAAGAAGGCAAATACAAAAAAAATCATGGCAAGCGGTTATAAATTGCAGCATACAAATACAGTAAATCTTACTAAAATGGAAAGAATCTATGAGGGGATCCTACATTAATTTTAAAAATTTCTTTATCCCTAAGAGCTAGTGAATAAAATTTTGTTTTTAGCTCCATTGTTTTTTATATTTTTATCCGTCCTCAAATTTTCCTTGTTTACTGTTAATCTTGTATGCCCAGAGTCCCAAAAAGAAAAAGATGGAGACAAAAAAAAATCTTGTTAAACAGTTTAAAATCAGAACATAAAAATGGAGTAAATCTTACTGAAGTGGAAAGAATCGAGAATGGTATCCTGAATTTATTTTAAAATTTCGTTGTCCCTAAAAGCTAGTGGATAAAATTATGTTTTTATACCCATGTTTTTTTTTTTTTTTTTTTTTTTTTTTGTCAATCTTTAAACTTTTCTCGTTTACTGTTAATCTTGTCAGTTCAGTGTACCAAAAAGAGGAAGAGGGAGGCAAAAAAATCTTGATGATGAGCGATAAATCGTGGCATAAAAATGTAGTAAATCTTGTTAAAATGGAACCTGTGTGTAACGGAATCCTGTTTTAAACTTAAAGAATTCATCGTCTCTAAGAACTAGCGAATAAACGTTTGTTTTTTGCCTGAATCTTTTTTTTTTACTTTTTTCCCTTCTTAAACTTTCTTAAACAACTATTAATTTTGTCAGGTGCAGTGTCCCCCCCCCCCCAAAAAAAAGAGGGGGAGAAAAAAAATCTTGACAGCAGGTTCTAAATCGAAACATTCAAATACTAATAAATGGGAAAGAGTCTGTAACGGAAATTTGTATGAATCTTAAAAATTTCATTGTCCTGATCTAGTGAATAAACTTTTGTCCTTAGACCAATTGTTTTTCATTTTTGTGCATCCTCAAACTTTTTTGGATTACTATTATTCTTGTCAGTCCAGTGTTCCAAAAAGAGGAAGAAGTGAATAAAAACAATTTTACAGCAGGCTCTAAATTAGGACTATAGTATATCTTACTAAAATAAAACGTGATTACAATGTAATCCTATTTTAAACTTTAAAATTTCACTGAACCTAAGAGCTATTGAATAAAATTTTGTTTTTGCACTATTTATTATTATTATTGTCTCCTTTCTCTAAAATTTTTGGACTACTTTGAATTGTGTTAGGTTGAGTATCCCAAAAAAAAAGATGGAGAAGACAGAAAATTCTTGACAACGGATTCTAAATCGGAACATATAAAATACAGTAAATCGTTATAAAATAGAAAGTATCTGTTACAGAATCTTTAAAAATTTTGTTGTTCCTAAGAGCTGGTGAGTAAATGTTTGTTTATAGCCCCATAAGATTTTAATTTTTCTCCATTTTTAAATTTTAATGGGATACTATTAATCTTGCAAAGTCCTGTGCCCTAAAAAGAGGGAGAGGGAAAGAAGCAATTGTTGAAACCAAAAGCTAATTTGGAACATTAAAATGCAGTAAATCTTACTAAAATAAACCTGTCTATACGGAATCTTGTTTCAAACATAGAAATATCATCGTCTCTAAAAGCGAATGAATAAACTTTTGCTTTTTGCTATAATCTTTTTGCATTTTTCTCCATTCTAAAACTTTCCTAAGCTATTAATAATCTTGTCAGGCACAGTGTCCCAAAAAAAGAAAGGGGGAGATTAAAAAAAAAATGATAATCTTGACACCATATTCTAAATCGGAACATAAAAATATACTAAATCTCATAATAAAATTTATGCAAGTTAGAGTACGGTCAGACTGACAAGTGGCCAAAGCAGCGGGCAGACAGCAAACCACCTTCATAAACACTTTTCAATTGTTTCGGAAAATATTAAATAGAACTCTTTAGCAATCAGTGACTTTCAATTCCAGTTTCATGCAAGAAATATTTGTACACTTCGCTTTGAAGCATTTATACAGCTCCTACTGAAAAAAAAAAAAAAAAAAAAAAAAAAAAAAAAATACGCATTGCAATTAAATTTTTCAAAAAATAAAATCGAAAGGTTAAATTGACTGCACATTAAGATAAGTATTTTCAGGTTGAAAAATAATATATGTAAGAAATTTTTTCAGTGCAAGTATTACAGTATATACTTTTAAGAAATCCCGTAAAATATTATATTGTTAAACTTTTAAATTTGAAAGCTTTGACGAAAATTTAAGCAAATGCATTTGCCGAGAAGTATTCTTTTCGCCAAATCGTTTTGGCAGTGAAAACTTGATAATTTAATAATAACTTTTTTTGATAAAGTTCCCTGTTGACATTCTGCAGGTAGATTTCATTGAACTTATTTGAAGAGAAGATAAAGTCTAATTATGATTTTTTTTTACACATTTTTATAATTTTATAAAATTCAGAATATCGTTTTCAGACCATTCGCATTTAGGTGAAAAAAAAATTTCAGATGGAAAAAAAAAATCTGTATTTTTAATTACAATATAGTTAATCGAGTTTTTAAGTTATTATTAATTAAAATATCCTTCAAAATAAGAAATCCCAAATAATGCTTTTTTATAAAATATGTTCAGAAAAGCACGTTTAGCTTTATACATTTTTCCTCGTTTATTTTTAGCTCATAAAATGGTGCTCGTAATTTATTATGCAAACATCATAAAACGGCAGTTTCATTTTTTTCTATGTTTTGCTTGAGCGAAAAATATATCTCCGAGAAAAGTGTCATTTTTTTTATGTTAAATTATTCAACTTCCTAGAAATGGATCAAAAACCATACGTGCACTGGATTTATTTCCAGCGTTCAGATTTTTAATATCAATGACGAAAAAAAGTAACTGATGTTTCTATTTATTTTAAAAGCATCTGTGGCTTATAAATACTTTTCTATAATTTCCACTGGAGTTAATATGTTTAGATCCCAAATAGTTTTTATTTTATGCCAAAAAAATTAATAATTTAATTGAAATATTCCTTAAAATGATTAAAAAACTTAGTCTTTCATTATTTTAATTAAAATTTAATTATTTAATTTATTTAATATAATTATTTATTATTTTATTTAATTTAATTATCATATCATTATTTTAATTATCAGAAAAAGTCCACATTTCAGTTAGTTCCGGTGTTCTCGCTTGATTTTAAAATGATTTTTTTTTTTAATTCTTATTTGTCATGCGTAGTATAGAGTAAATCTTGCAATCGTTCAAAAAAAAAAAAAAAAAAAAAAAAAAACGAATTTACACTTTTTAGACACTAGAGATCCCGAAAAACATGTTAAAAGAAATTGCTGTCAGTCTGCCTGTATATCTATCGGTTCGTATGTCAATCTGTAAAACTCTTTGTCTCTCAAACAAAAAGAGATAGAGACTTGGATTTTGGTATGCACTTAGTATGTAATAATGGAAAAATATCTTTTGAATATTAGTAATCTCGAATATCCGAAACCATTTCTTAGGGATCTCGAAATATTCATTGTGATAAAAGGCATAAAAGTATTCGAAATTTCTTATTTTAAAAAGTGAAAAGTCAATAAAAAAACTCATAAATTTTTCATAAAAAAAACAAAGTTGATCGGATAATTAATTGCTAAGATATTTTTAATCATGTTTTTTACACTCTTCTACTTTTCATGACCCTGTATTTCATTTTCGAAATGCAAATCAAATATTTATTTTAATTGGAAATGAGATGCATAATCCAACGCAGTAAACTGTTAATTAATATAATGCCACTTCAATGTCACTTTAATTACCATTAATGCCAAATTCACTTGACATTGAACGTGTTACATGTGTTTGTTACGTCTGCAAGTGATATTTAATTTTATGTTTTATTTGTATTTTTATTAATATTTTTTACTTTTTTTGTTGTTATTTAAAATAAAAACTATGCCAATTTGTTTAATTTATGAGTAGTGTGGCGATTTATAAAATTTGACGAAAAGTCGACAAGATAATCAAGTACTACCTGCAATTTCGTAATAGAATATTACTAAATATTAAAAATATTTAAAAATATGTTTAAATTTTATTTTGGAATTGCAATGCATTTTATAAATAGTTTACACATGTTTTATTTTCATATTTTACACTATACATATTTATGATGGGTAATTATTAAGGGGGGCCCCAACGACAAGTTTTTACTTTTTTGAAGATATTTCAAAATATTAAATGCCTAGCTAATTGCAAAATAAAGTGGAGATAATATATTTTTTAAAATTGCTGTAGCTGGGTCAATATTGTATGCACCTTTTCCAATATTTAGAAAAGCTGAATGAGATATTGCTCGAAAAGTGAAATGTTTACATTTTGATAATAAAACCCAAATATCTACTAGAAATCCCTTATCAATTTATTACCAATATTTTCAATGTAAAATCAGTATTTTTGCTTTGTCCGCATTTACTGAAAATTTTTCAATGTGAATTCAAAATATTTTTACAATAGACCTGAAGGCTGCAGCACAGACAATCGTCTGATAGAGTTCACAGATGAAAATCAAGGATTCGTTGATTCGTCGATTCATATATTAAAATGCAATCAGTCTGACAAGTCATATCTTGGTGGAATACATCTAAAAATTCAGTTTTAGCAGTTAACTCATAGCTTTACCATAGTTCTTTCCTTCACCCCTTTTTTATCCTGTCTGATGATGAAAACTTATATAAATATATTTATGTGATATATAAATGTAAATACATGAGTTTCACAATCAAGTACTAAATTATATATATAGGGTAAATACCGAGAGACGAAGATTCTGTTTGCTGTTTATTTAATTCATTTCATATTAGGTGATTTTCAAATTTTTAACTATTATTTTATAATAAAAAAACAGACGAAAATGAACTTTGTAGGGAAAGGCCCTCTTGTAATAATAAAAATAAACATTATTTTTATGATAATCAAAACTGGCTGTCATAATGACAGAGTCATACGCCATGGATTAAACATCAATATTCCTGGACCAATCAAGCACAGATTTTAAATGAAATTTCAGCTTTACAATTTTTTATACTTCAATTTTTTAAAATTCTAATCATCACATATTTGAATTTTTTCACCACCGTATAAGGGAAAAATGTACTTTTCAATACAATTTCTTTGAAAATTGTGCCTCTGTTTGTTTTTGAGTCATTTATTTATTTATTTATTATTTTGTATTCTTAATACTTTTTTGTCATTCGCCCAATCCACGAAAAAAGGGACATGAGGATGAAAATTTCAATTTCTTTAAATATGATTGAAATTTTGCATATTAACTGTTAAGAATGTACTATTTCATAAGTGAAACTTTTGATGGACAAATAAGACAAATGAATGGGGATATTATAGAATAAGAGTATCGGAATAAAAATCAAGAAAATGTGTATATTTGGCTCAGTCAGTTAGATGTATCCATACTTTGACAAGGATATAATATCCAACGATGAATGTGCAGTTGGAGATTTTGTAGAAGTTGTTTATTCTCGACATTAAAAAAGTGAAAACATTGATGGACAAATAAGACAAATGGATGGTGACGATATAGAATTAGAATGTTTGAAAAAAATTTAAGAAAACGTGCATATTTGGCCCAGTCAGTCAGATGCATCCTAATAAAAAAAAGAGCATTTTGTAAAAAAAAAAAAGCTACCACCAACAGAAATTATAAATTCAAGATTGGAAATGAAATTTTTTTTTATATTTTCCTCTCTAGATATTATAATTGTAATATTGATTAATTCTTTAATTAAAAAAATCTGCCTTGAAAATATTTGTGTATGTCATTATTTTATTGGCTATACAAGTCACACCCGCAACGAAAATTTTGAATATTTTCCACAAAAGCAAGAATTGAGTAAGTAATTTAATTTTTTCATAGAATAATTATTTAACTATTACTGTCTAATATATAAAAATATCAATTCACTCAGTTGTCATAATTCACAGAGTTTTGCATTTTTGCACTGAAAGATGAAAATGCATGTCCTTTTTATGTCACACCCGCAACAGGCGGAAATTATTTTTTTTATAAATAAATGATACATCGGACAATTTTCAGATTTGGATAAATGTATGTGTAAGTGGTCTACATTGAAATTCATACAAATTGAAAACAATGCTCAAAAATTTTTTTGCTGGTGACTAAATTAAGTTGTGTAAATGTCACACCCGCAACTTTGGATTGGGCGCATTGTGGTAACAGAAATATTCCATTTCTAGAAATTAAATATGGTTTAATAATAATAATAATAATAATAATAATAATAATAATAATAATAATAATAATAACGAATAAAATCTGGACATAAAAAGGACTCATATATGGCTCAGATATCTATAGACTGAGAGTAACAACCATTTTCCAAATAATATTAAAAAAAATCATTTATTTCCTAAATTATATTTAAACCCTCTCACGAAAAGCAGAAAAATACAAAAAATACTATTCAATAATTTTACCTTTTCAATATTCTTTGAAAATCAATAATAAATTTATAACTTTTCAATTACTTTTATTGAATTTTCCACAAAAAAAAACTTATTAATAGTATGTCTAAAAATTTCTTACATTAAGTAAAAACAAGATGATTTCTTTCTTTTTTTCTTTTTTTCTTTTTTTTAAAGTGATTTATCTAAGAAAACATCGTTTTTTGCATAAAGTAATTTAATCTTGCAGATGATGTTCAAAAATTTTATGCGCACGGAATTAATTCAAAGATAAAAAAATAAAATGTATAAAACCCAAAAATTAATCATAAAGTTTCAGTTATTTTCAATATGTGTTGTCTTTATTTTTCTAATACTTCACTAACTTACTTTTACTTCAAAATCGCAAAAAAATATTTAATTTTTTTTTATCTTAATAAAATATTTTCTCAGCTTTATTTATTTATTTATTTGGAGGGGGAGAGGGCTCACTATGATGCACTCAATTTTTATGTTTTTCACTAATTTTATTTTAAAATTTGTTTTTGTAAAAAATTTACAAAAAAACCCTTATAATTATTTCCTAAATTATATTCGATTCATCTCACTAAAAAGTTATTCAATAATTATGCCTCTTAAAATATTATTTATAAATCAATAACAATTTTTTTACATTTAAATAATTTTTTCAAAATTTCACGAAAAAAAAATTAAATTATGTCTGGAAACTTCTTATTTTTTAACATAAATTTCATTATGATTGTGTCATTTTTTCCCTTAAAATTATCTTGATGGAATAATTTTTATGCATTTCTTAATTGAATAACCTAAAATCCGAAAATTGACTAAATAAAATAACTATGAAAAAGTATCATACATAATCTGTGTAAAACGCAAAAACTTTGAACAACTATGAGTGAATTTTCATTTATGATCTTAGAAAAAGTTTTCCAGACATTCCTTATTTCATCATTAAGTTACGTAAGCATTAAGTAAAAGCAAGATGATTTTATTTAAAAAAAAATGATTTTTTTTAGGAAGACATGAATTTTTGCATAAAATAATTTAATCTTGCAGATGAGATTAAAAAATTTTATGTGCACGGAATTAATTCAAAGATAAGAAATAAAATGTATAATAAGACCCAAAAGTTAATCATAAAGTTTCAGTTATTTTCAGTATGTGTGGTCTCTATTTTTCTAATACTTCACTAGATTTTTTTACTTCAAAATTGAAAAAAAAATTCATTTTGTGTTTATCGTTGGAAAATATTTCCCCAGACATTTTTTTAAATCAATAAGATGCACAGAATTTTTATTTATTTCACTAATTTTATTGATTTATATATTTTTTTCCTTTCGTAATTTTAAGTACTGACTTCTTAAAACATACTCGAAAATTGTACTGTAGACAGTTATATACTTTTGTAAATTGCATTATTTATTTATTTATATACTATTTTTTCTCTGTTAATTCATTAATTCAGATTAGACCCTTTTAAATACATTTACTAAAGACTAGTCGATCATGAATTTCTGCAAGACATTACAAAAAAAACAAAAAAAAAAAAAAAAAAAAAAAAATGCCTTTTTCTTTTATTTTGGTTTCAAATATAATGAAAAATTCATCACGTTCTACAAAATAATTGTATTTAGATATTTTTTATTTTTTATTCTTTTTTTCCCCTTGATCACATAACATTTTTGTAGCTTAACCCATTATCTAAGGAATTATTTATCAAGAAATGGCTTCATCTCAATAACTGTCTTCTTTAATACCTGAAGATATACAGAAATTTTCAAATAATAATAATGTGAAATTTAGATTAGTTTTTCCCATTAAAACTTATTAAATATGTCGATAGCAGTGTTGGGTATGAACGCGTTCAATGAACGAAAAATCACGAGTTTCGCTCACTATTTGTGAACTTTGAACTGAACTTCGCTCACTATTTTATAAACGAGTTTGAACTGAGCGGAAACTTAAAAAATCGACGAGTTTGAACGAAATTTACGTTCAAATTTACGTTCATTTTTTTTCATAATTTATTTAAAAATTTTCCAGACCTTAGTACTCTTTTTCCCCCTTTCAAATGCCATTTTGAGACCTACACACTGTGTAGTACACAGGGCCGTAGCTAGAAGTGAACGATTGGGGGGGGGGGGGGGGGGGGGGCTCATATTTTTTTTCTCTCTCTCTCTCTCTGTGGCAGAAAGATAAATTTGTGCATATTCACATTGTAGGTACTATGTTTCTTATTAAACTGTTGTAATAACTTCATTTTATGCTAAGAAAAATACATGATGATGAAATTTTTTAGTATATAAGTGGTGTAAAATTAAACATCATGTTAGCTTCATATGTACGAATAAGATGAGGGAGAGTTGAAACACTTATTTTAAATACAATTTAGTAACTCTGCAAAATTGTGAAAAGATCACAAAACTAAATTAGATTTTTGAACAGAATTTCATTTGAATTTTCAGAGCAGAAATTCCTTTAGTGACCGTGGAATTTTTTTCAGGAGGGGGGGGGGGCTGAGCCGCCTATAGCGCCCCCTCAGCTACGGCCCTGGACCTACATGTGCGTCAGGAAGGGTTTAGTCTGGGTATCACTTCTCTGGGTGGTACCCTAGTCTTACTTCTTCTGCAGGCTCGGGCCGCGCCGAACCGGACGTGGATTATATGCAATTTTCGCCGAAAATACATATATACAGTAAATTCTCTGTAAAAGGTGGAATGTGTGTTAGGCAGAAATATGTCTAACTCTGAAAGATTTTCAAGTCCCTACGAATCCGCAGACATAGAGTAGAATTTGTCTAAGACGGGATATTGTCTACAACGGAAAATTTTCTCAATCCCGATCGATTCCGCCTTAGCCAGAGTTTATTGTAGTTTTAAATTACCGTAATTCAACATTTAAAATTCTCTTTAAAGAATAGTACATATACAATGCTAGGGGAGGGGAATTAAGTATTATAAAAGGTGTTACAAAAATCTGTATATGACGAAATCCTATCTTAAACGAAACAATTTCTAGATCGGTGCCAAATGGACAGAATAATCCGTGTGAAAAAAAAAATTATAACACATTTGTAAGAGACGGCGAATTTCTTAATAAAGAATATGTCTACAATGAATTTTTTTCAGAGATTTTTCTTAAGAGGTTCATCTGTGTAGAATTTTTCATATTTTTAATCCTCCAGTCCGTGGAAATACATTAATGTTTTTAATAATATTTCAGATATTTAGATACAGTTAAGGATTCATTTTAAAGTCAATTTAGTTTACAATGGGATATACAGAAAGAAGTATGGAAAGACCAAAACTTTGGAATAAACGTGCCAATTATTCAGCCCATGACTTTTTTTTTAAGTGAAAAACATAACCATGAAAGAGAAACTGTAATAAGTATTTTTTAGAGTTTTGTACTTAAAAAATTAAACGGAATCATTATAAGATATCCCTTTTGTGTTAGTTTTTTGTCTGTCGCAACCATTTTACTCGTAAACTATGGGATGTGGAAAGTTCAAATTGGGAGAACTCATAAAGATTATTGACCTACCTATTTACAGATTATTAAACATTCACAAATAAATTTAGGAAAAATGTAGAGGGATTAATTAAATTATTCAGGAAAAAAAATTTCTTTGTACATCGTGTGCGATGAAAGGTGTCGTAGCGCTGACCTAAAAAAACCCCACATTGTTTTAAAATTTTTAAGTGTTAGATTTTCAGAGCGATGCCAAAAAGATAGTGCAAAAGAATCCCCCCCTCCATCTATTTCCGAATCTACTTAAACTAAAATTGTGAAAAAAAATAAATAAATATAGTAGACATTAACTTAAAATTTGCTGGAAAATTATAGCAATTAACCCTATGTCACACAGTTTTTGAGAAAAGCGCATTTTTCTATTGCACACAAATTTTGACTTGCGGACATTCAGCGAAAATGTTGAGCAGCGTTGAAAGTACCCATTGTAGAAGAAGCATAAAAACATTGTTGATAGAGATTTTTTTTTTTTAAAAAAAAGCGATGATTAGCCGAATTTATTAACCATTAACAACACGGACGATTTAGACATCTTAGATAACAATTTTTAATAGTATATTTCTGCAATGCAGCCCAATATCAGTATAAACGCAATAAATATCAAATTTTGAAAAACATATTCATTTAATTAGAAATATCCCATAAAAACTAAAGTATTCGCAACTACTTTGCATTGAATGGATCTTTCACTGCGCATCCTGTGTCTTTAAAAGTTAGTTTAAAACCTTTTAGAAAATGTGACATTGAAACTTTGCGTCTTCCTTTCGAAGCATGCTTAACAATCAACCCTCAATCCGATCCGAAACTCACAAATAGAATAAGTTTGATCCACAACTCGACCTGAACCTCGAAAGCACTAAAATAATTTTGTGCAACCAGCAACCCGACCCGAAGGAAAGTAAATTAGGTTTTGATGCAATTGTAAAAAAAAAGTAACCTACATTTATATCTCTACTACTAAGTTATGTTTTTATAGAAAAAAAAGTGTTTAGATATTTATAAAATTCATTTTTAAAAATTCAAATATTGTATAACCTCTGAATAGTATAGACATCGAGATCATTGAATAGAATCTTGCATTGGGTCACGTTGCACATAAATTTCTAATTTCAGGTTTTAATTATTATATTCGTTTTGCGGGTTGGATTGCCTAGAATAATTTTTATGAATCATAATTAGATCTTTTGAAAGTCGGGTTGTTTGCGTTTTCACAAAATGTTTGAGCACAACTATGTTTCAGGCTGGTGGCTGGTAGACGGGAGGTGCTGGGTTCCAATGCAATCGCGTCCGTCGGCCTAATCGTTCGGAGTTTTTCGGGTTTTATTCAAACTTTGATTTTCCATGAAATAAGTATGGGCTTGGTACCCTAAGAAAGACCCCCCCCCCTCCAAAGAGAACCCCTTTATGGTCTATATCTGTTGTGTTAAAAATTGGCCGTCTAAACACAAACAGCCAATTATGTTTCAGGTGAAAATATACATATGTATTTTAGTATGAATGAGTATATATTCAAACAACTGCATGAAAAATAAATTACAAAAAATGTGACCATAAGAACAGGGGCGTAAACCACCCTAATCGCGTAGGGGGGTGTCGGCTCAAAAATTTCCGACTCCAAGAAGGAAAATTTCCGAGTACTATGGCCAACATGAAGACTAATATGCATATATATTATATATATATATATGTATCATAATTCGCAAGATAATTATGACTTAGTGTATCGAGATAGTCAAATAATCTTATATTATGTTATTATTAGTCTTATATAATATATTTTCCGCATTATTAGGCGATCTCCTGATGGAATACAATAACCGTTCCACCCGAGAGGGACACGAGTCGTGCATAATACGAATAAGCAGTCAAAGGGCTTTCCAGCAATATATCACATGAAAGGTATCGGCTAAAATTAGAAAAGTGGTTGCCCGTGAGGGCAAAATAGGAATCCAACGATATATCACAAGAGAAATTTAGGAAATCGAAATTTAGGTATTCGATTTTAGGTATTCGAAATTTAGGAAATTGTCCTCCCTCCCAGAGTAGACCCTTCCCCTAACTATAAAAATTTCATATATTATAAGTAATATTTATCGGAGGGCCCTGAAAAAAAAAAAAGCCGGTCTAAAATGATAAAACGTTGCAATTTCAAAAAAGATCGAAAATTGTCCCCAATAGAGGATAAGATGGGGCAGGAGAAGAGGGAGAAAGATTTATTATATGAAAGAGTGATTTGAGAGCTTTCCTATGATATGTCCAAAAAAGTATGGAATTTTTCCACCCCCATTTAAACGCCTCGGGGGTGGAAATTTTAAAATATCGCTAAAACACGTATTTAATTAGTTTTTTAAAATTTTATTTTCTGCTGTTTCACGTTCTTATTTGAAAAAACTGTTGAGATGTGCCAAATGTTCTAAATTTTTCGACTCACCCCTTTTAACCCCCTTATGGTGAGATTTCTAAAATCACTGGATTATGTGTTTAATAATTTTTTTAGTAGATTTATTTTCTGGAATTTTACGCTCCTACCTTAAATGTTTGCTGAGATATGGCAATTCGTTCCAGAATTTTTTACCTCCCCCCGCTTGTCCCTCTTAAAGGGGGTAATTTCAAAATTTCCATCTTAGTGCATGCTTACATCATAAGAAGTACTTTCTCTCCAATTTTCATGGTTCTAGATTTAGTAGTTTGGGGTGTGCGTTGATTATCAGTCGTCTATCAGGACAAACTATTTTATATATTTATTGCTATCTCTACTAGCTGACCCGCCCGTTGTTGCCCGGCATTAGATAAAATATATAATTAAATACATCATATAAATATATTAGATGCAATATATAGATAAACAACAAAAAAATTATTAAAGCAGAGTATGTAAATTTTCAGGAGCGAATTCAAAGGGTTTTCAAATTATACTCAAAATTGTTAATAAAGAAGGCAATTGTACATAGTTTTTCTGACTCCTTGAGAAAACATGCGCAAAGTACCAAACAAATAAACGAAATGCATAAGCCAAAAGTAAAATTCTGGTTCCTTTTTCATCTACCCCCCCCCCCCTACACACACACACACACAGGAACATCAGGCACAAAAAAATGTACCAGTAAAGTTGAAATGTCTTTTTAAAATTTCAAATTGCAAAAGAGGTTTAAAGATCCATTTAATCATTAATTAGCTTTAAACAGTCAAAAGTTGCGCTGTTTTATCCTCCCCCAAGGCTAAAATTATTTTCAAGTTTCAAATGATTAAATTTTGATTCTTATCTATACACACACACAAAAAAAAAAAAAAAAATCTATCCATAAAATAATAATCAAAATATTGTTATGCAGGGAGACAAAATTATTATACTTGTACTATAACAAAGTTTTAAAAATATAGAATATTTTACATACATTGACATTTGAACTTAAAAAAATAAATGAACTTTCTTAGTTGTTGAACCTTGAGATAGTAAAAATGAAAAGCCATGTAGGCAAAAATTTATTAAAATACTACATTACTCTTAAATAATGATGAAACAAAATTTATAAAATATAAAAAGATCTATAATACAATTTTAACTTCGTGTATAGTACTAAATACATTGACTTGCAATTGCAAATTGTAAAATGGTTGGCAAAAAAGAAGGCAAATATATTGAAAGAAAAAAAATGTAGTTAAAAATGATAATAATTTCATGAAATTTAAATAACAACTAGCTTGTCATCTCCAGTTTGTAACAAAACTAGCAATTAGTTAGGGAATTGCGATACTAACTATTAAAAAAATTTATATATATCGAATAACAGTACATTTTTACAAGTTATTAAATAATTTATTTGCCCCTCAAAAAATAAATAAATAAATAAATAATAAAAAAATAAAATAATTCATTTTTAAATATGAAAACAATTCAATTATTTATACATTTTACATATCTAAAATTTTCTGTAATAAAATAGCTAGCTTACTTCAAAAGGATTTTTTAGAGCTCCAACAATGCAAAACGGTATATGTACAGTGTCTCACATAAGTGATGGGACACTTGTGCTTTACAAAAGGAAACTAATCAAATAAATTAAAAAAACATGTACACATTTTTTTGTGGGTGTGTTTCATACTTAAATTTAGTAAAGATTATTACATAACATACATTTTGTCAAAATATTAAAATATTAATTTAATAAAAATACAAATGTTTAGAACGGAGCAAAAAATAATTCACATAAGTAATGGGACACCATTATATACGCAACAAAAATCGTCTGAAATAAGCAATAAAAATATTTTTTGGGGTTTTATTTTTACTTAAAAGCAATTGGCAATAATTTATAAAATCCAGTTTTTATTTCTCTCCAGTTTGTTTTGGAATTTTTGTGTTTTTTAGCTCTGTGTAGCCATGAATGCTAAACGAAAAGAAACTTCGCCTGAAATTCGAAAATTAGTTATTAATTTTCATATTGAACGTGGAAAATCTATTAGAAAAACTGCTGAAACAGTTAACTTGAGTCGTTCAACAGTTTTCAATAACATTAAACGATATAAAAAGAATCATATGATTCAGGATAAAAGAAGACCTGGCCGACCATCAAAGCTATCCAATGGAATAAAGCGAATTATCGTTCGAAATATTAAAAAAAAAATCCAAGAAATAGTGCTTCAAAAGTTGCTGCTGATTGTATTTTCGGGCGTATGCGCCGCACCCACCGTAAGCGCCGCGCGTCCAAAAATGCATTAAAATAAAACAAATATTCATCAGAAGCGCTGCACCGCCGTATGCGCCGCACTTACGAAAATACATCAAAATGTTAAAAATTGCGTTATATTTAGTGTTTTATCGCGTTTTTTTAACATTTGTAATATAAATCCAATTTTAAATTTAGTATATTTTTTATAATAAAATTAAATTTGAATTCGTGCAGCCTATTTTTCGCGATTTTTAATACGTTTTTTATAGTTTGTAACGAAATTTGCAGGGTTTTATTGCGATATTTGACGAATTTGCAGAGTTTTTTCGCGATACTTTGCGTTTTTTATGGGGATGAGCAAGGAATGAATCATGATGAATTGAATGAATTACGAATATTTGAATGGAACAATGTAAGTTTGTTCTGGATGGCCTAGTTGCATATCAACCGTACGTCCAGTCTAGAGGTGGTTCCTCAATGTGAGGCATTAGGGATATTTGAATGACAAATGAATCATGAATTTTGATACTTGAAGCAATACTTGAAAAAAATTGCGTTTAAAAAAAAAACGTAAATTCTGTCGGAAAAGCGCAGAAAAAAGGAGAAATTTGTAAAAAAAAACAAAAATCTCGAAAAAACACACATTTCATCAATGATTCATGATCCATTCATTTCATCATGATTCACCCCGTTCTCATTCGCCTTTGAGAACGGTATGAATATGATGAAATGAATGAATCGTGAATCTTTGATGAAATGTTCGTTTTTTTGAGATTTTTTAATAGATTTCATGCTTTTTTTTTCAAATTTCTCCTTTCTTCTGCGGTTTTTCGCCTGAATTTACGTTTCTTTTCGTTTTTTGCCGTTTATTTATAGATACGACATATTTGCGATTTTTCTAACAATTTTTTTTACAATTCTTTTGGGCGTTCTTTTTGGCGAACCTTTGAGAAATTCACGATTTTTCCTCGATCTTTTGACATAATTTGTGTTTTTTAGAGATTTTTTGGCATATTTCGCGTTTTTACTGCAATATTTCGTCGAAATGTGTTTTTTTTTTAGCGATACTTCGGCGAAATTCTTTCATTTCCCGCGAACCTGTGATCAAAGTCGTGTTTTTTTCTCCCGATCCTTTAATAAAATTCTTGCTTTTTCTGCGAATGATTGACAGAAATTAGGCTATCATTTGTCGAAATTCGCGATATTTTTTATGCTTCGCATTTTCTTCCTGATGATTGACTTTTCACAATTTTCAGAAAAATTCCAATCAGAATCACCTCTGTCATGAATATCGCTGCAACGAAGAAAAAATTACATCGTATCCGCCGCCCCGGCAGAACAGCCGCAGCAAGCATAATTTTAACTTTTAAACTCGTATGCGCCGCGGCGCTTACGCCCGAAAATACGGTACAAGCATTATATGGAATAATTGTTAATCCTGAGACTATTAGAAGGGTAATTCGATCTGCTGGATATCACGGTAGAGTAGCCAGGAAAAAATTCTTCGTAAGTGAAAAGAATAGAAAACTCAGACTAGCTTTCGCAAAATCCAACCTAAATAAGAATTCTGATTACTGGAATAAAGTTATAGTTGCTGATGAGAGTAAATTTAATATATTTGGTTCTGACGGTAGAATCTTGGTGTGGAGAAAACCCAGGGAAGAATTTCGCAAACAGAACTTGGTACCAACAGTAAAACATGGTGGAGGAGGAGTTATGGTATGGGGCTGTATGTCGTCCGCTGGAGTTGGTAATCTTGTTTTTATTGACAGTATAATGGATCAGTACAAGTATATTGATATTTTAAAGCAAAATTTGAAATCTTCAGCACGAAAATTGAACCTTCATAACGATTTTAAATTCTACCAGGACAATGACCCCAAGCACACTGCTCTGAACGTTAGACTCTGGCTGCTACTATATAACTGTCCTGAAATAATAAAAACACCACCACAATCTCCAGACTTAAATCCCATAGAGAATATTTGGCAAGAATTTGAATCAAGAATTCGCAAACACACCATTTCTTCAAAACAACAGCTAAAATCGGTGCTTCAAGAAGAATGCGGTAAAATCACTCCAGAAATCACAAAAAAATAGTCGAATCCATCCCAAAAAGATTAAATCATGTTTTAAAAGTAAAAGGAAATCCAGCAAAACATTAAAACCTTTTAAAAAGTAAAATTTTTGGACAAATATGTGATGGAAAAGTAAGTGTCCCATCACTTATGTGAGCCATTTTTTGCTCCGTTCTGAACAATTGTATTTTTACTAAAAGTTCGAAGTTTCCGAGAACACAATATTTGACAAATCAAAATTTTTCTGAGTAGTTTTATCAGAAAAATAAAATCCTATATATTAATAAGTTATATTAATTAATTAGTAAATTAAAGTAAATAGTAAATTAGCAATTACTTAAATTAATTAATAATAGTTCCGGCTAAGAATAAATTTGTTTTCTTCATCCTAAATTGTTTTTTTTTTTCTTCTTATTTTTCTTATCAGAAACTGCATGCGGAAATAAATCGACTGAGAATAAAATTTTATAGGTTTTCTTCGATCTAACTTGTTTTTCTTATTTAATTAAAAACTACAAAAATATTTCTCCAATTTATAAATATTTATAGATTAATACCCTTTTTTTCGGCTAAATTTACTTTTTTCCGATCGAACAAGAATTTTTCCGACTTTCTTTTCCGTTATTCCAATTTATAAATCTTTATAGGTTAATACGTAATACTATTTTTTCCGACTAAAGATGCCTTTACCGGTGGAACAGAAAACTTCCGATTGATATTTTCGTTTTTCCAATTTATAATTTTTTTATAGGTAAATGCCATTTTTTCCGATCGAATAAGAATTTTTCCGATTTAAAAATTTACAAGTTTTTATAGGTTAATACGTAATACTATTTTTTCCGACTAAACATGCCTTTCCGGATTGAAACGGAAAATTTTCCGAATGATATTTTCGTTTTTCTAATTTATAAGTTTTTATAGGCTAATACCATTTTTTCCGATCGAACAAGAATTTTTCCGATTGACTTATTCGTTTTTCCAATTTATAAATTTTTATAGGATAATACTACTTTTTCCGACTAAACATGCCTTTTCCGATGGAACGGGAAATTTTCCGAATGATACTTTCGTTTTTCCAATTTATGAGTTTTTATAGGTTAATACCATTTTTTCCGATTAAACAAGAATTCCGACTGATTTTTCCTTTTTCCAATTTGTAAGTTTTTATAGGATAATACGTAATACTATTTTTTTCCGACTAAACACGCTTTTTCGGATGGAACGGGAAAATTTCCGAATGATTTTCCAGTTTATAAGTTTTTATAAGTTAAGAACATTTTTTCCGATCAAACAAGAATTTTTCCGACTGATTTTTCTGTTTTTCCAATTTATAAGTTTTTATAGGATAATACGTAATGCTACTTTTTCCAACTAAACACGCCTTTTCCGATGGAACGGGAAATTTTCCGAATGATTTTCCAGTTTATAATATTTTATAGGTTAATACCATTTTTTTCCGACTAAACATACTTTTTCCGATAGATCTGGGAATTTTCCGACTGATTTCTCCTAGGGGGGGTGTTGCACCCCCCCAAACCCCCCCGGGATTTACGGCCCTGCATAAGAACATTTTTTCTTTTCTCGGGATATGAAAAAATATTGCCAATATTTTTTATACACACATAAGCACATGTATGATACTTTTGATAGCTTATGTATGCATACAGATGCTACATGTGGGCAGAGTGCAAGATGAACATGCCATATTCAGTGATATAAGCATATAAATATATAAGTATTAAGACTTCTCAACAGTGTTCGCTGAGTAGATGTGTACATTTGGTAGTATCCATTATAAAAATATTATTGTATGTAGCTTTTTTAATACGAAAAATTATTTTGGAGACTCCTTTTAAAAATCTGGTCAACCCTAACCCGAATCACAAGAGTTAAAATCCGATCCGAAGCAACAACCACAAAAAAAAGATAATCAACCGGACCTGTCGCAAAAAAGTAGAAATAAACTTAACCCAAACCCGACTGGCAATGATAAACTGTAGAACAGACCTTAGCTGTCGGATTTCTTTCTTTTTTCTTCTCAAAAATGCGTAAAAAGCATGAGGCAATTTTGAATACAAAATTTTAGTTTTCATAAATGTTTCAAAAATGTATATATTTTTAAATTTTGTTTCATTGCAGTCTTTTTTTTTTTTTTTTTTTTCTTGTATGAAAATACATTAATTTCAAAATTTGATAATTCAGGATCAAATTGTCACAGCAAACTAAAATTTTGTATGAATGAAAAAAATGACATAATATTTCAGGAGACATTCCCTTCCTCTTTTTAAGTTTTAATAGAGGGAAAATATGGAATCCTGAAAATTTCCCCAATCCAACCGTTTGTTCTATGTTACAAGCAAGCATCCGCGTGGGAAAATAAAGTAGTATTTTTTATCGGTTATTAAAGTCCCATTTTAGAGGGACTTTTTTTTGAATAGGAGAATTTGCGGAACGGAAGAGATAGCATCTTGTTGTCGTCCATCCCAGTGACAAGAAAGCAGAAGGATAGAAACTCGTGTGACTTGTCAATGTACATACGATTTACAAGTGGAGGCGTCATCGGCTAGAGATTTGTTCTGTGCTTTGTTGAACAGACTGAATCGGCCATATACCGCTTTCCCTTGGGTGTTTAGTTATCTAATCGTATTGCAATCACCGTTCTGGCATTCTCTTCATTTTTTTTTTTTTTTTACAACTAAGGTGGTCTCTTATATAAGTCTATGGGTGGTCTAGGACGCTTACAATCAATTAGGTAATTGTCATGATGACAGTTATTGCTCTATCTTTAACGAGAAACAATCTCTTTATTCACGCAAATTTCGCCTAAATTACAAAGATTTTTTTTCTGGTAAAAAATATATATAAATATTAGTTTTAAATTTCAGTACCGCAAATCGTATATATACAATGATTTCTTGATTGTTTGCCCTTTCTAAAATCAATTTATATATTTATTAGAATAATATATATATATATACATGCATAAATAACGTGATGACAAATGATTAATGTAAGATTTTAATTCGTGAAGATTCTTTATACGTGCAAACTGTTTTCTTTCTTTCTTTCTTTTTATTTCCATTAAAAAATACTTTTCACTTTTAAAATTGACACACGGGCATTTAAACAAAATCACACACATATCTGTAAAGATAGTTTTCAAACATATGGGAAATTATATATTATGGTTTAATAAATTTTGAATTGCTTTTAAAAGATGTATTCGATGAAGGTTTTTTGGGGGAGGGGGAGGGGACACAGGACAGCTAATATTTTTTGAAAAGTCAAAGTTATTTTTGTGAAATGCATTACATTGTTATGAAAAATAGCATTTTGCAACGGTAGATGAAAGCCACTTTCTCAAGTATAGAATTCGAACAAGATAAACATTAATTTCTTTATTTTAATCCGATAATGTGAGGGGTTACGAGAATCATGAGCTCCCTCTCACTCTCCACTTTGAACAAAGAAAAATTTTAAGGAACATTTAAAAAATGAAATGTATATTAACTTCTTTCTAATTTCTCCTTTGCTTTGGGATGTGGAACCATCTAAATTTTTAAAGATATACTCAAATGAAATGTATATTAAGTTCTTTCTAACTTCTCCTTTGCTTTGGGATGCAAAACATTATTTTTTTAAAGCTGTACTCAAATCCAAATTACATAAATTTTGGTAATTTATGAAGTCATTTTTAATTTTACATGCAAGATACTTGCAAGTGCACTTATTCAGTTGTTAAGCGATTGAAATAGCGTTTTCCATATTTCATTAAATGTAATTTCATTAAATGTAAAGAATTTATTAGGAAATCTTACTAAAATTTGGGGATTTAAATTGAATTTCAGAATGCGACAGTCAATGCTCTCTTATGGTGGCATTTCTCTCTTTGTTATGACCCTCCTCTAAATGGAGGGCTGGATTCGCTCTTGTATATACACAGATAATCTTATTGTTTGAAAGTGAAAATTTATGTTTTGCGGTTTATTAAATTTGACGACGAATAAACTCTTCGTCTCGAGAACGATAATTTCTATTATGTTTATTATCCATATCTTTAAAATGGATACATTAATATTGATAAAATTGATTTTTAATCTGCAACCTATTTGCAAATATTTTCTAAACATACAAAGTAATGTAAAGGATTTCATTTATTTGTCCATTCCTTTTCTTTCTCCCCGCCCCCCTTTTATTTTTCTATTTTTTATTTTTTATTTATTTTTTTAAGTCAAAATATTTTATGCATTGTCCAAAATTAACATATCTAATTTTCCAATCAGCAAATTGTAATTATTTCTGCTGATAAACAGAAAAAATTTTTCATCAAAAGAAATCATGCATACGTACAGTTTTAGGTTTTGGACATGGTTTTATCATTTTTTTAAAATCTATTATTATTATTATAATATTACAAAATACTTTATATTAAAATATTTACAGAATTTTTCTTATGCTATTTTTAAGCTTTCTTTTACAGTTTCTATCGTCAGTTACAATTTTCTTCAATGATTGTGATGAATTTTTTTGCCCGGTGCATTAACCCCAGAAAAATTATCATGCCGCATTTCCCTCCTTAAGGATGTATTCGAAAAAACGCTTTTCCACCTTCAACAGCTCAAAATTTTTGATATAATTTCAGAAACATTTTTAAAAGTAGAGCTGAGGGGATTTTTGAAGAGAAATATAAGATGCCGTATGATGTCTTTTTACGCTCAATTCATTAGAATTTGATTTATAAGCAATTATCTTCTCAGTATGACCCTTTTTTTCGTTCCCAAGTCTCCCGCTTCTTAAAAATCGGTTCAAAGTGCCGTTTTTGATTGCATTTTTTGCAATATTTTCTGCATTTATCAACGAATTAATAATCATGGCACCTTGAGTAATTTCTAAATAAGAGAATGTGCCATTTTGATGCATTTGAGAGCAAAAATGAATTTAAAAATAAATCGGAAAATAAACAGTTTGAATCGAAATACATCCTTAATAGAGGCGGTAGATTTTTAAGGCATGTTATAACAATTTTAAATGAATTAACTATTTTTTTTCCACTTTTTTAACGCAACTATGGATTTATTATTTTTTTTTTTTGGGGGGGGGGGGGGGGTGGAGGGATGAGGCTTAAAATTTGGTGTTTGTAAAAGGGATGTTTTAAATCTATTGCAAAACTTTCTACTTATTACAATCGATAATGTGTACTTTTAGAATAGAAAAGAGTGGTATAAAATATGTGTTCATCTAAATATTTATATTATACTGCATCTAGTAGCATCTTAATAATTATTATGTATTCGTATTTGAATTTTAAGCCGTACAAAATGTTTAAATTTTTAGATTTAAAAAAAGAAGACTGGCTTTAAAGAAATGATGTACAGATCCAGATTTATGTGAGGGTAAGAGTTGATGCGGCCGCGGGGCCTTCACAAATTGTCGCAGTTTTCACAATACTTTATTCAGTGAGATGTGGAATTTTCTTTTTAAACAGATTACTGATTTTAAGAAGAATTTTACTTCTAAAGTAATAAATGAATTTTCAATCTATCTTTAATTTATTTTCATTTCTGCATTCAAAAAATTTCATAGTTCTGATTCAAACTGCTGTAAATTAATTTTTTTTTCATTTATGTATAAATACAAAATATCTTTCAGAAAACGATGTCCTATTAGCTGTTTAAAGTCTGTTTTTAAGTCTCAGCAGTCTGTGTGAAGGGCCATTGTCATGGAACAATAATTTGAAATAATTAAATATGCGTCAACTTTATAGGCAAATGAAAATCCCTATTCGATTATCAAGGGTGTTTATAAAAAACTTTGTGGTATAAATTGTAATTTATTTTTGTTCCGAAATACATAAAATTAGCAGTTGTTGTTATTCAGAAACTATCAAATCCCACTCACTTTAAAATTTTTTTAACAAAACGCCATAAATATTTCAGAACAAGCCATCAGAGTTAACATTTTGCACCGCATTTTCCGACGAAAGTAGAAAAAAGCAGTCGAAGAAAGGTAGAAAATCATATGATGAAAGTAGTTTATAACTCGTTAGGTAATTTTATTATCAGAAAATGGAATATTGAATCCAGTTCAAAAGCGCTTCCATAGTCTCGCCTTCCAATTTTATATCTCTTCGTTAAAAATGAATTTGTAAATGTGTCAAAACGTTTTGCAGAAGTTAAGAACAGCTTTAAGAAGTTACATATGCAAATTTTATCGATTCATATGCAAAAAAGAAAAGGGATTTCCTTATGCCAAACATTTATTTTTTTATCAGCAATCCTACAAACAAAATGCAGTGGAAGGGTTAACCAGAATTTTGGAATAAATGTCTTTGCTAACATCCGTAGTCCAGGCTATTTTTTTTTTTTTTTTTTTTTTTTTTTTTTTTTTTTTTAACGGAGAACATAAACATGAAATAAACTAAACTAGGAATTTTTTTAGATCCCCTCATACAAGGCAATTTGGTTTTAAACACATAAATTCAGTAGAGCATTTACAGATGTTTTAACATTTAAGAAATATTGAATATTGAAAAGAAAATTTCGACTAGTACATTTCAAAATCGCAAAATGAAATTAGTTCATCTATTAAAATTCGTCTCACTGTATAACATACATTTTGAAAGCTTGAATGTAAAAATAAATAAATAAAATTATCCTTTCGGGGGGATTAAGGGTAGGAGAGAGAGATACCTGACAAAAGAACTTTTGTTATTCTTACTCTGTGCATTTAATTATGTTAAATTACTTAGGATGTATAAATTTTACCCTTTTTTAACAAATTAAAGACGAATAAAATTTTATTTCAAGATATAGCTAGGAGATATATTCATTCCAATATTATACTATACTTATTTATCATCCCGTATGAAAATCCTTTTCTCGACGGGGCCAAGTCTGTTCAAAAATCAGTAAAATTTGGCTTGATTTTGCTAAAAAGCATATAATTTAAGTTGCCATTTTTATACAATTAAAGATTGGATTTTTATTCTTTTTTAAGAATCGTAGATTCCAGGCTTTTTTTAATACAGGACATATGGAATAAACATATGGAATAAACTGCCTATGACGGAATTTTCTTTTAAACTGAAAACTGAAAATTTCTTTTAAAGTTCTTTTAAACTGTTCAAAAAAGAAAAAGAAACGTATTTTTTCTTTCCAATGCGGTTTCATCTTAGATTTTACTTTTACCATATATCATTTTTTAGATTTTTATGTCTCCATAACATGGAAGATAGATTAATAATATTAATGATAGCTGAAACATTTACATACAACTAACAAAGGTTCATTAAAAGCATAAACATCGCAACCTACGGCACTTCTGCATAAATGGAGATTATAAACAGACTAAGATAAGTTTTTTTGGCCAGAACTTTTCCGTAAGGGTAAATATCAATGTCCAGTAGAAAAGTACTCGGGGCTGAGGCGGGTTCGGTGCGAAATTTAAACTTTTTTTTCCGGGTCGGGCCAAGCTCGGGCCTTGTTTTAGCTATTATGTCGGGCCGGGTCGGGCCTTGTTTTTAGCTATTATATCGGGCCGCTAAATTTTCTCTACGAGCCGGGCTGGGCTCGGGCTGAAATTTTTATTTTAATATCGGACCGGACATTTTTTTTTCTATGGACTTTTTTTCTAGGGCCTGGAAATTTCCGTCCGTGCATACTTCTATCTTACATATCGAATAATCAAATGATTAGTTCACAAAATTTTGTAAATTTGGACAATAATAGCTAAACATTAAAAAAAAAAAAAAAAAAAAAAAAGTGAACTTTTTAGTGAACTTCGTTCATTTTTACAAATGAGCGTGATTTGAACGCGTTCGTTTAAAAATTTTTGAGTTTGAACGTGAACTTAAATCACTTTTCAGAAATTGAACGTGAGTTTGAGTTAGTTCGTTTATTTTGTGAACGTGCCCTACACTGGTCGATAGTTATATTTATATTTTTTGTAAAACATTTACAAAAATAATAAAAACCCAAAACACTTTTATGGAAATATTCTTATAAAGTCCATTTACTTAAATGTGTTAGTATATTCTCTGTAAATGGAAAGGTCAAAACATTTGCAGTCAAAAATGTTTTATACAAGGAAAAATAAAAACCTATGAAAATGCTTAAGAAAATTTTCACTTTTTAAAAATGTATAGTTTCGACTGCTTCTCTATTCTATCTAAATTACATCGAAAAGATATATTGCGTGGAAAGAAAAATAAATCTTTTATTAAAATGGTCTGAGGCACAAAAATTTAAAAAAATATATATATATATCACATTAAAAATTTCTCTGCGCTTAAAATGACGTTTAAATCATGTTTCTATCTTAATTGGAATAGGAAGTAATAATTTTTTCGTTTTACTTTGTTTTCAAAATCTAGTTTTCAAGCAATGGTTGTCAGGGAAATAATTTCTTGTGAAAATAAGTTTTTCTTTGTGATAGGGTTTTTCCCCATCTCTCCTATTTAAATTTTTATAAGTCAAAAATCGTTAGAGATGAATAGTTAAAATTTGAACACGCCTTTTCAATTATTTTACTTTAATTTTAATTTCGTAAATTCGAAAAAATATAGCTATATATTTATTTTTGAAAATCTAGTATATATATTTTTTAAAGTTACATCTTTTTTTTCATTAATTTTTACTATAAATATTTTTAACTTTCATACAAATTAATATTTTGAAAAATGCTGAAAAAAGATAAAATGTTACATGTTTCTGTTTATTTAAATGAAAAAAAGAAAATAAATTTTACAAATAATACCCCAAGTTATAACGATTTTAAATTAGTCCATATTTTTTAAAAAAAAACTTTAATAATTATTTTTTTTTTGAAAAAAATATGAGAAGTTTTACCATGTGATTTTGTTTACAAATGATATTTTTAATTGTCACACAAAATTTAAAATTTTAACTCGATAAATAAAAATTACCTTAAAATGTAATTCCGACATCGCTTAATAAACTGTTAACATAAGTTTTTTATTAAATTTTCTTGAATGGTACTTAAAAGTACCGTCAGTGCATAAAGGGTTGAACTGCCAATGCCCTTAGTAGCATGTACGATTTAATAAGTGTTTCCAATTTAGTGTATTTTTTTATTCAGATTTTCAAAATTCCCACCAGAAAATTAAATTAGCAATGTTTGCTTTATTCGATACAAATATTTCGTCATTAAATAAACGAAATATTTCTTTAAAACTGTCAAAACAATTAAATTTCTGAAAAAAAAAAAAAAAAAAAAAAAAAAAAAACACAGAAAAAAAAGTGAGACTATAAATTTATACTACTTCTCGGTTTACTGCTGTCGACCGAGCTTCTCGGTCATCATTTTGCCGATATTTCCCTTATATTATATCTAATTTCCTGTAGGGACTTTCGTGTTTATTTAAAAATATTTCTATCTTTCTTAAAACTTATAATTCAAAATAAAACTTATTAAATTATTTTGCAATTTTAATAGAAATTTTAATAAAGAAAATTTAGTTTATATATTTATTTACTTTTTATTAGAATAATTTAGAAAGTGAAAAATCATCTCCTCGGTGTTTTTATAAATTTTTCTCCGCTTAATCATAAAATACAAAACACCAAAAACTCCTATAGCTCAGTCTGTAGCTCAGTTGGAGATATTAAATTAGCATTCTTTCATTATCAAAATATCTCGGGTTCAAACCCCAAGGTGGCTAGAAACAAATTGTGGAAAGAATAAGTGGTACAGCGTTTCGAAATTACTGGAAAATTTTAAGTCGTTTGAGGCTCACTGAAGATTTGGTGATTTTGAAAACTGAATTAAACTATTATTATTAAAAATAAATTTACGGAGTCTGGTGTATTTTTAAAGATGTTAACTTTCAGATTTTATTGCAAATTTACCGAATAATTTCTCTGCTATTTAACAGAAACTCCGTTTTTCTAATCCCTGTAATTTTACATAAGATTTAAGATAATAGATTATCCGTAGATTCCTTGTAATTTCACAGAAAAAAAATTTAACAGTGTGGTGAAAATTTAGAATTTCTGAATTTCCTGATTTTTAAGACGTATTCTACTCTGAAAAGTCCTATGGTTAAAAGTAATTCGTTGTGATATTCATATAAATCACAAATAAAATACAAAACATTTCTGTTTCATTTTTATACAATAACAAAAATATAATTTAAAGTTAATACTAATACAATATTATTAAAGAAAAAATATTATTGGAGAAAAAAACTACTTTACAAAAAACTAAATATTATACCGCTTTTTACCACAAACAGAAAAATAAAATAAATTGATCTTAAAAAAAAATTAAAAAAAAGATTGTATACATTCTTTTAAACATCAAGGGAACATGATATGAACAAATTAATTTTTCAAAAGTGTCTCAAAAACAAAAGACTTTATATAATCTAAATTTCCACCCAAAAAATCTCTGAAAACAAGCAGAAAGATCATCTTATCTTTTCTTATAATTTATCCAATTTTCAGTATATCATTTTTTAAGCTATTCAGATATATCTGGACGACCATTAATATTTACTGCCTGCGCCTAGCCAAAAAATGTATCATGAATGAAATTTCAGTTTATTTTCTTTTCATGATGCTGCCATCTTCTAAAAACTAAACTCTTTCGTTCATTATTATGCAGGAGTAGAGAAAAGAGTGGTTTAGGCATGTCTTATCTTTGTTTTAAAAAGAACGATTTTCGGCTGATGCATATTAAGGTACTAGAAAAAACGATAGTTCAAATTGAGACTTGTAAGTTTTTTTAATAGCGATTTGAGTGTAAATTATCAATAAGTGATCACAAAAAAGAAAAATTTTTAATAAGTGATCACAAAAAAGAAAAACAAATTTTATATTATGTGTTGGGTATAGTGACAGATAATGAGCGAACGCTTTTATTTACGTCTTTTATTTAACGTTAATATTTTTGCAAGAATTTTAACCGACAAAAATGGTCAAGAATGTAACTAAATTAAATTTGCTTCGACAAATATCATTAAAGGAAAAGCTTTACTTTTACTGCACATATAAAATCTTGCATCATTTTCTCAAAAAAAAAAAAATGTATCTAAAAAACCATAACGTTAATAACTTTTAAAAGATAAAATAGTTGTAGATTAGTCCTAGCTATTAACAAAACGAGATCCTAATGAAACGTATTTATGAAACAATTGATTAAACGACTGATTATGTTTTACGGAGATTTCTCCTAAAATATGAAATATTATGCGATGAAATTAACACCAAAAATCCGCATTGAACGGAGGTCTCAAAACTGGCTTTAGAAATTTAAAATTTGAATTAGTTTTCGAGATATTTTTTTTTTGTCTAATTTGAATCAAATCTCTCTGTAATGGCAACCAAATTACTTCATTTTAGTGGAAAAAGTGAGAAAAGAGATAACGATAGGGGTTATTAGATTTTTTTTTTCTGTCATTTGCAAATTGAAATTGAAATTATCTTTATTTCAAGCAATAGTTAAAACAATATTTCTCCTAAAATATGGAATATTATGCGGTGAATGTAATACAAAAAATCCGTATTGATCCTCAAATCTCAAAACTGGCATTAGAATTTTAAAATTTTAACTAGTTTTCAAGATATTAATTTTATCTAGTTTGATTTAAATTTCTTAAATAATGATACCTAAATTATTTCATTTTTCTGGAAAGAGGAAGAAAAGGGATAACGATAGGGGTTATTAGATTTTTTTCTGTTATTTTCAAATTGAAATTGAAATTATCTTTTATTTGAATCAATAGTGAAAGCAATGTTACGATTAAATTGTGTTTTTCAAAATATTTGATAAAATAAAATTTTATTTTTAAATATTAGATTTCCAGTTATCAATAAATGTTTGTAAACCAAAAACCGTCTGCAAGTTTATTCGTTGACATAAATTCCATTAACTTAATAATTCTACCTTTTTTTTCTAGGAAACTAAGATTTTTAAAACTTTTCATGCAAAAACGTTTCATGCTTTGCAACAGCAAAAAGTCATGTAACCAATTCTGTTACATGAATTTTTGCTATTACCGCTACATTAAAATTCCCAGCTGATTAAATTGTGTTTTTCAAAAATATTTGATAAAATAAAATCTTATTTTTAAGGGTAATGTCACACGGACGATTTCCAAAAACAGACAAAACGACGCCCTATATTGAGAGCATTACTATCTCCTCCTCTTGTCAGACGAGCGACGCGTTACCATCGCGTTCAGACATACGCAAAGACTCACGTCGAAGCCACGCGTTTCCCCCAAGCCGTTGGCCAGCTGCTTGTGTCTGGTCTGGTGGCTTCTGTTTATTAGATCTTGTTCAGACGAGAGTTGTTTTTAACGCTGATTTTTTATCTTCTTTCCGAGATTCACAAGCTTTTGTTGTGATAGCGCAGTCAAGAATCGATGCCGGTATTGGGGGGAATTAAAGCATTTTGAGAAAAATAAAAAGTATTTTTGTGAAATTTATTATATTTTGGGGGGATTTATTTTATGTTTGTAAAAAGTAACGCTTTGTAACGATATGAAATCTATTTATATTAATTCGAAACAAGTATTTTTTTTAATAATAACTTCTTTAAATTCTTCTTCTATTTTTTTTTTCTTTCTGGGGAATTTGTTTGCTTTTCAAATTACAAATTTTTAAATCTAATAACATTAGAATAATTTATGATCAGTATGTTTTCATGGAACACAATTTTGTGAAAGTACCAGTTTTAAGAAACTTCATTTATATTTTTGAAGCTAATACATTTAAGTTTGGTAAAAATAGATTTTTCCTTTTCTTCTTTTCCCCTTCTTTCTTTTTTTACTAGCCGCTCTTGTAGACCAGTTTGGTCTCTCTTAAATGTATATTAAGCATTAAATCATATTGCTTTTATTCATAATTTATTTTAAATTGCTCATTTTTTTTTTTTTTTTTTTTTTTTTTTTTTTTTTTTTTTTGCCAAATTAGAAGATTCCGCCCTGAGAAATAGATACAGATATCATATGCACTGGCGCGACTGCAACAAAATAGCAATTATATGCGCCTCACATGGTAATGTTATTTATTTATTAATAAACTGCTTGCTTACTTTTATTTTCTTTTTAAAAATGATACAAATTGTTTTATTCTATTATTATTATCTAAACTTTATTTATTTATTATTATTTCCTTTTTAAAATAATAGAAATTAGTTAAAAATATGTAACTAGCTGGAAACGAAATTTTCGTCAAATTGGCGTCAGAAAAATAACGCACAATGTACTGCATGTATGACATCTGTGCTGATAAATCAAGAGCTCAGTATTTTTATGCTAGCCTGGCGCAGATAATAAATCGACAAATATTGTACCCGTGGTATTTTTTCGTATTTCATTAATTATTTATATATTACATTATATTATATAATAATATATCGTATATTATATAATATAATAATATAATAATTTCACTCATTTCATTTACAAGATATAACTTTAATTTGAAGCTGAAAACTTTAAAATTCATGATTTTAATTTATTTTTTTAAGTAAAAAAGAACAGAAAAAAAATAAAAATAATGATTTTTTGAAGCTCCATAATTGCAGCGAAGGAACAAAACATATACAAATCCAATTTACCACAGCCTAAGTCTTAACAAAGGACTTTTGCACAGTAATTAATAAGATGGGTTTAATTTGGACGTTGCCATTAAGCAATTAACGAATAATCACGATTTTTGTGTCTCATACGATAACGTAATATATATATATATATAAATTATTATTATAGTTTTTTTTTTTTTTTTTTTTTTTTTTTTTTGCCAAATTTTGAGTGGCAGCTAAGTTATTATAATCTAGTAAAATGTTAAAAGGCTATTTACATATGGCGACAAATGTGGAAATATTTCACTTTTCAAAATTGTCAATATATAATTTTTGAACGTTTCTTTTTTCGTAAATACCATGGAAAGAAATTTCTTTTTAGTTTTTAATATTGTATGTTTATCAGCCTTGATGCACTTTACACTACATTAATAACAATTATATTTATTAAATTTTTAAATGTATTTTAAAAATGAAAAATAATTAAAAATGTGAAACTTTTTCGCTAGATTAAAATGCGCTTTAATCTAGCACAGAAGCAGGGCTAACAGAACAGAACAACAGAAACAGGGCTAACAGGTTTTGGTTTGTCTTTTGATATCGTTATCATTTTTGACCCAATAAGAAAAAAGAATTCTTTTTTTATTTGTAACTTGGTCTTCACATCAAAATAGTATTTTATCTTTTTTTAAACTGTTGTCTATTTTTATGCAAATGCAATGTTATTAAAATAATTAAATGATTATAAATTTATATAATTGCAAAATATGGAATACCCTAACGTTTAGCATTACTATTATGCTGTCATATGTGTATGTATATATCGATTCGCTGTTCGACCAACTGCACACGATGTTATGTTTTAAACGATACTTGTGTTTATAAGTAAAAGAAAAACTTCTCCGTCTGTTTCGTTATGTCCGCCTTTCGAAGTTCTGCCTGCCCTGCCTTGTCCGAGAACAATTATAAAAAGACACTGTTACTGTTGAAGGTATGTAACAAAAAGCTTTAAAGCTATTTTAAAACACTTTTAAATATTAACTATTTCTTTTAAGTGTTGTTTGATATGCAGTTATTTTATATATAAAGTGACATTTTATAGATTTCTCTACATCTAAATCAGTAAATTATGCGAAAAATAAATGTAATCATCACTCTAAACAAAAGAAAAACAATAAAAAAAATCAAAGAAATTTTTACACATTATTGAAGATACCATTACTGAGGGAGAGGATGTTCGGGGAATGATAGTATATAATATCGTAAGAGGGGAGAGGGTCCAAAATTACCAAAAAAAAAAAAAAAAAAAAAAAAAAAAAAGAAAGTGACAAACTTTTATATGGATGTACAGTCCTAAAAGGAGAAAAAAATCTACCTTTTGCTCATGGGACGATAGCATATGCTTCTTGATTAATGTAACGAAAATTTCACACTTTGAAAATTTTCCAGTCCTACATTTCATTTATAGAGCTAAGATGCTTGTTTTGCTACCATGTACTGTAGCAACATTTTTTTAATCAATTTAGTTTTTCTTTAATCTATTTAATAATAAGAAGAAAAAAGAAATATTATCTAAATGAAAATTGAACAACAATTATAATCATTTAATAATATTCGCAGTCATCTTTATTTTTCATTTAACATCAGATGTATTAAAAAGTATTTCCTGTAATTTAATTTTGGATCCGGTAAATAATCTATCACTTCTCACAGGATGAATCCAGTACCGTCTGTCTATGTATATTTTTTCAATTTTCTTGAATAATTGATAAAAAACTACAGAATATTTTATTTCCTTCAAAAGATCCATCATATTAGATTTCCAGTTATCAATAAATGTTTGTAAACCAAAAATCGTCTGCAAGTTTATTAGTGGACATAAATTCCATTAACTTAATAATTCTACCTTTTTTTTTTTTTTTTTTTTTTTCTAGGAAACTAGGATTTTTAAAACTTTTCATGCAAAAACTTTTCATGTTTTGCAACAGCAAATTGTCATGTAACCAATTCTGTTACATGAATTTTCGCTATTACCGCTACGTTAAAATTCCCAGCTCGTTACATTAAAGATCCTAGTTTCCTAGAAAAAATTTAATAACTTCACTTATTTATTATTATTTTTTTACAGTGTGGTAACGCCAAAAATGTATTTCTAAAATCCACTACATTAGACTCAAACACAACCACGTGCTTCCGCAAAAAAAGAAGAAAACTTTTAGTAATGGAGTTTTTCATTCATAATATAATAAAATGTGACTTTGGAATGCTTAACTATAATCTAATCATTTTCATTTAGAGAACAAATGCGCGGCTGATGTCAAATAATTCACCTCTGTTTCACGTGATTGTTTTGTTTGGGTCGAATGAAGGCATTTAAATATGAGTGATATCACGCAACATGTTGCTAACCGTTTTTACGGCATATTGCATCTCCATCTGTCGCATTCCTCCATGGACAAAGGTGCATAAACCGAAAATGTTTTAGAGAGAAAAATATAATTATAGCAGGATTTATTTTAATTCCTATATACTAGAAAAATCCAGAATAATCTTTCAATTGACGTCTTCTATGTAAAAGCTAAAGAAAAGGAAAAAAAGGAAACAATAGGGATTGTTACTTTGATATCATTTTGTCATTTGTATCTGGAGAAAAGTGATATTTTCATGTAACGAATTTATAAAAGCACTACTCTGTATAAAAAAGGAGAAAAAAAATCTGTAACATTGCTAAATTCTTTCAAGGAAACTGGGATTCCTAGAACTTCTTATGTAACGGTAACAGTAAAAATTTATGTAACAGAATCGGTTATTATGAATTTTTGCTGTTACCGTTTCATGAAAAGCTCTAGGAATCCTAAGTTTCCTAAAAAAACTTTAGTAACTTTATGATTTTTTTAACAGTGTAATTCCGATAAGTGAAATGAATGCTTAAAATAATAATTGCTCAACTATGTAAAGAAGATAAAATTTCCTTTTTCGTTTACATTTCAGTTTTAAAGAGCAAATGACATTAATAATGCGAAGATGACATCATTAGAATTATTTTTTTCTTGAGCTATTACACTGTAAAAAAAAATCTGTGAAGGTACTAAACATTTTCTAGGAAACTGGGATTCCAAGAACTTTTCATGTAACGATAACAGGAAAAATTCATGTAATCTATTCTGAAACTTGAATTTTTGCTGTTACTGTTACAGGAAAAGTTCTTGGAATCCCAGTTTCCTAGAAAAAATTTAGTACTTTTGCGGATTTTTTTTTTTTTTTTTTTTTTTTTTTTTTTTTTTTTTACAGTGTAGTATATATTTTTTTTACAGTGTAGTAAAATGTTATTAAAATTTGAAACAAAGATATATTTTAATGATATTACTTTTTAATATTTTGCATTTAATTATTTTAAAAATTACTAAATTTCTCTCAGAACTAATCGTATATCTGAAAAGAATATATGAACTGATAATCACCCAAACGACAGCAAAGAGAATACAAAATCGTCCTTTCTACGGTTTTCTTTTTAGTACTAAGAAAATAGCATCAATAAGGATCCTATAAAATAAGACCATTTGCTCTTTTTCTTTTGAGCATTTGAAAGAGTGCTAACAAAATGTAAAACTAATTAATATTTCAATAACACGATTTAATTATATATTTACTCGTAAATCCGTAGAAAAACAATAAAAACTTTAAAAGAATTAAATAATTTCAATCAAATGAAATTTGAGGTAAAAATAGGCCCTAAATTAAAGCTATACATTTAAAATGATTTAGTTATGAACAATATTCCCTTGACGTCACATTGTGTAAAAGAAGCACGGTTAACAAATTTCTTTCAATGTATGCCACAAATGAGGCATATGAGGCAAATGAGGCAAATGAGGCATATATGCATTAATGAGGCTTAAATGAATATATGCCTGCATTCATATTGCAGCATAAATGCAGGTTCTCCGAGCAAAATATTTTCTACTCATTCAGTACAAATTCGATATTTCTTAGAACATTAATAAATATATTAATAAATAAAATGAATAATTTAAATTTAAAAAAAGTTAAAGTATGCATGATGGTACATTATAATGGAGAAAATAATTAAAACCTGTTACTGAAAATATTAAAAAATCGATCTAAATATAATATATAAGCGTAAAAGTTCAATAAGTGACGATTTCCGTGGTTCTAAATATTATTTCCCGGCAGATGGAGTTTTTTAATCCTTGAACGTAACGGAAGAATATTGTCTACAACGTCATTATAAAAGTCTAACTTACAACGATATTTTAAACATAACTATTCCTTTTAAGCGGATTTTTAGATGCGTAACTAATTTTATTTATCAATTCCAAAAGCAACCGCCAGATGTTGCGACAGTGGCGGAGAAACGATGGTAATAGAAAAAATTCCTTATATAAACGAAAAAGCATGTCAACCCGATTACCGAAAATTGTCGTTGATAGTGTTAATATCATTCAATCTTGCCTAATTTGGTAATTCTTTTTTAAAGAAAAAACACATTACCATGTTTTTAAAGTCTGAAGAGGGGTTGGCTGGCTCAGCTCATAGGGGGCAGAGCCCTCTAGTATATATATATATATATATATATATATATATATATATATATATATATATATATATATCAAGTGCATTAAGAATAATTTTCTTTTGGTACGCCCTGCCTTCTCTGAAATGTGCATTTATTTATTATCATGAAAAAATTTAGAAAAGAGCTATAATTTACCCTGAAATGATTTAGGAAAAATTTAGACTTTTATTATTATTATAGATTAATTAAATACATTATATATATCCAATATTATATATCCAATATTGTATATCCATATTATATATACATTATATATCCATACAATATATATATACACTATATGGCCATTGATTATTGGACACTTGCGATTTTAGACATTTTACTAAATATCTAGAAAAATACATGAAGAATCATCTCGAAACTCTTAGTGTATAAATATAATAGTATACGTCATACATCTCCGTGAAGATTTTTACCGAAACTCCATAGAGGACCGTCGACAAATTAAAAAAGAATGAATATCTTTTGAATAACCCTGTCATAACTAATGTAGCAAAAGCGCTCAAACTCTAGATTATGATTGAATTCCTTATTGTAATACACTGTGTTCATTTTTATGCAAATAGCATGCATACTCGCAGAGTAATTAAGGTTTTTATAAAAATGGTCCCAAATTTTTCCCTTATAATTTTCAGAGTTCTTAATATAAAATAATATTTTTTTCAGAAAATATGACAAACAACATTGCACACAGTACCTTGTAATCAGAATTAAAAAATAATAAAAATTGTATGAAAAATGAGTAGGTTTACTAAATAATTTTTTACTGCGCATGCGTTAAAGATATCAAAATTTCATTTGCATATTATGTTAGCTAAATGTATAGAGCAACTTTTGTAAAAGTCTCAAAATCATAGCCTGAAAATTCTGAAAGTAATCGTCTATAGAAAATGGACAAAATCCGTTGTTTCCAAAATGAAGCAAAAAAATGAGGGATTTTATCCAAATGTAGTAATACATCCCGTATTGTGTATTCTATATTGACACTAATCAATGAAAATATGGATACAACCCCTCTTGTTTTTGCTTCATTTTGAGAATAACGGATTTTCAACTTATTCAATTGACGATTATTTTCAGAATTTTCAAGTTATGATTTTGTGACTTTCACAAAAGTTGCTCTATACATTTAGCTAACATAATATGCAAATGAAATTTTGGTATCGTTGGCGCATGCGCAGTAAAAAATTATTTAGTAAACCAACTCATTTTGTATACAATTTTCATTATTTTTTAATTCTGATTACAGGGTACTTACCTTGTGCAATGTTGTTTGTCATATTTTCTGAAAAAAATATTATTTTATATTAAGAACTCTGAAAATTATAAGGAAAAAACTTGGAAAAATTTGGGACCATTTTTATAAAAACCTTAATTTCTCTGCGAGTATGGATGCTATTTGCATAAAAATGAACAAAGCGTATTACAATAAGGCATTCAATCATAATCTAGAGTTTGAGCGCTTTTGCTGCATTAGTTTTGACAGGGTTATTCAAAAGCTATTCATTCTTTTTTAATTTGTTGACGGTCCCCTATGGAGTTTCGGGAGAAAATCTTCACGGAGATGTATGACTTATACTATTATATTTACACACTAAGAGTTTCGAGATGATTCCTCATGTATTTTTCTAGATATTTAACAAAATGTCTAAAATCGCAAGTGTCCAATAATCAATGGCCATATAGTGTATATAAGGTACTATCTGTAAAGTGGATTATGAAAGATTTTCTTTTTGTATACCTTGCCTTCTCTTCAATGTGCATTTATTTATTGTTATGAAAAAATTTAGAAAAGAGCTATTTAGAGATGACATCTAATCTTTGTCATCTCATCTTTGTTTTAGAGAAAACGATTTTTAGTGAAAGCAGGTTTATTCTCCAGAGAAAGACTTTAAAAATTGAGTTGATACAATGTTTTTTTATTTATTTTTTATTTATTTTTTAGCAGAAATAGGTTTGTGAATTTGAAATATGTGATCGTATGTTTATTCCTCTATAGAGATTTTGGAATGGGAAACTATCAAATAGGGATTTTATTTTGTTTTCAGAGACTTGAACATTTATTCAGTGGAGAAACAACAATAATACAAATAGCTTTTCTGAGTTTAATGTCATCACAAATACATTAATATTTAAATCTTGTTATAATTTAACTAGTCGGAAGGGGCAATTTCAAAACTTCATACATGTTAATACTTCTAAATTCTATGTGTACTTCTATCTGTTCAATCTGTAAAGTTAAATGACAAGCTATGCCCATCAGGTGGATTCTAAAGGTATCTAATGGCACCTAGAGGTGTGAAATTCCATGCATTAGTTCTTGAAATAGGAACATTGCGGATATCCGGAATAATGCAACAACAAAGAGTCACCTGTTGGGTGATTTACACCGAAACATAATCAGCAGTAATATTTATCAATGCATATCTGGATCTGAAATATGAAAATACGTGCATTAGTTCTAGAGATGAAGCTATTGTGGAAATTGTGAAAAATGCATCATAGAAGCGTTACCTTTTGGGCGATTGACACCTAAACGTATATATAATCAGTTCACATGAAGGATTAACATAATCTAAAGATTGAATAAAATTTGTGCATTACTTTTTGTAATACAGTTGTTGCCTAAGTTAAAAAAAAATACAGCTTAACAGTGGGATCTAGAACGATTTACACCAAATACTAATAATTACCAATTTATATATGAGAGATTACCTGAAAATAATTTTTTATTAAACTCTGTGCATTAGTTCTTGAGATAGAGCTGTTGCGTAAATCGTAAAAAATGCAGCATAGCAATGCGATCAGTTGAGCGATTTATACCAAAAGTTAATCAGCATCAATTTATATAAGAGACAACTTGAATAAATTTTCTTATTAAATTTCTTGCACTAGTGCTTTCTGCATGCATTTCTTGCTCCACAAAATTTATGTTACATACATACAGACAGACAAAGTCACAGACAGACATAAAAGCTTTTTTTTTTTTTTTTTTTTTTTTTTTTTTTTATTCTCTTACTTCTGAGACGTGAAAATCCGTCAAAAACTGGAATTCGGATATTTTTACGAATTCACTGCTAAACTCTTTGAAACGATGAAAGCAAGTAAAAATATAGTTGAAATTAAAATATAATTTCCAGTAACTTACTCAAGTTTTCGCGTTTCACTTTTATAAAACTGGACAGTGATTAAAATTAAAGTCTGCAAGTGACAGCTATAAATTCTTTGATGAATGACTTGTGACGCCTAAATATCCTCAAATGATTTGTTTATTGGCGCAAAAGAGTTTAGAGAAGACAAATTTTAAAGTTACTTATCATTTTTACTTTCTTTTATCCGTACAAGAAAAAAATATTTGATTAATGAAAAATTTCAAATTCCGGTTTTCGAAATATCTGCACGTTTTCGGTGTCAACGAATTCTAAAAATTGTTTTTTCAAAATGTCTGTATGTAAATCTGTGTGACTCTGTCTGCCTGTGTGTGACGCAAAATTTGTGGACGTTCTAACTTAAGAATTACTGAAGGAAACTTAATAAAACTTTAGATTTAATAAGTTCCTAATATAAATTGGTGTTGATTACGTTTTAGTGTAAATCACTCAATCGGTGGCGCTGCTATATAGCCTTTTTACAATTTCTGTAATAGTTTTATCTCGAAACTAATGCACGGATTTTCCTTAAAACTTCAAATTCAGTTAGTCCTTGACATTATTTGGAGATGTCTACGTTTTGATATATATCTCCATATGTGGTGCTGTTATATTATATTATCGGGGTTATCGCAATAGCTGTATCGCAAAAACTAATGTACGAATTTCCATCTAACTTCATGTTTAGTTAATCCCTGATATTAATTAGTATTTTTTAGATTTGGTGTAAATGACCCAATAAGGGACGTTGCTATGCTCAATTTTTCCCGATTTCCTCAATAGCTATATCTCAAGAGCCAATGCATGAATTTTCATCAAATTTCAGATTCAGTTAGTTCCTGGCATTAATTGGCCCATATTAGTTTTATGATTATAATAATACGGAAAGATAGTTTTATTTAACTTTTGAATTGTTCAACTCACCACCTAGTTATTTTTTTAAAAATGGTTTGGTTTGGTTTATTTCTGTCGTCCGATTATCTGCGCTAGGGATATAGGACTGGGGGGAGTGCCCTTCGTGGGGGTCTTTCTAAGGGAACCTAACCCGTATTTACGCAAGGTTCGAAGAAAACCACGAAAACTCCGACAGCCGCGATTGGGTTCGAACCCAGCACTTGCCGTCTACCAGTTGAGAGGTCTGTACCTCTCGGCCACTGGTGGGGCCTTTAAAAAATGAAAAATGATATTTTAAAGTTGCACGGTCTATGGAATATTTAAATGATATGCCATCATTCAGTTTGTATGTGACGCACGTTATTTGTTTTATTTTACTTGTATTTTGTTTCTATTTTTTGAAACCATTGAGCAACTTGTGCCACAATTTTGGTAGGTTGAATTATTTTGCATATGGAATTTACATATGGAATTTTTACGTGTTAGAATCTCTATTGTTTCTATTATAATAAATAAATAATATTGCTTGGATTAGAGATTCTAACACGTAAAAGTTACATATGTAACAATACAAAATCTTTCAACCTACCAAAACTCAGCCACGAGTTGCTCAATGGTTTTAAAAAATAGAAATAAGAATCCAAGTAAAATAAAAAAAAATAACGTGCATCACATAAAAAACTGAATGATGACGTTTCAGTTCAATGTATCATGGACCGTGCATTTTTGGAAAATCACTTTTTATTTATTTTGAAAAAGACTAGGTAATGAGTTGAAACATGTCAACAGCTAAATAAAATTATTTTCCTGTTTTTAAAATCTTCTTTATACCTTTTTTAGTAATTACAAAGAATGTATTAATACAAGGTGTTATTTTATTAACCGACTTCAAGGAGAAGGTTATGATTTCGACCTGTATGTATTCCTTGTTTACTCATAACTTCCCTAAATATGAACCGATTTTGATAATTCTTTTTTTTGTTTGAAACAGTAAGATGCCCGTGTGGTCCCATTTTAATTTCATTAAATTCTGATGATTAGAATTTTTTTAAAAATAAAAAAATGTGGAGTTGATTAAAAAAAAAATTATGATTTGTAGCAAATAATCTTTCATTGTTGCAACCGTTTTCAAATCATAAGACTATGCATTCCTATGCGTTAGCGCCAAGTTGTCGCCAAGCTTGATTCTTTTATGAAGTCGGTTAGTATTTTTTTTTTAAGCATAATTATTATTATATATAGCTAACGTACTTCGAAGTTCATATTAAGTACATTTCAAGAAAAATAATGAAATCAAAATTTAAAATTCTTCACTCATGATGCTATATGTTCACCGATATGCCCAAGCTGCGAATGATAGCCATAAAAAGCATTATAAACTATTTTCCATCATCTCTCTTTTCATGATGTTGCCATCTCTTCAAAGCGTAAAATCTTTTGTTTATTATTATGCGAAAGTTGAGAAAAAGAGGGCTCAGAAATCTCTTATCTTTGTTTTAAAGCAAAAGCTTTTCTATGAAAGAATATTTCTTCGCAAAAGAACGACTTAAGGAATAGAGATAATATTACATGTTTATTTATGGTGATATTTATGAGTTTACTTATAGAGATAAGAATGCGAATCTAAAATTTTAGATACATTTTTTTCTTTTTTGATTACGGTTTTGAGAGCGATTGTGCTTATTTATTTATTTATTATATCCATTGTTGTATTTAAAGACTTCATTCAATATCAAATAAATTATTTCTCTCAAATTGTGTGTATTTAATACCATTTCAAATATTCAAACATTCCGATAACATTATATTATTATTCGAAAGTAAGGCTCATTATTTTTTTTTAATTTTTAAAGATGTTAATTTATTAATTTGTTAGGTATCGATAAACATTTTAATTATATAATGTCCTTTATACACTTTTAAAAAATTCTGTAGAAATACAGAAAAAAGGGAGATTATCTGTAAATTTACACTAGTTCTCGGTTAAATGCATTCGATCGAGATTATCGGTCATCATTTTATCGATTTTTCCTTTAAAATATATTTAATACCCTATAAGGATTTCTTCCTTATTTAATGGTATTTTTATCGTTGTTAAAATTTTTAATTCAAAATGCACATTTTTAAAATTATTTTGCAATTTTATTAGAAATATTAAACAAAAAATTCACGAATATTATTATTATTATTATTATTATTATTATTATTATTATTATTATTATTATTATTATTATTATTATTATTATTATTATTATTATTTTAAATTAGAATGCTTTAGAAAGTTAAAAAACGTCTCGCACTTAGTGGGAATTTATAATACACACTTTAAATTTATTTTGCAATTTTATTAGAAATATTAAAAACGAGAATTTAGTTTAAAATTTGATTCTTTTTTCTATTTTCCTTCTTTTTTTTAAACTTAGAATAATCTAGAAAGGTAAAAATCATCTCCTCGGTGTTAGTGGAGATTTTTATCAATTTTCCGCCACTGAATCATGAAATATATAGTTTGAACAAAGCAACAAAAACTCCTATAGATCTGACAGTAGGGTGCTTTTCTGCTGTCAACAGGTCTCGAATTTAAACACGAGGACGTCTGGAAATAAATTGTGTAAAAATAAATGATATTAGCAATTCAAAATTGCTCGAAACATTCAAATAATTTCGGGCTCACTGAAGATTTACTTATTTTGAAAACTAAATTAAGTTATTTTCATAAAAATAAAGTTATAGTATCCAGTTCTTTGTGTGACCCTGTATATCCTTTTATCTATATTCTACAAACATTTTTTAGTAAACTAAATGCAGTTCAACGTAAAAATGAATTACATATTTAAAAACCAACTTTAAGTAAATTACGCTCATATTCTGTAACCTTTCCGAGAACTTTTATTTAACCCTGTATATCTTAATTGTGTAACAATTAGCATTTATATAAATCATAAAATATGCATACATCTAGTGAAACTTAAAAGCGTATATCATAATTTAAAAAAATGCATTTCATCCATCTAACAGCCATCTTCCATTATATTCAGACTCCTTATAGAACATACTATTTGAAATCTTTTGTGTGTCCCTGAAAATGCTCTGCACTACGTATTATGCATGAAATAACTCGTATTATTCCCCAGCAACGTATATCAATTTGTTCACGAAATAGTTTACCATAATTAAAATATGTTGCAAACAATTCCCCCTTTATTATTATGTATTGGAATTATTTTGTGTGGCCCTGTAAATGAATAATAACTGTTCTTTTTGATGCATACTTTATAAAATGCATATTTAAGTGCCCTTCGGAGATGTATATAAATTTGAAGATGTTTGATAGGGTGTAACACATTTAAAATTCATTTGAAACGATTTTTCCCCATAAGCCATAATGTAATGGAAAACTTTTGATTGTCCCTGAAAATAAACTAATCATGGCAGAAACTGCATTTTCAAAAAGGTTCGTTCTCGGGTAAACGTCATTAACGTCCAAAAATTTCATGACAATCCGAGTATATTTACGAGAGTTAGAGCGCGGACAGACGGCCATACGGACAGACGGACAGACAAATCGAATACATAAGCACTTTACAACTTTGTTGGAAAATGCGAATATGAATTCACATTATTCATATCAAGGAACTTCTAAAACGTATTCTAGAACGGGAAATAGAAAGTTAAAACTCAGAATTCTATAATTAAAGTCTATAAAGAAATTTTTCTTTTATTTTAATTTTTTCGGAAAGATTTTTTAAATGTATTCCGGGATTTAAAGATTTTTATGTCTACCAAATTAGCTTAATCATTTGTTGTGTATTTAAGGCCATAGCAGATACATAAACGTTTCAAGAATATTAAAATTTCCATTTATTTCTTGAAAATAAGACTTTTAAATTTTTTAACTTTTTTCATGATGTTAATTAATAAATTTGTTAGACATCGATTAATGTTTTAAAGTTAAAAACGATAGCAGTAGAGAGCATAGTGAAGTTTTCCTTTTATTTAAATTTCTGTCTCTTTAAGCATGGACTAATCAGAAAACGAATTAAATAAAAAACAGAAGTATTCCATTTTTAGACATTAAACATAGACCAATCAGAAAAAGAATAAAATGAGTTAGATAAAGTTGCGAAATTCAACCAATGAAAACATTCAGGTATACTTCAGATTTCCCAATTCTCCACCGAGACCAAAAAATATTTTCCAAATAGTTAAAAAAAAAAACTTTCAAATATTACTTGTACCAAAATTTACGGAACCACACACAAGCTGAAAATATTTCAGCTTTCGCAGCCGCCAACTTTGTGTCCGTGCTCGGACCTAGTATTCGGTGGGCAGTGAACTGCGAAAAACAGTGCATTGACATTGAGTCAAATTACCATCATCTAATACCTAAATGCAAAAAGTCATGCAGTTACTAAATTATCTTAAGGGTTCAGTTGACATTAAAAATCAAATCCCACCTATTTTCAATGGATTCATTTGAAGTTTGACAGGCATATTAGGGGCAATCTCAAAAAGATATATTCAAAATTTGTCGATAAAATAATAAAAAGTTTAAAATTTTTAAAATAACGAAAAATTATCATATTTTAAAATGTTCCATGTGCATTTACGACAATATTTATTTAAGAGATACTTTTTATATGTTAGAATTGATGTTGGCATGAATTGTTAAAGTTCACTAAATATATAAGTGGAAAAATATTTTGATAATTATGCCCCGTTTTCCAAAAGCGTAGCCTTATATTTCCATATTCACATAAATCTCAACATCGAAATATTCCTGAAATACAACTTTTTATACTAACAATTATTTATTATTGTACAGAGAATAAAAAGTATAAATTTTAAAAGAATCTGGTAATTAAGAATGCGCACTGAATTGAAATTTTGCACGTTTCTAAGGTTAGAAATGTGCAAAATTTTTAATTTTGAGTAAACAGCATTTTAAATGAAACAAAATGCATAAATATATTCAGTTTTTACAAACATAAAAACTTATATCTTTATCAGACCTGTCCAACCTTTTAATAAGCAGGGGCGGCGAACAGTGAAGGGCGCCATTATTAACATGGCTCAAAACACTTAACAAAATCATCTAAGGGTACTAATACCCATACATATATACAAATTTATTTCGCTATAAAAGACATAAGGCCCCTAACGACCTGAAATACTACCAAGTAGAAAATCTCTTCAAAATAACTATAAATCGTTGTAAATTTTGAATTATACGTTCTTCTCGGTGGGGTATATCAAAAAATATTTTATTGTAAGGAGCCAGAAAACTAAATCTCGCCCATTCGTTAAGATAAAAATCGTACATTAAAAGAAAATAGCAACCAGCGATATTGTTAGATTTTTTGGGGACGCAGAAATATAAATTTATTTTGAAGGTGTAAATTTGCCGGTATGAAAAGTACAGAAACAAAGACAGGTATGATATAGTGATCAATCTATGGGAGGTTCTAAAGAGACCCTTGAATTGAATGGAAATAATTTCGAATGATTTTATAACTAAAAATAAAATTACCTAGAATTTCAAAGTTCTGAGAAAGGAAATGGCTAGCCCCTTTTCATCTTGAAAACAGATAATGGGCGAGCGAAACAACATTCATTTTTTATGCGTGAAATACATTTGAAAAGGTTTTAAAAACATCTCAAGCAAATATAAAGGATTTTTAATAAAGCTTTCTTTAAAAAAAAATTTTATTTTTAAAAAATGCTAGTAACGTGCAATCTTCAAAACGGCGCCAAGAAAACCTGCAAAGGCCGCCATGGCGCCCGCGAGCGCAGCGTTGGACAGCCTTGATATTTACGAAGAAGATTCTGAATTGAAAAATTCTTTTTACATCATATAGATTTGAGTATCTAGTTTCATAATTCTCGAAAAGAAAAAAATCTATTTATTTGGTCAAATTTTGTCTTTTTGAATGTCCACTGAACCTTAACCTCTTCAGTTCCGAAGCTAAAATAATAATACGAATGCTTATTCATTGTTATTTCTTAACACGTTTGCGGCCGTTTAAGCGAAGATGTGATGATAGTTAATGCCGCACTGTAGAAGTGGGTTTTTCCCAGAAGCCGATTTACTTTTTATAACAAAGAATCAGTAAAATATTTTCCCGCGTCAGCGCGTGTCTGGCTATTGCACATCCCCCCACATCACGCGCTGGCGTGTGAGTGGCCCCTTAACGTAGGCGCCATATCACGCGCTTTCGCGTGAGCGGCAGCAAATGTGTTAACAAAATGACATCGTAAATGAAAGAAAAAATATCTTTTCTCAAATTAATCCTTTAGGCGCTTAGTGATTCAGGTTCAAAAAATATGGATTTAACCCTCCTCCCCCTACACGCCCTCTATTTAATAACCATTTAACTAAATTAACGCAATCCCAAATTTAAGAACTTTAAACAACTAAATAATCTAGAAATCCTCAGAAAAAATTATTGAACATGATTTAAGTTAAATACTTATGAAAATTTATCTCCTTCTTGGTCACACTGTCTTTTGGGCATTTTTAGACATTTTGCAAACTCAGATGAAAATAACGTTTATTTTATGAGGGATTCAGATTAGAGGCAGCCATTTATTTGTTTGGTTTGAGCGCAAAAAAAAACATTCAGCTGTTAAGAAACGATGTGAAAATGTGAAAAAATCGGACATTTTGGTTTTTATAAGGAAAAGTACAGAGGTCCCTGAAGGGAGACACAGTTACCGGAGAAGTTAAATTGTACAAAAATAAGTCAAGTACATGTTAAAAAAATCTTTTTTTTTTTTTTTTTTTTTTTTTTTTTGCGAGTATTGTATTTAAGACTATTGCAAATATTTATAGATTCAAATAATTTAAAGTTATTATTCGGATATTAGCTCATTATTTATTGATTATTCAGAATGTAACTTTTTAAAACTAGGATCGATAAAAACAGCAAGGAATAGTCATAAGTTACATAATTAATTATTTTCCCTCTATTCTCTTTCATGTTGTTGCCATCTCCTCAAAGCATAAAAGGCTTTTGTTTATCGTCATGCATGCGTTTAGTAAGACGGCGTTAAAAATATCTTATCTTTGTTTTTGAAGGAAGTTTTTTGGCCATAGATTTTTTCCTTTAAAAAAAAATCTCTTATGAACTTGGGAAGATACACTGTTTTTATATAAATAAGACAAAAATGCGAAATGTGGGTAAAATTTTTTCGCAGTTTTAGCAATTAGAAAATTTAATAACATTTCCAGATATCAAATTAATTAATGAAGGCGGTGTTGTAACTGGGCAAACCAATTAAGTTAAAACTCGTGAGTTTAATTCACATTCTATGAGTTTTGGGTTAAGATCAATTCAATTTTCCTTTAAATTCAAATGTACATTATAATCTATCTTTGGTCATCTTTTTGAATGCCGCCATTAATCGCGTTTGAGCGTTTAGTATAGCATTTTGTTAGCATTGCAGGTATAAGAAAAAATACAAATGGTAAATATCTGTTACATAAACCTTTGCAATTTTTTCAAAGTCATGGCACTTTTGCGGATTTAAAAAGTGAGATTTATAATCAAATGTTAAAAAAAATAAACATAAATTTCTTACCACTTATAAACAGTACGATTGAATAAAAAATATGGTTATATTTTTTTCACGTAGAAGTTTAATACAGTCGGCAATTAATCGCTATTGGTATTCGAATGAAGAATATGATTTTTTTGTTCTATTAAAATATTTTTAATGCCTCAAAGGACTTCAAAATTGTCAAAAAAATCCCCCGACTGTTCAACTCAAGCATGCAGTTTATGGTGAATATATTTAACGTTTGGTTTATATATATATATTACATATATATATACAGGGTATTTCGCTACCAGACCGACAAACTTTGAGGGGTGATAGTAGACATGAAGACAAACATTATTAAATCGGAATCCAGGGGCCCAAACGTCTTCCGTAGGAGCCAGGGGCCATTAAAGTTTAAGGTCCAAAACTTCAAACGATTATAAAAAACGGAAAAAAGGGTGGATTCGTTTGCGGTTTTCGCTAAAATCATTCTTTATATCACGTTTTGTTTGTAAAAAAATTTTAAAGATTACGTTCAAAAATTATCGATAGAGGGCGCTTTAGACTTTAGAGTAACAAACAACTACTTTTTACCCTTATTTTGTGCACGGGGTTGAAATTTTCTAAAGTTCAGACTTTAACTTAAATTTTAAGCCCAAAATCGGAAACATTGTTATCGGGTAACTAGCGAAAATTGAACTGTGAACAGAGGAGGGGATTTTGAAAGCTCATAAATATTTGACAAACTAATCGATTTTATTGCGGTTTGCGTGTAGGTCATTCCCATAGTAATTATTTTGTGACATACAGCATTGTTTCCTCATTTTTTGTTAGAGGGTGCTTCCGACACATCTCCGAAATTTCAATGTCATTACTCCTGGGTGTTTTACTACCAGACCAACATACTTCCAGGAAGTGCTAGGGAGGCAAAGATGACTCGGAATAGTAATATAATGTAATGTCAAAAATATCTTTTTTACGAGTTAGGGTTAAAAGAAGCAGAGAAAAAAGCCACTTGATATTTCTACAACATGTTCTTTCGGAACTTCTGGTAAAAGCACGTGTTCCTCTTTCGTTGCGCCACTCTATAGCAAGATGGGGCTCCTCCACATTTTACCAATGATGTTCGCAGACACCCCAACGTAACATGTGGACAGCGGTGGATAGGTAGTGGTGGCCCAGTTCGTTGGCCTGCCAGATCGTCACACTTACTTCATTATATCAATTAATTTTTGTTACCGTCCTTTATTTTATTATTGTATAACTATTCTGTGTTTTTTTAAATAAACATTGCTGGGTGGGGCTACTTGAGCTCAAACCAATTAGTAGCCCCCACCACCACCTCCTGGCTCAATCTGAATCTGAATCTGTATGAACTTCTGCTGGGATCAAATGAAAAGTTGAATGTATGAGACTCCTGTACCGTCAGTAGAAGACCTGTCAGCTCGAATTTCTGTAGCTGCCAGAAAGCTATCCGAGATGCCAGGAATCTTTCAAAGCGAAAGGAATTGCTTGCGACGCTGCTGTCAAGCATGCCCGACTACTTCTGGTCGTAATTTCGGATACTTCTTGTAGTAAAACCTTTAACTAAATTGTTTCTGCCACATTAACGTGTTGCTGTTTCACTACCTGTTTCTGTTGCTTTTTTCTCTGCTTCTTTTAACCACAGCTCGTTAAAAAGGCAGTTTCAATGTTACATTCCTATGTGATTCCGAGTCGCTTTGCATCCCTAACACTTCCTGGAAGTATGTTGGTCTGGTAGTAAGACACACAGGAGTAATGCCATTGAAATATCGGAGATGTGTCGGAAGCGCCCTCTATCAAAAAATGGATACACAAGAGCTGTAAGTCATTTGGAATAAAATAATTACCAAGGGAATGAACTACACGCAAACCGCAACAAAATCGATCGGTTTGTATAATGTTTATGAATGTTTAAAATCCGCCCCTCTGTTCACAGTTAAATTTTCGCCAGTTACCCGATCCCAATGTTTTCAATTTTTGGATTAAAATTTAAATTAAAGTCTAAACTTTAAAAAAATTTCAATCCCATGCACAAAATAACGGTAAAAAATAGTTGTTCGTTACTCTAAAGTCTAAAGCGCCCTTCTATCGACAATTTTTGAATGTAACCTTTATAATTTGTTTTTTTTCAAAATCCTGTTATAAAGAATGATTTTAGTGAAAATTGCAAACGAATCGACCCTTTTTTCCGGTTTTTATCATCGTTTGAATTTTTGGACCTTAAATTTTAATGTCCCCTAGCTCTTACAGAAGACGTTTGCGCCCCATGGTTTCCTGTTTAATAATGTTTGTCTTCATGTCTACTATCACCCCTCAAAGTTTGTCGGTCTGGTAGCGAAACACCCTGTATATATATATATATAATGTTTGCCTGAATATAAATAATTGTTGTTGGCGAAATAATTTTACTACAATGCACAAACATTCAAATGAAGCGTGAAGTGCTCTTTATTGTAGAATAATTTAAGGGACTTCGGGGCGCAAAAATCTTCAATTATTTTAAAATAATTCATTTCTGAATAAAAATTTGTTGTTTTTTCTGCTTAAAATGACTTTTGTATCATGTTTGTATTATATATCTACTTTTAAATAATGATCTTTTAAATTGCTTTACATTTTTTACAGTTTATTATTTAAATGTGTTTATTTTTTAAATTAACATTTTAAAAAATGGGAAATTTAAATAAAAACTAAATATTTTTGTTAAGTTGAATTTAGAAAATTTTGAATTTAGACTTTTTTTTAATGTGCCATAAATTTTCTCACATATTCTTACAAAACACATTTAATTACATTTAAAACTTTCAAATTTACGATCTTTTTAGATAGTAGAAATTTATGGGATATTCGATAAAATCTTTAAAATGGTATTTAAGGAAGTATTGTAAATCACGAAAATAATAATAATAAAAATAATAATAATAATAATCTTAGACCTTAAAATCATTTCACAGTACGAAACCTTTATATAGAACCACATAAATACATTTATATTCTCTTTAATCTTTTTGAACAGTCTCTTATCTTAATAACTTTTTCATTCTTTTTAAAAGAGACTATTTATTATATCTATTGAGTAAAACTTGATAAATCATCAATTTATTCCAACTTCTTTACACAATTAAAAATACGAAGCACAGATTATTTCTTATTGTAATATATTATTTCTCTCCAATCAATTTCAAGAATTCTTATGTAAATGATTCATATATTCAGTTTTATAAGAAACTATTCATTAAACTCATTCAATAAAATTATGGGAATCTATAATTTCTGAAAGGTTTTGTGATAATAAAAATTATTTTATGAGTAATTATCATATTTTTTTTCCTGCAGTATTGTTGAGTTCTACACAAATTTTCATAAAGAACATTTACTTTATCAGTAGTGCAAAAAATTAAGATTTATTTTTATATTTTATTTGAAAACAGAACTATTAATCAAATCTATTTTGTTATATTAGTAATATTTCAATTTTGAGACAGTAATTACAAATGAAATAAATATTCATTTATTTCATTTATTTTACAACAAAAGGCTATGAAATACGAATTTTTTATTTTTCAGGAATTTTTAGAAAGAATTTTTTATAATTTTTTCATATTTTTTTCATTATTTTTTTCATATATTCTTTATTTAATCAGGATCATTATTCAATATACATAATACATTATAAGATTCTTTATCTAACCAGGTTATAACCAGGTTTCGAGATGTACCTGTTTCATTAAACAGACTAAGAGAATTTCTTTACGCAAAATACAAAAGACTGAAGTTTTAAAATTGAAAATTTTAATTACATTCCTTGCTAAAAATAATCCGTTATAGTTTCTGATAAAAAGCTTTTTTAGATTGGATGATTTTTTGATAGTTTTGAAACATCAGAGAAATCATCCTGATCAATATTGTCCTGGGAATAAAGAAAGAAATCACAATGCTTCAACGGATTTTTCTGCTTCTTATGGTGTAACAACTCTTTTTATTTCAATGTTATCTTTTTTATTATTTTCCTCTTCATTATTAAAAATCCCTCAAACGTTTTCGAAAATTTTTGAATCAGTGATTCATCTACGCATCTTTGAATGAACAGTCAATATTTATTTCATCCCGGATAATCATCCATTCCTTCGAGTTTGATCGGTTTCCTCGACCAATTGCTCCTGGAATTCTTTTAGCTGTTGTTTTCCAACTCTGTATGATTGCTCTAATCCAGCCTTTTAAAACAATTCTGTATACACTATATTGCCATTGATTATTGGACACTTGCGATTTTAGACATTTTACTAAATATCTAGAAAAATACATGAGGAATCATCTCGAAACTCTTAGTGTATAAATATAATAGTATACGTCATACATTTCCGGGAAGATTTTTTACCGAAACTCCATAGGGGACCCTCAACAAATTAAAAAAGAATGAATATCTTTTGAATAACCCTGTCAAAACTAATGTAGCAAAAGCGCTCAAACTCTATATTATGATTGAATGCCTTATTGTAATACACTATGTTCATTTTTATGCAAATAGCATGCATACTCGCAGAGTAATTAAGGTTTTTATAAAAATGGTCCCAAACTTTTCAAAATTTTTTTCCTTATAATTTTCAGAGTTCTTAATATAAAAAAATATTTTTTTCAGAAAATATGACAAACAACATTGCACACAGTACCCTGTAATCAGAATTAAAAAATGATGAAAATTGTATACAAAATGAGTTGGTTTACTAAATAATTTTTTACTGCGCATGCGTCAACGACATCAAAATTTCATTTGCATATTATGTTAGCTAAATGTATAGAGCAACTTTTGTGAAAGTCACAAAATCATAACTTGAAAATTCTGAAAATAATCGTCAATTGAATAAGTTGAAAATCCGTTATTCTCAAAATGAAGCAAAAACAAGAGGAGTTGTATCCATATATTCATTGATTCGTGTCAATATAGAATACACAATACGGGATGGACAACTACATTTGGACAAAATCCCTCATTTTTTTGCTTCATTTTGGAAACAAAGGATTTTGTCCTTTTTCTATAGACGATTACTTTCAGAATTTTCAAGCTATGATTTTGAGAATTTTACAAAAGTTGCTCTATACATTTAACTAACATAATATGCAAATGAAATTTTGATATCTTTGACGCATGCGCAGTAAAAAATTATTTAGTAAACCTACTCATTTTTCATACAATTTTTATTATTTTTTAATTCTGATTACAGGGTACTGTGTGCAATGTTGTTTGTCATATTTTCTGAAAAAAATATTATTTTATATTAAGAACTCTGAAAATTATAAGGGAAAAACTTAGAAAAATGTGGGGCCATTTTTATAAAAACCTTAATTACTCTGCGAGTATGCATGCTATTTGCATAAAAATGAACACAGTGTATTACAATAAGGCATCCAATCATAATCTAGAGTTTGAGCGCTTTTGCTACATCAGTTTTGACAGGGTTATTCAAAAGATATTCATTCTTTTTTAATTTGTTGACGGTCCCCTATGGAGTTTCGGTAAAAATCTTCACGGAGATGTATGACGTATACTATTATATTTATACACTAAGAGGTTCGAGATGATTCTTCATGTATTTTTCTAGATATTTAGTAAAATGTCTAAAATCGCAAGTGTCCCATAATCAATGGCAATATAGTGTAGTTTTGCTATGACACATCTCCAAGCATAGTCTATCATCCTCATAGCACCGAAAGCTGTTATATTTAGAATAGTTTTACCATCTTCAATCGCATTTACGATTTTTCTAACGGGGTCTTTTCTGTATTCAACTCTAAAACTTCGAATACTCCTTTGATTTAAATGAAATTATATTTGGGGGGGGGGGGGGTAGAAATTTTACCGAAAAGTTTTTTTGTTGTTGTTGTTGAAGGAAGTTTCTTATTAGAGCTATAGTTACCGCTGATGAGAAGAATTTTTCGTTTTTTCAATCCCATCGATTTGTCAACTTTCTTGAACTACTCGCCAAAATAACTGCTGGTCATTCAAGATTTTCTTTTTAATTTATAGAGCGTTGGAAATAATTTTACTTTTTCAAAACATCTTGGTTTTATTTAACGACGAAAAACTACAGGCGGAAGTTTTTCATTGTCATTTTGATTTGCAGCGAGAAGAACAGTTGCCATTTCTTTATTCTGATTGCCTCCCTTGCATTCTTCTCCTGTAAAAATTGCTATTTTGTTTGATAAATATTGAAAAAAAATAGCCGATTTCATCTAATTAAAAAATATCAGTTTGATCATATTCTTGCAACAAAGATGGAAGTGTTTTAAACCAATCTTTGATAAAAATTTGTTGCCACGGACGCGTTTTCCTTACAAAGGTATCGGAAGACTCACTTTGAAGCTTTCAAGCCTGCCATTTCTTAAGCCATTTTTTTCTGTCTTCAGTTTGCTTTTTTTTCTTTTTTTTTAAGCATTTACCCACTCTGATAAGAACTCCTTCTCCACAGTATCGCTTAAATAATTTTTTAATACCTTTGTCCACTTTGGGAAAAGTGCGTGCTCGATTCAGTTTCATGGTTTTAATGTTGTTTTCAAAGTTCTTTTCGATCAAATTATTATTGTTTGTGATGGTGTAGAAAGGTCTGGGTATGGAATTCCAAATGTAACAGTGATTAGACTTTTCTCCACAGAAAAATTCTCTTTCAAAAAAGTCCAATTCACTATAACTTTTTCGATCTGTAAAGCATTTATTTATTTTTTTACACATCACATTTTTTAGCTCTAAATTCGACAATGAAATGCGTTAAACCGTTTCTTTACTCATTACTCGTTTAGCTAAATGACCGGGTCCGTTTAGAAATGAAGTTTTTCAGGAAATCTTTTCTTATGGACTCTTGTGCAGGGGTCTTACTTGTCCTGAAATTTTAATATCAGGGAATTCTTCAGTACAAGTATTTTCTAATACAAACTATCTTCTTAAAATAAAGCAAAATTTCGCGCATTAAACCTAGATTTTATTTTTCTGTAAAGAAATACTAATATTTGTCCTGGAAAATTCCAAGAAGCATACGACCCCTTCTTTTGCGTTTCATTCAGTAAAGGTTGCGAAAAATAAACAGTGGGTCAGGAGACAACGAATTTAGCTCTACTTGGCGAAAAGGTTTTACTTTAGCAGGACATCAGATAATTTATTTTAAAGCCATAAAAGATAAAAAACACCGAGTGACCGAACGATGCCGATAGCGATAACAGTAGAATGATGCGTCTATTTATATTTTAATACCAAGTTCTCTTTCTGGAGATAAAATAGAATAGGTTAACTACATCTCTTTGTTTTAACATTCAAACTCCAGTGTCGAATTTGTCTTAAGGCCCAGCAATAGCCACTGAAAAAGACCCCGATGATAATGTAAAATCTATGGGATAGTTCTTTTAAAATTTTATTGCTCAAATTTTTATACATTTACAGGATTTATTTTTTGCATAGGATAGCTGAAGACGATCTACAACCGGCCTAGGTTTTACTTTTTCGATTTTGCTTATATATTTCTTACATTATAGTTTCAATTTCAGAATCGGTTTATACCGGTTTTGAAATTTAAAGTAATTTTTAAAAAAATCCCAAACCAAAATTGAAAAAGTAAAAACTAAGCCGGTTATGGATCATCCTCAGCTATCTTATGCAAAAAAATCATGTAAAAATATTAAAATTTGAGCGAGATATTTGAAAAGAACTTCCCCATAAACTTTACATTATCATCCGTGATTTTTTTCTATGACTAGTGTTGCGCTTTAATTTAAATGCATTACTTGATCAATCCCTGAGGTGCAAAGAGAAGCATATATCTCCTAGGAATTTCACTGAAATGATGACTGGTGAATTACAAACGTTTATTGTTGATACGGTAGGTTTGTTTATAACAGATAAAAATGATCGGATCTTGAACTTAAAAGTAGAGTTTTGTCTGAAAATTCGAGATAGACAAGTTTGAAGAAAAAATAACTTGAGATTAGTTTGGAAAGTACATTCAATTTTGAATAACAATGCAGGGAAATTTGAAAATTTCGATGTATGCAGGTTTTCAAGGTAGACTGGTTTGACTTATTATAATAAGAAATTACTTAACGTTGCGCAATATAAATAAATAAATAAATATCAATATTAAAACACCAAAAAACTTTATTTCTTGGTATAAACTAGTCTTGGTAACCATAGCGTATCGTATCAGTGCAAAATATGATCTCTCAGAAAATAAAAATTACTGAAATATATGAGGAGAAACTGATTCAATGATAAGATTTATTAGAAAATAAAATTGCAGAAAATTTTAGGAAGTAGACAATGAAAGAGGAGAAAATCCAATGATAAAGTTTTTCAGCTAATGGAATTAGGATCTAAAATTTTTGGAAACGGGCAAAATAAATGAATTCAAACATCGAATTTATTGGCCAATGAAATTTCAGGAAAATTTATACAACATTTACATAACAATTCGACTTGAGAATAATTTTTACCACTGCTTATAAACTTACTCTCCCCTAACTGAGAGATTTTACTGAAATATCCAATTCCTGGGGTATCTATTGTAAAAGTCAGCGGTATCCAAAATGTTTTGGCACGTGACCCACCTTTCCGTGAAAAAAAATTTCACAACCCACCTTTCCGTAAAGAAAAATTTCGCGATCAACCTTTCCGTGAAAATTTTTTTTCGCGACCCACCTTTCAGTAAAAAAAAAAAAAAAAAAAAAATCGCGACCACCCAAGATAAAGTTGTATATCAGTATAGGATTTTTTGTACGATCTGTATACGCTCGGCTATTCTATCGTGCGAAAAACAAAAATTTCCGTACAGAAGACACATTACTAACAAAAACAAGAATCGGTAATCTCAATGTGTGTAAGTGAACAGTAACAATGCGCAAGCTACAAAGATAGCTAAAAGTATGTTTAATTATTATAAAAACATAATTTTATAATCTATGAAATTTCTGGTATTGGTGTTTACCAATAGGAGACATACAGTAATACGCAATTTGTCTCAGTACTTGTCTTTCAAAAACAGCAAAGTAGAAAAAGTACGCTCTCATATAATATTTCTGGATATTCCATTCGTAAATTTATCTAGAACAAATTAAAAATTTTCCCTTGAAATATTATTTTTTGTTGAAATTGTCATACCTTTTTTAACAGATGAAATAAAAGATACATTTTGATGACGAACCTCGATTGCTCCGCGACCTACCAAAGCAACTGCCACGGCCCACCAGTGGGTCGCGACCCATAGATTGGAAATTGCTGATATAAGTTGTTAATGTGTTCTTTCTTATATTGTACAAATTTTATGGAATTTAAAGTTTTGCACTAAATATCACAAGCAATATGTTCGAAAGAAGAAATTAACAAAATTGCCATTGTTAAACAATGTTGGAAAATGAATCACATTTTTGACTTTAGTTCAGCAAAAATTATCTCAATGCCCACTTAAATTCCCGAACTCTACTTTCTTGAAACACTCCATGCTTATAAAAATCTTTTAAATATTGTTAATTATGATTTTGCTATTTCTCCATTGTTAGATTACTAGAAAAATTTTGTAGAAACATCTTGTTCATAATTTCTATTTGCATATTTTCACATTACATTTATTAATCTCACTGAGTGTTTTCTAAACTGAGTGTTTGAGTGTTTTCATTGAGTGTTTTCTTGTTCATAATTTCTATTTGCATGTTTTCACATTACATTTATTAAATATCTCATTGAGTGTTTTCTAAACTTTCAATAAATTCAGCCATTAAACTTGATGTTTGAATCCGCTTACATAGCCTATTTTCTAAAATCCCCTAGCGTAATTCTATTCGCGAATAAACTTTATCATTGTATATTTACTTATCTTTCAGTGGCTGTTTCCAAAAATTTTCTGTATTTTTATTAGATAATAAAATTTATCATTGAATCCGCTTCCCTTAGAAATATTTCAGTTTTTTTTTTTCTTGAGCAATCATTTTTTGCACTTATGATGGTACGCTATGGCTACGAAAACTAGTTTGTAACAATAAATAAAGTGTTTTGATGCTTTAAGCATTGTTTTTTAATTATTTTTACAATATGTATATAATTTTGGAATTATTTGTGGAAATTTCACACGCCTTTAATTTATTAATTTGAAATTTCTGAAGTTTTATTTAACTTGTTTAAAATGCGTTCAACACTATTTTGGTAATAAATCTTTTTAAGCATGTTGAATAAAAATTTAGCATTGTTCCATTACAAAATTAAAAGTGCGTTAAGTTTTGTGCAAATATTTCCAAAATTATATGCATATAAATGCATTAGAAGGTCTGAAGCCTGTAGTTTCGATACCATTTATTTACGTAGATTATAATTTATCCAGAGTTTATGGGTGATTGGTAATTTTTTCAATGATCATTTATAATTATATGTTAAATAATATAAACTTTTCATAATGGCTATCCATATCTTTAAGAGGAAAAATTAAAAGTATAAATTTTAAAATTATTTTGAAAGGGGGGGGGCAGTTGTAAAATGTTGAAATGGTGAATTGACACCAAAATTTACAAATATATTTGAAAATCAGTTGATGCTTTTCTTCACGCACTTCACAAAAGTTCTTTCCGAAATTTTGGTGGAGGATTATAATTAAGTGGTGAAAAATGAACCACCTGCCTTAAAAGATAAGAAATTATTAGAGGATTCTTTTATTCTTATGAAACTAAAAGTAATTATTTGAATTATTGGAAAAATAAAACTTTTCTTTGTTTACAAAAAAGAAGTAAAAGCTTCATTTGAAAATCTGTATCATTAAAAATAAATGTACATTTCATCTTATCTTAGCTTTACTTAGCGTCAAATATTCACCTGTTGCAAGAAACATTTTTATTTCTTTCAGTGAAAACAAGTAAAAATAGAATTCAAAAGAAATAAAGTGATCAAAAAAAAAAAAAAAAAATTGTAATCTTAAATAAATTAATAAAAAACTGAGCGCAGTTTGCTTCTAAGTGAGCAACTCAAAAAGCAATTCATCTTCTTCAATCCGTTCGAGGAAACTTTCTTATCTAAAAACTATATTTATTGAGTTTTAAAGAAACTATTTATTAAAGTTTCAAGTAAAACTTCAAGATACATTAATTTCTTTAAAGTGCTTGTGATAATGAAATTATGCTATGAAAACATTCTGAAATTTATTTACTTATTTTTTTAATGTTGTTAAATATCTAATTAATTTAATGAGAAATATTTATTGTATCAACAACTTTAAAAAATCGATTTTTTATTTATTTTTATTTTTACTTCATATTTAATTTATTGAGTTTTAAAGTTATTCAGTTTTTTTCAACTGAAAACAAGTAAAATTCCAATTCAAAAGAAACAAAATGATCTAAAATCTAAAAGAAACAAAGCACAAAAGAACGGCAAAAAGCATGTGTTCGTTACTCTAAAGTCTAAAGCGCCCTCAGTCGACAATTTCTGAACTTAACCTTTAAAATTAAAAAATCGTGATATAAAGAATGATTTTAGAGAAAACCGCAAACAAATCGTCCCTTTTTTTCTAATTTTTATCAGCGTTTGAATTTTTGAAACTTAAACTTTAATGGTTCCTAGCTCCTACAGAAGACGTTTGCTCCCCATTGTTTCCTATTTAATAATGTTTGTCTTTATGTCTACTATCACCCCTTGTCGGTCTGGTAGCAAACACCCTGTATAAAGGTTACGAAATTGTTTTGAAATTTATTTACTTGATTTCTTTATGTTCTAAGTTTCTAATTGATTAAAAAAGAAATATTTATTTATCAAGAATGCAAGAAAAATCGGTTTTTAAATATTTTTTATCATTAAGAAATTATTTTTATTATATCTTCATATTCAATTCATTCAGTTAAAGGCACTGTTTATTAAACCTGTAGTAAAACTTGAAAAGCTGTTAATTTCTTCAAGGAGTCTGCGATAATAAGAAAGATTCAATGAAAGGAATGCGAAATTTATTTTCTTTAACCTTTCCACTGCCTCGACCGGATATATCCGTTCACTAAGCTGCTGGTTTCACTTTAGTTAAAGCTTTATTTAAATTAATATAATTCTACAAATATGATCCAGTTTTAAGAAATTAAGTTATGATTGATATTTTCAAGGCTTATAAGTATATATGTAACAAAAAATTTACACTATGATACAAAATCCCTCTTTTATTAACATTTAAAATTAATTACCGAGAAAAAAAAAAAATTACAATTTTGCCCCTTTGCTCGGCGGTCAGGGGGTTAAATTTGTACAATTTCCTATCAGTTTAATGATAAATAAAGATTGTATAAATACTGAAAAAAAAAATCGACTTTTTTTAAGAAACTATTTTTATTATATCTTTATGCTTATATATTCAGTTTTTACTTTTTCCGATGAAAATAAAAAAAATCCAAATTAAAAGAAACAAAATGACCTAAAGAATAATTGCATATTAGAATCTCAAATAAATAAATAAATGGAATTAACACTGGCTGCTTTTTAATGAGTCGCTCAAAAATCATTTCACCTTCTTCAATCCTTTTGAGGGGAACTTTATGGCCGAGAGGTTCTGATTTCAAACTGGTAGACGGCAGGTGCTGGGTTCGAACCCAATCGCGGCTGTCGGCCTAACCGTTCGGAGTTTTCGTGGTTTTCTTCGAACCTTGCGTAAATACGGGTTAGGTTCCCTTAGAAAGACCCCCACGAAGGGTACTCCCCCCTTGGTCCTATATCCCTAGCGTAGATAATCGGACGACAAAAAATAAACCAAATTGAGGGGAACTTTCTTATCTAGAAATTCTATTTATTGAGTTTTAAAGGAATTTTTATTAAATTTGGAAGAAAACTGCAAGACAAATTAATTTTTTCAAGGTAACTGCGATAATTTAAAAAAATAAAAATTAAAATAAAAAATCTCCGACATTATTCTGGAATTTATTTATTTAATTTCTTGATGTTGTTAAGTTTCCAATTAATTAAATAAGAAATATTCATTATATCAAGAATTCAGGAAAAATCTATTTATATATATTTTTTTATTACTAAGAAGTTATTTTTATCATAACTTCCTATTCAATTTATTCAGTTAAAGGCTTTGTTTAATAAACCTGAAGTAAAACTTGAAAAGTTATTAATTTCTTCAAGGTGTTTACGATAATAAAAAAAGCTTCAATGAAAACAAAATACGAAATTTATTTTCTTTAAACTTGTTGAGTTTCCTAATTGTTTAATGAGAAATATGCATTGTATAAACAATGCAGAAAAAATCGATATTTAAAAATCCTTTTTATTATATATTTATGCTTAATCTATTCAGTTTTTATTTTTTCCGATGAAAATAAATGAAAATCCAATTCCCAAGAAACAAAGTGACCTAAAAATTAATTCCACATTAGAATCTGAAATAAATAAATAAATAGAATTAGCACTGGTTGCTTTTTAATGAGCAGCTCAAAAATCATTTCATCTTCAATTTTTTCGAGGGGAACTTTCTTATCTAAAAATTATATTTATTGAGTTTTAAAGGAACTATATATTAAATTTGGAAAACAACTGCAAGACAAATTAATTTTTTCAAGTTTATTGTGATAATAATAAAAAAAAAGAGCTACGAAAATATTCCGAAATTTATTTATTTAATTTCTTTATGTTGTTAAGTTTCCAATTAATAAAATAAGAAATATTTATTAAATAAAAAATTCAAGTTTTTTTTTTTTTTTTTTTTTTTTTGCGTTAAAAAAATATTTTTATCATATCGTCATACTCAATTTATTTAGTTAAAAGCGCTGTTTATTAAATCTGAATTAAAACTTGAGAAGCTATTAATTTCTTGAAGGTGTTTGCGATAATAAAAAACTTTCTTATCTAAAAACTCTCTTTATTGCGTTTTAAAGGAACTAGTTATTAAATTTGAAGTAAAACTGGAAGACATATTAATGTTTTCAAGGTGCTTGTTATAATTAAAATTGTTGGAAGTGCCAATCCCAAAACTTTCTTCTATCTCTTACGTACATTTTAATATTTAAAAAAAAAAAATAGTTACACATGTTAATGCTTTAATAATTTTAACTCAATACTATAGGAAATTTGATTTTCGTCTTAAATTTCTGCTTCAGTCAATTAATCGGAGTAAAAACGAATTTCTGTCTCTGCACGAGCCGATGGGCAATAGAATGATAGGCAGATTTTTTTTTTTTTTTTTTCAAATTTAAGGAGGACTTACTGGTTATACCCAAAAATAATCATACACAAAAATTTAGGCTCAGTTCTACGCATAATTTCATGCACTTTTAGTTGGTACAATATTGAAAATGGCACAAAAAATCGTTATTGCAACGCCCGTTCCGGCATTTTTTTTTCAATTGAGGAAGGAGTAAATAGCCATAGCCATACACTTTGATGAAAAATTTGGTTCAATTGCAATGCAGAACTTCATGCACTTTTTGTCGGTACAATATTGAAAATGGCGCAAAAATCACTATTGCAGCGCTCCTTTCCGGCAGAATATTTCAAAAATGAAGGAGGATCTGCTTGCCACAGCCAAAAACATTCACAAAAAATTGGGTTCAATTCTATGCATATCTGCATACACTTTTTTATTGTAGAATGGTAACATACGGACAGAGAGATATTTTGTAAAAACATGTTTTTTGTAATCTCTAACCCCTAAAACGTGTAAAAAATCCGTCGAAAAAAATTTCGATTACAATACTTTCTTCTATTAAAGATAGAAAAAAGTAAAAATCAGTTATGAAAATATTCTAAAATTTATGCGCTTATTTTTTTAATGTTTTTAAATATCCAATTAATTTAATGATAAATATATATTATTCCAAAAATGCAGGAAAAATCTGCTGTTTTTAAGTTTTTTTTTTATTATTCAGAAATTATTTTTATTCTATCTTTTTACTCAATCCCGTTTTAAGGGCACTGTTTATTAAACTTGAAGTAAAACTTGAAAAGCTATTAATTTCTCCAAGGTGTTTGCGATAATAAAAAAAAAGCTTCAATGAAAGAAATAAGAAATCTATTTTCTTTAAATTTGTTGCGTTTCCTATTAATTTAATGAGAAATATATATTATATAAACAATGCAGAAAAATCTTATTATTTTTTTTAAAGAAATTATTTTTATTATATATTTAAGTTTAATCTATTCAGTTTTTATTTTTTCCGATAAAAATAAATAAAATTTCAATTCAAAAGAAATAAAGTGACCTAAAGAATAATTTCACATTAGAATTTCAAATAAATAAATAAATAAATAAATAAATAAATAGAATTACCTTCCGAGAGGAACTTTCTTATCTGAAAATTCTATTTATTGAGATTTAAAGCAACTATTTTATTAAATTTGGATGAAATTATTTAATAAAATTATTTTTTTATTAAATTTGGATGAAAATTGCAAGACAAATTAATTTTTCCAAGATTTATGTGATAATGGGGGAAAAAAAAGGAGCACCGAAAATATTCCGAAATTTATGTGCTTATTTTCTTTATGTTGATAAGTTTTCAATTAATTTAATGAAAAATATTTATTGTATCAAAAATGCAGGAAAAATCGGTTTTTCATATATATTTTTATTATTATTAAGAAATTATTTTCATCATATCTTCACACTCAATTTATTCAGTTTTAAAGACACTGTTTATTAAACCTGAAGTAAAACTTGAAAAGCTATTAATTTCTTCAAGTTGTTTTCGATAATGAAAAAAAGTTAGGTGGAAAAAAATATGAAATTAATTTTCTTTAAATTTTGTTGAGTTTCCCATTAATTTAATTAGAAATATTTATCTTATTAAGAATTCAGGGGGAATGAATTTAGTCATTTTTTAAAGATTTTTGTTAGAAAATAATTTTAAGCTATGGCAATTTTTTTAAGTGTTCATTCTTAATGTAACTATTGTTGTTATTAAAAAATTGGAAATTACATGTCAAACGTTGCAAATAAGGTGCGTTTGTACTATAACTATGTATTAAAAATATTCAGATCATGGCGTAATAGTATACTGTATTTCGAATGCAATATAATAGTCGAAATCTTTTGGATGTCCCTGTAAATACCATTTGCTTTCTATTATACAGAAAATAACTTGTCGTAATACTTTGCAACGTATATTATTTTCGCAAAATGTGAAATAGTTTAACCTCTTCAGTCCCTGAGTACCCAAATGGGTACATCAGTTTTGTCCCATTTTATTAATGATACTGAAATATAAATGAAATTTCGATATAGGAATAATATGTTTCGAATTCTAAGATTCGAGCTAATGAAAATAAATAAATAAATAAATAAATAAATAAATACCGCTCTGAAGTCAAACGAGAGAAGAAATAATTCAGTAATAATTAAAAATACTGTAATAATCGCCAGTAGCGAAGAGGTTAATATAATTAAAACGCACCTCAAGAAATGTATCCCCCTGTACTATTATGCAACGGAATACTTCTCTGTGGCTCTGTAAATTAATAAAAAGTATTCATTGTGCTACACATTGTACATAATGTATATTTTAGTATATGCTTCATAGATGCATATCAATTTTATTAAGTTAGAAAGCGTAACATCATTAAAATGCGCTGGAAATTATTTGTTCCCAAATGGCCGTAATGTAATGGAATACTTTTGATTATCCCTGTTATTAAACTATATATTTGATTTTCATAAAACTTGAAATGACCCAATGAAATAATGCAACAATTATATATTTTAAATTTCAAATGTTCGGCTGGGTGGCTTTTGCACTGTTATATGTTGACAGACATACGGACTGAACGACGACAATAGGTGCTACGCATTTACATAATTACGAACGCACCCAAAAAGGTATACTTTAAACATTTATTTTCAATAATTGTACATGAGAAATTTATATTGGCATTTGTTAAAATCAAGCTAATTCTGTACATATTGTTATTAAGAGAATGCCTTCACAGAGTGTTTGAAATTGAAAGTGATCCAAATTATTGAATTTGTTCAGGGAAATTCCTGAAAACCTTATACAGTCAACCTCCTTACATCACGCTGGTTTCGAGTTCGCGAATGTTAGCTCAAGCCCCTTATTTCAAAATCACATGATAAAATTTCTCAAAATTTTTCTTTTTAATTTAAAATTTTAAAATTATTAAAAAAGTGGGGGTGATTTAAAATTATTATAACTCAAAATATAATTTATAGATTTTTTTTTTTTTTTTTTTTTTTTTTTACTTTTAAACAAACAGTTTGTTTTGTTTTGTATTTATGTCAGCCAATTATCTACACCATGGGACATAGGCCCGATGGGGTGGGATGCCCTCCGTGGGGTTTTTTCTAAGGAAACCTAAACCGTATTTACGCAAGGTTCGAAGAAAACCACGGAAAACTCTGAACGGTTAGGCCGATGGTCGTGGTTGGGTTCGAACCCAGCACCTACCGTTTACCAGTTTCGAGGTCAGAACCTCGCGGCCACTGGTGGGGCTTTAAATAAACAGAAATATCTAAATTTTAATTTTGATTAAACATTTTTTTAAATATTATTAAAAAAATAAAACTATTTAAAATAAGAATTTGAATGGTGGGTAATTTAAAAATGGTATTTTGAAAAATGGGGTAATTTAAAATCGTTATATCTCAAAATGTAATTTGCATAATTTCAATTTTTTTTACACTTAAATAAACGAAATATGTAAATTTTAATTTTGATTCAACGTTTTTAAAGATATTAATAAAAAAATTAAAATGTTATAATAAAAATTTAGAAATAAAAATGATATAACTTTTATTTAAAAATTCATATTTTAAAAAGTAAATATTTTTTTCATATTTGCTGGATCAAATTAAAGTTAAACAATAAAAAAAAGTTCTAAGTTTGAAGCATTTATCTTTAAGCATTCTTTACTTATAACAATTTAAATTCGAAAAGTTGTAATTAAAAAAAAATTTAAAATTTAAAAAATATGCATTTTTGCAAGAAATCATTTCCTTGACAACCATTGCTAAAACCTAGATTTTTAAAAGAAACCAAAACAAAAAAATTAATATTTCTTCTAATTCAGATAGAAATGTGATTTAAATATAATTTTCAGCTTATAAAAATAGAGGAATTTTTATTAAATTAAATAAATTAATAAATTATTTTTAAAATATTATTTAAATAGTAATAAATTATTTTTAGAAAATTTTAACATGTTTGTGTCCCAGGTGTTTAGTATTTAATCAACATATGCAGCTTATGCCAGTATTCTCTATAACAATTCATAGGAGTTCTGATAAGGGATTTTAGCCGATGATATGCCCCTGAAAGAAAATGACTTGTTTTAGTTCATTTAACTGTACCGTTTTCAACCAACATATGCAACTCTGTTAGTATTCTTCATAGTTATTCTCAGATATTTTAATGAAGGTTTCAAGCAGATCATCCAACAATCTGTGTACCTGTACATCATTAGATAGAAACTAGTCCGATATAGAATTTGTTTGGTGAATCAGGTTATTGTCTATTTTAGTTTCCTCTTTCAATTTCTATAGAAACTGTCAAGAAGTGGTTTCTAAGCAATGTATGGTAATCTCTTTCACTCATGGTTACTTGAAAATATGTCCCCCCCCCCTTAAATACAAAGTATATATAGACTATCGTGAAACTATGTTCACTTTGTCATTTTGTAAATTAAATGTATTGCTTCTTGAAAGTCATTCAGTAAAATTAACAATTATCTGACCTATCTAAATGAAACTTTGACTTTTGAAGTATTCACTTTTTTAAGTTCTTTTCCACTATATTAGCTCTTATACAATCTCTTTCTATGTTTTTTTAGTTCATTTTAAAACTAATTTCCGTTATCTATACTTTATGAAACTCTGTTTCTTCAAAATCTTAAATAATGCAAACGTTGAGCAGATGTTATCATTTCTCATTCATAGGGGCTCTGATGCACTTCTGAAAAGGACTTTAGCTAATGATACGCCAGTGAAACAAAATGGCTTGCTTTAGTTTATTTAACTGTACCATTTTCAACGAAGATATGCAGCTCATGCTAATATTCTTCACAGTTATTCTTAGGTATTTTAATGAAAGCTTCAAGCAAACCAGCCAATAATCTGTGCACCTGTGTATCATTATATAGAAACTAGTGTAATGTAGAATTTGTTTGGTGAATCGGGTTATTGTCATGTTTCCTCTTTCAATTTCTATAGAAAATGGTAAGAAATGGTTTCAAGTAATGTTCAGTAATCTCTTTCGCGCGAGATTATTTAAAAATATGATTTTTTTTTCTTGAATACAAAGCATATCTTGATCATTCTGAAATTATATTCAGATTCTCATTTTGCGAATACGTTGTATGTATTCTTGCAAGTCATGCAGTAAAATTGACAGTTATGAGATCTATCTAAATAAAACTGTTTCATCAATAAAAATTATTTTTTTCCAGATATCAGTTTAAATATAATCTCTTTCTATGTGTTCTTTAATTAATTTTATAACTTGTTTCCTTTATCTGTAGATTTAGGAGGGATTTTTATGATCAGTTTATACATTTTCAGCATTGTTGTTTTTTTTTTACTTGTTTCTATTTGGAAAAGCGGTGTTTTTAATACATAGGAAGTAAATTTGACCCTTTAAGAACCCTTCTTAAAAGTTTTAATTACCATAGACCCCTTTCTTTGCTGAGAAGGATGGTTAAAATTATCCCATCAAAAACTCATTATCACAAAAATTTGGGGTAAGTAATACCAATAGTGGGGAAACTATGATCACTATATTTCCTCTTTATACTTGCCTATAGATATTTGTTTGGAAAAATAAAGACCATTAGATCTTCAAACTGACAAATCTGATTATTAAAAATTCTGATAGAATTTGTTTAAAATTGCTATTTCGACCTCACAAATGCTTCAGACTAGCGATAAGGAGTATCTGGAAAGAAAAATACATTATATATTAATATCTAAGTGTGAAATAAAATTTTACCACACACAATTTTCTGGATTATAAAGGTGGCCATAATTATCCCCTGGACATAATTAACCCACCTGACACTACTTTTAAAAACTACTTTAAACTACCTTAAACTCTGTTTCTCCAAAATCCTAAATACTGTAGACTTCGAGAATGTGTTATTGTTTCTCGTTGCTAAATATACCAAAGAATTTTTGTACGAACTTATCTCCTTAGTTTCGTTCTTGTTAAATGAACAGATAATTTTTTGACCTTCAAGTGATTTTTTATTTGGTGTAATCTATATAGCGCTCAGTTAAATGAACAATCAAAAACTGAATCAACCTAAATCTTAATAAATATTTGACATATTAAATTGGGGAAATTAAATGTCTTAGATTGTAAGATATTGCTATCAAGAGTTTCAAACACAGCATTTATAATAGCGTGTTGGCTAACTGAGATAAATCTGTATAAATGCCTTTTTTTACTTTTAGGTAGATTTCGTATGAAATACTACCTATTGCATTCGCACCAGTTTATATATCTATCAATCTATCTATCTATCTACATATATATGTATATATCTCACTTTTTTATGGACACGATAACTTCTAAAATTCTTCACCAAACTCGTACATAAAATCAAAGGGGATAAAATCTCGGCTAAGTTAGTTAATGGGCAAAATCGGACCAAGGAGGTTGAAATAGGGGGCGTTTTTGTGAAAACAGAAAAAAGCCCATAACGTCTTAATGAAAATAGATATCGAATCAGTTAAAAGTTTATATTACTTCTAAATAATGGGTCAAAAGTTTATGCATGACAAATTTTTGATAAAATTAAAAACGGGCTCAAGGGGCGAAAAAAATAGGGTTTTTGGGAGAAAAAAAAATCATAACTTTGCCAATTCTCAAGATATCAAATCCATCTAAATTTTTTATAAATATTCTCAAAATTATATAAAACTTTTGTATTTGCAAATTTTTGATAGGACTAACTCTTACCGGTAAAAAAAATTAAAAACGAAAATAAAAAGGGGTTTGGAAAAAGAAAAAAATCCATAACTTTGTCAATTCTTAAACTATCAAATCCAACTAAATTTATTTTACATCTTCTCAGTAATATCTACAACTTTTATACTGACAAGTTTTTCATAGGACCAATTCGTATAGCAAAAATAAATTAAACAAAAGTTGAAATTGGAGAAAAAAAAACCTCTAATCCAATCTGCTTACATTCTGCATCGTTTTATAAATTCACTTTTTATTTTAAACGCATCCAAATGGCAGATCCTCTTATTTAGGAACTATATAATGTGAAACATTGGCCAGATTTTTGATAAAGACAGAATATATTTCAAAGAAGGCTGCCAAAAAGGGTATTTTGAACAGAATTTCCCGAAGTGACAGTGATAGGAAATTTGAAGAAGTATTCAAATAACAAATTGCGTTTTTCCTGACTCATTTTTAAATCCATTTTTACTCTCAAACGCATCCAGTTTAGAAGTCCTCTTATTTAGGAACTGTATAATATGACGCATTGGTTAATTTTTTGATAAAGACAGAATATATTTCAAAAAAGGCTGCCAAAAAGGGTATTTTGAACAGAATTTCGAGAAGTTATCGTGATTGAAAATTTGAGGAAGCATTGAAATAACAAATTCCGTTTTTTCTGACTCATTTTTAAATTCAGTTTTTCTCTCAAACGCATCCAATTGACAGGTTATCTTATATAGGAGCTGTATAATGTCTTACATTGTTCAGTTTTTTGATAAAGGCTGAATATATTTTTTAAAATGCTGTCAACAAGGGCACTTCGCGTAAAATTTCACGAAGCTATCATGATAAAGAATTGGGGTTGTATTCAAAATTGGTTTTTTTATAACTCATTTTTAAATTCAATTTTGCTCTCAAACGCATCCAATTGACAGTCTTTTGTTATTAAGGAACTATATAATGTGCCGTATTAGTCGATTTTTTAATAAAGTCAGAATTATTTCAAAATATGTTGTCAAAATGGGCATTTAGCTTAAGATGAATTTAGCTTAAGATGATTCTGATAAAACCAGTCCTTACAGAAAAATGAAATTAAAAATTTTTCAAAAGAGCTCAAATAAAGTTGCTAAACTGGGTTTATCTGTAATCAAATTTATTTTTCGTTGTTGAAATGAGCACTCTTAGAAATCTACCTCCGCCTATAGGCCAAGCCGACAGGGATTTTTTGTTTTTAATTGCAGTTTTTCCTTTTTTGTGAGGATTTTTTTATTTGCAAAATCAGTTATGAAAATGAAAAATTACTCATTAAAAATATTTGCATAGAAAATCGAAAAAATATGTAACGGCTTTTGTGCAGACTGATCTCGGTTATCCAATGCAAAAAATCATTTAAAAGTTTTGTTTTGTTTGATATCTTCAAAATTTCTGAAATAGGATTAACATAACGGGGAGAGTCTTTTTGCTTGACTGAAATAGTAAAAAATAAAGAAAAGTTTCACCAAAATTTTTTTCTTCATTTTATCAGGCCATTTCTGATGTAGATGTGATAATGAAATGATGTAAAACACAATTTTTCTAAAATAACAGACCAAAACTTTAGGAATTATTGCTAAATATAATATTTTAATAAGAATATATTATCAGAAGTTTTGACTACAATTCGCTCTCAGAATCTTTCTAAATGAAAATATCTACATTTGCTTTAGTAATTATTTTACGTGTTTAAAGCAGCTGAACATGGAAATAACTCGCTAGAATATAAAGTCATTCTAAATAGAAAACGCTCTAAACAAATATAATATTAGAAAACTGTATAAACTCTTTTCGTCGTCTTCGTTTATTTTGAGGAAAACTTTTTTAGCTTTATGCAGATATAAATAAGGCTTCAAAAAATATTTATTAAAACTTGAAGTGGAAAACTTGAAAATGTATTAAGTTATTATTTTTTTTATTACATTAAGAGGGGTTTAACGGGTCTATTACTATTATTAGCTTTCAATGTTTTTGATATACCATACATTTAATAAAAAATCAATTTTTATCGATTGTTCAAGAAAAATTTCATTTTTCTTTTTTTTTCATCAAATTTTTATTCTTTTGCATCAAAAAATAGTTTTCAGTAAAGCCATTCTTCTTCAGTTTAATTGTCCATTATTCATGCAGAAATTTGGCACAGGATGGATACCCCTTTCTTTTAAAATGACATACTCTATAACTCAAAATTTCCATAATGAAAGATTGAAACTTGCGGGATAATGACTCAGAAAGTGAATAGTCTAGTGAAAGTGTTTCTGCTGTTTATAGAACTACTGAGATTAGCCATGAAAATGCTTAAAAATAAAAATATTCACCTCTATTTTACTAATTTCTTTAAGGGAGTCTCAGGACTCTTAAGATTCAAACTATAATTTTTTTAAGTGTTAAACTTCTATTTTTTATGAACATTTTGATATAACTGTTTTCTTGAAATTTCGATTAGAATAGATTCTATGACTTTTAGAATTACAAGATAGAACCCGTCGACGAAAGAAAATGTTTAAGTAGGAACTGTTTCATTGATTTATACTAAACCAACAAAATTAGTTACAGTAAAAACTACACTTTATACTGGTATGTCTAACTCTTTGATGATATTTAACCGAAAGTTAACAAAATACTATTTCTATAAAAGTCAATTGTAGAAATTATTAAAATTAAACTTTAATCTTATATGCAAACAGTAAAATATAATAAACATCTCTTATTATGATGAAGTTATTAATTTGGAATTTTACACTTGGTATTAAAAAACGAATAACAGCCAAATTTATTCCACTTTAACTTAGTCACAGGAAATTTCCCCCTGAAATCTAAACCCGACATCATTTTCACCATCTCAAACTTTTCATATACACCTTCATATCTGTATTCATCTTTTTTTTTTAAATTAGTATTTTGCTTTGATTATTTTAATTCAAAACTTAAATTCTCGATTGCTATAGCATGAAACAGTTACTAAACTATTTATATTCTTTAAGTTTATTATTAAGTTTATTAGTAATTATTTATATTCTTTTAAGTGTAAAAATAATTTTGTGAAATAATCTGCATGCTCTGAATACGATATAGACTATTCCTTTGATGTCACATAAGGCAAAATTATGATTTTTTTATAGTCACAAAGTCGAATTATTGCAAAAATCCTTTTTGGTCGCTTGCATAACTCGATGAAGTGAATTCATCAGTCGAAAATCATCAAATTTTGTAATATAAATCGTTATTTTTTTGGACAAAGACTTCCGATTACACCATGCATGCCATGGCTTTATTATAAAAACACTTTAAATTTTTGTAAAATATTGTGTTTTATCAGTGAGTGATTTCGATTAGGGTATTTTCGAAAACGAAGTATTTTCACCTGTGAACTACTTCAAAGTAATTAGGTCAAAATGACGTACTTATATAAAACATATTTCGGTTTTAATTAGAGATGGGAAATACAGTTATTTTTGGTTAACAGGTTACATCGTTCCACACAATCATGGATAACAGGTTTCAACAACCTGTTATTTTTGTAACTTATAACTAATCAATGAGAGTATGCTGTCAACAGACATTTTAATTAGAGGGCCTTTAATTAAGATATTTTGAATAATTTTTATACATAAGTATAGACGCTGTTTTAGTTCAGATAAACCTGCATCTTTAAAATCAACTTGGGGGTTAAAAATTTAATTTTTGCAAGACAAAATTTAGTTAGCTGTAATACTTTGCATTTCATGCATTATTAGCGTTTTCTTGCACTAAAAACATGTTTTTCCTCGTTGAAAATTCATAAGTATCATAAGTACGTTTTGCCCGTAGAAGAATAATTTTTTTGCTGTTTTACTTGATAAAGCATATAAAAACTCTTTTTAAGTAAAATTTATAGGAAATTGTATAACTTACTGAACACTGTACAAAATATGTAATTTCTTATAAATTTAAAAAAATAATTATTTTAATGTAAATTGATATTTATATGATGCAGAAGAAAAGTTAAAACATTTTTGCAATCGGTACAATGTCTCTAAAACTGTAGATTTAGAAATTAACTTTTTGTAAGTTATAATAAGAAATATCCTCCATAAAAATTAACATCATTTTAACAACGCGATTTGTTAAAAAAAAAAAAAAAAAAAAAAAAAAAAAAAAAAAGTATTTTTATTCTTTGGTACCTTGATTTGAAGTTCAAATTTTGTCATCTCCGAATCCATCTGTATCAACGCATATTCAAAGCTTATCCCACTAAAACACGAAACATTATTTATACTTTTTTAATCAAATGTCATTCATCCAACAAATTTCGTATGTGCAACTACGTATTTAAATTAATTACAATTGCATTAAAGTTAAGTGCCCTCATAGACCTATTTTTTTTCTGTAAAATACAATTAGAGAAATAATATTTTCCAGTTCTTATTTTCTAACAATGCATGGAAAAATAATAATAATACTAATAAACACTTAAAAAAACCATAGCGCCAAAATACTCTCTCCCCCCCTCTCCCAAATACCATGAGTACATAGAAATATCCCTTTTAAATATTCAAACTCAAAGATTGCTGTCTATTTTCAGGGGAGTGCGAAGAGAAAATTGTGCCCGGGGCAAAGTTAGAGTTTGGCGCCCTCCTCCCAACGTTTTCTTGTGACAGGTCAAAAATTACGTTTGTAGTATAAATTTGGCGCCTCCTAAATTTTCGCGCCCGGGGCGACCGCCCCCTTCTCCCTCTTTTCTCTCGGAGCTGACTTTTTTACCCATCTAACTACACCAACCATAGATTATGTCTCGTACAATAAAATAGCTTTTTATCAGCAATTAAGTCCACAAATCTCTTTATTTCCACTTTTCAGAGATTCCTATCCATAAAATTATGACCAAAGATGGCCGACATTACCTCCTTGCTTTTTGATAATCTATAAGCATCACTCACTAACTTATTGTACTTTTGATTAAAAACACATTTTCCCCCGTTTCATTTTCAATATTCTAAACATTTGTTTGAATAAAGAAGTTTACATTATTCTAACCATTTTTTTCCCAATATATATAGTTTTCGTTATTCTAAAAACTGATTCTATTGCTTTAATCTTTGTAACTGTGAGCGTTATAAAAATATTCAAAAGATTCAATAACTTTTGGCAAGAATCGAAGCCAGATGTTTTTAAATATCTATACGATAATGAACAACCAATAGCTTTCTAGAGATTTTATTAAGTGAATTTTGAGATAGCAAACGGACAATTATTCCTGTGATTCGACCAAAAGGATTTTTTATGGAGTAGTTTTTTATAGTCGTAGATGGACAGTGTTGCGTCAAAAGACAAATTTCGTAGTTTTTTTTTTTTTCATGTGCATCGAATTTTTTTTTTTCTTTTTCTGTTTCAAAAGCGTTTTAATGATGTTGGGAATTTTGTTTTCCGCCATAATAGAAATTCTTTGTCTTAGAATTCAAATAGATTTGTAAGTTGGGAAACAGATTTTATATAACTATTTTTTTTATTAATGTATAAATATACATTCCTAAAATAATTTTCAGCCTTGCTATTTGTTTCTCCTTTTTAAAATGCTTATCATACGAGGCGTTCCAAAATTAACAGGGACTTTTTGGTAATCTGTTACTGAATAATAAGTTTTTGATTAATATTACGAATATTTATCCTGTTATGTTAAATAATGCCCATCTCTAGTTTTAATTATAATAATGCACGCTTTTTCTTAATAAAATAATGTCGTTTGCATCCGCTAAAGCATCCCTGTTTTAAGGTCTATTCTTAAACAACATCTACAGAAAAATATACATATTGCGGCATTATCGTAGAATAATACACAAACTGAGCAAAAAAGCAATGTCTTCATTTAAAAAGCAAATTGGGTATTTAATAATTCACATGTCCTCATTTTGTTTTTATTTATTTATTTATTTATTTTAATAGGCCTACGTTTTACCGAAAATCATTCATTTATATTTCTTCAAAATTCGAAAAATGGTTTTAAACGCGGATTAATAAAGTAAATTTTCCAGCCATTTGATACAAATTAAGTAAAAGTGGAGAAAAGAAGTCACACAACAATTCATTAAAATACATTTATGTAAAGAGAAAGTGTTGTATTGAATGAAATTTAAGTTTGTAATAAATTAAAAATCATTTATTTGATAAATGAAAACGAAATCAAATTATAATTCATAGGGTTTCAGAACAGACGATATTATTGACTTTACACGTATTTTAAGTAATTTTTTTAATACTTTTTATGAGAAAACGGCAACAAACAGATACTACAATCCGCTTTTTTCCTTTTTCTTTGAATACAAATGGAGTATTTCTGTTGCCTCAATTACAAAAACAGTATTAAAAACTAGAAAAAAATTAATGTCTCAAAAATAAATTAAGATACAGTTTTTAATCAAATTACATTTAAAAATACATATTTCTTCCAATACGACGATGAAAAAATTGAAAATGTGTGATTTTAGTATTTTTAAAAATTTCGATATCAAAATTTGAAAACTAAAATTTCATTTCAGATTTCAAAATGTTGTCATTCGCAAAATGGCGCATGCGTTACGCATAGATATGTTTAGCCTTTATAATATAGATACCCTCTCAATAGCTGAAGCGGCGTTCGCGAAACTTTGAAGTGATATTTCTTTAAATAACATAACGTGCTCAAAACTTCTGAATATTATTTCGTGAAATTTTCAAAACACACATTTAATGTTAATCTGTATACCTAAAATCCCCTTTTTATTTTAGAAAAAAAAAAAAAAAAAAAAAAAAAAGATGATTACAGTGTTGGAAATTTCAATATTTTGTATGTGATAAATATAAATTTGTACTAAAAATATAAAAATGCTTTAAATACAAATTTATTTAGGTCCAGAGTAATTATAACTTATGCAATAAAAGTATTCACCAAAATTTTCATTCTGGTTGCAATATTTATTTTTGTAAATGTGCACATAAGCTGTTACACTAATTTTCTGCTTGTGAAACAATGGAATATCCCGCAGTTTGTGAGCGCCAGTATCTTAAAATCAGGATGTAGTAGTTATTATGGTAGATTACTTCTCGAAGGTTGTTTCACATATTTATGATCGCCAACTCTTAAAAATGCTCGTTCTGACCCTAGTGAATATTAACGTTTTATAAAAAATAACTAACTGTAAATTTCCTTGATTTGTTCCACCCTGTTTGTTTAGCTCCGAATATTTATCATCACTGATGATGAATTGCGAGTAGCTTGGCGAAACGCATAATTTTTGTATTTTAAAATGTTTTTTAGTATTTTTATTTTTTGTACATAAATTCTAATTTTTTAAATGCATTCAAGTCTGTCAGTTTATATTATTCAACCTTTTAATAAGTGGCAAAACGTTTGCAGTTCCCTGTAACTGTTAATTATGCATCTTGAAATTTTTTAAATGCATGAAATGAAAGAACATACTGATCATTTCATCTCAATAAAAATTGTGTTTTTAAACCATCCATCCATATTAAAAAATGTTAAATTCATAAATCTTTTTTTTTTCTTTATTTCCAAATTTAAAAGTTTTGAGACCTCTTAAATAAAACAAGTCGGAAATTGCAAGTCAAGCGTAGCAGATGAGGTGCGTTCGTACTATAAGGAAGTTTTTAAAATATCCAGATCTTGGAGTAATAGTATGCAGTACTTCGGAGCCGAAAGTCATTATAGTATTCTATCGGAAATCTATCTAAATCAGAAAGATTTTCAACTCATTACTAATCTATAAACATATGCTAAAATTTCTCTAAGGCGGAATACTGTCTACTACGAAAAGTTTTATCGGCCCCGATTCATTTTGTCATAAGACAGAGTCTGCTGTATCTTATAAAAAGTTAAAAAATATACATTAAAAGATTTAAAAAATGTTTTATTTCATTTTATTTTTAACAGGATACAACATTTTTAACATTAAAAAAAACTTTAAAACGTTTAAAAGAATTATAAAAAAGTCTTCTTCTCTACCTAGGCGTAATTTTTCAAGTTATAAACAGTAAGGTTTTGTTACTGTTTGCTAAATGTGTTATCAAATGTTTTATAATGTATTCTTGCCGCATAATTTAGCTTTTAGTCTAACGACAAATTTTGAATTAAGTCTTTATTGAAATATTATGTACCAATTGAACTTTAATGTGAATAAATAAAACAGTTTTTCATTTCTTTTACGTAATTAATGTTCATTTTCTAACTTTCACATAATTTAAGGTAAATTTTTTTTGCTATCAGTCACAAAAAGTTTAAAATTATGCGTCAAACGTTACAATGGAGGTATGTTCATACTATAACTAGTTTCATAAATATTCAGATCTCGGTGCAATGGCTGTTGTACTCGCATAAAAAATGGATACAAAATTTATTACGATTATATATGTTAAATTCAGTTATACGGAAATAATATGACTCCATCTTATAAGGACGTAATTACCATAGCAGCTTAGAATCATTTCCTATCATGGGATATCATTGAATTAATTACGTATGATAGGATTTATTAGAATAATCACCATAGTTACGTAGAATCATTACCTGGCATGAGATATCATTGAACTAATTACGCATAATAGTATTAAATAAAATAAAGAGATTTTTTTAAGTGTACGTGCATAACTACGAATGCATTTTATATGAAGAAACTTAGTATTTTATTAATGTAAAAATACTTGGTTATATAGAGAACATCTTTTATCATCATTATTATTATTTGAACTTTTGAAATTTTTTCTGTTGTCATCGACAGTTTCATTTGCTCTGATGAAAACAAATCAAAGTGAAAACTTAACGAAGTTCGCTGAATTTTTTTTTTTTTTTTTTTTTTTTTTTTTCCGTTCAAATCTGAAGGGAAGAGATAATTCTAAGCTGTTGCCATCAGTGAACAGTATAAAAGCATTTTCATCTTCCTTTATCATTTTGAAGAAATTTTCTTCTTTCAGTAAGTCATTTATTCAGTTTTAAAGACATTATATTATTCATTAAATCTTGAAGTAAAATGCGGACAATAACTAATTTATTCAAGGTGTTTGTGATATTAACAAAAAGTTCAATGAATAAATTATTAAAAACTAATTAATTCTTGCACAATATTGTTGAGTTCCTCATAAATTTAATAAAAAATATTCATTTTATCAAAGAAGGTGGGACAAATCATTAATACTTTTTCTTAAAAAAAGTTTACGACAAAGGATATTTTTGTTGTTTTACTTTAACATTCTTTATGTATAAGTTATGGGAAAAAATACAAACAATTTATTTAAAAATTTTCTTCAGTGAAATAAAATTTTTTTCATAATGACTGTTCAAACATGTGTTACATTGTAAAAAAAAAATGTCTTAATAAAAATAAATAAATAAAATAAATATATTCAATTATGTAGGAGAATTGAACCATAAAATATATACGTAAAAAGAAAATAAACTTGTTCAATGATGCAGATAAAAAAAGAACATTTATATAGCTTGTACAAATAAAATTAATGATAAAGCATAACTTCGACGTTTCTAACTGCTTCTTCAGTTGCCCTCAGGTTAAATATGTGATTGAAAAGTTTAAAGGCCTAGAAATGAACCTCTAGTCTTGATAAGCTATTTGAATGAAAAATTGCAGAGAGTATATTAGAAAACTTCAAATTTAAAAATTTTTAATGTTTCCCATAGTTTTCTAAACAAATAAATCGAAAGAAAAGTTTAAAATAGACTCGCTAAATGAATAAAATGTGCAAAATAATAACAGACTGACATAGACACGCAAGAAATCCGCATAAATAAATGAAATAAACAAAGTTCCTACTTTTCAAAGCAGCATATAATACGTGCTTTTTTAATAAAAGATAATCTCACATTTACCAAAATGGCGATACGAATAAATCATAAGAATATTTTTCCTGTGACCATGAGTGAAAATAATTTTAAAATGCAGCCACCGATACTGTAGAGTAAACAATTCTTTAACCCTTTCTGGCACACTGTGCCCGGTCTAGAATACCTAATATTAATTGCAAACTTGCAAATGGCACCAATAATATTTTAGTAAAATTTTGCTTTTAAAATAAAAGGTGAAATTACGGGTTTCACAATATCTAAAAATTCTGTTTGTGAATTCCGCTGTCAGTCAATAATTTCTTATTTTACTAACAGATTTTGCCCGTGCCGGAAAAGATTTAAGCCCGTTTTCGTGAAAAATTTTAATATTTTTAATTATTATTATATTTGAAAGAACAATCTTTAACGATTCCAAATTTGTTTTAATTTTATTCTTACGATTAATAGAACAGGAATTACTTTCCATTTAATAAGCTGGAAATGAACTGCCGAAATACGCACAAGAAAAGATGTAAACTATCCTTCTATGTACAGGGTGGCGAGTGGTTAGATAAAAACACAGTCAATATAGATGATAAATACCAGTATTTTGTTAAAGATAAATTCAGTTTATATAATCTCTTTATATTACTTGAAGTATTTTCTGTAAGAAATTACTGGTAGTTTCTTCTTTTCTTGAAAGTGTTTTTCCCGGTTTTCCCTGACCACTCGCCGCCCTGATGTAAGATTTTCATATTTATTTTGCATAAAAACAGCAAGAAAATAGAATTAACATTTTATATTGATTTTATAGATAAGAAACACTTAGATGTGATTTCTGTAAAATCAGTTATTTCGTTATTTCTACACTTAAAAAACTCCATAACGTAAAATTATTTAATTAGATTTCAGTGAAATTTTCTCATAATCATTATCGTTTCTCACTATGTTCTGTACTAGAATCTGAGCCTTATGTAATGCTGAAATTGTTTTAAGGTTGTCGAATATACAAAAAAAAAAAAAAGGTGATTTCTAATGAAAAATATGTATTCTTTAGCATATTCTGAAATAATTTAGATAATTTTGATGATATTTTGAAACTTCCATTTCAGATCACAGGCAAATGATATAGTAGCATATAATGCAAAAAAAGTTGAAAGGTATTTAGCTGAATTGAATGTGTGCTACCTGGAATAAGCCCGAAAATTTTGACCCATTAATTTTTAAAAGTTCAAGAAGATATTGCTAGAGTTTTATATTTTTACATGTTGTCGCTTTACAATTGAACTAAAAGCATACCTACCAATTTAATATTGTGTGTCTGAATCACTTCGAACATAAGCAGATTACGCGAAACCGTTGTATAAAAGGTTTCACTAGAAAATTCCCAGTTTAAAATAAAATGCGATTTTATTATATAAATTATTAAGTTAAGTTAAATATTAAATTTTATTGCACATATTCATTCATTCTGTAAAATTTGGGTAATTAAATCACTTTACTACAAATGTAAACGTTTCAAATTTCTATTCATTATGTTTGGTTGAAAAAATACTTCATAAATTCTAACGAGTTTCTAACGTATTATTAATACTACAGCTCATATTCAAAATATTAAAATAATTACCTTTTTTTTAGAAATTGAAAATATCGTTTGGTAATTTAATGTCTTTTAATGAAAATATGCAAACGATATTTTTATTAAGAACTTATTGTTGATTAAACTTACTTGTTATCTTAAATTTAATATCATTTTTGAAAAGATTAATTGCAATAAAAATTATTTTGAAAAGTCAAAATATTAGAATATTTATTCAAGTGGTTCAAAATATTAGAATATTTCACATTAATTCTCCTTTAATTATTACCAATTCTTAACTGGTGGCATCATTGATTAAATTCAGACTATTTTATTTAAAATCAGTATTCTTTTTTGCAGTTTGTTTCTTTTTCGTCTTAAAATGGGTCGTGTGAGTGATATTCCTGAATTTAGTAAACTTCGTATGGTTGATTTGTATCGGCACGATAAAAATCAATGTTTTATAGCGAATTATTTACATTGTTCGCAATCGAGCGTTAGTAAAATACTAACACAATATTCAAAAATTGGAAATTTTCAAAATAATCGCCGAAATGGTGACCGAAAACCAAAAACATCTGCTAGAGATGACAGGAAACTGAAACGTATAGTTAAGAAAAACCGTTTTAAAAGTGTCCGATTCTTGCACCGAAAATGGAAAGAAGAAGGAGTTGAAGTTTCTACATCGACAACATTAAGACGTCTCCATAAATTTAAATTTGAATCTCGTGTACCGAAAACAAAACCTCTCATGACTGCAAGACAAAAGCGTATAAGATTGAATTGGTGTAAATCAAGACGTTTATGGAGCAATGAAGATTGGAAAAAAATATTATTTAGTGATGAAAGTATGTTTTGTGTTTCATATGGTAATCAAGGTATTCGAGTTTGGAGAATGAAGCAAGAAGCATTTGATAAAAAATGCCTTAAACGTTCCGTAAAATTTGCTGCTAGTGTCATGGTTTGGGGTTGTATGAGTGCAGAAGGACCTGGAAAGTTATGCATCGTCTACGAAAAGGTTAACTCTCTGATATATCAAGAAATTTTAGAATATTACATGATTCCATCATCAGAAGATTTATTTGAAGATGATTTCATCTTTCAACAAGATTTAGCGTCCCCGCATACATCGGTGTCAACTAAGAATTGGTTCCGCCAACGCAACATTAAGGTACTTCTTTGGCCACCAAATTCACCAGATCTTAATCCCATCGAAAACTTATGGTGTATAATGAAGAAAAAACTTCAAGAAAATCCTCCTTCAAGTAAAACTGAGTTAGTGGCACGTATAAAGTCCATTTGGACTAATATTAATAGAAATGTTTGTAAACACCTTGTATATAGTATGCAAGATCGATTGTACGCTGTTATGAAAGCTAAAGGGGATGCTACAAAATATTAACTACCATTTACTTCATATTCATAAGGTAATATTGTTGCGTAAAATAAAATATTCTAATATTTTGAACCAATCTAAATTTTATTCTAATATTCTGGTGTGTTTAAGGAAGCTGTATACCTAATTTATTGTGCTGTATTTTATATTTTATAAATGTTAAAATCTTATCTAAACATTCCAGATTTAATTTATAAGAAATTTAATTGCATTTACTTAGTATAAAAAATAAATAAATGACAAATAATTTTTTCTTATTACTTTTTCTCAATTATTCTAATATTTTGAATATGAGCTGTATTGCTTGTATGGTATTAAATAAATGTCATCAGCCTTGACACAGCACGGAGAATAATTAATTTTCAAAAGTCAATAAAAATGGATAAAAATAAACAAATGATGTGTAAATGTTATTAAACTTGAAAAACTATCGGATCGAAACAATTTAAACGCACGAAAAATTTCATATGGTAATCTTAATCGTTTTAAAAAAAACGGGAGAAGGAGAGTACTGTTGACTTTTTCTATATTTCAGTGTATCATAAATATAAGGTCTTGATAAATAAAAACTTTTATAACTCGATCTATAGTAGTTTTAATATTAAAATCAAATTCATATATAATTAAATATAATTTTTAATTTAATACATGCTTAATTTATTAAGTTAATAACATTATTAATGTATATTAGAAATTTTACTTTAAAATAAGCTCATACATAATCTATTTTATATTCAATTCATCATATAGTGGTTATGAACTAATTATGAAATACAGAAATATTAATGATAATAATAAAATAGAAATACAATCGACTCTCGATAATTCGAACCACAAGAAATGTTCGAATTATCCGAAGTTCGAATTATGAAAAACATGCTTAATATGGTACTATTACAAAGGAATTAATGTTATAATGTTTTTTAAATTTATTTCGTCTCTTATCATTACAATATGACTTAATATTAAATTAGAATGTATAAATACATAAGCTAATTAAAATATTAGAAACAAGCACGATGGAAGATGCTGGGAACATAAGCATCCAGCAATCTTCCGTGATTTATATATATATATATATAAATGGTATATTATACATATTGTATCCTTTGATGTTTTTGTATAGGGATTGTAAATACTAGTGTATGTCTAACGCTATTCATGTCAGGAGCAAGGCAGACCCCTATCTCAGCTGGCATCTAGAAGGCACTAGTTTTGGGCTCTCGCATAACAATCGCTTGACATTTACGTCAAGAATGGTTTATTGGTAGATTTACAAGCCAATTAAGCGAGACCGCACACGTTTCTCTAGTTGAGGCTACCGGTCATTTTTCCGGCTAGGAGCGCGTTGCAGACAAGAGGGGCCAGTCCCCCCCACGCTCGAAGAAGAAGCCAACGAATCTGCTGCAGGAATAGGCCGGGGGAGAGACTGAATGGTCATTTTTCGGGCAGATTGAATCGAAGGGGAGTATTAGCCACGCCCGCCATAAAAAAAAGAGAATACAGACTTTTTTCTTGAAGAGTGCAGATGAAAAGTTCGCTCTGAGATGCGAAGATGTATTAGAAGAGAAGTGTTATTAATTCCAAGGAGGACCTACCAACATCGCCGATGATCCGAAAATGATGTCCGCCACTGATGATGTATGATCGCCGATGATCCGAATGTTATGCCCGCCAGCGATGATGTGTGATAGCCTATGATCCGAATGTGATGTCCACCAGTGATGATGGGTGACCGCTTGTGATGTCTCCGAATGCGAGCCTTAACTGAGTGCTGGGCACGAAATAATATGAAGGTACGGTTTTGCTTATAATTTATATTGTTTCCCAAAATGTTTAGGGCAAAATGCCAAGTAGGGGGTTCTGCACGCTCCAATTGGTATTCAAGATCATAGTATTAAAAACAATAATTATACAAGTAGAATTAATAGTGCCTTTTTTTGTCTTTTATGTTATCTATATTGAGAATAATGTGTCTTATGACGCACAGACAATTTGTAAAATAGTTGTAAATAAATTTATATGTTAGTTGTTAAAAAATTGTTGGTATCTTTTCGACCATGAGTCTTATTTTATTTAATTCTATTATGATCTGATTCAAAGTTATGTTTTATTTACGATCCATAAGTTAATTCCATCTTCAAAAATAATCACAACGCAATTTGGTAATGAAGGCAGTTGCCTCACTTATATCGAAGGGATTAACCAGGATTGAAACGAACGATCACTGTTATTTTTTGTATTAGATATAAAAAAATTGCATGAGTCTGCACTATGAATACTTTGAATTAAAATGATTAGGAGTGACTAACATAAGTTCATTCTAGGATTTGGGTTATGCTGACATGTCGAAATAAAGATTTCCGTTACAGGAGCCCAGTTCTGTCCAGCATATGCCCTAGAAGCCTATCTGGTACCGTGACCTTTTCGGATGAGTTCCGGAGGTTAATAATATTGTTTTTGTTATAAAAAGTTAATAGTAATTCATAATGTTAGTTTTACTCAAAATTCTACGCGCTATTCATGGTTTTAATGTTAAATTAAATTTTAAAAGTAAAACTTGGTGCCAATGGAGTGTGCTACAACGTTTCTGACTCATTCGTCCAAAATGGCTATTTTTTGATGTGTTATACTAAAAAATAAATATATATGTTTAAGTATGATTATACTGATGATATTGTGTTTTAAATTGAAAACAAACAATCTTATAATTGTGTGTGGAAAGGTTTTAAGAGTAATATTATGAAATAAGGTTTCAAATTATATGATATATTGAAAAATTTGAAAGAATTTTAAAATAGATTTTGCATCACATTGAATTTATTTATGGTATTTTATTGTAATGATTATATTTTGGGGGTACATGGCATTTACTATGTTATTGAACAAAAAAAAAAGAAGTGTTTTATGTGAATTTATAAGACCAATTTGATGCCGCAAAGAAAAAAAAGCGGGAGTACAAATGAAATAAAATAATAATAATAAGAAGAAGAAGAAAGGGCAGTTTAGAAAATTAATAATTTTGGTACTGATTTTCTATGTGTACTTTATACATTTATTTTGAATTTGATTGTATTTGGATTTTGAGGGACAGTGTATATATATATTTATATATTTTCTTGTGTGTTATAGAAAATTTTATTCAGGAGTTAAGTTGTATTGCAAAGTTATTTGTGTAAAAATATATAATATAAGGGTAATGAATGTCAAGTAGGACAATATATGCCGAGGAGAAGAGGAAGGAAAAGTTTACAAAATCAATCTAAGCCAGGGGTGGTAACAAGAAATAAATCAAAATTGAAATCTAAAACGTTAGAGATTAAAATGGACGACCCGTTAAAACCGAATTTGTCGCAAATGTTATCATTGATTGTTCCCTTTGACGTAAAAAAGATTAGCAATGTGTTATTTTATTTGAAAGAATTCGATGAATTATTGGATCGGGTCCACGTAGAAGAGGATTTTAAATTACAGATATTAAAAGCTAAATTTGTGGGTACGGCCCGTGAGAAATTAGTATCTGACCAGACGCTAAATGAGGAAAAGAATTATACAGAGTTTAAAAGAAAAATCGTGGAATTGTTTCAGAAAAAAGATTCTTTTATTGAAGCACAGATAAATTTTAACTCAATTAAGCAACTCCCAAATCAAAACATGAAAGATTTTATAGAAGTTTATAACAAATCCGCATCAATGTATTTAGGTGCTTCTGGCCAGGCAACGGAGGTGGGAGCTAATAAACTATTCGATTTAATAAAAGCCAATAAATTTTTGGAAGCAATATCGCCAAATATTGCGTTGGAATTGCGAAAATTAGACATTAAAGATTTTGGGAAATTGTGCGATAAAGCTCAGACGATCGAAGCCGCGTATAAATCGACTGTTTTAGATCAGATTAATGCGGTAACAGCCAATACAAGTAAAGAAAATGAGGATTTTTGTACGAATTTATTACAATTAAATAAAGAGCAGGCTACGGCCATAGCAGAATTAACTGCTCAGGTCAACGAGTTGAAATTACAAACGAAAACCCAAGTTAGGGAAGATAATTTGAAAGAAAAACGATGTGAAATCTGTAATACGAATCGGCATGACATTTCCGAATGTAGGTACAATTTGAAAAATTCAAATACTAAATTTCGGAACCAGGGACAGAGAAATTTTGCAAATAAGAGTTTTGGTGCGAATAATTACAGGACGATGGAAGGCTATGGATTTGCAGCGCCAGTATCACAAAATTATTTTCCCAGTGCACAAATGTATAGTGATTTTAATTATGACAGATTTCACAGGGATAGAAATTATCAGGATTATAATAGATTTGAAAATTTTTATGAAAATTTCAATCATAGTCCTCCATGGAATAGGGATTCTTCGGATAGAAGCTATAATAACAGAGATGACAGATCAGGGGTTGCACGCTACGATGCATATTATGGAAATCGTAAACAATCGGATGAACATAGGAGAGAGCGAAATGACTATTCCAGGGATGAACCGCAGCATGACAGAAATAGAAATTCAATTCAGGAAAAAGAAAATAAGAGAGATGTTTCGGACAGACACAAAGGGAAAAGAAAGTCGAATTCGGGAAACTTTTAAGGGAATCTGCAGTTGTAAATAATAGTCATAAGAAAGACCCCGGTAGATTCCCGATAAGGAGGAATAAGTTCGTGATTGCTAGTGTGAATTCAGCGGGAAAGGATAAACTTCCCATCATTGCATTACAGATTTTTGGGTTAAAAGTTGACACGTTGCTGGATAGCGGGGCCGCAGTTTCGCTTTTATCACCGGAGGTTTTAGAGGCGCTCAAACAAACGGATGCAAAAATTAAATACTTGGCGAATAGGGTAACAATCCACACATTCGATAACTCAGTCATACCTTTTCGGCAATGTATAAAAATTACATTTAAAATTAACAATGAGTTTGTGACAGGAACATTTTATGTTACATCTCATAATTTTCAAGGGGACTATAAAATGTTGCTAGGTTTTGATTTCTTGAAAAAAAATAGTATGATTTTAAATTTTGATAAGAAAACACTAAAATTAAAAAATACGGAAATTGCACTGGAACCGCAGGTTATGAATAAGGAAATAGTTAGTGTAAATAGTGTAAATAAAAGGGGGTCGGAAATGAAAAATATCACCAAGGCAGTGCGCACAAATAAAATTAAATGTCATTTTAAAGGAAATGAAATATTTGCGTGTATAGAGAAAAAAACACATTTACACCCAGGACAAACGAAAATAATATCGTTGAGATGTCCTGGGGCAGTCCAGCCTAATCAGCTGATTTTAATTGAACCAACAGAGGAATTTAAAAATTTAATTACGGAATGTTCAATTCATGAGGTACCAGTCACTAATAAAATTAATTTAATTGTAACAAACAATACAGAAGATAAGATTATAATTAGAACGGATACTAGGATCGCACTTATCAGTTCGGATTTTGTTAGTAAGAATAATTTAAAGCCTAATGAGATTGAAGATGGAGAAATCTATCAAATTAATAACCTGGATTTGCAAGAAGTTAGGGCTTTGAGAGAAGCGGAGCTTGATAGATCGGATTTTAATTTAGATCATTTAACAGGGGATTTTAAGCAAAGGATAGAAGACTTATTGATGAGTCATGCACATGCTTTTTCGAAGTCTTACAAATCTTTGGGACAATCTTCATTGGTATTGCCCAAAATACAATTAAACCACGATTTTCCCATTCAGCATAAACCATATAAGACGCCCCAGGCAGTTAAGCAGTATGCGCAGGAGGAACTACGAAAACTGTTAGAAGCGAAAATAATCGAAAAATCAGATTCAGATTATGCATTTTCGGTATTATTTGTAAAAAAAAAGGTACGGAAAAAAACTTGGTTCGCTATAGAATGGCGGTGGATTACAGGACGTTAAACGAGATTTTAGAGGGGTTTCCATATCCGGTACCGGACGTAAAAGATGTTTTACAGGCAATTAGTGGAAAAAAATTTTATACAACATTAGATTTGCATTCAGCTTTTTTCCAAATTAATTTATGCCCGGAGGATCGTCACAAATTAGCATTTGTGACGGAGTGTGGGAAGTACGCCCCGTGCCGCCTAAATTTTGGGCTTAAAATAAGTAGTACAAAATTCGCCGAACTTATGGATAAGGTCCTGGGACACTTTCCTAAGGACAAAGTAGGATATTTTATAGATGATGTGGTTTTGGCCGAAGACAGCCCGGAGGGAATGGCACAGTTGTTAAAGGAAGTTTTGGAAACTCTAATTGATCACAATTTAACAGTTGAACCCTCTAAGGTGCAAATATGTAAACCGGAAATTGAATTTTTGGGTTTCAAAGTTAATAAAAACGGATATGCCCCATCAGAAAAAAACGTGGGGAAGGTACAACGATTAACTAGACCTAAAAATAAAAAGGGGGTAAAGTCACTTTTAGGTTTGGCAAATTATTTCAGAACTCTTATTCAAAATTATGCCGATATTGTCAATCCTCTAGTCGAATTGACTAAACAAAATGTAAAATTTAAATGGACTGAGGAGACGGAACAAGCATTTTTAAATATACAAGAGGCAATCGTGAGCAACCCTACCCTTAAACCGCCAAAATTTGATAGGGAGTTCTTTTAAATAACTGATGGTTCAAAGAAAGCAATATCAGGTGTCCTTGCGCAGGAAGATAATGGATACTTAGTCCCTATTGAATTTTACGGTAGAAAACTTAAGCAGTCAGAAACGGCTTACCCAAGCATGAAGTTCGAATTATTGGCTATTCATGACGCAGTTATGCACTTTAAACACATGCTGTTAGGGCGAAAATTTACTATTTTAACGGATAACAAAGCTCTCACATATCCGCTGAAAATTGAAATGCAGTCGGATATAGTGGCTAGATGGATTTTAAATCTCAGCGACTATGACTACAATATCGAATACATCGAAGGGAAAATTAATCCTTCGGATTTTTTGTCTAGAAACTTAGTAAATAATATTACTAGTAGCAACGAGTTACAGAATAACTTATTCAAAGTAAATCTTAACTTGAGTGAAGAGAACATTAGAGCCAAGCAATATGAGGATGAAAAATTAATCACTATTATAAAAAAGGTTGAGTCAAAGAAAAACAACAGAATAACAAAAAAGTATAATTTAAACGAGAATAAAACGCTGGTATTAAAACAAAACGGGAAATATCCAGAATTAATAATCGTATCGGACGAGCTTAAGTTTACGGTTATGGCGGAGGCACATGGACCCCATTTTGGTTTTAGAAAAACATACGAAACTGTCAAAACTCGTTTATTCTGGTACGGAATGTACCAAGATATAAAAAATTATTGCACGAATTGCGTAAGATGTAATTGCAGTAAGCAGCATCAGACGATCAAAGTACCACTTGAAAAAATGGAAAGAAATTTACAAATCGGAGCTAGTCTACAAATGGATATAGTAGGTAAATTACCCATGACCCTCAGAAAAAATTGCTTCATTCTGACTATCATAGACGCAGGCTCTAGATTTTTAGAAGCAGTCCCTTTACGAAATGTGGAGTCCCAAACTATCTTGAACGTTTTAAATAGGTACTTCGGAGCCTACGGCTTGTGTTCCGAAATAGTTACAGACAACGCACAATATTTTCGCAGTGCGCTTTTTAAAGAATATTTGAAGACACTAAATATAGATCTACACCCGACAAGCGTTTACAAACCTCGTGGGAATGGTCTGGCTGAAATCATTAATAATTCGATTAAGGCATCCTTGGTGGCAATGTCCAATTCCACTCTTGAGTGGGACAACAGACTCGAATATTTTAAACTTAATTATAATACCACGATCCATCGAGCACTAGGTTATTCGCCTTCAAAATTATTCTTTGGTAGAGAAATTAAAAATCAATTTACGGTATTAAGTGCTCCGGATTTAACGTGCACTCAAGCGTTCGTTAAAAATAGGATAGAACATATGAGGGCAGTTCACCGGCAAGCCATAGCTAACCAACAAAAAATTATGGCGGAATATATCAAAGAAAATGATCTTCAGGAAGTTAAAAAGTTAGACGTGGGTCAAGAGGTGTACGCAAAAGTAATTGGCAAGCCTAGGGCTTTACACCCTCGTTTTGAAGGGCCTTTTGTGGTAGTAAAAGTTGTTCGACACAATAATTATGTGCTCCGTCTGAAAGACAAAATAAATGGGCCAACAATACGTCGACACATACAATTTCTTTTTGCACCCAAGGCTACGACGAGGAATGCCAGAAAAACTAAGGGCGAGTTAAATGAATCAGACTCGGAACAGAATATTGAGGATTAGGTAAGGGCACTCTTACTTAGATATATAGGTTACGGAGGATTAGCTTGTACAAGACTGTCACAAAGACTTAATTAAAAAAAAAAAAAAAAAGGCTCCTTTCAGAGCCATACATGAAAAAAAAAAATAAAATAAAATAAAAAAAATAAGTATTACGGCTGATAGGCAAATTTATATAAGATAAGGTGGATGAACGCATTTCCTCTTAAGATTAATTATTGGGTGAATGTAAAGATAGCTTAGATAGTCAGATTCATTGAACATTTTGAAATAAAATTATAACAATAACATTAATAATTACTCCTTTCAAAAGTGGTTTTGTTTGGGCGACACAGGGAGATAATACCTCTTTATATTTAAAGACGAAAAGGGAACTCAGTTAAAAAAAAAAAAAAAAAAAAAAAAAAAAAAAAAAAAAAAAAAAAAAAAAAAGGCCCTTTTCAGAGCCATACAAAAAAAAAAAAAAAACTTTTGCATAACTTTATCTTTGGCGGGGCAACCAACATTGGGGGTTTTGGGACTTTGCATGTAAAAAAATTCTTTTGCGGGCAGAAGATTTTGATTTACTTGGCCAAGGCATGCAGGGTCGTGAACTATCATTGTTTTTATTTGCTCCGAAAAGGATAGATTTCGAAATTGGGTAAAAGGGTTTGGAAGTAAATACATTAATAATAGTGATACAAAAAAATAAAACGGATATATAATAAAAGGGGTATAATAATAAGGATTATATAAGTAATAAGGAGACATAAGGTAGCATTGGTAGGAGAAAATAAATAAATAAATCAATAAATGTGGTAGCTTTTTGTTTTTCCCTCCCTGTTTGGGTTTCAAATTAGTTAAAAAAAATAAATAAATAAATAATAAAAAATAAAATAAAATAAATAAATAAATAAATAAAATTTCTTTATATCAGCACATAACAAAATGCTTATAAGGCTTACACAATGGATTACTTGTAGAGTTTAACTACTAACAAAATTTTATTTAAGTATATGGTTTCCGCGGTCATCAGAATGACAAAAAAATTTTAGAAATTGGGATTTTTTTTTGAGTGGACAGGTTATATTATATGTATAAATGTTATATAAAGAAAAAGGATAAAATTGGTCTTGTAAGATTAATTTTTCAATATGTATAAGGAATGAAACAGAAACAACAGCACTTACTATAAGTTTTGGAATAGTGCTAAGGGTGAAAATCATCCTGCACAACAAAATTGTAAATATAAACAATGGTGTGTATTGATTTCATATTGAGATAATGTGAATGGTATAAAATGTGTATCATATATAAAAAAATTATAGTGTAGCATATAAATATGGTGATGCATTGTTTGTACGTTATGATAACAGCCATACTTGTAAATGGAAAAATGAGTCAGAAATGTGTTCTTAAACTATTTCAGTAACTAGTTTTGGACATAATAACAGCTTTAAAATAAATAAATAAATAAATAAATAAAATACACATATATATATATATGTATATATATTATTATTGCTTTATTATTTCGGAAATTCGCGATTTTAGGCTAAATTATGGGAACAATATAAGTATTGATGCATAACGCAGAAGAAGAATCCTCACACATCAACAACCTCCCAGCAGGGGAGATAAGCCAGTAGCAATACAATCAGAGACTGCGAATCATTGTGTTACGTAACCTGAACTTTCTTTACAGACATGGACAAAAAAAAAAAATCTAGGCATTCTATGATGATCATTTTAGATTGTGATGTACAGAATTAGACAACTGATGGCGTTGCAAGTGTGCAATCACAAACAGACTTTGAAACAGTGATTGATCTTTCAGGATCGCCGAACACATATATAAAAAAAAGTACTCTTTTGTCTGTTTGTTTCTTTTTTTTTCATTTAGTTGGGGGGGGGGGAGATGCTGGGAACATAAGCATCCAGCAATCTTCCGTGATTTATATATATATATATATAAATGGTATATTATACATATTGTATCCTTTGATGTTTTTGTATAGGGATTGTAAATACTAGTGTATGTCTAACGCTATTCATGTCAGGAGCAAGGCAGACCCCTATCTCAGCTGGCATCTAGAAGGCACCAGTTTTGGGCTCTCGCATAACAATCGCTTGACATTTACGTCAAGAATGGTTTATTGGTAGATTTACAAGCCAATTAAGCGAGACCGCACACGTTTCTCTAGTTGAGGCTACCGGTCATTTTTCCGGCTAAGAGCGCGTTGCAGACAAGAGGGGCCAGTCCCCCCCCCCACGCTCGAAGAAGAAGCCAACGAATCTGCTGCAGGAATAGGCCGGGGGAGAGACTGAATGGTCATTTTTCGGGCAGATTGAATCGAAGGGGAGTATTAGCCACGCCCGCCATAAAAAAAAAGAGAATATAGACTTTTTTCTTGAAGAGTGCAGATGAAAAGTTCGCTCCGAGATGCGAAGATGTATTAGAAGAGAAGTGTTATTAATTCCAAGGCGGACCTACCAACATCGCCGATGATCCGAAAATGATGTCCGCCACTGATGATGTATGATCGCCGATGATCCGAATGTTATGCCCGCCAGCGATGATGTGTGATAGCCTATGATCCGAATGTGATGTCCACCAGTGATGATGGGTGACCGCCTGTGATGTCTCTGAATGCGAGCCTTAACTGAGTGCTGGGCACGAAATAATATGAAGGTACGGTTTTGCTTATAATTTATATTGTTTCCCAAAATGTTTAGGGCAAAATGCCAAGTAGGGGGTTCTGCACGCTCCAATTGGTATTCAAGATCATAGTATTAAAAACAATAATTATACAAGTAGAATTAATAGTGCCTTTTTTTGTCTTTTATGTTATCTATATTGAGAATAATGTGTCTTATGACGCACCGACAATTTGTAAAATAGTTGTAAATAAATTTATATGTTAGTTGTTAAAAAATTGTTGGTATCTTTTCGACCATGAGTCTTATTTTATTTAATTCTATTATGATCTGATTCAAAGTTATGTTTTATTTACGATCCATAAGTTAATTCCATCTTCAAAAATAATCACAACGCAATTTGGTAATGAAGGCAGTTGCCTCACTTATATCGAAGGGATTAACCAGGATTGAAACGAACGATCACTGTTATTTTTTGTATTAGATATAAAAAAATTGCATGAGTCTGCACTATGAATACTTTGAATTAAAATGATTAGGAGTGACTAACATAAGTTCATTCTAGGATTTGGGTTATGCTGACATGTCGAAATAAAGATTTCCGTTACAGGAGCCCAGTTCTGTCCAGCAGAAGAAAAATTTAAAGAGTCACTGATGGACAGATGAGGCTCTAAGAAAGTGGACATCAAATGCATTGTATTATATGTATACTCGTTCGGAAATTTTTTTACAAGAATCAAAGAAAGAAAGTTGTTCAAATGATCTGAAATCCGTGAGAAATAAAAGAAAAATGAAAAATCGGAATTCTCGTTAGTTCGAATTAAACGAAGTCAAGAGAAAAGGAGTTCGAATTAATGAAATATTTTAAAATTATTCTGCCATTGAAAATTTCGGGGCTTCGTGTTTAGTTCGAATTAAGCGAAGATTCGAATTATCCGATTTCGAATTAACGAGAGTCGATTGTATTTTATTATCATTCTGGCGGTTTTTACTGTGAAGAATTATTGTCAAAAAATTATGTTTTGCATATATGCAATCAATCTTACACATTTCACATACATGAGTAAATATACAAACCAGAAAATAAATGAAAGTGGGTAAAAAAAAAAAAAAAAAAAAAAAAAAAATACTAAGAAGGGGGAAAAAAAGGAAAAAAACAGAAAAATAAATTGATAAAACATTAAAAAATAAAATAGCATTTATTATTTTTTTTCCTCGTCAACTTTCACTACAAATATAAACGGTGAAAATGTTCAAAAATACAATTATAATTGGAAAGGGGATGAATATAAAAGGCTATGGTTGTAATTTTTTTTTCTGCTTTTCCTATTTTACGAGCAGTTCTGACCTTAGTCAATGATATTCTTTACATAACGGATTTTTTATACTATAAGTATTATTTCTTGTAATGTGTTAAAAAATGACCATCAATATTGATTCTTTACAGAGAACAAGAAAGTAAACATGTCAATGAAAGTTGATAAAACGAAACAAAGGTGTAAACGTTGTTAATCTTTAAAAACTGATAAATTATGTAAACGAAGTACATAAATAATAATAATAACAATAATAAAATAGAAATGTTTTATTATTATTCTGGCGGTTTTTACTGAGAAGAATTCACAAAATCATGTTTTTCATAAATGCAATGAATCTTACACATTTCGCATACTTGAGTAAATGTACAATCAGAGAATAAATGAAAGTGGCTAAAAAAATAAATTACAAAGGGGAAAAAAAGGAAAAAGCAGAAAAATAAATTGATAAAACATTAAAAAATAAAACGCATTTTTTTTTTCTTCGTCGACTTTAACCACAAATATAAACGGTGAAAATGTGCAAAAATACAATTATAAGTGGAAAGGGAATGAATATAAAAGGTTATGGTTGTGATTTTTTTTCTGCTTTTAGCATTATTTTTTTATTATATTAAATAATGACCATCAGCATTGATTCTTTATAGAGTACAAGAAATAAAACATGTCAGTGAAAGTTAATAAAACAAAACAAACAAATGTGTAAACGTTGCTAATCCTGATAAACTGATAAATTATGCAAACGAGCTACATGAATGATAATAATAATAATAACAATAATAATAAATTAGAAATATTTTATTATTATTCTAGCGGTTTTTATTACAAAGAATTACTGTCACAAAATCATGTTTTTCATAAATACACATTTCACATACATGAGTAAATATACAAACCAGAGAGAAAAATGAAAGTGGGTAAAAAAAAATAAATTACAAAGAAGGGGGGAAAAACTGAAAAAGGCAGAAAAATAAATTGATAAAACATTAAAAAATAAAACAGCATTTATTTATTTATTTTTCTTCGTCAACTTTCACTACAAATATAAACGGTGAAAATGTGCTAAAATACCATTATAAGTGGCAGGGGGATGAATATAAAAGGTTATGGTTGTGATTTTTTTTTCTGCTTTTAGTATTATTTTTTTATTATATTAAATAATGACCATCAGCATTGATTCTTTATAGAGTACAAGAAATTAAACATGTCAGTGAAAGTTGATAAAACAAAACAAACAAATGTGTAAACGTTGCTAATCTTGATAAACTGATAAATTATGTAAACGAGCTACATGAATAATAATAATAATAATAACAATAATAATAAATTAGAAATATTTTATTATTATTTTAGCGGTTTTTATTATAAAGAATTACTGTCACAAAATCATGTTTTTCATAAATACACATTTCACATACATGAGTAAATATACAAAGCAGAGAATAAATGAAAGTTAAAAAAAAAATAAATAAATTACAAAGAGGGGCGGGGGGAGGAAAAAGCAGAAAAATAAATTGGGAAAACATTAAAAAACAAAACAGCATTTATTTTTTTACCTAGTCGACTTTCACTACAAATATAAACGGTGAAAATGTGCAAAAAAAAAAAAAAAAAAAAAAAAAAAAAAAAAAAAAACAATTATAAGTGGAAGGGGGATGAATATAAAAGGTTATGGTTGTGATTTTTTATTTTCCTGCTTTTCCTATTTTCCGAGCAACTTGACCTTATTGAATGACTGCTTTTCTGCTTAGTTGGGCGCTATTATGGGTTATGCTTTGAAGGGAACAAAGCCGATCTTCAAATAAATAGGCTCTCCCGCCTCAGTGACGGTTGTTTGAGAAACGGCTTAAGTGTTCTTGTAATGGAGCGGGGTTCCTTGTAGGTAATTAGGTTCGTGGTAAAATATGAGGGCTTTCCCTGACTTGCAGCAAGCATGAAATCCCGAAACATGTATTTTAACGAGTTTTTAGAAAGTCTTTTAACGATATAATTTGTTTTTATTAAATGCAGGAAGAATGTGTTAGACGAAAGAAGAAAAATTTTAGATTCAACAAAATATTTTTTTTTTTTTTTTTTTTTTTTTTTTTTTTTTTTTTAAATATGAAAAGAAGCAAAATTCTCAGTTTTATATATGTTGTTAGGAATAAAAATATTCTAGAATATTTTCTTATATTTTTAATTTACAATGTAAGGTTCGCGGTAAAGCAGGTATATAGATTCGCGGTAAAACAGGTATATAGTTTCGAGGTGAAACAGACATACAATTTCGAGATAAAACAGGTATATAGTTTCGAGGTAAAATAGGTATATATGATAGCGGTAAAATATGAGGGCTTTGCCTAACTTACAGCAAGCATGAAATCCCAAAATATGTATTTTAACGACATAATTTGTTTTAATTAAATGCAGAAAGAATGTATTAGACGAAAGAAAAATACTTTTAGATTCATTTTTTTTTCTTTTTGAGAAGTATGAAAAGAATCAAAATTCTCACTTTTATGTATGCCGCGAGAAATAAAAATATTTCTGAATTTTTTCTGATATTTTAATTTTACAGTATAAGTATTTCAGTTATTTAGTTATTACAGTATAATTAATTCAAAACTTTATTTTGAGTCACTGTATACCTTGTAGGTAATTAGGTTCGGATAAAATTAGAGGGCTTTGCCTGACTTGCAGCAAGCATGAAATCACAAAATAAGTACTTTAACGAGTTTAAAAAAAAAAAAATAAAAAAAAATAAAAATAAAAGAGCCTTACATTATAGGTCTTCAAGGGCCGGCGTTTTTAGGCCCGGATCCGGCCCGGTGTAAAACTCAAAATTTTGACCCGGTCAATTTATATTTTACTTCCCTAAACCCGGCCCATACAGAGATCAATAACAAAAGGTCTGGAATGCGCGTAATAACAAAAGTCTCCAGCGCTTTAAAAAATTCGGAACCATTCCCCCGGCCTGGCCCGAGCCTGTGCAGATCTCTACCCTCTATCTTGCATACACAGTTGCTGTATGTTAAAGGAAATATAGTTGTTGACACGTATATAATTTGCTGTTGTATAGTTACTACTTAAGTACTTTTTTTTTCACTTTTATGAGTTTAATACTTAGCGAATAAAATCCTGAAAATATAACAGAGTTCGTACTTCCTATGAAATTTTGCTGACCACAAACTTCTTTGGCACCAATATTTTCTCATGGAAAATCTCTCCTTAAAAGAAGGCGAAATTTTGCGTTTAATTTAGATCTTTTTTTCTGTAAAATAAATAAATAAATGAATGAATGAATAAATAATATATAAATAATAAAAAAAATGCATGTAACATTTTTAGAAGACTGTCTGAACAGTACTAACCCTGTAAAAAGCTATATATATGATGAATACGCAAACTACAACAAAAAAGCCCCAAATAGTAAGTATTTTTGCTTTTTTTTTTATTATCGTTTAGGTATTTTAGATGTTTTTTTCAAACATTACGCAAAATTGTTTCATCATTCGAAAAAAAAAGACGCATTTTACAAAAAAAAAAAAAAAAAAAAAAAGAAAGAAAAAGAAAAGTCTATTTCTTTAAAATAACCGATCATATCAAATAACAATTTTTTTATTAATTTTATTTATTTATTTATTTATTTTTGTAGTATGCCTGAAACAAACTGCAAAACTTTACAAATTTTTATTTGAAGAAAAAATCATTCATGATTGATTTTAAGAAGTTTTTATTTATTTATTTTTTAACAAGTATTTTTCCACGGGTGCATAAAATGCTATTGTTCTGTGGAAAAATTTTGTCATGTAATAATTCTCAAATAATATAATTTTCCATTTATTTTATTCCCAGAAGATCATCTGTATATAATATATAATATATAATAAGTATACAAAACGAAATAGTAAAATATAAGAACTGAAATTTAAAATATATTTTCAGCTTAAATTGTACCTTGCATTGAAACTTTCAAGCAAATTTATCATTAAAACATTAAAAATATTTAAATAATAGCCAAACAAGTTCAGCAATTCTATAACTGTTTAATGCCTGAAACACTGTACCTGAAATTCACATATAATATATGTCTAAAAAAATATGTAATTTGAAAAGATTAAACAATTATCGAATTATAAGAGAACTCGTGTTTAAAATATATATATCACAAAACATAGAGATATTCTTTTTCACAGCGAATTATTAACTTCTTCAGCCCCTGAGTACCCAAATGGGTACATCAGTTTTGTCCCATTTTATTAATGATACTCAAATATAAATGAAATTTCGATATAAGAATAATATGTTTCGAATTCTAAGATTCGAGCTAATGAAAATAAAACAAAAATCTCGCTCTGAAGTCAAACGAGAGAAGAAATAATTCAGTAATAATTAAAAATACTGTAATAATCGCCAGCAGCGAAGAGGTTAAATCATTTCAAAAGTAAATTACAGAAATATTAAACTTCACAGATTAAATGCGCGTTTGTAAAATTACGTTTCAGTTACTTAGTTTATAGCATTACAAATCCCTGATTCAGTTGCGGATGATATTTGCTTATAGTAATTTTACCCGCTTTGTAATTATGAAATGTGAACAATGAAAGAAGATGATATTTCAGCAGTTTGAGTAATTAATACTGTTGAGTTATAGATTATATTCTGCTTCCGCATATAAAGTAATTGCAGTTATGCAGCTTAATAGCTATCGATGGTGTTGAATGCAACAGTTATTTCGTTCATATAATGTAAAATATAATGGCAATCAGCAATTAAGAAAAATACATAGATATACAGAATTTTAAAATTAAAAAATATATTACAATTTATCACACATATAAGTAAAAAATTACATAAATTTATAACTTACAATTAAATACAATTAAAATTGCAAACGCTTCGAGCTAATTTTTAGCCCCTCATCAGTCCAATAACATTTAAATAACCAGAAAATTACATATCACGTTTACAGTTAACATTTAATAACAGTTAAAATCAAGAAAGATTAAAGAACAATACAAAAATAAGGTTGTGTATTCAGGTGGAACTCTACAGAATTCATTAATCGGAGAATATAATCTCATTCCCTCTGTTGCACCTGAATATACAGCCTTTTTTTGAGATTGTTCTTTAAACTTTCATCGATTTTAACTATTAGTAATTATTAACTGTTAACATGGTATGTTGTTTTTTGGTCATTTAAAAGTTATAGCGCTGATGAGAGGTTAAAAACTAGCCCGAAAAGATTTCCTTTTTAATTCTATATATATTTATGTAATTTTTTACTTGTATGTTTCATAAATTGTAATGCACTTCTCAAAACAATTAGGGGAGCACATGGTTTTAACGAAATTACGCAAATACTTACCAATAATATTTATATTATTATTTATCAATAATATTTATTCGTAATTTCAATTTTACCTTTTATGTTGAAAAATTAACACATTGAAAAATTGTTGAAAAATTGAATATGACAGGATAAAAAGGAAACCTTTTTTTTTTTTTTTTAATTAAAAATTACAAACTTATTTTTAACTTTACATATAATTGGGAAAACTAATTTACCATCATAAATATTTTTGACATTGATTGGCATTTAAAAAACTTAAGTGAGAGCTGAAAATCTCTTCATCATTTATGGATCGCAAAAAATCAATTTAGTGCTAAAGTAAACATTAAATGATTCTTCAAAGCCATAAATAGCAATTATGTTTACCAAATATGGCATTTATAAGATTTAGAGCACATAACTTAGCCATTTTATCTTTTTGCGGTTACTTTTTTATTTTTTATTTTTTATTTATTTTGTTTTATTTTATTTTTTGCATTATCTAGCAATAGTCTGCGATGATGCTTATTGATATCTGATAGCTTTATAACTAATTAGCTTATCAATCAGAAGCATTGATGACTTCTTAACTATATTTCTTCTTTTTTCAACAAATAAAAATTCTTTATATTGAAATTACACGGACTAGATTTTTCAGTAATCATCTTAAAAAAAGCAAAAGTATTGTTTTTTTACTTTGAAGATAAATAAAAAATCATTGCAGGTCTTTGATTAAACAAGAGAAAAATTAGATCAGATAGTTAGATTCAAATTCTTTTTTTTTTTCTCCTTAAAAAATTGCCTTCGAATAATATGACAAAAAAGAGGGTTAAATACATTTTAATGATCTAGAAGGTTTTTAATTGATCATTAAATAGATCTTTAATTTCTCTACTATTAAAGTTCAACTGGGTATTTTTTTATATTTTCAACTATGCATAGATATTTTTGATAAAGAATAATTAAAATATACTTGTAGTTGCTATGAATAACATAACAAATTCATACGAGATGATGAACTGGTCCCCAGAAACAATTTCTGAATGTTTCTATACCTACGATTTATTATGTTTCAGATAAGAAACTAGATATTATCAAAACTATTGTTCCCCAGATTTATTCAGGCTATATTATTGGCAACTTAAACTAAATGTCCCTAGTTAAGAGTCTAGCCTGGATAATTTTTCACTCAGTTGTAAAATTACAACTCGTATGATTTATTTACCAATTTGAATAACTGGTGCTCAAATTATTGAAATAATAAAATTAGTGCAATTATATAAAAATAATAACGTTTTAAAATTGAGGTAAAATTTATATGTCATAGCAATAATTAGAATATAAAATATTATAACGAAATTAATGGAACTACTTTAGTGAAGTTTAACCCTTTATCTACCGGCGGTACTTATAAGTAACATTAAAATTACTTATTATAAAATTCTTTTAATACGTCAATTAGTTGTAATACTGTTCAGAAAGAATTACATATACATTACTTTATTTTGTTCAAAAAGCATTATTGCTTATACAAGACAAAAATATTTTTAAAAGGTTTATATTTTAAAGTCTATATAAGTTATATATGTCTTTTATTTGCCTTAGTACCTTTTCAGCTTTCTTGGCGCTAAGGGAGGGAGATAGGGATTTTTCATTTCGGAAATATTTCTACATTTTTATTGTAAGGACATCATATTTGTACATGTCATAATTCTACAAAATACTAAGAAAACAATTTAAAATAAAAGATTTGAGTGGGGGTTATAAATATTGCACATAATATCTGTAAATTCAAATTTAATTATCCTTTTAAATCCTTCGATTCTCCTAAAATCCTTCAAAAATTTATTAAATGATTATGTAAATCTTTTAACATAGCTTAAACAATTTACGTAAAATGCTTTAGAATGTAAAATTTTCATGAATTAATAATTCGGTATATAAAGATTTAAATGCTATAAAATCTTAAATAAGTTTCGAAATTCGTTCACTCTGAAACTATATTATAAAGATGAAGTTTTACGTCGTGGAGAAAAAGCAAACTAAAACTGATATTGAATATTAATTTTAAGATACAACCAGTTTGTTTTGTCTCACCATTGAAGGAATTAAAACCAAAGTTTAAAAATATGATTTGAATGAATGATCATAATTTACTTAATTTCAAATTATGGAAAAAATATATCCAGACTGTTTTTTAACGAATTGGACACTTATATAGTAGTCATGTTTTTTTTTATGCCACCAATTATCTACACTGTAAGATATAGACCCAAAGGAGTGGGATGCCCTCCATGGGGTCTTTCTAAGGGAGCCTCAACCCTATTTACGCAAGGAAATCCAAGGTTCGAAGAAAATACGGAAAACTCCGAACGGTTAGGCCGACGGTTGCGAGTGGGTTGGAACCCAGCACATACTGCCTACAAGTTTGGAGATCGGAACCTCTCGGCCACTGGTGGGGCTTAAATAGTAGTCAGAGGAAACTGTAAATATCCTGAATTTCGTAATTTGTTTTTTTTCTTTTTCTTCAACTATTACTGTTAAGATATAATTGGCCTACGATGTCGTTTATCGAATACATTACAATAATGTACAGTTTTTTTTTTTTTTTTTTTTTTTTTTTTGTACTATTCAGAGCCGCCGGTAGCTCGTTCTAATAGCTGGAATGACACAAATGTTTATAAATGGACTAATAAAACCATGGGAAAAACGATTTCAACATAAACAAATAAAAAAAATAAATAGTTCCAATCACCGCCGATAGGGGATATCTTGCGAATGCGATAAAATGTACATCGGTCAGACGGAGCGTACCTTGAAGAAACGAGTGGGAGAACACAGTGCGAACGTTAAAAATTGTGAAATAAAACGTTCCGCTATCGCCAAACATTGCTGGTCCAATAGTCATAATTTTAAATTTTCCGAAGCCTCAATAATACAATATTGTTCATCTGTTTATGATTTAGACTTTTGGGAAGCTTTTCATATATGGAAAAACTCTAGTAATTTAGTTAATGACATGTCCAGTACTCCAAGATTTTCTGATGTCTGGTTTCCATTCCTGTAATATCACTTCCCCTTCCCCCCTCCTGTTCTCTTTGATTTGGACTTGTCCTGTGAGAAGTGACATATGATTGGTCTCCTCTGGGTGCGCGTGCCAGTTTAATTTTACTGTTGCTTTGCGACGTTTCATGGTCAGTTCGCCTTAGCGGCGAGCTCAGATGCACGGTTTATTTTATTTAACGATGCGACTTTCTTTTACGTTTTACATTTTTTAGCACTGATGATGGGACTTTGGAAGTCCCGAAACGGCTGTTTGCTTTTAACATATTTTATTTTATAATATTTGTGCTCTTTAACGTTGTTTATTTATTCAGTTATATACTCTTTATAGGCTAGTTCCTGTCTCCCTTAGAGAATGATTCAGATCGAGTGATGATATAGAGATAATAAGACACCAGATCTTACTAATACAACATTGTTGAAAAACAGTTATAGATTATGTAGAATAATGGTTTGGGTTAGAATTTCGATTGGTTATCACACTGGCTTTCTATTGGCTTACCATTAGTCACATTGTGTATCATAAATTGTGTATAATATGAGCTCTGATTTCTTGATATATTGGAATGACATGCGTGCACCGCATATTATGCTTCTATGCTGGCGCTATTTGTGATGAATTATATTTTTTAATGGATTATAACGTCTGATTTAATAAAACTAGGGTTGTTGATGAATATATTAATGATCAAGCCTGTGAAGCGATCAGAATGGCCATGTACAGCTCAAACTCCGGGTATATATGATTTTTGAGACTTTTTCGGCAATCATGTAATTGTCTTGCATTTAGGTATCTGCACTAGAATAAGCATTGATCCATGTATTGGTGTTGTTTCCAATTTCAATTTCTGACAACGTAACTGACAAAATAAATAGTCGATATCACTAATGTGTTACAAGTAAGAGACATATTCTATATTATAGCCCGCTTATTTTATTATTATTATTATTATTATTATTATTATTATTATTTTGCAAAAAGATGCCATTTAATACCATTAGAAACCGGTGAACTTTAACAAAAAAGTAATATTTTACTTGTAAAATATGCGGCATGTTGAAATTATGTAAAATTCTATAAGTAGCTGTTGAAAGCAAAATTTCATGTCTTTATATTTATTTGCTTTCAAATCAAGTAGCAAAAACTGTTGTTCTTTAAGAGACCAGTGTACAAGCTAAGACAAAATGTACTTCTTAAAATTTAATACTGATATTTTGTTTTATTACATCGTTTACGCAAACTATTCTGAACTATTATATTGAAAGAAGCTAAAGACAAATGGTATATATTATTGGTTACAAAAATTGCTTCTCACATATGGTTCTTATATGCATCTTTAAAAATGTCATTAATTTTTTGCACATATTTTTATATAATAAATTTTGCGATTCTGCTAGCTTTGCCATTAGTACTTTTCAACAAATATTTATTGTTGAAGTTATACTATTTTTTCTGTAGGAAATCAAAATATATCTGATTGCCAATTAAGTTTATTTATTTATTTTTATTTATTTATTTTTGCGATGTCTTTCAAAAATTGAAGGCGCTAGTCTGCAGGATTCCCCTTTGGGATGGAATTTTAAAAAAAATCCCAAACATGTGTTTACTAATCTTAATTATACCATAGGAAACAGGCATGCCAAATTTCAAGATTTGTTTCCATTAATTTATGAAACAAGTTTTTTTTAAATACATATATACCGGGTGTCCCAAAAATGACTGATGGATTTTAAAATTCAATAACTTGCAAATGGTGACATCTATTTAAAATTTTTTTGCAGGAGGGTTATGTATAATGTCAGGAGTTTTTTTACCGTAACTTTTGATTTTAGTTCGAATTTCAAACAATAGGTGGCTTTGACGGCGATTGAAGGCCAGTTCGACGCTTCACTCATCATTGATCACTCATCGTTGACGATTGAAGGCCAGGTGATCAGTGCTGAGTGAAGCGTCGACCTGGCCTTCAATCGCCGTCAACGCCACCTATTGTTTGAAATTCGAACTAAAATAAAAAATTACGGTAAAAAAAAAAAAAAAAAAAAAAAAAAAAAACTCCTGACATTATACATAACCCTCCTGCAAAAAGTTTTTAAATAGCTGTCACCGTTTGCAAGTTATTGAATTTTAAAATCCATCAGTCATTTTTGGGACACCCGGTAAGTTGCCCACATTGTCCCCAAAGAAATCGATTTAAAAAAATAAATCAGTGTTTAAACCTGTAATGACACCAGGAACACATATATATTTCAAATGTAAAATCTTTATATCAACAGGGACTGGGTCAAATATGAATCACCAGTTTGACTGCCACGTATAAACATAAAAACAGAATTCTAAGTTAAAAGAAAGAGTACTACCTGATTAACCCGTTGACCAGAAAACGACCGCCAAACTATAAGATTAAATGCCAATAAGGGTTTATCATAAATGTCACATTAATTTGACATTCATTTAATTCAATCAACAAGTTACATGGGTTTGTTATGTCATCAAGTGATTTTTAATTCGACGTTTTATTTGTATTTTTGCTTATGTTACTAGGGGGTTCTGACTCCTACGAGCTATGCACGTGAAGTGTCATTGGGAATCTAAAAATAAGCTAATTTGATCGATTTTAAAAATGTTATGGAAAATTGTATCATAATTAAACAAAAACATAGATGATCATCCTGTAGACGGGTTTTAATTATTTTTTCTTTTAAGGATGGGCTAAGGGCAAATCAGCTGCTGTTAACGGCTGTTTTCGCATTTGATTAAATAAGATTATTAAAAAAATTCAAAATCATTTAATATGAAATGAACTAAGTCAACAAAGTCTTTGCTTCCCAATATTTTTAAAAAAATACTATAGGGAAATAGTTTTAAACATAACGCTAGTAATCTGACGTGATTTTCACCAATTTTTTCTTTCTTTTTGTAATATTCACTCGCAAATATTTTTTTTTTTTTGTTAGAAAGGAAATGTTATTTACTTTGTCTTAGAATTGGCAACAATAGTTAAAAAGATTACCGAGAAATACTAGATAAATCTCTCGTGTATGAGTAAATACATTTAAATTTTTTTTAGCAGTTTGGCAATGTGATTTGCCTACATTAAATCTGACGAAAATTCCTCCATTTATGACTTTTAACGAATATTAATAAATGTACAATTTTCTTTATCTTTTATATTCACATGTAAATACAATTTTTGCGCGCAGCAATTTTCAATATTTTCCTGCTTTTAATACGTAATATTCATTTAATTTTAGTTTCAATTTTTTAAAATATTTATAATGCTCATCATGTAAATAAATTTTTAATCTGAAGGGAATATTATTCCTGACGCTATTTTTCAAACGGCAACAATTTAAAATAATTCACTTATCTAAAATATGTAAAAAATATCTCTCAAAATGATGAAAATTTGAATTTAAAATTGAAATAAATCTTCAAAAAACTAATCAAATTAAAAAAATAAATAAATCTTCACACCGGAAAGTTCTAATCTATATTTTTTGAAAAAATAATTAAATTCCTATGTATAGTTTTTTTCTTATAAAACTTCTTTAATGAAAACGAATTTGAACAATTTGAACATTAAATATTTCTTAAAATAATTATTCGTTTTGAAAACTGTCTGCATCAGTTTGTTTATCAAACATTTTTCTATAATACCACTGATTTTTCTATTTTTGCATGCAATAGTTTTTAATATTAGTCAAAAAATAACCCCTCCCCACGTCAAAAAAAAAAAAAAAAAAAAAAAAAAAAAAAAAAAAAATGTTATTGTTATGGGCGGTGATAGTATTAGCTACTTTTTTTAGAATAGAGTGATACTAATTTACTTGTACCTTCGTTATTTAAAGTTATAATTATGTCAGTTTGTATAATTTGGCAAATAGTTTGTTGATGATGAAATTGGTTGTCATGATAATCAAGTAGTATTAAAGAAAAAAGTGAAAATGAAATATTTTAAAAAACTTTTTTCTTTCCAAAAAGAAAACAAAGGTTTAAAGATAACCATCTTTTTGTTCTTTTACTAGAAAAATGACGAACCCAGCACTTATTTCCTTTCAAAAGTCAGAGGTCCAAAATTGCTTTTAATGATTTCTTTGTTCTTGCTAAAATTAACATTTTGAAATTGTTCTTGAGATTGCGACATTAAGTTAGTATAATAAAACTAAATAAAAGAGATCAAAAGATTTTTGCTAGAAAGTGCTCTCAAATTGTTTTCTTTAATGATAAAGAAAAGCTTATCGATAAGTTGTTTAAAATGATAAAAATAATAAATAAATAAATAAATAAATAAATAACGAATAAATAAATAAATAAATAAAACCCTTGCATAATTTTCATTGTTGTAAAAAGTATTTTATTAGTCATTAAGTAGATTTTTTTTGTCATTAAAATTCAATTTGATAATTTTTTGAGCATGTTTGAAATTCTAACTAAGCATAGTTTTCTACAATATAGAATATTTTATTTGTTATTTATGGAATGTGAATAATATAACACAACCAGTTTTGTTTTATGAAGACTGTTGCACTTTAAAATAGTTGAGGGGTAATATTTATATATCTTACTCATGAAAAAAAAAATAATAATAATAAATCAACAAATGTAATACGCAGGTATAGAAATCTTAGAGGTTTATGGGTTAAAAGCTATTACTTATTCTTTATATGTAGTATAGTGTAAATAATGTAATTGTTTCAAAAAGTTAAAAAAAAAAAAAAAAAAAAAAAAAAAAAAACAGATTTATTTGTTTGTTAGACTGGAGATTTCTAAAAGCATATTTTTAGAAAAAATAAAAAATAAAAATAAAAAAAAAATCGGCCATCTATCTGGCTTTGTGTGTGCCTGTAAACGCTCTATCTTTCAAACGAATTGAGAGAGAGACTTGAAATTTGTTATATATTTAGTATGTATTTCATTAAAGAAAATTATTGAATTTCAGTAACCTCGATTATCCAGATTTTTTTTCGGAGTCTCGAAATAAGCGTTCTGATGAAAGATATATAAAAATTTTCGAAAATATTTATTTTAAGGAGTAAATATAAAAGACAATTTAAAAAATATGAATTTTGCATAAAGAATAAAGTCGATTGGATAAATAATACTGAGACATTTGTAATCATATTTAACGCACTCTTCTATTTTACATGACACTGTATTTCATTGAAATGACAGTTCAACGATATATTTTAATTGAATATGAGACGCTTTTTCCGAACGCAATAATAAGCTATTAGTTAATATGATTATCAATTTTGGAGTTAAAAAGATGTTTCTTTAACATATTTCAGTAATAGAAAATTTAAAGCTTATGACGTCATCAAACTACGATTTTAAACACTTTATCAACCAAAAAAATTGAGAAAGAGGTTATTTGTTTAGAAATCGAATGTTCGGTGATTTTTAAATATACATATTTGTACAACTATATATATGAGTAAACCTTTTAAGAATATTTAAAAATAAAATTAAATTTTATTTTGGAATTAGAATGCATTTTATTAAATAGTTTTTCAATGTTTTATTTTCATATTTTATATTATGCATATACACGATAAGTAAATATTACAGCGACTATCAATGACTAGTTTTTTATTATTGTGAGTATAAACAATTCTTTGGCCATCTAGGATCAGATAGCCTAGTGTACATATGCTGCTCAATTAATCACAATTTGTATTAGTATACCTAATATTATTACGAATTAGAGAAAGTTACTTTCCAAAATTTGTGTATAATAAGTCGATAAAATGAGCTTTAGAAATCCTCTTCTTGGAAACTTTATTAGTAAATATAAAATGTAAACCATAAAGAGAAAAAAGCAATAGAAAATTTTGATATTGAATATTTATAATTAGAGTAAGCTCACACTGTGTATTTTTATGAATCTATAATAATATTTTATATAACACCTGACTTGAAATACTTCAAAGAATGTGTAAATTAAATAAACAATGTTATTTAATTTAACAATTTATTAATTTTAAAAATTACACTTTTTTAACATTTATATTTTAAAGAATGTCTTTAATTTTTTATTCATATTTTTATACAATATAAAAAAAAAAGGATAAAAATCTTTCAAAATTAAACTCAAACTTTCTGAGTGCAATAAAGCTAATCACTCGTTATCTTATAATTTTACCTCCCTATACACTTAAAAAAAAGTAAATAGTATGAATCTTAAATATGACACTTTTTTCCTTTTAAAAGTCAAAGGTCAAAAAAGTATCGTTTCTCTTTATCGTTTCTAACACCTTGCGGAAATAATTATTTAGAAATTGTTATCAACAGCTTTTGATATACGTATTGAATGATAAAACTAATTAAATCGGAATAAAAGATTTATGCTAGATAGTTAAATTTATTATTCTTGTTTTAATTATAAAGAAAATATTATTGAGGAATAATAATAAAAAAAAAGATAAAGACATTTTGATGATGTAAACGGTTATTTACTGATCATTACATCGCGTTCTAATCTCTCGGTCATAAAAGCTTACAAAATTTTTTTATTATGGTAGAAACTGTAAGTGTATCTAACCTAGCAAACATAGCTTCTTCTAATTAAAAAGAATTAAAACACATTATATATTTTGTTAATTAATGGAACATCCAATGATGCGGATAAATAAGGTATCCTGAGATAATATCGTTACGTAAAAGCTCTACAATTTTTATGGCTTATTTTTAGTTTTTATTTATTAAACATATATAGGATTTGATACAGCAACTTATCGACTATGTAACCAAAAAAGAATATTTTCATAAAATGTAGTGGTGTGATTTCTTGACAAATGCTATTAGGAATTACCACCCCACCTATGTGAGTGATAAAATTTCCGAAAAAAAATTCTAAAACTAAGCCATGACAATTAATTATTACCATAACATAGTGTTACAAGACACCTTATAATAAAGATAATCATATGTTATTTTATAACTTTACTTCTCTTCACCTTTCTAAAACTAAGTAAATAGTATAAATCACAAATCAGGCACTTTTTCTCTTTGAAAGTCACAAGTCATAAAAGTATTTTTAACGATAGCCCTTAATCATTTCTAACACCTTGCAGAATAATTATTTTGATATTGTTCTTGAGTTTTTGATATAAGCATTGGATGATAAAAATAAATAAACCTGATTTAACCACTTAACCGGCGAAGGGTATGGGTAAACAGTGCTTTTACCCCCGACTTATCTCGGGGCAGACGGTTAAGTGGTTATGATAGATATATACATTCTAATTCTTATTTTAATGATAAAAAATGTTTTTAAGACATTCGCTGCCACTCACGCGGTAGCGCGTGATAGGGCGTAAACGTTAAGGGGCCACTCTCGCGCCAGCGCGTGATGTAGGTGATGCACAATAGCCAGTCACGCGCTGGCGCGAGAAAATCTTTCACCGATTCTTTGTTATAAAAAGTAAATCGGCTTCTGGGAAAAACCTACTTCTACAATGCGGCATTAACTATCATCACATCTTCACGTAAACGGCAGCGAACGTGTTAATAAAGCATTTAGAAAAAAAAATTAAATAAAACGAAAGACAAAAAAAAAAAAAAAAAAAAAAAAAAAGGACATTTTGATGATATAGACGATTATTTACAGATCATTATGCCGCGTTCTAATCTCTGGATCATGAAAGCTCTCATGATTTCTATTTTCTTTTATTCTATCAAGAAAAAAGCATTGGATTCATGAAAATTTTTGGTTTCTGGCTTTTGACGGATTAGCATGTTTTAAAGGTCACAGATTCCAAAGAACATGTTTTTACATTATACCTGTCCGTGAGTCTGATTCTGTGAGTCTGTGTTGCATTTATCACGATTTCAAAGTAGCTCTATCTCAAGAACATTTGCATGGATATTCATCAACTTCAATTTCAGTAAATCCCTGATAAGAACCAGTTCTGTTTACATTCTGATATCAATCCCACAACAAGTAGCACTGCTATGCTGAAATATTTCCGATTCCTGAAAAATTCTATTTTAAGAATTGATGCACGAATTTTCATCTAACTTCATATTCAGATATAGCTTGATAAATATTATTGCTATTTATGTTTTGTGTAAACTGCACAACGGGTGGCGCTTTTATAATGTATTTTTCCCGATATCCGTAACAGTACTATTTCCAGAACTAATACCAGGATTTCATCTGTTTAGAATCTTCACGATGAACATGGATTGTCATTTAATTTTGACACCGTGGTAGCGAATCTTGAAGAACTAACAAGCATGAGATAATAGAAAGTTTTAGGATTGCCACATCCACTTAGTTTGAATATGATAGAAATTGCAACAAAACATAGCTCTTTCTGATTAATAAGAATTAAAACACATTAAATATTTTGTTTATTAATGAAACATCCAGTGATGCGAATAAAAAAGTATCCTTGGTTAATAGAGTCACATTAATGTTCTACCAATTTTTCTCGGCTTAGTTTTAGATCTTATTTTCAAACATACATAGCATTTGACGCAGTAAACTATTGACTGTGTACAGTAGATATGTATTCATAAAACAAAGTGGGTTGATTTCTTGACCAACGCTATTTAGCGCTATTGCTCTTATGTGGATAATAGCACCAAGAAACAAAACTAAGATGGAAAAATGGCTCGTAAATTGTCCAATTTTAAAGATACAAACGATACAACCCTAGAAATTGACAAATTGCTTTTATTTACATTTAATTGCAATATTAGGATGCAGTAATAATCATTTGACATTTTATTCTTCTTACAAGAAAAATATAGTAACATTTATTACATACAAATTTCTCTTTATCTTTTTTAGTTTCCAAAATGGCAACAATGGTCTTTCATGTATAAAATAAAAAAATAAAATAAAAATAAAAAATGAAGTTTTACCACTAAAAGAATCAACAAGAGTACTACGTTATTTTTCTGGTATATATTTCGCGCAGTATATTTCAAACTACAAATTATCTCGCGAACACATCCAAAATATCTAAGTTATCTAAGTTATACTATATCTAAGTTATTTAATATTTTGAAATATGACGTGATTTCTCCTATTTACTGCTTTTAAGGCATATTCATTTTATAATTTTAAAATTTTATTTCTCTTTTAAAATTCATGTGAAAAATAATTTTGTTGCTAGAAAGGAAATATTTTTATTTTCACTGTCTCAAAGTTGGTTATAATAGTGTAAAAGATTATATTTAATTGTGAAATAAATGAGCATAAGTTCATCATGTATGGTTTTTAACGCAAATTAATGCATTTATTATTTTTAATAGTGTCTTTCTCTTTTAAAACTGACTTGTAAATATAATTTTTATAGCGTAATTACAGTAATTTCTTGCTTTTAATATTCAATCATTTAACTCTAATTTGTAAGTTTTTTTTCCTGTTTGTAACAGTCACGTGTAAATAAGTAAATAAATAAATAAATATATTTGAAAGAAGTATTATTCTTTGCACTGTTTATTACAAACTGAAAACAACTTAAAATAACCAACTTTTCTAAAATATGTGAAAAACACATCTCGAAATGCTGAAAATAAATAATAGTAATAATAATATCAGTCTATACACCGGGAACTTTTGACGTAAAATTGTCTAAAAATGATTAAGTACCTATGTATGGCTTTTGCTCCAGTAATTTTTTTTAATGGGACGATTTTGACCAAATTTGCATTAAATATATCTTTAAATATTTTGGATTTAAAACAGTCTGCGTGTTTATCAAACATTTCTCTATATTAATACTTATTTTCATATTTTTCTATTCATTAGTTTCCTTAATATTAACAAATAAAGACCCTCGGTCACAAAAAATTCAGTGTCAGCGGTAGTGACAGAATTAGTTACCTTTTTTAGAATAGAAAAAAACAAAGTATTTTTTAATAAATATATAGTCTTCACATCAAATCAACTTACCTAGCAAATTTTAGCTCAGCTGTTAACTCTGATGTGCTTAATCCAGCGTTAAAGTCTACAAATGTAATAAATTAAATTTTAGAAGTTATTTATAACTCACAGTGTTTCAGCGCATAACTAAATCAATAATTAGAAGTTACTGCATTCGAATCTTTAAGGATGTAAAAAAATCTAACACTGGACGTCTGAATCGATGCGTCATTTTTTTTCTTTTTATACCTAAGAAATAATAATAAGAAATAAAACTAATAAAAGAAAAAAAGAAAAACATGATATATATAGATACATATTTTTAATGGGGAAAAGCATCATTGATAAATCTTCAAAATCACACACATTCAAAAATATCTCTGATTTCTTGTATATATTTTATACATTGTAGAAAGAAAAAAGTTAAAATGTGTGTTGCTTTTCAAAGTTAGAAATCAAATTTTCTGTATAATAATCACTTATGATCATAATCCTCTACTGTTTTTATCAGCTTAAAAAATTTTTAAATATCCAACCAAAAAATTATTTTCTTACAATATTCATTGGCCAAAAAACTTCATAATTTCCTACACATTGAAGCAATTAATATTTAAAAAATTATTCGAGTTCATACTAAAATAGTAACTCTAGCAAAACTAATAAAAAAAGCTAATAATAGAAGAAAACAATCACTAGATAGATAGACACATGTTTTTAATGGTAACGAAAACATTACCGACCAATTCTTTTAAATCATTTACGTTAAAAATTACCACCAAAGTTAAAAATTTTGTTGCTTCCTAAGTCAGAAACCAAGTTTGCTGTATAATGAAGGTAATTATCCATTATCCCATTCTTTTACTTTTCTTTTTAGCTAAAAAAGAATAAAAAATTAAAATATCGAACCAAGCATTTATTTTCTTTCAAATAGTAACCAGCCAAAAAAAGTTCTTTAATGGTATGTCTTCATCATTTCCTGCACCTTGCGGAAAATAATATTTTGAAATTGTTCTCGAGTTTGCGTCATAATGGTCGAATAATGAAACCAATTAAACCAGAATAAAAGATTTTTGCTTGATAGTTAGATTCAAATTCTTTCTTTAGTATTAGAGGCCGATTTATCGAAGAATCGCTTAATATGACATAAAAAAAAAAATAGTTAAGTGTAAGATAATGATGAAGAAGATATTTTGCTGATCATTAAATAGCGTTCCAATTTTTCGGTCATTAAAGTTCCATTTGGATTTTTTTGGAACATGATCTGAATTGTGATTTTGCATCGTTTCTTTAAATGAAATGCAAGTAAAAAAATAGATCGTGTTATTAATGGACCCCATTTCTGTGACGTCACAGTTGATAAAATGGCGATTTTTTTAGCCTCAAACTGCAGTAAAGAAATAGGTCCAATTCTTTATAAATTTTTTAGTTGAAAATTAATGCTAAACTACTGATATTCTTTTAAGTGTAAACAAAATTTTGTGAAATCGCCTGCATACAGTGAATACAATAACCAATATCCGTGTGACGTAACAATTGGTAAAACGACATTTTTATAGCCTTGAACAGAATAATAAAGGTCATACGGTTGACATACTTTTTATAATGTAGAAAGAAATATTTTTTTGTGTTTATGTCTGCCAATTATCTACACTTGGGATATCGGTTCTAAGGGGGGAAGGGTGCCCTCCATTGGGGTCTTTCTAAGAGAACCCAACCCGTATTTACGCAAGAGAATTCCAAGATTTAAACAAAACCACGGAAAACATCGAACGGTTAGGCCGATGGACATGATTGGATTCCTCTCGTCCCCTGGTCGGGGGTAGAAAGGTATAAGTTAAATTTTTTGTTATTTCCGATTGTCACAATCCAAGTTTTCTGTATAATGAAAATAATCATCCACTATCCCATTCCTTTACTTTTATATTTTTATTTTATTTTATTTTATTGATAAAATAAATAAATAAATAATAAAAATATCGATCCAAGCACTTATTTTCTTTGAATAGTCACTGAATAAAAAAGTTCTATCACTTTATCATTTCCTACAAATTAAAGAATTTTATAGTTTAAAATTTTGTGCTAAAATGGTTTCAAAAAAAGAAAACAAATAAAAGAATAACATTTAAAAAAAAATTAGACAGACAGATACAGGATTTTAATGGTAAAGAAACCATCTTCGATCAGTCTTTAAAATCACGTATGTTAAAAAATATTACTGATTTCTTTTATATCATTTTACGATGTTGAAATAAATAAAATTCTTTGTAATTTCCCAAAATCTGAAAACAAGTTTATAGTATAATGAAGGTAATCACCCATTATAAAATTCCTTCCCTTTTTTTTTCGTAAAAAAATAAAACAACAAATAAATAATATTATCGAACCAGCAATTATTTTCTTTCTACAGTCACCGGCCTTAAATGTTTTTGTCTTTATCAGTTTTTAGATACCTTAAAGAAATTTATGTTTTAAATTTTTGTTCGAGTTTGTGCTAAAAGGATTTATTAACTAACAAAATTATCAAAAGAAGAACTAAAAAATTTTTCTAGATAGACAGACGCATGTTTTTAATAGTAAAGAAATCATTATGGAACAATCTTCAAAATCACACATGTTTAAAAAAATATCACTGTTTTTTTGTATATACTTTTTATAATAAAAAAAGAAATAAAATTTTTATTCTTCCCAAAGTCCTAAACCAGGTTTTTAGCATAAGGAAGATAATCATCCACTATCCCATTCCTTTATCTTTTTATTAATTTTTGGCCAAAAAAGGCATAAAAAGTAAAAAAATCGAAACAACCACTAATTTTCTTTCAAATAGTAACCGGCTAAAAAAAGTTCTTTAATAATATCTCTTCATCATTTCTTACACCTTGAGGAAATTAATATTTTGAAATTGTTTTCAAGTTTGCGTCATAATGATCGAATAATACAACCAATTAAACAAGAATAAAAAATTTTTGCTTGATATTTAGATTCAAATATTTTAGTATTAGATTTTAGTATTAGATAACGATTTATCTAAGAATAGCTTAATATGACATAAAAAAAGGTAGTTAAGTTCATTTTAATTATGTAGAAAATATTTTACTGATCATTAAATAGTGTTCTAATTTCTTGGTCATTGAAGTTCCATTCAGATTTTTTTTTGGAACATGACCTGAATTGTGATTTTGTATCGTTTCTTTAAATGAAATGTAAGTAAAAATGTGCTTAATGGACAACATTCCTGTGACGTCACAATTGGTAAAATGGTGATTTTTATGATCTTGAACCGAAGAGAAGAATGGGACCCATTTCTTTATGGATTAGCTGGAAATTAATGCTTAACTAGTGATATTCTTTTAAATGTAAATAAGATTTTATGTAATTGTCTACACGCAGTAAATACAATAACCAGTGTTCGTGTGACGTCACAATTAGTAAAATGGCATTTTTGTAGCCTTGAACCGAATGGAATAATACGGTCTTACGGTTGACATGCATTTTATAATGTAGAAAGAAATAAGTTAAAATGTTTGTTACTTTCCAAAGTCACAAACCAAGTTTTAAGAATAATGAAGATAATCATACATTATCCCATTCCTTCTCTTTTATTTTATTTTATTTCATTTCTATAATAAATAAATAAAAACTGAAAATATCGATCCAAGCACCTATTTTCTTTCAATAGTCACCAACCAAAAAAAAAAAAAAAAAAAAAAAAAAAAAAAATATTGTGCTAAAATGGTTTCAAACTAACAAAACTAATGAAATAATAATTTTTTTAATAGATCGGTATACATACGTTTTTAAAGGTAAAGAAAGCATTTTCGACCGATCATTAAAATCAAGTAGGGGGAACTGGGCACATTGATACATGGGGCACATTGATACACCCCCTCAACTGCTCACAGGATCATTACAGGAAGTTTCATAACAGCTCCAAAAGGTGATGCTACTACACTCAATTACATACAGAAAGTCTTGGAATGATTCAGTTGTTTGATGAAACGGGATGGGTGATTTATTGTTTTTGTAGATCAAAAATAAATTTGAGTTGTACAATTGAAATGGTACTATAGAACTGTTCTAGTGTTTTCAACCGAAAAGAATACTCTCCCTGGCAAGTAAAACTACTTTTTATCAGTTTCTCATTCTTTATTGTTAGATAAATTATGAAGTATTGGGTTTGAGACTCATTTTATTCAGAATGGCTGTATGGGGCACATTGATACAGTCTTTGTCGGGGCACATTGATACAACCTAAATTCTTTTCTAGTTCATTTTTTCATTACCTTCTATTATTTTTGTACAATGCACTCCTTAATCCCACCATTTTTTGCTAAAAATTTCTAATATTAGTTTTTATTGAAGTGAAATAGCTTTAATTTCTTTATATTAGAACATTTTTTAGTATTTTTGCAAAGAGAAGACGTACGAACTTACCCAACATATAGTGTTAGTAGAACTAATTAAAGAAAAGGACGGTAGCCTGGAAAATCTCAAATTTATATCAATTCTCCAGAGAAAAAGTATTTTCTAATGAAAAGTGTTACGTAAGAGAAACAAGCTGCAGAACAGCAGGGGATAATTATATTAAAGACAGAATTTTAATATAGATATCCTTTATTTTCTGTTTTTAAACCGATTTATAAACAGAAAACTTGGTAATTTTTCACCTTTCCTAAGAAAGAAGATAATGCTGGGGTTGAAGTACCAGATATGACAAAGTTACCACAGCCAAAAATCAGACAAGGAACAGCCAAAACATCAGGTCATTATACATTTCATTTTGATTGCTTTAATATTGCTTACAAATAAAGTGTGGGTGATTTGAATTTTTATACATAATATAAAATGATTTGTTAACTGTTTTTCTATGAAAAATATGGATTGGTGTTATTTTGTCTTCATTTTTCCCAGACGTATCAAAGTGTTTCAATCTGCCCCGGGAATGGGGCACATTGATACAAATTACTTTTTTTCATTTTTTTTAATTACATGCAAAAATAATATATAAAACAACGATTGTACATTTTTATAACACACTACACAGGTTTTGCTGACATCACATAGAAAAATAATTTGAAATTTCTGCATTATAGACACCAAACAGATTTTTTGAAAAAAGCTCTATCAATGTGAAATAAGTTAAAATTTTTATTACTTCCTAAAGCTAGAAACCAAGCTTTCTGTATAGTGAAGATAATCATCTACTATCTCATTCCTTTATCTTTTAATTTATTTTTTGGAAAAAAAGCATAAAAAGTAAAAATATCGAAGCAAGCACAATTTTCTTTCAAATATTCACCGGCTAAAAAAGTTCATTAATGACATCTCTTCATCATTTCCTACACCTTGCGGAAATTAATACTTTGAAATTGTTCTCAAGTTTGGGCCATAATGGTCGAATAATAAAACCAATTAAAGCAGAATAAAAGAATTTTGCTTGATAGTTAGATTAAAATTCTTTCTTTAGTGTTAGATGCCGATTAATCGAAGAATCGCTTAATATGGCATAAAAAGGTAGTTAAGTGCATTTTAATGATGTAAAAGATATTTTACTCATCATTAAATAACGTTCCAATTTTTTGGTCATTGAAGTTCCATTCGTACTTTTTTGGAACATGATCTAAATTGTGATTTTGCACAGTTTCTTTAAATGAAATACAAGCAAAAATGTATCGTGTTATTAATTGAACATATACTTAAATTGTAAATTCAAATAATGACATGTTATAAAACCACGAATCTATGTTTATGCATTTTATGTATATTTGAACATTTGCTACGTTAGGAAAAAAAAGAACTTTTCACTTTATTTTATTTTCTTGCGAAAAAAATACCAATAAAACTTAAATGACGAACAAGTACTTATTTTTGTTTACAGTCACCAGCCAAAAAAGTTCTTTGTCTTCATCACTTTTTACATATTTTAAGGAAATTTATATTTTCAAATTTTGTTCGAGTTTGTGCTAAAAGGACTCAGTAACTAACAAAATTAACAAAAGAAGAATTAAATTTTTTTACTAGACAGACAGACACATGTTTTTGATTGTAAAGAAAGTATTATCGAACAATTTTCAAAACCACACATGTTAAAAAAATATCACAGATTTTTTGTATACACTTTTTATAATGTAGAAAAAAGAAATAAAATTTTTATTACTTCCCAAAGTCAGAAACCAAGTTTTCAGTATAATGAAGATAATCTTCGATTATCTGGTTCCGTTATCTTTTTATTTATTTTTTGCTAAAAAAGCATAAAAAGTAAAAATGTCGAACCAAGCACGAATTTTCTTTCAAATAGTCACCGGCGAAAAAAAGTTCGTTAATGATATGTCTTCATCATTTCATACACCTTGCGGAAATTAATATTTTGAAATTGTTCTTGAGTTTGCGTCATAATGGTGGGATAATAAAACCAATTAAACCGGAATGAAAGATTTTTGCTTGATGGTTAAATTCAAATTCTTTCTTTAGTGTTAGATACCGATTTATCGATGAATCGTTTAATCCGACATAAAAAAAAAATTAGTTAAGTGCATTTTAATGATATAGAAGATATTTTACTGATCATTAAATAACGTTCTAATTTCTCGGTCATTAAAGTTCTATGCGGACTTTTTTTGGAACATGATCTAAATTCCAATTTTGCAAAGTGTATTTTTTTGAAATGCAAGTAAAATATGTATCGTGTTATTAATCGAACTTATAATTAAAATATAAAATCAAATTATGACATGTTTTAAAACCATAGATCTATATGTTTAGCATTTTATGTATGTATTTGAATATTTACTACACAGTAGAAAAAAATATTAATAAAAACTTTTTTTCAAAAATAAATAAATAAATAAATAAATAAATAAAAATTTAAATTAAAATATCGACCCCCCCCCCAGTACTTATTTTCTTTCTACATTCACCAGCCATTGTCTTAATCATTTCCTATACACCTTAAAGAAATTTGTATTTTAACCTCTTCAGACCTGAGCATAAAATAACTCTACAAATACACATTTATTGCTTTTGCATAATTGAAATGACGCCATAGATGAAAGAAAGAGTCATTTTTGTGAAATCAGTACTTTAGGGGACTGGTAATTTAGGTTTACAAATATGGATATAACAGTACTAATCCCTTTAAACATCAGTTCAACTATCAGTAACATAAATTTACGCAATAACAAAATTGAGGTCTTTAAACAAGTAAATGAATAGAAAATTCTCAAATTTTTTTATTGTAAAACATTTAAGAAAAATAATCATGAATATTTCTTACTTTCTTGGCCACAATACCTTGAAGATATTTTCGAAACTCGGATGAAAAAAATATTTATTTTATGAGGTAATGTTGATCAGTGCTGGCATTTATTGGTTTTGTTTTAAAGCAAAAACCATTCAGCTGTATAGAAGTAAAGTAAAAATGCAAAAAATCCGAACAGTTTAGTTTTTATGAGGAAAAGAATGGCGGTACACACTTGTGTACCTCAGGTCTGAAGAGGTTAAAATTTTGTTTGAGCTTGCGCTAAAAACCTGATATTAACTAGCAAAATTAACAAAAGAACTAAAAATTTTTACTATATAGACAGACACATGTTTTTAATAGTTAAGAAAGCATTATCAATCAATCTTGAAAATCACACATGTTAAAAAATATCACTGATTTTTGTGTATACTTTTTATAATGCAGAAAAAAAAATAAAATTCTTATTATTTCCCAAAGACAGAAGCCAAGTTTTCAGTATAATGAAGATAATCTTCGATTATCTGGTTCCTTTATCTTTTTATTTATTTTTTACTAAAAAAAAAAAAAAAAAAAAAAAAAAAACATAAAAAGTAAAAATGTCGAACCAAGCACGAATTTTCTTTCAAATAGTCACCGGCGAAAAAAAGTTCGTTAATGATATGTCTTCATAATTTCATGCACCTTGCGGAAATTAATATTTTGAAATTGTTCTCAAGTTTGCGTCACAATGGTCGAATAATGAAACCAACTAAACCGGAATAAAAGATTTTTGCTTGATAGTTATATTCAAATTCTTTCTTTAGTGTTAGATACCGATTTATCGAAGAACAGCTTAATATGACTTAAAAAAAGTAGTTAAGTGCATTTTAATGATGTGGATGATATTTTACTGATTAGTAAATAGCGTTTCAATTTCTCCATCATTAAAGTTCGATTCGGATTTTTTGATTTTTGATCTAAATTATGATTTTGCATAGTATCTTTTAATGAAATGCAAGTAAAAAATGCATCGTGTTATTATTTAAACGTATACTGAAACTGTAAAATAAAAAAAGGACATATTATAATACCATTGATCTATGTTTATGCATTATATGTATATTTAAATATTTAATATACTGTAAATCAAAAAAATAATAAACTAGCGAACAAGTACTTGTTTTTTTTCTACAGTTACCAGCCAAAAAATTTCTTTGTCATTTCCTATATACCTTAAAGAAATTTACATTTTAAAATTTTGTATAAGTTTTTGCTAAAAGGCTAATTAACTAACAAAATTAAAGAAAAAAGAACTAAAAATTTTTACAAGGTAGACAGACACATGTTTTAACCCTTTCCGGCGCACTACTCTTTAAAGTTGGAATTTAAAGAAAACAAAAATTAGGCAATCTATTTAGGCCTAGAGGAGTACACAGGTATTGTTTTGTAAAGATTGCATTAACCATTTTAATTATACAGCTGTTGCCGAAGTGGTAACCTCCTATAAGTAAAGCATTGATAAGCGCAGTGAGAAGAGCATTGCTGTGAAGCGCGTATTACAGTAAATCATTTTACCTATTATTTAAAAACAATAGAGTTTGATCTCCGTGATGTTGCCATCTAGAACTCATAAGAAAGATTTAAAGTAGCTATTAGAGTAGTTTTTGAAATATTTACGGAGTTTTTGTGTCTCTAAATAGGGGAACTTTAGGTGTTGCCGACTCGGCAACACTGCGCGTTAAGGGGTTAATGGCAATAAATGCATTATCGATCAATCTTCAAAATCATCCATGTTAAAAATTATCACTGATTTTTGTGTATACTTTTTATAATGTAAAAAAAAAAATATTACTTCTCAAAGTCAGAAATCAAGTTTTCAGTATAATGAAAATAATATTCCATTATTTGGTTCCTTTATCTTTTTATTTATTTTTTGCTAAAAAACCATAAAAAAGTAAATATATCGAACAAAGCACTAATTTTTTTTCAAATAGTCATCGGCTAAAAAAAGTTCTTTAATGATATCTCTTCATCATTTCCTACACCTTGCGGAAATTAATATTTTGAAATTGTTCTCAAGTTTCCGTCATAATGGTCGAATAATGAAACCAATTAAACCAGAAGAAAATATTTTTGCTTGATAGTTAGATTCAAATTCTTTCTTTAGTGTTAGATACCGATTTATCGAAGGATTGCTTAATATGACATAAAAAAAAAGGTAGTTAAGTGCATTTTAATGATGTAGAAGATATTTTACTGATCATTAAATAGTGTTCTAATTTCTCGGTCATTAAAGTTCCATTCGGCTTTTTTTGTAACATGATCTAAATTGTGATTTTGCATAGTTTCTTTTAATGAAATGCAAGTAAAAATGTATCGTGTTATTAATTGAATATATACTTAAATTGTAAAATCATTTCATCACATGTTATAAAATCATGGACCCATGTTTATGTATTTTATATATATATATACTGGGTGTCCAGTAAATGACTGACCCATTTTGAATGTAAATAACAAAAAAAAACTGTTTGAGATAAAAATGCGCGGCTTGCTGTATTGTTATTAGAATATAAATAAATTTTAAAATATGCACTTTGTTAATGTAATATAATAATATTTAAAATAATATCTCAGTCTCAAGACTGAGGAGGGGAAATATAATACAGATGGTTCAATCACAAATATTATTTCAAATCACTTTCCGGCCAACGTACCCTATTTCTGAAGCTGATTCGAGAGTCGATCCAACATATAGATTCAGATTCGACAACATATAGATTCAGATTCAGATTTATGGAAATTAGAGTCATGTCTGTATTCAAACAGCCTGTTACCGCCAGCGTGATATTTTTTTCCGAAATTTGAACTATATTAACAAAGTACATGTTTAAAAATTTATTGATTTTCTAATAACAATACTGCAAACCGCGCATTATTATCTCAAACCGTTTATTTGTTATTTAAGTTCAAGATGGGTCAGTTATTTACTGTACACCCGGTATATTATATATTATTATTTAATATATATTTATAGTATTATATATATATATATATTAAATATTTAATACACTGTAAAAAAAAGGAAATCTGCAATTTTACAGATGTAAAGATACAGAAGTTTGTATGCTCACTGAAATTTTACCTGTACACTTTACAAATAAAATAAAGTTACAGACAAGTGTAGCTTTACAAAAATAAATAAATAAATAAAAAATTCAGTAATCTTATTAAAATTTTATCTCTAATCCCAGTCACAGTTACATAAATAATCTGTTACATAAGATAATAAATAATCTGTAACACAGTTACATAAATTTCTGAGCATCCCAGTTCCCTAAAAGATTCTTAGTAACCTTACAGGTATTTTTATTTACAATGTAAACATGTGGTATGGGTTGCATGGATTGTTTTTTGGTTGTTGTTGCCATTACATATAAGTTCTAGGAATTAAAGTTTCATAGAAAAACTTTAGTAACTTTACAATTTTTTTAACAGTGTATTCAAAATAATATTCTAAAATAAATACTTTGCCAATGACACCGTAATTAGATTAGAAAATCGCCTGCAGTAATATCAAATAGTATTACATTTTATATTTAATGTAATAAAAATTTTGTAAAAGCATCATAATAAAACACCCCATGTTCAGATCTTTTATCTTTTTTTTTACCTCTAAATTTTAATAGTTTAGTCCAATATGATTAGCGAAATTTGTTTTTTTTTTAAGTATAAGATATCGGTGCAGTTTTACAGAAATTATCGGTGAATTAGCAGTTGCGACTTAATGCTAATTGAAAATATGTCTGTGACTTACACTGTTATGATTTTAAACGGTTTTTTGTTTCAAAATATAAATAATTAGAATTAAGCGAAGTAAAAAACGCAAACATTTTGTATATCTTGTTTGTATATAATAGAAAATAAAAATATACAATTGGTGGCATAATACAAGATTATATTATATTTTTACAAATAGACTTGAAAATAAAAATAACATAAATACTAAACAGTGTACTACAAAATGTTGCAAAATTTAAAAATTATACAAAAATCAATGTGAATTTAAGAAATTCAACATTGTCGCTCCAAGACCAAGCTCGCACTCTGAATGGTTGTTGCTCTCGGCACTGTTTTCACGTAACTTGGCGATAACCATACTTGGCGAAAAATACTTCACTCGTAAGTGAACGAGTAAACCTAAAACCTAATGTACTCATTCTTATTCTTCCTTCATTCTTATCCTCGTGGTCTTGTGCTCTTGTGTGTAAAAACTTTTAAAGAGTACAGCTTTCAGTAAGACACGTTCCATCCAATCCGATGCTGCAAGAGAAAAGTTACTTTGTACTCGGTTCGGAAGGAAATCAAACTCGACGAACGGAAGCATCTATCGCTACGCCAAGTATGATTATCGCCAAGTTACATGAAGACAGTGCCGAGAGCAAGAACCAATCAGAGTGCGAGCTTGGGCTTGGAACGACGAAGGTGCTCGGAAAAAAAATTTCGCAAGGAAAACATCTTTATAATGCTTCCAAACTGAGTAAAACCGCCTTGAAATTGAAACGTTCATTATATTACCAGTCAATTATTGCTTTAAGCAATAATAAACAGGAAAACATATATTGCCAGCATCTATGTAACAAAAATTTGACTAAGCATTCAAATGGTTTAACAAAGAAAAATCACGAGCGTGATTATTGGTTAAAGCAATAATTGACTGGTAATATAATGATCTTTTGAATTTCAAGGCGGTTTTATTCTGTTTGCAATTAGTATAAAGATGTTTTCCTGATGAAGATCTCAGACGAAGGTCGAAACGTTGAATTAATTAAACTTACTTTAATGTTTGTATAGTCTTTAAATTTTGGAGCATTTTGTACACCATTTAGTAATCCTATTATCACTATTTGGATAAATAGTTTTGTCCTTCGTAGAGAATTGGGAATCTGAAGTATATCTGAATGTTTTCACTGGGTGAATTCCGCAAATTATTTCATTTCATTTCATTTTATTCGTTTTCTGATTGGTCTATGTTTAATGTCCAAAAATGGAATACCTCTGTTTTTTATTTTATTCGTTTTATGATTGGTTTATGCTTCATGTTTAGAAATGAAATACTTCTGTTGCCACGATGACAAAAAAAAAAGCATTAAAAACTACAAAAAAATTAATATCTCCAATGAAAAATTTAGATGCAAGTTTCAAACAAGTTGCATTTAAATATAATTTTTTTTCTATATATAACGGTGTAAAAATAAAAAATGTGCAGGGTTTAGAAATTTAAAAATTTACATTACCGAAAATTGTTAAACTGAAATTTTATTTAATATTTGTGTAAAACTGGCCCTGAAATATTAACGTGACTCTAAATGTCCAGGCACATTACTAGGACTCTGTTATTACGTAAGCTACGTTGTGGTATCATAAAAATGATGTTATTATTGTTTTTTTTAAATATAGAAATCATTTATGTCTAAAGAGTCTTTGAAAATATTATTTTCTAAATAATCGTTGTAATTTGTTTAATTACAATTTTTTCGTATGGGAGGGGGGAATTTTTTTTTAATTTTAAGTCTATTTCTAACATTTCAAGGTGTAAAAATCTAGATCTTACACTTTTTTTTTTTTTTTTTTTTTTTTTTTTTTTTTTTGAGGGAGATTTGAATTATCTGTGCCAAATTGCTTTGACTAGATAGACAGCAGATAAAATCATAAGACGAAATACAACCTTGATTCATACACAAACTACACAAGATGAGTTTTATTTATTTTTTTTTATGTAAAAGGTGATAGATTGTAATACATGTTATATTACAAGTTAAAAATAAGACAATCTGGGGTAACTGGACCTACGAGGTAATTGGGCCATAAACTATTTTATATATATATATATATATATATATATATATATATATATAAATAGATGGTTTCTAAGTTTTAGCTATTGTAAACATTTTACTCAACCTCTATTTTTTAAAACAACGCGTGTTAACTCAGTCATATTCCTGACGCCCCATCAGTGGCCGCGAGGTTCTGCCCTCGAAACTGGTAGACGGTAGATGCTGGATTGGAACCCAATAGCGACAATCGGCCTAACCGTTTGTAGTTTTGCTTCAATCCTTGGATTTCCTTGCGTAAAAGCGGGTTAGGTTCCCTTAGAAAGACCCTCATGGAGGGCATCACACCCGATAGGGCCTATATCCCAATCTTAGATAATTGGCTGTCACAAGCAAAACCAAACCGAAAACCATAGCTCTGTCTTTTGTGGGATACTTTAATGAAAATTCAGGCTCCTTTTTTAAACTTGTTGGATGTGCCAATCCCAAAACTTTCTTCTATCTCATACGACATTTTAATATTTAAAAAAATAGTTACTCATTTTAATGTTTTAATAATTTTAATTCAATACCATACGAACTTTGGCTGTCATTTTAAATTTCTGCTTCAATCAATTAATCGGAGTAAAAACGAATTTCCGTCTCTACACGAGCCATATAGACAATAGAATGACAGGCAGATTTTTTTTTTCTCAAATTCAGGGAGGACCTACTTGCTTTACCCAAAAAATAATCATATACAAAAAAATTTAGTTCGATTCTAGGACTAACTTTATACACTTTTAGGTGGTGCAGAATTAAAAATGGCATAAAATTGGCTGTTGCAGCACCTCCTTCCGGTGGATTTTTTTCAGATTCAGGGAGGACCAACTAGTCATAGCCATATACTTACACAAAAAAATTGGTTCAGTTCGATGCATAACTTCATGTATTTTTGGCCGGTACAATACTGAAAATGGCACAAAAATCGCGATTGCAGCGCCCCCTTCCGGTGGATTTTTTTCAAACTCAGGGAGGACCAACTAGCCGTAGTTATACAGATACACAAAAAATTTCATTCAATTCGATGCATAACTTCATATACTTTTGGTCGGTACAATGTTGAAAATGGCACAAAAATCGCGATTGCAGCGTCCCCTTCCGGCGGATTTTTTTCAAGTTCAGAGAGGACCAACTAGCCGTAGTCATACCCTTACACAAAAAATTTGGTTAAATTCGAAGCATAACTTCATATACTTTTGGTCGGTATAATATTGAAAATGGCACAAAAATCGCGATTGCAGCGCCCCCTTCCGGCGGATTATTTTCAAATTCAGGAGAGACCAACTAGCCACAGTCATACCCTTACACAAAAAATTTAGTTAAATTCAATGCATAACTTCATATACTTTTGGTCGGTACAACATTGAAAATGGCACAAAAATCGAGATTGCAGCGCCCCCTTCCGGCGGAATAATTCAAAACTGGAGGAGGACCTGCTTGCCACAGCCAAAAATATTCACAAAAAATTTGGTTCAAATCTATGCATAACTTCATACACTTTTTGATGGTAGAATGGCGACATACAGACACACAGACACACGGACAGACAGACATTTTGTAAAAACATGTTTTTTGGAATCTCTGACCCCTAAAACGTGTAAATCCGTCGAAAATCGGAAGTCGAAAAAAATTTCGATTACAATACTTTTTCTATTGGAGATCGAAGAAAGTAAAAATAACGTCAATTTGGTTGAACTTCTGGGGCTTTATTTTAAAACTAGCTGTTCTGCCCGGCGTTGCCCAGGTTCATCAAAAAATACCAAGAATTGCGAAAAAACTTTAAAAAACATAATAAAAACCTCGAAAAATTTAAAAAATGCTTCACGCATTTTGTTTAAACTTCGTTGAAAAGAGATGGGCTAGAAAATTGCTGGATTATTTTTACTAATGTGGAAAAATCTTACAAATCGAAAAAAACATTAAAAATCTCATAAAAATATTGAACAAAATTCTAAAATTGTGTTTCAAAATTCGAATAAACTTTGAAGAAAAGAGATCAGAATTTAATAAATTCGGCCAGAAATTGAACGTCTAAAAAATCGAAGCGGGTCGCGAGGAAACGTAAACATCGCTTTAAAAATGGCAAAATTTTCAAAAATGACGGAACTCAAAATTTACTCTACTTGGATAAATGTTTTGAATCTAATTAATTTTATAATATAAAAAGCATTGAAATACGAAAAAAACTGCTAAAAAACCACAATAAAAATCTTTAATCGCACAGGAGAAAATTTATCATATTAGCGAAGAAATTAAAAATCGAATTCCTTTTCCGTATATGAGAAAACCGCCGTGAACTCAAAAAAAAAAAGCATACTGCATTAAAAATTGCTGTAGATCAAAATAAGAGAGCAAAACAAGGATAAAAATTTGAAACCAAACTCTTATCAGTCTAGAAATTTAAAATCGAATTCCTTTGAAAAAAGTTAAAAAAAAAATGACTGAGAAAGCCCAAAAATTGCATTGAAAATTGTAATGAAAGTCGTAAAACATTAAAAAATCCCTAGGGTAAAAATTCACTGTTATAATATAAAATATTGTGAAATTAACCATATTAACCAAAAAATTTGAAATCGAAATCGATTTCCGAATGTAAAAAAATCGCCACGGAACTTGAAGAATGGATAAAAGTTACATTGAAAATTGCATTAAAAATAGCTAAATATTTGGAAGTCAATGCTTAAAAAATTAATATTAAGGCAGGGGGGGGGGGGGTATGATCGAAATCATTCGTAAATTACAAAATGTAGGCATGGAACGCCAAAATCATATTAAGAGATAAAACATTGCATTCGAAACATAACTACATTAAACAAAATGTTTGATATCAAAATTGGTTTCTGAATGGCAGAAAATCGCCAAGGAACTTAAAAAAATGGCTAAAAATCGTATCATAAACTATATTAAAAATCGCTGAATATTTAAAAGTCATGGCTGTAAAAATTTAATATTAAGTCGGAAATATTGTAATCGGAAATCGTTCATGAATAAGGAAAAGTCAACACGGAACACCTAAAATCCCCCAAACTAACTAAAAATTACATTGAATATCGCATTAGAAATTGGCAAAATTCATAAAAGCGTGGAGAACAAATTATACTATTTATGCTAAAAGTTAGAAACCGAAATTCTTTTACTGATGTCAACAACTGTCACAAAACTTGAAAAATCACTATAAAACAGATTAAAAATCAGTAAAATTCAAAAATCCGGCAAAATTTGCCATAGTAAGATAAACATTTATATTAAATTCCTTCGGACACAATTTACCATAATGGGACAAAACATTGAAATCTGAACTCTTTCATTAGTTAAAAAATATCGACACAAAACTTGCTAAACATTTCGCTAAACATTTTATGAAAATACGCGAAAAATCTGAATCATTGATGTCAAAATTTACTAAATTAAGCTACAAATTATTTAAAAATTTCTTTTCCAATTGTGAAAAAATCGCCGTGGACTCGAAAACATCTAAAAATTGTATTCAAAAATGCATTACAAATCGTTTCAAATTTAAAAATAGCGGGGGACAACATTTACATTAATAGAGTAAAATAGTGTAATCTGAATTATTTCTTAAATACGAATGAAAAAATCGGTGCAAAGCATGAGAAATAATGAAAAGATTGCTAAAAATTGCATTAAAAAATCACTAAATTTCAAAATTCGTAAATGAAGTGCAAATGTTTGAAATTAATTTCCTTTTCGAAATTTCAAAAAATAGCCGTGAGATTAAAAAAAAACAAACAATACAAAACCATTGAAAAATTCATTAAAAATCGCTAAATGTAAATACATCCCGTGAATAAAAAAATATTCTAGTCGTGTAAAACGTAGCAATCATTCTTTTTTACATGAATTACAAAAAAATCGACGCAGAACACAAAATATATCAAAAATCACATTGAAAATCGAGAAAATTAAAAAAAAAAAAGGTAAATGGTGAAATTTACTATATTAGGCTAAAAGTTTGAAACCAAAATAATTTTTTAATTGTTAAAACACCACTGTGGTGGGGATCGAAAAAAATAGCACTAAATCACATTAAACAGTTCATTGAAAACGCATTGAAAAATGCACTAAATATCGCTAGTTATTTTTTAAATCGAAGTAATCAGAACTTCATCAAACGGATAAAACATTCTAATCGGAAATCTGTAGGGGAAGATGGGGATACTTGAGCCATTTTTTGAATTTTAATTTTTTTAAATTTTTTATATTTTTTTAGAATAAAATAAAATATTGAAAATGAAAATTTGATATTTTTCCTTCAACTAAAAACCACTTTCAATAAATTTTGAACTATTTTTCTATGTATAATAAATGTTTATTTTTTGTTTTACATCATGGCTCAAGTATCCCCATGGCGGGGATACTTGAGCCATAGTGAAGGGATACTTGAGCCACTACGGAAAAATACCTACAAAAGTAATTTTTTTCGCTTTATTTTTGCACAAACATTTTACAGAATGATAAATTATGAAACGTAAAGTCTTTCAAAACCAATTGAGAAAACAAAGCTAGTAATACGATCATTTTTTGTCGTTAAAACTGGTTGTCGAAAGATAATTTGAACTTGAGTTATAACGACGGTAGAAACACCCTCAGTTCAGAGCCATTTAAATTTGGAATCTGCAATTCTTCGGACAAATTTCATTTTCAAAATATTAAGCACTTATCCAACAAATATTTTTACAGTTTTCTTTCTGGCATATTTTATTAGTAACCAACCATCAATAGAAGGTTTTCTTTCACATCATCACCATCATTGACAGAATTTTCCTCTAATGATATTGTCGAACTCATGCTTTTAGTTTAGTAGCTGTCCAAATTTAAGCCAGATGTATCATTCTACTATTTCAAACACTTTTTTGATTTCACAGGAAAAGATTTTGTCTTCCTCTTTGGCTCCATGTAGGTAAGTTTGAACTGGGATTTTTGTTGCTTTTCTTGTTTTTGTGCGCTCTTTTTACCAATTTTTCTTCAATTTTCTTAGTTAAAAAAAAGTTACAGCAACAGAGGTTACGATTTCAATATAAAATACTAATCTTAATATGTTATATTAAAAAATAAATATCTTAATATGTTGGACCTAACTAATTAAAGTATTAGAGATTATAGCCAGTAAAACCGTTTTAAAAAGTTATTTTCATTTAATGAAAGTTAAATTGAAAACTATGTTTACATTTATCTAGACAGGCTATTTTGTTAGTCAAATCGAAAAATAAAATAGACATTTTCATTTAAAAAATATACATTTTTAAACATTTTTAGGTCGTTATTTTTTTAAGAAAAAAAAAATAAAATGAAAAATTATTCTCCCTTTTCTCCAGAAAAATATCTATTAGTGAATATAAGGATGGAATTTTATTTTTTGTTTGTTTCACCCATGTTTAATTTCTAGTGGGGATGGTTCAGACATGGCTCAAGTATCCCCACTCTCATTGGCTCAAGTATCCCCACTATCACTATTTTTGTTTCCCAGAGTTTTACTAAATAAAGCATGCAGCAATTAGAACTATTTTAGACTCAAAATACAATTGAAATTATGCTTATTGAATGTATGTATATAGTTGCAACTTTAAACAAAACTTTGATTACAAAAAAACAAAAAAAACCATTCACCCAAATATTTACTTCAGATAGGGAAAAGACAACTATTAATCACTATACTTTCAAAATGGTACCAAGATGTGTGATTTCTTTTTTACGTGTTCAGAACTATAAATATGTTATCATATTGGCAGTTTTAGAAAGAAAAATTAACCAACTGTAGAGATAATAGGGGTGGCTCAAGTATCCCCTATGCTCAAGTATCCCCACTCTCCCCTACTATTTGATAATCCGGTTGACCAAGAAACTATCTGGGTTAAACCATAAGATTAAATGACAATAATGGCGGATCGTAAATTCCATATTCACTTAACATTAAACATGTTACATATGTTTGTTACGTCATCAAGTGGTTTTTACTTCTTATTTTTATATGTATTTGTATTAATGTTTTTCTAAATTATCTCTTCTATCATTATTTAACATAAAAATTACATCAATTTGCATAATTTGGCTTGTTTCACGATTCATATAATTTGGCGAAATTGGTAGACAGGATAATCACGTAGTAAATAGAAATCCTTTATAGATAATAAAAAATCAACACAGAACACAAAAATTCTTGAAAAATCTCTAAAATTATATTAGATTAAAAGTTTGAAATCAATTTTTACTTCCGAATATCAAAAAATCACCATAAAACTCGAAATTTTTCTAAAAATTGCATTGAACAGGGCATTAAAAAGGACATTAAAAATCACTAATATTAAAAAATCACAGGTGTCAAAATTTACTCTAATAGGGTAAAACGTTGTAATTAGAAATATCTCATGAATGACAAAAATTCGACATCAAACGCAAAAAATCTCAAAAAATCGCATTAAAATTAGCCGAAATCTTAACAGCTAAAATTTAACACATCAGGCTGAAAGTTTTAAGCAAAATTCCTTTTACTAATGTCGAATAATAGCGGGAAAATTTACATTAAATAATTCACTAAAAATCCAAACATCATTGCACGAAATCCAAATAAATTATATTGAAAAGAGAACAAAATTCACTAAATTAGATCGAAAGAATGAAACCGCTTTCTTTTTAGCTAATGTGGAAAAATCGCCTCAAAACCTACTAAAATTCACATATGAATTAAATTTAAAAACTGAAAATCGGCTTTCAAGGTATAAAACTTCATACATAACTTCGTGCAGCGGTCTCTCCAGAGCATCGCCAGTACTTTAAAAATTTTAACATGCGTTATGAACTACCTTAAAGTGTAAAACAGATCTCCTTATTACATTTCCTAATTTTGTTCGCGCCCCTCCTTTCACGCACCCTGAAATGTGTCACACCATTCTTTGTTTACATTTTTTATCATGCATTATAAACCATTTTAAAATTTAAAATAAATCACATTGTTATATTTCCAAATTTTAACAAAATCGCGTTCTGTTAGTTCCATTTTTCACCACCAGCTGGCGCACTCTATTCTTCAAAAACTTTATCAAAACGATACTCTGTTAAACCACCTATCAGATGATATATTACTCGAGGGGGTAGCGGTCTTGAGCAAGAATTCAAGATATTTTATGAAATTGCTATTCGAAAATAGCATAATGGTAACTAAATTTTTGACATTTTAGGTAAATTTCGCAAAAAAACACTACTTATTGCATTCTCAACAGCTCAAAATTTTGATAGAACAACTATGAAAAAAATACAACGCAAAAAATCTTGAAAAAGCGTTAAAAGTCACATTGAAAATCGCATTAAAAATCGTTAAAATCTAAAATTCGTAACAAACACAAAGTTTAGGGCATTAGGCTAAAAGTTTGAAACGGTTATCTTTTTATCAATCTCAGAAAAAAAAAACCCCGCAAAATGAGAAAATACACTAAAAATATCATTAAAAATTCGTTAAAAATTCAAAAATCGCTGTACAAATTCCGAATAAACTTTGCTGAAAAGAGAAAAAAAAATGCTATATTGGGTTAACAGAATGAAACCGTATTTCTTTCACTAATGGGATAAAACTGCAAAAACAACGCTAAAAATCTCCTAAAAAATTATCAAAAAAACTAATAAAAAAATTGAAAATCGGGCTTCGAGGTGCAAAACTACATGTATAAAAGTACCTTCCCTCCACATTTTGTAACTCTACGTACAGCAGACTCTTCAGAACAGCGCTGACACACACACAAACTTGTCTCTTTATTATTATAGATTTAAAAAAAATCGCGTTCTGTTAGTTCCATTTTTTACCACCAGGTAGCACACTTTATTCTTCAAAAACTTTATCAAAACGATACTCTGTTAAACAACCTATGAGGTGATTTATTACCCCATAAAGATGGGACAATTTGACCAATGAATAATAGAGGATCAATATAAGGATTTATATTATTACGGCTTCGTTCATCTGATATTCATAATATATATTTTTTTTAATTCAATTTTCTTTCTTTTTAAAAAAGTATTACGATTTAGCAATGATTTTGCTTTTTAAATTTAGTTTAAACAATTTTTTCGTCTTTAGAAATTTAAAATTTTATATATATCTCAACTATTTTTTTTTTTTTTTTTTGGATTTTAGAAAAATTTGGAAATTTAGATTTTATTTAAATAATTTGATTTGAACATTTTTAATTTAAATAAAATAAATAACTTCTTTTTTTAATTATTTTAAAATTAAGTTTGTTGGTGCAACTACCTATGTAAGAATTTAATAATTATAAATTAACAATTTGCATTTATTAATTAAATTACAAGTGATTTAGAAAGAAACATTAAACGAAACCCTCTTTGCGATCATACTTACCCACTTGTATTTCTTTTTTTGGTAGAAATAGAACGAAAAAATTACGTATTAAAGGGTAACAGTTAGAATATGTTTCACCAAAGTGCAATAACCAGAATATCAAAGTACCTTACTTTTTTGTTTCCATATCTAAAAGACTTCTGTTAACTGATAAGTAAACGTTAAAAAACTGTCAACACGAACTTAAAGCATGCGCTGACAACTTACGTATTTACTTCCTATTCAACACCTAGATTATTTTTTCTTTGCTTAAACACAGCTTATCAACTGTGTAATGGACACAGTTCTTGGAAAAAATTGTTCAAATAATTGGTGAAGACTTTTTTGATAGATGTATGAAAAAAATAAACATATTATTAAAAAACGGCGCCATCTTTGAAAGATCATACTGACGTCGCTCTACTAATAATTGGCTGTTAAACTGGGTTGACGGCTTGACAAGATATAAAAGGAAGATATGTAATTTATATGTCTTCGCCCGTTTGCTTTTGTGTGCCAAAATACTTCTAATTAAGAATTTACTGACGACTTCGCTGTTATTTATTTTTTTTTACGGATAAAAAAAGGAATGTTTATTTCAATCCCTTAAATTTGATATGATATCATCGATTTCTAGTAATTGTTGTCAGATAAATATCGAGATAGGAATTGTGCTTGTAGACTTCTGGTGTGGATTTTTTTAAATTATTGGTTAACTGTTACTTCACCTTAAATCTAGTAAGAACAGTTCACTAGTAGCATTTAAAGCATGTGACGTATCATTGAGTATATATGATATATCTTTTTTTTGAGCGATTTGTTAATCTGATAAATTTTAATGATTATTTCAAAATTGTTATAAATTAGTTTTGTTTTATGAATGTATTTCTAATTAAGAATTTATTATTTCGAACTCCACTGCGACGTTTTTCTGTGATAAAAAGAAAAGGTTGTTTATATCAGTCTCTTGCATTGGATAAGATGGTACTTATTTTTTCTTACCACCATTATATAACAAGGTAAGAATTATTTTTGTGCATGTATAATGCAGGATTCTTTTTGGTTATTAGCAATTAATTTTTAACTATTAAAAAACAGATTACTTTTGCTCGAATTGTTATTAACGAAATATAAAAATTATACTAATATGCATGACAGTTTTTTTATGGCTCTGAAAGACTGAATACCCTGAATAACAGTATCCAGAGCTACTGTTTTTCGGTATAATAACCGAAACTGAATAACAGTTCTGTTTCAATTTAAATAATAAATATATTTAAAATTAATAAATTTTTTTTATTTATTTAAAATTTTACTTTTATGATATAAATAAATATTTTTTCGGCGATTAGGTTTTTATGCCTTTCCTTGAACTTAGTGATGAGTTCAGATTTAAGACATTTTCAAAAACATATCAATATGGCTTATATATTAGTGATCAACAATATCCTTCTTGTGAATTGTTTAACCCTTTCGGGTCCGATTTTTTTTTTCAATTTTCAAAAAAAAAAAAAAAAAAAAAAACTTTTAAGTTAATAACATTCACACTAGCTAATAAAATAGATTAATTAGTGTTTAACGAGTATTTTGTTCTCTGAAAGGTAACGAATGTTATTGTTGTGCGTGCTATTCAATTAATATTCATATTAATATAAGTTAAGGAAGAATTTTTGGCGAAGAAATTGTAAAACAAAATATATTGTATGTCTTAGAAAATATTGTATTACAATAAGATATGATTTATATTACAACTTTCTAATACTTTTTGTGCTTTACTACACCTGATTCTTTCAGGAAAATAACTTTTCTTTTAAATTTACACAGTGAAAATATGTGTTTAAAATAAAAGAATAGCAAACTGTGCAAAGAGAATTATGCAAATAATAATAATTATTATTATTACCAAATGCCTAAACATAAATGATGCTATATAGTAAATGTATAGACACATACTAACATTACTACATGTTAATTGTAGCAAAAGTATTCTTAAAACTAAATAATATTCCATTAAAAGACATGTACTATTAATAGTACACCAGACCCGAAACGATTAAAACCCACTGTGGATACAGGTATTAGCAGGAGTGTTTTCATAGTTTACTCTTTAGTGCTTTAGTCATCCAATTAATTCCGGCTACATTTTCGATTTCATTACTCAGTCTTATCTGAGGTCGTCTTATCGGTACTGTGCGATGGTAGTTGTAAAATACTCGTGCTATCTATTCTATTGTTTTATTAATTATGTACACAGTCTATTTTTATTTTATTCGTTTTAGTATATAGATTATATATAATTGGTAGGGACCTTTTTTTGATAGATATATGGAAAAGTAAACATATTATTAAAAAACGGCGCGATCTTTGAAAGATTATAATGACGTTGCTCTACTAATAATGGCTGTTAAACTGGGTTGATGGCTTGACAATTAAAGTTTTCATCAGACTTCTAATCCAGCTTTTTTAATCTTTTCTGCCTTTTATATCAATACCCTAGTGTATATCTTTCTGTACTTTGTGGTTTTGTCTATAAAGTAAATTTCTTCCGTCGATGTTGTGTTTCGTATCTATAATTTATTTTTCGCAAAGCATATTTTCATTTATTTTCTAGAAAATAGGCATGTTTCTCTTTAGAATAACGTTTAATCCCAAAGTGTTATTTTATATAAGTATTTTTATGTTTTTGTATCTATAAATAAAAATATAAATTGAAATTATTTTAAGAAATGTTTTTCTTTTATTAAATAGATGAATGAAGTTTTTATAAATTCAAATAAATGTCAGTTGGTGTCTCTAATTATTTAAAATTAATATTAGTAAATAAGCATATGAATTTTATATAAATTATGGCTGAGGTTTCGGCATTTAAAATATTACGAACAGAGATTTAATGTCTAATAAAGAATCATAAATTGTTTCAAATTATTAAATGATTCGAATATTCGCTTTGCTTATCAACGCAGATTCTGTGTTTTCGATGTTAATTATATTTCCCTACAAACTATGTCTTACATATTGATTTTATACAAATTATTTTGAGGTTTTGATAGTTAAACTATTAAAAACATAGATTTAAAGTTTTATAAAAAACGAAAGGAGTTCCAAATGATAATTATTTTCGAATGTTCTTGCTTATCAATGGAAATTCTGTGTTTTTGATGTTAATTACAGTTTTATGCTAATTATTCTTCACGTATTTTCAGCATACACTAAAAAATAATAATAGTAATTTAAATAAAGAATACGTACCAACAAAATATAGTCATCGAAAAATGACATTATTTGATTTCTGTACTGTTGTTTTGAACGAAATTCATATTAGATTGCATTGCGTTATTGCAGCATTTTTATACAACACACTTTAAAAAGTCATTAAACTTTACAGAAAAAAATGTATTTTTTATGGAAGAATTGTTTTTAAAAAATGTAATAATCTGTAAAAAAAAAATATGGATTTTGTAGTTTAAAAAAATCTATATTTTTACAGAAAACACTAATTTAATTAAAACTCACTAATGTTTTCGATAAATTAAACTGTTCCACTGGTACCAAAACTGACAATTTTTTCCTGTCAATTTGAGATATATATATATATATATATATATATATTACAGTACATTTCCCTGTAAAAGAAATTTTTTGGCATGTTGTAATAGAGGAGTTGCAAGTCAAATTAAATGGAAAAAAAGCTGTTGGTTTAATTTTTTTAATATTTAGAATCTTTTATATTACTCTTTCAAATGGTATATTATTTTTGTTTCTTCAATAACGAAGAGTAGAAAAAAAAATAAACTCGATTTTTTTTATATCATACATGCACATTACATTCACAATCATTCCATATATAAATATTACGTACATTCACAAGCTTTAAAATCAATTTATCAAAAAGTTGTTTTATGAAATTTGATGTACCTTTTAAAAGAAACTACTGCACATTATTGTTTGCAATCTTGTTTGATTATTTTACATATACCTCTGATCAATTTAAAATAAACTTTTTCTAGAAACATTTGTATATAAGTTTTAAAGATTTTTTTTAAATGAGTCTATTTAAAATAAATAAATAAATAAATAAATAAATAATAAAAAGAAAAAACTTATAGAATATCTATTTATAAGGTTGATTTCGCTTTATTAGGAATTATTCATATTATGTATATAAAAAAATTTAAGTGAATTCCCTTTGTAGTTACAAAGAAATGGTGTTTTGAATTAATATGGTAGGTATAAGGGGGTTTTCCAACTTCCCTCAAAAAACTCTGAAAAATTTAGGTTAAACAATTATGTTGGATATAATTAATACATTTATATGTGTAGACGTATGGATATAGTACATATGCTCTCTACCTTTCAGCAATATCTCATTATACATGTCAATTGTTTTTTCTAAGAAATAATGTCAGCAATTTTTATTTTAAAATGATTTTTATTCCTATTTTGAAAGTATTAATTCTTTTTGCATATCGGATCCTTTTACTTTTAAATTTTAGAAAAAAAAATCCGAACGCTTGATTTAAAAGCTTAAAAAAATCCATCTTCCTTTTCTTTTTAAGATTTATATCGAATAGTGTGAAAGAAACAGTCATAAAAATAAAATACGAGGAAAAGTCAGTAAGTAGGTCACAAACCAATATCAGAAGTCAAAAATGAGATGTGAACTGTTTTAATATAATTTATATAATTACGAACGTACCTAAAAATATTCAGATTTTGGTTTAATAGTTTACAATATTTCAGATACAGTATAGTTGCCAAAATCTTTTGTGTGTCTCTGTAAAATTATCTGCTTTCGATTATACAGAAAATAACTTGTAGTAATCCTCATCAGCTTATATCAATTTCATAAAATGTTAAGTAATTTGATACAATTAAAACGCGAAACCAAATAATTCCTCAGTGTATAATTATGTAATGGAATACTTTCGTGTGGCCCTGCAAATAAAACACAAATAATCTTTGCACCACAGATTGTACAGAATGTATATTACAGAGTAGACTTCATAGATGCATATCAGCTTTACTATGTTCGAAAGAGTGTAAGACCATTAAAATGCACTTGAAACTTTTTTCTCCATTGACCGTAATGTATCGGAATCTTTTTGATTTCCCTGTAATTAAACCAGGCATCCGGTTTTCATAAAATTTGAAATGACTCAACAAAATTGTCTATTAATTATATATTTTAAATTTCAAACTATTCGGTTGGGTAGCTTTTGAGTTGCTATATACGGACGGATAGACAGACAGACGGATTGAACGACAACTATAAGTGTTACGTATTTACATAATTACGAACGCACCTAAAAAGAAAATAAAAGTAAACAAACAGTTTATTAATAAATAAAGAACAATATTCGGGTTACCAAGTGAGGCACATATAATTGCAATTTTTTTGCAATAGCGCCAATGTGGTGCGTATGTGATATCTGTGTCTATTTATATAGCAGAATCTTCTAATTTGGCAAAAAATTGAGCAATTAAAATAAATTATGAATAAAAGCAATATGACTTAATACTTAATACACTGTAAAAAAAAAAAAAAAAAGTCTATAAAGGTACTATACTTTATCTAGGAAACTGGGATTCCAAGAACTTTTCCTGTAACGGTAACAACAAAAACTTAAGTTTTAGAATCGGTTACATGGATTTTTCCTGTTATCATTACATGAAAAGTTCTTGGAATCCCAGTTTCCTAGAAAATGTTTAGTACCTTTACAGATTTTTTTTTTTTTTTTTTTTTTTTTTTTTTTTACAGTATATACATTCAAGGGAGACCAAACTTGCCGCCAAGTGCGGCTAATAATATATTGATTTCGATTTAAAAGACAACAGTTGTACAAGAAGAGCAGGGAGCTCAAAAGTTGTTGACTACGATCGAAATGGTCGTGAAAAACAATAGTAAGTGCAATAGAGTACACATTTTAAGCCTACAGCTGAATGTTATAAAAGTTGATGGTTGAAGAAGCAGCGGAGCTATTGTTGTTCACCTACCACTTCTAACCATTTAATCAACACTCAACAATTTTAACTGTCACAAACGACAACCTTATTCTTTGTCAACAACTTTTGAACGTCCCTGCTCATCTTGTGCAACTATTGTCTCATAAACTCGAAATTAATACATTACAGTTGGATAATGATGCTGCCACCTATGAGCATATTTGGAAACAGTTTACTTCTCATTTCTGGTATCTCATATCTGCCTGAGACCTACTTACTGACTTTCCCACGTAGTTTAATAAGCGTTTTTCTCATTTTCTTTCTTTTTTTCTCTTTTAAGAGTGCTTTTCCAGTGAAAAAAAACGAAATTTTATATTTTGTACATAAAATCTGGAGATACATGGGGACTCAAAAAGTACATTTTCTGACAATTTCTTAGATTTATTTTATTTTATTTTATTTTTTGTATTGCAAAAATACTGAAAACATAGAATAAATATGTGTTTAATAATTTTTTATTACTAATGGATTATACAAATGTATCTTAACGCACAGTAATATTATTTAAATTTCCATTTTTGTACATATCGTACATTACTGCTGCAAGTCAATTTTATATAGTTTGCGAAAAAATGTGATAAGAAACAAATTGTTCTTTCATTAAGTTCCGCTATCTGTTAAACTCCATTTATACCAAATTTCTTTTTTAACATTATTTTTATACGTGGAAAAAGTTAGAAATATATTTATCCTATAGGAAACATCAGGTCTGAAGACATTAAAGTCCCACTTGCATATATTAATTATTTATTTATTGTTTCTTAAAAACCTGCTCACAAGCAAATATTTGAATACCCATTTATCCGTGGGATATATATTATTTTTATAATAGGCTGTAATTTACACAAAATCAGAGCGTAAATAAAATAGTTAACAAAAAAAAAAAAAAAAACTTACAAATAATCTTTTAACAAATGTAACAAAAATCAGTCATTTTGACAATACTCCAGTTCATTGAAACTACACTGAAAAAAAAATTTGCAAAGGTACTAAACCTTTTCTAGGAAACTGGGATTCCAAGAACTTTTCCTGTAACGGTAACAGCAAAAATTCAAGTTTCAGAATCGATTACATGAATTTTTTCTGTTATCATTACATGAAAAGTTCTTGGAATCCCAGTTTCCTAGAAAATGTTTAGTACCTTCACAGATTTTTTTTTTACAGTGTACTGAAAAACCATCTAATTTAAACACCTTCCCCAACTACTGAAAGTCCTGCTCCGAATTCTTCCTGTATAATTGTCTATGGCATATACGTTTCAACAATTCATATAAAGTTCATCTTGTAGTCAGTATTTATTCTTTTAACTTTTTGACATGAGCATCTAAAAATCCTCAAATATACCTTATTTATTTATTGACTTTTTAAAAACTCCTCTTCGTATTTTTTAAGAGGACATGAATTCCACCATATACATTTTAAATAATTTAACCTTTATGCAACTTCTACTGAAGATGTTACACTGATGTTTTTCTTTTTTCCAATATGAAGACCCTAGATAAATATTGGATTTAAATGAAATACTGATTTACTTTTGGGCCTCATCAATTTTCAAAAATAGACTAACATTATATAAAAAATAAAAACAGGTACAAAACTTTTTAAAACTTTCTTTAAAAATAATCTTCTACGCAGCCATTTTGAATTAAAAAATCAATCAATTTCATAATTCCCCTGTTTATCGAAACTACTGAAAAGCCATCTAATTTAAACATCCTCACCAACTACTGAAATTTTCGCTAGAATTCTTCCTGTATAATTGGCCGATGATATACGTTTCCACATTTCACCTAAAGTTCATTTTTTACTCAGTATTTACTTTTTTACCCTTTTTATGAGCTCCTTATTCCCCTTTTCCAACTTTTTTTGAAAACATGATGTTTGTCATGCATACTTTAAATAATTTCAATTTTATTCAATTTTTACTGGTGACGTTACATTGATATTTTTATTTTATTTTTTTAAAATTTTTATTTCCCTCTCTCTCTCTCTTTTGTAAATATGGAGCCATTGAATAAAAATTGGCAATTATTTGAGATACTGATTGATCTTTGGGGTACACCAAATTTCAAAAATAGGTTGAAATTTATTTGAAAAACTATGTAATTGTAAACATCTTCTTCAACAACAACAGCAATAAAAAAATACTCATTTTGACAACTTTTTCGTATATCGAAACTACTGAAAAGCCATCTAATTTACGCACCTTCCCCAATTATTGAAATTACTGCATCCAATTCTTTCTGTATAATTGCCTATGACATACGTTTCCACACTTCATCTAAAGTTCATTTTGTTGTCAGTATTTACTCTTTTACCTTTTTTTAAGAGCTCCTTAAAATCCCTTTTTCTTTTTTTTTTTCTGAAAACATAATTTCCATCACGTATATTTTAACCCATTAGTGCCTAGCGTCCCTTTTTAGGGACGCTTCAAAAAATGCATTCAGCACTGTTTTTGACACCGGTAAAAAAAAAAAAAAAAAAAAAAAAAAAATGAGAACACTTTTAAAATATATCAGAAAACTTACCTTAAAAGCAAATTTCTTCTTCTTTTTCTTCAAAACTACTGAAAAGTCACCTAATTTACGTACCTTCTTCAACTACTGAAATTCCCGCTTCCAATTCTTCCTGTATAATTGCCTATGACATACGTTTCCACACTTCTCTAAAGCTAATCTTATAGTCAGTATTTACCAGTATTTACTTTTTTTTTATGAGCTCCTTATAATCCTTTTTTTCAACTTTTTCTGAAAACATAATTTCTATCATGTATATTTTAAGTAATTTCATCTATATTCAATTTTTGCTAGAAACGCTTTATAGTTTTTTTTAACCATTGAAAAATGGTTGTTGTTTTCGGTGGAGGATTGACAAAATGAGGTGGTCACTTTTGAATTTAAATTAAATTTTTTACTTTTAGAAAATTTTTTATTTGAATTTAAATTAAATTCTTTACTTTTAGAAGAATTTTTATTTGAATAGGAAATTAAAATGTTTAAAATCATTGTAATAAAGGAGAAAACTAACAAATTTAAAAATGGGTAGACGGAAATTAACAAATACGAAAAAAGCCGAAGCCAAAGAAATGAATGACCGTGAATGTCGCATTCAATGACATTAAACACAATACGCGTACTTAAACAATCATAAAGTGATTTTTATTTCGCCTTTTTATTAATGTTTTAATAATTTATTTCTTCTTTTGTTATTTAAAATAAAAATTTAGTCAACATGTATAAGTTGCTTATTAATTTGGCGATTCGTATCATTTGGCGAAATTGGTCGACGGGATAACTAAGTAGTACTGTATTTGGTTTGGCGCAAAAACGTCTTTCAATGCAGAAAACGTGAAAATCAAAAGATTATCGAGTCGCTGAAAACCAATTAGGTGTTGAAAGGCGATCAAGAAAAAGGAAGCAATTTAATGCCGAACCGCTTAATTGTAAAACATCATGTCTCGAGGGCAACCAATCCAATAGCCATGGCGTTTTACAATCGGTCGGTTCTAACCAGGAAAATTTGAGTGCCAATGGTGATTCTAACAAGCCGGAAGATGTCATAGATATTACTCTTGATTTTCCACCACTTAAAAAGAAAATTAAAAAGCAATCGGCTTGGGAAAAAATGGAAAAAAAAAAACTTTTTTGATTCAATGTCTGATGGATCCATTCATAGATGCATGTGCTGCGATCGACTTTGGTTCAAAACCTCCATCACCAAAATTCTGCTCTGTAAAATCGGCCCCACCAGTGGCCGAGAGGTACAGACCTCTCAACTGGTAGACGGCAGGTGCTGGGTTCGAACCCAATCGCGGCTGTCGGCCTAACCGTTCGGAGTTTTCGTGGTTTTCTTCGAACCTTGCGTAAATACGGGTTAGGTTCCCTTAGAAAGACCCCCACGAAGGGCACTCCCCCTCTGGTCCTATATCCCTAGCGCAGATAATCGGACGACAAAAATAAACCAAACCAAACTGCTCTGTAAAATCAAACAGTATATGCCAAAGTTTTACAAGTATAACAGTATATGCCAAAGCTGTATTTTAATAATGATTACTTTCGCACCAACAATGTTACATAATTTGAAATGTTTCTTTAGTCGCCAACTTTTATGCTTGGTGACAATGGAGTGATGTAACTTAAACGAAATGTACCTTCAAATTGCAGCATGTATAAAGTCATTTATAGCAGTGGCACGGATAATGCACAATGAAAAAACTGGTATTTAGCTTAAAATGATAGATGAATGTTTCGAGTGAAACATTTTTCAAAACAATTTTTTTTCTTATCTTTTTTTCAATATGAAACCGCTGGGTACTTATTTGCAATTTGAGATACTGATTGATCTTTGGGCTGCATCAAATTTCCAATATAGCTTGAAATTTATTTGAAAAATGAGAACGCTTAGAAAATATATCAGTAAAAATTCCTTAAAAGAAAATTTCTTCTTCTTCTTCTTCAAAAAAAGAATTACTCTTTTTTAAAACTTTTCCGTTTATCGAAACTATTGAAAAGCCATCTAATTTACGCACCCTCCCCAACTGCTAAAATTCCCGCTTTATATTCTTCCTATATAATTGCCTATGCCATATACGTGTCCACACTTCAATTAAGTTAACTTGTAGAAAGTATTTATTTTTTCACCTTTTTTTATGAGCTCCTTAAATTCCCTCTTTCAACTTTTTCTGAAAACATGATGTCTATCATATATGTTTTAAGTAATTTCACCGTCGTTAATCAATTTTTGTTGGAGTCGTTACAATGATATTTTCTTTTTCATTTTTCATTTTTTTCCATTTCAATGTGAAGCCACTTGATAAATACTGGCAGTTATTGAAAATACTGATTGACCTTTGGGATACACCAAATTTCAAAAATAGGTTGAAATTTATATGAAAAATGAGAACACTTAGAAAATACACCCGAAAACTTTCCTCAAAAGCAAACTTCTTCGTCTTCTTCTTCCTAAAATATAAATAAAAATAAAAATAAAAATAAAAAATCAAGGCCCTCATTTTGACAACTTTTCCGTTTATCGAAACTACTGAAAATCCATCTAATTTACGCACCCTCCCCAACTACTGAAATTCCCGCTTAGAATTCTTTCTGTATAATTGCCTATGACATACGTTTCCACACTTCATCTAAAGCTCATCTTGTAGTCAGTATTTACTTTTTTACCTTTTTATTATGCGCTCCTTAAATACCCTCTTTCTGAGAACACGAGTTTCCACCATCCATGTCTTCCCCATCTATTAAATCACTTTTCTCCATTTATTTCGTGTTACCCCGAGGCCCCCAAGATTACCCGCCGCTTCTTCATAGATGGGGACCCGTTTGAGATACCCGCTTTCTATCGTACAAGTGCCATCTTGATAGAAAGATATGATATTGCGGATTCTCAAGATATGTCAAGAAGTTTTGTTAATACTATAAATTGAGGGTTTAGTTTGAAGAGTTTTATTTGAAATGTTTAAGCGCTATTCAGAAAGATTAACATCGGTACTGCAATAAGAATCTTATACTTAGATTTATTGCTTATCTATATTTATTCACAACGGAGTGTTTGTATTTTCTTGTCATAAAATCTAGCTGTATACTGCTATAAATATGTACTTTCTTAGTATTCTCTCTGTTTTTAATGTTTGTTTATGTAAGAAAAGTAAAGTTTTCATTGTTTATTGGAATTAACTACCTATACCATGCAAGAACCTGCTTATTGCTGCTATACACCGTTTATAGTTACTGTAATAAAGATACTCAAAAATGAGTATTATTACTATAAACAATAAGTTTTTGTTACAGTAACTATAAACGGTTTATAGTAGCAATAAACAGGATCTTTCGAGGTATATGTCAATTCAAATAAACAATAAGAACTCCGAATTTTCTTACATAAAAAAGAAAGTCCACGAACAGCTTAAACCTATTTCAACCAGCCATATGTTGAAATCTATATTTTGATTTTCCTATGTGCAATTCATTTATTTGGGTTACGTTACGTTAAATTCGAATAAACAATTTAAAAATCGTCGTTTTGGCATCTTTTTGAAAAACGCCAAATGGTGCGTTGAAATAGGATTATACCATTCTTAGAACTGTTTATTTATGTAAGAAAAATCGGAATTCTCATTGTTTATTTCAATTAACATATAAATTGAAATATCCTGTTTATTGCTACTATGCATCGTTTATGATTATTGTTATAAAAACTTTTTGTTTATAGTAAAAAAAATTCTTTTTGGGCGCGTTCGTAAATAGAGATAGATAAATACGTAGCGCCTATAGTCGCCATTCAGTCTGTCTGTCTACCTATCCGTCCGCACATAACAACGCAAAAACTACCCAACCAAATCGTTTGAAATTATGAATGCATAATTATTGCATATATTTGTCGGGTAGTGTCAAATTTTATGAAAAACGGTTGTATAGTTCATTTGCAGAGACAATCAAAAATTGCATTACCACCAGTGGGAATAACAGTTTTTATTGTATTTTCATCAGGTTATATTCTTTCGAACATAATAAAATTGATATTCATCTAATAAATATATACTAAACTATACATTCTGTGCAATCTGTGGTGAAAAGAACATTTGTTATTTAATTTAAAGTACCGCACAAAAGTGCTCCATTACATAATGGTATTCGATGAAACATTGTTTGGGGTGCGTTTTAATTATTTTGATCTATTTCACATTTTATGAAACTATATACGTTTCTGAGGATTATTACACGATACTTCCTGTATAATAGAAAGCAGATAATTTTTACAGGGGCGCACAAAATATTCCGGATGTTATACTGCATCCGAAGTACTGAAGAATATTTCACCAAGATCTGAATACAGTAGACTCCCTCAAATCCGCACAGCTTGGGACCGGAGGTTGTGCGGATTTTAGAATTTTGCGGATTTCTGGTCATTGCTTTGATTATATTTTTTGAAAAGTAATTTGAATGTAATTAAAAATGAAATTAAAAGTATAATGAATGCTTACAATATATTAAAATATTAAAATGAGTAATAAACTAAAATAAGAAAAATTTAGATAATTTTTTAAATGAATAAAATACTAAGAGCAAAGGTCAAGTTAATAATCAATAATGTACAATTAAATATTCATTATAAAAGAGGAAATGTGTTTTTCTTAAATTATTCAATGAAACTTGCCTTATAAAGGTACATTACTAATTCACATCAGAATCATAAAATAACAAAGCTTTATTTCAGGTTTAGCGAGACTTAATAACTAAAAAGGCTTGATTAATACATAAATATATTTGGTAAGATTGTGATTACCAATGATATCAGCAGTATCTTGATTGTTTTCAGAAATAAATTACTTTTTCTTCATGAAAAGACATGAATTCAACAACCTTAACAAAAACTACAAATTAAAAAAAATATGGAATTGATATAAAACTAAAAAAGTCAAATTTTGCACCTACATCTGAACTGAATGTTTCATTGTTTACATCCGTAAATTATGTGCGGATTTTAAAGAGTTGTGGATTTTAGGAGTGCGGATTTGAGGGAGTCTACTGTACTTTAAAAATTCGCTATAGTACAAACGTACTTCATTTTATATATTTGACGTGCAATTTCTTAGTATCTTTATTAGAAGTATTTGCATGTTTTTTTGGAATTTTATAGAAATATAATAAATGCGATAAGTAATAGAAAGCCAAGTGTATTACATATTTATATTTATCCCTTGCCTATCTCATATTCTCTAATTTGTATACTATGAAAAAATATGCAACGTTTTTGTATAAAAATGATTGCAGCCATGCTGCCTTCATTTTGTTGAGTAGTTTAGCTGATATAACTGTTGTTATGTTGCAGCAATGTATAATATTACACTAGTTATACCAGATTAAATTGCACCATTATATGTTAAAGTACTCAAAAAAATTGTGTATAGTAAAAGAGCATTCGTTCCTATAGAAAGACCCATATTTGTGAACTACGTGGAATTATTTATGTATATAAGTGTTACACAATATGGTCAATAATGGCCGGTCACTTTTTTGAAGTCTTTTTAAATATTTTGAAAAAATATTTGTGAAATAATCCTGAAACTTCAGGTGTGTAAATTCCATAGCAAATGTCACATATTTCCATTGAGATTTATCTCCCAAACCTCATAAGGCAACATAAGAAAATTGAACAATAATGAATATCTTTTGGATTATCCTATAATAACTAACGTCGCTGAAGCGTTGAAACTGCAGCACATATTAGGAGGCTTCTTGTAATAAACTGTGTTTCTTTTTATGGGGCTAGAGTGCATGTTCGTAGATAAATTAAGATTATTTAAGGTGGTCTGGTGTAATAACGCCAGGCGGGGTAATAACGCCAAGTGCTAATATTATGCATAATTATGAAATAATCTGGCAAATGACACCCATGTACTCTGCGCAGAAGGGTTTTGACTCATATAAATCGCAAAAAACAGCTTCAAGTTAATTTGTTTCATTTTGAGGTCTTATTGTTTTTAGAAGCAACTAAAATTGATGCTTGATCTAAAATTTGCAAGATACCTTTTGTGATGTGAAGATTTTTTTTTTTTTTTATCCGGAAATACTTTGTTAATTACATAAATTTGTAGTACATTTCATGGACTTTCAAAATGTTGTTGAAGATTTTGGATATCTTCTCGAGATAATTTGTAATTAAAAATGTACAGCGCAATAACTATAACGGGGTAATAACGCCAATCCTTGGCATTAATACCCCGGTTGATTCCCTACAGTGGCCGAGTACATCCTAAATACTGATTCAAATAAACACAGTTAAAACTGTGCAATGTTTCTAATAATTCTATTTAAGCGGTCCTTTTTAAGCAAAAAGAAGCTCACGGTCTGATATTCTTTTGCCTCATCCCCCCCCCCATACCACACCTTTATTTTTCTTACACTTTCACAAAAAATTGAACATTTTCAATAGCTTAGAATGCAATTTGTCAATTTCTAAGTTTTTAGAGTATATATTTTTAGAATTGGGCAATCTACATGCAATTATTGCATCTTATTTCATAGTTTTGTTTGCATGGAGTTATTACTCATATTGGTGGGTATTAACACCAAAAAGCATTGGTCAAGAAATCATGCCATTACATTTTATGAATGCATATCTGTTAAATTATTTTTTTTTAATATAGATAGTCAATGAGTTGCTGTATCAAATCATATATTTGTTTGAAAAATACAATCTAAAACTGAGTCGTGAAAACTGGTAGAACCTTAACGTGGCGTTATTACCCCAGGGTACCTTATAACGATCAGCTGTAATTGAAGGTCGTAAAACTCAAACACATTTTTTCTAGATAGTTCAAATAAAATATATTCAGAATGTAACTAAAAAAAGTAACTAATTCTTTTATTTTTTCCAAAACACTGTAATAAAATGAGTGATTATTTATGAATGTGAAGAGGGGAAGAAAATTAAGCTTAAGAGAATAATTGTAGTGTTTTTGTATGCCCCACCCATCGGTAGATATCATGGGCGTGTTCAATTAAGGGAAATACTGGCCTGAAATTACCATGGCAAAAACTCTTCTATTTCCTGGTGAATCAGAATGATATATAATATATCGATCAATCAGACTGATTAACAAAAATGGAAATTTTTTCCATCCTTTATTACCTTTGCATGAAGATAATATAATTCTAATTAAATTATCTTTCTTAAAAGGAAAATATTAATATGTTGTTTTAATACATTATTTATTTATCTTGATCAAAAGGAATGATGGCAAAAAAACGGAGAAAGAAACTGCTCTAACACAGACTGCTTGTTATTTCAGTTCATTTACCCTCAACCCTTTATCTACCGCATTATGAATTAATGAAAATTTTACATTCTAAAGCATCTTACATAATTTTTTTAAACTAAATTAAAAGATTTACATAATCATTTAATAAATATTTGAAGAATTTTAGAAGGATTGAAGGATTTAGATGGATTAATTAAATTTGAATTTACATGGATTCTGAGCAATTATTATAACCGCACTCAAATCTGTTATTTTAAATTGTTTTCTTAGTATTTTGTAAAATTATAAAATGTACAAATATGATGTTCTTACAATATACATATAGAAATATTTCCGAATTGAAAAATCCCCATCCCCCTTCTTCAGCGCCAAGAAAGCTAAAAAGATATAAAGGCAAAGAAATCATTCTTTTAAAAATATTTTTGTTTTGTGTAGTTAATAATGCTTTTGGAACAAAATAAAGTAATGTATCTGTAACTCATTCTAAACAGTATTACAACTAACTGACGCATTAAAAGAATTTTTTAATAAGTTATTTTAATGGTACTTGTAAGTACCGTCGGTTTATAAAGAGTTAAAGGGGCTGATTCCTCAGCTTTGAAATTCTATTCCATATTGTTAATCTATGGACTTTTGATGCGTTCGTATAATTAAAATGTCTCATGTGAAAATTAATATTTTCAACTTCTTTTTTCAGTGTACTCTTCTTAAAGGATGTTTATTTTTTTTCTTTGTCCTCAAAATATTTCTAAAATCTATGCTTAATTTAATATTTTTATGTGTTAAAAGCTGACGAACTGTGAGTAAAATTTTAACACTTCATATAAAATTAACTATATACTTCAGAAAAAATTTAAAAACTAAGAAAAATAGAGACATTTAAAAAAAAGTAGTATACAAAAAAGGGAAGTTCAAAATATTAATTTTCTGAGGAGATATTTTAAATATACTAATGCATTAAACGCCCAGAGATTTTACATTAGTTAGCGGAATTGGGAAATTTATACAAATCAGTCTCAGTTAAAAGGATTAAAAAATGAAATTATGCATGAAAATCACTTCAGGTCATCGAAACTAAGCTAATTGTTAAAAATGATAAAAAAGTACACTTAAGAGGTATATAAATAGCTTTATCCAGATTGATGTAAGTTTCATTACTCAGATGGCGATATTCTTGAAATTTTTGTTGATGTAAATTTCCTGAATAAAGTATTTATATGCCTTTTAAGTGCACTTGTTATTTTCTTCTATTTTTACAAGAAAGTATTTGATTTGTAAAAAATTTCAACTTCCGGTTTTCGATGGATTTATATGTTTTAGAAGGTCCTGAACACGATTTGATGGCTTTTAAAAAATGTCTGTCGATGAGTGTGTCACTCAGTTAGTCTATATCTGTCAAACATATTGTGGGCGCTCTATCTCAAGAGACTAATGCATGGAACTTCACAAAACATAGATTCAGTTAGACCAATATATAAACTGGCGCTAAACAAGTTTATATGTATATATCGCTCTACAGGTGGCTTTGTTATGATGCATTATTTACAATTTCCATAATAAGACTATAGCAAGAACTAATGTATGGATTTTCAGAAAACTTTAGATCATGTTATGTTAATCCTTGATATAATTTAGAGCTGATTTGGTGTGAATCGCTCAAGAGATGGCGCTGCTGCGTTTCATTATTCAATCGTAGTAGTTCTTTCTTAAAATTTAATGCCCGCATTTTCCTCAAACTTCAGATTCAGTTAGTGCCCGATATAGATAAGCGTCGCTTAATTTTTGGTGTAAATCGTCCTGCGGGTGACGCTGCTATGCTGAATTTTGACTATTTCTTAATAGCTGTATCTCAAGAACTAATTCATGGATTTTAATGAAACTTTAGATTCAGTTAGTTCCTGATAAAAACTAATCCTGATTCGTTTCTTCTGTACATCGACAACAGGTGGCACTTTTCTGCAGATTTTTTACATTTCCGCAACTTGCTTTATCTTAGAAAGTAATTCAAGGATTTTCATCAAACTTCAGATTCAGTTAGAAATTGACATAAGTTGTTGCTGAGTAGATTTTGGTGTAAATTACCAAACTGATTGCGCTGCTGTGCTGCTTTTTTGAAGATGTACTGACATGCATAATATAGAAAAAAGTTTTGAGATTACTACATTCGATTAGTTTTAAAATGTTTCAGCAATTATTATCTGAGATTAGATTAAATAGTTTTGTAAAAAATTTTACAGTTACATAAATATTTACAAAAATAAATAAATAAAGATTTGTTTTAGTGCTATCAAGAGACATAGTTTTTATATAGGATTACTGACTTATAATTTACACATTTTTTAAAGTTTTATTCTGTATTTCTAATTAAATGTATTGCTACCCTAGTTTCCTATAAAAAAATCTACTTGTTAAGCAAACAAATACTCTTTGTATTGTTGGAAACAGTTTACTATCCTTCTGCAATAAGCCCGACCAGTGGCCAAGAGATTCTGACCTCTCAACTGGTAGATGGCTGGTGCTGGGTTCGAAGCCAATCGCGGCCGTCGGCCTAACCGTTCGGAGTTTTCGTAGTTTTCTTCAAACTTTGCTTAAATACGGGTTAGGTTCCCTTAGAAAGCCCCCTTGAAGGGCACTCCTCCCCCTGGGCCTATATCCATAGCATAGATAATCGGCCGAAACCAAATAAACCAAACCTTCTTCAATAATTTGGCATTATTATTCTAACCGAAACAAGTTTTAAGACTTTGTAGGGTTCCATTCATCTGATGAAACGTTATTTGTCTCTGTCCTTTGTCTTTCCGTCTGTCGCAGAATCTGTACGTAAAAACTGTACAAGTCAGATATTTCAAATTTTGTGTATCACACTACGTTGTGTGTCAAGATACCTCATACCAGACGACAAATTGTAAAATTTTGAAACATTTTATTATTTCAATGAAATTAATTTTTGCGATTTAAATTTAAAAGATAATCTCAATTTTAACGTTTGCATGTGGCCATCATAATTTGGAGGTAAAGCATTACGCTAATAAACAAAAGGTTATTAGTTTGAACCTCGATGCTGCAAGTTGAAATTTTCATGTTAAGATGGTTTTAATTAGAAGAAATTTCGTATTTTTTTGCAAAATTAAGGGTTTATATTATTAGGGTTTCGTTCATCTGACGTTATTAATATTTTTAGGAATTTTTTTTTCTGTATTAAAAACAGTTACGATTTATTAATTTTTCAACATTTTACACCTTGTTTAAGTAATTTTTTTCGTTTTTAAAAATTTTAAATTTTATTTTTATCACAGCTACTTTTTTTTTCAAAATATTTAGAAATTTGGATTTTATTTAAGTAATTTGATTTAAACATTTTTAGTTTGATTAAAATAAATAACTTCCTTTTATAATTATTTTTAAATTAAATTTATTGGTGCTCCTGTTTATGTAAGAATTAAATAATTATAAATTAACAATTTGGATTTATTAATTAAAGGATAAGTTGTTTTGAAAGAAATATTAAACGAAATCCTTTGTGCGATCTACGATCACATTTACCTGTTTGTTTTAAATGCAAAATGGAATAAGTAGAAACTTTTCTGAATGCAAATGTGTTCGGGATCTGAGAACCTAGGGCATCTAACTTTAATTGTTAACGCTCTTCTAATTGAACTTTGTGGAGGACATCTGAGCCAATACAATTCACATTGACAGCCATTTGGGTAATAAGTTCTGTTTTTAGAAACAGTTTAGTAGAATAAAACGCATGTAAATAAACTTCAATGAACTATAGATGCGTAATTATTCGTTTTCATATATAATATGCATTTGAAATCTCCCTGATTTCAAAGGTTATTTATACGGAAAATATGAATCGTAGAGATAATCAGTTTGCGGTATCATTTAAAAGAAAAAAAAAAGTTTATTTTGTTGTGGTTTTTTTTCTGAAACAATAATTTTTTGGTATATGCGTTACATAGATATGTCATGATAACAAGTTTATTTTGTTCCAAACGTTTATTTGTCAGAAAAGTTTTATTTTTGTTTATATATGAATTTCAACGTAGGCGTTACATATCGGTAAACGGTCGTTGCAGCAACTGAGAATTACAAAGTTGGCGCATGCGTGTTTGAACTCTGGCTTGTCGTCTGCTTGAAAATCGAGATCGAATCTAAACAGTGCTACAGTTTATAATCGGATAAATTTCTGTCGTTGGCGAGCGGCTTTGTAGCATGGTCAATAATACCTTACGGGATTGGAGATTTTTCTGTGTAAGTTCGAATACAACTCACGCTTATTTTCCGGAACAAAAGTTAATTTTTTTGTTAAAAGTAGTAGATTAGACATTGAAATAACTATAAATAATTTTTAATAACAAAGAAAAATTGGTCTACAGGCATAAATATTTGTATTTTTTATTTATTTTATTTGTTTATGATTATTATTATTACTTTTCATTACATATTTAACCATGCAAAATTTCGTAGTTAACAAATTACTGATACGCGACAAAAAATGTGCATTTAATTTATATTTTTTGTAAATTTTAATTATCATAGATATTTTTTCAATTGCAATTCGAAACTGATTGATGAAAATTTTTTTTCAAAAAAATAAGACCAATTGACATTATATCAATCTTTCGCTCTGTTTTGATTTTCGAGCAGAATACTAACCAGTGTTCAAATATGCAAGCACCAATTTTGTAACTCTCTGTTGCTGCAAAGAACGGTTCTCTTCAGACTCTTTCAGTGTTGTTGTCAGCTATGTTCACTGCTCAACATTTAACCCTTAAACGCCTAAATTTTTAAAAAGCAATTTTAAAATGTTTTCGGTTTTCATTTCTTATTTAAATCATGGCAAAAACAATTTTAAAAATCATATTTTATTTTAAGGATCGCTTACAACTAAAAAAGCAGGTTGGTGCCAATCGACAACACTAAGTGTTAGTTGAAAAAATAACTTTCTTGATAAAATTGTATAATATTAAATACATGTCAATTCTAAGAACTATGACAAGGATTAAATTTTATTTGCACCCTGCAGAATAAAATTCTTCACAAGCTTCCAAACAAAGCAAAATTCACATACCAACAACTGGAAAAATAAATCTACCTTTATTCTGAAACAAAACTGTTGCTATCATCTATATGTTGAAAATTGATGTAATAGTATTTTTAGTATGTATTTTATTCGCAGTATTAGGTATTAAAGCTTTAGTTTTAAGCTTATAGTATTAAGAAGACAAAATTGGGCTTTGTCTTAATAATTACTGAGTTACTTTTGACATATAGAAATGATAGTATATTGCAATGTCTTTCTTATTATGAATTCATTTAGGTTTTGGAGTTTAGTAATAATAATAAAAGTTTATATAATTCTTTTAGCACCATTGGCAATTCCTTTATTTTATACACATATTTTCCTTTTAAATAAAAAAAAAAATAGTTACTTTTCTAATCCAATCATGTACGATGAAACGCAAAAAAAAAAAAAAAAAAAAAAAAAAAAGAAAGTTGTAATAGCCTCTGAAATCCTACTGTAATATGCTCTTTTCCAAACGTCTTCAAAAATTCTTCGTTATGTTATAATCATATAACTATGAATTGAATTGTACACCAAATAAGCACATTCGTAGAACTACTGACGATAAGTTAATCTTTCAACTTCAGAAAGTCTATTTGTATACACTGTAAAACATTTGTGAAACGTTACTCCATGAAATTGGTGGCAGCTACGACTTCCATTTTGCAGAGTAATTTTTCAGTTATATAATAGTGTAACTTAAACATATATTACTTGTGTAACTTCGCAATGTTACACCAGTTATATCGGTTAAAGTACTCCACAAAATTGGAGGCAGCAAGGCTGCCACCAATTTTATGGAGTAACGTTACACAAATGTTTTGCAGTGTAGCTACGACTAACGTTATTATAATAAAAGTATTTTTTTTTTCTCAAAACGGAAAAAAAAATTCAGACCTAAAACGGTTAAAACAACGCAGTGGCAACATTGCCAAATTAAACTATCTTATGAAATTAATAGCAGGCTATAATAATATTATCGTTTCAATGAAAATGTTAAGTAATGTGTTTAATATTAACGAGTAACACTTGTTTTTTCGAAAATGTCAATTAGTAAATTCAAAATATATAAATAAATTATTGTATTGTGCCAATATAATTTTCTACGTTGAAATAATAATACCTTCAAATTTTCAACAAACCATTTTTATAATGTTTACATTTAACCAAAATAAATAAATACCCTAGCATTTTAAAAATGATAAAAGTTAAACTAAATTAATTTGAGATAAGTTAAATTGGTTTCTGTTTTTTTTCTTTCCTTCAATCACATGTAATTTTTTTTATTTTATTTTATTTATTTACTTTTAGAAAATCTATGGGATGAAATGAAGATTCAAAATAAAACAACTGATCGCGAACATTCTATACAAATGGGGAGGGCTGGTCTACAACCATCTGGAGAATCTCGCATTCCCAGATTGACACCTGTCCCTCCAAGTCGAATCCATAATCGTCATGCAGATAATATGGAAGAAAAATCTTATGGATATAGAAGAATACCCACTCCTATGCCTAAAGTCATACCGGCATCTGTTGGATATGTATCAAGGTAAGACTATTAGATTGTTAGAATATTTCGATCAAAATGGTCCAAAACGAAAAATATTGCAATATTTCATCATTTTATTCTACAGTTAATAATTTATCATTTTATTCTCATACAATATATGCTAAAAATATAACACGTAATTTAAATTTCGGCATCTGTAAATGTAAATGAAATATTGTGACTCATTCACAGAAATCAATATGGCCCAAAACGAAAACATGTAATTTTTCGTCATTTTATTCTCTACAGTATGTACTTAAAAAAAAAAAGAAAAAACATGTACTTTAAATTTTGGTACCTGTAAACGTAAATGAAATACTGTGACGCATTCATTGAAATCAAATGGCGATTCAAAATAAATTAGCAGATGTCGAGCATTATGTCCAAACGAGAATGAGTGGACGTCTGAAAATCTCACATTTCTATATTGACACCTGCCACTTTAAGTAAAATTACTAATCCCCATGGAGATCATAAAGGCGAAAAATATTCCAGATTCAGAAGTGTACTCACTCCAAAATCATCCCGGGAACTGATGGATATGGATTAACTAAAGTACATTAGATTAAAATATTTCGACAAAAGTTCGTCATATCAAAAGAGATTTTCTGTGTGTAATACAATAAATGTCAACTTGAAATCTGTACATTTAATCATTGAAAGTATCATTGAGTGTATATGAGACAGTTACATTAGCATTTTAAATATCGATACTTGCAAATAATAAATTCTAAATAAAACAGCAGATTTCCAGAAACCTGTTAAAAGAAGAGACGTGATCGAAAATCATGTGGATAATTCCTATAAGTCGAATTCATAATCATTTTGATAGTAAAAGTAAATAAATATAGACGAATGCCCTTTTTATGCCTAAAGCCATACTGAAATTTTGATTAATTTTTAACACGTATTTTCTAATTTGTAAATTATCACATGAGATTTTCTTATCGAATCGAGTGTAAAAATGTCCATGCAAAGATTTGAACATGGAACCTTTTACTTAAGCTTATTTGCCATATGATCTATCCTAGGCAAAATTGGCGCACCCAATTTACTCAGATAAGCTTTTCATAAGAAAACCTGGTCTTTTATCGGAAAAAGTCAGAATTGAATGGAACAATTTCAAATATATTTTAAATGCTTGCATTAGGTAATTTGTGACAAAGTTACCTCAGATATCTATGAAAAATAAAAAAAATATAACCCTAGATTACCTAGGCTTATTATAACGATTAAAATTTATGATTCATTGAAAAAATATGATTATCCATTTTTTCTTCTATGGGTGAAAATTATTAATTATTTCATCACAAAGAGTGTTGTTGGCCAATATAAGGATATTGACTTTTTTTCAGGTGAAGATATTTTTTAATTAGCATAGGTGCATCGTGCTTGGTTAAGGGGAAATCTCAATCAGACACGACTCTCAAGGTCTTGGGAATCAAATGCTCTTGTTCATGAGTAAGAATTTTTGGACGACCCACAGACTTGATGTGGGCCTAGATTACCTAGGCCTATTATAACGATTAAAATTTATGATTCATTGAAAAAAATATGATTATCCATTTTTTCTTCTATGGGTAAAAATCATTAATTATTTCATCACAAATAGTGTTGTTGGTCAATATAAGGATATTGACTTTTTTTCAGGTGAAGATGTTTTTTAATTAGCATAAGGACATCGTGCTTGGTTAAGGGGAAATCTCAATCAGACACGACTCCCAAGTTCTTAGGAATCAAATGCTCTTGTTCATGAGTAAGAATTTTTGGACGACCCACAGACTTGGTGTGTCTTTCAAAGCAAATATTGGCAAGAATACTACGTAGTATTTAGAATTGTGTTGCAGCTAGTTTTTTACCTATGATATTATAGACAGCTGCCACTGTGTTTGCCACATTCTTTTCAGTGTAATTGAAAGAATGTCGGATCCCTAGTGCTTTTTCATAGACCCTCATTTTTCCTTGCTGCCTAACATGTAAAAGACAAGATAGAATTAATTGCATGAATAAAACACACGAATAAATATGTGTAAAACAGTAATAAACCCGTCCATCTACAACGTATAGGTGCAGATTCACTGTCGCCAGTCACCATTTTCTCATTTTCACATATTTCTTGCCATTTTTGGTGTCTAATTTTTCTTAGAAATTTAGACCTGGTGCCCGCTGAAATATTTGGGTATAGGAGTCACTGGCTTCTTAAAAATTTTGGAAATCTGCACTTATACTACAAGGTGACAAAATTACCCTGGGGTGTCTAAGTAGCCCTAGTTAAGTTATGTACTCAAGGAAACATATAATAGTGTAACACATCTAAAAATAAAATAACTCAAATTTTCAACAACGTGCAAGTATTTACGGTGTTTGTTTCACTGACCAAATTCGTACGGGTAAAAGAATTTTTCTCGGAGAGCAACCGTTATTTTTTTTATAGAAAAAGAAATCTGGGTTAAGCGTGTGAAACTTCGCTTTATTTTAAATGGATATTTTCTATAAGAAAATACTGCTGCCGAAGAATTCCCTGCTCTCTAAAATTTCAGGACCCGTACGAACTCTACACTTAAAGTTGCCAGATTGAGGATTTTGTGCTCATTTTGTGGAATCTCCAGAAATAAGTTTTGGGTACCATCAATATTTTTGGGGAAAACATGAGGATTTTTTCCCTTTTGCATTTAATGTTTGTGTTTAGTCATATAATGACACTGGATCTAACTCAATTTTGATTTGGAAAATGAAAATCAAATACAGAAATTGGAGATATTAATCATTATTCTCGTGATCGTCGTTTACAGAGACAGTTTACACAGATAACAGGTGCTTTTTGGCCTGCTTTGGATAAGGCCAGCTGAATTTCCAGATCACTATATAAAGGCGACGGATTTTCCTAGTTATCATGGACACACACATATGCAAATTTTTTTTTATATTAGTATACATCTATGTAATAGGAATAGAAACAATTACATATGCATAATACTTATACTTTGTTTAAGGTTTTTTATTTTGTGCTATATGGAATGACAGTAGAGCTTTTTAGAAAATATGCAATTACTTAATATTATCACATTATTGTGTTTACAAGCATAAAACATTTTGTCATTTTAAAATGCATTGCTCATTTAGCTGTAAATATGGATGCAATATTCTACCAAATTTAAATGTTTTTTTTTTTTTTTTTTTTTTTTTTTTTAATGGGGAAAATTTTTAACCCAGGCTTGATTTCTGGGGAAAAATTGAATTTAAATTAGTTAAGCATTTTTATAATAATAGACTGAAAATTAAAAAAAAATTCTTTTTTGAGTAGAAACTGAATTGGGGACTATTTCGAAAAAAAATACCACTCCTAAGGAGAAAATGTCTTAAATTTTTGGGGGAAATAACTTTCGACTATCTGGCAACACTGCCTGTTCTGTGCATCGTTGTAAATGGAAAAATTGTTTTTTAATGACTTTACTCAAGTATTACGAATTGAATAGAAATTTAGCATGAAAATTATTAAAAATGTTCATTAAAATGATATAGCTCGTATTTTTTCTTGTTAAAGGGGAATGAAATGCTTCTTGAAGAATGTCAAAAGATGTAGGTCATTTATTTATGTGGGCAATTTTCGACAGAGAAATTAGATTTTATAAAATTATTAAATACCAACAATATCTCGCCCTTTAATGAAATTTCGCTTAAGAATTTTGATATGAGCCCATCAATCATCTCTGTTATATGATGTCAAATTGAAAAAGCTTTTCTTAAAACATAAACGCTATTTTTTACTAAAAATAAATCTCATTAAAGTTTTATCAAATTTTATTCCGAAAAATATATAGATATATTTTCAACATCACAGCAAATATTAAACCTTTGAAAAAATATAATGAATTTTTTTTATACTGTTTTGCTGGTATATAAATATAATATTTGTAATTTCCAACTAATTTCACCAGTTTATATCCTTCTCCATTACTGGAAAAAAATTTTATAAAACATTGAAAATATCTAAAAATTAAATCATACTGAACTATGTGTTGAATTTTTAATAAATAAATTGAATGATATTCAAACAGTGAATTCTGTGTTGTTAAAAAAATATAAATAAAATGTCTATATAAAGTGTTTTTTTAATAATAATATTAGCAATTTTTATTAATTGTTACCAAATCATAATGTTTTTGTTAACAAGATATCACATTTTGATTTTTTGTTAACAAAAACATTCATTGAATCCTTTCATTGATCACAGTATCGAAACCGTTACTGCATCTATATGTAGAATTCTTACATAATGCTTATTTCATACAGAACTTCGTATAAAGTGTCAAAAGTGCATTTTAATCTTTGAAATATTAAAGTGGGTCTAATATTAATGTGCAGAGACACCTGAAAGTTAATTTATGTATGCCATTCAAAAAGTAGATATTATTCATACTGATGGTACAAATACATTTTTTGGCAGATTATTTGCAACAGAATTAGTTGAAAATTTTCACTTTTTCCGGCAATGCACAGTTTTATGTGTCTGCTGATTAATTTTAAAACGTTCAACATAACACACAAATTTGGAAAATTTTACCTTTTGTATACCAAGCTTATGATATAAATAAAATTTAAATCTCATTGAAAAATAAAATTTCTATTTGAAATATATACAATAAATAAATAAATTAAATTAAAAAACTAGTTATTGGGGGTCACCGTAATACTTACCCATAGTGGATATGCATAATATAAAAATGAATATAAAATATGATGTGTAAACTATACATAAAATGCATCGTAATTCCAAAATAGAATTTAAACATATATTTAGATATTTTTCGTTCATAGTAATGCTCTATTATTAAATTGCGGGTATTACTTGACTATCCCGTCTACACATTCCAACAAATTATATAAATCTTGCAACTACTTATAAATTATGCAAATTGGCATAATTTTTTTTAAATAATGAAAAATCAAATTAGTAAAATATTAAAAAAAATACAAATAAAACGTCTAATTAAATATCACTTTATGACATAACAAACTCGTGTAACGGATTTGATGTCAAGTGAATTTGACAGGTGTTTGGTCAACGGGATAATGAAGTAGTTAATTGCGCAAAAGAAACATTCTTATAGCGGCAAAATAATAAACATATTAACTAACAGTTTACGTCGCCGGATTAAGCATCTTTTAATTATCTTGAAATTAGAATGAAATACAGGGTCATAAGAAATCTAAGAGTGTGGAAACCATGATTACAAATATTTCGGAAACTAATTGTCCAATCAACTTCATTATCCATGTAGAATTTATGGTTTTTTTATTGCCTTTTACATTCACTGCTTAAAAAAAAAAAAAAAAAAAAAAAAAAAAAAAAATGCTATATATCTTTTTTCAGAACGAATATTTCGAGAGTCCAAAAAAAGAAAAAATCCCAACAATCGAGGTTATTGATATGCAATAGGCTTGTTTTCATTATTATATACTAAATACACACCAAATTTCAAGTCTCTACCCCAATTTGTTCGGGAGTTAGAACTTTTGCAGACAGACGTATAGACATACATACACACACACAAACAGACGAACGGTATTTTTTTTTTAATATGTTTTTCTGAATCTCCACTGTCTGAAACGTATAAATCCGTCAATTTTTTTTTGCGATTTTCAAAACGATTGCAAGATTTACTCTATCGTATGATGGGTAAGTAATGCAGCTTAGCTGAATCAATCTCATAATGCATTGAATATTTTCTACTAATTTTGTACAGAAAGAGACTTTTATCACCGCAGTAAAATGTGAAAAAAATGACTATTGGTTATTATCAATGTATAGGACATTATCAAAGAGGAGCGCAGTATTTTTTTTTCTTTAAATTTAAAAAAGAAGTATATCAAAAACCCTCAAATTTAAATATTATAATTTTCAATAAAACATTTTAACTAATAAAATGATGAAATGTATTAAAATACCTTCTTCTATATCTTGAAGACATGTTATTATCAACATTTCAATCATTTGTTACCATACATACATATATAGACACAGGGAGGTATCTCAAAATTTCAATTACAAGTTAATATTTTTATGTTCTATTCACATCGCAATTTTTTAAAAATACATTTCGTTGTATATTACTCTTGCAAATATTCTGAAAGCACAAGTAAAATATTTTTGTTTAGAGAAATTAGTGCAAGGTAACATTAAAAAAAATCTTCGCTATAATGGAAACTTTACGAAAACTCCAAGTATATATATATTTAATAATAATAATAATAATAATTTCTTTATTTTGCCTTAAAAAGTATTTGTTTAGAATTTAATGTGATTACATCAATTTTAAAAATGCCAAACGACTGAACGAGATTTTTTTTTATTTCATCAAAAATTTATGTATTTAAGTTAGGTAGCGTCCGTCAATATTATAACGCATTTTCGAACAAGAGATGATGATTTTGTCAAATATTGCATGCACTGATAACATTTGGCAACAAAATATAAATAAAATTACCTGGTCAGAACTTTTAAAGTGCAGCAAATACTCGTTAATACAGAGCATTTTCCACTTGTTTAGAACAATTTGAATTTTGTAAAACATGTTGACTTCACTTGACATAAATCAAATATAAATGAAATTTACAAATCACCGAAAATGGAAACTTCTTTTAAATGTTAAACCTGAAAAAAAAAAAAAAAAAAAAACATTAATAAAATTCAATCAAACTTTAGTTCCCTGCTTAAATAATAATAAAAAAAAACAGTCATACTTTATGCAGAAAATATTCAAGAAATCATTTAATTCGCTTAAAATGCCTAACTTTGGAAACGTCTTGCATTACAAATCATCGTTTATCGATTTGATCTACTTCCATCAGTCATTCTGGTAATGGAATGCTGAACAAAAGTATTCCATTTTACCAAGAACACTTCGCATCAAAATCTAACTATAATTCTCTGTTTAGAATATTGAAGCTAATACATCAATCATTATTATAAGACAATGTTGAACAAGAGCGTTAGATTTTGTCAAAAATGTCAAAGCTTTCGCTGAAACAATGTACATAAGCCTTACGGAGTGATGATGACGTTCATTTCTCCTTGATCTCTTTGGAATGATCCTGAAATTCCTTCATTTGCATGAGCTTAATGAATCATTCCGGTTCGTCCAAAACACTAGAGCCATTTGTTTTCATTTTGAACATGGAATGTCTAGGGGGTTGAAATGAGCGGAAGATGAGAAATCAAATTAGTTCTGGTGTTTAGGGAAACATGCCCACCAATTTCTCAGTGGGGGATGCTTGGGAATTTCAATCCGTTGGTAGAAGAATGCATGCATCTTTTTGAATTAGCAGTTAAAAGGTTATTTTTATTTTCTCCAGTCATTAGTTATTCGTTTTTCTTGGATATTACTTTAAATATGATTTACTGCTTGTAAAATTCATATTTATTTAAATTCGTGGCTCTACTGATGGGGAATGTAATTGAATAACGCAGGAACATTTATTGAAATTGAAAATAATCATGCGATGGAGATAAATGATTTTGTTCATGATTGTTTTTTTTTTCTTTTTTTTTTCTTTTTCTTATTTTTTTTTTTTTTTTAATGAAAACAAGGCCTACAAGTAAGTAATACGGAAGTAAATATGAATGAGAAACCAAAAAGAAACTTGAACGATAAATTTTTAACACTTTGCAACAAAAATGAAAAAGTTGTTTAGGAATTCGGTTTGTTTGTCTGTCTGTCTGTTCATGCTCTAATTTATGTAAATATACTCATATTTTCATGCAGTGGAAATATGTTAAATCCATAGATTTTTGTCAAAAATCTATTTTAAAATATATATGTTTTCGAAATCAATTTAAAAAATATATGAGTTGCAATCTATAATTATTTAAAACAGGAATAGTTTTACATAAGTTTCAGACGTGCGAATTCCAAATTAGAGCTTGTTAAGCCAAGTAGTTTTTTATTTAGGCTATAAAAACTACCCTCATTGCAATCTGTTTTCACAGTAAACATTGTTAGTTATTCTATTTTTTAATCGTTGGAGGTTTGTTCAATCTTATAAATATTTTATTCTACAAGATGCTATTTTGTTAGAAGAAAAATTGAATTAGAAAAAATGACAAATGAGTTAACATTTAAAAATAATTTATTTGTACAATTCGAACTGGAACGATGATATTTATATCTTGTATTTATGATTTAGATTCATTAAAAAAAACATGTTTGTAATAAGTTGCCAAAAGAAAAAATCGATATAACATTTATTTATGCAGAAAAATTACACATATCTTTAAACATTTGATTTATATTTCTCTTTTTTACTTTCTTCTATCTTTACAAGAAGAAAGTATTGGATTCATGAAAATTTTCGACTTCCGGTTTTCGACGGATTTATACGTTTTAGAAGGTCCTGAACACGTTTTGACTATTTTTAGAAAATGTCTGTCTGTGAGTCTGTCCGTCTGTCTGTGAGTCTGTCTGTCTGTATGTGACAAAAAATTTGTGGGCGCTCTATCTCAAGAACTAATGCTCGAAATTTAATAAAATTTTATATTCAGTTAGACCCTGATATGAATTAGTGCCTATTGGTTTTTGGTAAAAATTGGCCTGCAGGTGGCGCTGCTATACTACGTTTTTCATGATTTTCAAGATTGCTATATCTCAAGAACTAATGCACAGAATTTCACCAAACTTCAGATTCTGTGACCCCTTGATGTACATAGACGCTGATTAAGTTTTGGTGTAAATTGGCCAGCAGGTGGCGCTGCTATGCCACGTTTTTCATGTTTTTCATGATAGCTATATCTCAAAAACTAATGCACAGAATTTCACCAAACTTCAGATTCCGCGATACCTTGAGATACATAGCCGCTGATAAGGTTTTGGTGTGAACTGCCCTATAGGTGGCGCTGCTATGCTACATTTTGCACGATTTTTGCGATTGCTATATCTCAAGAAGTAATGCAGAGAACTTCATCAAATTTTAGATTCTGTTACACTAGAATATATAACATAATTAGACGCTGATTACATTTTGGTATTAACCTTGCAACAGGTGGTGCAGCTATGCTGCATTTTGCACGATTTTTCCGATAGCAAACAACAACCAAATCTCAACAACCAAAGCACAGAATTTCATAAAACTTCAGATTTTGTTACAAAATGATGTATAACATAATTACACGATGATTATGTTTTGTTATAAATCCTTCAACTGATCGTGCTGCTGTGCTATAATTTACACGTTTTTTTTAAAAAAAAACTAGCTATATCTCAAGAACTAATGCACAGAATTTCATCAAACTTCAGATTCTTTTACATCATAACATAATTAGACTTTTTTTTTTACATTTTGGCATAAATTGTCCAAGATATGGTGTTGCTGTGCTACGTTTTGCAAATTTTTACTTATAATTATATCTCAAGAACTAATGGACGAAATTCCATCAAATTTCAGATTCTGTTGGGTCTTGACATCAATAGATGCTTATTAGGTTTTAGTACAAATTACCCAAGATGAGGCACAACTAAGCTCCTTTTCTCAGAATATTAATTAAATTTTGCGTTTTAGGCTTTTCGGATACCAGAATCTCATTAGGTAGGTCAAATGTTCGAGGAAATTCGATAGTGGGTAACTTTGGGGTCACCACGTTTTTTTTTTTTTTTTTTTTTTTTTTTTTTTTTTTTTTTTATATATATATATATATATATATATATATATTAAAATGTACTTATGAGATAGAAGAAAGTTTCGGGATTGACACATCCAACTAGTTCTAAATTGGATTTGTTTAATTTTAATTTATTTAAAGCCACTTTTTGTGAAAATAGAAACATGTCCTCAATAAATCTAGAAAAATAGCAAAATGATGCATGAAAATAAAAAGATAATTTTGAGTAATGATCTCTGTGACTGAATTCATTTTTAAATATTTCACGATTTAAATAAATTGCTCAACACTTTCGACAGATGTTTTCACAGCATAGATAATAACTATTGCAGCTGTTAATAATTGAAAATACGATCGACCAGGTATTAAATAGCAGATATGTAATTTTATCTAAAGTAAAATTTCAATTTCAAAATGTATTGCGTGCTTTAGGAATGATTAGCTTTTACGATTTCACTGACGAGATAATGGAAAATAAACAAACTTGGCATCAAACTAAAATTTAATGTAAAAATTAATTTATATTATTTATAATCAATTTTAATTGATACACATATTACACATATTTTACATTAATTAGTATATTATATATACGGAGACTGAAAATAAACTTTTTAAAAGTAAGTTTAAATATTAACATATAATAACAAAACATAGAAATCTCCTTTGTTTTGTACATTAAAGACAGTTTTTGAATTTAAAAAAAAGTTTAATAATTTTAACAAAACGACTATAAGATACGCTAATAAATTCTTATGTGATAATTTATAAATCTTGAAAATTTATAAGTATAATTTAAACATTGAATAAATAATCCAACATTAACAATGATTGTTGTCTTGGTATACATCCACGAACTTGACAGTTTTTAATCGCTTTCCTAATTTGCCGGTACACCATACGAGTAACGTGTTTTTGCGAATCATGATTTACCCGTTCCATGTATGGACATCCATGACGGACAATCATGATTTATTATTCTCATCAGTAAATTTTTATTGTAAATTTTGTATTAATTAATCCCGTGCATTTTTCTGATTCAATTAGACAAAAATTTCAGTTTTGAAAAACCAGTGATAAAAGATTAAAAATTATATAAAAGATAGGAAAAATGGGCTTTATTTTGAAAGTTTTTTATAAATATTGATCAGTTAAGTATTAAAAGATAATAATATGAGCTAAGACAGACTTGAATACATTTTTCAAAATAAATAAAATTTATATACGAAACAAAAATAAAAATTTAAAAAACATTTAAAAATACAAGAGTAAACATTTCGCAGAACTACACGCAAGGCTTCACCAGTTCAAATAATTATTCATTTCATAACAAAAAATGGAACAAATCAAGACAGTTACAGTTAGTTATTATACTTTTAGAAAAAGATAATATTAATTCGGGACAGGACGGGCATCATTCAGAGTTGGCGATCGTAAACACGCCAGATTACTCCTCGAAGATTGGTTCACTTGTTTACGATCGCCAACTCTGATTGATGAATAAAATTTAAATCATGTGATTTAAGTATGAATGAGAAACTATTGGTCAAATTATGGATTCTAAATCAATATATAAAATACTATGCCACAAAAACATTTCACACAACAAAATTTAAAATTAAAATTTTGATATGAAGTTGCTCTTTTAACATACCGGGTATCCCAAAAACGACTGATGGATTTTAAAATTCAATAACTTGAAAACGGTGACAGCTATTTAAAAAAAATTTGCAGGAGGGTTATGTATAATGTCAGGAGTTTTTTTACCGTCATTTTTTATTTTTGTTCGAATTTCAAACAATAGGTAGCGCTGACGGCGATTGAAGGCCAGATGATCAGTGCTGAGTGAAGCGTCGACCTGGCCTTCAATCGCCGTCAGCGCCACCTATTGTTTGAAATTCGAACTAAAATAAAAAATTATGGTAAAAAAACTCCTGACATTATGCATAACCTTCCTGCAAAAATTTTTTAAATAGCTGTCACCGTTTGCAAGTTATTGGGACATTTTTGGGACACCCGGTACATATCAAAAGCATATAATGTTAAAAATAAAATAAAATCTATATTTTGCTACAAAACTGTTGCCACCCAGATTGCCGGCACAGTTGCTCAAAAATTTGGAAGACCAATCACTGAAAAAGATCCGGATAGCCTACGGGGGCGTTCTGTTTAAATATGTCGCTCAAATTTTAATATTTTTGTACGATTTTTTTGCATTGGATAGCTGAGGATGATTTATAACCGGGCTAGTTTTTACCTTTTCGATTTTGGTTCTATATTTTTTATATTACGATAGTTTCAGTTTCAGAACCGGAGAAAGTTTCTAACTGGTTTCGAAAGTTAAAGTAATAAAAAAAATCTGAAACCAAAATTGAAAAAGTCAAAACTAGCCTGGTTGTAGATCGTCCTCAGTTATCCTATGAAAAAAAATGTAAGAATATTAAAATTTGAGCGAGATATTTGAAAACAAACGCCCCCATAGACTTAAAACTATCATCCGGGTCTTTTTCATTGACTAGCGTTGTGTTTTAATATGTACAGCATAAATTTCTGAAAAAAAAAAAATCACTGGATTTTGCAACAAAGGTTGCTGGCATGTAAAACTCCAACACAGTTGCTGTAAAATCTGCAACAACTGTTGCGCGATCTAATTATGAGAATGACGCCAAATTTTTGTAAAAAGATTAACCAAGACGAAGACAAATGATAGAAAAAGCTTCAAAAAACACCGTTTGGAGAAATACGTGGCGCTGTGTAACTGAAAATATTAAAAAAAAAAAAAATACAGAAACAATATTGAAATAAAATTAACTTTTATTTAGCACATTTAACAATTCTGCAGTACATATTCTGCATTTTAAAAAACTCTGTTTTCTATTACACTGCGCCACATATTGACTTTGAGTACTACATTGTTAAAATTTTTGCTGTAGTTCGAATTAAATTCTCTTTTACTATTCAATGTTTTTCTTGAGAACATACCGTAAACCGGATGTACACTGTTAAAATATTTGCTCTAGTTTGAACCAAATTCTGGTGTTCAGTAGCTATCACCATAAGATGGTAAAATCTCGTACGAACATTTGGAGTTTCTTATTTCAACGTCATTCCAATTATTGGAACTATGCTTCAACAGGAGCGCCAAATATTGGTTCAAGATTTCATTATCATACAGTGGCAGCTATTGATCATCAAAATTTGGCTTAAACTAGGACAAGATTTTTAACAGTGTAATTTTCTTTTCGGGAAATCCTTTATCCCTCATCTTGTTTCACCTTCATACAAAATTTAGCTGATTCTCTCAATTAAATGGCGCTGCAGAATATTTTGAGTACTATCAGTAGAAATATGGCCGCCCTGTACATGTTTACAATAGAAATATTGTATATGTTGATTGTAAAATTTGATTGTAATGTATAATTTGATAGAAAATTTTTGCAGGATATCTTTTAACGAAGAATTTACATTTTATCCGTTTTGTATTATTGTTATTTAACTTTTCATGAAAAAGTCACCCTAGAAACTTTAAAATAGCAGGTAAATCATTTAAAATATAATTTCTCTTCAATAAAAAGTAAAATGTTTTCAGTATTAAATGAATATTTCGAAAAAATAACTGCATCTGTTGCCTCAGTATAAACCCATAAATATCCTAGCTTCTAATGTTTAGAATTTCCTCGATCACGTATTAAATAAATTCTTTACACTACAAATCCATGCTATTTTATTCAAATGAAAATTTGAATTTGTAAATGGGTCGGAAAATTTACAAATGACTTGGCTTGTATGATTTCACTTGAAAAGCTGTTTATCTTCTATTAATGGTTCAGCTTCATTTTGAAGAGTTTGTTTACGATATGTGAACAAAATAAGTATTTTATATATTATACAAGTTTTCAGAAATTTTAAATATAATAATAAACATAATAAATTAACTGAAATTCGGTATTTTATTTGACATGGAGTGAGGTTGAGACATTTAGAAAGTTGTTGATAACCGTTAAAATATTCAGGAATTTTTTTTCTCCCCAAATTAAAAAAAAATCGTGTGATAAATACTTTCCATAATTCATTTCGTGTGTCCTTGAATATTATTTAAGGAAAAAAAAGGAGTTCGGACGCCCCAGGTTCCCTTAATAAATAATTTATTCTTCTTCTTCCGCTGTTATTTAACTTGTAATGAAAACACCACCTTAAAAACGTTAAAATAGCAACTACGGCATACTTTATTATACACTGTAAAAAATGTCAGATGTTTCTGAATAGATAAAAACGTACTGTAATCATAAACGAAAATATACAGAAACCTCTTCTAACTCACCAAAGGTTTCGAAAACCGTTCCTTTACCTTTAAAAATCCCAGAAAACTATTTGTTTTAGAAATTTAAATAAAAATTTTTAAAAATTAATTTTTATTAGCTACCCGTCCTTTTCGGAAACGTTTCTAAGTGGCTTTTGCAGTACAATAATCACTTTTCTCAAATCAAAATATCACTTTTTCGGAAGCTACCAATTCATACGAAAATATTTTGATATTCAGAAAACATTTTTAAGAGACAAACATGCAATTTTAACAGTATTAACATTAATATGAAAATTAACATTGTTTTGCTACTATTGCATGCACAAAATCAGTTATGCAGCTGAAAATGTTAACTTGAGAATTAATAGAATCCGAAAAAATGATTTTTTGATTTGAGAAAAGTGATTATTGTACTGTAAAAGCTACTTAGAAACGTTTCCGAAAAGGACGGGCAGCTAATAAAAATTAATTTTTATAAATTCTTCTTTGAATTTCGAAAATAAATAGTTTTCTGGGATTTTTAAAAATAAAGGAATGGTTTTCGAAACCTTAGGTGAGTTAGAAGAGGTTACTGTATATTTTCGTTTTTGATTACGGTATATTTTTATATATTCAGAAACATCTAACATTTTTTACAGTGTACATTCTTAAATTATAATTTCTATTCACTGAATAGTAAAATATTTTGAATATTAAATAAATATTCCAAAAATTAACTGCATCTGTTGCCACAGTATAAACCCACAGATAGCCTGATTTCTAATCATTGAAATTTCCGTCGATCAAATTTTGAATAAATTCTTCACACTACAAATATATGCTTTATTTTATTCGGACGAAAATTTAAATTTGTAAATGGGTCGGATAATTTACAAATGACTGGCTTGTACATTTTCATATGAAAAACTGCATTATCTTCTATTAATGGTTCAGCTTTATTTTGAAAAGTTTTTTTACGATATGCGGACAAAATAAATATTTTATATGATATTCAAGTTTTTAGAAATATTAAATGTAATAATAAATACAATGAATTAAATGTAATTGGGGTTTTTAATTGATATGGATTGAGGTTGAGACATTTTGAAGGTTGTTGAAAACTATTAAAATACTCTGGAATTATTTTTTTCTCCCCCAAAATTAAAAAAAAAATTCATGAGTACTATTTAAGGAAAAAAAAGTCCGAAGGCTTCTCATTCCCTTAATAAATTTCTTCTTCTTTTTCTGTTGTTATTTAACATTTGATGAAAACACTGCCTTAAAAACTTTGAAATAGCAACAAAATTATATTTTGTTTTACATTCTTAAATTAAAATTTCTATTCATTGATAAATAAAATGTTTTAAGTATTAAATAAATTTTCCAAAACATAACACTGCATCTGTTGCCACAGTATAAACCCACAAATAACCTAGCTTCTGATCGTTGGAATTTCCTTCTATCCCGTATTAAATAAATTCTTCACACAACAAATCTATGCTATTTCATTCAGACGAAAATTTGAATTTGTAAATGGGTTGGATAATTTATCAATGACTTAGCTTGTACAATTTCACACGAAAAGCTCTCTATCTTCTATTAATGGTTCAGCTTTATTTTGAACAGTTTGTCGAACAGTCGGTACGTTTATAAAAGAAATATTTTCCAAGTTTTCAGAAAAATTAAATATAATGATAAATATAGTAAATTAAATATAATTGTTTTTTCATTGATATGGGGGGGGAGGAGGTTGGGACGTGTTGAAAGTTGTTGATAGCCGTTAAAGTATTCAGGAAAATTTGTTTTTTTTCTACCTAGAAATAAAGAAAATATCAGGTGATAAATGCATGTCATAATACATTTAGTGTGCCCTTGAATATTATTTAAGGAGCAATTAAAAAATGAGTTTGAAGGTAACGTTCTCCGTTCCCTTAATAAATTATCATTATTCTTCTGTTATTATTTAAGTTTTGATGAAAACACAGTCTTAAAAACTTTGAAATAGCAACTAAATTATACTTTATTTTACATTCTTAAATTATAATTTCCATTCGTTGATAAGTAAAATGTTTTAGCAGTAAATGAATTTTCAAAAACATAACTGCATTTGTTGCCACAGTATAAATCCACATATATCCTAATACTTAAACATTCGAATTTTCTTCGATCACGTATTAAATAATTTACTCACGCAACAAATCTGTGCTATTTTATTCAGACGAAAATTTGAATTTGTAAATGGGTCGGATAATTTACGAATGACTTGGCATGTACGATTTCACTTGAAAAGCTGTTTACCTTCTATTAATGATTTAGTTTCATTTTGAACAGTTTGTTTACGATACTTGGACAAAAGAAATGTTTTATATGTTATCTAAAATTTCAGAAATGTTAAATATAATTGGGGTTTTTAATTGATATGGAAAAAGGTTGAGACATTTTGAAAGTTGTTCATATCCGTTAAAATATTCAGGAATTATTTTTTTCTAGCAAAAAATTAAAAAAAAACTCATACGATAAGTACATTCCATAATCCATTTAATTTAGTGTGATCTTGATTACTATTTATGGAACAACAACAACAACAACAGTAATAATAATAATAATAAAATGAGTTCAAAGGCCCCTTGTTTCCCTAACAAATAATTTCTTCTTCTTCTGTTGTTATTTACGCTTTAATTAAAACACCGCCTCAAAAACTTTGAAATAACAATCAAGTCATACTTTATTATACATTCTTAATTTATAACTTCTGTTCACTGAAAAGTAACATATTTTGAACATTAAATAAATATTCCAAAAAATAACTGCCTCTGTTGAAACAGTATAAAACCACAAATATCCTAATTTCTAATCATTGAAATTTCCTTCGATCACATATTAAATAAATTCTGCACATTAGAAATCTATCCTGTTTTATTCAGACGAAAATTTGTATTTGTAAATGGGCCGGATAATTTACGAATGGCTGGGCTTGTATGATCTCACTTCAAAAGCTGTTTATTTTCCAACAAGCTTCATTTTGAACAGTTAGTTTACGATACGTGCACACAAGAAATCTTTTACATGTTGTCCAAGTTATTAGAAAAATTAAATAAATATAATAAAATAAATATATTAATTGATATAATAAATTAAATAAAATTTCGGTTTTTAATTGATATGCAGTGAGGTTGGGACATTTTGAAAGTTGTTAATAACAGCAAAATTCGTTTTTTTTGCTCTCCCCTCAAATAAAAAAAAATCTTATATGATAAATACATGCCATAATTCCTTTAGTGTGCCCTTCAATATTATTTAAGGAGCAATTAAAAAAAAAATAGCTTGAAGGTTCCTCGTTCTCTTAATAAATATTTTTTCATTTTTTTTCTATTATGTAAGTTTTGATGAGAACAATTATCTTAAAAACTTTGAAATAGTAACTAAGTCGTACTTTATTACACATTCTTAAAATATAATTTCTATTCACTGAAAGTAAATTATTTTAAATATTAAATAAATATTCCAAAAAATAACTGCCTATGTTGACACAGTATAAAAACACAAATATCCTAATTTCAAATCATTGTAATTTCATTTGATCATATATTAAATACATTCTGCACACTACAAATCTATGCTATTTTATTCAAACGAAAATTTGAATTTGTAAATGGATCGGATAATATAGAAATGACTTGGCTTGTACATTTTCACATGAAAAGCTCTTTATCTTCTATTAATGATTTAGCTTCATTTTGAACAGTTTGTTTACGATACGTGGACAAAAGAAATATTTTATATGTTTTCCAAGTTTTCAGAAAAATAAATATAATAAATTAAATATAATTCAGGTTTTTAATTGATATGGAGTGAGCTTGGGATATTTTTTACGATGTTGATAACCGTTAAAATATTCATTTAAATTCGTTTTTTTTCCTCCCTATATATTAAAAATAATCATGTGATAAATACATGCCATAATTCATTTAGTGTGTCTTTGTATATTATTTAAGGAACAACAATAATAATAAAAAAGAATTTGTAGCCCCTTCCCGTCCCTTTAATAAATAATTTATTCTTTCTCTTCTGTTGTTACTTAACTTTTGATGAAAACTCCATTTAAAAATTCTGAAATAGCAACTAAGTCAAACTTTATTATACATTCTTAAATTATAATTTCCATTCATTGATAAGTAAAATATTTTAAGTAGTAAATAAATTTTCGAAAACATAACTGCATCAGTTGTTACAGTATAAATCCTCAAATATCCTAATACTTAACCGTTCGATTTTTCTTCGAGCATGTATTAAATAAATTCTTCACACTACAAATCCATGCTATTTTATTCAAACGAAAATTTGAATTTGTAAATGGATCGGATAATTTACAAATGACTGGCTTGTACACTTTCACATGAAAAGCTGTTTATCTTCCATTAATGTTTTAGATTCATTTTGACCAGTTTGTTTACGATATGCGGACAAAATAAATATTGTGCAAGTTTTCAGAAAAATTAAACATAATGATAAATATGATAAATTAAATATAATTGGAGTTTTTCATTAATATAGGGTGAGGTTGGGACGTTTTAATAGTTGTTGATAACCGTGAAAATATTCAGAAAAATTCGTTTTTTTCTCCCCACAAGTAATGAATATATCATTTGATAAATGCATGCCATAATTCATTTAGTGCGCCTTTGAATACTATTTAAGGAACAATAAAAAATGAGCTTGAAGGTAACATCCTTTGTTCCCTTAATAAATATTTATCATTTTTCTTCTGTTATTATTTAAGTTTTGATGAAAACATCGCCTTAAAATCTTTGAAATAGCAACAAAATCATACTTTATTATACATTCTTAAATTATAATTTCCCCTCATTGATAAGTAAAATATTTTAATCAGTAAATAAATTTTCCAAAAAATAACTGCATCTGTTGCCACAGTATAAATCCCAAAATATCCAAATACTTAACCATTCGAATTTCCTTCTATCACGTATTTAATAAATTGTTCACACTACAAATCTATGCTATTTTATTCAGACGAAAATTTGAATTTGTAAATGGGTCGGATAATTTACAAATGACTGGCTTGTACATTTTCATATGAAAAGATGTTTATCTTCTACTAATGATTTAGCTTCATTTTGAACAGTTTGTTTACGATAAGTGGACAAAATAAATATTTTATATGTTGCCTAAGTTTTCAGGAAAATTAAATGTAATATTTTTGTTATTTCATTGATTTTTATGTCTTGTGTGGATAACATATTGTATTTTCCACCATAAAATTACACAAGTAATTCTTAGAAATTAATAAGTATAAAATAACTCAAGTTCCACCTTTCAGATATATTTAATTTAAGAATATGTTTTTTCTTCTGTCTAATAATAGAACGATTTTTCGAAATTGAAAGAATGATGGTATGAATAACCTGAATTTACCTTAATAGAAAATCCACCTTAAAAAAATATTTATAGAAAGAAATCTAAATCCATTTTGAAAACGAATCTAATGTTCATTGTCCTCGTCTCCACACTGTAAAAAAATATGTAAAGTTACTAAATTTTTTCAAGGAAACTGGGATTCCTAGTATTTTTTATGTAACAAAAATGCATGCAACAGATAATGTTTGCACTGTAAATAAAACATCTGTAAGGGTTCTAAATATTTTTAGGAGACTAAAATATTTACACTGTAAAAAAAAAAAAAAAAAAAAAAAAAAAAAAAAAAAAAAAAAAAAAAAAACTGAAATTTTACAGATATAAAGTTGCCGAAATCTGTATGCTTACTAACATTTTATCTGTGAACCGTACAAGAAAAGATGTAAATATACAAAACTAATTTTTGTAAAGGTACAGATATCTGTCTCTTTACAAACCAATCCACTAAAATTACAGTTATCTTACTAAAATTTCATCTGTAATCTGGATTCCAATTACATAAAAATTTTAGGAATTCCAGTTTCCTAAAACATTCTAAGTAACCTTACAGATTTTTTGATTTTAAGAGTAAATCTGTATCTGTATCATGAATTTTTGCTATTGCCTTTACAGAAAAAGTTCTAGGAATTCTAGTTTCCTACAAAACTTTTAGTAACTTTACAGATTTTTTTCACAGTGTAGAATATTTTATATAACTGCAATTAGAGTTACAGATGGAATTATAGTAAGATTAGTATAATTTTAGTAAATTTGTTCGCTACAGATTTTTGTACCTTTAAACTAGTTGTGAAGATTTAAATCTTTTTTTGGTACTGCGTACAGATAGAATTTTAGTAAGCATACAAATTTTTTTACAGTGCAGGAATATTTTTCTATCATATTTCTACCAAAAGCTGTTTTTTTCCGGATACAGACATAATTTTTTTTATTCCTTTAATGACTAGCATGTATTTGTGTGTATGTACTTCTATTTACATTAGAGTTTATTTAAAATAAAAAAAAAAAAAAAAAAAAAAAAAAATACATGTGCCGAATTTGAAGAAAAACGAACTTCTATTTCCTGAAAGGAAATTTCGCTTTTAAGACTTTTCTCAAATCAAGCAACTATTTTATGACATATTTCTGAATTCATTTTTGTTCGGAAACCAGGGAATGATCAGCTGTTCTTATTTAGAAATTATGTAATCAAATGTTATTTTCGATTTTTTAAAGAAGGCAAAGGATCTTTTTGAAAATATTTTCAAAATACATTTTGAACTGAATTCCAGACGCGAGAAGGAGAAAAACTTGCTGCCCCGTGACAATAATAGCTTATAATTCTATAAGTCATTTATTTATCAAAAATGGAAAAATCTATTCGATTCCAAATTTCTTAAATAATAAATCCTAATATTTTAATTTTTTTTGTTTTAAAAACACGTGAGAAGCATATAAAAAAGTGTCGTGTTGTTGATTATGAAAATTAAGACCCGCTAAAAAAGACCCCCTTTTCAGTAATAATTATAACTTCGTAATGACCGAAAGGTGGCAACATAGACAATCAATTTATCGAGTTCAGTGGTTGAAATTTCAGAATTAGCTAAAACTCGATTCACGTTTTTAACGTAATCGGTTTGAAAAGTCATGTCGTGGTGGAAAATTGTGCTGAAAACCAGATTTTAGCGTTTGTCTTTTAGGTTTTTCAATTGTGTTCTATTAAATCCAACGATATGAAAACCTGAATAATTGGGAGCTGGAAAACACAATGTTAAATTTGCGAATCAACCACTAAAATTGAATTTTCAGACATTTTCCATCACGATAACACTTGACAGGCCGATTGCTTTTTAATATTTGAATGGAGTTTTAATTAATTGTGGAAATTCAGTCGTGAACTCAGTGATGTGATTATCTGTGCTGCCACCTCCCAGTCTCTAACTTCTTTCCTTAACTCTGTTTGTTTCTTAAAATTTATTAATTGTAACATCCAAAATTTTATGATCAAACATTAGTTAATGTAAAAATAACTATTTGCGTTAAATAATATTCGTAAATTTATTTCAAACCTTAAATATATAGTCTAAAATTTTCAAGTGGCTACTTTCTATATACAGAGTGTTTCCATTTTTTTTTTTTTTTTTTTTTTTTTTTTTTTTTTTTTTTTTTTTTTTTTTTACAATAAAAGAGGGGTGATAGTACACTTCAAGACAAACAATATTAAATAGGAGACCAAGGGTCCCAAACCTTTTCCAAAGAAGATAGCCGCCATTAAAGTTTAGGGACCAAAATTTCAAATAAACATAAAAAACGGAAAAACGGTCGATTGATTTGCGGTTTTCACTAAAATTATTCTTTATGTCGGCATTTTCTTGAAATCAAATTCTAAAGATAAATTTCAAAAAATGCAGATAGAGGGCGCTTTAGACTTTGGAGCAACGAACAACTATTTTTTGCCGGTTTTTTTTTTTTTTTTTTTTTTTTTTCATTTTATTAAATGTTTTCGTAAGCTTAGACTCAAACTTAAATTTTGAGCTCAAAATCTGAAAGTGGGAGTGGTTAAGTAGCACAAACTGAACTGCGTTCAGAGGTTTCAAATTTCAAATGATTATAAAAAACGGAAAAATTGGTTCATTGATTTGCGGTTTTCACTAAAACTATTCTTTTTGTTGGTATTTTCTTAAAAATAAATTCTAAAGATAATTTTTAAAAAATGCCGATCAAGGGCGCTTTAGACTTTCGAGTAACGAACAACTCTTTTTTGGCGTTATTTTTTGCATCTTATTAAATGCTTTCGTAAGCTTAGACTTAAAATTTGAGCTCAAAATCTGAATAGTTGGCAGTAGTTAAATAGACAAACTGAACTGTGTTCAGAGGGTTCAAATTTCAAATGATTATAAAAAATGGAAAAATTGGTCGATTTGTTTGCGGTTTTTGCTGAAACTAATTTTTAAATGAGCATTTTCTTGAAAATAAATTTTAAAGTTAAATTTCACAAATTGCCGATAGAGGGCGCCTTAGACTTTAGAGTAGCGTACAACTATTTTTAACTGTTATTTTTTTAATCTCATTAAATGTTTTCAAATGCATAAACTTAAATTTTAGGCTCAAATTCTGAATCGTCGGGAGTGTTTAAGTAGCGAAAAATTGAATTGTGTTCGAGGAGGGGAGAGTGTTAAATTTCAACTCCTGAAGACACTTTAATTTGCGCTACTTAACTACTTCTAATTGCTGAGACAAAGTCCAGCAAATTTCAGTCCTTCGAAGTTAAATTCAGATAAATGGAGTAGAATAATTCAAAGAATGTGTAGGTTTGGAAGGCGCGAAGAAAATCATTTATTTAAAGAATCAAAGCGGTGCCGCGTTCGGTTCAGCAACCACAATACAAGGTATTTTGCCAAAGGCCTTTTTGTTATGCACAGATGTTAGCTGAAAGAAGGGAGTGTAGACCCCATACATATACATCTATTGACGAAAGTATCGCTAACCTAAATCAGGTGAAATAAGAATTTTAAGCACAATTGTTAGTAGCAAGAAAGCGAGAAAGGGTCTCTAGTATTGTCGAAACATATACCTGTAACTGCGTCAATTCGATAGTTTATTTATTGCACGGGAACAAATTTCAAAGCAGATATCCGTACATCTTCCCGACACCGTATAAATATCTGAAAAGATCAAAGGGTGTTCCGCAAAGGCAGGCTGGATAGTTACATTATCTGGAAAGATGAAAGGTTATGCGAAAAGGGGCGAGCAATGGTATCTACCTTCTAATAATAATAAAGGGGTAATATTAAAAAATATAGAATATAGAAGTATTAGGGAATTTATGAATGAATATGAAAGTATCCAATCCTAGAAAGAGTTAGAGGAAAGGGAAAGAAATCTGTTGGATAATGTTAAATTAAGGTGGAAATGGGTGTCTTTATGTTAATACGAGAAAGATAGAAATGGGGGAGCAGAGAGTTAGGGACGGAGAGGTTTTGGAAAAAAAGAGTTGGTGTATCTGAAATTCTCAGTGAAGGATTTTCCAAGGAATTGATTTCAGCAGGAGAGCGAGTTGATATCGGGATGATCTTCAGGATTTGGTGTTGGGGTAAGCGAGCTCATGCTTTTCCGAGCACTTAATGTTTTACCAATTTCTAAATTACATGCATGTTGAGGCTTTCCATTTTACATTTTAGCATTAACATTTTATTGCAATGCAAACTCTCATGATTATATCGTATTAATATTTTGGATATGTATACTTAATTAATTTTCTTTCAATAAAATTATTCTCTTTTTAACTACAGCTTAATTATTTAATGTATTGTTTCTATTTCTTCGTTTCGGGTGAATTAACGAACCTGGTTACTTATTCCTTTCACGATTCGGCCCTTTTATGTGAATATGTGTAAATATTATGGATATCTAATAATCAATCTATGGAAATATAGAAATATTGAATTTCATAAATAATAATTTTAAATAATAAGGTTATAGTAAACAAACACCCGAACAATGGTGACCGTGCCAATTAATACTTTTAAGTATTAATCATTAAATATTAAATCTACAAACGGAAAATAGAATATAAATATGAAATTAATAATAATAATAATAATAAAAAAAATAAATAAATAAATAAATAAAAAAAAAAAAAAAATCTCGTATTTGTTTGCATTGCATATTATAAAAGGTAGTAAGAATGAAAAAAAAACATCAAACTAAGTATTGGTATATTCAAGCAATGATTCTTCAAATTACAAACATTATTTTGTATAATATTCAATGTTTTATAAATAACAAAACTATTTGAAAGTTGTGTTTAAGAATATAGTTTCAGATTTATGTTAAAATAAGAACAACAATTATTGGTACATTGGCTCTTAACAAAATATTATTTTTATTTTGATTGTTTAATTTTCCTCTTATATGTGATTATTATTTGAAGTCTATTTATTCCAGTATCTACTGTAACATTCAAAAAAAAAAAAGAGCCTTAAATTGACTGAGTGTTGTTTAAAATTTTTTTTAATACTTTTGAGTTAACACATTTAAATTATTTTCATTTATTACACTTCATTTTATTCTTAATAATTTTGATTTTGAATTTATTTATCATACCTAAATTATTGTTAATTTTATTTTACATTATTACAACCTTGCTCTCATTATTGAAATAAAAGACTAAATACTAAAAGGTAAAGCATAAAAGCTTATGTTATTTTGTTGAAGTATATCTATGATATAAATAAATATAAATAAATAAATAAGAATAGCAATAATTAGAAGGGCAATATCTTATATTTTACATGAAATTATTATATTTAATCATATTAATGTAAAATATTATGTAATGTGTATGACAATTGTCGAAAGTATATGAGTATTAAACTTTTACTTTGTATCACTATAACGTGAAAAAGGGGATCTAGATTAAATATTAGAAAATTTTAAACAAAAATAAATAAATAAAAACAAATAAATAAATAAATAAATAAATAAAAGACATAAAATATTGTAAAAAAATGACGGACGAGGAATCAGACACGCTTATTAGAAAATTAGCAGGGTTTCAAACCGTTATACCTCAATTTGATAATCTTTCGGCAATCACCCCGAAATATTTCATCGAACATCTAGAAAATATCACTGATATAGCAAAATGCACTAAACCGGAAAAATTACTTATTTTAAGATCACGAATACGTGGATCTGCTTTAACAAGCCTAATTTCCACCCCAGATCTCTATCAAGAAAAAGATTATGACGAGTTTAAAAAGAAATTCTTGTCGTACTTCGACACACAATATAGCTTAGGAGCCCGGCAAAAACAGTTTTCTAACTGTAAAATGTTGCCGAATGAACAAGTGAAAACATATGCAGCAAAAGTTGCATTAGCCACGGAAAATTTTTTCAACGCTCCAGATCTAACGAATGAAGCTATTAAAACTATTTTTGAAAATACTAAATTAGGAAAATTTATCGATGGCCTTCTTCCTCATCTAAAACAATCAGTAATATTGAAAGATCCTAAAACATTTCAAAGCGCGGTTGAATTCGCCCAAATGTTGCAAGCTAATGAAACCCCAAACGATTCTCAAATACTAGAATCTGTCAATAATGCAATAAAATATTACGATAAAAACGAAATAAAAGATATCCTCGAAGCTCACGCATCAAATACAATGGAGATGATAAATTCCTTAACAAAAGAAGTTGAACAATTAAAAATGCACACTCGGCAAGACTCGCCACGAGCACATAACAATCATTCTTTTAGACCCTCACACAGACGGGGTGTAGGTAATTCAAGATACACACAAAATAGATATTATACTCAGAGAAACATCCCCAGCTGTGGAATATGCAATAAATCGCATTTTACTTCCGAATGTTACAACAATCCGGCGAACAAAACTAACTTTAGGGGGAGATTTAATACATTTAGAAGGAATGGCAGGATCTCTCATACAATGCGGGGTAACAATAGAGAAAACAGATCACAAACATCAAGGGATTTTCAACAAAGCAGACATACTCCGGAAAACTTTTAACGGGGGCCCTCTCCTCTGTCCCCCCAACGCGAGACGGCTCCCTTGCAAACAAAATATTGACAGGACAGAAAAAAACTTTTGTTGTAAACACACAAGCAGTGGAGTATAGTAAAAATGAAAGGAAGATTACTCTGCCTGTAGTTAACTTAAAATTAGCGGGAATTACAGTGAAATCTTTGTTAGATAGCGGCGCATCAGCGACGCTCTTAAATAGTAAAATTTTCAAAATGATTCAAAAAGATGATAGAGTCAAGATTCTAAAAATTGACGCCCAAATTAAATCAGTGACAGATGGAAAGTTAGAAATTACTAATTGCATTTCAGTACCCATAAATATTGGAAATAAACACTATCAGCATAAATGTTACGTCGTTAATAATCCCTTATCCGATTACTATGATGCGATAATCGGCTATGATTTCTTAAAATCAAAACAATTCACAATTTGCTTTAAAACTGATAAATTAAAAATGCAAAATACGGAAATTGATATCCACGATGCTTTAACAAACCCAGTAATTAATCAGACGACTTATGCATACTTACCCAAACATATTGTTTTACAAGCAGGAGAATCGAAGGACATTGAATTCGCATTAAATAAAATAGTAAAGAAAGGAGAATTAATTAAAATATTTTCAAATTTAAAAAATCCAAACATTAAATTTGTTAATATGTGTAGGGTGGATAACGAACGACGAATAAAAGTAAATGTCTCAAATCTTTCTGAAAAACCTATTCCCCTGAATAAAAACACAAAGATTGGTACGATTAGTAATAATTATGACACAAGAAATATAGAATTAATTAAGCAACTAAGAAGAAATGAATTAAAAGCTTCTGACTTTAATTTAGAACACTTGGACGAAAACATTAAAAAACCTTTGCTAGACTTACTCTTCGAATTTGCGGATATTTTTAGCAAACGCCTTTACACGATAGGAAGAACAGAGGCAATACAACCCACTCTCGAAGTCGATGCTACAAAATTACCGTCAATTAAGCCATATAGGCTCCCGGAAGCTCTTCAAAAAGAAGCAAATAGACAATTGGAAGAATTAGAACAAGCCAACATTATAGAACGTTCCAATTCATACATTAGTTCTCCATTACTATTAGTAAAAAAGAAAAATATAACAGGGGATCCAAAAGACCAGAAATATCGTTTAGTAGTCAATTACCGCGAATTAAATACTCATATAAAATATCCCAGATATAGGTTACCAATAATACAACACTTACTAGACAAATTAAAAGGGAATAAAATTTATACAACGCTCGACTTAAGCAATTCTTTTTTCCAGATTCCTTTAAAAGTTGAACACAGAGACTATACTACATTCAGTACCCCGAAAGGAAATTTTCGATTTGTCACATTGCCGCAGGGTTTAAAAATTTCAAGTGAGCATTTTGCAATGTTGACAGATCAAATATTATCGCCATTATCTGAATTAAATATCAGTAACTTCATAGATGATTTTGCAATGGGCTCGTCAAGCGCGGCAGAAATGTTACATAAATTGCGTCTACTTTTTGAAAGATTTCGATTATTCGGTATTACATTAAATCCTGAAAAATGCTCTTTTATGCTGCCCGAGATTAACTTTCTAGGACATAAATTAAATGCAGATGGCATAAAACCAGTGGAAGAAAATATAATCAAAATAAAAGATTTTCCCCCGCCAAATACAGTTAAAAAAATTAGACGATTTGTGGGATTAGTATCATATTACAGAAAATTTATAAAAGATTTCTCGAAATTAACTGCCCCATTGACAGACTTAACGAAAAGAAATGCACGCTTTAAATGGAATAAAGAAGCACAAATGTCATTTGACAAGCTCAAAGAATACCTTTCACAACCCCCAATTCTAATTCACCCCGACTTCGACAAAGATTTCGTCTTAAGTGCAGATGCGTCGGACAATACACTGGGGGGATGGCTCGGACAAGAAGATGCCAACGGCATAATACGCCCAATTGCTTATTTTTCAAAGAAACTCAACCCAACACAAAGAAGATACACGATATTGGAGAAAGAATTAATGGCTATCGTCTGTTGTATATCCACGTTTAAACATTACTTGTATGGCAGACATTTTATTATACGCTGTGACAATAAAAGTTTGACGCAACTTTCTAAACTAGAAAATCCGGGAAACAGAGTGGCGAGATGGTTCATGTTTCTTGCAGATTACAATTACACCTTTCAACATGTGTCCTCATCAGAAAACATTATCGCAGATATACTCTCACGAGATTATTTTAATACTTCCGAAGTAAATGCAAACACTCCTATTAAAAGCAATACTGGCAGTAATAATAAAAATAAAACACAGGAAATTGGGAAAATACTATCGAATTTAAACAACAATAATAATACGGAGTGCGTAACTACAAAGAATTGTGATAGTGAAAAGAAAACAAGAACAAATCAGCATTATAAGGAATCAAATACAGTAAAAACCATCAAGGGTTTAGAAAATCTGGGAAATTCATGTTTTATGAATGTTGTGCTACAAAGTCTAACTCATTTATCACAATTAACAAATTATTTATCGCACGATACTATTGATTGCGATATCAAACAAAATTGTATGATATGTTCGCTAAAAAGGCACTTACAGGCTACTGTTACAAGTGCGGAAAAAGTTATTAAACCAGTAGAGTTATACGAGAACCTAAATAAAATAGGTACACAGTTTCGACAGAACGAGCAAGCAGATGCACACGAATTTCTATGTCAGGTCATATGCCGCCTACAAGAAAGTATAAAGAAACATACAAACCAAGATACAATAAATGATAACAATGCAAGTCCGATAAAATCCATATTCGAGGGTAATTTCCGTAGCGAGGTGAAATGTTTAAATTGTAAAAAAAAAAGTATTAATTTTGAACCTTTCATGGATATTTCTTTAGACATTGCGCAAAACAGTGAATCACTCGAAGATTCATTACAAAATTTCACGAATCCAGAATATTTAACAGGATACTATCGCTGTTTTAATTGCAAAATAGCTAGCGAAGCAAGCAAAATGATGTCTATTTCAAAAAATCCTGAAATATTAACAATTCACTTTAAAAGATTCGAGTTCGCAAACTCACGAGAAAACAAATTATCATCATTTATTTCTTACCCCGAAAAATTAAATTTGCGCAAATACATGTCTAATGTAAGGAATAAGAAACCAATTTGGTATGAACTTCACACAGTTATCGTGCATTCGGGAAATCTTATTAGTGAAGGACATTATCATTCATATGTTAAGGGAGAAAATGGAAATTGGTATTTAACAGACGACACAAAAATAAAACACGTAAATATATGCGAAGTTTTAAGACAACAAGCGTATATCTTAATTTATACTATTGCAGGAAAAGATAATAATATGTCTAATTTAAATTTACGCATTATAAACGCTATTCAAATAGATCTGCCTTCAATAAATGAAATTAAATTAGCCCAGAAAGAAGACAAGAAGCTTTCAATAATTATAACCGCTTTGCAAAACGGAGTCAAAAATGACAAGCAACGTTTTCCTGACTATTTTATAAGAGATGATTTATTATTACACAAAGCTTCATTACCAAGAATTAGAAAATCAATTAAAGTGGAGCAGATAGTCATTCCGGACAAATTCAAACCACATATTTTGACGGCAAAACACATATCGCATTTCGGATTAATAAAAACATACAATGCAATACGTGAAAATTACTTTTGGGAGAATTTATATTCAGACACGAAACATTTCATTAAATCTTGTAAGCAATGTGCAGCATACAGATCTCCGAACAAATTGCCCCCAATTCCCATTCAACGCAGTTATATACCCTCGCAGGTGAATGAATTTATAAGTGCGGATTACATCGGTCCATTTCCAAAAACTGATAAGGGCAATCAATACATTTTAACGTTCCTAGACCATTTTTCTAAATATATGAAGTTATATGCTGTGCCGAAATCAAATACATATTACTCAGTCGAATGTCTTATGGATTTTATTAGTACATTCGGAGTACCAAAGCATTATTTGACTGACAAACAAAGTTGTTTTACATCGGAAGTTTTTAAACATTTGTGTGAAAAATTCGGGGTGACTAAATTATTTACTACACCACAACATCCAAGCGGAAACGGAGCCTCAGAAAAGATAAACGCCAATATTAAGAAATCACTGGCGATATTCGCAGAAGATACAGGTCAATGGGACGAATACATTGGATATTACTCTTTAATTTATAACAATAGCGTTCATTCATCACACGGTGAAAAACCTGCATACATTCAGTATTCATATGATCAACAGCTGCCGAATGATATCTTAAGAGAGCAACAACCTATTGAACACATTTCATATGCTAATTTTGTTCGGAAAAAAGCTTCACAATTAAACTATGTACACAACAAAGTTAAAGAAAACCTATTAAAATCAGCTACACTTCAAGAAATTTATCAACACAAGAAGGCTAGACACAGGAACTTTACCCCGGGACAACAAGTGTTTTTACACAATAGAGACTGCGATAGGTTCAAACTAACAACAAAAAAACGAAATAATGTAGGTCCTTACACAATAAAAGAAAAACACAATGAAGTCAATTTTACAATATACGACCCAACAGATTTAAACGGCAAGGAAATGAAAGTCCATTCGCAGAGATTAATACCATTCACACAAAGAAGACAAGAACTAGATCTGTTCAATACAAAAGTAAAAGCGAACAGTTCTCCCACATCCCACACGTCAGAACAAACGGATAAACCAAATGCCCAATTTGATGACTTGCCGAATATCCATCTATTATGGGAACCCAATTCTTTAAAACCTGCCACAGGCACTATTCAGAGTATCCAAAGCGAAGGCTCTATAATGGACGATATTCATCCATTATCTGACCACGAACAAGCATCCCCTATCAGCGCAACTTCTGGAATGTCACACATTTCATCAACGCATTCAAGCAGTACAGACGACACTATTATATACACACCTCCAAGAGAAAATATATCACAATGCCAAAGATATGATTTAAGACCAATAGAGCCTCGCTATTTAGCTAATAGATTCATGCAATGGGCATTGGATGTCACAAAGGATTAGAGTCCCGTAAACATTCTCAACCTTCTTTCCTCAAGAGTAACAGGTGTTATAACTTCCCAAACAATTCCCAAAACGTTTTTTCTCTTCAAAATAAAAAAAAAAAAAAAAAAAAAAAAAAAAAAAAAAAAAGGGGAGAAGGAAAGAAAGTGTGGCAATTCACATGGAATTATATAAATGCCACGTGTTGGAAAAAAAAAAAAGAAAAAAAAATGCTATTTTCTCTAACCTCTTTTCAGGTTATTTGAATTTCCTGTGTATCATCCTGATTTAATATATATAATCTATCAATTCAATTATGAGAATATATTGTTCAGGATATATATATTTTGTGTTTTTATTAGCACCAAAATTAGTTAATTATTTATTTAACAGGGAAGTATAGAGGAAATCTATCAACTAATTATTATTTAGAACATTAAATTGTTTTATTTATTTTCCATTAATACTCTCAATTCTCTATCTTAAAATTTATCTCCAACATTTGTAATTAATTAAGATAAAAAAAAAAAAAAAAAGTCTGAAAGATAAATATTTTAACTTTCAGCAAATGGAAAGAGAATTAAATACTCTCTCTTCAATTTTATATATAATAAAGAGGTAATATTACATTTTGAATTTAGATTGAGCAATTATTAGTGCTTAATTCCGAATATTATATTCAACACAATTGCGATGATTAAATATGATTTAAATTTAATTATCGAAATGTACATATATCAAATTATTATTGCATCATTGTATTATATATATTATCATTTTATTATAATGATCATTCAATGCATTGCATTTAATCAAATATAAAAGTTGTATATACACATTTAATTATATTACTTTATGAATATAATAATGTATTTTCTCAATTAATTACTTAATAAATTAATTGTATGGTTCAAGATATGTTTCGATAATTAAATATCACAAAATAATAATAATAACAATAATTAATAAACGTTATAATATTAGCTAACTCAGATATTGTAAATATATTTTAATGGCATTACTAATTATAGTAATTTGCATTATTAAAACAATTATCTGATCTTTTGGACACAATTCTGGAATTACAATGTTAATGTAGTTAAAATATGGTACTTAGAGTACATTCTATTCATTAGTACAAATTCGTCACAAAAAAAAAAAAAAAAAAAAAAAAAAAAAAAAAAAAAAAAAAAAAAAGTGGGAAATTTATTATATTTTAATTGTTTGAACAACCATTATTTTGAAATCACATTTTAATTATTAGAGTATGTAGGATACATATATTATTCATATATTATGATATATACTCTTAATTATTAGTACATTTTGGCTAATAATGTATTAAGCCATAGCATGTATAGATTTCATACGCAAATTGCCGAAACTACATGATAAAGTGTCTCCGAAACTTTTCTTTCCTTTATAAATATTATAGAGATAAGAGGCACGAATACTTCAGATTTTCACCGGGATGGTTGTTTAATAACAATAATAACAATAATAAAAACGTATTTCAAGACTTAATATTATAAGAAAATATCACTAAAGAAATTTTAATTAAGAAATGAATAATGCCAAAAGCCTCATACAAAAAAAAAAAAAAAGTTATTTTAATCAAATAAACTAAACAATTTGTAAAGTATTTTATAATTATAATTCAGACTTTTATATTACGTGGCAGCTCTAGATGATTTAAATTTGCAATTAAATTTTTTATATAGATAACAATAAGAAAATAAATAAATAAATAAATAGATAGATAGATAAATGGAAATATGTAAGTAAAAGGAGAATTCATAATAAATAAATTTCGGAATGAAACTCTCCGTAACTCAAATCGAAATTTATACACATAATTTTATATTTTATTGTATACAACTGATTATTAGTAAAGACTGGTCTTACTTATTTATTTAATAATTCTTCATAGGATTAAAGAATTAAAAGCAAATCAACTAGAATAACCATAAACATTCCTTTTAAACATACAGAATATGAGTAACATCATTGGTACCTTGCAATTAATAAAAGATGATTTTTATCATGATCTTTAAGCTATTTCAAAGCGTTTGTAGTATTTATCTTTGCAAAATGGCCAATTGTAGGGGTAAAGATTGCAAGCTCTATTTAGATAATAATAATAATAATAATAATAATAATAATAATAATAATAATTTTAATTAATGTTTATAACTTTTGAGAACAATAATTTCCTTCTACAAATTTTATTTCCTTCAAAACTCACTTGAAATATCTTTGTTCAGCGATTTAATTTCTTTTCTTAAATCAGAATCATTGCTTGAGTAACGAATGCTTGTATTAATTTACGTATTGAAAATAATCGAAAGTATGTGTAAAAAAAAAAAAAAAAAAAAAAAAAATAATGATAATAATAAATTAAAATTTTCTCTTTAAACAAATGATTTAAAATACATCTTAATTATTACTATTTAATTAAATTTTGTTTTTCTTTTGCTCGGAAAATAAAGTAAGAGCCCGTTTATTTCAATTTCCAGCTCTGTGTCTCAACATGATGTTGGAAATGGCCACACCATCCCGTCAAAGACACAAAAATGGACTGCACTGCTCCTTTAATAACGAATTTGAGTGCTCCAAAATAGCAAAAAACGTTTGGAGCAAATTAGATATACCGCCTACTGCCTGTCATTTCCATGATTGCAGCCAGTGTTTGGTAATCAACGAGACATTCATCATAACAAAAGATTTACAGTTAGTAACACCAACATCCTTTATACTTAGAAACTCGCGTGAAAGCACAGACTTGAAATCCACAGCCTATAACTGCTTGACAACAAACGGCCAATATTGTGAATGCGACGAATATAAATGCCAAGGCACTAAAGAATTTTGTAATTTACACCCATGTGTCAATAACAGTGACTGCTATTGTGAAATGACTTTTGAAAAACTAGACCTTTTAGCAATTCTGCCTGAAGAGATCATTTATAATCCAGATATACTAATTTTAGAAACTTGTTATTTTGACAAACGTCGCACTTTCTCAACAAAGAAATTTCGTCGCCACCTATTAGAAGGGGAGAAAGCTACCTTTTCTCAAAGAAATTTAACGTTTACGTTCGAAGATCCCGTACTTCATCTTCCTGACGCAGGAAAAGTAATATTGCGCAGCGAAGATTTTGAACATGTATTAAATGTCCCTGAAGACAGACTTATACATGTTCCCTTCGAATACCTTGCTTATAAAGCCGACATACAGGTAACATATTTACACCCTACGGGAAAAATTGTCACAGGACAGATACATGTGACAGGAAAAACAATATGCCAGCTACGTCATTGTTTCTTGTGCTATGACGCAATTAAACATTTTAAGTGCTATCCACCTATCATTCAATACGCAATGTTTTTATTATTAATTATACTTATTGTCATCACTCTGTGGTGTGTGAAAATAATTCTTAAATGTTTTAAATTCATAATTTCTTCACTAGTATCAATATTATACGGGCTAAGTAGACTACTAAAAATCTTAGCTCGTTGTTCATTACTTTTGGGTACCTTTATAGGATCTACATTACGAGAGATTGTACAGAACTGTTATGCAGCACTGGAAAGAAATGCCATTCAACGGGCAAACATTCACACTTTGCCACTTGTCCTACTCATGTGCACATGTATACTCATGACAGCTTCAGCAGACTGTAGCACTCATACTATCATAAAATCAGATCTCAAATCGTGCGAAGTCCTAAATGACGGTACGAAAAACTGTCAAATATTCACGACAGCCGAAATATCATTGAGATCCTTATCAGCGGAAAATTGTTTGTGGTTTTCGGATGAACATGACAATCATCTATTTACATTAAAAATAAAATTAGATTCAGTATCATGTCTATTCAACAAAGAGCGACTTTACTTCACATTCCCTGTTACCGTCAGACAAATAAGCCAAATATCTTGCATTTTTAATAAATATTGCGGTAGGGGAGTTCATTGCATAAAAAGATACGTTGGTAAAGGAGGTATCCACTTTGAAGCTGAAACGTCTCACAGTAGACAATTTCCGGGTTTTTCCGCATGTTTAAGTGGCTCAAGTGGGAGTGGATGTTTCATAATTACTCGCCCTTCTTGCAGTTTTCATCGAGTATGGTACGAACCAGACCTATTAAACAGTTATGAAGTATCTAAACTAACAGGACATTCATGCAAGTATCATGTTTCAGTGACAAACATCGAAAATAACACAATATCGCGTCTGTCTATTTCCGATACAGCTTTTACGCCAAATGGCATAAGAATTGCAATACTGGGAGCATATGATCAACCACAAATATATTTAACCGACAAACTAATTCAAAGAGTGGGTAGAGAAGAAGAAGCGTATCTGGCACCTGCATGTGATCGTAATAACCCGCAAAGTAACATGATCGGTGCAATTCAAGCAAACACTTCATACACTACAGATTTCATTTTTGCTCCCGACTTCACACAGTGTGACTATTTTGAAGACAACCTGAGGTGTCTAACTTCACCAGATAGCATAAAAAGGTTACAAGCATCACAGGAATATGCCTTGCCTCTGCAGAAAAATATACACCTTTTTTCCATAAATGAGGGCATGCTCCAATCAACTCAGCTTCTATCATCGGCTGTTAGAGTTCAATTGCATTTTAGAAATTATAAAATACAAGTACAAACATCCACCATATGTCCACAATTAGTCGGAGAAAGCATAACTGCTACAGGATGTTACAACTGCCCTATTTTGGCTCGTATTACATTTAGGGCCCATAGCTCTTGCCAACAAGGCATTGCATCGGTTGAATTACAAAAAATTAATATTCACACAAAAGCAATCTATCTAAAACTAGAAGAAACCACACACATTATAAAATTCCAGGCTGAGGAGAAATGTGCCACCGAAAAGTTGTGTCTAAAGACAACATCATTAATACAATGTCACTCCTTTAAATACTGTCTCGATGAGCCATCGGTTGAACTATTAAACCTTAACACGAATTATACACGAACTGTAAGTTCGAGCTCACCATCTAATATGTGGGACTGGTTAAATATTCCAAATATGAACTCTTCAATATTTTTTTTGAAACTGATAGGTTCTGCTTTATTCATTATATGTTTAATCATAACAACACTAGCAACTCTTATATCATGCTGCTGCAAAGCAAGATAAAAGTTTCACATGTGTGTATTTCTACTATATAACAAAATGTTAGCTAAGCAGGAAGTATACTTATTTAATTTGTTTTCCCTTTCACTTTTCCTTAATACTAGGAATTGATGGGAATATGATAAACCAATTATATTAAACTTTTCTATTTATGATTATATATGTTTCTTGTTTCAAAATCATGCGAACTCAGTTCACAAAAAAAAAAAAAAAAAAAAAAAATTGTCTTTTATTTAATACTTCCTGATTGGTGTAGTTTTATATGTGTATATTGTATTGAATTTCGTATAGTTTGCCATTTTTCTTTTGTTTTGAAATTATTATTTCACATCATGGGAATGCCTCATCATGTTACAGTGTAAGTTAGTGAATTTTTCTTTTTTTTCTATTTTTTTTTTCTTTTACAGATTTTTTCGCATATTGCTGAGACAAAGTCCAGCAAATTTCAGTCCTTCGAAGTTAAATTCAGATAAATGGAGTAGAATAATTCAAAGAATGTGTAGGTTTGGAAGGCGCGAAGAAAATCATTTATTTAAAGAATCAAAGCGGTGCCGCGTTCGGTTCAGCAACCACAATACAAGGTATTTTGCCAAAGGCATTTTTGTTATGCACAGATGTTAGCTGAAAGAAGGGAGTGTAGACCCCATACATATACATCTATTGACGAAAGTATCGCTAACCTAAATCAGGTGAAATAAGAATTTTAAGCACAATTGTTAGTAGCAAGAAAGCGAGAAAGGGTCTCTAGTATTGTCGAAACATATACCTGTAACTGCGTCAATTCGATAGTTTATTTATTGCACGGGAACAAATTTCAAAGCAGATATCCGTACATCTTCCCGACACCGTATAAATATCTGAAAAGATCAAAGGGTGTTCCGCAAAGGCAGGCTGGATAGTTACATTATCTGGAAAGATGAAAGGTTATGCGAAAAGGGGCGAGCAATGGTATCTACCTTCTAATAATAATAAAGGGGTAATATTAAAAAATATAGAATATAGAAGTATTAGGGAATTTATGAATGAATATGAAAGTATCCAATCCTAGAAAGAGTTAGAGGAAAGGGAAAGAAATCTGTTGGATAATGTTAAATTAAGGTGGAAATGGGTGTCTTTATGTTAATACGAGAAAGATAGAAATGGGGGAGCAGAGAGTTAGGGACGGAGAGGTTTTGGAAAAAAAGAGTTGGTGTATCTGAAATTCTCAGTGAAGGATTTTCCAAGGAATTGATTTCAGCAGGAGAGCGAGTTGATATCGGGATGATCTTCAGGATTTGGTGTTGGGGTAAGCGAGCTCATGCTTTTCCGAGCACTTAATGTTTTACCAATTTCTAAATTACATGCATGTTGAGGCTTTCCATTTTACATTTTAGCATTAACATTTTATTGCAATGCAAACTCTCATGATTATATCGTATTAATATTTTGGATATGTATACTTAATTAATTTTCTTTCAATAAAATTATTCTCTTTTTAACTACAGCTTAATTATTTAATGTATTGTTTCTATTTCTTCGTTTCGGGTGAATTAACGAACCTGGTTACTTATTCCTTTCACGATTCGGCCCTTTTATGTGAATATGTGTAAATATTATGGATATCTAATAATCAATCTATGGAAATATAGAAATATTGAATTTCATAAATAATAATTTTAAATAATAAGGTTATAGTAAACTATCACCCGAACATAATTATTCAGATTTTGATCTCAAAATTTAAGTTTAAATCTAAGCTTCCGAAAACATTTAATAAGTTTTTGCAAGCATTTAATTAGAACAAAAAAATAATGGTTAAAATTAATTGTTGGTTATTCTGAAGTTTAAGGCGCCCTCTAATGGAATTTTTTTTAAATTTATCTTTAATATTTTTTTTCAAGAAGATACTGACTTAAAGAATAGTTTTATTTTAAACCGCAAACGAATCGACAAATTTTTCCATTTTCTATAATTGCCGAAACGTCAGTGAAGGCTTACTTTGGAGACATGAAATCTTTTTCTGTCTGTCTGTCCGTCTGTCTGTCTGTCAGTCTGTCTGTTCCGCGATAACTTCTGTAAAAAGCACCCGATTGGCTTGAAATTAAGTGGGTATATTAGTGAGGCACTGGGATTAAGCTGTATAGTTTTTTGTTCATTCGTTCGGAAAAAATAGAATACTTTATTTTGCGCAATAATGCTTTTCTATGGCAAATCCAATGATTTTCATTTTTTTTCCTTGAGAGAAAATGGCACATTATGATAAATGGATGCAGAAATTTACCGGTTAAATTATTCGTATTGTTTTGAAATTTTGTCTATTCATTTGTCAGATTTTTAAAATTATTACTGTAAATTTTGGAGATTTTTTATAAATGGATTCCAATAATATAAACTAATTTGTTTTAGAGACTTACTTATTTCAAATGTATTTATTTCAATTTCTTTATTTTCTCTTAATGGTTGCTAAGCAACCATATCCTTATTTTTATAATGTTATAAATTTGAATGCGTGTAATTATTGAACGCGAAAATTTAAATGAAGTCAACGTCAAAACTGATGAATTAATGTCTTTGTATCTTTGTGTATAACTATAACATAGCCCAGAAAAGAACATGGGCTATGTTTTATTGATTTTATTCACATATTTTCCTTAATAATTCAAAATTTCCTTCTTTTTCATGCAGAATCAATAGCGATTTTTTAGATAAAATTTAACCAATTTCCTTTATCGTTACAAAAAAAAAAAAAAAAAAAAAAAAAAAAAAAAAAATTAAAATCTGGAATAATTTGTCAACGGCAATAAGTTTCAATTGAGCAATTTCCATTCGAAAAATTAAACTAAGAAAAAATAAATATGACGTCAGAATTAAAACAAAAATAAATATAGTACTTTGTTAAATATTAAACACGGAAATTTGTTTCGTTAATAAGAATTTTTCGGACAAAAATGGGGGCATAATTAGAAGTAAAAGAAATAAAAAATAATTATATTTTTAACAAATATTTCACCTGATAAACTTTGATGTCATAATTGAAATAAAACAGGAATTTTATAGTAGTCGTTAAAAATATAAGAAACATGGATAGCAATAACTCATGAATAATGACGTCATTGCCGAAACTTCAGTGAAGGCTTATTTTGGCGACACAAAATTTATTGTTTTCCGCCTGTCAGTCTGTTCTGCCTGTCTGTCTGGCCGCGATATCTGCCACAAAATGCAATCAAAACTTTTTTTTTTTTCGGAAGCAAAATTGTAAAACCCTAGATTACTGAGTTTACACTTTCAAAAGTTCCTGATACATCAGATTAAGTGTTTGTGGTGGGCAGGGATGTAGAAGTATGAGTATAATGAAAAATGCTTATTAAAACTGTTACTTATCCTTATAAATCAAAATGTATAAAGAAATACAAGATATACGATAGCCATTAGCAAATTGATAGAAAGTTACAAATTTAAGTTTAATGAGACTACGGGGGGTTCAGGGGGCGGAGCCCCCCTGAAGAAATGTACTATGTTATAATAAAAAAAAACAAAAATAATAGATTATGAAAAATTCAGACTATCCTAACATAACTAAATCTTTAATTTAACGCTTTTGTAGGTTGAAAACTTCTTATTCTTATTTTATTCTTATAAATAATTACGTAATTTGAAAATTTTAAATTACAGTTTCCGGGAAGTTGATTATTACCCAAAGTGTGTTTTAAAAAGAAATGATGTGCAAAGCTGACGTTGAGGCTCTTGATCTGCAGATTTACTAGTTATTTTAAATTTGAACACCCCCCCCCCCTTAAACACAGTTCAGTTTGTGCTACTTAACTACTCTCTACTATTCAGATTTTGAGCTCAAAACTTAAGTTTAAGTCTAAGCTTCTGAAAACATTTAATGAGATGCAAAAAATAACGGCAAAAAATAGTTGTTCGTTACTCCAAAGTCTAAAGCGCCCTCTATCGACATTTTTTGAAATTTATCTTTATAATTTATTTTTAAAAAAATACCGAGATAAAGAATAGTTTTAGTGAAAACTGCAAATCAATGAACCAATTTTTCCGTTTTTTATAATCATTTGAAATTTGAACCCTCTGAACACATTGCAGTTTGTGCTACTTAACCACTCCCACTTTCAGATTTTTAGCTCAAAATTCATGTTTGAGTCTAAGCTTACGAAAACATTTAATGAGATGCAAAAAATACCGGCAAAAAATAGTTGTTCGTTACTCCAAAGTCCAAAGCGCCCTCTATCTGCATTTTTTGAAATTTATCTTTATAATTTAATTTCAAGAAAATGCCGACATAAAGAATAATTTAGTGAAATCCGCAAATCAATCGACCGGTTTTTCTGTTTTTTCTGTTTATTTGAAATTTTGGTCCCTAAACTTTAATGGCGGCTATCTCCTTTGGAAAACGTTTGGGACCCTTGGTCTCCTATTGAATATTGTTTGCTTGATGTGTACTATCACCCCTCTTTTATTGTAAAAAAAAATTTGGTAACACCCTATATATTTCTGGCCTGGACTTTTTTTTTACTTTATTTGAAAATTGTAACTGCTATGATTTATTTGCAAATTGACTAATTGTGTTAAAAATTCATCTAAATCAATTCTAGTTTTTAATTATTGTAGTCTAATTTTATTACGTATTAAAATAACATTTTTAAGAATACTACATAAAAATTAAACCTTTTAAGTGAAAACGCGATTTGAAAATTATTAGTTTCTGGATATTCAATGAAAAGCTGTTTCTCTTGTATCACAGACATGTTTATTTTGAACAACATGTTTATGCGATGTTAATTAAAACAAACATTGAATGTGCCTTCCAAGTTCACAAATAAACTTATCTGGGTAATTCACAATTCTATTATTTTTTCACAAAATTGTCTTACACTATGCCGTTGTTTACTTTAAATACATGTAGATCGACAAATGGAATTTTGAATATAAATTAAAAATTTTGTTATTTGTTAAGCAATTTGCTTTGTTTCGCAAATTGTGAAACAGATTTCAGGCAGTTTTACTCCAAAAATGTTTTTTGTTTTAATCGATGTTGTAAAGATTTTTGTTTCGTTTGAACAAAAGTGCTAAATCATGCTAAAATTTCATAAAAATAGTTTTAAATTCGAATTTGAAAATCAATAAACTTTAAAAGGTAAACATTTAATTAGATTGTAAAGATTGACTTTCAAAACAATTTTTTAAAGTATTTATTTCGCTATTATTGCCGTAACGAAATAAATGTACACAAAGTAGTTTAATATTTTGTAGGTTCCAATGCTATCTCACTTATTTTAATTCCTTTTTGTGTATTTAAATAGTAATTTGTATGAAAGTTTATATAATAAGTGCTTAATAATATCAATTCAATTCAATATTGATACAGAAATATTTTATTTTTTCTATTCATTGAAAATTAAGAAACCTGTTTAAAATATGGAATAAATAATTCAGCAATGTCAACAATTACAATATCTTGGCACCTCTGTTTAAGGACGTAGTTGTTACAGTAATTAAGGAAATATCTAATAAATCTGTGAACTACCGTTAAACATATGAATAAATCTTGATTTCAAAATCCCTTGAAGACTTAAAAAAACAGGTGTAACATATCTGATTTCAAGTGAATGTGATGACATGATCATGCAATTTTGACTTTAATCCTTTATCTACTGACGGTACTTATAAGACTATTAAAATAATTTACATACACTAATACATCGATTAGTTGTAATCAAATTTAGAATGAGTTATAGATACATTACTTTGTCTTATTCCAAAAGCATTATTTGTTACAGTAAATTTAAATATTTTTTAAAATGGTGATTTCTTTTGCCTTCACGTCTTTTCAGCTTTCTTATCGTTGGGGGAGAGGGAAGGGTAATTTTTCAATTCAGAAATATTTCTATATTTATATTGTAAGAACATCAAGCACATTATTTTTTGCGCCTGAGGAAGAAAGACTAAGTTCTTTCGAAAAGCCTTGCGCAATTTAATTTATTTTATGGTGTTTTAAAGAAGTTTTTTTCACTTCACTTATTATCAAGAACATCATATTTGTGCATTTCCTATTTCTGCTAAACACTAAAAAAATGTAAAATAAAAGATTTGAGTGGAATTATAAACATTGCACAAAATCCCTATAAATTCGAATTTAATAAATCCTTCTAAATCCTTCAATCCTTCTAAAATCCTTCTAAAATTTATTAAATGATTGTGTAAATCTTCTAATGTAGTTTAAGCAATTCAAGAAAAATGCTTTAAAAATAAAAAAATTCCTAAATTCATAATTCAGTAGATAAAGGATTAAATCCTATAAATTGGCTTTTTTTTCTCTGTGTGTGTGAGACTGGAAATTGGTGAACGAAATAACAGAAAAGTGCCAAATTATTTAATCGAGAGAAATCAACACTTGATTGTATAAACTTGTCGAAATATTTTTGGTTTCTAATCTGCAGAAGTTTTTTTATACAATATTTCTCAGTTCTGAGCATTTTCGTTAACTATTATACTGTGTTTAAACTAAAAATACAAATGAACAACAACTACAACAACAACAATGTAAATTTTCTAATATAGTTTAAACAAGTCACTAAAAATTAAAAATAAAAATTTTCATGAATTCATAATTCAATAAATAAAGGATTAAATCCTATAAATTGGCGCTTTTTCACTCTTTGTGTGTGAGTGTGAAACTTGGTGAACTGGGTAATAAAGAAGTGCCAAAATATTTAATCGAGCGAAATCAACATTTGATTGGATAAACATATCTAAATATTTTTGGTTTCTAATTTTCAAAAGTTTTTTATACAATATTTTTCAGTTCTGAGCCTTTTAGTCAACTATTATCCTGTTTTTTAGTTAAAGATACAAATGAACAAAACTTACAAAAACAAAAAAAAAATGTGAAATTCAAATCTGTAGAGATACTTTCCAGACTTTCTCTAAAACTGCTTACAAAATACTAGATTCAAAAATCAATTTATAAAAGGAACTTTTCATTCTATTGTATTTACTTTTTATTCGCTCAGAGATAATTTTAAACAGTCTTTGGCCGCTTTTATGTTTTTCATCAGTTTCTATTTATTAGAGATTTTTATGTTTATTTTAAGCATTAAATATATAATCCAAGCTTGCCAGAATCTTTTATGACGGTATACATTCACGAGTATCGAAGTCTTTATAATTGAAATTTCCATCGACGTCGTATTTCATAATTTCTTTATTCATAAAAAAAAAGATATGCTATTTTATCTGGAGCAAAATTTAAATTTGAAAACGAGTCGAATGATTTATTAAGGATTTGCGCGTATGATTTCATTTGATAAGCTAATGCACTTATTTTGCAGATTTATGATGACTTTGAACATGTTTATTATACGCTTACAAAAGAAATATTTGATATGTCTTCTATGGTTACCGCAAACTAAACAGCGTAATTTTTGGCATTTTATTTATTTTATATGAAATATATGCACTGCATTATTGGAACACTGCGTTACACGTTAACGCGTGCATTGGATTACACTGCGTTATTGGAATTCATTTAATTTACGCAAATAAATATATTGAATAAAACTGTGCATATTTTTAAGATTAGTTACAATTGGAAAAGTATAGATAGATAATTGCAGAAATATAGTACAAATATGCTTAAAATTATAATTACATTTAAAAAAATATATTTTTTTTCTTACCTTTATATTCAAATATGGAAACTTTGAAGCAATGTGTTATTTATATATATATAACCAAAATGGAATAAAAATTATTGAGGATTTTAAGTCATGTGGAATACATACTGGGCATTTTTGAAACGTTTTCACAAGATTTAAAATATTCAGGAAAATGCCTTATATTTATTCATTTTTTCTTTTAATTTCTTGTTTGGTAAATATGTGCAGTAATGCATACACTAACCAATTGCATATTTTAATTTAAATGCTATTCAATTGCACGTTAAAACGTTAATTGAATCGTATTTAAAGTGAAAAAAAAGAAAGAAAGAAATTCCTTGTCCTTTTAGTAAATTTGTATGTTTGCTTTCCCTGCAATCGAAAATTGCATGAAATAATTAATTATAAATACCTTTGTCTGTTACCAAGAGATGACAGAACAAGATGGAAATCCTTTTGCGCAAATGTTAGAATACAAATTTAAAATACAAATGAACACTTTTTTACGATGATCATATATTTTTATTATTTATAATAGCGAAATGTTAAGAATAAGTTTATTTGTTTTTCTCCAATTTAAAAGACAAATAAATAAATTTTAACCAAATTTTTAAAAATTATTAAACTATGCATTACATCCTATTTTTATGCACGTTTAATATGTTTCAAATATTGGATGCTACACATGAAAGAGTATTATGTGTTAATGATTGAATGTAGAGATTTTTATGTAAAATTCTCTTCCATATAGTTATGAAATAAATTGCTTTTAAACTTCAAATAAGATTATTCTTATTTTATTATTAATAATAATAATTATAACCTTACTAGTCTTTGTAAATAAATATAAATTGTTAGTGACACACACACACAAAAAAAACTCATTATAGTTTGTAATATGCAATTTAAATCTTCGCCAAATACAAGGAAGACTCTCTAGATTTCATATCTGATCAGTGACGCTCGATGAGGCCTCCATTTATTGTCCCAGATACATCTAAATGATATCCAAATTCTTCCTTTACACAGTTATAGACGTTTGCTGTACAAGAGTGAATAACATCCATGATTTTCTGTTTCAAATGGAGGCCTCACTGAACTGTACGGAACAGGTATGAAACTTGGAGATTTTTTCATTTATTTGGTGAAGAATTTACATTTTCATCTTCTTTCGCTGATTTCCTTCGACCGATGAAAAGTACACCATAACTTTACAGACACTCTTTATAATAAATTAAACAATTCACTTTGGCCTTCCACTCAGCCCTAAGACTTGTTTTTTTATCGTCTGGATATTACACTTTTTAAAAGAATATTTTTAACTCCATAAACATTTAAACAAATGAATGACTAACGAATTTTAATAAATAAGCGAATAAACGAATTTAAACAAATAAACGAATATTTGAATATTAGAACAAAAGGTGTAAAAATGAACACAGATTTAAATATGGATATCTTTCCCTTAAAGCTCTGAGATGTGCTAAAAACTGTCGGCCAAGAACTGTAGATGATGCCATTCATTGATATGAGATAGCAGAGAATTGGCGGAATTGAATCAGGTAAAGAAAGAAGTGGATACTTTATTAAAGGATAATTTATTAAATGTGGGAAAAGCCCTAGAAGTGCTCGAAAATTATGTGCGAGGGTTCCCTCTCAAACAAGAAATTATTGGAACAATTCATTTTAGTGGTGTGAACGCAGAGTGAATTATTGTGCAAATCGGTGTTGGTTTTTGACTTCAAATTTTTGACATGTAATTCAAATCGTTTTCTTTTCCTGTTTTATTGGTTAGTTTAAATTAATTTTGCAGTGATATCCGGAAAATGAAGATCCTAAGATACTTTTAGAAACACGATTTTTTTCACAGGCGTCATTATGTTACATATGAAAGTGGCCATCTTTCTTAGTTGGGGTATGTGTAAATATGGACACTTTTTCTTTATGTGAATAGAGACCCCTATAATTACACCACTTTTTCTTCTAAATAACATAAATTATTTCAAAATAATTTCCCTTGAAAACTGCAATTACAAACATTATTCACATGAAGAGAACCACAACTCTGGAACGAAAAGTAGCTAGATCCAGCCTCATCGCTGGATCACCATATAAGAAACAGTTGATCGAGTGTCTTAGCAAAAGAGCTCTGAAGAAGACATACTTAAGTTTTTCTGGGGTAAGAGATAGGCCAGGGGACAAGGGTTGGAAGATCAAAGTCCTACAAAAAAAAATATGTTTGACTCAGGAAGTTATAGGATTCATTATCGGACTCATCAGGCTACTGTGGCTTTTCCCTAGTAGACAATGATGATGGTATCAACCTGAATATCAAAGATTGAGATAAACCAGACTCAAACAATTATATTTATATCATTTTTAGATAAAAAGTTCTGAAAGACACTTGCGAAAAAAAGTATGGGGTGAATGCGTTATGAACCAAATGTGCGCACATTCAGATTGTGCCGGGCCTGAAAAAGCTAGTTATGTTTACGATAACTGTAAATACTTTTTTCTGTAACGAATAAATTATCTACAGCTTTGTAGTGTTTTATCTTGTTTTAAAACATTTTTCTATAACTTTTTCGGAGAGGGGGTCCATATTTGTGCACCATTTTCAGGTGCTTTTTAAATAACTTTTTGTAAATATGCGTTTTTGAATTGAAATAATTAATAAAATTTACTCTTTTGCTCCTCTCGTTTAGTAAACATGGTATAGTAGTTCAGGAAACTCAAAAATATTAGATTAAATTAGAAAGTAACTTAAAAAAATAAATTAAATTAGAAATTGAAAAAGAAAAAAGATTTCCTATATTTACATTCTCTTCTGTATATAAGTGTATGAAAATATATTATTAAAATATAATTCTCATTGCAGACGATTTGTAACTTTATTTCAAACATTAAATAAATAATCCAACGCTGACAACAGCTGTTGCCAAAGAATACACCCACAAATATTCCAGTGTTTAAACAATGGAATTCCGATTGACTGGGTATTAAATGTATAATTTATGCTACAATGACATCCTGCTCTGCAAAAAAGAAATCTTACATTTGAAAACGCAGAGGTAATGCAGAAACATTGAGTTTGTATTAATTTGAATAAAAGCTGTTGCGCTTGTGTTATTACTTTAAACTCTTTTTAAACAACATGCTTTTCATAGATTAAAAAAACAAATAAATAGCATGCGTTACAATTTTACAGAGAAATTAAGTTGGATTTGTTCTTTATTCGATACATTTTGTTTCAAGTATGCGTTACAATAAGTCGTTATTTCTCTTCATATTATGTAAATAAAGTAGTAAAACAATATGAATAAGGCTTATAAAATTTTCGAGAACTTTACAATGAAAGTAAAATACTCCGTGTTTCTTATTATTCCCTCTATTTATTGCCCTACACACATGATAATATGACATAATAACGCATAATAACATATGATAAATGATATTAATGATATTTATTTTTCGAAAAAACGCTTTTTCACCTTCAGCAGCTCGAAATGTTCCGATACAATTTCAGACACATTTTAAAAAGTAGAAACATGAAATTTGCTAAGGGGATTTTTGAAGGGACGTATAAGGTGCCATGTGATGTCTTTTTACGCTCAATTCATTAGAATTTGATTTATAAGCAATTAATTTCTCAGGAAGACCTTTTTTTTCGTTCCCAAATCTCCCACTTCGGAAAAATCGGTTCAAATTGCCGTTTTCGATTGCTTTTTTTGCAATATTTTGTGCACTTATCAAAGAATTGACCCTCACGGCACCTTGTGCACTTTCTAAATAAGAGAATCTGCGAGTTTTATGTGTTTGAGAGCAAAAGTGAATTCAAAAGTAAATCGGAAAACAAGCAGTTTGAATCGAAATACACCCTTAAAGTTCTTTCCACACACAGTTAAATACTTCTGGTGAAACTGAGTGAATAAAATCTGTAATTTTCTGTTAAAATGAAGACCATATTGAACTGTACTGAACAGGTATGAGACTTGGAGAGTTTTTCTTTATTTGGTGAAGATTTCACATTTCCATCGTTTTTCGTTGATTTTCTGTGATCGGCCAAAAGTTCAGTATGACGTTACAGAAACACTGTATAATAAGATAAAGAAATCAACATATTCTTCAACTAAGACGCAAGCTCTCTTTTTTTTTCTTTTTTTTTTTTTTTGAGCTACAGACACCATTAAGAGCTACAGAACATTCGAAACTCCTTAAAACTTTATACAAACCGAATTTTATTTGCAAGTATGTAAATATTTTATTAAAATGTATTTCTCTTTGCGGATATTTATAAATTTATTTCAAACATTACATAAATAATCCAACGCTGAAAACAGTTGTTACCAGAGAACACACCCACAAACATTCCAGTGTTTACTAAACGGTATGTCAATTGATTGCATATTAAATATATCATGTATACAACAAAAAATCATGCTTTACGAAAAAAAAAAACTTTATATTTCAAACGCAGAAATGATTCACAAACTATGAGTGTATTAATATAAATCAAAGCTGTTGCACTTGTCCTATTGCTTTACAATCCTTTTAAACAACATATCTTTGATAGGTTAATAAAAACAAATAAATGGCATGCGTTACAAGTTTAAAGATAAATTAAGTTGGGTTTCTTCTTTATTCGATAAGTTTTGTTTCAAATATGTGTTACAATAAGAGATTTTTTATCTTCATTTTATGTAAATAAAAAAGTAAAACGATAGCGATAAGGTAGATAAATTTTGCAAGAGCTTTGCAATGATAGCAAAATATTCCCTGTTTCACTGTATTCCCTCTATTTATTGCCCTACACACATCTAAATATTAATAAACTCTTACCACACACAGTGAAAGACGCTATATGTAACATCTTGAATAATATCTGTGATTCACTTTACGAATGGAGGCCACATATAACTGCACTGAACAGGTATGAAACTTGGAGAGTTCTTTTATTTGGTGAAGATTGCACATTTTCACCTTCTTTCATTTATTTCCTAGGATCAATTAAAGGTTCAATGTGACTTAGCAGAAACACTTCAATATGACTTTACAGACACAATAAAATAAAGAAATCAACGAATTCTTCAACTCAGACGCATATACTTGTTTTCTTTTATTAGCTAAAGATTACACATTTAAAAGAATATATATTTGAAACTCCTTAAAAATTTAAACAAACCGAATTTTATATACGAGTATGGAAATATTTTATTAAAATATATTTCTCATTTGCGGACGATTTGTATATTTATTTCAAACATTAAATAAATTACCCAATGGTGAGAACAGCTGTTATCAAGGAACACACCCACAAATATTCCCGCGTTTAATAAATGCATTTTCGATTGACTGCATATTAAATGTATCATGTATGCAGCAAAGACATCATGCTTTACAAAAAAGAAACTTCATATTTGAAAATGCAGGAGTGATTCAGAAACGATGAGTTTGTATTCATTTAAATAAAAGCTGTTACGCTTGTCTTACAGCTTTACACTCTTTTTATACAACATGTTTTTGATAGGTTAACAAAAACAAATATAGGGCATGCGTTACAAGTTTACACATAAATTGAGTTTCTTCTTTATTCAGTATGTTTTGTCTCAAATATGTGTTACAATAAGATGTTATTTAATTTCATATTATGTAAATAAAATTGTAAAACAATATGGATAAGATAGATAAAATTTCCAATAGCTTTACAAAGAAAGTAAAATATTTCCTCTTTTACTGTATTTTTTCTATTTGTTGCCCTACGCACTAAATATTAAATTCTTCCCCACACAGTGAAAGAATGTAAATAACACCTGAGATTCACTTTTCAAATGGAGGCCACATTTAACTGCACCGAACAGGTATGAAACTTAGTAAGTTTTCCTTTTATTTGGTGAAGATTTCACATTTCTATCTTTTTTCGGTGATTTTTCTGTATATAACATTACCTTATAGACACACTATATAAAAAACTAAAGAAATAAATGTTACTCTCCAACACAGACACACGATCTTGCTTTCTTTTATCAGCTAGAGATTACATTTTTTAAAAGAACATTTGAAACTCCTTAAAATTTTAAACAAACTAAATTTTACATACGATTATGGAAATATTTAATTAAAATATATTTCTCATTTGCGGACGATTTGCGTCTTTATTTCAAACATTAAATATACAATCCAACGCTGACAACAGCTGTTGCCAAAAATCACACCCACAAATATTCTAGTGTTTAATAAATGGAATTTCGATTGACTGCATATTAAATGTATCATGTATGCAGAAAAGACATCGTGCTTTACAAAATAGAAATAATGTATTTGAAAATGCAGGAGTGATTGAGAAATGATGAGTTTGTATTCATTTAAATAAAAGCTGTCACGCTTGTCTTACTGCTTTACACTCATTTTAAACAACATGCTTTTGATAGGTTAATAAAAACACATATAGTCATGCTTTACAAGTTTACACATAAATTAAGTTGAGTTTCTTTTTTATTCGATATGTTTTGTTTCAAATGTGTGTTACAATAAGATGTTATTTAAATTCATATTATGCAAATAATAACGTAAATCAATATGGATGAGGCTGAAAAAATCGTTACAGTTTTAAAAGGAAACTGCAATATTCCTTCTTTCATTTTTCCTTTTTTACTTTAATTTATTGGAGATTGAAACCTTTTAGAATGGAATCAATATCATAATGGATTTGATACATGAATTAATACAGTGCTTGGCCAAATTATTAATTAAACTACAATTTTTTAGAATAGAATCAATTTCATAATGATTCTCATATGTGAATTAATACAGTATGGTTGGCCAAAATTTTTTTATTTGCAATGTTAGTTAAATGTTTTTGTGATGGACAACGCTGATAAGTTACATTTGACAGGTGTCTTCAAGTGCAAAGGGACGTGAAGTGCATAACGTGTGTCAGATATGTTATGAGAACACTTGTGAATAACACTTGATGATTTTTAAATTGTTTTTGGTGAATTCTACTCTCTACATAAACTCCTTAAAAAATCTGGACAAACCACAGAAATTTGATAGAAACCCTGATTATAGTAGGGAATCATAATGCGTTATTAAAAGGAAAAATTAAAAAAAAAATGTATAAATAGCAATTCAAGAGGAGTATAATTAAGTAATAAAAAGAGGTTTGACGAAATATGGAGGAATCTGTCGTGGAACACTTGTGCTGAGATATTTTACATTAAATTATTTACTTTCTGTATGAAAGTTTGTTTTTATTTATAAACCCATAAGTATTAAATCCATGTATACCAAAAGTAGTTTAACAATTCACCAGTAAATAACAACAAAATAGCGCGTCAAGCTCTTTGCAATGTAAAAATTAGGAATGTAACTAATAGTCGTTATACCCATTGTATATCAGGTTGTAATGGAAGTTTTCCTGTGCAAACAGTTCGTGCTAATGTGTTTGCTCATATTTTGTGAGACATTTTTTGGCATTTCAAATAAAAATAAATAGATTTAGTTAATATGTTGTGAAATTTGTAAACGCATATTGTTATCATTAAGTACAAATGTGTCTGAAATGGAATTATCACGCTACCAAATTAGAACTATTATTTACATCTAGTTCTATTGTAAAAATTCATCTACAGAATGTCAAGGAATCATGTGTACAGTTTTTTTTCTGCACTTCTTTTTCATTTATTTTTAGACTAGAATAAATTTCGTAATAACTGAAAAAATAGACTAATTTACAACAGAGTTTCGTCTTCGCTTAACTTCTTCTTAAAAAGAGAAATGGGGAAACATTGCCTGACAACGGAATTTACAAACGACTTTTTCAGAAATTAAAAACTTGTTATTTTACCCTTTGATAGTGAAAGTAAAATTACATAAAAAAATGCGTGGTTTTCATTTGTAAGTTTGGTGTTAAAATTAGACTATCTCGATGTGAGACCACTGTGCAGAAAACTGTTAAGCCGTATCTCTGGATAAAGTGGACACATTTGTTTCCTTCATTTTACGCTAAGGACGAATTTTGTTTAATGTTGATGAAAAATGGAATCCCTTGGAAGCTTGCATTAATGGGAGTTATCGGTATTTTAATAATAACATAGAAAATTCCTTAAGAATTTTAAAAGGAAACCACAACATTTATTATTATATATTTTTTTTCTTTTTCCTTTTGATTTTGAATATTTAATATTTTTTGAAAATAGAATGAATTTTATAATAAATTTAAAACACAAACTAATATTTTTAAAATATCAAAACAATATAAATGCGCCTTAAGGAGACAACGGACTTTTAAGATGCCGAACTTCGATTAAGAAATGGGTTTGTTTTTATTTGTTTAATTGTGAAATTAGATGCTGTAATTTATCTGAAGCAAAAATAATTTTTCAATTCTGATGCGTTTTCGCAAAGATATGAGCTTTAATGTCTTTAAAAACTGTAAAATTTCTGTAAAAACATAGAAAATAAAGGCGAAACTCTCTGCAAATTTACACTAGTACTCGGTTAAATGCATTCGATCGAGTTATGCATCGGTTATCATTTTGCGCACACTTCCCTTACCTTATATCTAATTCTCTTTAGGGAGTTCCATGTCTTTATTTAACAATATTGTCTTTGTTGATTTTTGCAATTCAAAATACACACTTTTAACCTTCCGGCGGGCGCGAAGTTGTAAAAAGTATAACATTCACTTTCTTTTATTCTTTAAAACAAAATTCACACCTGCTTTAATATGTTATAACAAAATAAATCTAAGTGTATTGCGGAATACTTTCATAAATTGTGAGCAGATAAAACTTGTATAACATTTGTGTGCTAAATTATCTGTAAAATTACAACATAAGATTTGCGGGGATTTTTTACCATTGAATAATAAAAGACATAATTCAAGTTCTTTGAAGCTCATTGAAAATTTAATGATCCAATAATTTTAAAAACTAAATTAAGTTATTAATATTAAAAGTAAATTAATAGAGCCTTGTGCATTTTTAACGATGTAAATTTTCAGAGAATATACTAAATTTACTGAATAATATCTCTGTTATTTAACAGAATGTCTGTTTTTCTAGTCTCTGTAACTTTATATAAGGCTTGAGATAATGGGTTACTTGTAGATTATCTATAATTTCACAGAAAATTTATTTAACAGTGCATATTTACGCATTTTTTTTTTACTTAAAATGTCGATTCCTTAAAAATTAAAATTTCGCACGTTTCTCACTTTTAAAACATTCCATGTTAATTCCTAATTATCAGATTCTTTTAAAATTTACTTTGCGCATCTCTTATGTAGTATTAAATAAATGTTAGCATAAAAAGTTATATTTTAGTGTTAAAATTTATATGCCTATGAAAAAATATAGTTACTTTTTTAGAAAAAATGAAAGAATAATATATATTTATCTACAGCGAGCTTTTACAATTCATGCCGAGTTCCATTTTAATTTCTAATATGTATCGCATAAATAAAAATTGTCATACTTTAAGCAAAACAAAAACGCTAGGGACATTTTATAACAGGACAATTATTAGTTAATTTAAAATTTTAAGCACTGAATAATTCTAAAACTTTTTATTATTATTAACACCAAATTTTCAATATAGTTATTTGAACTTGCCATTTGCAAGTCTTCCAAATTTCAAATTGATCTATTGAAAGTAAAAGGATTTGATTTTTAATGTCCATTGCTCCATGAAGAATTTTGTAAAAATTTAAAAGAAAAAAAACTACTTTTTTTGTTTCTTGTAGATTTTTAAGGGATTTGTTCATCTGTCGAAACGCTATTCGTTTCTGTCCTCTGGCTGCCAGAGACAGAGTCTATAAACAAAAAATGTATAAGTCAGATACTTCAAATTTTGTGTACTCTTATAGTTGAATACTTCATGTCACACAACAAAGCATAAAATTGTGAAAATGTCTATTATTTTACCTAATCGTTTATCAATACCATTTACTCAATTTTTCAATTTTAATTTTAAATGAGAACCTTAATTTCAACGATTTTCGTGTAATGTCAGACCTTTCTAGTAATCCGAAGTTTCTTAGTTAGAACCTTGATCCTGGAATTTGAAATTTTTATACTAAAATGGATTTCATGAAAATAAATTTTGCTTTTTTTTTGCCATTTAAGGGTTTACATTATTATTTTATTTATTACAAACATCCATAAATTTTTTTGAAATTGAATTTTTTTCCACTATAAAAACTATTACGATTTATTAATAATTTACCACTTTAAATTTCGTTTACACAATTCTTTTCGTTTTCAGAAATTTAAAATTTTATTTATATCTCCACTATTTTTATTTATTTCAAACTTTCCAAAAAAAAAAAAAAAAAAAAAAAAAAAAATCGGAGTTTGTGATTTTATTTAAATAATTTGAGCTCAACATTTTTAATTTAATTAAAATAAATAACTTCCTTTTTAAAATTAAATGCATTGGTTCTACCATCCATGTAAGAATTTAGTAATTATAAATTAACAATCTGGATTTATTAACTAAAGGATAAGTTATTTTGAAAGAAATATTTAACGAAACACTCTATACGAACTACAATCACATTTACTCTCTCTTTTTTTTTAGAAAAGCAACAAAAATTAGCATTAAAATTTCTTTAAAAATTCGGAAATCGCTGCATAAATTCCGAATGACCATGATGCATAAAAAGTCTACAATATTGAAAAAATGAAAAAAATCGATTCTAAAAACAAAAAACTTGAAAAATTGTTAAAAATTACTTCGAAAATCGCATTAAAAATCGATTAAATTCAAAGTTCGTAGCAGACAAAATTAAGTAGATTAGGCTAAAAGTTTGAAATAATTTTCTTTTTATCAATGTTAAAAAATAGTAGCAAAATGCGAAAAAATACTAAAAAGTGCATTTAAAAATTCATTAAAAATGCAAAAATCGCTGCACGAATTCTGAATAAGCTTTATTGAAAAGATAATCAAGGTTGATTTATTTTTGTCGCCCGAATATCTACACTAGGGATATAGGACCATGGGGGAGTGCCCTTCGTGGGGGTCTTTCTAAGGGAACCTAACCCGTATTTACGCAAGGTTCGAAGAAAATCACGAAAACTCCGAAAGGTTAGGCAGACAGCCGCGATTGGGCTCGAACCCAGCACCTGCCGTCTACCAGTTGAGAGGTCAGAACCTCTCGGCCACTGGTGGGGCCGAAAAGAGAATCAAATTTACAATGTTGGGTTAAAAGAATGAAACCGTATTTCTTTCACTACTGTGGAAAAATTGCTTCGAAACATAAAAAGAACGCTAAAAATCGCCTAAAAATTAAATAAAAAAATCTGACCAAAAAATTGAAAATCGGCCTTGAGGTGCAAAATTTCATATACAGTGGTACCTTCCTTCCAAATTTTGTAACTCTATGTGTATCGGTCTATTCAAAACAGCGCTGACACATTTCCAAACTTGTCTCTTTATTATTATAGATCGATTTCTATTTACTCATAATTTCCAATTTTAATTCAAGCATTAAATAAATAAACGAAATGCACCAACAGCTGTTGCGAGAGTAAATACCTTCAATTACTCAAGCTTTTAAACATAGCGATTTTAATTGACCGCTTATTAAATTAATCTTTCGTATTTCAATGGCATATAGTTTTATATGGAATAAAATTTACATTTAATAACGAGAATGAATTACAAATTATTATTTTTTGAAATAGATTGAAAAGTGTTTAGATTTTCATGACAGATTTGGATTCCTACTGAATGAGTTGCTTTCGATAGTCTTCTTATGTAAAGATTTTATAAAATATAAATGAGGGGATCACAACCTATTGAAATGCAACCGAGATATCTTTATAAATTTATGCAATAGAAATAGCTGGTCTTTTCGCGTGACTGAAGTACCCCTTGAATGTATGTTACACCGATAGTTTCTATGTCTTCCAAGGACTCGAGTAAAATAAATGAAATAATGTAGCACCGCTTAGAAATTTATCATATCACGTAAAAATGTACGGGTTGGATATTCCAAGCAAATATACTAAAAAATTTATCTTCTGCTCTTTTTGATACCCTTGTTTTTTGTAGAAAAATAAAGAAAGATACACCGGTTTACATTTCCAGATATTTTGCCGTGATTACTGTGTAACTAGATTTATTTAAACAAAACAAAATTTATTTTGTGTACCATTTGAACACATCTTTCGCATACAAGATAATCCGCATATTGTAAATAGTACAGTAAATAATAACATTCGCGAATTTTGATTGTTTGTGAAATATAAACGGAAGTGCATTTTAACATTCGCAAATACTGGACTTAATTATTCTTGATTTTTTTTTATTATTTTTTTTATTACAATGAATATTTATTTTACAAAGTAAACTCGCTTTGTTTTACCATTTCTATAAACTATGTGACAGTGGAACAGCTGCATCATACTGTATAGCTTAAGTTAAAGAATTTAAGCCTTTTTATTGAGTCAAAAAAATATATATATCAGTAACTCCAAGAAACCCAAATATGACAAAATGCTTAAAACAATTAATTTAAAAATATTATTCAATTCCTACTTAGGTCAACAAAGATTAATTTTATTTTAGTTACTTTTTATTAAATAATTACAATTAATATATATATATATATATATATATATATATATATATATACCGGGTGCCCAAAAATGACTGATGGATTTTAAAATTCAATAACTTGCAAACGGTGACAGCTATTTAAAAATTTTTGAAGGAGAGTTATGTATAATGTCAGGAGTTTTTTTTTTTTTTTACCGTAATTTTTTATTTTAGTTCGAATTTCAAACAATAGATGGCGCTGACGGCGATTGAAGGCCAGATGATCGGTGCTGAGTGAAGCGTCGACCTGGCCTTCAATCGCCGTCAGTGCCACCTATTGTCTGAAATTCGAACTAAAATAAAAAATTACGGTAAAAAAAAAAACTCCTGACATTATACATAACCCTCTTGCAAATTTTTTTAAATAGCTGTGACCGTTTACAAGTTATTGAATTTTAAAATCCATCAGTCATTTTTGGGACACCCGGTATATATATATATATATATATATATATATATATACATACATACATATGACAGAATCATAATATTAATTGACAAAATAGAAAGCGAATTTCCTTGCAATTTACTCTTTTCTTTCTATATATAATGTTGGACTAGTATTTTTGTTTGTTACTTAACTTTTTATTTTATTTTAATTTTTTTTTTTTTGTTTCTCTTTTATGTAGTTGATAGTTGTCTATAATTTTTCATTTGATCTATTTCTTGTAATGCTTCTTTATTGCAAGGAACTTTTCCAGCGAGTTTCGAGGAGTCCAGTTCTTTAATTAATAGTCCGTATAAAACTTAAATTAATTAATCAGCTTTAATTAATAAATTAATATTTTAAAATCTGTATGAACAGCACATGTCATCCACACAAGTTTTAAAATGTGTATTTGAACTTGATTGGATGTATAAAAAGTATTTTATTAACGATTGAAAATTTGAACAAGATTTATCAATAGATATACGGAGAATTTGTACTAATATCAAAAATTGGATAAAAAAAAAAAAAAAAAAAAATGTTAAACTTTTTAAATTCAAAATTTTTAATACAACTGAAAAATTTCCTGCAAAAATTGTATGGAAAATTTTGAAGATTGTTCAAAAAGCAATAGGATGCGATCCTTAACTAGAAATGATTCTTAAATTTAAAAAAGAAATCAAGACCGCAACTTTTCTTATATCGAAATTCATAAACAAAAAATCTTTTCTTCCAAACAAGTATGCTTCGATAATTTATTTTAGCCATAGTATCTAAACTTTATACAATATGTTCATAATTATTCAAATTTATTTACAGCATGTATTTTTTAATGCTTAGTTTTTTTTTTTCATTTTAATTGCATTTATTCATTTTAAAAAATCATAAAAATATAATCTCTTTCTGTGGACGGAAAGATACGGTAAACATTTGCGGGTATTTCTGCGATCTTTTGCGAATATTTAGGGATTATTGAACATGTATCCTTCTTAAATCTTTATTAACTTACTAAAGTCAAATTTCCGATAGTTTAATTTTAATGTTTAACAAATAGAACTTCATATTTGCATAACATTTTTTTCGACTGAAATATTCACTCTTTCGTATAATAATCATCGTTACTTGTTATTATTAGAAAATTATTTTCTCGAAATATAGTGCGTGCAAGAGAAATTTGGATGCTATATTCAGATTTAGGATTGTCAGTCATATATAGTGTTCATATAGTTATCTAGTTCCCATAGATTTTTTAATATGTTGTTGAAAAACAATAAATCTAATAAAATTTTTAACATTATTCTACCCAAAAATAAGTAACCATACATATTATAACTATTTTTAAATTTCCCACAATGTATTTTTACTTAAAATAAATATTCTCTTTTTTTTTCTACATCGATCTAAAGTACTCAATACCATCTCTAATCAAAACCAATCAGTGTCAATTGTTTGTTGCGTGGAATATTTATTTAGATTAGGCTATCGACCAATTAGCATAACAGGTAAAGCATTGGCCTTGTAAGCCAAGTATCTGGGTTCGATTCCTGTCCTGGGCAATATTTCGCTCAGTTGGAAATGTTCAATTCGTGTGATAAATTTACCAATTAGTTTGATAGTGTTAAAATAGTAGTATGCTACTTATTGGTTTTTAATTATTTTTCCCAATTTTGTGATTAAACGATTTCTTTTTTTCTAATTTACATTAAAATTTATCTGTTAATTATTTTACAATTTGATTTTTGTTATTAGAACAGTTAAAAGAAATCCCAAATCTTCTAATTAAAAAGTAATTTTGATTAAGGGGTGTTTTTAGAATTTTTGTCAGCCAATCTAATCGCTTTTTCACACATTTTGGGTTTCAGCGTTAATATATTCACAGAAAGACAGAGAAATGAGAAGAAAGTTAACTAAGTTAATTTATATGAACTAGATGCTTAAAAATACAGAAACTGTTAAGAGTAAAATTACGATAATGATGAAATTAAAACTTTGCTATACATTGTTAAAAATTTCTGTAAAATCACAGAAAAAAGCGAGACTCTGAAAATTTACACTAGATCCTCGGTTTAATGATTCAAAAAATATGTATTAAAATATTTAATTGCTAAAACGGACGTCAAATACTAATAAAAAAATTATTTGTAACAGTTTATTGTCATTTTCCATCTTTGTGTTTATTTGTATTTTTATTTCTGGTGATGATTGAGTAAATTCAATCGAAACATGTTAAATTATTAAGATCTTTTAATGTATTTTATTAGTATTTGACGTCCGTTTTAGCAATTAAATATTTTAATATAAGAAAACTTCTTTTTATAATTAATATCTCGGTTTAATTTTTCGATTAATTGAGCTTCTGGGCTCATCCCTTGTTCGGATTCCATATTTTTATTTAAAAATATTTTTAACTATTTTAAAATTTATAATTCAAATGCACACTTTTAAAATTCTTTTGGAATTTTGATAGACATATTAAAAAAGAAAATTTAGTTTAAATATTGTTTTGTTTTAAAGTAAAAATCATCTCCTAAGGATAAGTAGGAATTTTTATCGACAATCACATTATTATGGTAAAAGATATACTTTTTTCTTAATAAAAGCCGCTTCTATAGATTAGTGAGATATGGTGTCCTCCGACTGTCAAGAGATCTTGGGTTCAAACTCCAGGACTGCTAAGTACAAATTGGGCAAAAATTAAATGATGTACAATTTCCAATTTACTAGAAATATTAAAATTCTTTGAGGTCACTAAAGAATGAGTGTTTACTAATTGAAAAAACTAAGTTAAATTATTGCGATTAAAAATAAATTTACAGACTTGTGTATTTTTAACGATGTTAATTTAAAGGGTCTTTTATAAATTTACCGTATAACTTCCTGTTTTTCTAATCTTTGTAATTTTACATAAGATAATGGATTACGCGTAGTTTCTCTGTAATTTCGCAGAATTTTTTTTATCAGTGTATCTATATGTATATTTTAAATTTTTCATCAAAATAATACATATATATATTGTGTGTATAAATATACATTTCAAAAACAACTATAGATAGTTTTGTATCTCTATTTGTCTTTTGAGAAAATTATGAAAATAATAATTAACTATGGTAAATTGTTATGAAAAAAAGGAAGTAATTAATCGCAAAGTTTAACAAAATGAGTTATTTATTACGATTTATCATTTTTATTGCACCATACTCAAAAATTACTAAACAAAGAAAACCATTTTTCACTTATTAACAAAACTTGATTAAGTTTATACATGATGAAAATAAATATCCTTTTATATTGTACTTCGAAACAAAAGTACTAATTTCCCGCTTTTATTTCGGAGTATTCTTTTCCGCGGAAGTTTTATTAGCGTGTGTCAATGGTTCCTTCCGACAGCATGAAGTTTTCTACTTTGTCTGCAGTTCTATTCTCTTTTGTTGACTTTGCTAGAAGGCAGACGAGTATCTGCTAAACAGTTTAATTTTTCTCCCGTTTGTGGAGTCTTTGCGGTCAGTGTCAATTACTTGTCGTGCGGATATGGCTTTAAGGTATTGCTGCTGGCTTTAAGGTTTATTTGTTTTGAATTTTTTTTTCCAAATTTGGTGTTTAAACAATTTCTTTTTTTTTTTCTAATTTTCGTAAAAATTTATCCGTTAATTATTTTACATTTTTTTTGCTTGTTATTAGTAAAGTTCGAAGTAATTCCCAGCATTTTACTTTTAATCTAATTTTGATTAAGAGTTTTTAAAACTCTAGCTAGCCAATCGTCAGATTTTGGGTTTTAGAGTTAATATATTCACAGAAAGAGAGAAAAATGAGAAGAAAGCTAAATAAGTTAATTTGTATTAACTAGATGCTTAAAAATATAAAAACTGCTAGGAATAAAACATTGATAATAATGAAATTAAAACTTTACTGCATGTATGCATTTTTTTTTTTTTTTTTTTTTTTTTTTTTTTTTTTTGCAAATTTTTAGTAAACTAATATATATATCTATGTAAATATGCATTTCAAAAGCAATTACAGTAGAGCGGAGATCACCCGGACTGGTTGAGATCGAGGTCAATCCAGTTAATGAAAAATCCGGAAAATTAGACAACTTTAAAGACGATTAGGCAGGTTTTTTTTAGGTAACTTCCCTTCAATCTTTTTACAGGTTTAAGACTGGAAATTGCAGTAATGCACATTTTTGCACATTAAAAATGGCGTGTTTAGAAATTATTTTTTAACTTTTTAAAAATTTTATTTTCTACAAAATTGCTATAAAGTAATAAAGTTACAACGCTTCATGAAGTATATCCATGATGAAAATAAATATTCTGTTATATTCTATTTAGGAACGAAAGTAGTAATTTCCCGCTTTTATTCGGAGTGTTCTTTTCAGCGGAAGCTTTATTAGCCCGCAAGTTCCTTCCGAAAACATGAAGTTTTCTACTTTGTCTGCAGTTCCATTCTCTTTTGTTGACTTTGCTAGAAGCAGACGAGTGGCTGCTAAACAGTGTTTCATTTTTCTCCCTTTTGTGGAGTCTTTGCGGTCAGTGTCAATTAGTTGTTGCACGAATATTTTATTTGATTGCTACTGACTTTAAGGTTTACTGGTTTTTATTTCATTTTTCCAAACTGGCTGCGTGAATCACAATTGTTCTTTCTGTAATTTATTAGAATTTACTCATTCGTCATTTAAAGCTTTATTCATGTTATTAGAGAATATTAAAAGAATCCTTAACATTATTTAATTATTTTAGTGTTACCCTATGACAGTCTTGCAAAATGGCAAAATTGTAATGTTGTTTTCTCTGTATTATTTATTTATTTATTATTTTTTTTAAAATGTTAAAAAATATGGCTCTTTCAACATTATAGAAAAATCTTATTTAAGAATATGAATGTTATCCTTATGGAAGTATTAATCTTTGTTAAATTTATTAAAAAGACATTAAATCAACTGAATTATATTATTTTAAATATTGCTTGTATTGCAATGAAACCTGGAGCTTAGTGAACGTGTTAACACGGGCTTACATTGTTTATAATCTGGATAATTATTTTGATTGCCATTGGTTTAAAAGGTTATTGATTTTGAATTCATTTTTTCAATCTCGCAGTGTAAATCACAGCTGTTCTTTCTGAAATTTATTAGAGTTTACTCATTCATCAATATTAGAAAAGTTTCAAAATATACTTAACATTATTTAATTATTTCAGTATTAAACATTGTTTAACTGGATTTGTTATTTGGATTGTTATTGATTTTAATGTATATTGGTTTGTAATTCATTTTTCCAAACTGTCTGTATACACCACAGTTATTTTTAAATATTTATTAGTATTTATTCATTCACTGTTTTATAGCTTTATTTCTGTTATTAGAAAAAAAATCATTAACATTAATTAGTTATGTCATTGTTAAACATTGTTTATCGTGATCTGTTATTTGGATTGCTACTGACTTGAAGATGTATTGGTTTTAATTCAAATTTCAAAAATTGGTTTTTAGGGAATTTCTTTCTTTTTTTTTTTTTTTTTTTTTTTTTTTTTAACACTTAGCTGATTTGCCCGTACGTCGTACGGGCAAGAAAAGTTTACTTGGTCCATCATTTTAACTTTCTTGATATCACAGATTTAATTTTTAATTGCAATATTTATTTTAATTTTAAATTACAATATCATACTAAGTAAGTGCAAACATATTTAGACTAAATATTACGAATATTTTAGCTTAAAAAAAGTGGTGTTTGTTCCATATTTTCAATTTATTGCATGTGAAAAGACAAACGAAATCATTTTCGTAGTGAAATGAATGGAAAAAAAAAATGAGTCATTTATTACGATTTAAAGTTTTTATCCCGCCATACTTGAAAGCAACAAATACGTAACCATCAAAACCATTTTTCTCTTATTTGCAACACTTGATGAAGTATATCTGTGATGAAAATAAATATTCTATTATATTCTACTTAGAAACAAAAGTAGTAATTTGCCGCTTTTATTTCAGAGTATTCTTTTCCGCGGAAGCTTTATTAGCCAGCAAGTTCCTTCCGACAACATGAAGTTTTCAACTTTGTCTGCAGTTTCATTCTCTTTTGTTGACTTTGCTAGAAGGCAGACGAGTGTCTGTTAAACAGAGTTTCATTTTCCTCCCTTTTGTGGAGTCTTTGCGGTCTGTGTCAATTACTTGTTGTGCGGATCTTTTATTTGAATTGTTACTGACTTTAAGGTTTATTGGTTTTTAATTATTTTTCTAAACTGGATGTGTAAACCACAGCTGTTCTTTTCATTATTCATTAGAATTGACTCATTCACTATTCACTCATTCTACTCATTTTATCGCTTTATTTTTGTTATTAGAAAAGTTTAAAAAATCCTTAAATTATTTAATTATTCCAACTTTAAAAATTATTTATCTGGATTTGTTATTTGGATTGCTACTGATTTTAAGATTTATTGTTTTTTAAATCATATTAAAAAAAAAAAGGTGTGTAAAGCATTGCTCTTTTTCTCGTACTGATAAGATGTGCTTATTTGATCTATTACTTAGAGCTTTTTGATATAACTAATTCAATTTTGATTTACAATGTAAATTTTTAATTACAATTTCATACTACTTATGGGCAAAAATGTTTAGAATAAATATTACAAACATTTTAAGCTTTAAAAAAAGTAGTTTATATCACATGTTTTCAATTTATTGTATGTAAAAAAAGAATTAGTTAAATGATTAATTTTTATTACTCATTAAATATTTTATAATTTAATTTTTGTTATTTGAAATGTGTGAAAGAATACCTAACATAAAAAAATTGTAGTTTGCAGAACTTTCGCTGCACTTTTGCTTTGAAAAGTTGTTGCAAAGTTACATCAAGTTCAGCATGACAAGACTACTGAAAGTTTATAACAAGATTGCTCAGAGATAATGCATACGCTGAAGTCACCACACTTTCAACTTGTTGGCTCAAATTTATTGCAAATTAATGGAAAACATTTAGAAAATTCAATTCTGTTACGATTAACGTACTGAAAGTTTATTGGAAAATAATACATAACATAATAACAGTAATAATAACATACTTTTCTAAGTTGTAAGAATTTTTATTCGAAATAAGTTGCAGATTATAGATAGCATGTTACCTTACAAAACATTACAACATTTGAACGTGAAAATAATACATTTTCCTGTGTTCCACAACTTAACCAATCAGTTAAAATAAATTTTCATAAAAGTAATAATGATGTGAGTGTCTTGACTTTGATTAACACCCAATTTCTGCAATTTCTTCAGATGTGCTGATTTATTATCTCAACAGAGGAACTTTTTACTTCCATCACTTTCCTGTATAAAAGACAGTGTTACATGAATTTCAAAACAAATTACTCATACAATGAGTGGCTGATGGTCTACCTTGCGAAGGTTCTCTACGAATTTGTCAAGTCAAGTTTGTCACGGCAAGATAATAATAGAAAAAAAATAAGCTTGTTGCTAGTGTCTAGCTATCTGACTCTAATGACTAATCCTTCATATTGTTTTTTTTTATTGTAAAAATTTTTTGAAAACTTACAGTACTTTATTTTACAATTTAAATGACAAGGTTTTTTGTTTTCTCAATAAGTAAAATTTTTACCTAGAGTCCGAGATCACCAGAAATCGCCCGACCCTAAATACCTTTAAGAAAATCGATTCCAAGTCCATTTAAGCCTCAAGCTTTCAGGCTCAGGCTCAAGCTTAAAATGAAGAATGTAGATGATAACTCATTCATTAAACATTAAACATAAAATGTCCATTTTGTTAATTAAAGACAAAAGAAAATGATATAAAATCTGTTACCTAAAATAGATACCTTCTTTCATTAGAGGCAGATAACTGTCGATGTGATGTCACTTTCTCGTCAAACTTTAACTCGGTGCATCAGGAAAGTATGAAAAGTGGACTTGATCCACATCAGTTATGAACGCCTCATTTCATGATCTTATTTGGTGGCTCATAATGTAGTTTATATGATGTCTTTATAATTAAGTATTCCATTGATGACAATATGAGAATCACAATGTGACACTGTAATGTCATTTTCAGACTTTTTACAAATTAACAGTCATTGTGTCTTCTTAGTGAAAAGGACGTGTACTTGAGAGTCATGAGATGAATGAAAGATTTCGCATTTTGGCTTAATGCAATGATTGTGGCATTTGCGACCATTTTTTACATAAATGCGGCATTACATTAATTGACCATGATGTACGATAGCACCGTTTTACTTCACGTGATGTTTTTATCTTTTTTTTTGAATTCTCACAATGAACAAAATTAGAATTTTTTCTTTGTAGGTTAAATTCTGGACATACAAGTAAATCAACTGATGTGTAGTTAGGGGAACAAAATAAAAACGAAAACAATAGTGTTGTTTTAAAACATATGTCTTTCGAAGAATAAAATTTAAAATTTGTAACAAACAAGTTGGTTGTTTAGGAAACAATTTTACTTAGTAGATTTATTATATTATATTAATGCCCGTATGTTATTCATAATTGAAATAAAAATATATATACTTAAAAGTTAGTTGTTTTTCGAAAATTTATTATGTTTTTCATACACAACATTTTTATCAATCTTTTACCGACATAGGAGAAATTTTTGCATTATATTTATTTATCTGAACATCATGTAAATATTCTACATTTCATAAGTATAGTTCTACAATATTGATAAAATTAAAATGTTTCACTAATTTTATTCCAAAAATGTCATTTAATTTCCTTTTTCTAAAGAAATTCTTTATCTTTCTATGCAATACATTATGATACAATAATTCCATTTCCCTAGGTTTGAAAGAAAAAAGCAATCATTCTTTATGAACTGCAGTGAAATGTTTTATTTTACCACGTGCATTTAATTTTCTTATTTCTCATGGGAAGCAATACAAAATAGTGTGCTTTCAAATAAATACTCAAGAGCATACTCAGTAAAAACCATTAGTTAATGCCAAAATAGTTTTATATATTTTTTTATCCTTTAGTAAAAGTATTTATGCGTAACATTATGTGTGTATGTTATGAAAACAAAACAAAATGGAAAGTAATAATATTGTCAGTGTATGTAGTATATGTAAATCTTTACAGGAGTATCTATATTATAAAGGCCAAACGTATCGGTGCATAACGCATACGTCATTTTGCGAATGGCAACACTTTCAAATTTTAAATGAGATTTCGGTTTTGCAGTTTTTGATACTGCAAATTTTTAAACTTATAAACATCTTACATTTTCAATTTTTACATCATCGTATAGGGTAAAAAATGTACTTTTAAATGCAATTTATTTGAAATTTTTTAAAAAAAATTTTTAATAAATTTTGCTTTTTATCATTTTGCAATAAATGAAATTTGTTTGAAAGCTGTACCTTAATTTATTTTTGAAATATTAATTTTTTTGTAGTTTTTAAAATCATTTTTCTAATAGTGGCAACAGGAGAACTTCATTTCTCTTTAAGCAAAGGAAAAAAGAAAAAAAAATATTACTGTATCTTTATGTTGCCATTTTTTCATTAAAAAGAAAAAAAAATTGACGTGTTAAAAAACTCGATGCCTAAATATTGATGTAGTGAAAATGATGTCAGGTTTAGGTTTCACGGGAAAAAATTCTATGATTGAGTCAAAGTTCAATAAATTTTATTTTTTTCATTTTAGAATACTAGCGTAAAAACCTTAATTGATAACTTTATCTTAATAACATATCTTTATTAATTTTACTGCTTACATGTACGATTAAAGTTTAATAATTTCTAAAAGTGAGTTTTATGGAAATAATATTTTGTTAACTTCAATTTAAAAATCATTTGTTTAAGAGTTAGACTTACCAATATAAGGTGTATTTTTATTGTAAACAATTTTGTAGGTTTATTATAAATCAATGAAACAGGTCCTTCTTAAACATTTTCTTTCATCAAAATTTGACGGGTTCTGCCTTGTAGTTTTAAATTTGCAACAAACAAGATAGCTATCTTGTGATTTTTATTTATTTATTCTTTTTTTTTGTCAATTAATAACTTTTTTATTAGGACATCCATTTATTTACCCTTTTACAACATAGATGCAATTTCTTTATCACATTGAGTCATCTAAGTGTGATGTACGTGTTTTAAATTTCATAAACATATTTCCGCGATATTTATACGATCAAAATGTCTCATAGAATTCAACATTTTTTGTGGAAAATGTACCTTTTTTTTTAAAGAAATATTTTTTTTTCACACAGTACATTATAGTATAAAAATTCCATTTCCTCTAGATTTAGAATAAAAACGCAATCACTCTGCATGAACTACAGTGAAATGTTTTATTTTGCTACATGCATTTATTTCCCTCATTTCTCATGCAAGAGATACTAAATAGTGAGTTTTCAAATCAATATTCAAGAACATAGTCAGCAAACACCATTAGTTAATGCCAAAATATTTTTTTTTTAAATAATGAAGCAAAAGTATCTTTGTGCAATTATGAAAACAAAACAAAATCGAAAGTAATAATATTGTTAGTATAAGTAGTATATGTAAGTCTTTGCAAGTATGAAATTTTAAATTTGTAGCAAACAAATTAGCTATTTTGTAAAGTTTTTTTTTTTTTTTGTTAATTAATAACATTTTTATAAGGACATCCCTTTAATTACCCTTTTTCAACATAGGTGAAATTTCTTTATGAAATCGAGTCATCTAAGCGTAATGTAAGTGTTCTAATTTACAGAAATATATTCCTACGATATTGATACAATCATAATGTCTCTCAGAATTCAACAATTTTAATCAAAAATTTAAATTTGTTTTAAGAAATAATTTTTTTTCTGTACAGTACATTGTAGTAAAAAAATTAATTTCCTCTAAATTTCGAATAAAAACGCAATCATATTTTATGAACTACAGTGAAATGTTTAATTTTACTACGTGCATTTATTTTCCTCATTTTTAATGGGAAGCGATACTAAACAGTATGCTTTCAAATCAATATTCAAGAGCAGTCAGCAGAAACCATTATTTAATACCTAAATAATTTTGTTTTTTTTCTTTTTAAACCTGAAGTAAAAGAACTGGTGTGTAGTTAGAGAAACAAAACAAAATCGATAGTAGCAGCGTTGTTTTAAAACATATGTCTTTCGAAAAACAAAATTTTAAATTATAACAAACAAGTTAGCTGTTTTATGAAGACTTATTTTTTGAAATGTGTAACATTTTTATTAACCTTTTTTTACATAGGTGAAATTAGTTTATGACATCGATTCATGTGAAAATTCAAGTACATGTTCTACATTTCATAAATATATTTCTAGATTATTGATACAATAAAAAATTCTCGTAAAATTCAGCAATTTTAATTGAAATATTAGCCTCTAGATGTATCATCTAATTTCCCCTTTTTTAAGGAAATTATTTTCTTGCTCTATGCAGTGCATAACAATAAAATAATTCCATTTCCTCTAGATTTGGCAGAAAAATGCAATCATTCTTTATGAACTTCAATCGAATAGTTTATCTCACTATGTGCATTTACTTCCTCTTTTCTCATGGGAAGTGATACTAAATAGTGTGCTTTCAAATCAGTACTCAAGAGCATAGTCAGCAGAAACCATTAGTTAATGGCAAAATAATTTTTCTTTTTCTTTTTAATTTTGATATAAAAGAATTTATAAGTAGTTAGAGAAACAAAACAAAAACTAAAGTAGTAGTATTGTATTAAAATATATGTTTTTAGAGGAAAATAGTTTCAAATCTGTAACAAACAAATTCGTTGCATTGCGAAGATTTATTTTTTATAAATATTCAATATTTTTATTTACTCTTTCAAAATTTAGGTGAAAATCGTTCTTGATATGTATCTCTCTGAACGTCAAGTGAATATTCTAAATCTCATAAATATAATTCTAGAATATTCATACAATCGAAATGTTTCTTAAAATTTCTCAATTTTAATCCAAATATTTGTCTTAAAATGTATCATTTAACTTATTGTCCTCTAAAGAAATTATTTTCTTGTTTTTTATGCAATACATCATTATAGAATAATTCCATTTCCGCAATACCTTATAGTAAAATAATTCCATTTCTTCTAAATTTTGAATAAAAATGCAATCATTCTGTAAGAACTACAGTGAAATGTTTTATTTTGCTACATGCATTTATTTTCTTCATTTCTCATGGGAAGCGACACTAAATAGTGTGCTTTCAAATCAATATTCAAGAGCATAGTCAGCAGAAATCATTAGTTAATGCCAAATTTTTTTTTCTTCTTAATTCTGAAATAAAAGAATTTATATGTAGTTAGATAAACAAAAGAAAAACTAATGCAGTAGTATTGTTTTAAAATATATGTTTTTAGAGGAATAAAAATTAACATTTTTAACAAACAAGTTAGTTGTTTTGTGAAGATTTATTTTATAAAATATATAACTTTTTTATTAACTTTTTTCCAACATAGGTGACATTTGTTTAGAACATCGATTAGTCTGAAACGTCAGTTACATGTTCTGAATTTCCTAAATGTTTTCTAGAATGCTGATACATCCAAAATGTCTGTTAAAATTCAACAATTTTAATCGTTTTAATAATTTAATTTCCTTTTTTCTCAAGAAATTATTTTCTTGTTCTGTGCAATGCATTATAATACTATAATTTCATTTCCTATAGACTTGAAAGAAAAAAGAAACATTCTTTATGAACTGCAGTGAAATGATTTACTTTGCTACATGTATTTAATTTTCTAATTTCTCATGGGAAACGATACTAAAATGTGTGCTTTCAAATAATACTTAAGAGCATAGTCAACAGAAATCATCAGTTAATGCATGAATAGCTTTTTGTTCTTTTTGATTATGAAGTAAATGAATGAATTTAAGTGAAATTAGGAAAACAAAACAAAAACGAATGTAATAATATTGTTTTTAAATAGAAGACTTTACAAGAATAAAATTTTATGTTTGTAACAGATCAGTTAACTGCTTTATAATTTTTTTTTTCGTAAATTTATATTATTTTTATAAATCCTTTTCAAACATAGGTGAAATTTGTTTCTGACATTGGTTCTTCTGAACGTCACGTAGGTGGTCTAAATTTCATAAGTATATTTCTACGATATTGAAACAATAAAAATGTCTTTCAGAATTTAAAAATTTTAGTTGAAAAAGTTGCATCAAAATGTATCATTTATTTATTTATTTAAGAAATCAATTCCTCTTTCTATGCAATATATTAGAACAAAATAATTCCATTTTCTGTAGATTTCGAATAAAAATGCAATCATTCTTTATGAACTACAATGGAATGTATTATTTTGGTACGTGCATTTATTTTCCTTATTTCTCGTGGGAGGCTATAATAAATAGTATGCTTTCAAATTAATACTCAAAAGCATAGGCAGCAGGAACCATTAGTTAATGCCAAAATATCTTATATTTTTATTTTTATTTGTAAAATAAATGAATTGATGTGTAGTTAGAGAAACAAAAGACGAAAGTAATAGTTTTGATTTAAAATGTATGCTTTTAGAGAAATAAAATTCTAAATTTGTAACAAACAAATTTGTTGTATTGCGACGATTTATTTTTTATAAATATACAATATTTTTATTAACTCTTTCCCAATATAAGTGAAGTTTGATCATGATATCTATTTCTCTGAACGTCGTGTGAATTAAATTTCATAAATATAATTCTAGAATATTCATACAAGCGAAATGTTTCTTAAAATTCAACAATTTTAGTCGAAAAATTTGCTTAAAAGTATATCATTTAATTTATTTTTTTTTCTAAAAAATTTATTTTCTCTTTATATGCAATATATTATTATAAAATAATCCCATTTCCTCTAGATTTGGAATAAAAATACAACCATTCTGTTTGCACTAAAGTGAAATATTGTATTTTGCTACATGCATTTATTTTCCTTATTTCTCATGGGAAGCGATACTAAACAGTATGCTTTATAATCAATACTCAAGAGCATAGTCACCAGAAACCATTAGGTAATGCCAAAATAATTTTTTTTTTGTTCTGAAGTAAAATAATTCATGTGTAAATAGGAAAAAATATTATTGTAAGGAACTAAGAAAAAAAAGAAAAAGACATCCTTTAACCCCTTGACCGCCGAGCAAAACGGCAAAATTGTAAAATTTTATTTCTCTTCAATTTATTTTAAAATTTTAATAAAAGAGGAATTTTCTATCATGGTATATTTTTTTTTATCACGCATATGCTTATAAATCTTGAAAGCTTCAATCATAACTTATTTTCTTAAAACTGGATTATATTTGCAAAATTATATTAATTTACCGAGCAAAAGGGCAAAATTGTAAAGTATTTTTCTTTTAAATATATTTTAAATGTTAATAAAAGAGGGATTTTCTATCATGGTATAATTTTTTTGTTACGCATATGCTTATAAACCTTGAAAGCTTCAATCATAACTTATTTTCTTAAATCTGGATTACATTTGTAGAATTATATTAATTTAAATAAAGCTTCAATTGCAGTGAAACCTGCAGCCTAGTGAACGGATATATCCCGTCGCAGAAGTGGAAAGGTTAAGAAGTGAATACTGAATAAAGAAGTTTAAAATATTAATTTCCCGAGGAAGTATTTTTAGTATAAAAATACATCAAACGCCCATAGGCTTAACATTACGGATGGGAATTCGGAAAATGAGTGATCAGTAGCCTCAACTAAAAGAATTTATGTGTAGTTATTAGTGCATATTATGGGAACAGAACAAACAATTTTTTAAAAATGCTTTTAAAATAAGTATATGTTTTTAGAGGATTAAAAATTGTAATTTGTAATAAACGTGTTTTGTGTCTTGTGAAGAATTGCTTTTGTGAAAGCAGACCATTTTTATCGACATCCTTCCACATACTTTAAATGTATTTATAACTTCAATTCATATGTGAATCTTTCTGCCGAGTTTTCTAATAGTGCCGAACTTTTATACTTAATTTACAGAGACATACAATGGATTCACTTTCAGGAGTGACTGAAAGTGATAATTGTTTGAAATGCGTTTTCAGCTGTTATTTTAAACTTTAGTATGCTACGTAATGAGCGCAATGTTTATATATCTACGTATCCATCGTTATGTGGAATTTCACTACCTGCGGTTTATTCTGCCGAGCTGTCTAAATGAATGACCAGATGTTATAACCAACAAGGTCATTTGAGCGAAAAATCTCAGCCGGCTATCTCCCAGTTAGCTTAACAGGTAAAGCATTGGCATTGTAAGCAGAGTATCTGGGTTCGATTCTCAGATTGGGTAATTTTTCGCTCAGTTATATCAGGAAATATTTAATTCGCAGGAATATCAGTCAGGAAATATTTAATTCGCAATGTTTATAGGTAATAAATAGGGTTTGATTAAAATGATTGTAATTATTACCGGATGTGTATTGCTAAAATGTGATTAACCTGTTTTAGCTAAATAGTTATTTAGTACAATGAGAGGTATTTGTAGAATATAAATACGTGTATATTTACACAGCGAGCTCAGTTAAAGAAATTTTAGACATTTACCTATATGAATAGCGATTCTATATTAGATGTTTTATTAGTTTTCTAAGTATAATTTAATTATATTATGCGGTTAAAGTACTCCATAAAATTAGAGGCAGCAAAACTGCCATCAATTTTACGGAGTAACCTTTACAGTGTACTTTATGCATTTTCTGGGTGAATAAAATTTTAGTTTCAGAATCCAGTACACTGTAAAAAAATTGTAAAGTTACTAAATTTTTTATAGGAAACCAGTAATCATAGAGCTTTTTATGCAACAGTAAAATCCATGTAAACAGTGATACGTATGCGCTATAAATAAAAATATCTGTATGTTTACTAAGTATGTTTTAGGAAATTGGGATGCCTAAAACTTTTTATGTAACAGCTCCCGACAAACTGTAGATAATACTTTAGTAAGATTACTATATTTTTAGTAGATTCTTTTGTAAAGTTATAGATTTATTTAGCTTTACTGAAATAATTTTTGTAGATTTAAATCTTTCAATTTTCTGTTGTGGTACAGATGGAAGAATTTTACTAAGCATAGAGATTTCTGTAACTTTACATCTGCAGTATTACATTTTTTTTTTCTTTCTTTCTTTTTTTTTTTTTTTTTTTTTTTTTTTTTTTTTTTTTTTTTTTATAGTGCATGTAAAAATTTAAGTGGAAATTTTTGTTTTTTATTGAATAAAAACGAAAGAGATTGAAAAACCACCTCACTGATTTTTTTTAAATAAAATGTATGCACCGAATTAAATTTAATTTAAATACGGATTAAATAATTTTAATTTAAATTGCAAAAAGCGATACTAATAATATTAGGATTAAACATTCATAATTGAATTATCTGTCGAAACTGATATATGTAATTTAAAAATCCCTGTCGACATGGTTTACAACAGAGGAACATTTCGAAATTAAATATTAATTTCACAAACAAAACCTAAGCTGAGATTAGGGACAAAACCAATTTTAACAGTTTTAACAGCCGAGGTGGTCTGATGATATGAGGTGGAATCAGTATATGAATATTAATTTAATAATATGCAAAATAACAACATTCGTTATGTTTAAAGCAATGAAATATTCGTTAAATTCTATTTAATCTGTTTGGATTGCTTGTATTAATGTTATTAACGTAAAAGTAATTCTTTCTAAAAATTGAAAAAAAACATCGGTCACGAAAGAGTTTAAACTGCGTTATATTTTACCTCTTCCTAAAGACATTCAATGTTCTATCAGTGTTGAAAGCGATAGCTCGGACTTTTTTCTCCTTTTTCTAAAGTATTTATTGGAAAGGCAACTCTGATTTACGCAATACAGCGACAGATTATTTGTATTATTTTATCTATTTTTCTTCGTATCTATAACTGTGGTGTCTGTAACTTTTATACTACACTGTTTGAAACAGGTATTGAAGCACATGGTTCTAACGAAATTACGCCAGTTATTTCATTGTTAGTAATATAAAATTAATCATCCATAATTAAAAGCCTAGTAGGAAACAGAAGAAGAAAAATTCATATGCAAATCAAAGTTCATGACGTCAAAAACGAAAAGAACATAAGTGTAGAAATCAGGATGTTGATGTTGCAGAAACGTCTGTTTCACTGCCTTAACTGTAAAATTCGATTGCTCAGCTTATTTTATTTCATTTTTAAGAAGTGTCTTGAAAATGTAATATACCAGAATCCATGGCATTGCGTATTATAGGCACACTTTGATCCAGGCAAACACAACGAAGTTTTGCGAATGCTGTTGGAGCTGCCATAAGTGTTGTTGCAAGACTGTGGAATCGATTCCAAGAAACACGGAATGTTAGACGTAGACCAGGGAAAGCCGGGGCCGTCACGAAACAAGTTTCTTCTCTTACGGGCCTGATTCAAGATCCCAAGCAGGAGAAATGAGTCATACACGAGATCTGACTTTTTCATCTCGCTGACCACTTCTCCCTCAATGAAATTTTGCCTATGCTCGGGCTGAAGCTATCACCATTAATATTGTGTATGTATTTTTAGCTATTTTGAATCTCTTACATATTCTGTTATACAAATATTTTTTTAATAAGCATTTTAAAAGGATTAATTTGTGGATAAAGGATTAACCTAAGTCAATGAGTATTTCCTTTTACCTCATTATTTAAAATGAATTAAATAAATCTATGCCATTCCCACGTGGTCTTACATGTGATGTGAATATTAAAGTTTTATTTTGAAGTAGGGAATTAAACATTTAGAATCCTCTAATAGATAAGAGTAATAAGAAATGAGGTCCTATTTTGGGTCTAGAATTTCTATTTACAATTCAGTTTGCATAAATCAGAAACAATTTTAAAACATGAATAGTACTAAGTTCTTATGCATAGGGATAGACGAAATAAAAATTATTTAATATCTTTTAAAATATATATATATAAAATCAGATCGATAGTTTATAAGCCCGCCTTGGACAACATCATCAGATGAGTATATGAAATTTATCGTATCCTTTTAGATGAGTGGAAAAAATCATTTACAATATAAAAGTTATGGAAGCAGAAAAAAAGTTGAAATTTTTAAGTTTAATTATCTTGTACTAACAGCAAAATGAACAATTTCAATTATATATATATATATATATATATATATATATATATATATATATATATATATAATACAACTGTTGATGAAATTGAAGAATTAAACATGTTGGATTTCTTTTGTGGTGTGTTAAACAGCAGTGAAGATATTGAGATAAAAATGACATCACATCTGTATTGACTTTTATAACTAGTTACATAAATATGAAGTTTCACATAAATTAAAATTTTGTGAGTGCATTAACATATTAGCCGAAGACAAATTTTAGAATGAGATTTTCTAAAATGTAAATACTTTATGTTGGGTGATAGAAGTCAATTAATACCCCCAGAAAATAATTGTAAATGCTTTTCAAAAACTCACCAATTTTAACTATGAAAGTACTTTCCTAAAATTTCCAGAGCCCAAAAAATATTATTATGCAATTTCTTATTGAAAAAAATTTCTTAAAAAAAATTCTTGAAAAAAATTAAAAAATATTCTGCATTTCATAAATAAATCTAAATGTGGAAACCAACTTTTATATCTATTTAAATTTTATTTTTGTCAGGAATTACAAATATCTTACTAAGTAACTATACAAAAGTTTACTACGATATTCGCTTATAATAATAATAATAATAATAATAATAATAATAATAATAATAATAATAATAATAATAATAATAAATATCTGTATTAACAAAAGTGAGATTAGAGAGAATATTAAATGTTATTGTAAATTTTTAATAAGATAATATTTATTTTAAATTATATGAAAGTACATATTACTAGTGAAAAATGCTCTTTTAGTTGTAATATCTATTAAAAGAATGTGTATTTTAAGTTAATTATGCATTATGAAATTTGAAATTTTAATTGAGAAAAAGAATTTTTATTTTAGTTGCTTGAAAAAATTAATATTTTTATTTATGGGTTTATGCAATAATAATCCTGATATTTACAATTTAAAATTAAGAATTTCTATTTTTAAAAGAAATTTAAATTACTAGCTGCTAAAATTGCGTACTTTTAATGTAGGATTTCTCCTGCTATAAATTTGTATTTCAAGTTAAACGCTATGAAAAATATCACGAATCTCAATTCTGTATCGTTTCTTTTATTTGTTTATTTATTTTATTTATTTTATTGCTAAAGTTGTGTAATTTTAATGTGATTTTTTCTGCCACAAATGTATATTTTAAGTTAGAATTTTCGATAAAAAGCTTGAATCACGCGCATTTGAAATCAAAATTTAAGTTTAGTTTTGGAATCAAATGTTAAAAAAGTCTTGTTTACTGAACTTTTTGGGTGTTCAATAGTGAATGCATAATTCGGACAGATCTAAAATAAGCCACAAATTGTTTGAAAAAATGTCATAAAACGGAAATTTAGAGCTTTGTTTTTGATGCAAACATACAATCATTCTATATACTTCGTTTGCTACTTAGATCTCTTGCGTGACGTCATCTTTTCTTGAATCAGGCCCGTAAGAAGAAACTTGTTTCGCGACGGCCCCGGGCAAGCTCGATCACACGCTACTACAGCAACTGATGGCCGATATATACTATTAAAGATGGAGAAAAGGAGTTATGGAGGGAAAGGGGTACTCGAAATAATTGCACATTCGTCCGTCGAACGTAACAATTAAAGGCCATTCTTAATGCATCGAAATTTTAAAGATATTCAGATCTTGGCGTAATAATATACAATACTTAGGATACTGTAAAAGTATGCAAAACATTTTGTGTGTCTCTGTGAATACTACCTGCAATCTTTAGTAAACCTCAACAACTTATATCAATTTCATGAACTGTGAAATAGTTTAATATAACTAAACGCGCTCCAAACAATATTTCATTCTATACCATTATAAATCGGAATTCTTTTATGTGGTCTGTAAAAATATATATATATATATATATGCTTTGCACCACAGACTGTACAGGATGTATATTTTAGTATATATTTCATAGATACATATCAATGCTATTATGTTCGAAAGAGTGTAACATTATAATAAAACCATTTGAAACGGTTTTTTTTTTCCGTTGGTCATAATATAACGGAATTCTTTTTAATATCCCTGAAATTGAAATATGCAACCGATTTTCATGAAATTTGAAATGACTGGACTAAATTATGCAATAAATATTTTAAATTTCAAACGATTTGATTGTGTAGTTTTTGGGTTGTTATATGTGGACGAACACAGAGATGGACAAACTGAACGATGATTATAGGTACTACGTATTTATATAATTACGAACGCACCTAAAAATATTTTTGAAAATTAGAACTTGTCAAAATAGTATGTTAATATTACAAGTTCAGTCAGTCCTTTTTTTTATAACTTATCAGAAACATTATTGTTATTTTCCAAATTGTATTACTATATGGTACATTATCGAAAATGAAAAAATTGCTTTTTACAAGACACTAAAAGCAATTTTCAGTCGTGAGATTTACCTCGAAATGTTTCATTTTATGTTCCTTTTCGAGAAAAATAATTTTAATGTCTTCTATACAATGCAATAGAAGAAATAAAATACAATTTATTTCTGTTAAAATGAAATAAAAACGCAATCACTTCTTGTATATTACAGCGAAATAAGATATTTATTTATGGAGATATATTTCTTATACACTTAACTCACTAGAACTAAATTTGTGGCCTGCATTTTTGTAAAGTAACTTTTAAAAATGCAAAATCAATAATGAAATACAATTACTTTTTACTATACGCATTATGTTAACCTTTTAGCTCTTTTTTGCAGCTTTCATAAACATTTTTATTATTCACAGAATTGTATTTCTATATGGTACATTATCGAAAACGTCAAATTTTTTTTTATAAGACACTAAAAGAAATTTTCAGTCATGAGATTTATCTCGAAAATGTTTCATTTTATGTTCTTTTTCGAGAGAAATTATTTTAATGTCTTATGTGCAATACAATCGAAGAAATAAAATACGATTTACTTCTGTTAAAATGAAATAAAAATGCAATCAATTTTTGTACATTGCAACGAAATAAGATATTTATTTACAGATATGTATTTCTTATATACTTAACTCACACAAACTCACTTTGTGGCCTGCGATTTTGTAAAATAAATAAAGTATATGTAATTAAAGAGAGTTTCAAAAGTCTCTTGATATAATTACTAAAAGTGTTTTTGATAAAGAACTTTTTAGTACAAATAAGAAGTAAAAGATATAATCAATGTACAAGATGGGTACAATTAAACTGACAGTACTCGGGGTTCCCTAACGTGATCTAGTAGAGAAAGTGACGCCAAATTTTGTAAAAAGATTAAACAAGACAGGAAACGAAAGATTCTGCGAAAATATATTAGTTATAAGATTAAAATGATATAACATATCAATTAAATCAAATCCTTTAATTAATCTTATTTTTATAAATAAAATCATAATAAAACTCTCAAATTACCTAAAAGGTTTTTTTTATTTACAATGATTAATATAACCTAGTACTTTTGAGCATATCATGCTCATCATCAGGGTTAAAAACAATAACAACTACAAAAATAAATAAATAAGTAAATAAATAAATATTTTTTTTTGTTCTTTTTTGTTGTTTCTAACCGTGATGATGAGCATGATATGTTCGAAAGTACAAGGTTTTATTAATTATTGTATATAAAAAAATACCTTTAAGTCATTTGAGTAGTTCCAAAAATGTTTGCTAAGCTAATATGTGGTGCTGTGCAGCAGAAAAGAGAGTTTAAAAAATGCAGAATCAATATTGAAATATAATTACCTTTTATTATGTGCATTATATTAACCTTTTAGTTTTTTTTTTTTTTTTTTTTTTTCAGTTTATAATAAACATTTTTATTATTCACAAAATTGTATTTCTATATCGAAAACGCCAAAAAACACTAAGACATAAGACAGTAAAAACAGTTTTCAGTCATGATATTTAATTCGAAATGTTTTCTTATATGTTTTTTTCGAGAGAAATTATTTTAATGTCTTCTTTACAATACAGTAGAAGGAATAAATACGATTTATTTCTGTTAAGATAAAATAAAGATGCAATCTCTTCTTGTACATTGCAGCGAAATAAGATATATATTTACAGAGACATATTTCTTATACTCTGAACGCCTGGAACTCATTTTGTGACCCGAAATTTCGTTAAGTAAATAAAATGTAATTTAACATTTTGCAACGGCTCTTTGGAAAAATTTACTTTCAAAGAATAAAATTTTAGACTATTCTTTTAAATTTGTAATTCTATATTTAAAATAACAATAATAACAAACATAATTTTCACGATGATCAAAAGGTGATTTACGTAATAACAGTCATATATTACGTACGCCGTAAATTAAAAATTAACGTTTTTTTTTTTTTTTTTTTTTTTTTTTTTTTTTTACTAATTATATGCAAATTTTAAATGAAATTTTAGTTTAACAATTTTCGTTACTGCAAATTTTTAAACTTCTAAACATCATACATTTTCAATTTTTTCACCGCCGTATAGTTTCTCTACACCGCAGAGAAAAAAATGTACTTTTAAATGCAATTTGTTTGAAAGCTGTATCTCAATTTGCTTTTAAGTTATTAATTTTTTTGTAGTTTTTAATACTTTTTTTTTTTTTTTTTGTCATCAGTGCAACAGAAGAATTTCATTTCTGGACGTTAAGCATGAACCATTCAGAAAACGAATAAAATAAAATACAGAAATATACCTTTTTGGGCATTAAGAATGGACCAATCAGAAAACGAATAAAATGAAAATACAAGTTGCGGAATTTAACTAATAAAAAGATTCAGATTTCCCAAATCTCTACCGAGGACAACAACTATTTTCCCAAATAGTTAATAAATACAGAATGTTTCAAAAGTCTGTTGATACTTTTCTGAAAAGTACTTTCGATAAATAACTTGTTAGTACAAATAAGAAGTATAAAGTATAATCAATATACAAAGTAGCCATAATTAAACCGACAGTACTCTCGAGTACCCTTGAGTATTCTCGAGCGCGATCTAATTGAAAAAATGACGCCAAATTCCGTAAAAAGATTAAACAAGACAAAAAAATAAAAGATCAACCCACATTTGTGTGGGTTGAGAAAATGCAAAAATTGATTTTCACTTTGCAAACCACGGAAAATTTGCGGATTCGAATAACTAAAAATTGGGTAAAAAAAAAAAAAAAGAAAAAAAAATGATTTATTTCTTCCAGTGGCGCATGTGCCAAGTTTACCAAAATATTGAAAAATTCATATTATTGCAAAATTTTTTTAATTAGCCTTTTTACGAAATAATTGATGAAAAAAGTATGTATTGTAATAACAAAACATAATGCTGACATATTATTTAAATCCACCAACATCTTCCGGTCATGCATTTCATCTAAAATTATAAGGAGCTACTACACTTAACTACTGACAAGGATTGATGAAGGATTGGCGTAAAAATATGATTTTTGCCAAACTTTAGGGAAAATATGCGTTTGGAAGATGTTGATCGATTTAAGCAATATTTTTTCATGAAGTTTTGCTGTTATACATAAGAAATTTAACTATTACATTCGTGAAAAGTCTAGTTAAAAAATAATAATGCATTAATGTGAATTTTTCAACATTTTGGCAAACTTTACAGCGCATGCACAAGTAGATATAAACCAATTTTATTTCTTTTTTTTACCCAATTATTAATCTCTAGAATCCCCAATTTTCCGCAAAAATAATTTCTGTATTTTTTCGGCCCAACCTATTCTACATAACACAATTGCATGCTATTAGCGACGTTCTTCTCCCGATAACTGCATCAGGAATGAAACATTAACTTTTGCATGGATTTCAAATTTCCCAAAGAGACAAAACATTTGTGTTTTATTCCCCAGCATGTAATACTTGATGAAAGTTGTTTGTTGGGATATGACCCATAACGTGTGAAAATAGAACATTTTTTATGAAATACCCTGTGTACCATTTCTTTTCAAAAAATAATTTTACAAAAAATCTTTCAGTTTTTGTTCAGAAATGCAAAATAATTTTGTAATGAAAAAAAGGACATTATTTAAGAGGGTTTTTTTTAATTAACAGTGAAGTGGCTAATGAATTGTGTGTATCCGTCTAATTTTGCTGCTCTTAATACATTCGAACATTTTGATAAAATTTGATAAAATTTTAATGTACTTACGTATTAACGCCACCGCAGCAGAAGTTGCGCTAACGTGCCAATAAAGAGCAGTCTTATTATTCGCACGCGCGCAGTTATCTTTTAGATTCCTTATTGCTTTGTTTGCTGATTTTTGACGCCATTTTTTAGTGCTACGAAAATGAGTATTCGGGATTTGTCAGAAACAGAACAAAATGCAGTTTTTGTTTTTTCAAGAGCGGTAATACGGGTGTTCATTCAAAAAAAAAAAAAAAAAAAAAAAAAAAAAAAAAAAAAAAAAAATTGAGAGAATGTGGGGCAGTGCTAAATGGAGGAACAATTGATAAAGGAGGACAGGGAGGCATCATTTTCAATTTTATGTATCAGAATTCATTTGGCGACAGCATCAGGTGAAAGAAAATAGAGGCTGTTTTTGTATCTATGTTAAACTCTATATCGGCTCATTTTCCGCCGGAATCCGATTGATTGCTTTGTTTTAAAATAAAGTGTTTTGAATTTTGAAAGTGTTATGCAGGGGCATGCGAAGAGAAAACTGAGCCCGGGGGCCTGTTTCAATTTGGCGCCCCTCCCCCCAAATTGACGCTAAACCCCCCAAAATGACATTGGTAGTATAATTTTGGCGCCTCCTAAATTTCTGCGCCCGAGGCGACCTCCCCTTTCGTCCCCCGTTTCGCACGGCGCTGGTGTTATAGTTTTAAATAAAGTGTTTTATTTTATGATTTGTCGAAAAGATTTTAGATGTAGATTGGCAGTACATAAAAACCGCCAAACCTGTAGCTGCGGTGGCGTTAATACATAAGTACCAGTTTTAATTATTACTATATTATTCACTATGCTTTTCTTTATTTCTATTAAACAGTTCTAAAGTACCTCTCTTTTCTGCAATGAGTAGAACAACTTATCTCTTTAAGACCAGCATTTTCTTTGACTAGACAAAAAAAAATACATTCGTTTTATATATGCTAAAGATAATTATTTAACAAAAAAAAAAAAAAACAGAAATATTGCGAAAACGCAACATCAGTACAAACCAACTATACTTTTGTCATACGAAAGGTCAGGGTTTTTAAAAGATTATTCAAGGTGAAATTTTCACCAAAACACTTTAATGTGCTTTGAAACGTTTTTTTTTTTTTTTTTTTTTTTTTTTATTGTGTGTTGTGATTGTGATTGTGTTCTTAATATATTTCAAAAGTCTTGCTCTCTAGAAATCTGTTCTTAATATGTTGCAAAGTATTTCTATCTAGAAATGTATTCTAAAAATACTATTGTTAATGGGGTAAAAATAGGGTATAAATAGTGTTGATGAAAGAAATGTTGTAAATGTTGTTCATGAAAGCAGTGTATTTCTTAAAATAGTGTTGTGCTGCACAAAACTTTGTCCCCAAATTAACAACATGCTGCAAACACCACACAATTTCGAACACCATAAAACAACATATGTAATACACTTTTAAAATATTTTCTTCATTTGGTGCTTTTAAAATTACACAATTTTAAAAATTAATGTTTTGAAATATGTTTTGAAAACACATATTCTCCTCTTGTAATTTTTAACAATATTTTTTATTTCGTACAACACCTTCACAACACAATCGAACACGATTTTAGTTAGAAGTGTTGATTTTTATTTTTAGTTAGAGTTTCAAAAGTGTTTCATGGGTTTGTAGTATAGTATAGTTATTCGATCTATTTTTTTCAATTCATATGGCGCGTTCTAAATGATATCCATTTTCACGAACCAATAAATTCACGAACTATTTGCGGTACCATTTCTCGGGATATTTATCAGTTTTGAACAGTTTTGAACTTTTTTGCAGGAATTTATTTTAATGCTTCCTATACAAATGATGGAGGAAAGAAAAAAATCTATTGTTCGATAAGTTGGTATAAAAATTGTATTGGTTTAAATTGCGCAGAAGTGAAATATTTATTTCCATGGAAATATTTCAAAAAATCTTAATCTAAAGAAAACTAGTTAAAAAATGTTGCTTTCTGTTCAAAATATCCGGCAATAGTCGGTAGAAACAATTAATTTAATTCGAAAAAGACTTTAGAAATGGAAAAATGGAAAAGTTATCCGAAATCATGTATTTTGGAAGAAATTTAAAGAAAAAACTCAAGCATTTAGTTTCCTTTCCTTTCAAAACTATTTCAATGTTCTCAGAAATGCATTCTAATTTGGTATATCCGAAAAACTTAATTTTCTTTTGTAAAATAGTCAAAATTGTTTCATCAACTACGGAAAATATTTCTTCTATCAAGTTGGGCAGATACTGAAATTTTATAAATTTATGTATATATATATATATATATATATATATATATGTACTATCGTTAGTGCAAATATGAAAATAATATGATTAATTAAGGAGAATCGATTTATAAAAATAATATAAATAAATAACTAAATTATTAAATTTTCATTTAATTCATTTAATTTCATTACATTTTCATTAATTATTATAAGTGTGGTGAGCTATCTTTTTATAATGATCAAACTTTGTTCAATATTAGCATCAGAATTAAAAAAAAATTTCTATTTTTATAATTTTGCTTAAAAATTTTAAATTTGCATGTTGTTAATTTTAAATGAACTATTGTGTATGAATTAAACTTTACAAAAACAAAAGTACCCATTACCTTCTAAAATAAATCCTATCAACAACAACTTATGTCACCTTATAATTGAATCTGAAATTTGATGAAAATACGTGCATTAGTTTTTGGGATAGAGCTATTGCAAAATCTTTAAAAAAAATCTGCATAACAGTGCCACATGTTCCGTGATGCATACCAAAAATTAAGTAGGAACAATTTTTTATTAACTAATTTTTTACTAATTATTTTGTACTAACTGAATCTAAAGTTTGATAAAAATCCATACAGCTACTGTGAAATCATGAAAAATGCAGCAAATCAGTGCATCTGTTTTCTGGGTTCTCTGACCTCTAAAACGTGTAAATCCGTCGAAAACTAGCTTTCGAAAATTTTCAAGAAATCAATACGCTCCACTTGTAATGATAGAAAAATGTAAAAATATTAATATGATGCATTGTAGAGCAAATAATACATTGTAGAGCACTTTATTCGCATGCACTTTATATTGGAATATAAATTTTTATTTAAACAAATATTTTTATTTGTAAAGTTTTAAGGGGAAAAACAACCTTGGATGAATGAATATATAGTCGGAGTACAACAGGGATAAAAAAGATTTGTTTTTATTTTTACCAACTGTTTTGCGTACAATTCTTATTTAAATGATGTTTTGGACTTTTATCTTTTCTGTGCAATCTTAAAAATTTTCCCCATCAAGTGTTGACATGTATTACAATGTATGGCCAACCGGCCACTTGCAATTATTGACATTTTGTTAAATATCTAAAAAAATACACGAGGAAACTCTAAGTGCGAAAATACTGTAGTACAGTACAATTAACATTGTACACAATAACCTGTAATCAAAATTACAAAATAATAAAAATTGTGTAAAAAATGATTAAGTTAACTAAATAATTTTTCATTGCGCATGCGTGAAAGCTATCAGAATTTTGTTTTGAACATTGCGTTAGCTAAATTTATAGAAAAACTTTTGTAAAAGTTCTCAAAAACATAGCTTGAAAATTCTGGAAGTGATCGTTTTTAAAATAAGCTAAAAATTCGTTGCTCCCAAAATGAAGCAAAAAACAGAGGGATTGTATCCAAATATAGTAGTACGTGCCATATTATGTATTCTATATTGACACTAAAGAATGGATAAATGGATACAGCTCCTATCTTTTGCTTCATTTTAAAATAACGGATTTTGAGCTTATTCTATGGATGACCAGAATTTTCAACCTCTGTTTTTGAGATTTTCACAAAAATTGCTCTTTATGTTTAGTTAACACAATATGCAAATGAATCTTATAGATTTCACGCATGCGTAATGAAAAATTATTTAGTAAACTTACTCATTTTTCACACAATTTTTATTATTTTTTAATTCTAATTACAGGGTATTGTGTACAATGATGTTTGTCATGTGTTCGGAGAGAACATTATTTTATACTAAGAACTCAGAGCAAAAAATTTATGACTTTCTTAATAAAAACTTTAGTTTCTCAATGTATAGAGTATATATGCTATTCGCATGAAAATGAATACATTTTATTACAATAAACCACTTAATCATAATCTACAGTTTTAACGTTTTTTCTACATTAGTTTTGGTAGGGTTATCCAAAATATATTCGTTGTTTTTCAATTTATTGACGGTCCCCTATAGAGTTTCGGGGAAAAACATCTTCCCACAATGAATGGCCTGTACTATTATGTCTACACTTTTAGAGCATTATTATAATTTATTGCCCAGAACAAGATAATTATTTTCTAACGTGAAACTAAAAAGATCTATGAACTATACAAAACTAGTAAAATATTCTCTTAAATTTTCTACATTTATCTAAAGCAGATTGAATGTATCTCCATTTGTTCGAACTAGCGAAAAATGCAGCCGTTTTTGACTGTAATATTCATCGAGATATGTCATTTGATTATCTTTCACGAAAGAAATTAGTCTAATGTTTTTCAGTGATATGTTAAGGGAAAAGTTCGTTTTTTGAGTTCTGATGAAACTGCAGTGCAATGATTCGTTATGAATTACAGCAAAATAAAACATTTATTTGCGTTTTTTTTTTTTTTTTTTTTTTTTTTTTTTTAAGGGAACAATACTAAATAGTTTGTTGTCGGATGGAAACTCATGGAGGTAGTAAATAGAAATATTTTATTCCAAAATTAGAAGGAAATTTCTAAATACGCATGCAATTAAAATAACATGTATAATATTTACCAAAGCTAATTTTTTCAGACAAAATATTTTTTAACTTAAAATATTTTTTAAACGAATTACTTGGATTTTGTCGAATACTTTAATCATCGATTACTGATGATTTATACGCATATATTTATAATACAAAATTTAAATTTTTTTCGGTGAGTAACATTTTACTGTATTAATTTCCTTTTAATAATTTTCCGTGCTTATTTGAGCTTATTAATTTAAAACCCCATTCATAAAACTAATCTGTTTATGTTTACATGAAACATATCAATTCTTAATAAACCTTAAAATTTTTATTACAAAACACTTAAATCTAAAATATGGCTCTAATTAAATATATTCTTAAATGAAAACCTTTTATAATTTGAAACCTTTATAAAATTCATTATAATCTACTTTTGTTTATCAAACCCCTTTTAAAATTTTTATTTGTTTATTTCCATATTAAACTATAAATTATTTCGTTCTAAAAAACTTACTGATACAAAAGGAACCATTTTATTTAAATATCGAGTATAATATTTAGCGTCTTAGATTTCTCACGTGTCGTTAAATCCTTTTTTTCTTTTTTATTATTGTTTGCGAAGTACTTCTATTTTTGCTGCAATCTCGACTACTAGAATTAATTTTTACTTACATGCCATGCATCTGTATGTAGATTTTCGAAAGTTCCAGAAAAAATATTTGCGCCAAAGAGGTTGTTTAGCATAAAGATAATTGTACCAAAGAAAAAAATGAAAATTTTCCTCTTTTTGCAATTTTGATTAGGTAATATGGTCTACTGACTTGTTATTTTGTAATCGGAAGCCTTAAATGACAAAAAACGTTGACAGTTTGTCAGATGAATAAATACATTTAGAAGATATTTTGAAATGGGTGCGATTTGAGATGAAAAATGGATTGGATCAATAGTTGAGAGTCGATTCGATTGAAATATGCGGTGTTTGGACCGAAATGTAAGAATTTACTAGAATTTATAAACCTGAAAGTTGGAAGTATCAATCTGGGAAATATTTAGATAGAAATAAAGCACCTTAAATATTTCGGCGACTGTTCTTCTGCATTTTCAATAAAAAATATGTTCCTATTAAAATTATTCTCCTGCCACTTGCCTGAGTAATCTTATGTGAAACCTAAAAAAATAATGCTTGTTACTATTGCTATATTATGCTACTGAACTATGATGGTCATTTCATGACATATACATATGTATAGGTATATAAAGAGAAATAGAGAAAGTTTATCATTAATATAATTATGAAAATAGTACGATTAATTAATAACAACGAATTAATGAATGTAATCTAAATAAAAAAAAATCAATAAATGATTACATTTTCATTTAGCTTTTAAGAATTAGTTGGATATATTTTTTAAATTTATTGAATTAATTTTATCTAAATTTATTGAATACTTGTACCAGAATTTGTGAATAAAATTCTACTTTTATGATTTTAGTTTAAAAGTTTGCATAATTGCATTTTACAATTTTCAAATGAAATTTTGCAAACACTCTGTGTGAAAGATATACAAATATTCACACTTTCTTGAATATATAAATAAACGATATATTCATATAAAATATTGGGTACAATATTTTTATAGCGTAATGCAATTAAATGTTTACATTAGAAAAAAAATAGTAATAACTTTAAACAAATTGCTTTTATTTGTAATATTCTTGGAGCTGCATATCATACATAAATTTGTTGTCGGTCACTAGTTTTATTAAAAATTACTTGTTTGTATTACATTTAACTAAATTACTTTTAACAGGGATGCGGAGTTGGTGGAAAAAAATGGCCGACTCCAATTCCGACTCCGACTTCTGAAATTTTAGCGACTTCGACTCCGACTGCGACTCCTGGCTATCTAATATACTAGTGTTGTCATTGGTTAAAGTTAAGAGTGATCGAAAGAAAAATAAGGCAAAAAAGTCACTATTTCGCTATTAAATCAGTTCTTAGAGCTTTGGGAAAAAAATATTTTCCTACAATATAATAATTTTACAAATTCTTTAATTTCACGTACCACAAACCTGAAAAATCAAATTACCGAAATCTAAAAGAGATAACAAAACGGAAATTTTTAATATTTCGAATCCGTGGCCTCGAAAAGAGGAAATCTGTACAATTTTCATGTTAATTAGTGTCCTCCAGAGCAGAAAAATTTCGATGGAAAGGAAAAAAAAACGAGTCAAATGTATTACTCTTAAAACCTTCTTCTATATCATACATGTTAATGCTTATAAAAATACAGCAGAGCAACTCCACCACTTAGGTGATTTACACCAAAATCTAGTCAACAAGTTATATTAACTTTTAACTAAATTTGAAGTTTGGTGAAAATCAGTACATAAATTTGTGAGATAGGGCTATTGCGGAAATCTTAAACTTCTACATAACAGCGCTACATATTGGGTGATGTACATCATAAACGAATCAAAATCAATTTCTATCAGATACTAACTGAATCTAAAGATTAATGAAAATCCATGCATTAGTGTTTGAGCCACAGCTATTGCAAAATCGTGAAAAAGGCAGCATAGCAGCGCTACCTATAAGGCGATTTACACGAAACTATTCTAAATAAAAAAAAAATTAAATATAAATTTTGATGTAAATTCGAGCATTTGTTTTTGAGATAGCTCTGTTGCAATATCATGAACAATGCATCATAACAAAGCCACCTATTGAGCGACTTGCACCAAAACATTTACAGCACCTAATTATATCAAAGACTAACTGAATCTAAAGTTTTATAAAAATCCGTGAATTAATTCTTAAAATATAGCTATTGTGGAAATTGTGAATAACCAACGCCTCCCTGTCGAGTGATATCCAACAAAAATTAATCAGCTTCACTTTCTATCAAGATCTAACATTATCTAAAGTTTTGTGAAATTCCATCCATTAGTTCTTGAGATAGAACGCTCCAAAATTTTTGTCACAGACTCATGAAGTGACAGATTCAATGACAGACATTTTCGAAAATCTATCAAATTGTGTTCAGGATCTTCTAAAACATATAAATCCATCGAATGCCGGAAGTCGAAATTTTTCATGAATCCAATATTTTATTCTTATAAAGATAGAAGAAAGTAAATTTTATTAGTTCGGAAATAATCTGGAATGTACTAGAGCTTTCTATTGCCTACAGTTTTTCATCTCCTGTGTACGCTGGGCAGTATACTGGGAATCTTTAACTTGGGTAGTCCGATATAATCCAATAATTCCTTTCATGGATTTAAAATTACATTTTATTGATTTAATTTAACATCAAACTGTCTAAGAAAAAAGCCGGAGTCGGAGTTGGCTTGTTTTTTAGCCACTCCGACTCTGACTCTTTTGCTCAAAAAACGGGCCTGACACCCACTCTGATTCCGCTGCCCTGAAATAAATAATCTGTAGACACTTCTGATATGTAAATGGTATTAAGAAAGCCTTTTATGTGAAACGTTAAAGTTCTTCACCTTCAATTGTTAACGAATATTATGTAATTATTTAACTCGAAAAATTAAAAGCATTTTATTCATCAATTTATCTCATATCAGAAACATTTTTCGTAATTTCAAAATAGCATTATTATAATTTATTACTATGAAAACGATAAATGCTTTCTCACGTGAGACTAAAATGATCCATGTACTACAGAAAACTAGCATAATATTCGCTAAGATTTTCTTTATTTATCTGGAACAAATCCAAAATATCTCCATTTGTGCTAACCAGCAAAATGTCTAGGAAAAGCAGCAGTTTTTAACTGTAATTTTTCTAGAAATATATATCATTTGAATCCCCTTTTACGAAGAAAGTTATTTTAATGTTTTTCATGCAATAATATGTTAAGAAAAAAAATTCTATTTTCAGTTCTGATGAAATAGCAATGCAATGAGTTGTTATGAATTGCAACGAAATAAAACATTTCTTTGCGTGCGTTTATTTTATTTATTCCTCAAGGGAACAATACTAAATAGTTTGCTGCCAGAAGGAAATTCATGAGGATAGTAAGCAGAAATCATTATTTTAGTTTGCGAAAAGTTTTATTCTTTTTGTTGGAACAAATTGCTATATAGGCATTTAATTAGAATAAAAAAAAAAAGGTAAAGTAACGTACTTTTCAGAAACCAATTTTTTGAATGCATAATGTGAATTTTAAAATGTTCAGGTTTACTTAAAAGGCGATTAAATAATCAACTATAGATGTTAAAAGTTAATTTTATTAAAAAAACATCTATTATACATTATATGTTAAAAGCAAGGCGAAAATTTCATTCCGTCATACATTTTACATTTATTTCATATTTATTTACCATTTTTCGAGGTAAAAATATTTTATATAAATGAATTACCTGAAATCTACACTATAAAAAAACATAAATGCCTACGAAAATTTAACATAGCCACGATGAAGTATACACTCAAGAGCCAAAACATTATGACCACCAACCTAATAGTATTTTTTCCCACCGTTGATTCACATCATTATTGCTAATCATTGTGTTTGTTTTATAGTCATTTCATACCTTTGAATGCAGGACAAACACAATAATAAACCTTCGAGTAAACTACTGGCGGTATTCATTTTTGGCTTATGCATCACTTCACTTCTGAAAGAGTTGGATCATTAGATTCCCCTATTACTTCTCTTCCAAAAATTAAAGTATTTTTTCTTGTGCTCGATACCTTGGGTTTTTGTTCTGTCGGTTGTTGGATTTATAGGACAAAGATCTCTGCTCTAAAGGAATGCTCTGCGTGTAGATTGAAGATGAGGTAACGGAAATTGGAAATTGGACTAATAAAACTAAAATTCTAAATAATATAATGGATAAAACTGCGTAAAAGATAACTTATTATCGTTAAAAAAAAGTTTCAGCATGCTAAAAGTGAAAAAAGTGCAGGCTTATAATTGTCTCTTAATACCTTATAAACACTTTTAATAGACAAATCTATGAATACTTATTACATCAGGTGTTTTTATAATCTTTGTGATCTGGTAATTTTTGTTTAACATGTTCATTTTTTAAAGATGTTGCGGTAGTAGTTTATTTATTAATTCCGATCATGATAACATCGCCAGCTATGCGTATGAAGCATATAGATCTGTTTAAAAGAATTTATTTATAAGCTTTTAAAGCTTTGAGTGGGAGGGAAAACTAACCTTGGTTGTATACTGTTTTCAACGATCTTATGAAAAAAAAAATCCTTAAAAAATGTCAAAATCAAAGCGATACATTTTAAAATAGCAACCTCATAGAATTAATAACACAAATCGCATTTTATATATATTGTTTTTTTTTCGTGACTGTGGGTAGCTTTTTAATATCAGAACTTCAAATACAGCACTTACTGGTATGTCTTCGTTTTTGTAAAGCACACAGAAAAATATCGCTATAAAAAACCCAAAACATTCTGGGTGTGTGGGAATCTTTAATAAATAATCTTTAAACAGACTTATAAATAATTTGTAAAAGAGTAAGAAAAACACTGAAAAGTGTTTACTTGGCATTTTCAAATCTTATAAAAGCAGCCGCCGCTTTTATATATAGCCATATTCTAGGAATCGTTTGGAACATCAGAGTCTTTTAAGAAAATCTTGCGTGTCGTTGACGACACGTGTTCATACATCAACTGCTATATCCTCCTATGAACTAGAACGTTCATTGCAAGAGGCAAATTTAAGCCATTCAAGGTTTCAAAATTTAGAGCGACAAGCGACCAATGAACTGCAACTCTTTTCATTTCTACTTAGTAAGACTCTTCATTGAAGTCTAACGTATAGTAGTGGGAAAAAAAGTAAACACTTCCTACTAACTCCTCATCACATTATATTTCAAGAAAGTTATTGATACCGAACTATTGGAAATAAAGTCTACTTTTAAATTATGTGTATGTTTGAAAGCGAATAACATCATTAAAGTGCATTTAAACTATTTTTTGCCATTGTTCTTGAAACGGAATACTTATCTTTAAAACTTTTGTGTGTCCCTGTAAATACTGTCTGCTTTCTATTATACAGGAAGTAACCTTTAGTAAACCTCAACAGCGTATATCAATTTCATAAAATGTGAAATCCTTTAACATAATGAAAATATGCCCCAAACAATATTTCCTCCAATACTATTATGTAATTGAATACTTTTGTGTGGCACTGTAAATTAATTGAAAATATTCTTTTTACCACAGATTGTCCAGAATATTTGTTTTAGTTTATATTTCATCGATACATACCGATTTTATTATGTTTGAAAGAGTATAACATCATTAAAATGCACTTGAAATTACCTTTTTCCCTATGGCCGTATTGTAACGGAATACTTTTGATTGTCCTTGTTATTAAACTATACATCCGATTTTCATAAAATATGAAATAATTGTACAAAATTATGCAATGTTTCTATATTTTAAATTTCAAACGATATAATTGGGTAGTTTTTCCTCTATTATATGTAAACAGACGGACAGACGGACGGACTGAGCGACGACTATAGATGTTACAATTTATGCACTTAAAAATGAGTTTATCTCAGAATAAAACAACACTTATTTAGAAGGTACTCTTTCGTGAATATATTTTTTTAAAGATTAATTCATCAATATTCATACATGTAGAACTCTTGTTTACTTAAAATTTTGGTTCTATGCTATAAACTGGAATATAAATTTCTGTCCACACATGGTCAATCATTTGTGACTGTTTTACGTTTCCGGGTGGTGAATCTTGTAATGAATTTTAAATTATGAAAGTTTAAAAGAGCTTTGATGTGTCTTTTCAGAATTTTGGATGTTCTTGATCAGTTATTTTCAGGTTAATGGTAATCATGCATAAAATATAGAGTAAGTAATACCTCTACATGCACTAATACTGAGTAGTGTACTGAATTTTTAAATGCACTCTTTAGCAAACGCACCAAAAGTTATTCATCTACCTTTAACAACACTTTTATATACAATTTCAAAATTAATAGCAACAACAATAACTTAAAAGGGCGGTAGATAGCAAGTGTATTTGTAATTTAAATATATTTTTCAGCAAATGCAAAATTTAATTATTTATTTATGGAAATTCATTGTACAGATATTTTAGAGCTGCAAACGAGAGAAACCCCTTTATTTTAAGTAGTATTTTTTAGCCTATGCAAATATATAAACTTTGGTATAACTAGGTAATTTTTTTAATTTTAAAATGCATTAAATTTTTTACTTACTGTAAAATTTTATTTACAATTTCAAAGTTAACCGTGGCAGAAATAAATTAAAATGCAGTCAATAGCAGATATACATGCAATTTAAATGCATCGATCAGCAAATACAAAATCTACATATTTATTTATGGAAATACTTTGTACACATATTTTTCACCTTTAAACGAGAGAAATTCGTTAGTAGAATTCTTGTTACTGTTGTAGTAGTTCAATTCTTTAGACTATGCAAATATATATATATATATATATATATATATATATATATATATATATATATATATATATATATATATATATATATATATATATATATATATATATGACGACCTCCAAAGGGGTACAAATGACAAAAATACTATTTCGAGTAAATTGAGTTTAAAGATAATTGATGTTAAATTTGAAAATCAATATTAATTGCTTGAATCTAAATAGGAAACTGCCGCTGGTTTCATTGCAGTGTTTGAACTCTTATTTCAGTAACTATAAAAACGATAGAGTACAATTTTCTTTAATTATAATTAATCAATATTGATTTTTATTCGGCAAAAGTGGTCTCTAGAACAGAGAACATAATTAGAAAATCACTTATATTTCTTCACATAAAGAGAAAAAAGCATATTTCCCGGCCGTCTGAGCTCTTGCTCTTAGATCATTCTTTTCAATTTTTTACTTATACCTCTTGGCTTCTGGGGTCTTTACACATACAGTGTCGGTCAAAAGATTCAGGCCACCAAAAATTTTTCAGTTAATTTGTAACTATACCCGTATGAAGAGGATTCTCAAAGTGTTACTTATACATTTTATTGACACAATAGTTAGGAACTTACTTGTGGAATAATATGTAAATATCAATAAATTTAATTGACAAAATTAAGTACAAAGGAAAACACATGTTCTCAAAAGTTTCCGGCCACCTTCGCGAGTTTAAAAAAATGTATCGTAATAGAAAACTACAGCGATCAACAACATTTATAATTAGTATTTTATAGTATTAGTATTTTATAATCTATAAAAAAAATTCTACGACGCAGTAACGCGACATTCATACAATCAATGGTTAAAGATCATCTATGGTACGTTTTTTCCACATTTCTTGCAATTTTTTGAAATTTTCTGCTGAGTTGGAATATTTATAGTTCGGCAGACGTTTGCCAACTTTTTTCAAAGATTTTCAATTGGATTCTTGTTGGGCGTTTGGGCTGGCCATTTCAAAAACGAAAATTTTGTGCGATAACCATTGCTTGCCAAGGCTTGCGTATGTTGTTAGCATGTTAAAACAAATAGTTGCAACCAAAATTTTCCTCTAATAAGGCAGAAAATAATCTTGCAAAATATCCTTATGCATTGCATCATTCATCTTGCAGCAGATTTTAAATAACGGACCTAGAATTTTTCAAGAAAATACTCCCCACATAATAACGTGTCCTCCACCATGCTTCATTGTAGGAATGACACATGATGAATCACATTTTTTGTTGTTAGGTCATCGGACGTAGTGTCTGCCATCACTCCCAAAAAAGTTTCAAATTTTATTGATGGAAAAACAGTACTTTTGTCCAGTTTTCACTGTACCAGACATTGTGTGTTTTGAAAAACGCCAGTCGGTACGTTTATATTTTTTACCTACGAAAAAGTTTCGAACACCGACACTTCTATAAAGTTCTCTACGGTGTCAGCATCTTGACACGGTACGCCGACTTAATTAAACAATATTTTCATTTTGTATATAGCCGTATATTGCAAAGGAATTTTTATGCGTTTCATCAACTGTTTTTCTCCTGATAATTCTGTCAGCGAGAATAGAAATTTTTTCAAGACTTCCAGACCTCACAAAGTCCTGAAGGCCACGGCCGTCTTTATATAATTTTTAAATATCGTTTACAGTTGATTTTACCGATCGATAACTTTACTGCAATACCTCGAGAAGATTAGTCCTTTAGTGACAAATTAATCACTCATTTACGGACAATATTTGTTGATTTTTTGATTTTGAGTTTAAACTATGCTATTCACGTTGATTCATTCACCAACACGACCAAAAAACACTTCACCGATAGAAAAAAAACTGAGTAATTATGAATGGTCGGAAACTTTTGCACACGCGAACTTCGAATTCTATCCCTCTGCATGAAGCGCCCCACAGTATCCAATCAAAATGATCACGTGATCAGAGGTCAGTAACTTATACATTATTTCCATGCTTTTCCATTATGATATTGAAGAAACATTTTTTATTGGAATTGAATATTTAAGTTTATTTTTTTCGCACAAGATGAGTGTACAATCTGTGTGTGTAAAATCTTTGTGTGTAAATGAGTGTAAAATCTTTTTGATCTTATCATAGGTAGTGTTATTTATGACTGCTGCATGAGGGATATAGACTCTATCTGCATGCTAGAGTCTATGATCATATATGATAGCCTATCTGCATGCTAGAGTCTATATCCCTCATGCAGATAATCGGAAGGCCGATTATCTGCATGAGGGATATAGACTCTAGGAAGAATGCTCCCCGTGAGAGTCTTTATGAGCGAATCTAACCCGTAATTATGCAAGATTCGAAAAAAAAAACACGAAAACGCCAAACTGTTAGGCCAACGGGCGCGATTGATGACCGAACCCAGTACCTGCCTTCTACTAGATTCGAGAGCAAAACTTTTCAGCCACTGGTTGAGAAATCTTATCATAGGAAAATGCAAAGTAAAGAGTGTCCAAAAAAGAATGTCCTAGTTATAAATTTTATTAATATCAACTATAAGCTTCGAATTTTTTTTTTTTTTTTTTTTTTAAGATCACAAGTAAAAGAGTAATTTAGCAGTTTCAGATTCATGTGAGTACTGCATTGTTACTGACTGTCTATTAGCGCCGCATACGGAAAATGGCGACACCTGAGCGTAAAGCGTCATTGCTGGGCTGAGATTTAAAAGCAGCTAAAGCCATGCGGTTGTTTTTTATGCGTTATAAAAGATCGTGTCTATGCTCAGCCGCTACCTATTGATTTGCCAGAATTCAGATAATGATTCACATAATTGAAGAGGCTATTGCTTCCGTTACTCTGGACTGGTTAACCGAAGTTTGATAAGAATTGGATTTTAGGTTGGATGTGTACTGCATATCTAAATGTGGACATAATAAACATTTGTAAGAAAAACAAGGATAGTTTACCTTCAATTTAAAGCAATACTTGTTGGAAAAAAAACAGAAATAAGCAGTTGTAGTTTACCATTGAAATTGATGCGTTCTTCTGTTGAACCTTTGCAATTTGAAGTAAAATTTTAAATAAATATATACATAAATATATTTATATATTTTTAGACTATACAGAGTGTCTCGGGGTTATTAGACAAACTTTGAGAGGAAGTAGGGACATCACAATGATTCAGATTTTCTCAGGTTCAGATTTGTTATGGTCGGAGACATTTTCCTAGCGTGGTAATGACGACACAAAACACAAGAAAGAAAGGATCGAGCAGAAAGAGAAACATGTTTATTGATCTTAGTACTGAAATAATTCCGGGACAATATTGGAAAGTGCAGAGGAACTTGTTGCACGCATGTTGTCACTGCTGGGAAAGTCTGGGACATTCAAAATATTTTCGAGAACAATAGGCCGTCCATGCGCCGAAGATGCGCTTTTATGTATGATGGCCCGGGGTTTTAATTTCGATCACCTATTTTGAGGGTGATCGTTGTCTCTTTCTTTCTTCTTTCTTTTTGCTTAGTTTTTGCCATGTAATGTTAATAGACATATTTTCTCCTCTTAATGGAGTCCTATCTTTTTTGTTATTTTTGTCATCACTACCGTGCCAGGAAAATGTTTCCGAAAAAAGAGTTGCTGTGCAAATCGAAATCCTTGTAATGCCCTCTACAATCTCTTAAATTGTGTTCCAATAATCTTTGGATACCCTGTATACTACGTAACATTCTTAAAACATATAGTGAAAGATTTTATTTTCATTTTTACTTTCTTCTATCTTTACAAGAAGAAAGTATTGGATTCATGAAAATTTTCGACTTGGGTTTTCGACGGATTTATACGTTTTAGAAGGTCCTGAACACGTTTTGACTATTTTTAGAAAATGTCTGTCTGTGAGTCTGTGTGTCTGTCTGTGAGTCTGTCTGTATGTGACAAAAAATTTGTGGGCGCTCTATCTCAAGAACTAATGCTCTAAATTTAATAAAATTTTATATTCAGTTAGACCTTGATATGAATTAGTGCTTATTGTGTTTTTGTAAAAATTGGCCTGCAGGTGGCGCTGCTATACTACGTTTTTCATGATTTTCAAGATTGCTATATCTCAAGAACTAATGCACAGAATTTCACCAAACTTCAGATTCTGTGACCCCTTGATATACATAGACGCTGATTAAATTTTGGTGTAAATTGGCCAGCGGGTGGCGCTGCTGTGCCACGTTTTTCATGATTTTCATGATAGCTATATCTCAAGAACTAATGCACAGAATTTCACCAAACTTCAGATTCCGCGATACCTTGAGATACATAGCCGCTGATAAAGTTTTGGTGTGAACTGAACTATAGGTGGCGCTGCTATGCTACATTTTGCACGATTTTTGCGATAGCTATATCTCAAAAACTAATGCAGAGAACTTCATCTAATTTTAGTTTCTTTTACACTAGAATATATAACATAATTAGACGCTGATTACATTTTGATATTAACCTTACAACAGGTGGTGCAGCGAATCTGCATTTTGCACGATTTTTCCGATAGCTATATCTCAACAACCAAAGCACAGAATTTCATCAAACTTCACATTTTGTTACAAAATGACATATAACATATTACACGATGATTACGTTTTGTTATAAATCCTTCAACTGATGGTGCTGCTGTGCTATATTTTACACGGTTTTTTTTAAACTAGCTATATCTCAAGAACTAATGCACAGAATTTCATCAAACTTCAGATTCTTTTACACCATAACATAATTAGACGCTTTTTTACGTTTTGGCATAAATTGTCCAAGATATGGTGTTGCTGTGCTACGTTTTGCAAATTTTTTGTTATAACTATACCTCAAGAACTAATTGACGAAATTCCATCAAATTTCAGATTTTGCTAGGTCTTGACATCAATAGATGCTTATTAGGTTTTAGTATAAATTACCCAACATGAGGCATTACTAAGCTTATTTTCTCATAATATTAATTAAATTTTGCGTTTTAGGCTTTTCGGATACCAGAATCTCATTAGGCTAGGTCAAATGTTCGAGGAAATTCAATAGTGGGTAACTTTGGGGTAACCACGTTTTTTTTTTTTTTTTTTTTTTTTTTTTTTTTTTTTTTTTTAAATATTAAAATGTACTTATGAGATAGAAGAAAGTTTCGGGATTGACACATCCAACTAGTTTAGTATGTATGCGGGATATGCACGGATTTTTCTGTTATTTTTACGTTACAGGAATATTTGACATATTTAAAAGCAGAATTTTATGAAGATTATCACTATAAAAGAACAATGCAGAAACAATCCTGTTATTTCCGTATTAAAGAATTTAATATATATAATCGTGATAAATTTTGTATTAATGCATTTCTGCTTAAGAGTGCAACAGCTATTGCACCGAAATCTGATATTTTATAAAAACAAGTACAAGAACAAGTTGTAGTACAAATGTACCTCATTTGTCACGCTTGAAGTACGATTTCTGACTTGTATTGTTTACATTACTGTTTTAAATATTAATAGAAACAAAATACCCTTTATTGAACACTGATTTATTTCTTGAATATCATCTAAATCAATTTTTTTCTGCTTATTTTATTTAATTTCTGTCTAGCATAGTAGGAAAGAATTTAAATATTCATTCATATTTAGTTAACAAATAATAATGAAAAATATTGTTATTCAATTAATAAATGTAAAAATTTTCAATACTAAAAATTTGTAAATTTTTTCAAACATAATTAGAAAACTTTTAGGTTACTAATACAATATTAATTAAGAACATATAAATATTAATATAACTAATTAAAAACACTATCATCTATAGAACAAAATAACTTTTCAGAAAAATTTGACATATCATTTTTCAATTTGGAGTTCAGTTAAAACAGTATTTATGTGAACTGCGTGTTTTACCATATAAAAATATTTTTTCTTTAGAAATAACAGCACTATTTTAAACTGCATTGTTAAAATGAATTTTTTAAAGCACACAAGGATTATTTATACTTATTTATGAAAAGTTCCCATGAATGTTTAAAATAAAAACCTTAAAATAATAATGAATAAGCAAATTTGTTTAGTTTACAAAGTACTAAATGCAATGCTGCATCTTTAATAAAATTATCATGAAATTTGAGCATTCTCGATAGAACAAATCTGCTTTAGTTTTAATAGAATTTGATAATGAATATATAGCAAAACATTTTTAAGTTTAATGCTGAATAAATACATTATGCTAAAATAGCATATCTTAGTGAATATATTTAAATATTTATTTTTCTTGATTCAAGCAATATTTAAAGTAACACATTTTAGATTGATTTACTATTTTTGTTACATATAACATCTTGAAAATATTTTTGAAATTTAGTATACACCAAGTGCTCTTTAAATTAAACAATTTTTTATTGTTATTTATTACTGTTAATATTGTTATTATATTGTTATTTCGCAAAAATAACCAGGTTTAATGTAAATTAAATTTTTCATGGTAAAATTTAAATATTTTTATGAGCTTAATAAATGCTCATTATTCTGCGAATTTCATATTAAAATTAGTATATTGAAAATATTTATAATTTTACTAACAAAAATTTAGTCTTTATTTCATTTTGCATAAATAAGTAAATGCACATAAAGCATCTTGAAATTTGTCACATGAAAAACGCATTTTGCTTTAACCCTTTCTGTCCTGATTGTGCCCAATACCTGATACCTAATTTTAATTCCAAACCTAAAAGAAGCACCAGTAATATTATAATAAAATTTTGCTTTTACAATGAAAGCTTAAATTAAGGGATTCTTAATTTCTAAAAAAGTCGTTTGTAAATTCCGGTGAAGGTTGATAATTTCTCATTTTACTAGCAGAATTCGTCCGTGCCGGCACGGGTTAAACAGCATTGTTCGAAGAATGTACAGGGTAGTTATAATTACACTTTAATATTCTAAAACCTACAAAATGGGAATGATTGGTCAGATTGTCTTAAAATTTTACTTGAAAATATGCAGAGATGAGGGAAATGAGATGGTATAAGGGGAAAAAAGACCTCGAAATTTCAGAAATTGATAGCGCTTTGCTCGTTTTAACACAAAGGGGGTCGGCTAGTGACAACGGAATTTCTATGCGACAGTTGTTACATGTTATATAAAATGAGACCCAAAGGTCAGAGGACTTGAAGTTTGACTTGAATTTGACTTGAATATATGCGTAGAAGAAGGAAATGGGATGACATAAGGAAAGTAAAACCAAAATTTCAGAAATTCATTGCACTTTACTTAATAAAGCAAATTTGCTCTGCTAGTAACATTTGAATCTTAATACGAGGGCTGTTGAGTTGAGTTGAAAGTTAAACTAACTGCACTGTTCAACATGCAAGACCATATCAATGTCTTACTGAAAAAGGACTTTCAAATTATTTAGCCGTTGTGGCACTTTTAGTGGAAACTCCACTACTACTAAACGTTGTAATATTGCATGGGAAAAGTAGTTTCATACTAGTCTAAACTTTCCGAAACCACCAAAAAGCAATAATGAAACTGTTTTTTAATTGTAGCGAGATTTGCTCAAGGAATGTTAAATGTGATGTCCATTGTTTTTTGCAACGAGTTGAAACCGAGAAGCAGCATGTTCTACAACACATCGAGTGCATGAGTGGTTAAACTGTGCATGTATTGTGTAAAGCGTGTATTCAGTTAAACTAAATTGGCAATCAAGCCGCTGAATATTATTTTTTTTATAAAATCACATCCAGGAATAACTAGGATTAAGTTCAGATGATCTTGATAGTCAGACTGTTTTGAAAATGACAACTTATGATTCAAGATTTTTGAAATATACACTATATTGCCATTGATTATGGGACACTTGCGATTTTAGACATTTTACTAAATATCTAAAAAAATACATGAGGAATCATCTCGAAACTCTTAGTGTATAAATATAGTAGTATACGTCCTACATCTCCGTGAAGAGTTTTTACCGAAACTCCATAGGGGACCGTCAACAAATTAAAAAAGAATGAATATCTTTTGAATAACCCTGTCAAAACTAATGTAGCAAAAGCGCTCAAACTCTAGATTATGATTGAATGCCTTATTGTAATACACTGTATTCATTTTTATGCAAATAGCATGCATACTCGCAGAGTAATTAAGGTTTTTATAAAAATGGTCCCAAATTTTTCCAAGTTTTTTCCTTATAATTTTCAGAGTTCTTAATATAAAATAATATTTTTTTCAGAAAATATGACAAATAACATTGCACACAGTACCCTGTAATCAGAATTAAAAAATAATGAAAATTGTATACAAAATGAGTTGGTTTACTAAATAATTTTTTACTGCGCATGCGTCAACGATATCAAAATTTCATTTGCATATTATGTTAGCTAAATGTATAGAGCAACTTTTGTGAAAGTCACAAAATCATAACTTGAAAATTCTGAAAATAATCGTCAATTGAATAAGTTGAAAATCCGTTATTCTCAAAATGAAGCAAAAACAAGAGGGGTTGTATCCATATATTCATTGATTAGTGTCAATATAGAATACACAATACGGGATGTTACGACTACTTTTGGATAAAATCCCTCATTTTTTTGCTTCATTTTGGAAACAACGGATTTTGTCCTTTTCTATAGACGATTACTTTCAAAATTTTCAAGCTATAATTTTGAGACTTTTACAAAAGTTGCTCTATACATTTAGCTAACATAATATACAAATGAAATTTTGATATCTTTGACGCATGCGCAGTAAAAAATTATTTAGTAAACCTACTCATTTTTCATACAATTTTTATTATTTTTTAATTCTGATTACAGGGTACTGTGTGCAATGTTGTTTGTCATATTTTCTGAAAAAAATATTATTTTATATTAAGAACTCTGAAAATTATAAGGAAAAAACTTAGAAAAATTTGGGGCCATTTTTATAAAAACCTTAATTACTCTGCGAGTATGCATGCTATTTGCATAAAAATGAACACAGTGTATTACAATAAGGCATTCAATCCAAATCTAGAGTTTGAGCGCTTTTGCTACATTAGTTTTGACAGGGTTATTCAAAAGATATTCATTCTTTTTTAATTTGTTGACGGTCCCCTGTGGAGTTTCGGTAAAAAATCTTCAAATAGATGTATGACGTATACTATTATATTTATACACTAAGAGTTTCGAGATGATTCCTCATGTATTTTTCTAGATATTTAGTAAAATGTCTAAAATCGCAAGTGTCCCATAATCAATGGCAATATAGTGTATAATGAACAGCTGTTATAGCGTTACGTATCGTAAAGAGGCTTTTCATATCGTAAACATTATGCTATCCACACATGTGCGCTATTGAAGTGTTGAAATGAAGTTGTTGCGCAAAATCCAAAGCGTTTCACAGTGTTGACCATTTCCATGTCCTAACCTAATTTGCGCGGTCTATATGGCGGTTTGAACTGAAACGCCATTATTCACTTTTTTATGCGTCGCACGTGCGACTATAAATTTTACAACTTTGTAATATCATTTTTAATTTGTTTTGAAAATGGCTCGTGATGAGCTGAAACATAATTCAACAACTAAATAAAACTATTTTTTGTTTTTACAATCTTCTTTACACCTATTTAGCAATAAAAAAAATGTATTAATGCAAGGTGTTATTTTGTCATAGTTTAAACAGTTTAACTTCATTAAGGATTTAGTTAATTTAATTTTAAACTGGAGCCACCTTTTGGAATGATCTGTATATATATAAATAGAATTGTGAAACCACTAATGTCGGCAGACCTTAAATTAAATTTTTATTATTTTTGTTGCTGTTTATGGAAAAATAATAAAAAGGTTAAAAAACGTATATTTTTATCAATTTTATTTAATGTGAAATAAAAATCAATGTTATATCCAAAATCGCTTATGTTGACATTTAATACGATAAAATACAAAAAATGTCGTGAAAATTACAAATGTAATAATCGCGTGTATGCGCATTTAGTTTCTTTATGTACGAAGGTAATGTCACGAATTATATTAAACAGTATTAATCAAATACTCCCACATCACCACTGGAAAAAAAAGAAATACCTCACATTTGTAAAATCGAATCATTCTTGAAAGATTAATTAGACTTTCAAATAAAAATAAAATGAGGAATCGTTCCACAAATGGAAAAAATGGAATATTATTACGTATTTTTTCCCATAAGTCTAAGAAAAGTTGATGCATCTACGGCAATGGGTAGTCATTTTTTAACAAAAGAATTGTTTTAGTTGGAATGAGATAGTCTGTGTGATAGATGATGCAATGTAATAGCTCCCAAATGCTTCTAGTCTAGACAGTATAGTAAAATGATGCACTGCTATAACTTTCCTGTCGTATAGATTACTAGTATTTTTGTACGAAACACACAAGATACAATAGCGTTTAATGTTATAATAAAAAAAGTGTGCAATAATAAAAAAACGGACAAGAAAAGAAATAATATAAAAAGTGCAAATGTAATATTCGAAGAATGTGCATTTATATCCCCTAATTTCTCTAAGGATAAAGCAAATCTTCTGAATTTATGTTAAACACGATTAACCAAGTTCATGAACATAGTTATTGGAAATGGCAAAGGAAGAAATAATTGAGCTTTGTAAAAGCACTTCATTCTTGAAAGATTTATTAGACTTTCAAATAAAAAGAAAATACGGAATAGTTCCACAATGTGAGAAAAAAATGAATATTATTTTTCCCCTATTAATGCTAAGAATAGTTGATGCCCTTACGGTAATGGATAATCATTTTGTTACAAAAGAATTGCTTTAGTTGGAATGAGACATTCTGCTTGATAGATGATGAAATGTAATTGCTCTTAAATATCCACAGTCTAGAAAGTCTAGAAATGTGATGTACTGCTATATCTATTTTGTTATATCGTTTACTAGTGTTTTCTTACAAAACACACAAGACACAACAAAGCGTATGATGGTATGATTAAAAAAAATCGTGTAATAATATTAACAAAAATCCCCAGAAGAAATAACATAATAAGTGCAAATATAATATTCGAGTGATGGGCATTTAATTCCAATATACAGTTAAAAATTAGAAAATTTCGCTTTATAATTACTTCACCATTTTTATAGAAATCGATTACTTTACTATATTATGCCACATTGTTGTTTGTCAAAATAGAGATCTTCCGTAAAAGCGGTAGAGTGACGATGCAGCAAAAGTTTTAAATTTTTAACAGTGTAGTTTCTCTAAGTAAAAAGCAAATCTCCTGGATTTATGTTAAGCGCGATTAATCAAGTTCATGGGCATAACTTCTGGAAAAGAAAAAGGAAGAAAAAACTCAGATTTGTAAAAGCATTTGTAAAATTCTTGAAAGATTCATTAGACTTTCATATAAAATGAAAATACGGAATCTTTCCACAAAACAAAAACCAAATGAATATCATTATTTTTGTTTTATAAACCTAAGAATAGTTGATGCATCTATGGCAATGGATAGTCATTTTGTCACAAAATAATTGCTTTAGTTTAAATTGGAGGTATTCTGTTTGATGGCTAATCCAATGTAATTTCTCCTAAATGTTTCTAGTCCAGAAAGTATAGTAATGTGAAGCACTGCTATAGCTTTCTTGTCATACCGTTTACTAATATTTTCTGACAAAACACTCAAGATACAAAAAAGCGTATAATGGTATAGTAAAACTAGTCGTTGGGGGCCACCATAATACTTTTCCATCATGGATATGCATAATATAATATATGAAAATAAAACAAGTGAAACTATTTATACAATGCATCGCCATTCCAAAACAAAATTTAAACATATATTTAAATATTCTTAATATACATAGTAATGCTCTATTAAGGAATTGCTGATGGACAGATTTCGACAAATTATATAAAATGCCAAACTACTCAAGCAGTACCAAACTGCGTAAAAGAAACATCCTTATAACTCGAAAAATAATAATCATATTAACTAACAATTTAATGCGTTGGATTAAGCGTCTCATTTCCAATTAAAATATATCTCTGAATTGTATTTGAATGAAATATAAGGTCATGAAAAATCGAAGAACGTGGAAACCAGGATTAGATATATCCCAGAAAATATTTACCCGATCGAATTCGTTATTTATGCAAAATATGGGTTATTTTATTGCCTTTCACGTCCACTCTTTAAAATGAAATAAAAATCGAAATTTTTTTATACCCTTCATCAGAACGAATTTTTCGAGAGTCCGAAATAAATAATTCCGGATAATCGAGGTTATTGATATTAAATATACTTCATCTCATTCTTACATACCAAGTACATGCAAAATTTCAAGTTTCTATCTCAATTTGCTCGTGAGATAGAGCATTTACAGACATACAGACAGACGGACGGCAATTTTTTTTCTATATATATTGGAATCTCCACTATCTGAAACGTGTAAATCCGTCAAAAAAAAATTTCGATTTTCAAAACGATTGCAAGACTTACCCTATACTACGTATGATGGGTAAGTAAAAAAGGTAATAATAATAATAATAATAAAACAGATAAGAAAAGAAATAACATAATAAGTGCAAATGTAATATTCGAGTGGCATGCATTTAGTTCCCCTAGTTTCTCTAAATATAAACCAAATCCCTTGAATTAAAGACGATTAATGTAGTTCATGAACATAACTACTGGAAAAGAAGAAGGAAGAAGTATATGAGATTTGTAAAAGCATATCATTCTTGAAAGATTCATTAGACTTTTGAAAAAAAAAAAAAAAACTGGAATTTTCCAAGAAAAAAAAAGGACAAAGCGAATATCTTTATTTTGTTCCATAAACCCACAAAAATTGAGGTATCTACAACAATGAATAGTCCTTTTGTTACAAAAAAAAATTGTTTTAGTTTTAGAAAGACATTCTGTTTGACAGATGATGCAATGTAATTGCCCCTAAATATCCCTAGTTCAGAAAGTATAGTAATGTGATACAGTACTATAAGGTCCCCATAGGAATATCATTTAGTAGCATTTTCTTAACTAAAAATAAGAGTTATTAAAAAAGCGTTTTATGGTAAAATAATACTGAATTTTATATATAAAAAAAAGTAATAGTTACAAGTGTAATAATTCGCGTGTATGTGCATTTAGTTCCTCAAATTCCCCCTATAAAGCTAATCTGGTGAAATTGTATTAAACACTATTAATCAAGTTCACTAACATAACAACTGGAATTGTAAAAGGAAGATATACCTGATATTTGTAAAAGCATGTCATTCTTGAAACAACCATTAGACTTTTAAATAAAAAGAATATCCGGAAACATTCCACAATCGAAATTCTAAATGAATATCATTTTCTACCCATAAGTTCATTAAAAATTAATCAACTACATATCAATCACATAATATAATCAATTACACGCATCTAAGTACTAAAAAAAGAAAAAAGGAAGGAATATAAAAGGATTTATAAAAGCACGCCATTCTTGAAAGATTCATTAGACTTTCAAATAAAAAGAAAGTCCTAATTCGTTCCAGAATGGAAGAACAAAATGAATATCATTTTTTCCATAAGCTCAAGAGTAATTGAGGCATTTCTTGAAATGTATAGTTTTTTTACTCAAAAGAAGTTCTTTTGTTGGAATGAGCCATATTGTTTTGTAATGCAATGTATCTACTTCTAAGTATCCCTAGTTCACAAACTATAGTGATGTCATACTATAACCAATAACCGTGACGCATACTATAACATATGAACGTATGATTTATAAAATTACTTTTTCAGTAAACACAGGAAAAGTTTATGCTTTTTTAGCAATGGATAGTTATATTGTTACAAAAGAATTGCTTTAGCTGGTTTGTTTGTTTGTTTGCTTGTTTGTATTTATGTCGGCCAATTATCTACGCCCCACCAGTGGCCGAGAGGTTCGGACCTCTCAACTGGTAGACGGCAGGTGCTGCGTTCGAACCCAATCTCGGCTGTCGGCCTAACCGTTCGGAGTTTTCGTGGTTTTCTTCGAACCTTGCGTAAATACGGGTTAGGTTCCCTTAGAAAGACCCCCACGAAGGGCACTCCCCCCTGGTCCTATATCCCTAGCGTAGATAATCGGACGTCAAAAATCAACCAACCAACCAACCAACCAACCAGCCAATTATCTACACTGTGGGATATAGGCCCTAAGGGGTGGGATGCCCTCCGTAGGGGTCTTTCTAAGGGAACCTAAACCGTATTTACGCAAGGTTCGAAAAAAAACACGGAAAACTTCGAACGGTTAGGTCGACGGTCGCGATTGGGTTCGAACCCAGCACCTACCGTCTACCAGTTTAGAGGTCAGAACCTCGCGGCTACTGGTGGGGCTGCTTTAGCTGGAATAAGACATTTTGTTTGATAGCCGATACAATGTAATTGCTCCTAAATGTACCTAATTAAGAAAGCATACTAATGTGATACACTGCTATAACGGTCCTCTCATATCGTTTACTAGTATTTTCTACCAAAACACACGAATTATAAAAAAAATTTATAATAGTAAAATAAAGTTGTATTTTCATGAAAAAGAAAACAGACAAGAAAAAAATTAACATGAAAATACAAATATAATAGTCGAGTGATCTGCATTTAGTTCACTTGTTTCTCTAAGTGTAAAGGAAATTTCCGAAATTTATGAATTTACGAGTAATCAAGTTCACGAACACAACTACTGGAAAAGGAAAAAATAATTGAGATTTGTAAAAGAATATTAATTCTTGAAAGATTGATTAGACTTTAAATTAAGAAAGAAAACCTGAATCTTTGAAGAAGAACAGAACGAATATCATTTTGTTCCATAAGCTCAGAAAAAGTTCAGGCATCTGCAACAATGAATATTCATTTTTAATAAAAGAATAGTTTAATTTTAATGGAACATTGTTTTTATGGATGATGCAATGTAACTTCCCCTAATTGTTTCTAGCACAGAAAGTGTAGTAATGTGATACACAGTTATAACGATCATTCTCATATCGTTTACTGGTATTTTCTTAACAAAAAAAAAAAAAAAAAAAAAAAAAAAAAAAAAAAACGAGCTTTAAAAGAAACAATAATGGTGGAATAAAGCTGTATTTAATGATAAACAAGAAATAACATGAAAAGTACAAATGTAATGTTATCGTTTGTGTGTATTTATTTCACTTGGTATATTGAAAATTCCCTGAACATGTATTAAACATTATTAATGAATTACACGCACACAACTACTGAAAAAGATAAAAAAGAAATGTGTGAGATTTGTAAAAGCACGTCCTTTTGAAAGATTCATTAGACTTTTAAAATGAAAATCCGGAATTGTTCCAGAATAGAAGATCGAAATGAATATGATTGTTTTTTTTCCCTTAAGCTCAAGAGTAGTTGGGGCATCTGTAGCAATGGATAGTCATTTTATACAAAATAATATTGCTTTAGTTGGAAAGGAACATTCTGTTTGATAGATGACAAAAATTTCTTGTCATATCATTTATTAGTATTTTATTTAAAAAAAAATATGAATACCAAAGAAAAGTTTAATCGTGGAGTAAAATTATGTTTTATGAACAAGAAAAAATATCATGAGACGAGCAAAATTATTATTTGTGTACATGAGCATTTAGTCTCCTCAACTATAAAGAAGATTGTATGAACTTTTATTAAACATTATTAATCAACTATTCACCTGAAATACTGGAAATAAAAAAAAAAGAAATATCTGAGATTTTTAAAAACAGATTTTTCTTTAAGGACTAATTAGATTTTCAAATGAGAAGAAAATACACCATAAATTAAATTTTTTGTACTGTTGTTGTTGTTTATGGAAAAATAATAAGTATCTTAAAAAGTATATATTTTTACCAATCTTATTTAATGTGAAAATAAAATCAATGTAATAATTTCAAAATTGAGCACGTTTCGCACACTTATGTTGATATTTAGTATGACAAAAACAAAAAATGTCATAAAAATTACAAATGTAACATTCGTGTGTATGTTCATTTAGTCTCGCTATGCATGAAGGTAATGTCGTGAATTATATTAACCAGCTATTAATCGACTACATGCATTTAACTACGGGAAAAAAGAAATACCTCAAATTTGTAAAAACACTTTATTTTTGAAAAGATCATCAGACTTTCAAATTAAAAGAAAAACGCGGAATCGTTCCGCAATAGAAGAACAAAATTAATATCTTTTTTTTTATATAAGGTCAAGAGTAATAGAGACATCTATGAAACTGGATAGTCGTTTTGTTGCAATAAAATGCTTTTGTTTTAATGAGACATTCTGTTCAGTAGATGATGCAATGTAACTGCTTCTAAATATACCTAAGTCGCAAATTATAGTAATGTAATTCTATAGCATTTCTTGTCATATCATATGTAACACAATAATCTTTTGTATGTCGCAATAATCTTTTAAAACAAAATGACTGTCCATTGCTATAGATGCCTCAATTACTCCTGTGTTTATGGAAATAAATATTGATATTCATTATGTTCTTCTATTTTAAAACGATTCCGGATTTTCAATTTTATTCCAAACTCTAATGAAACTTTCAAAATGACATGCTTCTACAAATGTCAGACGTTTCTTTTTTTTCTTTTCTTTTTAAGTAGTTGTGTGCGTGTACTTCATTAATAGTGTTTAACACAAGTTCTGACCATTTTCATTATACTCAGTGAAACTAAATACACACACACGACAGTATCATATTTGTACTTTTCATGTTATTTCTAGTTTCTCATTAAAATATAAATTTATTTTACCATTAAACGCTTCTTTAAGAACTAAGTCTTTATTTATTTATTTATTTATTTACTTATTTATTTTTTTGGTTAAGAAAATACCAGTAAACGATACGAGAATGGTCGTTATAGCAGTACATCACATAGCTATACTTTCTGAACTAGGCACATTTACGGGCAGTTACATTGCATCATCTATCAAACAGAATATTTCCCTAAAACTAAAGCTATTCTTTTGTAACAAAATAACTATTCATTATTGTAGTTGCCTCAACTTTTTTTTGGGCTTATGGTAGAAAATAATGATGTTCATTTTGTTTTTATTCTATGTGTATCTTGTTACATAGTATTTTATTAACCAAAAAAACCGAGTTATTAAAAAAAAGCGTTTAATAGTTGAATAACGTTGTACCAAAATAAAAAACAAAAAATATACGAAAAAAGCATAAATTAATAATCGCACGTATCTGCGTTTTATTCTCCTAGCTACCATAAGTATAAAACAAATCTTGTAAACTTGTAATAAACAATATTAATTAAGTTCATGAACATAACTACAGGAAAAGAAAAAGGAAGTAAAATCTGAGACTTGCAAAAGCGAATCATTTTTTAATTCAAATTTTACAGTATCCCCACATACAAATGTAATATTCGGTTCTATGAGCATTTAGTTTACTGAGTAATGAAAATAACCCGAACTTGTATTAAATTACTGTTAATCAACTTCATGCAAATAACTACTGCACAAGAAGAATTAACGCCTTGGGGAGGAATGACACATATACGTTTCGCAAAAAAGCTTAAGAATCCATGCTTATTCCCACCAGTGCAATTATACTGCAAAATTTATCTTATTTAATCGGCGCATTTTCTCGATTTAATAAAGTCCAAATTTTTGTTTTTAAAAACCGATGAGAAAACATTAAAAATTTCGTAAAGGCTCCCGTCGCGAAGGGGTTGTGAAATACCTGAGATTTGTAAAAACACGTCATTCTTGAGAGATTCATTAGGCTTTCAAATTAAAAGAAAATTCAGAATCGTTCCAGAATAGAAGAAAATGAATATCATTATTTTGTCCCATAAGACCAAGAGTAATTGAGGTATCTATGCACTAGGTAGTCATTTTGTTGCTTTATTTGGAAATAGACATTCTGTTTGATGGATGACGCAATGTAATTACTTCTAAATATGACTAGTTCAGAAAATATAGTAATGTGATATACTGCTGTAACGTTCTTCGTCACATTATTAACTAACATTTCCTTAACAAAAGATACGAGTTATATAAAAAAAAAGGATTTTGTGGTGGAATAATGCTTTATTTTATTAAAAAATATAAAGAATACAAAAGTACAAACGTAAATTGGTGTGAATGTGTATTTTGTTTCCCTAAGTATAAAGCAAATCTCGTAAACTTGCATTAAACATCAAATTCACGAACATAACAACTGGGAGAGAAAAATGAAGAAATAACTGACATTTGTAAAAACATGTCTTTCTTAAAAAATTCTTCAGACTTAATATAATTATCAAACTCCCGTTTAACTCCCGGAAGGGGTTAAGAAATATCTGACTAGGGAAGTGCAAGACGTGTAAGGCACCGATTTTGACGAAAGTGGTATCGTTGGAAAGATCGCATCATGAGCAGTAAAAAACTCAGTGAAACTACCCGTCGCAAATGTGTCGTTTTCGAGATATTCGACAATTTATGTTACGTAGCTAGTGCACACTTAATGGGGACCGCAAAAAATTTTAGTCTCGATCTTAACGAAACTGGTATTATTGAAAAGATATCATCACAGGGTTTGAAAAACTCAATGGAACCACTCGTCGGAAATGAGCCGTTTTTGAGACATCCCATAATTTATGTCACGTAGCTAGTGGATACTGGGATAGTGCACACTTAACGGGATACCGTAAAAAAATGTTTTCTTAATTTTGACGAAAATGGTGTCGTTGGGAAGATATTGTGAGAAGTAAAAATCCCAATGGAATAACATATCGGAAATGAGCCGTTTTCGAGATATCCGGCAAATTATGTCACTTAATGCAGTTTCTCAGTAAGTGTGCATTAGCGACGTGACACAAATTTTCGGATATCTCGAAAACTTCTTATTTCTGACGGGTAGTTCCATTGAGTTTTTTAATTCTTACTATGATATATTTTCAATAATACCAGTTTTGTTAAGATTGCGACTAAAATTTTTTGCGGTTCCCCATTAAGTGTGCACTAGCTAGGTGACATTAATTGTCGAATAGCTCGAAAACGACTCATTTGCGACGGGTAGTTCCATTGAGTTTTTTACTGCTCACGATGAGATCTTTCCAACGATACCAAAATCGGTGACTTACACTTCTTGCACTTTCCTAGTGAGATTTGTAAAAACACGTCATTCTTAACAGATTCATTAGGCTTTCAAATAAGAAGAAAATCCAAAATCGTTCCAGAATACAAAAGAAGAAAATGAATATCATTATTTTGTTCCATGAGTCCAAGAATAATTGAGGCATCTATGGCACTTAATTGTCATTTTTTGTAAAAAAAAAAAATAAAAAAAAAATGCTTTATTAGGAAAAGACATTCTGTTTGATTAATGACGCAATGAGATTGCTCCTTAATGTCCCTAGTTCAGAAAGTATAGTAATGTGATATACTGATAAAACGTTCTTCGTCATATCATTAACTAGTATTTTTTAAACAAAGAATACGAGTTACAAAAAGAAGGTTTTATGGTGGAATAATGCTTTATTTTATTTTTAAAAAAATAAGAAATAACATAAAAGTACAAATGTAATGTTCGCGTAAATATGAATTTAGTTTCTCTAAGTTTGAAGCAAATTTCGCGAACTTGCATTAAACACTATTATTCAAGTTCATGAACATAACAACTGGAAGAGAAAAAAAGAAGAATTATCTGAGATTTGTATAAGCATGTCATTCTTAAAAGATTCATGAGACTTTTAAATAAAAAGAAAATTCGGAATCGTTCTGATATAGAAGAACAAAATGAATATCATATTTTTTTTCCTATAAGCACAGAAGTATTTGAGGCATCTATAACAGTGGATAATTCTTTTTTTTTTTTTTTTTTTGCAAAAGAATATTGCTTTATTTGGAATGATATATTCTATTAAACAGATCATACTATGTAATTATTCCTAAATGTCTCTAATTGAGAAACTATAATAACGTTATACACTGCTAAAAAGTTCCTTGTTATATTATTTACTAGTATTTTCTTTAAAAAAAATGTAAAAAATAACGTTTAATCATAACATAAAATTATATTTTTATAAACAAGAAAAAAATAACATAAAAAATTCAAAATTAATACTCGCATATTTCTGCAATTAGTCTTTCCAAGTATAAAGAAAATGTCGTGCATTTCTAATAATCATTATTAATCAACTACACGCATAACAAATATCCGAGATTTGTAAAAACACATTATTCTTGAAAGATTCATTTGACTTTCAAATGAAAAGGAAGTCCAGAACCGTTCTAGAATAGAAGAAGAAAAAAACGAATATCATTATTTTTTCCATAAGTGCAAGAGTAATTGAGGCATTTATGGTACTGGATAGTCATTTTGTTGCAAAAGATTTCTTTATTTTGAAAGAGTTATTCTATTTGATTGATGACGCAATGCAATTGCTCCTAAATGATCGTAGTTCAAAATGTTTAATAATGTGATATGGTGGTTCAATGTTCCCTGTCATATCATTTACAAGTATATTTCTGACAAAAAATTCGAGGCATTAAAGAAAGAATTTAACGGTAATATAAATTTGTATTTTCATTAAAAAAAAAAAAAAAATCATGTAGGATCAAGTGGGGTAATTATGACCAGGGGGTAATTGTGACCATCGCCATGTTGAAGAAAACTATGTATGATAAAATTTTGTTTCACACTTAAATATTAACCTCATGACATATTTTTCATTTTAGATATTCTTTATCACTAATCTGAAGCATCTTTAAGATCCAAATAGCAATTTGAACAAAGAATTCCAAAATTTTTAACTAACGGATTTCTCAGTTTGGTGTTCTAATCTTAATTACCCCAAATAAATACGTGTACGCAAGTATAAAAAAGAAAAATAGTGGTCATAATTTCCTCACTAGTGGTCTTAATTACCATAAACTTTTGTAATTGTGAGTTTTTAGCTCACAGGCTATCATAGCCTGAAAGCTTATGTGCCCGCCCGTTCTGTATGTATGTTCGTACGTGCGTAACGCGATAACTCATGATAAAAATATCCGATCCACTTGAAATTTTATATATAGGTATACCCTGACAAGGCGCTTCCCTGATTAGTTTTTGGAGTTCATTCGATATGTATAAGAGGGGGAACGGGGGGCTTATGCCCCTCCCCTTAATTGATATAAATGGGTTTTTCATGCAGAATTAAGTTTTCGTTCAAAATTTAGATATAGGATCATTCTGATGAGGCGATTCCGTGACTGTTATTAGGTGTTCACTAAATAAGAATAAACAGATGGAACGGGGATTCTAATGCCCCTCCCCTTAATTTATGTAAATGGGTTTTTCAAGCAGAATTGTCAGATTTCGTTCAAATCTCTGAATAGTTTTGGAAATTTAATGGTTAAGTATAAACGAGGGGGATAACTCCTCTTAAATTATATAAATGCTAAAGGGGTTTTTATTAAGAATTATCCTATTTGCTCTGAATTTTGGATATAGGTTTTTTATATGATAAAGCATGTCCTTGATTGTTTAGGCGATTCAATGATTAAGTATAAAAAGGGAGAAAGGGAAGAGCTGTTTCTCCTCCTTAATTTTTTTTCGAACGGAATTAACCGTTGCTAGGCTGTAATGTACAATTAGTATGCGTAGCCTGTGATCTCAATGCCATCAGTTTAACTGGGCAATATTCTTTTTATTGATGATGTAACTGTAACCATCCTTTTAACTTAATAAAAAGGGGGGAGGCTTATGGGAATTAAAACTTTTAAGAGATGTTCTTGAAGGGTGAAATTTACTTCCTATGTACGAAAAACACCACTTTTACAAATAAAAAAAGTAAAAAAATAACAAATTTCAAAATTTATAAAATGGCTACAATTATCCCCTATTAAATAGACAAATCTTGTATATTTACAGCAAGTTGTTCAGAATTTTTCATTAGTCCTTCAGATACCAGTTGGATTTTTCATATCCTAAAGCTTTCTTCGTTCTCGTACATGTTAATATTTCACAAGATGTTACTCATGTTAAACCTTTATTGTCGAGAGATTATTCTCACTGACCACTAGTATCTCGCGTAAATGGACGCTCCACATGCTCTTGACGCCAGTATTTTAAACTAATTTTCATCGAAGACAAAAAAAACTTCTTGAAACACCATAAAATAAATAAAATAGCGCGAGGCCTTTCGATAGAACTTAGTCTATCTTCATCAGGCGCAAAAAGACGTGCGTCTACAATGAATGTAGTGGCACGACTGGCGTGAAAAGGCGGGAAAAAGAGGAAGCTGAAGGAGCAGCCAATGGGAAAGTACAAGGCAACAGCCAATCACGGAAGAGCATAAACGAACAAAGGATACAATGAAGGAAGTCAGACAAAAAAGGAAAATGGTTACAAAGGGAAAAAGTTAAAAGTAAATAAAAAGGCAGGTTATATTAAAAATAAATACACACACGCATAAAATAATAATAATAATAATTCGTATTAAAAATTTTTATATTAATAAGAAAACATATATATATCCAAAAAATTAAATACATGAATAATACGAAAAAGAAGTATAGGTATAAAGATACATATGTATAAATCCAAAAAATTATATTAGCAAAGAGCCACGTATCAGTATATTTTTCCTTATTTCTCTTTTTTCTGCAACAATAGAAGAAATGCAATTGTCACTGCTATGAAGAAATTTCACAAAATAGTGTTTAAAATTAAAAATAAATTATAAAAATGGAAAATAATTAAAAAATAGCTAGAATGGGCACATCTACATATAAACAGCTTTCATAAAAATAAAAATAAAATCAACATCAATTAACATCAAAGTTGGTCTGGTAAAAAACTCACGACTGATGTGTTTTAGAAAAAAGGCCCTTTTTTTTAAATTTATAGATTATTACTAAATGTCAAAACATAAATGAAGTCACAATATGAAAGGCTTAGCCATATGATATCATTTCAACATGGGAAAAGTAACTAAATGCTGTTAAGATAAAGTAACACTCGATGAAAATACGCGTACCATTAATAAACTACTATAACTAAACTAATTACTAAACTCGAAAGGGTTAAAGTTTTATAATAAAGTGTTGAAGATACATAAATAGCGATATATTTGAACCGTTTAGTGCAATTAAATTTCATATTCTGCTGAACATGCCTTTGAGTTGTTTTCGCTGAAAAATTTCTAGATTAATTTTAGTAAAATAGAAGTATCGAATAAATATTATTATTATTCCCACAAAGTAAGATAAATATCATTATTAAGGTTTTGGATAGTTCAGGTACCTATAAGATCGATGGATAGTCATTTTAATAGAGTAGAATTGTAAGAAGAGATATTGTTTAAAAAGTAACAATGCGAATTATACTAAATGTTTATTTCTGCAGAAAATATTGCGATACATATTTTTAAAGCTCACTTTGCATTTATTTAATAATGTTTTAATAGAATAAATTTTGAGATAGTAATTAAAAGCACTTCATTAATTTAAAAACATTATTCTAAGATATAAACAAATAATAAAAGTTGTACATTTAAACTTTTAAAACTTGTGTACAGGCCAGGATTTGAACCATTGACCTTTCGCTTAAGCTCCAACGCTGTAACAACTAAGCTATTCTGCCTCAAATTCTGGAAGTTTGTCAGGGGGATTGGTGCGCGATAGCTCAGTTGTTACAGCTATGGAGTTTAATCCTTGGTTCAATTCGTTGCATGAACACTATTTTACTCACTCGGAAAATTATAACACAAATAATAAAAATTACGTGTAAAATAAAATATTTATTTATTTGATATGGAAGATGTGCTACTATTGAAGAAAACCCTGTCAATTTTCCAATTACATAAGAAAAATTGGTACACGGAAAAGCAAGAAATTTCGGAATTATTTATTAGACTTTCAATTAAAAGACGTACATTCGTTTCAGAATGGGAAAAAATAAATTGAAGGCTATTATTATTTCCATTTGTCCAAAAATAGTTGTGGTCTCTATGGAAATAAATCGCCATTTGCTACAGAAAGATTGCTTTAGCTGGAAACAGACATTCAGTCTGATAGATGATACAATGCAGATGCTACTAAAGATCCATTGTAGCATAAATTACGGTAATATGATACACTTTTATAATATTCGTGGTATGAAAGTTTCTAATACTTTCTTAAGTAGAAACATATGGTATTAGTAGAAAAAGTAGAATAATTAGAAAAGTATTGCTTTAGTTGGAAACATTCAGTTTGACAAATAATGGAATACAAAATATGCTAAAGGCCCATTGTTACATAAAATATCATAATGCGGTAATATTCATTATATGAAGGTTTATAATAGATTCTTAAATAGAAATATGATATTAATAGAAAAACAGAATAAAAAGAAAAGTATTGCTTTAGTTCGAAACATTCAATTTTATAGATGATGCAATGCAAGTGCTGCTAAAGGTCTATTGTTAAATAAAATAAAGTAATGCGATACACTTTTATAATATTTGTTTTATGTAGGTTTTTAATAGTTTCTTAAGCGGAAATATGATATTAGTAGAAAAAAGAAGAATAAATAGAAAAGTATTGCTTTAGTTCGAAACATTCAGTTTGATAGATAATGCAATGCAAATACTGCTAACGGTCCATTGTTACATAAAATATCGTAATGCCATACAGTTTTATATTATTGGCTGTGTGTAGTTTTCTAATAGTTTCTTAAATCAAAATATACTAGTAAAAAAATTAAAAAAAAAGTAGAAAAGTACTGCTTATGTTGGAAACATTCAGTTTGATACTGGAATCAATAAAAATGCTGCTAAACGTCTATTGTTCATAAAATATCGTAATGGGAAACACTTTTAAAGTGTTCGTTGTATGAAGGTTTCTAATGTTTTCTTAAGTGGAAATATGATAATAATAGAAAATGAAGAATAAATAGAAAAGTATTGCTTTCGTTTGAAACATTCATTTTCACAAATGAAGCAATTCAAATGCTGCTAAAAGTCCATTGTTACATAAAATATCGAAATGTGATATACTTTTATAGTATTCGCTGTATATAGGTTTCTACTAGTTTCTTAAGCGGAAATATTATATTAGTAGAAAAACTAGAAAAGTATCGCTTTAGTTCGAAACATTCATTTTCATAGATGATGCAATTCAAATGCTTCTAAAAGTCCATTGCTGCATAAAATATCGTAATGCGATACTCCTTTATAATATTCGCTATATGTAAGTTTCTAAATGTTTTTTTAAGCGGAAACATTACATTGTTAGAAAAAGTAGAAAAAATAGAAAAGTATTGTTTTAGTTGGAAACATGCATTTTCATAGATGATGCAACTCAAATGCTTCCAACGGTCTCTTGTTGCATAAAATATCGTAACGCGCTACTCTTTTATAATATGCGCCATATGTAGGTTTCTAATAGTTTCTTAAGCGGAAATATGATATTAGTAGAAAAAGTAGAAAAAATACAAAAGTATTGCTTTAGTTGGAAGCATTCATTTTCATAGATTATAAAACTTAAATGCTTCAAAATGTCCATTCTTACATAAAATATCGTATTGCGATGCACTTTTATAATATTCGCTGTATGTAGGTTTCTAACTGAATTTGAAGTTTGAAAATCCATGCATTAGTTCTGGAGATTGAGCTACTGCGGAAAATCATGAAAAATTCTGCTTATAAGCGCCACCTGTTGAGTGATTTAGACAAAAAACCAATCAGCATCAATCTACATCAGGGACTAATTGATTTAAATTTTTATTAAATTGCGTGCGTAAGTTCTTGAGATTTAGGTCCACAAAATTTGTGTCACATACAGACAGAGAGAAAAAGTCACAAACACAGACTCGCAGACGTACATTTTGTAAAAATATATTTTTAAAATCTCTGACCTCTGAAACGTGTAAATCTGTCGAAAACAGGAAGTCGAATATTTAACCAATCTTTTATTTTTATTTTGCAAAAATAGAAGGCAGTAAAAAATCAAAACCATTCTAGGTTTACCGATTAACATCTGAATTGTTTAAAAGATTTTTTTTCTTTTTGGCCTAATTTGGTAGGATACCTTAATTCGATAACTTTTATTGTGCTATTTTATTTTTTATATTTCAATTATTATTATTATTTTTAATATGAGTATAGTTCATTTTTAGAACCTGTTCTAACTGCTAGAAAAGTCAAAATATTTACACATAAAAATTTTAAATAAGATCTAAAAAGTAAAAACGTACAATAGAAGATATCAACTTTAAATACTAATGAAAAGAAAATTTTAAAATATTAAAATGCAAGCGTAAGACCTTTAAACAACGCTTTCATAATTTTAAAATTAACAAGAGGTGTTTTTTTTTTTTTTTTTTTTTTTTTTTTTTTTTTTTTAATGAATAATGAATTTTAAAATGTGTCAGAAAATAGCCAATCTAAATGTAAAAAATATTGTTAATTTAACAAGAAAAAAAAATAATAAATAAAAATAAAATGAAATAAAAAAAATAAAATGAATAAAGAAAAAAAATGCATTACAATTTATTAGACATGCAACTAAAAAGTTACGTAACTATACACACATTTGAAATTGCAAATGCTTCAGTCTCATATTTGTCCCCTCCTCAGTGCAATGCTATTTAAATGAATAGAAAAGTACATATCGTGTTTACAATTAATAATTACTAACAATTAAAATCAAAAAAAGTTTAAAGAGCAATATCAAAGCAAGGCTGTGTACTCAGATGGAATTCCACAGAATTCATTAATAGGCGAACTGCAGTTGTTACAACTTTAGTTTACAGAACTAAAATTTACTGTAATATTGATGCAGTTGGAGGCAAATAAGATATTTACTGACTTAATTCAAAATAGATATCCTTTAAAATGGTTAAAAAGGATTTTTTCTGAGTATCGCGTATCATCTTCTGAAAATCGTAACATTTCCGCTAATTACCTATCCGTACAAGTGGCGCCAACTTATATGGGCCAGTGGGGTCCAAGCCCACCCAATAATTTTTTAATCATAGCGTACCCAATTTTCATTGTTCTAGTTATTTATTACATCATTATTTTATAATTCATTTTTTTCCTTAGAATAAAATGTACTCTGCCAATGATCACGTGTTCTAATTCTCCGACTAACACACATAAATCCTAAACGACTGAAATGTTTTGCTTCCATATTTAATTTTCTTCTAATTCAATTTGTAGCCATATTCATGACATCATGGCATTACTAATAATATAAGTGTTGTGTTGTAGAATCACATATAGTATTCTTAAATTTTACATTTTTCTAAATTACAGTTAAAACTAATCTTTAATTAAATAGCTATTTTATCTTAACGTTTTATTTCGATTCCACAATAACTTTCCGTCAAAAGAAAAGAAATAAAAACATCTAGCATCTGCCTTATTACTGAAAAACGGCTGTCAGATAAAGAGAATTCATTAAGATGAGTATTTCACCCTTGCTGGAAACAAATAAAAAAAAAAGAATAAATATCGACTGTGTTTGCGGTTAGTGAAATTTCATTTTCCTCTCTGCGTAATTTTAAGTCTAACTTATTCGTTTCATAATAGTCTTTGAATGTACATGCTATTTGTTATGTCTTTTGAGAACATTTTCCCAAAATATGCTCCCAACGTACGAATTGGCAGTCGGATTTCTTTTTGGCGTATTTTTTAGGACTGCTGTTTTCTGGTTGCCCTGCTATTAAATTCAAAATCCTTTTATTGTTTAAGCGTAACAGACAATTTTGCGTAGATGATATCAGTCATTTTTCATATGCTTAATGTCGCCAATTGTGTGATGCCAATGTGTGAATTTTTCAGTGAGGAATTAATTGCCTCCCTTTCGCTTCACGAGGCAGTCATGTGAAGACTGTTTTCTTGATAATGCGTTCAGGCACCATCCCTAGCTTTTCTGTATGAAAACCTTTAAAATTTATAAGTTTACTGCAAATAAATAATTTTCTTAAAGAGCATTTATTTTCTTAAGCGATCATAGCCTATAACTAGCGAATGCATTTTAAAAAGAACCTGGTCAGCATACTTAAAAATACAGATCTATAGTATAAGTGTCTTTATGACAAAAGAAAAAAAAAACGCATGAAAATATAATTTAATAAAATTGCAATTTTATTAAAATACTTTAGGTTGACTTAAAATTCTCATCTTTCACCCTCTGTCAACCCTTCAAAGAAAAACAAACTGGTTACATCATTTTACAAAAGTATTTTTGAGCCCACCCAATATTTTTGAGCCAAACCAATATTTTTCAAAAGTTGGCGACACTGATCCCTACCAAACTACCAATATTTTTCTGAAAAAATTTTCGTCTTTCGAAGGTATATGATATTAGTACAGTATTCAAGCCACAAAATGCTTTGAAAAAATTGTAGACACGTTTATGTTCTACAAAGCGAATGATACATGAACCACCAGTTTTGCCAATATATACTGAGTCGCAATTTTTTCAAGGGGTATTGTAATTGTAATACATTGTTTTCTTTTTTAAAGTTTGTTTATAAGACTTTAAATAATTTTTATTCTGAAAATTCTATTTTAATTCTGAATTTCATTTATTTTAATTAATGGTAATTAATATAAGGAAATAATAACGACATTTTACAAAACATTTTATAAAAACCTCTCAATAATTATACTAAAAAAATATGAACTGACAACTAGCAAATTTTATTTATTGATGGCCGTTCTTTTCAATGTATTTATAATTAGATGTTTCATTTTCTCTCTTCAATCGATGCGGAATATTTAGTTAAAATCTTTACATCACGAATTCAAAAGATTTTCGCTGTCATCAAATAAATCCAGTTTGGTGTCGTACAAAGTAAATTGTAAAGAGTCTGTCATCTTTTTACATAATCAATATCTTTCTTCGTTGTGTGATTTCTATGAATTTAATAAAGTTGACATGAAAAGCTGTTCGAAAATCTACGAATACAATCTGCTATGACACATCCTTTAACAGAAGTTTCAGGTTTTTTGTAATTTTGCAATTGCACGGAAGTTTGATAATGCAAGCTATTTAAAAAGAATGCATGAAGTACTGAAAGAAATTTTTATACATTTTATTTCTATGTAAAACATATTTGCAGGCTAATTAGATACTTTTATGCAACTTTAGAAAGTTTGAAATGAATGCATTGTTATAAATTCAATAAAACATGTTTATTTTTTCCATCCATACAGCGTATCGCTGTAAGTAGCCTTATAAAGAGTTTCTGGTAACATAATTATGTTTATAATTCCTTCAGTATTAAATTTCCAATTCATACATAATTCAATTATATTTATCAGTATATTCTTGTCTTTCACTTGTTCATATTTCTACATAAAATTTTACTTTTTATTATTTTGTTTATTAACGAATTTCTTGTTCATTATTGACATAAAGTAATTACTTTGAGCAAGTTTTAAAACATATGTTACAAATTTACAAAATTGAATCTCACAAATTACATAAGTATGATATTAAGCCACATAAAGCCATATCAAACATACTTAGTACCCCTTCAACAGTGTGAGAAAAAAGAATGAAAGTTAAAAACGTGTTCAAAAAGCCCCGAGTACTGACAAATGAACTCGTTAGTCAATATATTTGAAGCTATAGCCGAGGAATTTTTTGAACTCATTTTTAAATTTTTATGTTTTTTTCCCTCACTGGTGAAAGATATTTAAGTACCCTTGAAATGTCAGCATATGGTTTGAGGTTATATTGGCATAATTGGAGGCTATCGAAAAAGACAGGCTACCACGATGCATTCCAAGTATCTTTTTTTTTTTTTACAGACCGCTAGAATGACGTAGTGCTCTATTCGTGCACCTGCATTGGTGTATCCGAATGACTGCTGTATCCGAGCATCACGTGACTCAAGCGGTCTGTAAAAAAAAAAAAAATATATATATACACGAAATAGACCATGGTAGCCTGTCTTTCTCGTTAGCCTCGTATAATTTGTGCGATTCAACGTTGTAAATCTGTAATTTATGCATCTAACGATAAGTATGGGAAAATTTTAATTTATGACTTTTCTTATTTTATAAAATTGTATTGAGGGAAAAATAACTACCTGTATTCTGAATAAATCCATAATGAGTAGAAAATTGCATAAAATTAAAAATAAAAGTTATATGTATTGTGAATCAATGCTTGATTAAGATAGCGTTAAGCTAAGTTGTATTTTTAAAAACTTACAATCATTTTATCATTTCAAAAATTCTTTCTTATATTTAATTATATTTCATTAACTAATTGTAAATTTTGGTAAGCATAGATAATTTACGAATTTTAACTATTACAATATATTTAAAGTGTATAATCAAATATAACTATTTTAGAAAACTGATATCAAGTGTATAAGATAACGAAAAGTATTCATACTATTGAATTTTTCAATTGTTTTTTTATTTGAGTAATTAATTTCCTTAAATGCATTTAGATATGAAGTAAGTTAGTGATTATTAAATAATATTAAACTAAAAGAAGTTACATTTATTTACACTTGATCGAATACGCTACCTCAAGTTCTTTATTTAGTTCGAAATTCTTTAAATAACTTATTGAATAGCAAGTTTAAAGTTAAAAGTTGAGTACCGATCATTTCGAAATAGATATCATTTTGATTAAAAGAAGGTAAAATGATAATTCCATTGTTCTCAGTTCCATTTACATTATTGACATTGTGGAGTATTCCGTCAAACAGTATTTAATCATCAATCACTTTTGTGCATTTTTGCGATCCTTGTGAAATATCAAGTGTAAAGAGTTTTTGCTCAACGTAAACCAGTATTACTCCATTTAATGGTTTTAATATATCCGCACATTGTGGTTTGATATAAATAGACATTTTTGAAATTATACAAAAGAATTCTTTTATTCAATGTTTTACAGAAAAGAATTTTTCAGAGCTAATTTTAACCTACTTTTTAAAAAGAAGAAATTCTATGTTTGATTTGTAACTCTAATAAAGATATATCTGAGAAATTCTAAATGTTAGATATTCAAGAGGCCTTCGATTGAAGTAACCGAAAATTACTTTTTACTTCTGAGACTTTTGGAAATATTTAATAATTTAAAATAAATCAAAAATAGTTCTAAATTTAGAAGTTCAATCAATCATGCTTCAAAAACATACATATACAGGTTGTCGACTTTAAATGGCGTGTAACAGCTAATTTCTATACCGCTAGTCATAGATATACAGTTTTAATTACAAAAAAAGTTTTAGATAACGTTAAAATTTATTTAAAAGTTGTTATGATCAATAAAACAATTACAAAGATATAAATTTAAATTTCTATACGGTCCCCTAGTCTTATAAGTGATACATAGTAACAAATTCCTATTCGCAGAGTTATTAAGAGTTTGAATTGCTTGACTTATGTCAATTTTTGAAATCTCAAGGCCCTACGCTAGTCACTTAAAAATACCCAGATGATAATGTTAAGTCTAAGAGGGTGTTCTTTTCAAATATCTCGCTCAAATTATAAAAATTTTTTTCGCATAGAATAGCTGATGACGATCAACAACCGGGCTAGTTTTTACTTCTTTAATTTTGGTTTCAGATTTTTTTTTAATTACTTTAATTTTCGAAACCGGTTAGAACCTGTTCTGAAATTGAAACTATAATAATATAAAAAAATTATAACCAAAATCAGAAATATAAAAACTAGCCCAGTTGTAAATCATCCTCAGTATTGTATGAAAAAAAAACATGTAAAAATATTAATATTTAAACGAGATATTTGAAAAGAACGCCCCCATAGACTTAACCTTATCATCCGGGTCTTTTTCAGTGACTAGTGTTGCGTCTTAAGTTTGGCGTTGCTTCGAGGGATTGGACACAAAATGCTTAAAGGACTTGAACGATTTATTTTGACTATACTTTCAGCATTGCAAGAGAATGGACTCACTTTGATCATCAAATTTTAAGATAACTTTGATATTTATTAATTAAGTTTTAGATTGGATAATGTAATGGCATTTAAAAATATGTATCATTTTGTAAAGATCTGCGACTGTTGCTGTTATCATTTCATTTAACAAAAAATCTGTTATTTTTTATAGCAAATGTTACTTAGAAAAATGAAATAATTATATTATCGGTTTATATATTGCAACTAACTAATGTCTTTGATTAAATATAGATTTTTTTTTGTAGAAAACTGAGTGTGAGATAAGAAAATAGAAATTACTAATTAGTTATATTTTCTGAAATTACTAATTTACATTATTTTTTACATTAATACTACTTACATTATTTTTTCTCTTATGCATTTTCAATATGAATAATGCAAATTCACAAAATAATTCAGCATATTTTTGGCTTCTAGAATTTGCATCTGTTTGGTTAAATTCTCCGCAAAAGTAATTTTTGATTAAATATTATTAACATTAAAATAAATGTGTATTATCCTAAACTATTGATGTTATGCAAACATTAACTCAGTATGATATCAAATATTTTTCAAATAAAATTAATTAGAAAAAATTACTACTTCTTACAAAATTGTCAAAAACATTAAAATATTAACAAACACAAATCAATTATTAAAACCCGGAAATATGACAGAAAACAAAAAAAAAAAAGATTTCATAAATTTCGTTTATTATACAAAAAATAATCTTCAATGATTAAAGTTAGATTAAATATGTATATTTCGTGGTTTAGAATGAGATATGTTATTTATATTCTGTGTTCATCATCACTTTTCACTTTAAATGTTTAATATTTAACTTTTTAAAATTTTTATAGCGATTCTCTTTATTATTTAATCCTGAAAATGCAGCAATTATTCATTTGCTATTAATAGCGCAACAGCTTAAAAGATTGAAAAAAAAATTAAAGATATATGATAAGAAAAAACTAAACCAGAAGCAAAGAAAACGAAAGTATTCGAATTTAAAAATAAGTATCATTTTCTCATTTATTTATGAGTATTAACAATTTAATTTTAAAGTAATAAGAATATTCGTAGTTGGAATGTTTTATTTAATATTTTAGATGAAAAATAATCGCTTTTGATAAAAAAAGAGCATAGATGCACAAAAAAAAATAATATTAGTATTTTACGTCTAACGATGTAAATAAAATTATTTGTAATTATTTTTTATCCTAATTTAATTTTAAAGTAATAAAACTCAGTCACAATCTCATTAAATACAAAATCTTCTCGAAATTAACTTAGTTCAAAGCTTTTTATAATATTGATCAAGACATACTCATCAGAGACAAACATTTACTTCAAATTGTTTTACTACCATAAAAATACAGCTGACTTGTTAGAGTATTGGTCTCATAACACCAAGGAAGCGGGTTCGATCTCAAAGTCAGGAACTTTTAATTACGCCTATTTTCTTCAACTGACGTTCTTACTGCCTGTAACGCAGAAAAAAAAGAAACGGATATTCGTCTATTGACGGAAAACTTTCTGCTAGCAGTGTTGCCAAGAAATTTTAAGTGCACCGAAGACAGTATTTCTGAGAGATATTGATTCACTTTTAGCTTTAATTTCTGAAATCTGAAATTGTATTATACTGTGATCTAGTTACAACTATTTCATATAAATGCACCAAATTTTACATTTAGCGGTTGATTACTATGATAAATAACAGTATAAAGTATTTCTTTTTTTTCCTTTTTTTGCGATTGGAAATATAATTCTAAAGCTAGCGGTTTCTGGATTATCTATTCAGCATTGATAAGAGAGGAAATTTCGTAAATACATTTAAATACAATAGAAGATGTCGGGATAACACAGTTTGCTAAAATCGCATTAGTTGTTTATAAAAGCAACAATAATTTCATACTCTAAAAGATAACCCATTATTTAGCACAAATTAAAAAATTTATACTACTATATCAGATATATTTAAACATACCAAATCCTCTTTTCAATTTCCACCAAGCTGTTCTTTTATTAAAATAAATATTCAGTATACTTCTGTTGCGAAACTAAAGTATTAATTTCTCATTTTTATTTCGGAGTCCCATTTTTTCAGAAGCTTTAGTCAGTAAATTCCTTCCGATAACTTTTCTACTTTGTGTGCAATTCATTCACCTATGTTGACTTCGCTAGTAAGAAATGGAGTGTTTGTTAAAAAAGTGTTTCATATTTACCCCTTTTCTGCAGCTATTGTAGCCACCATCTGAAATTTTTATTCGAATTGCTACTGTCTTTCCGATGTATTAAAAATTAATTTAAATTAGTTTTTAGTGATTTTTCTTAATTGAAAATTAAATTTATTGATGCTCTTTTCACATTTACATAAAATTTAAGCGTTATTATTTTTTAAAATTCAACACGTTTTTCAATTTGATACAAGCTGTTTTTTTTATGAATATAAATATTCAGTGTTGTTCTGTTACGAAATAAAAGTAGTAACTTCTCTCTTTTATTTCGGAGTCCCTTTTCTCCGGAAGCTTTAGTCTGTAACTTCCTTCCAACAATAGATGTTTTCTACTTTGTGTGCAATTCATTCAACCAATGTTGACTTTGCTAGTAAGAGGTGGAGTGTCTGTTAAACAGTCTTTCATATTCACCTCTTTTCTGCAGCTATTATGAGCAACACCTGAAACTTTTGTTTGAATTGTTACTGACTTTTAGATTTATTGGTTTAAAACAATCTGTCTTAATTGAGAATTTATTGATGTTATTTGTACATTTTTTTGAAATTTAAGTATTAATTTATTTAATTTAACCCGTCCTCCAATTTCCCACAAGTTGTTTATTTATGAAAATAAACATTCAGTATTCTTCTATTGCACAACTAACGTACTAATTTCTCACTTCTATTCTTGAAGTCGCTTTCTGCGGACGCTTTAATCAGTAAGATGTCACACCAGAAGTTTTCGACTTTGAAGTTGATTCGATATAATGTTGATTTTGCTTGTACTAAGTGTAGTGTCTTTAAATAAGTTTTCATATTCATCCCCTTTCTGCAGCTATTATAGCCAGGATTAAAAACAAGTTGGATGGAACTTTTATTTGAATTACTATTGCTTTCAGGCATTATGATTTTATGTAACCTTGTGAGGGAGTGACCTTTAGTCATAAAGGCACTCTAGTGTTTCTGAGATCGTGACGTCAATAATTTAACATTTTGTAGGCGTAAAAGTGACATCTATCCTCTCTTTTACTTTAACTTTCTAGAGTGTGTGTGATCTTTCGAATTCCGCAGTTAGCTCGCGGTTATTAGTATTATGTTAATGAGAAGTATCTCAGTTTGTCGCGTATAAAAGCTTGGGTGTGAGTTTGTGGTGTGTGTGTTCTGGCCTTGGCCAGCGTCTGTGTGTGTTTCTGGCCTTAGCCAGCGTCTGTATGCGTTTCTGGCCTTAGCCAGCGTCTGTGTGTGTTTCTGGCCTTAGCCAGCAGCCAGCGTCTGTGTGTTTCTGGTAGTAGCCAGCAGCCTCTGTGTGTATTCCGCCATTGGACAACGAAGTTGATGATTGTTTATTAAGGTGCTGACGATTAGAGAATAGCTACGGCCTCCAGTAAAGCGGAAAGAAGTTCAGATAGTGGATTAAAGGTTCGGCCTTGGTAAGAAAGTTTAGTTTTGATTATTTGAGAAATAAAGAAATATCCACAGTCACGGGCTGTGAAATTAAGATTTGTTTAGTAGATCAGCCAGGAAATAATGTCAAGTGCTAGACGGTGCCCCGACTGAGCTAGACCGACGCCTGTGAGTATGATTTAGCTTTTCATAGTGTTCTCAGTGAGTGAAATTATAGACTGGCTCCACTTTCCTTTAGCCCTTATCATTTTAATAAACTGTGTTGTTTTAACCTAAATTAATGAGTATGTCTGCATATAACGTGACAAATGACACCCAGCATGAGTATACCTTCACAAATGGCGCCCAACGAAATGTCGGACATTTTGAGATTGTGCCACGAGTGTATTTCACCGGTGAGGGTGATATTAGTGAATTTTTAGTGAAATTAGATGATTATATTTTGTTCAATAATATACCTGAAAAAAGTAGATACGTAGTGCTTAAATGCTCGTTAAAGGGCGAAGCACTTTTGTGGTTAGAAAATATAGGAAAGTTTTTGATTACTGAGGAAGCGAAAAGATTTGAACAAACTGTAATTGAGTTAAAGAAGGCATTTCCTCCCGTTAAAGATAAAAGTATTTTGAGAAAAGAGTTCTATTGTAATAAGCAGAATATTTATGAGTCGGCGTCAAAATTTTATCTTCGTAAGCTGGAACTAAAAAATAAATTAGATTTGGATATTACATTTGAGGAATTGTTGGACATTGTCTTTCCTCTTTTTAATCCAAATATACAGGACTTTATTGAAGTTAGAGCACCGAAGAATTTTGCAGAAATGCACCAGATATTATCGAAGTATGAGTCTCGGCATAGCTCGGATCAACGGGATTTGCGTAACCCTCGGCAGAGACCTGTCACGGATGGTAATTTGAGAAATGAGGGGGAACGTAATTTTGTGAGAGGGGGACAGCGATTTCCGGATAATAATGTGCGTAATGGAAATGATGGATTTGGTCGTAATATGTGGAATACGAGTAATGGTAATAGGAATGGTGATGGTGCTAATAATATTAGAAGTGGTGAGAGAAATATGTATGGAAATAGACAGAATAGTGGTTATAATCATAGTGGGGGAGTACGGGACAGGAATGTTTCTTCGCAAGTAAGGAGATTAACTTCGGATGAGAATGTTGAAAATAGGTCAACGCAAAAGAGATGTGTTCAGAGGTCGAAAAAGTCTTCGGTGAATTTGAATAAAATTACTATTAATCCGGTTGAGTTACCTGAAGTGTTAATTGTGTTAGATGGTATTGTCGTTAAGAGTGTCTTCGATACAGGGGCAGATAAGTCGTTCATTTCTTTTGATTGTTATCGGAAATATTTTTCGTATAAGAAGTTGAAAAGGTCAAGTCTTGTGGTTCAGTCAGCACAGGGAGTAGCTTGCGATAATAAAGGTTCAGTAGAATTGGAAGTTGAAATTCGCTCGGTTAAGACATGTTGGGAGTTTTGTGTGTTAGATGGATTAACAGTGCATTGTATAGTTGGTGTGGATTATATGAGGGATAGAGGAATTAGTTTGGATTTCTTTAAAAAGTCGTTAATCGTGAATAATGATGAGAATGTGAGTAAGAAAGAGCCTGTTTCAGTGTCAGTTAATTTGGAGGAGTCGGGTTTAAGTGTGGTTAAGAAAATGGAGGTTAATAAGTCTTTAGTCGATTGTGGTAAAGTTTTTTCAGATAAACCGAGTTTAACTAATGAAATTTATATTGGTTTTGACGCACTAGTTGCTAGTAAACCATTTCGTTATGATTTTATATTCAATATTTTTAAGTCTTTGTGTGAAAAGTTGCGGACTGAGGACGGTAGGGAACTTACTCAGTCTAATATGGCTGAACGTGTAAATCGTACATTAATTCAAATGATTTCTTCTTATGTTGGTTCTCATCATGTAAATTGGGACCAGTTTCTTCAACATTTTGCGTACGCACTTCGTACGGCAGTTCACGAGTCAACGGGGAAAACGCCTGCTGAATTGTTTTTGGGTAGAAAAGTTATTACTCCATTCCAAAGGTTAGTTATGGTGTCAGATGCAGAAAGTCAGTACATGTGTCAGGATATTGAGAGGTTGGTTAAGGAAGCTCAGATTCAAATGGGAAAAGCGCAAGAAAAGCAAGCTCAGTATTATAATATGCGTAGGAGGGAGTTAGAAGTGAAAGTTGGAGATTTTGTGTTAGTAGAAAAGCATTGGTTAAGTTCAAGTCGTCAAAAGAGAGTAGCTAAGTTTGGTCCGAAGTTTGTAGGTCCGTTCGAGGTTTTGGAAGTTCGAAATAATAATTTGGTTGTTGATGTCAATGGTGAAAGAATGACTGTTAATCTGGATCAGATTAGAGTGTATAAGTTTAGAGAAAATGGTAGTGAAGGTTCTCATATGTCGAGTGGTGTTTCGCGAAATTCCCGATCCAATGAGTGTCCCGAGTCCAGCACTTCTTCGTCTAATTCTTTTCATCAATATTCAAGAAGAAAATTTGGTCAAACAGCTCCAAAGACTGTTATTGAAAGTCGAAAGCCTAGCAATCCGAGAGCAAAGTATAATAAAAATAAGAGAGCTGTGTCAAATACATCGGACTCTGTGTGTCATAAAAGACAAAAAATTATAAATTGTCCAGTTCCTCCATCTATTAGACAACAACTTCACAAGCATAAATTAACTAATAGTTCACCATCTTCAGTGATTAATCCCCAGAAAAGATTTCGTTTGGACACTCGTAAAACTGTTAAGCGAACTTTAAATGCCGAATCTTTGCCTAACAAGAAACTACATAGGTCCGGAAAGAAACGTGGCCTTGGATCTTCGGTAACTTCGGGTGCGTCTAGAAAGAGGAGACAACTCTCAGATTACCGGCAACAACAGTGTGAACCTCGCCATGGAGTGAACCCAGCGAACCGGCCGGAGCAGAGTCGTCGAGTGGAACCTACGAGTATTCCACGGCATCCATTCAGAACCAGGCTGCAGGCACGACAGTCAACTGTGGCGTCACCGTACAGTTCTGATGACGAGAGATCCTTCGTACAAGCCTTTTGGGACAGGAGGAGAAAGCCATCTTGCAGTATGAAGCCTGCCAGCAGCGAATCGTCTCTATGATTGGGTGATAATGTTCTTTATTAAATTTCTATTAGAGTGCATATATGTGGTAGCAATGTGAAGGAATAGAAAGCAGAGAGACTGTTTTGTACTTTTGGCCATTTTTGGAATTTTTTGACGGACTCACGTTTAGTGCTTAATTGTGTTCAAAGTTTGTTTGCAAAATTGTTAGTTTTATGTATGTTGAAAATTTTGGGTCTTAACTGCTTTTAAAAATTCTGGATCTATTGTTAAATTGTTATGTTATTTGTTAAAATGTTATTATATTGTTATTGTTCATGTGTTATAAAATGTATGCTAATGTATGTTTAAATTTTCAGAAAGTACAGATAATAATTTGGGTTATTTTGTACACGCGCCGCGGTTCAGGCGCGCACGTGTTTTGCGGTCAAGAAGTCCTTGACACGCGTTTCTATCTCTTATACTAACATTTAATGAATTAACTTTCTTCTTATCGTTCGTGTTTTATGAGTTGCGTTTTGTACTTTAGTTGGGAATGGTTTCCGCAAGTTGCGAAGTTTTAAGCTGCATTTGAATTTGAAATTGTATTGTATTAAAATTGAATGTTAATGTGATTTTCTTGCAGGGAAGTATACCTTTTGTTATGTATTGATTCTGCTATTTTTCTTTTAGTTAATACAGATGAAGAGATTGATGACGTCATTTTGTAAATTTTTGATATTTTTTTATTGTTGCATAAGCACAGCGATATGCCGCTGTACGTATGTGCCCCAGTTATTGTTCAAGTGGAGTTAAGTCTGAAGAAGTTTGGGAGTTAGTTCATTGGCTAATGGGGATGTAGGTATTACGTAGTAGCAGAGTTAGTTTAGTATGAAGTAAATGTAATTTTAGATGAAGTCGGAATTTGGATGAGGAAAGTTTTTGCGCATTGGGTTTTTTGGACTTGGTGCGAATTCTAGTATATTAAAAGTTATGGAGAAATTTTTGGGTAAAGTTATAGTTGCATTGCAATATTGAGGAAAATTTCGGAAGGTTAGTGTTTTGAGAAATTTTAGCACTCCCAGTGGAGTGGGCTGTTTTGAAAGAAATAATTAGTTTTGAAAGTTTTACGAGTTTTTGGAAGTTTTACGGAGGCTATTTATAAGATAGAAGAATGGTTGGATTGGATATGTGATTATTTGAGGCAAACTGAGTTTTTTTTTGATTGTGATGGGTTAAAGTTAATATTTTAAAAGTTATGTTTCGGCGTTAAATTTCACCCATCACTGTGTTTTATTACGGCTCTAAATTTATAACAAGAAAAAGTTCTGGGCATGCATTTAGCCCAGCCCTTTTTCTCTGCGGAGTTCGAGGGGGGGTTGTGAGGGAGTGACCTTTAGTCATAAAGGCACTCTAGTGTTTCTGAGATCGTGACGTCAATAATTTAACATTTTGTAGGCGTAAAAGTGACATCTATCCTCTCTTTTACTTTAACTTTCTAGAGTGTGTGTGATCTTTCGAATTCCGCAGTTAGCTCGCGGTTATTAGTATTATGTTAATGAGAAGTATCTCAGTTTGTCGCGTATAAAAGCTTGGGTGTGAGTTTGTGGTGTGTGTGTTCTGGCCTTGGCCAGCGTCTGTGTGTGTTTCTGGCCTTAGCCAGCGTCTGTATGCGTTTCTGGCCTTAGCCAGCGTCTGTGTGTGTTTCTGGCCTTAGCCAGCAGCCAGCGTCTGTGTGTTTCTGGTAGTAGCCAGCAGCCTCTGTGTGTATTCCGCCATTGGACAACGAAGTTGATGATTGTTTATTAAGGTGCTGACGATTAGAGAATAGCTACGGCCTCCAGTAAAGCGGAAAGAAGTTCAGATAGTGGATTAAAGGTTCGGCCTTGGTAAGAAAGTTTAGTTTTGATTATTTGAGAAATAAAGAAATATCCACAGCCACGGGCTGTGAAATTAAGATTTGTTTAGTAGATCAGCCAGGAAATAGTGTCAAGTGCTAGACGGTGCCCCGACTGAGCTAGACCGACGCCTGTGAGTATGATTTAGCTTTTCATAGTGTTCTCAGTGAGTGAAATTATAGACTGGCTCCACTTTCCTTTAGCCCTTATCATTTTAATAAACTGTGTTGTTTTAACCTAAATTAATGAGTATGTCTGCATATAACGTGACAAATGACACCCAGCATGAGTATACCGTCACAACCTCTCTTAATTGAGAATGAATATTGATGTTCTTCCCTCGTGTACTTGAAATTTAAATATTTATTAATTTAATTCAATCATTTTTTGCAATTTTCTACAAGCTGCTCTTTTACGAAATTAAACATTTTATATTCCGTTTCGAAACAAAAGTTCTACTTCTTACTTTATTTTCGGAGTCTCATTTTTCCGAAAGCTTTAGTATGTAACTTCCTTCCAACAATAGATGTTTTCTACTTTATGTGCAATTCATTCGCCTATGTTGACTTTGCCAGTAAGAAGTGGAGTGTCTATATTAAACAATGTTTATATTCATCCCTTTTCTGCACCAATTGTGGCCAGCACCTAAAACTTTTATTTGAATTGCTACTGACTTCCGGATTTATTAATTTAACTTCTTCAGACCTGAGTTACACAAATGTGTACCTCCATTCTTTTCGTAAAAAAAAAAAAAAAAAAAAAAAAAAAAAAAAAAAAAAAAACTAAACTGTTCGATTTTTTTTTTTTTTTTTTGCATTTTTACTTTATTTCTATACAGCTGAATGATTTTTGCTTAAAAAAAACAATAAATTGCAGCACTGATGAATATTACCTTATAAAAAAATATTATTTTCATCCGAGTTTCGAAAATACCTTCAAGACATTGTGGCCAAGGAAGTAAGAAATATGCATAATTATTCAATTTAAATGCTTTACAATAAAATTTTTCAAGGATTTGCTGATTATTGACCTTAATTATGATGATTATGAGACCTTAATTTTATTTTGCGTAAATTTATATTACTGATAGTTAAACTGATGTTTTAAGGGGATTAGTACTTTTATATCCATATTCGTAAATCTAAATAGCCAGTCCCCTGAAGTATTGATTTCATAAAAATGACTCTTTCTGTCATCTATGGTGTCATTTCGATTATGCAAGCAAGAAATGTATATTTGTCGAGTTATTTTATCTTCAAGTCTGAAGAGGTTAATGTATTCTTCCTTAATTGAGAATTAAATATATTGATATTATTTCTACTTTTACATTAAATTTAAGTATTAATTTATTTAATTCAACCCGTTTTTCAATTTCTCATAAGCAATTCTTTTATGAAAAGAAACATTCAGTATTCTTCTGTTGCGAAACAAAGTACTAATTTTTCTCGTCCTTATATCGGAGTTCACTTTCTATGGAAGCTTTAGTAAGTTCCTTCCGAAAACAGAACTTTTCTTCTTTGTATGCAATTCATTCGCCGATGTTGACTTTGCTAGAAAGAAGTGGAATTGACATTAAACAGTATTTCATATTCACCCTTTTCCTTCAGCTATTGTAGCCAACATATGGAACTTCTATTTGAATTGCTACTGACTTTTAGATTTATTGGTTTTAAGTAATCTTTCTTGATTTTCTTGATTAAGAATGAAATGTGTTGCTTGAAATTTAATCATTAATTTATTTAATTCAACCCATTTTTCAATTTTCCATAAGCTGTTATTTTATGAAAATTGATTCAGAACTTTGATTGAACTACTTTGAACTACTGATTGAAACATTCAGTATTCTTCTGTTATGAAACAGGAATTTCTGGACTTGACTTTGAAGTTATCTTTCTGTGGAAGCTTTAGCCAGTAAGTTCCTTTCGACAACAGACGTTTTTTAGTTAACCTGCAATTCATTCGCTAATTTTGATTTTATTAGTAAAAATGTGAGCGTTTATTAAAGAATGTGTCACATTCATTCTTACTAGAATTTTTCTCACATTGAATCACCGATACAACAAAATGAAATTCGCAAACCTGAATAATCCAATTGGTATTTTCTCTGATTGGGTTATTTATAAGATGCCTTGCAAATACTGCAAAGAGTATATCGATCAAACAAAGAGACCCTTAAAAAAACACTTGAGAAAGTATAGAACTGATATTAAAAATATGGAAAAATTGAAAGAATTTAGCTAATGATCCAGCACCCCCAATTTTTGTAAATTATGGTTTAAATTTTTCTAATTCATTCTCTTCACCTCTCCCGTTTTCTCCATTTGATTAAAACTCTTCCAATGCAAATGCACAGTCCTACTTGGTCTCCTTGTGCGCGCGAGTGTTCGACTTTGCAGTTGTTTAGTATCCGAATTTCGCATTTTGCTGTTGACAATTGGGAAGTGAGATACACATCTCGGCCCTTCTGATCACCTCCTTTTCCCAAGTTTATAATGTAATAATAACTTAGATTTTGTGCATTAATGAAAGGGGTTTCAAAAACCTTGGAACTGTCGTATGCATTGTATAATATTTATATTTTTGTCTAATAGTCGCTGTATATCATTCTTTATGTACTGGCACAAAATACAATCCTCCCTTATTTTGTGTATCATAATCTTCGATATTAAATAGAATTTTAGTATTACAATTTTACCATATGCTATAATACAGGGTTGCGGACATAATCCCCGCGGACAAAATCTCCACGGACAAAATACCCGCGGACAAAATCCCCACTGGACAAAATACCCACGGACAAAATCCCCACGTGTATTTAGAATTGTAATACTATTTTATAAAACATAATTTTATTGATAAAGATTCTAATAAAAGTAAAATTAGTCCAACTAAAGAATTTTGCGTATCTTACAGAATTTTTTTTAACATAAAAAGAAATATAATTGCATTAATAAATAACATAGTAGATAATTCAGAGAGTAATCCCCCGTAGTTTGATGGTCACAAAATTGAGCAACTGAAACCCCAGGATTTAATCAACTGATATATGATGCATTTGTATACATTATTGTCTTTTAATTTATCATGAATCTTTAGGATAGAATTTTTACTTTATATTTTAAAATGTAGAGATAGATATTTTCACACTTTTTCATTCATTTATTGTTTTAATTGTAACTCACCGTGTTGGAGTTTTTAATAACTCGTTAATTCTGCGTTGACATTGTCATAAGCAGTAAATAGTCGCACTTTAGAGCTATTACAGCGAATATACAACTTATATACTATATGTGCTCATAAGAAGCCATATCATTCACGCGAAATACAAATTTGCTAAAGTTAATTCTATGTAGATTTTTTTTTAATTTCTTTGAAGATTTTTCTTAATTTTTATTTTTATTTACTGAGTTAAGATTTTGATTTTTTTTTAAATTTAATTATATAATTTGTAAACAAAATCACATGATGAAACTTCGATAAATATTATATATATATTCAAAATATGGGTAAAATGAAATCGTTATATATATTATTTGCAGAATTTCACTTTTTCTTTCACTCAAATAAATAGGATTATAAACGCTTTAATTTTCATTCAGCATTTTTGGAAATACTAATTTAAATAAAAATTAAAAATACTTAAATTAAAAATATGAAAAAAAAAATAAATAAAACTTTAAAAAAGTCATATTTTTAAAAGTTTTTTTTTTTTTTTTTTTATTTGTTGAATCAAAATTACTGTAAAAGAATTAAGAAAGACATATTTCAAGTTTCAACCATTTATCTGTAACGATTCTTGACTTATAACAGTTTATCTAAGAGAAATATTGAATAAACCCATCCTCAAGAAAATCGCACTTTCGTTGTTTCCATATCAATCTTTGCTGGAAAGTGCTAGATTTTGAAAACAAACCAAAACATAAAATTTAATATTTCCTTTCTCCAATTAAGATAGAAACATGATTTAAATGTCATTTTAAGCAAAATAATAATAATAATAATAATAATAATAATAATAATAATAATAATAATAATACTGTTTATTTTATTTATTATTTTTTTTTTTTTAAAGGAAAATTTGAAGGTTTTCGCGTCTTGAATTCAAGCTGGTTTTAATACTGTTTACGAAACTATTGCAAAATCAGTATGCATGTTTCGAAGGGAAAATTATAAAAAACAAATACTAGTTATTCCGATTTTTTTTTTCTTTCAGGTATGGATATTTTATTTTCAGGTATGTGTCGATCTATCTAACTGCATTTTCAAATGATTTTTTTTATCAATATTATTATTCCTCGATCCAAAATGGTCTGTTATCTTTTTTCAAGTTAATTCTTTATTTTTTACTCAGAATTTTTTGAGAATTTTAAAAAATGGGCTTCTTATCCACAATTAAAAAAAAAAAAAAAAAAAAAGCTTTAGTTACAATAAAATAAACACACATGCACAGACAAATTTTTCCGAAGCGAGAGATTTGGGAACGAAAAAAAGGGTCATACTGAGGAGGTAATTGTTTATAAATCAAATTCTAATGAATTGAGCGTAAAATGACATCACACGGCACCTTATATGTATCTTCAAAAATCACCTCAGCAAGTTTCATGTTTCTACTTTTAAAAATGTGTCTGAAATTGTATCGGAAAATTTTGAGCTGTTGAAGGTAGAAAAGCGTTTTTTCGAATACACCCTTATGTCTATTTTAATAATTTGCGGGGTTTCAAGGGATCAGACACAAATGGAAATGCGTGTTATTCAATGCGCAATGTTACTGTAAATGTATCAAGGAAACATTAATATTTCTTTTATTTATTTATAGAGTTAGAATTTTGAATGCTTTGAGATGGTTAACCATATAATTTGTAAACAGAATCACATCATAAAACTTCTTTTAAAAATAAAAATGCATTTTTTTTTTTTTTTTTTTTTTTAAGAGTAATTTAAAACTGTTATTAATCAAAGTTTCATTCGTGGAATTGAATTTTTTTCTTTTGATTAAGTACCTTATTTTTTATTTTGATTTAGCATTTTAAATAATATTTATTTAAAAAAATTAAAATATTTAAAATAGTAATTTAAAACTAATCGGATGTGGCAATCCCAAAACTTCTGTCTCATGCATGTGAATATTTCAAAAACGCTACCAATGCGCGAAAATAAAATAACAAACTATACTCATCATGAAATTCTATGCATTATTTCTTGAATTAGAAAATTGCAATATTGGAAAAAATGCAACATAAAAAGCGCCACTTGTTGGGCAACTTATACCAAAACATAAAGGGTAATAATATTTATCAAGCTATATCTGAATCTGAAATTTGTTGAAAAAATTCGTGCAATAGCTCTTGGATTAGAACTATTGAAAGAATCGGGGAAAAATCAGCATTGCAGCATCACCTGTTGGGTTATTGACACTAAACAGAACTAGTTCATACCACGGATTTACTAAATCTGAAGTTTAATGAAAATCCGCATATTAGTCATTGAGATAGAGCTCTTGCAAAAATCGTAAAATAATACAACATGGCAGTGCCACCTGTTGAATGATTTACAACAATAACTCATCAGTTTCAGTGTATATCAAGAACTATCTGAATATGCATTTTTATTGAACTCCGTGCATTACTTTTTGAAACAGAGCTATTGCAAAAATCCTGAAAAATGCAGCATAGTAGCGCCACATGTTGAGCAATTCACATAGAAATGTAAACAAAACTATTTCATATCATGGGTTTACTGAATCTGAAGTTTAGCGGAAATCCGTGCCTAAAGATTAGGGGAAATCCTAATGAGATATAGATGTTGCGTAAATTTTAAGAAAAAAAATGCAGTATAGCAGCGTCATTTGTTGAGAAATTTACACCAAAAACAAATCAACAACAATTTATATCAGGGACTACCTGAATATAAATGTTTAGCAAATTCAGTGCATTAATTCTTGAGATACAGCGCCCTCAAAACTTATGTCACAGACAGAGCCATAGACTCATAAACAGACATTTTGTTTAAAAAAAAAAAAAAAAAAAAAAAAAAAAAAAAAAAAAAAAGACCTTCCGGCAGTGCCAGGAGGAAGAGGTAGCTTTCATATACTTATATATATATTTATTTATTTTAAATTAAGTTATATTATTCAAAAATACTAAGCTCAAATTAGTAGAACCTGATTATGAGCTTGGTCGAAATCTTAATTGAGGTGCACATGCACACTCATATTGAAATCGATTAATATATATATGCGATAACTCAGCCATTTTTTAAGATACAGACGAAACAAAAAATGCTCTGGAATCTTTGTATCTAGGTCAAATGCATAAAAGAAAAATCTTTTTCAATTTCTCACTTTCTTGTACCTAATTTTAAATTTTGAAATTTATAAATAATTTTAAATAGCCGCCATTTTGAAATAAGATGGCGGATGGAACTGAGTATTGAACTCGATTCAGGCCTCAGTATATACTATGTACACACCAAGTTACATTCAAATCGATTCAAAAATACGCGTGTTATCACGTGACAAAAATCAGATCGTTTCAAAATGTATCCCATAAGAAAAATTCAAAGTGCTATAACTCAATCATTTTTTAAGATATAGACAAAATAAAAAGTGTTCTGGAATCATTGTTTAGGTTCTAACACGTAAAAGAAAAATATTTTCAACTTTTAATTTTTTCGCATTTAATTTTAAATTTTAAATTTTTAAAAAAATTTAAAATGGCCGCCATTTTAAAACAAAATGGCGGATGATGCTGGCCAACGAACTCGGTTGAAACATTTGTACGTACTATGTACATACCAAGTTTCATTCAAGTCCGTTCATAAATACGCGTGTTATCACGTGACAAAAATCAGATCGTTTCAAAATGTCAGCCATAAGAAAAATTCAAAGTGCTATAACTCAATCATTTTTTAAGATATAGACAAAATAAAAAGTGTTCTGGAATCGTTATTTTAAGTTCTAACACGTAAAAGAAAAATATTTTTCAACTTTTAATTTTTTCGCATTTAATTTTAAATTTTTTTAAAAATTTAAAATGACCGCCATTTTGAAACAAAATGAAGGATGGTGCTGGCCAAAGAACTCGGTCGAGACATTTGTATGTACTATGTACATACCAAGTTTCATTCAAATCGGTTCATAAATACGTTAGCATACCTGCCAACATGTCAATTCTGAAATCCTTACAATTTTCACGATGTATTCTTACATGCTTAAAAATGCATTGCATATGCAATGCAAAAAGGAATATCATTTCTCAACAATATTTTCTATGCTACTTTTATATTTATTTTTCTACTTATATTTTGAAAAATAAAAACATGAGGGTACACAAGAAAATGTTTTTCCAATTTCATACTTTGGGAATGTGTTTTCAAAAAACTGTCCTGCATGATGATCTGTAATAGATAAGGCAGATTAAATTCACAACAAATTTCCTGAAAGGTTACAGCAGTTGAGGGGGTGGGAGGAAAAGTAAATTTACTGGCATTAATTATGCATATTTTACTGGGTGTCTTTGATGAAGTGCACATTTTTTCCAGCGATCCTCTCACAAAATTCACGATTTTTACGCGATCTTTTGTTGAATCAGCATTTTTTCAACGCTCTTTTAACAAAATCTGAATTTTTCCAGCAAACGAAATCGGCGTTTTATCCGTGATCTTCAGACGAAATCAGCGGTTTATCTGCGATAGTTTAGCAAAATCGGCGATTTATAGAGATTTTTTTAATCGAAATCGGCGGTTTTTCCACGATCTTTTGACGAAATCGGCGTTTTCCCGTGATTTTTTCATGAAATCGGCGGGTTTTTTGTCCGATGATCGTTTCACAAAATTTGCATTTTCGCGTTATTTTTTCTCGAAAACGGCGTTTATCCCCGCGATCTTTTGACGAAATCTGCATTTTTTCGACGATCTTTTGACAAAATTTGCATTTTTACGCGATCTTTCCTCGAAAGGACGTTTTATCCCTGCGATCTTTTTACGAAATCGGTGTTTTTTCGTGATCTTTTGATGAAATCGGCGTTTTTTCTGTTATCTTTTGATGAAATCGGCATTCTTTTCAATGATCTTTTGACAAAACATTTTTAAGCGATCTTTTATCGAAAACGGCGTTTTTTCCCGCGATATTTTGACAAAATCGCGTTATATCCGCAATCTTTAGACGAAATCGGCGTTTTCCCGCGGTCTTCAGACGAAATCAGCGTTTCATCTCCGATATTTTGGTGAAATCGCCGTTTTTTCTGCGCTCCCCACAGGAAATTCGCTCTTTTCAGCGATTTTTCCACAAAGTTTGTTGATAAAAGCAGTGACAAAACCGTCGTTTATCCACGAAATATTGACGAACTGTTCCGCTTTTTCGGCGATCCTGTCACGAAATTTGCATTTCTCCGCGATTGTTTTTTCCGTGCGCAAACCGTACAATCGTACTGCTCATCCGTACAACCGTACACTTAGAGCAAAATCCGTACATTGTACGGCCAAACCGTACAAGTTGGCAGCTATGCGTTAGTTATCGCATGACAAAAATCATATATCTATCTGATTTTTGTATATATATTTATATATATATATATATGTATTTTTGTATATATATTTATATATATATATATATATATATATGGTTTTATATATATATATATATATATATATATATATATATATATATATATATCTCAGCATTTGAACAGAGGGTGGTTTTGGGGTCTGGGGGTCATGATCGGTGAAAATATACCAGAATTTTCCGGAAGTGCTTTCCTCCGGACGGCTGCAATAGGTAGCTTTTTACTTTTTGTAATGAAAGCTACCTAAAAAAAAAAAAACTGTTTTTTGGAATCTCTGACACTTAAAACGTAAAAAACTGGAATTCGAAAATTTTCATGAATCCAATACTTTCTTCATATAAAAAAAAAGAAAGTAAAAACATTAATTATTAACAATTTGGAATATTTTCTTTTAGACATCTTACAAAACGCACATATATAAGCAAAATAGATGTTGCAAAGAAATATTCGTATCTACCAATGTATCACTTTTCTTATTATTATCCTTCTAGTAATTTTTCTTGAAGATGTGATCATTTTTGTGAAACTTTGCATATAAATGTGAGTAGTACTGGGTGCATAATTTATGCATACATATAATACATATGAAGTTTAGCACTAGCCACTTCCACATTATTCACAAAAAATTCTATCATTCATCATGGGAGATCATTCCAAAATATTCATTGCCCACCCCCCTCCCCTTACCCCCCTCATAGCCGTACTCGGACCCTGTTTCCTTTATATTTAACAAGATACTTTGCATTTAACATTTCATTGCTAAGACTGTGGTAAACTCAGTAGTACATTTTTCCACCCCCTCCCCCACCCTCCGCAGAGTACCAAGAATGCCGAAATAAATTAAAAATCATCATCAGGTGATATTATTTACTAAAAATATGCATTTTCTAAAATTGATCCAGAAAGGCTGTTATAGATTGTATACTCCCTCCTCGGTGAATGAAAGGGGGACAAATTAAAACAATCATTACATCTTTGAAAAAAAAAAAAAAAAAAAAAAGTATAATCTTAAAAATATTAATATTTGTATAAACGAGATCTAAAATTTAAACTAAATTCGAAGCATTAGACAGACTTTAATACATTTAAAAAGCAATTAAATTTAAAAATATATATATATCAATTAAGAAAATAATCAATTTTAAAAATTGTTTCATATTTAGTGTAAATAGTCTTTTATTTCAGACTTTAAAATGTACATGTATATTTAAGAAATATAAAGTATCTATCACATAACTTATAATTTCCAATTGTCACTTTCATTTTTCAAATAAGATTAAAACATTTTTTAAATGTTTAGAGATCCTTTTTGAAAAAGAAACTTGGTCAAAATAGAGCTTTTATTCAGCAAAGAGGGTGTTTTGTCCGGTGGAGTTTTTGTCCGGTGGGGATTTTGTCCGATGGTGATTTTGACCGCGGGGATTTTGTCCGTGGGGATTTTGTCCGCGGGGATTTTGTCCTGGACTCTATAATACACTATAACGTCTTCACCTATGAAATAAAGCAATTTTTGAGAAAATGTGTTCATGGTATGTTCTGTCATCAAGATTTCTGATTAGTAATTCTAGTTTTTAGTTTCTCACAATGTCTTTTCTGGAAATATTTCTGCATTTTACTATTTTGAAACAAAAAATGACAATTTCACATCTTTATTTAGAAGACGTCTTTTTTCGGAAGTTTTAGTCAATAGCTTCCTTCCAACAACATGAGGTTTTCTACATTGTCTGTTTTGAAGTTACATCCGTTTTTGTTAGCTTTTCCTAGAAGGCAGTGGAGAATATGTTTGCCAGTGTTTCTCCAACTCCCCTTTTGTGCAGCTTTTGTGACTGATGTCGAACACTGGTTGGGTGGAACCTTGAATTGTTACTCACTTTTGTATTTCTTCTTTTTAATTAATCATTCCTAACTGAATGTAAAGACATTGTTTTCTATTTTATGTTTTAAAATTTACTCATTAATTATCTTATTATTAATGTTTTTAAGAAAACGAAAGAATCATTGACATTCTTTTATTATTAGAAAAATGTTTACACAGTAAAACCTTAATACAGTACTTCGATAAGGGATAAATCTTGTATTCCCGAACAAATACAGTTATATATTTTTACCTTCTTAAATGGAAACCTATTTAAATTAGACTTTTCTTCAATCTTTTGTAACTCATACTTAGCTGGTTTCTTTTCGCTTTTCCCAAAATTGTAGAAAACTGACCTTTTTCTTTCGTTTGTTCTTTGCAGATTTAGCAATCAATATTAAATACTGATTGAATAAAATTCGAATGTCTGGTTAAAACTTATATTCAGATTGCTAGGCAAAATTAAGAAAAATTGTTTATTATTGGAATTTTTTTTAAAGAAATAAAAACAATAAATAGATGAAAACATTAAAATGAGTAATTTATTGCAACTTTTTAACGAAACTTTATACAGAAATATTTAAGTATAATTAAAGACCTGGGTGAAAAAGAGATGTTGTGTGACAAAATTTAGAATTTGAGAGAATTGAAGTGAAAGGTTTTTGTTGCAATTTATTTATTTATTTAATTCCTTCTTAGTAGCATATGTTTGAAAGTTAATAGGTGATAAACTCTCTTAAAAAAAGAATATTAACATTTAAATATTAAAAATTATGCATTATTTTTGCCCTTTAAATTATTAAGTATAATAATTATACATATTAAATGATACTTTCTCATATCTTCAGAATTGATTGAAATTTTAGTATTTTAACTTTATTAAACCAGGATGTGTACGGGGATTGGAATTTCCAGACTAAGAAATTCATCGACACCAATTTTTTTTAGTGAAAATCTATCTTTAAACAAGCTGAAATCGAATGCGTTTAACTAAAAGAGAGCTGATTTTTAACGTACAAAATAACGCTACCTGTACGAATCAAGCGCAGCATTTAATACCTCGCAATGCCTTCATTCATAAAGTATAGCAATTTTCGAGAAAATGTATCATAACTTGTTCTTCCACTAGTCTCTTCAATTAGCAATCTAAGTTTTTCTTTTCAATCAGTCCCTCTTTTGAAAATAAAAATTCTGCATTTTACGATTTTGAAACAAAAAATTCTCATCATATTCACATTTTTATTTTAAAGCCCTTTTTTCCTGAAGTTTTATACAATAACTTCCTTTAGACAACATGAGATTTTCCAATTTGTCTGTTTTGAAGTTCCATTCACTTTTGTTAACTTTCATAGATGGTAGTGGAAAATATGTTAGACTGCAAACACACACTTGTTTTGCCGCCTTCACCCAAATTCTAGAAAATTATATGTTTAGTACCCTTCTGTGTTTTTTTTTTTTTTTTTTTTTTACAATAGAATGAGGGGAATCTACAATGGAATAGCAGATAAGAAGGTCAATAATACTTGAAGGAAAGATTCCTGTTTTGCAGGACATCAGGCCCCATCCACTAAAAGTTATTAAAAATCAAAAACGCTTCATCGCCGCAATAAAGGATGCTGGAATCCGATGTCGAACACTGACTGGGTGGAACCTTAGGTTGTTATTGTGGAATGTTTTGGATATTCAACCACGGAAATTAAAAACATCTGGCAAAGCTGATTTTAAGTAACTTCTTAAATGAAGAATGACTAAAACTTAGCAGCGAAATATGTCAGAAATTGATTAAATCATTGCCACACTGTAATTGAATTACGGGCATGCCTACAAAATACTAGTTTTTCTTTTACTTTTAACTATTTACTACAGCCATGCTGATAGTGTACTTATTTTGCATCACGAATGTTATTGTTTTATGTCTTCATATTTTTCATATAAAATGCAATGAAATTTAATATGAAATTGAATAGACGTCATGTCAAATATTAAACATGTTATTAGTCTTATAAATATTTTCTATATTTTTTAATTTGTAGTTCATTTTGTCTGTATGTATGCGTAATATAAACAACTTATCGGATGAGCAAATACTTTTTTTTTCATTACAAATATTAATTTTATGTCTTTATGTTTTCTTCATATGAAATGTGATGAAATTTAATATGAAATTGAATAAGCATCATTTCATATATTAGGCATATTTATTTGTCTTATTAATATTTTATGTTAAAAAAATATCCTGTCAAATTAAAAGGAAAATACTACTATTTTGGAGCCAATGGAAATCGTTTAATTTGCAGAAAATATATGAATTTTTTCATTAAAGTAAATTATTTCGTAAAAAAAAATACATTTTTCCTTTAAATATTACAAAATCAAACAATTTACCGACCGAAAAAACTGTTTTTTCTTTAAATATTTTCTTTAAATAGTTTTTTTTTTTCTGTAAAGATTACAGATATTTTACACAGTGAACCAATTCCTCAGGTGTACGCATACATTTTTTTTTCTCGCGGTATATATTCTGTATTGTTTTACTTCGAAACAACAATGAATTATTACAATGAATTCCTTCTGATGACAACGAAAAATTTCCCATTCTGTCTGGAATTCCACTGCTTTTGTTGACTTTGCTAGTAAGCAGCGGAATGTCTATTAAACATTATTGAGTTTTATCTTTATTCTGTGCTGATTTCGCGGTCAGAGTCACACTTCTTGAGTTGAGCATTCTTTGAATTGTTATATGTGTTTTAGATTTATTGACTTTTAACTACATTTTTTTTTAAATTGATCGTAAAATATATTGTTTTTTCTACTTGTTATTGCAATTAAAATATTAAAAATTTAATGCTTTGATTTCTATTATCAGAAAATCCTTGAAAAATCTTAATATGTATATGTGATATGTATAACAGAAGTGAAATCATAAATGCATAAACAAGTTGATAGTATGATAAAAATGAAGAAAAAAGTACAGTGGAGACTAGAAATGTATAATATAAAATATATATATAATGTATGACTGCAGAATCGTCAGAGGAACTTACAAGTTAATATGTTTATTTAATCCAATTCTGTCGTTATCAGATCTTATATATATATATATATATATATATATAATTAAAACAAATCACATGTGTGAAACTTAAAAGAAAATATAATATAACGATTAATCCATCAAAATTAAATCCCAAATATAAAACCAAACGGAAAATGTAATTAATAAATTAACACAGGAATATGGAATTATGAATAGCTTATAGATTCGTCATTGAGAGCAGGCATATATACTTATTTATTTCACAACATTTATATATCTTATGGAAGTTGACAACAATTCTGACATTGCTTTGTTTAGAAACAAAATTATTATTATTATTATTATTAATGATTTATAGTTTAGAGATCAGTGGCTAACTCCTGGTTTTGTGAAATTTCTATTTGCATTGCCAGTGTTTGTAAGATCCATTTTTTAATTTATTATTAAGAAAATATCTAAAGTATTTAATTTCGAAAATATTTAAAAAATAAAAATCCAATTTCCAAAATAATTAAATTTTCTTGTATAATTTTATTACTTTTTTTTAATCAAGATTATATAAGTAAACAAATTAATCATAACTGGCGTAACAATATTTAATTTTTATTTCTCAGAAAAGTATTCCTTACTCCACTACTTCAAAATACAAGCATCTAGTTCCCACCTTTATTTGGGAATTCTCTTTGTCGAGTAATATTGTCAGTAAGTTTCTTCCGACAATGTGAACTTTTCTACTTTGTCTGCAATTCTATTCTCTTTTGTTGACTTTGCTACAATGCAGTCGTATGTCTGTTAAACATTTTCTCCCCTTTTGTGCAGATTTTGCGGTCAGTGTCAAACACAGGTTGGGCGGAATTTTATTTGTATTGATACTGAATTGTTGATTTATTGGTTTTAGTTTAATCTTTGTTAATTGTGCATTTAAACCTTTTTTGGTTTATCTGTGTTTGTTTAAAATTTTCTAAAGTCAAGTATTGAGTCTTTCGAATGTTCCTTTGTAATATTTTTAAAGGGCTTAAAAAAATAGCAACAAACTTTTTTTTTTATTTTGTTTTTTGTAAATAAGGATTTTCTCTTTTCTAGTGTTTTTTACATAGATGTCTTGTTATCTTTAATTTGTCTTTTAACCTTTAAAAATAAGGGGGAGGGAATGATTTCCCCCTCCCCCCAAAGTCCATTTTATGTTCAACCATATTTAAAAGTAGATATCCATGACGGTCATCGCGATTTCATCGTGAAATGCATGAACAGGAGGATCGACATTAGAAAATAATTTTATTTCATGGCTTAGTTTTAATTTTATATTTTACAGTAGAGCACATGGTTTGCTTTATCTCATTGTGGCGTGTCATTTGTATTAACCGTAAGACGAATTTGTGTTTTTACTTTTATTGTAATTATGGTTCTTATCAGTATTGGAACAAAAACATATCAAAATTTATTCGTTTTTAATATATTCTGTAACACCTTTCTTAAGTAATATAAATAGTTTATAAAAAAATTTACGAAAAGGTAAAATTACTAAAATCTTGGGATTTTAAAAATCTAATATATTTAATACACTTTTTATCCATATTGTAATTATTTTATAGTCTTTTAAGTAAAACAATGGGCTTTTTAAAATTCATAATGTGTATTTTTCTTACTTTCACATTATGTCAATTGAATCGCTTTTAATCCCTTTCTTTCTTTCTAACCGATGACCAGGCCCCTACCTGCCGACTTATCCTTTCTTAATGGTTTAGATACCTAATAACTGGCGGGTGCTCGCTTAATCACCGCGTAGTGGCAATAAACCTGATTTCTTCGCTTCGCATGTCATCATTTCTACAGTACTTGCTTCTTGTTGAGCATACTTTGTTTTACCTGTTACTTAACGTTTCATCTTAACGTTTCATCTGGTTGTTTGTACTGCAAATGGCTACTCAAGTTGGTCTCGTAATTTAGAACTTTGATCAGATGACGAGACCGTCACTTGGCAAGGCACTTCTAGAGGTATAATTCCCAGGTAACTTGGAGGACTTTGCACCCACGACGGATTTTACATGCACCAGGCGCCATTAGCATACATGACGGAATTTTAGCCCGAAAAGTGGCGAACTACTAAGACAAGTACTCGGGTCGGCTATTTAGATTAAGTGCTTTGTTGGTAATCTTTGTGGTTTATTGCTTTTAATCCTTTATGATCCAACGAGCATCCAAATAGCATTAAAATCACTTGTTTTAAAATTCATTTAATACATCGATTAGTAGTAATACAGTTTATAATTCAATTATTGATACTTTACTTATTTTTGAGTGAAAATGCTTTAGAGGGTTCATAAAACAAAAATATTTTTAACAGGACGATTTCTCTTGCATTTCCGTATTTTCAGTTTTCTTCAAGTAAAAGTTTATCGGTTGGGGATTTTCCACTAAAAATAAACTTAAGATTATCCGATAAAAAATGTCCACTTTCCTTAGAAATTTTACAAAAATCTGAAAAAATTTTGCAGCTTTGAATTTACCTTATAATTATCAGCAGAATTTTTTTAAGACATTCTGAAAAATCCTGCAGAATGGATCAACTCCTCAAAGATTTTCGGGCCAATTGCCTACAGATTTTCTAGAGATTTAGTTTAGTGGGGGTTTCAGTTCCGACATATTTCTATATTTCCATTGTAATAACAATATATTTGTAAAATTACTAATTCTACAAAATGCTACACAAAAAGTTTTTAGATAAAATGTTTGAGTGAAGTTATAAATATTGCACAAAATTCAAAATAATTGTGTAAATCTTCTAATGTATTTTTATCAAAAAATAATAATTAGAATTTTAAAATAAAGAATAATTTTAACAAAAAATGCTTTAGAAAATGAAATTTTCATGGATTCATAATTTGGGCACAAAAGCTTAAAGGTTAAATCTAGTAGTTGTTCACTTAATAAAAGATATACTCTCTTAATTAGATCTCTTAAGATTTTTTTAATTGCAAAAAATACTCGCTGAATCTTAATCACAAAACTTTTTACAAAACATCTCTCCTCCTAACTACAAAAGCAATATAAAAATATTTTTGAAGGGGTAATTTAATTTGATCTTACTTTTGCACCTTTTTAGCTTTCTTTGCGATAAATGATAGGAGTAATAAGGGGGATTTTGTACGAAAATATTTTTAAATTTCTATTGTAAGAACATTACATTTGTATACTACATAATTGTACAAAATACTAAAATTATAGACTACATCTAGTAGTAGTTCACCAGATAAAAGATACGATATCTTAAAAAAGCTCTTCATAGAAATTAAAAAGAAAATTGCGAGAAATAGCGGTAGAATCTTAATAACAAATCGACTCACGAAACATCTGTCCTCGTAACTATAATAGTGATACAAAAATGTGTTTAAAAGGAATTATTTTGCTTTTGCATCTTTTCAACTTTCTTGATGCTGAAAGATGGGGAGAAGGAAGGGAGTTTCAGTTGGGAAATTTCTATATTTCTGTTGCAAAAACATTATGTTTGTACATCTCTTAATTGTACAAAATACTAAAATGTATTTAAAAAAATCAGTGAAAATTGATTGGAGTTATAACTATTAGAGATAATCCTTATAAATTCAAACTTAATTAAACAATTTTAATTGGCGAAATCCTTCTAAAATTTATTAAATGATTGTGTAAATCTTCTAATTTACTTTCAAAAATTTAGAAAAAATGGTTAGAAAAAGGGTTAAGAAAAAATGTTATAGACTAAATCTAGTAATAGTTCATCAGATAAAAGACACTATCTTTTAAAAACTTCTTCATAGAAATTAAAAAAGAAAATTTCAAAAAATACCGGTAGAATCTTAATTAGAAACCAGTTCACAAAGCATTTCTCCTCGTAACTACAAAAGTGATACAAAAATGTGTTTAAAAGGATTTATTTTGCTATTGCATCTTTTCAGATTTCTGGACTTTGAAAGATGGGGAAAAGGTTGGGATTTTCATTTGGGAAATTCCCAAGTTTTTATTGCAAAAGTTTTATGTTTGTTCATCTCCTAATTGTACAAAATACTTAAAAAAGTATTTTAAATAAAAAAGTGAGTGAAAATTGAGTGGAGTTATAACTATTGCACAAAAACCTTATAAATTCAAGTTTAATTAATCTATTTTAGTTGGCACAAACCTTGTAAAATTTATTAAATGATTCTGTAAATCTTCTAATTTACTTTAAAAAGTTTAGAAAAATGATTAGAAAGAGAGTTTAGAAAAAGAATTATAGAATAAATCTGGTAGAAGAGCACTAGATGAAAGACATGATCTCTTTAAAAGCTCTTCAAAGAAATTAAAAAAGATAATTACAAAAAATACCAGAAGAATCTTAATTACAAACCAGTTCACGAAATATATCTGCTAGTAACTATAAAGGTGATACGAAGTTATGCTTAATAAGATTTCTTTTGCTTTTGCATCCTTTCATTTTTCTTGGCGTTGAAAGAAGTGAAGATGGAGGGGAGTTTCAGTACGAAAATTTCTATATTTCTTTTGTAAAATCATTATGTTTGTACATTTCCTAATTGTACAGAATACTAAAAAAATATTTTAAATAAGAAAATTGAGAGGAGTTAAAAATATTGAACAATATCCTTATAAATTCAAATTCAATTAATTTATCAAAATCCTTCTAAAATTTATTAAATGATTCTATCAATATTCTAATTTGATTTGAAAAATTTAGAAAAATGGTTAGAAAAAGGGTTTTAGTCTAAATCTGGTGGTAATTTACCAGATAAAAGACAAGATCGCTTAAAAAGTTCTTCATAGACATTAAAAAAGAAAGTTACAAAAAATATCGGCAGAAACTTAATTACAAACCAGTTCACGAAGCATCTCCTCGTGACTACAAAAGCGACCATTTTACTGTCATGCGACCAGCGTGTTTCCCTAATATACGTCACTCATATACTTAGACGTGAAATCAGTCTCCCTCGGGGTGGAGTGCAGCGATTAAATGGGGTTGGCAGAGAATATTAGAACTCACCCAACCCCGGATTCTAGAGAACCCCGTAAAGGGAAATAAAGGGGATAAGTAGAGAATAAATCTTTCTCCTGGGGGCAATCATGTTAGTTTGTTGTCTTCACTGCAATGATAAATCCCGTACTCCTATCAATACAAAGGACAATTCCACCTATTTTAGCCTATAACATATCTTACTATTTATCTGAATTGTCAGAGGATATATTTTGTTGTAGTCACAGTAAATGGTATTTATTAATTTTAAAACATTAATTTGTGTAAATATAATGATTTCTATATGTATAAGGATAATATAATTCATTACGAACAACAGTTTAAAAAAATTATATTTTTTAATATTTCTGCACATTCAGTGCACTCATGTTCGTTCGCTGTCTCCACTGCAATAATACATTCGTATTCTTACCAACATAAAAGATAATTCCACCCATTTTAGCCTATAACTTATTTTACTATTTATCGGATTTTTAAGCTTTTGATGTAGTCAAAGTAAAAATAATTGATTAATTTTTAACCATTACTTTGTGTCAATATGATTTTGTCTCATTACGAACAATAGTTTTAATATTGGGTTGGGGAAAAAGTAAATTCGTTTTTTCCCAATAGATAGCTTTAAAGTCGCATATCTCGAGTAATACTTACTCAATTAAGTGATAATATACATTGTTTGAACTGTAACAGTCTCTAGAAAATTCTAGATATAAAGGTAGCGTCATCTGTTTAACCAGTCAAAAGTTATTGCGTTTTAAAAATAGAGATTTCAGAAGATCATTTTCTTCACATTCAAGTTTTTTACTTTCAAAAAGGGAAAAATTAGCGCAGGCTCATCGAAACTTGTGTGGCATTTATGGTGATCAGTGCTTAAGTAAACGCCAAAGTCAGAATCGGTTTGATCATTTTCCTTGCGAAAATTTCGATGTTAAAGATGAACCTTTCCCTGGCCAGCCAATCCTTGAAAAATTCGATGAAATTTTAAAAACAATCCAGGTAGACTGATATATTTCTTCCCACGACATTGCTACGGAACTAAACATCAACCATAAACAACTTTTGAACCATTTACATAAAACTGGATACCAGAAACTCGATACTTGGGTTCCCCATAAACTTACAGTGAAAAATTTAATGGGTAGAGTTTTCATTTGTGAATTGCTACTGAAACGATATGAAATCGAGCCATTTTTGAAACAAATCATTACGGGTAATGAAAAGGGAATCACGTATAACAACAATGTGCTAAAAAGATCGTGATCGAAGCTTCACAAACGGTGGCAAAGCCCGGATTGATGCCTACGAAAGTGATTCTGAGTGTTTGGTGGAATTGGAATGGAATTTTCCATCGTGAGCTGCTCAAACTGGCCAAACCATCAATTCAACTATCTTCTGTAAACAACTAATGCGATTGAAGCACGCAATTAAAAAACCCGGTCAAAATTGATCCAAAGGAAAGGCGCTGTCTTCCATCACGACAACGCTAAACCACACGCATCTTTAGTCACTCGGCAAAAACTGAAAGAGCTTTGTTGGGAAGTTTTGATGAACCCACCGTATAGTCCAGACCTGGATCCGTTGGATTACCATTTGTTCCGCCCTATGCGGTATTCTCTTGAAGGTGTTAGCTGGCTTCAAAAAAGGCTAGTGAAAATCACCTTTTTCAGTTTTTTGCCCAGAACTCTCAGAAATTCTACAGTGACGGAATTATTGTGTTACTAGAAAAATGGCAAAAGGTCATTGAACAAAATAGCACATAAATTTTGATTAGTTTTTTTTTTATATTTATAGAAATAAATTCACTTTGAAAAACACGAAAAATGCGAATTTACTTTTTCCCCAACCCAATATATCTGCACATTCAAAATGCAATCATGGTCGTTTGATATCTTCCCTGTAATGATAAATTCTGGACTCCTATCAATATAAAAGATAATTCTTACTATTTTGGCCTAGATAATATTTTATTACTTATTTGAATCTTAAGAGGATTTATTGTGTTGTAGTCACAGGTAACGATATTTAGTATTTTTGAAACATTAAGTTGTGTCAATATAATGATTTTTATATGTATAAGGATAATATAACTCATTACGAACAAAAATTTTGAAATATTGTTTTTTTTATTATTTCTGCACATTCAAAATGCAATCATGTTCTATTGTTATCTTCACCGTAATGATGCATTTCGTATTCTTATCAATGTAAACGATAATTTCATCTATTTTAGCGTATAACACATTTAATCTTTTTCTAAAATTGAAAATGAAAAACAACTGTGTACAAAGAGAAATGTATACCAAAAAATACAAATATGCATAAAATTAAATTTTTTACTGATTGATATGTTTAATGTTTCTTTGTTATTCTATACATGAAAAGAATGTACACAAAGTACCGTTTTCAAAACTAAAAAAAGAGCAAAACTTGTTCATCAATTGAGTTTTGTGTCCCAAATCCACTTTAAATTTTACGTATATATATAATATCGATAAATTCAACACTAAATTACTTCTTTTCTTTCTTCTGTTTTTCTTTTCTTATTGATTTCTTTATTCTCCTTTTCTTTTCTTTCTTTTTTTTTATCAAGAAAGTTAATTGTAGCTTCTTCAAAAATTTATATAAAAACGCATTTAAAATAATGAGTAAATATATTCATAAATAAGTAGGAGTATTTTTTTTTTCCTGGAATTACCTTAAATTATAAAAAAAATGAAGATGAAATGAAGAGTTGATAACTTCTTTGTTTTGTTACACTTGTTTATTTTTTCCAACTTTTTTCCCCCTTTTTTATGAAAAAATTAATTGCAGAATTTATATGAAAATACATGTAAAAAAAAAGAGTAAAAATTATTCATAAATAAATAAGAATAACTTTGTGTAACCTTAAATTAGATAAAAATAATTTTCATAATTTCAGAACAAATAGTCTCCACATTTTTGGTTCTTAAAAAAAAAAAAAAAAAAAAAAAAAAAAAAAAAAAAAAAAACTGAAAATTAATTATAATGTCTTTCGAAATGTATATTAAAGTGCATTTAAAAATGAGTAGAAATTATAAATTAATAAATAAATGTCTCGGAACTATTTTAAATTACACACATACATATATATATACATATTTATTTAATCTCCAGAAAATTAATTACTACTTTCGCCAAAATTAATTTTCCATAGTACTGAATTTTATTAATTTGCATTCCGAGTATTTAAAGGCCCCACCAGTGGCCGAGAGGTACGGACCTCTCAACTGGAAGACGACAGGTGCTGGGTTCGAACCCAATCGCGGCTGTCGGCCTAACCGTTCGGAGTTTTCGTGGTTTTCTTCGAACCTTGCGTAAATACGGGTTAGGTTCCCTTAGAAAGACCCCCACGAAGGGCACTCCCCCCTGGTCCTATATCCCTAGCGTAGATAATCGGACGACAAAAATAAACCAAACCAAACCAAACCAAACCGAGTATTTAAAGTACAATCGTCTCTTAAGATATTAACAATCGTTATCAAAATATCTGCAAAGAAATATGTAAAAGTTCTTGCATTATTTTAAAAATCCTGAATATTAATTGCGATGTCTTTCGAAATTTATTTATATAAAAATACATTTAAAAATGAATAAAAAAATATTAATAAATATGTAAGCATAATTTTAATCTCGATGTCTCGGAACCACTTAAATTTATATAAAAATGTTTTTTTTTTTTTTTTAAACTCTTCTCCTTTTTTTTTATCTCCACAAAATTAATAGCAATTTCCCCCAAAATTTCTGCAATCAATAGCACTGAATTTTATTAGCTGGCATTCTGCGAACTCAAAATACAATGTTCTCTTAAAATATAGACAATCGTTGCATTTTCACTGGAAAATAAATTCCGTTACGCCAAACATTTGTTTTGGAATTTATGTGATTTTATTTTAAATAGAAGCTCTCAAATTCTATAATGTATAATTTACGTTCTCCATTGGATTCTCATAACATTTAGGGGAATCTTTCTACTCATAAATGAATTTTCTAGCTGTTCAATAAATTTATTTTATATTGGTAACATTTGCTTTATCACTGAGGGCTATTTCCATGCGAACTTGTTTGTCTGTTACATATACGATTTTTGGCTCCCAGTATTTTAGAGAGGAAAAATGTGACTTATTTTATCGAAAATGTCCTATCAATTGAAGAGGCGGAGCAAACTTTTCGAAAATAACAGCGGCCAACAAGCATAGCGATTTTTGTAACAGTCAAAGAAGTTCACAAGGAAATAGCCTGAGGTATAGAGTTTTTATGAAAGTTTCGTGTTTTATGTCAATTAAATAAAATATCTTACTTATGAATTCAAAAGGAAATAATTTTGCTATTTTTTGTCACATTCCTTTTTTTCGTTTACTGTGAGAAAAAATCTGAAAATTTACTAAAATTTTTCTAAGAAACTGGGATTAATAGATTTTTTTATGTAAAAGTAATAGTAAAAATTCAAGTAACAGATTTACAATAATTTTTGCTGTTACATAAAAATTTCTAGGAATCCCATTTTCTTAAAAAATGTTTAGTAACCTTGCAGATTTTTTTTGACAGATTTCCTAATTTTTTTTTTCAAATTTTCAATAATAATAATAATAATAATAATAATTTCGGAAAAATCTCGAACTATTCCTTTTTTTTTTGTCTTGTTTTTTGCAAATATCAAAGACTACTTTTTTATGTTAATAATTTTTTCATTCTCATTAATCTTTAAGAATATTTTAATGGGCCAGAACATAAATGTCCGTGTGAACTATTTTTTTAATTGAATTCATAACATTTTTTGAAAAATAATCTGTGCCTAAATTCTCTTATGCCTAAATATTTTCAAAGGAAATCTGCCAGGAAGATACACTGTGAAAAAAAAATCTGTAAAGTTACTAAGATTTTTCTAGTAGACTTGTATTCGAAGAACTTTTCATGTAACAGCAACAACAAAAACTCATGTTACCTCCCTCGGTTGTATGAAATTTTGTTGTTATCATTATATAAAGAGTTCTTGGAATACAAATTTACTAGAAAAATTTTAATAACTGCACAGATTTTTTTTTCTTTACAGTGCACATTTTTCTAAATTGTGGTACGACTGCTCTCTTAACCCATTAAACGCCGCTATATAAACAACGTTAATAAAATATAACTTTTTGAATTTTTTAATATACATTGAATGTCTCTATTATAGAGCAGTTGAATTTTTTTCTAAAACTGTAACCGTTTATTAAATAAAGCATGTTCCTGGAGCGGGAGCGTTGGCGTGTAATAGGAGGAAAATTTTCCCCAGGCAGAAGTCAGGTACGGTTTATTTTTCTGCTAATTATAAAATAATTATAAGAAATTGTGCCCTTAAAATTTTTACAAATCAATGAATTACTTTTTTGCATGCCATAAATATGACTTAAAACAATTAATTTATTGAATATGCAGGCATAAATAATTTCATACTGAAATAAAAAATCAATATTTCTTTTGGATTTTGAAATTTCAAGGAACAAATAATTTTAACAAATAAATTTTAAATGGAAAAGCTTAACTTTTTAATTATTTTCTTTTACAATTTTCTATGAAAATACAGGGAACAACTTTGATGCAGCATTACATTGCATTTTTCACACTTCATTCGAGTATTTTTTTTACATAATTTACATCGGGATTGTTTATCCGCACTAACAATAAAATGATTTATACCATCAAAACGCATACTAATATTCACAGGTCCATAAGGTCCAGTACTGGAATTCACATTTTTTTCAATTTCTGTCCTCATTGTCAGTTGTTATATGTCTTAAGAAATTAAGTTGGGACATATCTCCTTTGAGCTCTTTGTGTATTCTCCACGCTGCGACTACAGCCATGTTTAAAGTATTTGTAAAAAATGGCCACCACCACTTTTTACCTTTGATACGAGGTCTGTAAGTGCTTAAAAATCGATCTAAGAGGTCCACACCTCCCATATACTTATTATATGATGAAATTATCGTCGGTTGAGGTAAATCAATTTTCTTTTTTTCTTTAGAACACCATCTTTTTACTTGACCTAATGGAGTTTCGTCTTCAAAATTAGATGCTAAACATACAACTTTGCTGTCTCTCCATTTTACTACACACAGTTTTTCTGTAACGATTGATTCAAATGTTCCTCTTTCATTTTTCTCTATCAGTTTACTTTTTCTAAGAGGGCAATCTTGCAATCTATTTTCTCTGATTGTGCCTGTCATGCGAAAATTGCGTATTCTCATCTCTTCTAACAACTCCAAAGAAGTAAAAAAGTTATCCATATAAACAATATGTTTGTGATGATTCTCAACACATTTTATCAAATCTAAAACTACCCTTGTTCCAAGCGACATAGATTTAGTTTCATTTTTTTCTTCAAATAGATTTTTGTTCTTTCCCACATATACTTGTAAATTTAACGGGTAGCCTTGAGAATTAGCCAAAACCCATAATTTATAGCCACGAACAATCTCGACTATAGTTTCATGGAATAATAATGTTCGATAGAACTCTCGTCCACTTCACTTTTCTTTATGAAAGCGTGCTCTCAAATATAGGGGGAGGGAATGCTACCGGTTCTGGCCAACGCTCCCGCTGTGGGAACATTCCATGAAAACCTTTCTATTGTTGCTTTAAATGCAGCTATTTACTCCGAATTTGAAATATGTTGTTATTTGGAATGTTGACTTTAAAACGTGGTTGTACTTGAAAAAAATGAAATTATTTTTTTTCTTTTTTAGTAATTTTACTGGAGATTGTCGGAAAACCGAAAAATCTCTTTTTTCAAAAATCTGCAAAAAATAGAAAAATTAAAAATATTATTTTGAAAAAAATATATTTTAGACTCTATGCTTTTGACTTTTCTATAAAATGTATTTTTTTCAAATAGCTTTAAAATATTTTTAGAAAAAAAAAATAAAAAGTAGATGTTCCCGCAATGGGAGCTTTGGCGGTTAATGGGTTTTAAACTCTCAGTCACAAAATAACTCAGTTTGAGTCGAAATCTACTCATCTTAATATTTTAAATAACCCGAGTTAACAAATTGTTTTTCAGCAATTTAAATCAAGATGAGTAAAACCTTTAAAAACAACTCATTCACGATCCAATAGATTACAGTTCTTTGGTTTTAAGAGTGTGAATATTGCCACACTGTGAAAAAAATCCGTCGAATTTATTGTAAAAACAGCTTGCAGCAATGTTGCCAGCAGTTTTGCAGTACAATTTGCAGTAAAATTAGATGCAATAAAATGCATTACCTCTAATTTTACTGCAAGTCTCAAGGCAAATACTGCTGGCAACATCGTTGCCAGCCGTTTTTGCCGTAAATTTAACAGAAGTTTTTAACAGTGCAACAGTTTCCTTACAAATTTCCTTACTTCGAGCATACACAAGATAGTCAGGATTTATTCGTAAACTTCTAGAAACTACAATTTCAGGATCTTACATCATTTGATTCAGAAATACAAATTTATTTTTTAATATTTCTTTTTTGCAATATCGCTGAAATGTAGATTGCGAAGATTTTACGAAATATATTTCCTTTAGAACTATGTGACTTGATTTCAAGTAGAAATCTATTAAATTCTAGATCAAATAATTAGCTTCTTTTTTTTAAAGAAAAATACTTTTAAATTAATCGAGATTTTTTTGTGAATTCTTCTCCAACATTTTAAGCGTAATTTAAGTCTGCTACTGAAAAAAAAATGCCTAAAATTAATGGTCTGGCGTAATTAAAAAATAAGTTAAAGACATTTTCAAGAAAATGCAATTACTAATTACTCAAAACAAAAGGTCCTTATCGTAGGTGTAAGCACTTTAAAATGAAAAAAACTTCTTATTACCTTAACTTTTCCAGCTGTTTTTTTCTAGGAATTTTTTATCAGTTTGTCCTTTTTTTAGTACATATGACTGAAAGCAAATAAGAGTTGTTGGGATATTTCATATTAAGGAAAAATAACTTTTAATTACATTTAATGGGATCTTTTTTTAAAAAGCGAGCTATTTACCAATCTTCCTTTTTTATGATACTTTTTTTTATGCAAAATCCATTACCCTCTCGTAGCCAACGATTACCTGATTTTTTAGATTCAATATTACAGTCACTAGCAATATCCCGTGAAATTTGAAAAACAATATTGATGAATTATTTTCCCAATGTTTTCCGGATCTAAATATTAACTTTCACTGTCACTCATTTTCTGATACCAATTGCGCGACATTTGAAAATAGAGATGTTAATACTAGTATAGTTCTCTGGTATTAATACCAGAGAATATAAAACGTGTGATTTATATTCTCTGACGACGGTTGTGTTTACAGATGAATGTACTGAGGATTAAAGTAATTTTACAACTTTTGAAATATTTATTGTCATTATTTTAAGTATATTTACACACAGTGTAATTTTAAGTTTATATTATTTTCCTTTAATGTAACTGAAGTATTTGAACATTTAGAATGCTCATCGATTCTCACAATAAAAAACGTAGAGAAAAAAAATCTCAGCTAAAAAGATGACAAAAAATTTAAAGTAACAATCGATATTTTTAAAAGTAATTCTAAAGTGCTTACTTACTCGTGCAATAAAAACTTTTGCTTTGAATAATTAGTAATTACATTTTGCTAAAAATTTCCTTAACTTATTTGTAATTACTCCAAACCATTATTAGTTTTTTTTTCAACTGGAGTTAAATTAAGTTTAAGATGTTCCAGCAGAATTAAAAGAAGGTACGATTAGTTTTAAAAGAATAAGAAAAAACAGATAAGTAATTTATTCGTTCTAGAATCTAATAGCTTTTATTTGAAATCAAGTCACATAATTTAAAAGGAAATGCATTACGTAAAGAACTTTAAAATCTGAATTTTACTGATAAGGCAAAAATTAACGATAAAAAGAAAAATATATATATTTTTCCTTTTATTTAGCACTAGAGTGCTGAAACTGTAGTCACAATTTTTTCTGAGTGATTTGTTTTTTTATCGTGCTTCCACATTTTATGTTTAAAATGATAATTTTTCAAATGTAGGATAAGTTCAAACGATTTTATCGAGCAGTTTTTGAAAAAATATATATTTGAAAATGAAGAAAAAAAATGGATATTCCACATTGTTAAAAATAAATCCGTGAATTCACGGTAAAACTACTGGCAGCAAAGTTGCCAGGCTTTTTCCGTTTTGGGAAACAAAAGAATATAAATCTCCATTTAAAGAAGCGGCAATTTTGAATTATTAAATTGATATAAAAATTGTCTAGTGGTGCCATCTATCGAACAGCTTAGAAGCACCGATATTTATTGGTCGAGGGAAAAACTAAATATTCGTTGATGGGATTCGAATTGACAACCTTTGGTGAGGGCGTCTGCTGTTCTAGCTAACACGCTACAAGGTCCTCAAATGCATTTCATTCTAAAGTCATATAGTGTGTCCTACAGTGTATTTATATTTTTATAAGGTAAATTATAATTTTACCGATGCTGTTATACCTCTTACAAAGTTTTAATTAATAAGTCTAATTTATTATTATGATTTTCTTATAGTTAATTAATAATTATAATAAAGTTTGATTAACCACTTAATCGTCGCACCCGAGACATTCACGGGCTGCAAGCTTCACGGCTGTTATTCAGAATTGTTTGATTACCACTAGTTTTATAAAATAGTGTAATTCGTTTTATTCTGGTATCATTTTACTTGTCATTAAATAAGATGAATATTCTTTTTTTCAAAAAAGGGGTGGGAATAACAAATTTGAATTTTTAAACCGTAATTTAATGCGACCATTAAGTGGTTAAATAATTTATTAGAGAAACTTTCTTTGCTCAATCAATGATTAGGATATGGTCAGGTTAATTTATTGCTCAAAATGTTGTTGGTATGAATACAGTTGCAATTCATTAGCACGATACAGATCCTGCAAAAGAGCCAGTATTCTTTCATTGAGTTTTTCATTTTGTTTCAACAGCATATCAGTGTTGTAAACATTGAAAATGCATTTGCGATAGATAAAGGTGCAACTCCGTTATTTCCTTCCATCTTCCACCGTTTCATTATTTTCAGTAAATATGATGAAAATTTACGACATTTAACGGAAAATGTCGAAAAAATGACATTTCCTTTGAAATTCAGGAAAACTATATCTGTTAATTTCAGTTTTTTTTTTTTTTTCAGTGCACACTGATATTGATATACTCTTATGATTGTTCGTAGCATAGTATAAAACAGAATCAAACTTTTTAACACTTTCGAAATATAGTTGAAAAATGTTGATGACTTTGGTTTTTCTGACTATATGGCCGTGCTCTAACTCGAGTAATTGCTGATGAATTGACATGTCATTAATGTATGTTATCGTGTTTTTCAAAGGTATTTACTCTATTGAAAAGGAAGTGCAACTTTTTAGTTCAGTTACATGGAGAGAGAAAAGAATTCCGTAGCATTGTAGTTCACGGGAGAAAAAATATTTTCACTATATTTTAATGATGTTATGCTATTACAAACATATTGAAGTTGATATACATCATACATTTCTTCTTCAATACGATTACTATTATATAGGTTGTGCAAAGTTTATAAGGTTCTTTTACAAGGACACTAAAAAATTATTAAAAAAATGTAATTTAACAAATTACAATTACAATTAACAAATTCAGAAAAACGACAATTTGGAAAATGATATTTTCAAAGACTATAATTTTAGACTTATAAATGATTTCTTTATTTAATAAAGAATACTGCCCAGTTAAACTGATGGCATTGAGCTCACAGGCTACAAATACTAATTGTACATTAAAGCCTTATATTTTCAAGGGTTAATTCCGTTCGAAAAAAAATTAAGAAGGGGAAACAGCTCTCCCCTTTCCTCTTTTTTTATACTTAATCATTGAACCTCCTATACTATCAAAGACATGCTTTATCATATAAAAAATCTATATCCAAAATTCAGAGCAAATTAGATAATTCTTAATAAAAACCCATTTAGCATTTATATAATTTAAAAGGAGTTATCCCCTTCTTTTATACTTAACCATTAAACTTCCAAAACGATTCAGAGATTTGAACGAAATCTGAAAATTCTGCTTGAAAAACCTATTTATATAAATTAAGAGGGGGGGGAGGCATTAGAACCCCTGTTGCCCCTATTTATACTTATTCAATGAACACCTAATAGCAGTCACGGAATCGCCTCATCAGAATGATCCTAATCTAAATTTTGAACGAAAACTTAATTCTGCATGAAAATCCCATTTATATCAACTAACGGGGGGGGGGCATTAGAACCCCTGTTCCCCCTATTTATACTTATTCAGTGAACACCTAATAACAGCCACGGAATCGCCTCATCAGAATGATCCTAATCTAAATTTTGAACGAAAACTTAATTCTGCATGAAAATCCCATTTATATCAACTAACGGGGGGGGATTAGAACCCCTGTTCCCCCTATTTATACTTATTCAATGAACACCTAATAACAGTCACGGAATCGCCTCATCAGAATGATCCTAATCTAAATTTTGAAAACTTAATTCTGCATGAAAATCCCATTTATATCAACTAACGGGGGGCATGAGCCCCCGTTCCCCCTCTTATACATATCGAATGAACTCCAAAAACTAATCAGGGAAGCGCCTTATCAGGATATACCTATATACAAAATTTCAAGTGGATCCGATATTTTTATCATGAGTTATCGCGTTACGCACATACGCACATACATACAGAACGGACGGGCACATAAGCTCTCAGGCTATGATAGCCTGTGAGCTAAAAAAACAATAATAACATCATTTTTATGAAGATCAAAAAATAGCTTACGTAATAACAGAGTTATATTAATATGTCTGGACATTTACAGTCATGTTAATATTCCTGGACCAATCATAAACCAATAGTAAACGAAATTTCAGTTTAACAATTTTCGGTACTGCAAACTTTAAAACTTCTAAACGTCACACAGTTTTTACACCGTCGTATAAAGAAAAAAAAATACTTTTAAATGCAACTTGTTTGAATCCTGCATCTAAATTCATTATCGAGTTATTAATTATTTTTTAGTTTTTAATACATTTTTTGTCATCGTGGCAATAGAAGTATTCCATTTCTAGACAGTAAGTATGGACCAATCAGAAAACGAATGAAATAAAAAACAGAAGTATTTCATTTTTGGACATTAAACATAGACCAATCAAAAAACGAATAAAATCAAATAACGGAATTCAACCAATAAAAACATTCAGATATACTTCAAATTTCCCAATTCTCTATCGAGAACAACAACTATTTTTCCAAATAGTTAAAAAAACAAATCGGATGTGGCTATTCAAAACTTTCTCCAGTCTCATACATACTAATACTTCATAATTCACTACCACAGTGCTACAACTAAATGACAATCTATGCTCTCGTGATGATTCTAAAGGCACGGAATTCCGTGGATTAGTTCATGAAATGGGACTATTGTGGATAGCCGGAAAATTAAAACGTAAAACTGCCACCTGTTGGGTGATTTATATCAAAACATAAACTGCAGAAATTTTTATCAATCTATATCTGAATCTAAACTATGTAAAAAATCGACAGAGCTATTGTAGTAATTGGGAAAAATTCAGTATAGCAGCACAACCTATTCGGCATTTGACATGGAAAGATAAACAGAACTAGTCTATATCATGGATTTAATGAATCTGAATATTGATGAAAATCCGTGCATTGTTTCTTGAGATAGAGCTATTGAAGAAAACGTGAAAAATTCAGCAGAGCCGCATATTGAGCGATTTATACCGAAATGTAAACAACATTAATTAGCATCAGGGACTATCTGAATCTAAAGTTCGATGGAAATCTGTGCATTAGTTGTTGAGATAGAGCTATTGCGTAAATCATAAAAAATGCAGCATAGCAGCGCACATCTTGAACGATTTACACCAAAACCGAATGATCATCAGTTAATAACAAGGCCTAACTAAATCTGAAGTTTCATGTAAATTTGTGCATTAGGTATTAAGATACAGCTGTAGCGTAAATCTTAAAAAAATGCAGCATAGCAGCCCAACATGCCGAACGATTTGCACCAAAAATTAATCAGCATCAATTTATATCAGGGACTACCTGTATGTATTAGGGAACATAGGATATAATTTAAGCAAAAAAATTAAAAAATCGATATTTTTGTCATTTTTTGCCGAATAACGGATACCGAATCCCCCTAATTGACTTATTAAACTATGTAAATTAAAGAAAAAAAATCTTGACTATAACAACAAGAATTTTCTTATTATAAACTCAATATAAAATTTTTATGAAGTAATTTACATATTCTACAGAAAGCTGATAAAATGAATTGGAGATTTCGCGCAATAGAAACTAATATAAAAATTTTCCAACTTAATTGACTTTTTAAACTACGCAGAATATGCAACAGTACACACACACATATATATATATATATACATATATATTAACTATAATTAAAAAAATCTAATTAAAATCTATATAAAATTATTATGAGGAAATTTGCAAATTTTTAATGTGTTTCAATCGTCTAATATTTAAAATTGAAAATTTCGGCGAGATAGGAAATCATATAATAATTTTCCATACTTAATTGATTTATTAAATTATGCAAATTATTCAAAAATTAAAAAAAATCTTGACTATAATATCAAGAATTTTTTTAACAAATTCAATATGTATTTTATAAACATTATATATTCTTCAAACAACTGAATTGGAGATTTCGTGCGCAATAGAAACTCATCTAAAAATTTTCTATATTTAATAGACTTATTAAATGATACAGATTAATAAAAAAAAACAAAATTCAATAAATAAGAAATTCTTATTAAATTCAATATAAAATTATTTTGGTCAAATTTATAAATTTAGAATGTGTTATAATAATCTAATAAATATAATCGAAGATTTCGCGCGCAATAAGAAGTCACATAATCATTTTCTATAATTAACTGACTAATTAAATTATGCAAATGATTCAAAAATGAAAAAAAAAATCTTGATTACAATAACAAGAATTTTTTAATAAGCTCTATATGAAATTAATACGATGTAATTTATAAACTTAATATATGTTACAAACAACTGATAAAATGAATTGAAGACTTTGCGCGCAACAGAAACTCATCTAAAATTTTTCTATGCTTTTCTATATTAAAATTTTCCTATAATTTTCTATACTATAAATTTTCTTTACACAGATTAATCAAAAATTACAAAATTTTTGGCATTTGATAACAAGAATTTTCTTATTAAATTCAATATAAAATTATTATGATATAATTTATAGACATAAAATATGCTACAAACATCTAATAAAATGAATTTAATATTTCGAGCGCACTAAAAAATTATATAAAAATTTTCCGTACTTAACTGACTTAACTTAAATAACTGACGTATTAAACTTTACAGATTAGTCAAAACTAATAAAATACTTGACTATAATAACAAGAATTTTCATATTAAATTCAATATAAAATTATTCTGAAGAAATTTATAAATTTATATTACTATCAACAATGTTCATCCCAATGGGATCATCATTTTGGTCATTGATATCTGTGTTAGAACTAATAAGTAAAGTTGAAGATTTCGAGCTTAATAGGAAGGCATATAATATTTTTCATACATAATTGACTTATTAATTTATGCAAATTATTCAAAAATTAAAAAATCTTGACTATAATAACAAGAATTTTCTTATTAAATTGTGTATAAAGTTATTAGAATGTTATTTATAAACTTAATAGATGCTACAAATCTGATAAATTGAATTGAAGATTTCCCAAACATATACACGTTATCCATAAAATCTATTCTAATAAATTCATTTAATTAAATAAAAATATATTTCATATGGTCACTCAGGAATATTAAAACAACATTCCCTTTGTTGTAACATTTGTTAAAAAAGTTAGAATATATATAATAGTTTTCAAACAATATATATATGATTTACAAACTATATGCGATAAAAACTTATCAGAATTCTTCTTAAATATATGCAAATGGTAAAATAGTAATTAAAATAATATAAAAATACTTAACTGACTTGGTAAATTATGAAAGTTATTCAATAATAATAATAATAATAATAATAATAATCTTGACTTTAATAACAAAAATTTTCTTAATAAATTCTATATAAAATTATTACAATGTAATTTATAAACTTAACATATATTACAAACAATTGATAAAAATAATTGTAGATTTCGCGACTATGTACCCATTATGCATAAAATTTATTCAAATAAATGTATTAGTTAAATAAAAATATATCTCTAATAGTTGCTCATGAATATTAAAAACAACATTTCCTATTTTTAACATTTGTTAAGATAGTTGGAATATATATAACATTTCTCAAACAATATATATATATGACAAACAAACTCTACCCGCTGCAAACTTAAGCAAAATTCTTCTTAACGATATGCAAATAATCCTTCTTGAGATGTTAAAAAATTATTAAAATAATTACTCCATAGTTTTCGACTGTTTATACCAATAAAAATATTTTTTTATTTTATTTGTAGTTAAAAACCATTTATCTCCATTTTTACTCATTCATTCACTAGAAATTAGTTAAAGATAATAAAAGTATTATGATTAGTTTTATAAATATTGAGCATGCTGTAAATATTAAATAAATTATATTGAATGAAATCACATATAATAAAAAATTCATAAAGTAAAATATCAAAAAATTCTTTTAGTCATGAATTTTCTTTACAAAATAAAAATAAACATCCTTAATTAATTAACTGCATGCAAATAACTGCATGTGAATCTTTATAAATATTAACTACATTAGATTATATTGAATATTTCCCATACTTGCACGCAATACAAACTTATGAAAAACTCTTCTATAAAAATAAACCAGAAATATGCATTCGATCCGCTTGCTTTCTCCATCGCATTTCTTCTAAAGCTATGTCACGATACGATAAGTTAGTTCCTTACATAAGTCATAGATGGCGCTAGAGATTCTTGAGAGTATGATGCCACTGAAGCAATAAAAAAAGAGGGCCGCATGGACGGTAAATTCCGGTATTCGAGCTTTCCAACTAAACCGTGTGTAGATATCGAAGACTGTGGTGCGCTTTCATGTTGCTCTGAAAATTATAAAATTCGCTCTGGTTTTATAAAATCTTATGATATTTCGTGAGATTCTGACTAAAACAATTATTGTGCATACATCCATTAAAATGCTTTATAAATGCAGACATTAAAAATGTAGCATTTTACAGAAAGAAAAATGAGAATTTTCTTAAAATAAGAGAAAATCCTCCAAGGATTAATTCTGAACAGATCGCGGCTTTTAATAATAAGTTTAACATATTTAACTGCTTTATTATCATTAGAATGATACTGCATTCAACTTATGATATCCATTTTGTAAATTATAGTTAGTATCGCTCTTTAAATGATGTGAAAATTTGGGGTTAAACCTCGTAATTACATGTCACAGCCTATAATTTATAAAAAATAATAGCATTAACTGAAGGAAATTGCATTTAATTTAGAGGATAGCTTCAATCTTCTAAAGGAAATATTGTTTTTATCATCGTGAAAAAAAAATAATGCAATGTGTGTAATTAACTAAAGTATAAAACTCCGTGTGTCATGTGATTCGTTGTTATATTTCATGTCATGTTATAAGAAGAAATTATTCCTTTTTTCGAAATACCTTTTGTGAAGGAAAAAAAAAGGAATTTAGTGAAACGTACAGTTTTTTTTTATATTGTTAACTTATCGTCTGCTGGATTATTCGGATTCAGAATTAAGTTCTTTCTTCAAAAATGTTTGACTGGAGTATCTTCGTCTCGAGTTGTCGTTAAGGTAAGTTACGTTTGAAATCAATCTTAATTTCGTTATTTTTTTTTTCAAGATTTTTTTTTTCGTAGATTTGAATGTAGATTATTTCACCAAATTCTATTTCTGCGTCCGTATATTTTCAAAATTTTTTTCGAAATAGTTTATTAATTAAGAAAGTATGAAATTTAAGTAATTTTTGTTATTGTTTAGTGTTATTTCTAAGAAGTAAGAGCTAATTTATTCTCCTATAGGGTTTGACAGGAGCAAAATCGTATAGTGTTGATTTGAATACATGTTATGCTTGAAATTAACCTGGAATTCATATTTCTCTTCTTTGCTAATGCTCGCTTAAAAAAAAATTTTGCTTGCATTTTTTTTTTTTTTTTTTTTTTTTTAGATGTAAAAAATATAGTTACTTTAAACAAAATATTTTCACTGAGCAAGGAATTTAGTTGCATGGATATTGTATATTTTCTAATATTGCAAATTACCGTTTGCTCACACTTGATGGATAAGAATTAAATTGCTTCTTTAAAAATATTCCATTTGATTATCTTCGTTCCGAGATTTTGTTAAACTAAAAAATGTTTAATTGTTTGTGGTAATTTACATTTCATCTGTTTTTACTGAAAATCCTTCCTTTGTTAAATTTATATACACAATGTCGGCTAAAAATACTTTTGTTAATTTTTGTTTGCATTTGCATATTTTCCCCCTAAAACATATCGTGCAGAATGTTTCCGCAGAAAAAGATCTGGTGAATAAGGAATTTAGAGAAGCTATTTTCATATTGTTAAATAATCGTCAACTGGATAGTTAGAAATCATAATAAAATTGTTTCTTTATATTTTTTATAAGCAGCATAGTCGAATTTAGTTGTATGAATGTATCTAAAAAGAAACTAAAAAAATTACTTGCTTTGGAAATATATTTTTAGATAAAAGTATTGTTTGTTTTAACAAAACACTTTCATTGAGTAAAGGAATTTGTATATTTTTTAATGTTGCAAATTATAGTTTGCTCATATATTAGGAATAAGAATTAAGTTATTCCTTTAAAAACATTCCATTGGATTATCTTCGTTTCCAGATTTTTCTAAGCTAAATAATGGCTAATTTTTGTGGTAATTTACATTTAACCTGTTTTTACTGAAAATTCTTTCATTTTTAAGTATATATATGTACTGTCGTGCAAAAATACGCTTTGTTATTTTTTATTTGAATTTATACATTTTAATCCCAAAACATATCGTACAGAAATATCAATGTTTTCTCAGAAAAAATATCCGGTGATTAAGAAATTTAGAGAAGCAAGCTATATCGTCTACTGGATAATTAGAAATTACAATTAAATTGCTTCTTCAATGCTTTTTATAAGCAATATAGTCCAAATTTAGCTGCGTTATGATGCTGTAAGTTCCACCTTGCTCATATATTATGAATAAGAATAAATGTTTTTCCTTTAAAATGTTTCACTGCAATATCTTCACCTCGCGTTGTTAAATAATGTGTGAATTTTTTCTGTAATTCTTTTAATTGCCAAAATTCTGTGATTTCACCCGTTTTTATATAAGTTATTTTCTTTGTTATATATATTACCGTATAAAAATGTGTTTAATTAATATTTGTTTACATTTTGATATTTTCTCAAGATACATTTTTCAGAAATAGAATTCTTTTTTTTTTCTTTTCATACAGATATTTGTTGAATAAGGGATTGCAAGCTATTTTTATCTCTCTAAATAATTGTACACTCTATTGTTAGAAATTAGAACTTAATTCTTTTTTCAACACGTTTTAGGTACTGTACATTCATTTTGAGATAGTGCTAAAATATATAATATTTGAGATGAATTCAATGTTGCATTTTTCTGAAAAATGTTGCTTTGATTCGAAAAATAAATTTTGTAGACTGAATATAGCAAGAAATTTTTTTGTGCATTTAAGAACACATTTTTTCTAAGTCATAATATACATAAATACTGTTACTTTAATCGAAATAGCTTTAACTAATAAAGAATATAGTAATTTCTTTTTTATTTATTTATTGCCAAGTTGATTATTAGCAATAAGTAGTAAATTCTATCTTGGAAATGCCTGGTTGTAGTATTGTCTTTTCGAAATATTGTTAAGTTAATTAATTTTTGAAGTGAATGTCGATTTTGTTTCTTTTTTAAAATAAAAAAAAATATTGGGTTGTTTTAAAATATTATTTTGAAAATAAAAATTGAGTATCCATCGATATTTCTATTTCTGAAAAAAAAAATGAATATGTTCTGTTACAAATTACGTCGTAGTGAAAAATTGTAGTTCAAGATGAAATTTTCGTTAATCATAAGACGTTTATGTCATTATATTACTGTAATTCTGATTTTTGTGATAACATTATGTATTGTTAACAATAGTAAGAGAAGTTATTTTTAATTTTAATTTTAGTGACATATAAAACAAGTGTTATACGTAATTTCATATGCCATGACATACTTTAACTATGCTAATACATTAAATGAATTTCCATATGCATAAATTTCTATATTTTAAAAGTAATTCAATTTCATAAATCATTTATTTTAATATTCTATGTAAAAAAATACATATATATATATATATATATTGTTTGTTTCATACAAGTGATAAAAAGTTTAGAAAAGAATCAACGATTATTATTATTATTATTATTATTATTATTATTATTATTATTATTGATGTTGTTGTTGTTGTTGTTGTTATCATTGTTAAATTCGGAAACACCATTTCTTTAATCTTCGAAGTTTAAAATTTTATCTTAAGGATATTCTATTTCAAAATAATAATAATAATAATAATAATAAACATACGAATTTTTCTTTTATATGAAACGATATATTCTTTTTAAATTTCATTATTGCAAATCCTTTAATATAAGAGTTAGCATGTATATTATACAAGTAAGAGAATTAACTTTAAAATAAGAGCATTAATGTATATTTTTAATTAATTTTTCAATTAATTTTCAGAAGTGGAATTACGTTTGAAATTACGTGAACTATCACATTACTAGCTAAGCGTAGACTAACATAGTGAGAAATGAGATAGTTCACGCATTAAATATTCTAAGAGCATTAATTTGATATAAATGATACCTATAAACAGTTTGCAATTTTAAAGTTATAAATGATCATCAATTTGAAAAAAAAATACCTAAGAAATTTTTTTTTCTATTTTCTACCATTTGCTTCCGAATCCACAGGAAGATTTTATTGGATAATTTACATTACTTATTTTAAGAATTATATTAAGTTGCTTCAATATCTTAAAAATAGTACAAAAATAACTGTAAACCATTTTATATTCACAAACTAGTACATTGTCTGTGAGCCCCACGATATTCATGAGTTGTTGTGGAAAAAACAAGAATCAGGTTACTACCTTTTCTCTAAAAATAAATCGACCTTTAAGAAGATATATTATAGCATTTCTTCTTTTTTTTTCAATACTAGCTAATTTTAATATGCTTAGAAAAGAAACAGCAATGTTTTTTTCAAATGTTGCATTATCATTGTTTATTATTAACTTAAAACCAATTGCTTTAAAACAATTGGTAGAAAAATTTAAATGAAGTAGCTTTGATTATGTTTATTAGTTTTAGAATATGATTCATTTTAATAATGTGATATACTTGTTTGGTTTAGAATATTTTGAAAGTCAAGTATTTCTTGTGATAATAACTATAATTTGATTAATATAAATGTTTTTATTGTATTTTTTGTTAAATACAGGGAAAAATGTGTTACGTTTATCTTTAGTAGAAAGTACTTTCCTTAAGGGTGTATTCGAAAAAACGCTTTTCCACCTTCAACAGCTCGAAAATTTCCGATTTAATTTCAGACACACTTTTAAAAGTAGAAACATGAAACTTGCTGAGGGGATTTTTGAAGAGACGTACAAGGTGCTGTGTGATGTCATTTTACGCCTTATTCATTAGAATTTGATTTATGAACAATTATCTACTCAGCATGACCCTTTTTTTCGTCCGCAATTCTCCCGCTTCGGAAAAATCTCTTCAAAATGCCGTTTTTGATTGCTTTTTTTTGCAATAGTTTCTGCATTTATCAAAGAACTGACAGTCACGGCACCTTGTGTAGTTTCTAAATAAGAGAATCTGCGAGTCTGATGAGTTTGAGAGCAAAAGTGGATTTAAAAATAAATCGGAAAATAAGCAGTTTGAATCGAAATACACCCCTAATTTATATAAGTAAATAAACATCTTCAAATATCTGTATCAGTTTAGTAATACATATACATTCTTTTATCGGTAGTTAATAAAATAATATTTAGTTAAAAATTACATTAAAAAAATATTTCGTTTTCCACCATTTGCTCCCGAATCCACAGGAAGATTTGATGAATAATTTACATTTTTTTAAAAGAACTATATTAAGTTGCATCAAGATCTAAAAAATAGTATAAAAATAATTGTAAATCATTTTATGTTCTCTAACTTAAACATTGTGAGTGAACCCCACGAAATTCATGAATTGTTGTAGGAAAAACAAGAATCAGGCAATTACTTTTTCCCTAAAAATAAATGGTCTTTTAAGAAAGATCTATTGTAACATTTTTTCTTTTTTTCAATACAAGCTAATTTTAAAATGCTTAGAAAAGAAACAGCAATGTGTTTTCAAATGTTGCATTATCATTGTTTATTATCAACTTAAAAACCAATTGCTTTAAAACAATTGGTAGAAAAATTTAATTGAAGTAGCTTTGATTGTGCTTATTGGTTTTGTAATATAATTCATTTTAAGAATGTGATATACTTGTTTGGTTTAGAATAAGTTGAAATTTTATTATTTCTTGTGATAATAACTATAAATTGATTAATATAAAGGTTTTTTTATTGTATTATTTTAATAGGTGGAAAAATGGGTTACATTTATCGTTAGTAGGAAGTGCACTCCTTAATTAATATAAGTAAATAAACTTCCTCAAATATCTGTATTAATTGAGCAATATATATATTTTCTTTTATCGGTTGTTAATGGAAGAACACTTAGTAATGTAATTAAAACATAATAATTACAAATATTTTTTCAATATTCTGAAATCAATACATGATTTCTGTGAATATGTCTTAATGCAAATATATAATTTGACATTAAAAATTTATATGTGGTTATTGTTCTATCTCATTTGGATTAATCAGTTACTTGCAAAGTTTTTTATTTAAAAAATAACGATGAACTTTAATCGAAAAAATAATAAAGGAAACACTGATTGATTTTCTTAAGGATACGGAAGAGCATAAATTTTAATATTTTTATTTAAAAACTTTATTTTATTTACATGTAATATTTATATAGTAATACGTAAACAACTGTTAAAATACCTTCAAGGATACCTGAAGTATCTTTTATTAACGATAGAACCATTCTGTACTCATTATGAATGATGTTACAGGGTTGGTACGCATTAGGGGATTCCTGGGATTTTAGGTGGTTTTGCACCAGGAAATTCCTAAAGTACTGATTGCTGTATCTAAAAATAGAATTATTTTCATTAATTAAGGCAAATATTATTTTACAAACATTCTGTTAAAAGATCTTTGAAGCGTACGAACTAGAGATCTGCACGGGCCGGGTACGGGCCGATTTCCATTAACGGCATTCGGGCCGGGCCGGGCGCGGGCCTTGCTTCTGAAGACTCGGGCCGGGCCGGAAGGGCCTAGTCACTAATCTTTTCGGGCCGGGCTGGGCCGGGTCTAACTTATTTTTACCGTACGAAGTCGAGACTGATTTCGTTCTTCCCAGTCTTCACGCACCAAAAAAATCAGTTCCTGTTGAATCTTCCCGTATGAAAATCCTTTTCTCGACGTGGAAAAGTCTGTTCATAAATCAGTAAAATTTGGCTTGGTCCAAATTTTTTTGCAAAATAGGCATATACTCTTAAGTCGTAATTACTCTATAATTAAACATTATAATTTATCCTTTTTAAAGAATCGTAGATCTCTAGGCGTCTTAAAATAGAATTAAACACATAAAAAAAAACATGATTATGACGGAATTTTCGTTTAAACTGAAAACTGCAATTTTTTTTAAACTGTTCATTCATGCAAAATGATTATAACAATACGCGAGTAAAAAATTATTAAGCATTTACATCTGCTATAGAAGGGAACGTATTTTTTCTTTGCAATGTCTTAGAAGATTTTACTTTTACCACACACCATTTTTTAGATTTTTTTTAATGTATTAATAATACTAAAGATAACTGAAACATTTATATACAACAAACAAAGGTTCTTTAAAAGCGTAAATATCGCAGCCTATGGCACTTCTGCATAAATAGAGATTATAAACATGAAAGAACAAGAAAAGACTAAGATAAGTTTTTTTGGTCTGAACTCTTCCGTTAAAGTAAAGATCAATGTTTTGTAGAAATTCACCGGAGCCGGCCCGGTTTAACTTTTTTCCGGGCCGGGCCGAGCTCGGGCCGAAATTTTAACTTTCCGGCCGGGCCGGGTCGGGCCGATATTTTTTCGCTCGGGACGGGCCGGGCCGGGCTCGGGCCAAAATTTTAACTTTCGGACTGGGCCCGGGCCTGGAAATTTCGGCCCGTGCAGACCTCTAGTACGAACCCCGTGATTTCATTTTGTAAGTGTCTTAAATTCAATACTTTAAAATAAAGTCTTTTAATAGCAATATTGTTCCAATTTTATCAAAAATTTTCCAAAAAATCTAAAATTTTAGAGCCAATTATAGTCATTAGGAATTGTGTAATATAAGCATGTTAACAACAATAAAAATAATCTTTGACTGTAAATAAAATATGAGACATCGTTGAAAAGTGTGTATTGAAATGTTTTGTAAAGGTACAATTACAGATAAACACCGAAAATTTTCGGATTTTTATTAATTTATAAGTATTAAATCTTGATAATTTTTTTTTAGTTTATATATGTATATAAAGAAGAATATAGTTTTATATTAGCTGGAAATATTCAGAAAAAAACAACTTTCACTTTTAAACGCTTTTTTGTCGTTTTTCTTTTATAAAATATTAACACGTTCTTCAACACATTATGTATACATAACACATTAATTATTAACACATTATGTATAAATTACTGCAACATTAAACCATGATATTTATTATTTATAGCAGAATATAACTCTCAGTATAATCAGTTATTAATGTGATCTGCATTCTCATATTGCTTGCGTGGAATATACAAATGTGATATATTTGTCATAATATAAAGTTTTTAAAAATCAATTATTTATTTTTTCTAAATTTTTGAGGTATTGTAATAAATTCAAATTATTCCCGCAACTCTAAATTCATGCTGCTGGAATACTTCTTATTTCAGAAATTAATATTTCTTTTGAATGTACAATCGATTTTTATGATAACGTTTTGTACTATGTTCTCTATTTAGTTGAAAGTTACAAATTATCTTTTAATATTATTTGAGTCAGCGTATTGGTTATTTTGAATAAACACAATCTTTTTTTTATTTCAAAATAAAATTTAAAATCCATTTTTATTTATTTTTACATAACTACAACATTGCAACAAATCTAAAGTTTTAGTATATGTTATTGTTATTCTTGAGTGAAGATTTCACTTATATCTTCAACTATCGTACGCAATAATGATTGAATTCCTAACTCTATGTACATTTGAACCAGCGCAATCTATAATCATATTTATATAGAATAATTTTTAAATTTATCTGTCGTTTGCTGCATATGATATTGATTTAAATTATTTAATCCAGTGCATTGGTCATGTTTAATATACACAATCGTTAATTTCAAAATTAAGTTTTAAGAATATTTGTATTCATTTTTACACATCTACAACATTAGTCCAGATCAAAAATTTTATTAAAAATGTCTTGATATTCTAGAATGAATTAATTTCAAAATTATGTTTAAAGTTTATTTTTATTTATTTTTACATCACTAAAACATTGCTACAAATCTAAAATACTAGTGATATGTTATTGATATTCTTGAAAGAAAATTTCATTTATGTCTTTAACTATCATGCGCAATAATGATTGAATTCCTAACTCTATGTATATTTGAACCAGCGCAATTTATAATATTATTTATATAGAAAATTTAGTTTTAAATCAATGTATCGTTTGCTGCATATGATATTGACTAAAATAATTTAAGTCAGCTCATTGGTTATGTTCAATGTACACAATCGTTATATCAATTTCGAAATTAAGTTTAAAATTTATATTCATTTTAACATCGCTACAATACTGCTACAAATCTAAAATTTTAGCGAAATGTTCTCTATATTCTGGAATGAAAATTTAGCTTATGTCTTCAGCTATTGTACGCGATAATGACTGAATTCCTAACTCTAATTGTATTTGTCCCACGTAGTCTATAAAAATATTTATATAAAATAAATAGGTTTAAATTTATGTATAGTTTGCTGCATACGATATCGATTAAAATCATTTAAGTGACGCATTGGTCAAGTTAAACATATACTGTCGGCTTATTAATTTCGAAATTATGTTTAAAATATATTTTTATTCGTTTTTACATTCCTACAACTTTGGTTCAGATCTACAATTTTAGTGAAACGTTTTCTATGTTCTAGAATAAAAACTTCGTTTACGTATTTCGCAATTGTACTCGATACTTGGAAGGAATTGCTAACTCTATGTTTATGTGAAATTGTGCAACTTATGGAAACATTTATATAGAATAACTAGGTTTATATTTATCTATCGTTTGCTGCATATGTTATTGTTTTAAATAATTTAAGTCAACGTATTGGTCATGTTTAACATACGCAATCGGTTTATGAATTTCAAAATTAAGCTTTAAAATATGTCTATTCATTTTTACACCGCTACAAAATTGGTCTAGAAAAAAAAAACAATGAAAATTTCTTGATATTTTAGAATGAAAATTTCGTTTATGTGTTCAGATATTGTACGCAATAGTATCTAAAATCATACCGCTACATTTATTTCAACCTGTGCACTCTATAAAGCACATTTATAATTGGGTTTAAATTTATACATCGTTTTCTGAATGGGATATTGACTGTAATAACTGGAGACAGCGCATTGGTCATGTTAATCATACATAATTAGTTTATTAATTTCGAAATTAAGTTTTAAAAATATTTTTATTAATTTATACTTTGTTACAACATTGCTACAAACCAAAAATAATTGCGAAATGCCCTTGATATTCTGAATGAAAATTTGTTTAGGTCTTCAGAAATTGTACGCGATAACGACTGAAATCATAACTATATGTTTATTTGAACATGCGCAATTTACAAACGCATATATATATATGATAGCTAGATTTAAATTTATATACCGTTGTTGCATATGAAATTAATTGAAATTATAGCTTTTTGTTATCTGAGTTGCAAAATGTCAACGATATGGAGGCAGAAGCATGACATTGCTGAATTTAAAAACGTCATTTCAGTTTCTCATGCTGTAATGACTTAAATAATAATTTAAAGTACAGTTTAATTAAAAAGTAGTTAAAATCGCTAACATAGACATACAGATATTGTACAACAGCAAAATTCGAATTCTGCATATGAATCGCATTACGCGGTAACGTTTTAAATCATTTACGTATATGATATAATAAATATAAAAAATGTAAAAAGAAGAAAATAGTGTTACACAGATTACTTGAAATAGAGATCATTGATGCATACTAATTCCAGATAGGAAACATATTTTATGCTAAAAAAATCATAAAGCTTGATAGAAATGTATCACGCTCCATGTAGTTTTGGATGCACAATAACAAATGACGATATTTTTCGATTATTAATTAATTTAAGCAAATTGCTTATTGCTAGCAAATACTAAAAAAAATATATCATTTATAATAATAAAAAATAATCTTATTATTGAAATTATTGACAATGATCATTGTTGTAGTTAATATTGTATTACTTTATAAAATTGCTCATTTTTTCATATTCTTGAATTTGTTTGATTTTTTTCTGTATCTAGTGCTTGTGTGAAATTTGACGAAGAAACTTACACTTTGAAAACTAAAATTTAATTAATTAAGGTTTAACCCAAACAATTTATCATAATATCCAAAATTAAACTCAAAATAAATCTAAAAAAAAATATTTTTTTTTAAGGATTATAAAGCTGATCATATAGTTCTTTCATTATTTGGTGCTTCATTAATTTTTTAAAGATAAAGGAAGCAATTTTTAAAAGGCTTAAACAGTTATTCTTAATTTAGTATAGGATATGAAACTTGAGGCATATCTTTCCGAAATAGCTTTACACATGTGAGTTAAAAACTTGATTCACGAATTTTAAATAAAATATAGGAAATATGACAAGTTCATGATCATTTTTAGCGATTAGAATGCTTCAAAATTAATAACAAACGACAATGTGCACTGTCATAGCTAACAACAAGAATTTAAAAAAAAGGTTGCGTCTTGTACACGAATGTTTTTATTACGTTACAAATACTCGAAACACCAGTCTAAAATATAAAATAACATTTTACAATATATGGTGACCAAGATAGTAATTGATCAAATAAAGTCAGTGCTATGGGATTTTTATTATATTTCCGCCTTTTTTAGTTTTAGAAGTAAATTAACATGATTGCTATATTCCTTAATGAACGCTCTATCATCGACAAAAATTCAATCCGCCGAAATTAAATAACAACAAAAATATAAATAAATATTTTTTTTTTAATTGCTGTTTTTCCAGAGGTTGACAAGGTGAAAGAAATCAATCGAAAATCTAAAAATTAATCTTTTAAATGTTATCCGTGGTGTGTGATTAACAATAATTCTTATAAAAATTTTAGTTGAAACACGAAAGATTGAAGTGGAATGTTTTAACTTGCCCTAACAGTCGGTAACTAAACAAAAATTTACATTTCCTAATGAGAGAATTTCATAAAATGGCTTCCCTTACAGTAGCTAAAAAACAATGCAATAATATGTGTACTAAACATTCAAATAAAAGTATTATGTCTTGTGCTTTCTATAAAATTGATTTTCGACTAACATGGCGCATTTTTATAATTAATAGTATTATTTTTTTATGATCAAGTATTAGAAGAGTATAAACTACTGGCGGAATCACCCAAGTTTCCTATAGAAAAGAAATTCGAAAAATATTTAAAGCAAAGATAATATGAAATTAAAAATATATGAGAGAATCCAAGTCTGGCTTCTCTGGTTACAGAATATTAAGACAGGGCATGTTTACAAACAAATCCTACCAGTCAATCAATGCACCACCACATTTTTGTCTTGGCGATCATTTCAAAAAATATCTTGCAGCATAAACTAATCATATCATAGACCTGTTATATGTATCGGCAACCAGACCAATCAAATTGTCGTAATAGAAGGGTACGGTAGGAATCACAGGGAAAAGACTGGTGTTTCTTGCTGACCAACAGTTTTCAAGTCAACAGTAACGTCAGCTGCCCTTTCCTTATAACATTGGGTTTATTAAACATAACAATTTTTTTTAACACAATGTAATTTCTACATTTAATGTATGTATTTTTGATTGGAAACTAACATCGCCAAAAATCATTTTATATGAAAAATATTAAAATGTATAAAAATAATTATAACATTTATTAAAAGCTGTAATTTTGTTTTTGTCGTTTGCCTCTGTTTAGTATTTGATGAAATCTCCGAAGATTTATAAACAAGTTATTGTATAAAAAAATATACAATACAATAAACAAAGAGAACAAATCTTTTTTTTTAAGTGAAAGTGTATATATAAAATTCCCATAAAATAATATTTTACTTTCCTAATCCCTATGAAACTTTCTGATTCACTTATATGAGTAGTTTATTCTGAACTTGTATTATACTGAAATATGAAAATTGAGAAATTATCATCTAAATGATCCCGTTTTAGAGTAAATATTTTCTAAGAAATAATGTACATAATAGACTTGAAAACATATTTCGTAAATGTTAATATATACAGCTATTTAAGCTATAAAGTTAATGTATTCAGTTTTCTCGCTTATAAATAAACTTTGTTAAATGATTCAAGTAGCATGTGATAATTTTAATGTGGTTTTATTATAGAGACTTAACTAAATAGTTCCTTGTATTTAATATTTTTTTTTTAGTTTTTAGATTCTGTCGGTACAAGGTAGAACCCGTCAAATTTCGACGAAAGAAAATGTTTAAAAAGGGACTGTTTCATTTATTTATAATAAAGCTACAAAATTAGTGACAATTAAAAATGCATCTTCCCATATAGCACAAAAGCTCCTCAATATCTCCCCAGGAGCTCCAAGTCATCCCATATTCCTCCTAAAACTAAAATGACAAGATCAGGACATCCTGGGGAAGAGTCTTTTACGGTGTCCTCAGGAATGAGCTCCCAGTAACGTCCCACGGAGCTATTTCCCAGGGATGCTACTCCTGAGGAAGTACCTGGGAAATCACTCCTGGGGAAGTACCCGGTTATTCATTCTTGGGGAAGTGCCCAGGAAGTCACAGTGCTGGCGCCATCTTATGAATGATTCTGGAGTACAATACTCAATTGTTTTTTTTTAATAGTGAATTCAATTTAATCGGTATCGATTTTAATGAGTTAATTATATTTTATTAATTATTCGATTACTTATTTTTAAGCAAATTAGATAATTGTTATTAATTTTTTATAATTTTTAATTAGTGCTATAACTTTTAATCTTTTTTAGTTCAATTAAAAATTTTAATTTATTATTTCAATTAATTCCTTTTTTATATACTAACTACTACTATGTATCTTCTAAACCAAATTTTGTTCGTTTATCAATATTTTATTAATTATTAATAAATAACCTATTGCGTTTTGGTTTTTTATTATTATTCCTTTTTTATTAATTTCGAAATTAATTTAACTTGTTTAAATGAACTAAATAGTAAGTTTCTAAATTAATACTCTAAAATCTTTATATAGAAGACAATTCTAGTTCATATATTTTTTATGAAATTCAGAGGTAAAAGTATTTACGGAAAGAAAAAAAAAAGAGATTATTAACGTTAATATTTGTTCATAAGTACCCGTTTAAAACTATGTTATGAAAATTATCTAAATCGAGTTCTGATGCATCTTATTATCAGATATAAAGTGTTTATATATATATATATAATTAACTAACATACTTACTAAACCCTATTTAAAAAAAAAAAATAAATAAATAAATAAATAAATTAACAAAATTGTCGCGACGAAACTAGATATTTTTATTCCAACACATAACATCAACTCAAAGATAGAGCTGCAATTCATTTTAAAATGGTATATTTGGATTTAAAATATATAAATATTGAGCTGCACCTCCCCCCCCCCCCCATTTCCCAAATGTGTACCTATAGGTGGTTTATTTGAAAAGATTTTCCGTTTAAAAAATATAAATTCACGCAATTTAAAAGTTTAATTCTGGTTATTATCAATTACCTACCGAATGTTGAGGATAAGGAAATGTTAGCTAAATAGAAGCATCAATTTAAATGCCATTTCTGAAGGTTTAGCCTATTGTGTTTTACTTATCATACAATACTCGGCATAGTCAATCACCATTCCAGCACTTAGACACTCAATAGCTGATCACGCCCCTCCAATCAATTTTGACAGCGGAGAAGCAAGCGAAAAATTTTCGCGGAAATCATTGAACGAGAGGAAGAAAAAAAGGGTGTTATTCCAAGAATAGAAGTGAAACTAATTTTTGAGTTAGTAAAACAAATTTGTTTGTAGGTGTAAAAGAAAGTATATGGATACAGTTTGGGATTTTTAAAAAATAATTAGTTGATAAAAACATCTTATAGTTTTAAATAAAGATATCAGTTTTTCAGGCTTTTTAAAATGCCTAAAATCTTAGTTACTAAAATTACATTTCAAGTAATTAACAAAAATATTTCCCGTCGTTAATTAAATGAAAAGTGGTGCATATTGTATTTTTTATGATCATAAAAATTTCATACAATTTTAAAGACTGCTAAATGGAGATTTAACTGTAAATTAATTTTATTTATAACAATAAGAAAGTAAAAAGGTTTTGTAACAGATTCAAATTTTATTAATAGTTTCTATTTTATGTCATTCAAATTCAAACAGTGTTTCAGTGTAATTATGGAATTTTACAATCGATTTTCACACCAAATCCTGTCACAATTAAATTATATAAATTTCTACAATGGTGTGTTTTCAATGACAATGCGGAATTTTAATATTTTTACAATGTTATAAAATAATACAATGTTTTTACCGTATTTTTTAATCCCGCGACAGGTGATAAATATCCGAACATCTGCAACTCGTACCGTCGTGTAAGAATTTCATAAGTAACGGATTTAATTATTCGTTAATAAATACTCGCCAAAACATACCTAATCACTTTAAAACGTGTTTGTTGATTGGTTGTATTTATGACGACCAATTATCAACATTAGGGACATATCAAGGGAGGGGGGGAGTTGCCCTCAGTGAAGGTCTTTCTAAAGGAACCTAACCCGTATTTACGCAAGGAAATCCAAGATTCGAAGAAAACCCAGGGAAACTCCGAACGATTTGGCCGATGGGTGCGATTCAGCACCTCCTATCTACCAGTTTCGAGAGCAGAATCTCTTGACTGTTAACTATGAAACGAACTAGGAACTAGCCCAATAGGAAAGAAAAGATTAAGCAAATTTATATATATATTTTCTTAAATTCGTATAATAAGAGCACCTTTTTACCAAGCGAAAAAAAAAAATTCCATAAAAATTTTTGTAAAAAAAAATAAGAGCGATAGAGAGCAAAAAAGTTTCATTTTTGAACAGGATTTACTTAGATTTTATTTGTCAATCATTAAAAATAAATAAATAAATAAAATAAATAAAAAATAAAAATCAAGGGACACATTAAGGAGGAGGGTTGCTGCCCTCCGGAGGGTCTTTCTAAAGTAACCTAACCCGTATTTACGCAAGGAAGTTTAAGATTCGAAGAAAACCGTGGAAAACTCCGAGCGATTAGGCCGACGGGTGCGATTGTGTACAAACTCAGCACCTCTCATCTACTAGCTTCGAGAGCAGAATCTCTTGGCCGCTGGTGGGATTCTCTATGAAACTGGAACAATGAAATAAAAGTAAAAATTAGGAAAAAAAAGACTAAGCAAATTTATATATATATTTTTTTTCATACATTCATTTAATAAGAGCACCAAGAGAAAAAAGAAAAAAAAAATCGATTAAAATTTCTGTAAAAAAAAGTAAGAGAGAGAAAGAGCAAAAAAGTTTTATTTTTGAAAGGATTCACTTAGTCTTTATTGACAATCATTAAAAAAAAAAATTCATAATTTTAAGGAACCTATGTGTTTTAATCTCTTGCTATTTTAATCTCTGGAAATAATATTTTTACTGACTAAAATTAAATTTTATAGGGAATATCATCGGAAACGTTTTGCATCATTCATTGTGTGTCAAAATATATAGTTCATAATCAATTTTCTAACTACAGAACGATCTTAATGGATTTTAAGTATTAAAAGCTAAAAGAATATTTTTATCATTTAAAAATACAATTTCATTTAAAAAATTTTAAATTCGAAGACATTTATGTTAAAACAAATAATTATTGATAATTTATTTAGAGTTATTAATTTAAATTTATGTCGAATGTATGAAAAAGGCACAAAAAATGAGGTCATTTCCTAGTTTTAAGTTTCAAAAGCGGAGTGAAAATGCATGTATATCTTAGAAATCTTTAATCTTTACTGGCCCTACAGCATAACGGATAGAGCGCGCGTCCAGTAAACCAAGGTACTCGGGTTCAAATCCAGCAGGAAAAATGAAGGTAAGAAATTTGTTACTGAATAATCTCAGTATATGTAAATCTGTCTGAATAATAGAAAAAAAAAACATTCGTGTTTTCTTCCAAAAAAAATTAAATTAGATCATAGCTTTAATTTAAATTTTTTTGAAACATATTAGTGACCTTGAAATTTCCCAAAATCCTCCTATATCACTTCCTCAAAACTTCCCCAGAACCTCCCGGGGAGGGCCCTGAAGGAGGTCCTGAGGAGCGTGCCAGGATGCTGTAAAGCGGACATTTTCGGTTCCTGAGGACCTCCTGGTGACAATTTTCTGCATCCCCAGGGATGCCTGGGGGATGACGGTCCTGGGATGTGAATCCTCCCCAGGACATCCTGGGGAGGCAAGTGTGCTATATGGGTTATATTCATAAATCTAACTCTCAAATAAATGTAATAACAGAAAGTTTATAATTTAGTTGTTTTTTATTTTTTATTTTAGTTTTTTTTAAATACTTTAGTTTACACTTATTTTGTTTACAGTTGTATATTTATTTTAATATTTATTGATATTATTATTGATATTTAACCAAAAGTTAACAAAATACTATTTCTTTAAATCTCAATTTCAAAAATTTTTTTAATTAAACTTTTATCGTAGATGTAGTAAAAATTATAAAGGTCTTTTATTATGTTATCAATCAAGATAATTATAAGTAATATTAAGTTATCAATTAAAGCTCTTATTCTAGTAATCCAAAAAGAAAAAAAGAAAAATTTATTTCACTTTGACTCAATCATAGTTTTTTTCCTCGTAAAATCTAAACCCGATATCATTTTCACCGTGTCAAAATTCAAATATGTGCCTTTCATATCGGTATTTACCTTTAAAAAAAATCTGTATTTAAATTTGATAATTTTGAAAAAATTTTAATTCCATTAATTCCTTTACTTTGCACACATCACAGTGTGACATGCCAGGAAAATGACAATCTAAATTTTTAAGTATTTTAATTGTTTTATTTATGTTATTAGAATGTGATATTTCTTGAAAATACTTCTAATGACATAGTCAAATGTGTTAAAAGAAATAGCATTACATAACATTTAATAGAAATTTTATTGTGCGGACTGAAATTTCCGTAATTCTTTTATATTCCCCCATGTATAAATCCTGAAAATATGCATAAATCAATAGTTTTTAACAACACTAAAAAAGAAAAAAATAACATATCTCTATTTAACTAGGGCATTTTGTTGATTGATAAACTAAATTTAACTGTTTGATAAAAAGTTGTGTAAACCCAAAAAAATTCATGTATTAATAAGCACCATGAATACTTTAACCCTCTAAGTGTTTGGAACGTAATATTCCGTCCACTAAGCTCCAGTTTTCACTGCAATATAAGCAATATATAAGGTAATATAATTCTGTAAATTTAAGAAATTTTCAATACATTTTAGAATGATTAATGCTCTTAAGCATTATATTCATATTTGTAATTAAGTTTTTTTTTTATAGTTTTGAAAGAATCACATTTTCTGAGAATTTAAAATAAAATGCATAGAAAATTAAAATTTCGTATGATCAAACTTTAAAAAAGTATTAACATGCATTAGACACATTTTTTGTTATTATAAGATAAAATATTAGTAATCGAAGCAGTTGTTACATATTTTTGAATTGAGAGTAAAACTTTATTCAAGAATAATATTCAGTGTTTGCCTATTTCTACGCTCTCTCTATAGTTTTAAAAGACATCTTTTTCTAAGTAATAACTCTTTATAAATCTTAATTTCTAATGAATACCAACAAATTACATATAATTAGAAATTAATTAACTTCATCACCTAATTTCAGATCTACATTTTAATAAATGTTCATTACTCTAATAGCATAATTGTATACATTTTGCATTCAGTTGATAAGCATTGCACTGTTACTTGGTCCCTTAATTAGCTGCAGATTAAAAATAAAAAATAAGATGCATCACGAATTTTTATAATCTGATTTCACTGTTTAAAATTTATTACATGCATCTGCAATCATTCACAAAATTCTAGCATATTTTTAGCCATTTTACATTTATGTTATTTTAATTTAAACTAATTCCCGATTTATGCTCACATTTTTTAAGTTATCCGCATACATTAATTACCTTTTTAAAAGTTTAACTGGCATTTTATAGTTTTATTATAAGGTATGGGTTATTGTTGGATCATCTTATTACGCGAAATATATTTTATTACCTTATATATAAATAATTGTCAAAATGTACCGAGTTTAAGTACTGTTTCTGATTCGAGTATTTGTAATATCAGCGGTAAATAATTTATAATTATTAATTAATAATTTTCAAACTTCTTTTAAATAAAACTATTACAACAAATTATTAAATAATATGCTGTTTCTTGTTGTTTATGAATTTTTTTTTCAACGTTGCAAATTTTTTTCTAATGACTTGGTCTCAGAAATCTCCCATTTATGACAAGTAATTCTTTTTTTTTTTTTACGTGATTTTTGAAAAATGCGTAACGCATTTGAAAGAGAAGAAACAGATGAAAATCTAATAGTACAAAGTCTTGACAATATGGGAAATATAAAACGTAAAATGGTCATTTTTTTAACGGTCTTGTTTTCAACGCGAAATTCTATTTTAATGATATAAAAATACTTTAAACATAAAAAATATAAAAAGAAAAATATGCTCGTTTGTTGAGCAAAAGTAAATAGATAAATTAGTAAATAAAATAAAATAAATAAATAAATAGAAATAAATAAATGAAACTTACAAGATGCTAAATACATATTCATTACAACTCATTCTTAAATAAATAAACAATAAATAAATTATTTTTTAATCTTTTTTTTAATAAGTGAATTATTTTTTTAACATGATAATTTAGAATTAATTTACTTTTAGAATTGCTTTTTGCGGATCCATAAGCAAAATTCCTTCCTTTTTGAAGAGAAAGTGATCCTAGCAACACAAGATGAAAAGAAAAGAGGCTTTCTCCAAATAAAGAAATTTTGGAAAAAAAATCTAAAACTTTACTAATTTAATCCAGTTGCTACGTTCTAAAGGAACTGTGGGATTTTTCTAAAACTTAACTCGGTGAAATGTGAATAAATGTTCTCTTAGCTGAATTTACAAGATTCTTATTACTTTTAAGTTTTAGAGTATCAGGAATTTAAAAAAAATGTACCTTGAAAATAAAAGTAATTACATATAGTTATATTCAGGATAAATTTATTATTCTGTTATCAGTGTTAGAATCGATCACTGTTGGTGATTAGTACATAAATTTATGTAATCTTTGAATTTTAACTCGTAACTATTTTTAATATTCAATAGTGTCTAAATATTTAGTGCCCCTTTGTTTGTCTATATTTATTTCACAGATGAGAGCTCTCTAAACAAACTGGTTAATTTTCACCGCTATATTTTAGTGTTATTAGATCTATTTAGTATTATTAGTTTTATTAACTCTCAGAAAATCTGTCTATATATTGGACGAGAAATACTATTAAAATTTACTGGTAGCAATCGGTGCTTTGGTTTCGGAGCGCTCTCAACACTGTTATTTATTACAACATTAAATATAGTAGTTTTTTTAAACTGAAACCGGGTTAAATTCCTGTAATAAATTTTATTCTTTATGCATAATAAAAATATGCATATTAAATCATGTTATCACCATAAAATTATTCTGTATATGTTTAGTTTTTACAATTCTAAATATAACTATCAGTCATTTTTGATACATGCTAAGTATATTTTTATATCTTCGTGTATAATAGGTTGAAAATTGCACGCTAGCGTATCAAATGCGATGTTTCCGTACTATAACGATGTTTAAAAATATTCAGATTACGGTGTTATAGTCAGATACAGTACATCAACCGAAATCTTTTGTATGTCCTGTAAATGCTATCTGTTTTCTATTGTACAATAAGTAATTTATAGTAAACTTAAGCAATGCATATCAATTTCATAAAATGCGAAATAGTTTATTGTAATTTAAACGCACACTAAACCATGTTTCCCCCTCTACCATTATGTAATAAAATACTTTTGTGTGGCCCTGTAAATGAATAACAAATATTCTTTGCACCAAAGATTGTTCAGAATGTATATTGTAGTGCATACATCACAGACTCATGTCATTTTTATTATATGTGAAAGAGTGCAACATCATTAAAATGCAATTCACACAATTTCTTCCCACTGGCTGTAATGTAGCGGAATATTTTTTATTATCCCTGTAATTAAACTAAGCATTCGGATTTCATAAATTTTGAAATGACTAGACAAAATTATGCAACATAAATATTTTTTTAATTTCAAACGATTCAATTGGGTAGTTTTTGCTCCGTAATAAGTGGACGGACAGACAAACAGACGCACGGACGGACTGAACGATGATTATATTTGCTACGTATTTACATAAAAGCGAACGCACTTAAAAAATGTACTAGAAAAAGCAGTAAATTAAGCTGAACAACGAAAAATCAATGAAATACTCCAGTTAAAGAGAAAAATTTTCCCGTTGTAAACGAAGCATCATATAAATCGCAATGCTGCTACCTTTAATGAAGCAATTATTGTGAATAAATTTGCGCCAGCATGACAAACGATCTCTTTTTATATTTCTGTATTCATTGTCAGCGAATTTTTTTTTATCTGGCTAAACTTAGGATTTCTTTACATGATCAATACAACAGAGTATAGTTATAGTTTTAATGTGTGTATAAGGAGCTAACTTAATAAATGCTAATGCTTTTATATGCTAAGGTATACTTAGATATCGGATACATTGTACAAAAAAAAAAAAAAAAAAAAAAAAAAAAAAAAAAAAAAAAAATCCTGCAATTTTACAGATGTAAAGTTTGAGAAATCTGTATATTTTCTAAAATTTTAACTATTCAAAAAACGATGCAAATCTACAAAATTAGATTTTATAAAGTTACAGAAATCTATAGTTTTACAAAAGAATAGACTAAAATTACAATACTCTTATTAAACTTTATCTGTAACCCGATTTGTAGCTATATAAAAGTTCTAGGCATTGCAGTTTACTAAAAATAGTTTATTAATCTTACGTGTTTTTCGATTTACAGTGCAAAATTTGTATGTGTTATCTGAATTTTTGTTGTTGCAGTTACATAAAAATATCTAGGAATTTCAGTTTCTTAGAAAATTTTTAGTAAATTTAGAGATTTTTTCTTGCATTGTAGTTCAGTAGTTAGCCCGTCACGTAGATGGAAAATTTGTCTCTAGATTTGGGCATTTTTACGTGATAAATTTGCGATATCGTTACATGATAAATGAAAGCTGAAGTCAGTTTTTAGTAAACCTTTTTAGATTTACTAAGCGGTATATCATTAACTTGAAATTTTAGCTTATTTCCTATTGAAGGATGGCAACAAAATTATAAGAATTACTATATTTTGTTTATTCTAAACTGTCATAAAACAGTTAAAAGTTATATAAGATAAAATAAAGTTTATAAAACAGCTCTTTATATACATTTTTATGTGAAATTTTGAGATTAATCTTTAATACTCTTTCCTATGTGACAAAATTATAAAAATTACATTCATATGTGTGTGCATAGCAGGAAAAAATTTTATGATGCTCAGAACTTAATTATTAATCCATATAGTAAATTTTCAATACAATTTCCGTCCGGCTGTATTACGTGATAAATCATCAAATATCTTTGTAACGCATACAAATCAATAGAGGAATACAAACACTGCGCCACAAAATGATTTTAACCAGTAATTTTTAATAGTGTTCTTTTCCTATTCTTTTCCACAACCAGTCCGTCACTAAGCAGGTCAAAAAATTCTATTAAAAGTAAGTGATTGATATCGTCCATTTCTGACGCAGCGCTTGATTTCCTGATTGAATATCATTTGAAGCAACAATGCATTTAATAATGCACTAATTGATGTTTCCAAATTATGTCAAATGGTTTTGAAACGACAACAGTGAAGCAATTTAAAGGTTAAAATATTTAAAATTAATTATAAATAAAATAATGTAATATTAACAAAAATATAAAAAAGTATAAATAAAGTACGCTTTAATAAATGTATAATTAAGTAGAAATTAATTTATTATTATACGTAGCGAAAACACTTTAGAAATCCTAAATGACAAAGTTTAAAATAAGTCATAAAACGAAATGCAATATTTTGCCTTGATTCGATGACAAAATACATAATATGTGCTTTTAAGAGCTCAGTGTTTTAATTAGAAGGTGGTAATATATCAAAACGCTATATCCTCAATATATGATTAAATATTCTGAAGCTAAATGCTGAAAACTTGAGCTAAATGGTAATATAAAACTAATATTACGACAGTTAAAACATTTTTCTTCAGCATAAATTTAATGTCAAGCTACACATTTAAAATGTAGGTGACGTATATAAGAAAAGTGATGTATTAAGATAAATAGAACATCATTTTAATATACAGGTTGATTATAATTAACGTTTAAGTTTCTAAATTCTCTAAAAAATGAACCACTGATTAGAATGCCGTCAAAATTGAACAGCGTTTTATTAAAAAAAAAAAAAAAAAAAAAAAAAAAAAAAAAAAAATTTGGCAACAGACAGCGCTGTAAGCATCAGGATTTCGAATACACATGATAAATCGTAAAACAACGGCTAAGGCGTTAGTTACACAATAAACCAAATGTACCTTTCTGTGTTAATGACTGTACAAGTGTGATACTGTTAGTTACGTAAGCCGATCCACCACGGTAAGGTCGTATCACATCGGATGGGAAAAATCGGTTTTTAATTGTTCTGAAGCAAAAAACAGCATAAAAAGCATCTATTCAAACGGTTTTTAAGTTTTGTGAGACTGGCGCAAAACATTTTCAATATGCTGTCCACCATTGTATCGTCTCCACCATTGCGTGTCTTCAATTCAGTTACGTTGGCAATCGGAGTACTGAACAGAACATCTTTTAGATAACTCCACAGCCAGAAATCATATGGATTAAGATCAAGTGATCGGGCCCGCCAGGCAGTAGGGAAATATCGACTAATAATTCTAGCATTTCCGAAATTCCGCCTCAACAACTGCTTTACTCAATTTGTAATGTGCGAAGGAGCACCATCTTACATAGAAATGATACTATTCAGACATCTATGCTATTGCAGAGCTGGAACGACATTATTACGCAAAAGAAATCCATAGCGCTAATCATTGAGGATAACGTTAACAGGACCGAAAGCACCCGTCTCCTAGAAAAAAATATGGCCCTATGATAAATAATGTCGTAAATTCGCACCACACAGTGAGCTCGCAGGATGAAGTGGTACTGGGTGCGTTGCGAGTGGATTTATTGTTACTCATATTCCGCATTTCTGTGTATTGACATATCCCATCAGATGGAAATGAGCTTCGTCTGCCTACAGAATTTTCCACAGCCAATCATTGTCCATTTCCATGAGAGCAAGAAATTCCAAAGCAATAACCTCTCTTGCTGGTAGGTGAGAAGGAAACAACTCCTGCACATGGGAAATTTTGTACGGATAGCATTGCGAGGTGTTTCGTAGAATGTTATGCATCGTGCTCATTGGCCTGTCTAATGTTCAGGCAATTCTCCGTGCACGGCATGATTGCACGTCACCGCTTGACTCCTCCTGAAATGCTGTAGCCACTTCTTCAACTATCTCCGAATCACATCTTTTCTTTCTGCTACACATTAAACAAATCTGTATTTTCGGATTTTTTCATCACTTTCACCAGATCCATGACAGTTATCGGTACGCCTTTTTCCGTACCTTTGAGGGTCCTGAACTTCTGCAGAGCTACTGGTGCAAAATCACCGTTCTTGTAATAAAGCTTTACAAACAGAGCGTGTCCTTCATTGAGACACTCATGGTGACCGTCTGAGACGCGAAATGAGAAAACGAAGTTTACCCAACGCTTTTATAACACCTAAAATATACATGCTAGATATTTTAATTTACATCTTCTGGAGATTACAGTGCCATCTGTCACTAAAATTTGGAACTTTTTTCTGATTCATGTTCTTCTTTCCTTCGTCAATAATAAGCCGTTCGATTTTGACATCATTCAAATTAGTGGTTCGTTTTTTAGAGCGTTTTGAAATTTAAACATTAGTTATAATCACCCTGTATATTTCTATGCATAAGTTCCATCCAAGGCACAGCTACTTCTTTTCCCAAGTAACTTAATAATTACAGACTTTGCCACTTCAAACGAAGTGCTATATTTGCATGAATTTAGCAACAATTAATAATAAAAATATTCTTTGGCAATGGCCACGATTATTGCTAGCAAAAAAATATAAATATTTTTTTTCTTAATTTTGTAGTTATTATTATTATTTGGTCGTCTTTTAAATACAATAGTGAATTTTTAAAGTTCATATAGTGATTTAAAAAAATGTTTTATTTTTTCTTTCCTGTTGCAACATATTAAAAAATAATCACAGCAAAAACTTATGTACTTCTTTTCTAATTTCACTTGCTCTTTCTACCAAACGAATTTTTCATAATCGTGTTTCGTTCTAACGCCATATTAATATATTGTAACGTCAATTTTGTGAGAAAAACATGAACTACATTTAAAAAACTAGTCAGATGTGGCGTGTTCTTAAAAAAATTACATTTATACTTATTTTGAATAGAGAACACTGAAAAAAAAATCTGTAAAGGTACTAAACATTTTCTAGGAAACTGGGATTCCAAGAAATTTTCATGTAACGATAACAGGAAAAATCCATGTAACCGATTCTAAAACTTGAGTTTTTGTTGTTACCATTACAGGAAAAGTTCTTGGAATCCCAGTTTCCTAGATAAAGTGTAGTACCTTTACAGATTTTTTTTTTACAGTGAACTATCTCTCATGGCAAGAATTTTTGTTTATTTATTTATTACAAAAAGGGTGCATCAGTTCAGGAAGTAAATCAACATCAACTACGAAAAATGAACAAAACACTCCATTTGAAAAGGGAATTTTCCTTTTGCAAACGAAACTACATATAAATCGCAGTACTTCTGCAGATAATGAAGCAATTACTCTGAATAGATTTATGACATATATCATGACAAATGGTTTTTTTTATATTTATGTATTCATTGCCCGTGAAACAGTTTATGTGGCTAGATTTATGATGTCATTGCATGATCAATAAAGGAGATGCTGTTAATGTTTTATTATATCTTTAGGGATTTAATTTAAATACAGCTAATCGCAAAATAATGAAAAACATATTTGTATTTAAAGTTTAATAATATTTTTATGCGTCATTTCAATGTAAGTTATATATATAGTCAAATAAAATTTCGTAACGACATTATCTCTAAATTCACGCAGTGTGAAAATATACTTCATCATATATCAATTTTGTTATGTTCGAGAGAGTGTAGCCTCATTAAAATACACTTGAAACTATTTTTTCCCATTGGCCGTAATTTAATGGAGTATTTTCGATTGTCCCAGTAATTGAACTATGCATCCGATTTTCATAAAATTTGAAATTATTTGACAAAATTATGCAATAATCATATATTTTAAATTTCAAGCGATTCGGTTGGGTAGTTTTTTGCGTTGTTATATGCAGACAGGCAGACAGAAGGACTGAAAGACGATTATATGTGACACGTATTTATATAATTACGAATGCACCTAAACATGAAACAGAGGAAAAATTACTTTTTTTTTTACTAAATTCGTTCTTTTCGTTATTTTCGTTCTTTATACCAAGCAATTTTTTCATAATCGTTTTTTGTTCCAACGCCATATCGACATATTGTAACGCCAATTTTTTTGAGAAAACATGAACTACATTAAAAAAAATAATTAGACGTCATTTTCACTATGAATATTGGATGCTTATAAAAAAACGTTTCGTTAAAAAAAATTCTTTTAAATACAGAACTATCTGTCAATTCTGACGAATGACAAGAATTTTGTTTATTTATTATATATATATATATATATATATAAAAGGGCATATCAGTTCAGGAAGTAAATCAACATCAACTACGAAAAATGAATAAAATACTCCATTTGAAAAGGAAATTTTTCCTTTGTAAACGAAACTACATATAAATCGCAATACTTTTGCAGATAATGAAGCAATTACTCTGAATAGATTTATGACAGCATGACAAATGGTTTCTTTTTTATATTTATGTATTCATTGCCCGTGAAACAGTTTATGTGGCTAGATTTATGATGTCATTGCATAATCAATAAAGGAGATGCTGTTAATGTTTTATTAAATCTTTAGGGATTTAATTTAACTACAGCTGATCGCAAAATAATGAAAAACATATTTTTATTTAAAGTTTAATACTATTTTTATGCGTCTTTAGAATGTAACATTCAAATAAAATTACGTAAGGTTATTATTTCTAAATTTCCGGAATAGTATTGCATTTCACTTAAATGAAATAAAAAAAAGACTAACTGATTATATACGTATATATATTTATATATATATTAAGTATAGTATAAAAATATTTTTTTTTTCATAAATAAATCAATATTAAAGTAATATTAATTAGAAGTTATATATTCGAATGATGCCAAAAAATTGAATTAATTTTGGTCTAGAAGTAGGTTGTGTATGAGTGATTATTTAACCACTTTTGAATTAATGCCAGAAAGATAAATCATGCGTTAATCATAGATTATGAGAATTTTTCCAATTTTTCCGGAAATGTTTAACAAAACTTCGTTATTTAGGAAATAAATTTAATAAAATAACTAAATAAATATTTTAGGATAGAGATAAAGCATTTGAAAATCCGATTTCGGCAGTTTCCTTCCATAGCCAAATACGTATTACACTTCTTTTCAACAGCCCTGTATTTGGTCGGATCTACAATTTTTGTAATGTATGATACTAAAGCTTCAGATATTTTTTCTGAAAACTGTTATCTTGTTGACAATGTAAATGAGAAGCAACTCGCATGCAGAATTGCTATTTACTATTGAAGCTGTTGGGTTTTCTTTATTCTCATTTACAAAGTTTTTTTACTACTGTTTTCTTCTCTTTCGAACTTCGTTAAAATAACCTTTCTCAATATTTTTATATTTTATGTTTCAGCCTTTTCATAGACGTTGTTTTAATTTTGGTGATTTTTAGTATATATTGTGAAGTAATAGTATCGGTTGTTTCAAAAATGACTGATGGATTTTAAAATTCAATAACTTGCAAACGGTGATAGCTATTTAAAAAATTTTTGCAGGAGGTTTATGTATAATGTCAGGAGTTTGTTTTACCGTGATTTTTTATTTTAGTTCGAATTTCAAACAATAGATGGCGCTGACGGCGATTGAAGACCAGGTGATCAGTGCTGAGTGAAGCGTCGACCTGGCCTTCAATCGCCGTCAGCACCATCTATTGTTTGAAATTCGAACAAAATAAAAAAATACGGTAAAAAACCTCCTGACATTATACATAACCTTCCTGCAAAAATTTTGTAAATAGCTATCACCGTTTGCAAGTTATTGAATTTTAAAATCCATCAGTCATTTTTGGGACACCCGGTATATGTAGAAGTAAAGTTTATTTTATGGATTATTTTATTAATTCGGTTTATTTTTTTACCACTTCTTCTGAATTTTAAATCAGTAAAACTATGATTTGTTTACAACACAATATGCTTTCGAAACAAATTTCTTAAAATAAAAGCCGCTGCAGATGTAACTGAGAACAGAAACAATATTTCTAATGTATGATACCAAAGTTTCAGAACAACTTTCATGAAATTTTTTCTTCTGGCGGCAATTTAAATGAAAAGCAGTTAAATTCTATGCAAAATGGCTATTTACTATTTAAGCTACTGTGTTTTCTTTTTTTTTCGTGGAGATAGTTAATTGATTGGCGTTTTCTTCTTCTTCTACCTTAACTAAAATATTCTTCCTCCATTGTTTTGCATTTCATGCTTTATCCTTTTTCAAGACATTATTTTTATTTCATTAAATTGATAATTTTTAAGATATATTTTAAACTAAATATACTATTTGCATAAGTAAAAATTTTTTTGTAGAATTTAGATTAATTCTACTTAATTTTTTTATATATATTTACAATACGAGAAATATTTACAATACGAGATATATTCTATCAAATTTGATATTAGATTGACATATATCCGTATCCGATTACAAAATTATTTTGACAAATGCGAAGTTAATTTATTCAATATTTTCTGTTATATATATTAGGCAATTCAACCCATACAACGTAAATTAAACATTTTTAATTTATATCCCTTTTATTTATTTATTTTTTTAATTATCCAATGGTTTCAACAAATGTTTTCGTTTTAATTAAGCATGTGGCGTGTAATAAATGTACTAAATAAACAACAGAATCGAACAAAGGTATTTAAGTATGTTTTAATCTGTTGGTATAAAATGCTGAAAGCGCAATTTGTATACGTTATGCATTTTCTTTATAAACTGAATTGTGTTAATATATGGTACATATATCAACCTATATTTATATCATTTATCTTGTCGACAGAGTAAAAGTTTTCAGAAAAAAATTCGAAGCTTTGGTATCATAGATTACAAAAATTGTTTACGATTATCACAATGTTTTTCATTAAAAAATAAAAAAAGTAACAGTACATTGTATTTAAATTTGTTTTTTATAACGATTTTAATGCTTTAAAATTTTGAAAACGTTATTTATTAAAAAGAATTAAACCGAATACATACAAATCCAAGAAGTAAACTTTCTTCCTGCAGATGCTATTTTCAGTTGAAAATAAACTGTAAAAAGTACCAATTCCATAAAATAAAAACAATGGCTTGTAAAACGCTGAAACATAAAATGTAAAACAACTGACAAAGAATATTTTAGCCATGTTCCAAGGAGAAGAAAACATACAATCAAGAAACTTTCTTCGCGAAAACAAAAGAAAGCACAATAGCTTAAATAGTAAATAACCATTTTACATGCAAGTGAGTTGCTTCACATTTATATTGCCGGAGAAGAAAAGGTTTCAAGAAAACTTTGTAAAGCTTGGGTATCACACGTTACAAAAAATGTTCTCTGTTCTCACTTTTTTCTGCAATGTTCTTTACTTTAAGAAAATTATTTTGGAAGCACATTGTGTTTAAAAAAAATAGTTTCGCAGATTTAAAATTCAACCGAAGTAATTTATAAAAAGAGTCAAAACTAATTCGTATGTTTCTAGAATTTAAACTCTAGCATTTTCTAATATTAAAGGATCTGTTACTATGGGTTTTTGTATGTAATAATTATTTCGATACCGGATCTGGACATTTCACAAAATTAAAGAAAAACTCTTTAAATTTATTCTTTTTTAAAAGAAATTTATCTTAACAGCACATTATTTCGAAAAAATTAGATTGCTGATTATGTTACTAGTTTAAAACTCAGCAGAAGTAATTATAAAAATAATCTAAAAAAATTAATTTCTTCTATTTATTTTAAATTCAAAATATTTGCGTCATGCATTATAAAAATTGTTCTTCATTCTCACTTACTTCTACAGCGTTATTTCTTTAAAAGCTTATTGTATTCGATTAAAATAACAACATTACTGATTTAAAATTCTGAAGAAGTTATTTATAAAAAAAAAATTTAAACCGAATGCATATTAATCTAATAAAATAAACTTTCTTTCTGCAGATGCTGTTTTCAGTTTAAAACAACCTACAAAAAAGATCAATTTCGTGAAATAAAAATAATGGTTTGTAAAACGCTGAAACATGAGATGTAAAACAACTCACAAAGAATATTTGAGCCATGTTCCAAGGAGAAGAAAACATACAATCAAGAAACTTTCTTCGCGAGAACAAAAGAAAGCACAATAGCTTAAATAGTAAATAGCCATTTTGCATGCAAGTGAGTTCCTTCGCATTTATATTGCCGGAGAAGAAAAGGTTTCCAAAAAATCTTTGTAAAGCTTGGGTATCATACGTTACAAAAATTGTTCTCTCTTCTCACTTATTTCTGCAATGTTCTTTATTTTGAGAAAATTATTTTGGAAGCGCATTGTGTTCGAAAGAAAATAGTTTCGCAGATTTAAAATTCAACAGATTTAATTTATAAAAGGAGTCCAAACTAATTCGTATGTTTCTAGAATTTAAACTCTTGCATTTTCTAATATTGCAGGGTCTGTTACTATGGGTTTTGTTATGTAATAATTGTTTGAAAATAGAATCTAGACATTTCACAGAAAAAGACACTTTTTAATTTTTTTTAAAGAAATTTATCTTAACAGCACGTTATTTTCAAAATAAAATTAGATTACTGATTACGTTACTGATTTAAAACTTAACAGAAGTAATTTATAAAAATAATCTAAAAAAGTAATTTCTTCGATTTATTTTAAATTCAGAATATTTGGCATCATGCATTACAAAAACTGTCTTCAGTCTCACTTAATTCTACAATGTTATTTATTTAATAATGTCACTTTAAAAGCACATTGTGTTCGAATAAACTAACAATTTTACGATTTAAAATTCTGAAGAAGTTATTTATAAAAAGAATTAAACCGAATAGATATTAATTCAATAAAATAAACTTTCTTTCTGCAGATGCTATTTTCAGTTTAAAACAAACTACAAAAAGCACCAATTCCATTAAATAAAAATAATGTCTTTTAAAACGCTGTAGCATGAGATGTAAAACAACTGGAAAAAGATATTTTAGCCAAATTCCAAGGAGTAGAAAACGTACAAACAAGAAACTTTCTTCGCGAGAACAAAAGTAAGCACAATAGCTTAAATAGTAAATAGCGATTTTGCATGCAAGTGAGTTGCTTCACTTTATATTGCCGGAAAAGAAAAGGTTTCCAGAAAAACTTTCTGAAGCTTGTTTATCATACATTACAAAAATTGTTCTCTGTTCTCACTTATTTCTGCAATGCTCTTTGTTTTAAGAAAAATATTTTGGAAACGCATTGTGTTCGAAAAAAAAAAAACAGTTTTGAAGATTTAAAATTCAACAGACGTAATTTATAAAAGGAATCAAAACTAATTTGTACATCTCTGGAACATAATATTAAAAAATCCGTTACTATGGTTTCGTATATGTAATTATTCTTTGGTTTATGGTTTTATGATTTATTTTTGTCGTCCGATTATCTACGCTAGGGATATAGGCCTAGAGGGGAGTGTCCTTCTTGCGGTCTTTCCAAGGGAACCTAACCCGTATTTACGCAAGGTTCGAAGAAAACTACGAAAACTCCGAACGGTTAGGCCAATAGCCGCGATTGGGTTCGAACCCAGCACCTTCCGTCTACCAGTTCAGAGGTCAGAACCTCTCGGCCACTGGTGGGGCTGTAATTATTATTATTTGGTGATCGGATCGAGATATTTTACAAAATTTGCAAAAAACGCTTTAAACGTACTCTTTATTTTAAGAAATTCTTTTTAACACGCACATTGCGTTCGAAATAAAATTAGAGTGTTACTGATGTAAAAATCAACAGAAGTATTTTGTAAAAATATTTTTTAAAGAAATACAATTTCTGTTATTTATCCAAATGCTTCTTATTTTATTTTTATTAGTATTATTTTATAAATATTAAAAAATTGTGTGCGTGGGGAGAGAGGGGGTTACAGTGATTTCTTTTACGTTATAATTTTATATAGCAAGGATTTCGGATTAAATATGGGCATTTTACAAAATTTACCAGAAATGATAACTCTTTATGTTTACGAACAATTTTTAGAAATTATTTTAGTAACAAAATACTTTGACAAAGTTCACTTGATTTTTCATGGATAAAAAGCTTCAATAGAATATATCGTGAAAAAGATAAGCTAGTAATCCTCTTATAACTTCGCAAGCTGATTAGACACCAGAAATTATCAAAGCTAACGCCACACTAGAATCTAAAAAAGTGCTTTAATAGGAGGTTCTGTTGTAGATTGGATATTTTTTTGTTGTTGTTCTATTACATTATTACTTTTTCTTGACGCAACGATTAATATTATTTTTATCATATGCGATGAAATTGATGTTAAAATTGAAATATTAAAAGGAATGCGGAACCAGTAGAAATAAAAATCAATTGAAATTTCATGTAAGTAATACAACACTTATATACATAAAAATTACATAAAACGAAATTAAGATTCGTTTAATTAAAATAAGGTTATGTAGGACAATTAATTAATAAGTAAAATAAAATCATCTGCATGGCACTTTTTTAAAATTATATTCAGAATTATGCTTTTCAGCGTAGTTTATTGGTTGCATGAATGTATTACTTTAAATTAATTTGTAAGCATAGTGTGAAATATAGTTGTCCAAATCTCATGTCATGAATGTATCAATTTAAATTAATTTGTAAGCATAGTGTGAAATATAGTTGTCCAAATCTCATGTCATGAATGTATTAATTTAAATTAATTTGTAAGAATCGTGTGAAATATATTTCTCCAAATCTCATGTCATGAAAGTTCATGAAATAACATACATACGAGTTCAAGTTTTGCATATGAACGAAAAATTGTTCAAACCGTGACTCGAACGCAGAAAATTTGTCTCACATTATCAATGACGTACAGTGCTCAGCAAAAGTTTAGACACTGGTGTTTTTTAACCTTTAAATAAAAAATACGAACACGTGAGTTTTACAGTTGCTTATACTTATTTTCAAATTTATTTTATATAATGTAGAATAAAAATAATGGTTATAATATAAGATAATATTTAATTTAACTGAAAAAAGTAAAATTTGCATATTGCAAAAGTTTAGACACTTTTTTGATTTTTAGCCAACTGTTCATGGAAAAATGCAAATTTCCAAGTTATGATGTCACATGTCTGAAGTATTTAATTATACCTCGATATAGCATCAGTTAGTGAAGATGCCGCGAGGTAAAAATATTCAGTTAGATGAGGTAATTGAAGTAGGAAAGCTGAAATGGAAAGGGAAGACTGTTGCAGAAATTTCAGCAGCATTGAATCGTCCAAAGTGGTCTGTCTATGAAGTAAAGTCTAAGGATGACTCCTTCAAAACAAAACATAATATGGAAGATCTTGTGTGACGAGAAAATGAGACGACAAAAGGATCCAGAAACTGACATTTACACAAGTAATGATTGCTAATCACATTAAAAGTATGTCAGAACTTTCTGTGTCGACGGAAATGATTCGTAGATGAATTAAAGAAACAGGTAAATCAATTTACATGAAAATGCTAAAGCAATTAGCTTTAAAATATCGCTATGAATTTCCGAGAATTCAATTAACTTGCAAACATACGTCATATGGACCCAAAAGGTACTACTACCAAAAGGTAAGACTATGATATTCAGTAACGAAAAAAAAGGGGAATTTGAATGGCCCAAACAGGTGGGCATACTATTGGAATGACTTAAGTAAAGATCCTGGGACTTTATTAAGTCGACAAAAAGAAGGTGACTTTTAAATAATTTGGTCCTCACTTAGCTTTAATGGTCGTGTATCTGTGGAGTTATTCATTGGTTGCCAAGCAACACAAGACTACGTATATACGTTGGAGATTAATTTTTAGTCATTTGGGGAACTTATGCTGATCTAAAGTATGGATTTTAGCATCTATTCATGTTGTATACAAAAGAAGAACTTCGTTTAACTCTGAAAATACTATTGATCTCAACTGGCCGGCGTGTAGTTCTGATCCAGACCCAATCGAAAACTTTTGTAATATCATATGTCGTAATGTCTATGCAAATTTTTGCTATAATTTTCTTTTAATGAGGTTCGAGCTGCTGTTGAACATGTTTGCTACGAAATAGACCCCCAAGTGACGCAGCATTTAGCTTTTTCGATGGAAAATCACATTCTTGTACTAACTGCAAACAATGCGGGTACAACTCGATTGTAATTTGTAGTTATTTTTTCTGTAAATACACAAATTGTCTATACTTTTGCCACAATGTTAATTTTATTTTTTTGTTCTTATATTTTATGTAAAAGGTAAAATTCAAAATTTATTGTGTGTGAATAAAGGATAAGTCACAAGTAATATATGACAGAGGAATTACAAACATTCGGTACATACTTCTGAAAATAGAAGCGTAATCGTTCATTGTCTAAACTTTTGCTGAGCCCTGTATCAACTCTCGACCATATAACCAATCTGGTATGACAACCGGCAGTTATATTTTACTCAGATCACCTTATTGACAAAAACATCTGTTTTGCCACATAGGTAGCTTGGCAGAATAAATCTTAGGCAATGAAACAATATTTTAAACATGTGTCCGTTAATACACCATAATTTTTAATTTTTTAAAATTATGTTGTAAAAACTTTAAAATATGCAAATAATTACTTAAAAGACATTACAAGTACAAAAATATATTTATTTAATATATCCCTGAGATCTTTCGGAAAAACACGCATCCATTTTGAAAGGAGAAATAGATAAAATCGACCGGAATAAAACAGATAAACAGACAAAAATATGGTATGCATGTGCAAGCGAAGCGAAGTTCAGCGTGTGCTTCCGACAGATCTCAGGGATGCATTAAATAAATAATATCATTTTGTATTTGTAACGCCTATTAAGGAATTATTTGCACATTTTAAGTTTATAACAAGTTGTAAATTCCTCCAAGACACTTGCATTTAAATACAATGAATTTATTCATTCAATCATACTAAGCGTAGAGAGCTGCTCTTAAATCTAAGACTTTTATCTTAATCTGACAATACTTTGTCAAGCGAACTCTCAGGGACAATTTTTTAATATTTTTATCGTTTAATGTGTGACAAAATCTTTCGCAAATGCTTCATATTTTATAATTTCGTCTATATAAGTTATTTGTTTCACAAACATGAATGCAGTGTTCTTTACCTAAATATATCATATTTCATCTGAAATAAATATAATTAACTACGAATATAGTTTGAATCTACGAATAATAGTTACCAATAAGTTTAAAATATAATATTTTAGAAATCTATCTCGTAATGAATTAAAAAATATAAAATTGTTTACATTAGAATGTAATCATACTAGAACTTTTATTGAAATTTGGTTCTGCTAATTATTATATGAAATATCAAGAGCTATATTTATGTATTATTAGTTCATTTTAAATAATGTTCAATTTTCATGCAGACACTGAATATTATATGCATATTTACAAACTAAAACAATTAATTTAAATGTATTTTGTCTATTTTTTGTATTTGAACTGCATACATAATTATATAATACTTATGTGTTTAGATTAATTTTGTTCCGAAAATGTTTAATTTGCATTCAGAAACTTGACATGATATCTTCATTAGATTATAGTCATTAATTTAAAAATTATTCATGCCTTTTCACAATCAAGTTTTAACAATCATTATTTAATCTTGTGCCATTTTGACAAATGTTAAACACTGACATCACTCAAGAGAATCTATTTTAATAATCTGATAAAATAGACTATACAGGAAACATGTTTTCCCTTTATCTTTTTTTCTGCCAAACTTTAATTTATGATAATATCTCTTAAAATATGCTTGAAATTCTATTGAAATTGGAAAAGTATCAGAAATGCATTTGAACATTTAAACACCTGGTTCGAAACAAATGTGGAAACTAATTAGTGAAAGTCACAGATGCTCGCAACTCCAGATCGATAACAAAGAGAACTTTCGACTGTGTAATGCATATCCAGATACTGTTATTCGTAAAGGCATGCAAATTTGATAATTCGAAAAATCTCGAAATTGTATTATAATTATCTGGAAATTGTATGATATCTTGTTTTGAAAATAAGCATGATGTAAAAATTGACATCAGTTCTCACCGATTTATATTTTTAGAGAAACTTTGAATTTTTGCGGTCTTATTTTAGAGCGTAAAAATATATTTTAAATATATTTTTTCCAGAAGTAACATCATTATTGTTTGATATAGCCAAAAGAATATTTATCTATATTTTATTAGTCATATTTAAACACTTCTTGAAGATATTTAACATGAAGTACAGATTTACTTATTATAATAATTAATTTAGTTTGTTTACATTAACTCTCTTTAAATAATATTCTTTTTTTATATAAATACTTAACATGATATCTTCATTAGAAAAATGTTATTTATTTAAAGTTTAATCATAAACCTCATCATCATCAGTTTCAATGAGCATTATTTAACTTTAAAGTTATTTTGACAAATATTAAATACTGACAACATGCTACTGAATATATTTTAACAATCTGATAAAATCTACTATCCTTGAAACACGTTTTCATTTCATCTTTTTTAACATATATTAATAAATACCTCAAAATATGTTGAAGCTTCCCATTTAAATTGGAAAAGTACTAGAAGTGATTTTGAACATTTGAACAACTGTCTCGAAACAAGTGTGGAAGCTAATTAGTGAAAGTCACACATGCTCTCAATTGTCAGATCGATAACAAAGAGAACTTTCGTTTGTGGTAGGGGTATCTGAATACTGATATTCGTAAAAGCCTGCAAATTTGATTATTCAAAAACTAATAATCTCTAAATTGTATGATACCCTGTCTTTAAAGTAAGCATGATGTCAAAATTGACATTAGTCCTCATCAATTTATATTTTTAGGGGAAAGTTCGGTTTTTGCGGCTTTATCTTAGAACTTAGAAATATCACATTTTAAATATATTTAGATACTTTTTACAGAAGTGTTTGTATTATTATTTGATGTATCTTAAACAATATTTATCTATTATTAGTCATATTTAAACAGTATTCAACTTTCTTGAGGAAACTTAACATGGTTTGCATATATATTTATTATGACAATTTAGTCTTAAACATTAACGCTCTTCAAATAATGTTCCATTTGCACATAGATTCTTAACATTATATCTTCATTAGAAGAATGACATTTATTTAAAGTTTAATCCCAAATATCATCATCATCTGTTTGATCAAGCATTATTTACCTTTTTGTTATTTTGACAACTGTCAACGTACTACTAAATCTATTTTAACAATCTAATAAAATTGATTATACCTGAAACATATTTTTTATTTTTTTTTCAAATTTTTAATCAAACATTAATAAATACCTCAATATATGCTTGTAACTTCCGATTTAAATTAGAAAAGTGCTATAATTGATTTTGAACACCTGTCTCGAAATAAGTATGGAAGCCAATTAGAGAAAATCACACATGCTCTCATTGCCAGGTCAATAATAAAGAGAATTTTCGATCGTGCTAGGGAAATCCGTATACTATTTTTCATAAAGACATACAAATTTGACAGTTCATAAAACTAATAATCTCGAAGTTGTATGATTTCCTGTTTACAAAGTAAGCATGATGTAAAATTTACGCCAGTTCTCACTGATTTATATTTTTAGGGAAAAGTTCAATTTTTGTGGTCATGTCTTAGAGCTTAAAAATGTATTTATATATTTTTTTACAGAAATGTTTTTATTGTTATTTCATATCACAGTATTTTTATCTTATTAGTCATATTTGAACAATATTCAATTTTCTTGAAGAAATTTAACATCATATACAAACTTATTTATTACTTTAATTGATATAGTCTGTTTACATTAATTCTCTTAAAATAATATTCCATTTGCACATAGATTCTTAACATGATATCTTTATTTGAAGAGTTTCATTTTTTTTAATGTTGAATCATCAGTTTCCACAAGCATTATTTAATTTTATGTTATTTTGACTGATAAAATCCAATTCACATGTAAAAAAAAACCTTGATTAAGTTAGTTGCCCAAAATCATTTTTTCGCATTCTTCCAAGTATTAATTCAGAGTAATATCGCTCATAATATTTTTTAAAAGTCTGTATTAAAATTTGAATAGCAGAAGAAGAGTTGTTGAACATTTAAACACCTATCTAGAAACAACTGTGTAAGCTAATAGTCCGGGAGCCGACCGTCGATTTTCCTATGTATCGAGAACAAGGACCAGACATACATACAAATGTAGGTCTCAATGTGCACATTAAGAATATCACTGGCTGCCAGGTCCTATCCTGCCGGAACCCGAGGCAGCCGCACTTTTATGACGTCAATTTTGAGTGTTTACCTATGTATCGAGTACAAAGACCAAACATACATCAAAATGTAGGTCACAATGTGCACATTACTGGCAGCCAGTCATATTCTTAATGTGCACATTGAGACCTACATTTTGATGTATGTCCGGTGCTTGTACTCGATACATAGGTAAACACCCAAAATTGACGAAATAAAAGTGCGGCTGCCACCGGGTTCCGGCAGGATAGGACCTGGCAGCCATTGATATTCTTAATGTGCACATTGAGACCTACATTTTGTTGTATGTCCGGTCCTTGTACTCGATACATAGGCAATCACTCAAAACTGACGTCATAAAAGTGCGGCTGCCACCAGGTTCCGGCAGGATAGGACCTGGCAGCCAGTGATATTCTTAATGTGCACATTGAATTCTACATTTTGATCTATGTGGCAGCCAGTGATATTTTTAATGTGCACATTGAGACCTACATTTTGATGTACGTCTGGTTTTTGTACTGGATACATAGGTAAACACTCAAAGTTGACGTCATAAAAGTGCGGCTGCCTTGGGTTCCGGAAGTACAGGACCTGGCAGCCAGTGGTATTCTTAATGTGCACATTGAGACCTACATTTTGATGTATGTCTGGTCCTTGTACTCGATACATAGGAAAATCGACGGTCGGCTCCCGGACTATAATTGCAGAAAGCCCTCTCAATTACAGACCCTCTCGACTACCAGATCGGTATTATAATAACGAAACGTTCAATCCAGCCTCGTGTTTCTAAGTAGTGTTATTCAAAACAACATATAAAAATGATAGTTCTGAAAGATTCATGTTCTCTAATGTAAAACATTCTGTTTTGAAAAAAAAAAAAAAAAAAAAAAAAAAAAAAAAAAAAAAAAAAAAACATGATGTTTTATCGAATACGAGTTAGTTGCATTAATTTATTTTTGTATTCTAAAAGAAAACACATCCTTAATAATAAAGTGTTTTTTTTTTTTAACAAAATGTAACAATTTTCAGTCTACAAGTTAAATTATTGTAACAAATATATTTAAAACTGATTGGTACAATGTATAAGGAGTATAATTATTGAGACGGAGCTTCGTGCAGTATAATAGAAATGCAAAAATAACAACGTTAAATGTATCAATTCTATTAAAATAAAAGCATCTCAACTTCGGTAGCATATAGCTTAACGTCCTCAGTGCTCATACTGAGGACGAAGCATTGAGGAATAATCTATATACTATCGAGTCCGGTATTCTTTTAATTTATTGTAATTGGTGCTTTCAAAGTTGTTATTTTTACATTTTTACTATAAGGGATATAATTTAAAATATATTCAAATTTACTTATAATTGTTATTTAAAATATCTAAAGAAATCGTTATCTGGTTATTGTAATTTTATTAATAGGATAGATTACCTTTTCAACATTATTTTTGTTATTTTTTAAAATATGGTACAAATGGTGAACATATTGCATGTCAATGTTCAATTAAAGGGACATTTTGAAGCAAAAAAAAAAAAAAAAAAAAAAAAAAAAAAAATACTGAACATTTAATTACGAGTTATTCTTTTTAGATTTTTGAAATGTGTATTACAAAAGACTGCGGGTGTTTTTTTGACACATCTAATATTACATTTAATGTAACTTCATATATGCAATTTAAAACGATGAAATTGAACATATATTTATACATTTTCATTTAGAAAATAATAATAACCTGAAGACTAACTGCATGCGCAGAATTATCACATATATAAGAAAAATGCACAAGAAATTCTTAAAACTCTATCTCATATACAAAAATAAATAAATAAATAAAATAACATTTTTAAAATATCAAAGCAAAAAAATATCAAAGGGGAGGGTTCGGTTTATTTTGTGTTGGCCGATTATCTACTTGAGGGTTTTAGGCCCAGAGGGGTGCCCTTCGTGGGAATCTTTCTAAGGAAACCTAACCCGTATTTAAGCAAGGTTCGAAGAAAAACCACGTAAACTCCGAGCGGTTAAGCCGACAACCGCGATTGGGTTCAATCACAACACTTATCGTCTACCAGTTGAGAGGTCAGAATTTCTCGGCCACAGGTTGGTCGCAAAGGGGAGGGAGGGAGATGTTTAAAGTTTTCATCTGTGTAGGGAATTATACTGGGTGTATTAATAAAATTTACAATTTTGCAATGTAATTGCTGTATGAGTGAAAATGATGCGTCAAAATATTCTCAATTAAATAGACTTTTATTTATAAATTAAAAGCAAAAACAATTTTTAATCAATTTTGATCATTTCCCACCTTAAATACGTTACACTGTTCATTCGAAAACTGTGCACGATTATTTTCATTAAATGTTGAAAAATAATTTAATATTTTTTAGCTCCTATTTTTTTTCTCAAATTATCACAATTTATAATCACTTTCAAAAAACATTAATTAATTTTATTATTTTACAAACATTTAAAATTAAAATATTTCTACATAAATTAGCTTAGCAATCTTACAAAACCCACTTCACATGCGAAACAAAGTTCATTGCCCAAAATAATATTTTTCTTTTTTCTCATTTTATAAAATTTTAATTCAGAGTAATATAGCACATAATATTCTTAATCTTTGTATTAAAATTAGAAAACGTGAAAAGTGCTGTTGAACATACAAACACCTGTCTCGAAACAAATGTGGAAGCTAATTAGAGAAAATCACAGACCCTCTCGAATGCCAGATCGATAGCAACGAGAACACATTGTAGACCATTCGATGTAGTCGTGTTTTCCCGAGTGCTGTTATTCGATAAGACAATGTAAATGTGGTTGTTTTCATAGATTCGTGCCGTCAAATCATTGCGTGACATTGTTTTGAAAATAAACATGATGTCAAACTTTATTAATTTAGGATATGGGAATTTTTCATTTTCTGTATTCATACGCTTAGATAATTAATTTGTTTTTTATGCTGCGTAGAATATTGTTTTTACGCATAAAAACATTCCTCTCACATATTTTGTAATTAATATTTGTAACTTGTAACTTATTTTTCTAACTTGGTTAATGTGATTTTAACGTAACCTACATTTGTTCAAGTGTTTTTTAGTATTTCAAAATTTTAGGAATACAAATGAAACGTATTCCTAAATAGACCTAATGGAAGTATTTTTTATCATTCAAGAAGAAAGTGTATCTTTAATAATGAAATAGACTTTTTAAAAATAAAATATAACCATTTTAAGCCTAAAATTTAAATTTTTTCTAACGATTATATGTGGAACCGATTGGTCTTGGTATACCGAATAAAATTAATATGATTTCAGATTCATTTACTATAATTGTTAATTAATATATCTAAATTTATTGTTATCTTTTTATTCTAATGCGCTTTAAGTAAAATACGGTGTACATATACAGAGTTAATATGATCATTTCCGTAACATAATTAACAATACTTTATTATTTCTTTGTTGTAATTCCTATCTTTCCCATTTTGCAAACAATTAAAAAGAAAAAAAAATAATAAATTTTACCCTTTTTACAAATACTTAACATTGACACAATAGTCCAAAAATCAGTCAACAATCTGATAAAAAACACTTCACATGTACGCTAGCAGCATGTGGAAATCCCGAAATTGTTTTCTATCTCATCAAAGTCAAATTTTCAAAATTCGCTATCATACTGCAAAAATTAAATGGCAGTCTGACCCAATTAAACAGATTCTAATGGTATGAAATTCTGTGGATTAGTTCTTCAGAAATGACTATCACTAAAAGTCCCGTAAATCATGCAAAATACAGAATAGTAGCAGAACTTGTTGGGTTATTTACACTGAAACCTAATTTGCAATATCTTATGTCAAAATCCAACTGAATCTTAAGTTTGATGGAAATCCGTTCATTGGTTATGGAGATTGAGCTATTGTGGAAATCGTGAAAAATGCTGCATAGAAGTGCTATATGTTGGGCTATGTACACCAAAATATAGAAAACATCAATTTATCTTACTAAATAACTGAATCTGGAGTTTTATAGAAATCCCTGCATTCGTTCTTGGGATATAGCTATTGCAAAGTCATGAAAAATGCTACGTAGCAGCGTCACATGTTGAGCGATTTACACAAAAAACTAATCAACACCAAGCTATATAATTTACTAATTGAATATAAATTTTTATTAAATTCCGTACTTTACTTCTTGAGATAGAGCTTCCACAAAATTTGTGCAACACACAAACAGAACTTATAGTTGTAAATTAACGATCGCTACTCGCCACATGGTGATTAAATTTGTAAAAGCGGCGATTAAAAATCCGCCATCAATCGCCACCCTAGTTGCCACTCGGCAATTAAAAAATCTTATTAATTTGCTTTGTGAAATACTGCTTTTTCATAGATATATGCATCTCTACTTTTATATCTTATTAGTGGATTGATTAATTCGTTCTTTCTATAGGATACAAGTATATTTAGCAACTTTGTTGTAATTTCTATATTTTGGCTTTTTACCATGAACTCTTTATTTAGATTATGTTTCCAATAAATAGTTTTTTCCAACAAAATATAGAAAATATATAGTCATCAATTTTAATTCCACATGCATTTCAAATAAATTATACCATTTTTACCTCTGGATGAAAGGAAATTTTAAGGACTTTGCCGTATCGTTCACTGTTGCCATATGCTCACTAATTGTACCAGTAATAGTTGGCTCGTACATTTTTTTTTTTACATTTATGATTAAAGTTTATGTAGGTGTCAAGAAAGATTGAAACATTATAGCCAATGACTTTTAAAATATAGGAGAAAATTAACACTCGCCACTAGGCGAGTCAGAAAAGCAAAGAATATTTATATTTATCTGTACACTAGCGAAACTTAATAATTACCACTTGCTAATCTTGATGATATTAGATCCTACGAAATCTTTAGTAACAGTGAATATCCAAGAAAGATGTGAAATTATTTTTAATTTAAAATAAGGTACCCTGGGGTAATAACGCCACGTTAAGGTTCTATCAATTTTCACGGCTCAGTTTTAGTTTGTATTTTTCAAACAGATATATGATTTGATACAGCAACTCATTGACTATCTATATAAAAAAATAATTTAACAGATATGTATTCATAAAATGTTATGGCGTGATTTCTTGACCAATGCTATTTGGCGTTATTACCCACCTATATGGGTAATAACGCCATGCAAACAAAACTATGAGATAAGATGGAATAATTGCATGTAGATTGCCCAACTCTAAAAATACAAACTCTACAAACTTAGAAATTGACAAATTGCATTCTAAGCTATTGAAAATGTTTAATTTTTTGTGAAAATGTAAGAAAAATAAAGATGTGGTGTGTATGTATGTGGGAGGGGGGGAGGATGAGGCAAAAGAATATCAGACCGTGAGCTTCTTTTTTGCTTAAAAAGGACCGCTTAAATAGAATTATTAGTAACATTGCACAGTTTTAACTGCGTTTATTTGAATTAGTATTTAGGATGTAGTTCGGCCACTGTAGAGAATCAACCGGGGTATTAATTCCAAAGATTGGCGTTATTACCCCGTTATAGTTATTGCGCTGTACATTTTAAATTACATATTAGCTTACAAAATCTTCAACAATATTTTGAAAGTCCATGAAATGTACTACAAATTTATGCAATTAACAAAGTATTTTCGGATAAAAAAATAGTCTTCACATCACAAAACGTATATCGCAAATTTTAGATCAAGCGTCAATTTTAGTTGCTCGTAAAAACAATAAGACCTAAAAATGAAACAAATTAACTTGAAGCTGTTTTTTGCGATTTATATGACTCAAAATCCTTCTGCCCAGAGCACATGGTTGTCATTTACCAGATTATTTCATAATTATGCAAAATATTAGCACTTGGCGTTATTACCGCGCCTGGCGTTATTACACCAGACCACCTTACTTAAAATTTATAAATACAATTTTTTTGTTTTTTTTTATACAATGCATTAATAAATATTTAAATATTGTTTATCACTTATTTTATCTGCAGTATTAATTACTAATTCATATTTTTCCATTCAGTGGAATGTCAGTTTTCTTTTTAACCAAATTTTTGCAACTTTGTTATTCATTAGCTGCTAAATAAAGAAAAAAAATAATTTTTACCTACATTTAAAAAGTGGCTACTAACTTTTAAAAAGTGGCCACCAACTGGATCAACCGGCCAATGACTACTAATCGAATGTCCCAGTTTTCACCCTTAACAGAACCACAGACTCACACACATATATTTTATAAAAACATGCTTTTTTGAACATGGATCTTTGACACATAAAACGTGTAAATTCGTCAAAAAGCGAAGTTCGAAAATTTTTACAAATACAATACTTTCTTTTTATAAAGTTAGGCGAAAGTAAAAAACTTTGATGAAGTTCATTGCTCAAAATCCTACTTTTATTTTGTCCCATTCTATCAGATTTTTATTCAAAGTAACATCGCTCACAATATTTTTTAAAGTCTGTATTAAAATTGGAAAAACACCAGAAGAGCTATTGAACATGTAAACTAACTGTTGAACACAGTAACTAATTAGAGATAGTCACAGACTTTTTCGACTGTCAGATCGACACCAAAGAGAATACAAAGAACGTCCGATGAAGTCGTGTGTTTCATAGTACTGTAATTCAAGAAAACATGTAAATGTGGTAGTTCTGAAATATTCATGCTCTAAAACCATTGTATGACATTCTGTTTTGAAAATTAAAAAGATTTCATACTTTATTAATTTAGACTTTTAGAAAATTTCAAATTATGCATTCATATGCTTAGATCAATAATTTATTTTGGGCCATATTAGAACATTATTTTATGCATAAAAACTTTTAAGTTATGTAGTTCTTAATTAATATTTACATTGTAACTTTAATAATAAGATTTTAATGCTACCTAAAAATTTTCCAAACATTTTATAGTATTTGAAAAATATTAGGAATAAGAATAGGTTGCATATATTTTTTTTTTGTTCCGTTTAAAAAGGAAAAGTATTTTTAATAACAAAGGAAGTTTTTCTTTCTAATAAAATGTAAATATTTTCATTCAAAAAATCAAGTTATTTTAGTGGTTATATTTGAAAATGATTGGAACTACGGAATGTGATTTAAAAGATTTCAAATTTCCTTGCTATTACTGCACTTTTTAAAATAGCTAACGAAATCGTAATGTTCATATTTTTCCTTTCTAATGTGATTTAAATAAGATACACTCTACATTTATAAATTAATTTTTGTTTGATATTTGAGAAAGATTTAATATTTATTACCTGTTCCTCCTTATCTATCACATTTTATAATCAATAAATTCCATTCGTTTTAGAAACATTTAACATTGAAAGAATTCTACAGAAATTAGTTTAACTTTTTCATAAAACCCATTTTAGATGTAAAAAAATAATAATAATACAAAGTTCATTGCCCAAAATCATATTTTAATTTTGTCTTCTTTTTTCACATTTTAATTATAAGCAATATCGCATAAAATATTCTTAAACTCTGTATTGAAATCAGACAAGCACCAGAAGTGCTGTTGAACGTACAAACACCTGTCTCGAAACAAGTGTGGAAGCTAATTAGAGAAAGTCACAGACCTTCTCGACAACCAGATCGATAGCAAAGAGAAAATATGAAACGTTCATTGCAACTTCGTGTTTCCGAGTGCTGTTATTTGAGAAGATATGTAAAACATCCTTCATTTGCAAATACTTGTATGACATTCTGTTTTGATAATAAACATGATGTCAGACTTTATTAATTTAGAGTTTTAGAAATTTCCAAATTATGTATTCATATGCTTAGATCCATAATTTATTTTCTGTGCCACTTAGAGCATTTCTTTATGCATAGACACATAATAAGTTATATAATTTTTAATCAGTATTTATTTTGTAACTTTCATAAGATTTTAATGTGAACTACATTTTTTCTAATGTTTTATGGCATTTGAAAAATTAGAGTAATACAAATTACTTGCGTAAGTTTATTTTTATTTCATTCAAAAAGAAAATACATCTTTAATAACAAAGGAGTTTGTATTCATATGCTTAAATAAATAATTTATTTTATGTGCTACTTAGAACATTTTTTACGCACAGAAAGTTTTAATTTGTGTAAATTTTAATCAATATTTATTTTGTAACTTTGATAATAAGAGTTTAATATTAATAAAAATTTTTTAATTTATAATATTTGAAAATTTTTAGGAATACGAATGAGTTGCATAGATTTATTTTTGTTACGTTCAGAAAAAATATATCCTAAAAAACAAAAGACTTTTTTTCAACAAAATGTAAAAATTTTCATTCTAAAAATCGAGTTATTTTAGTGATTACATTTGGAACTGATTGGCATGTGATATAATTTAAGGGATTTCAGATTTAATTACTATAACTGTTACTATTAAAAATATCTAAATAAATCTTTATCTGTTAATTCTAATTCGATTTAAATGAAATCTACATTTACAAATTAATTTTCGTTTTGTAATTGACAAAAATTTAGTATTTATTAGCTGTTTCTCTTATCTATCACATTTTATAATCAGTAACAACAACTTTAATAAACTACATTCATTTTAGGAACATTTAATATCCTCAGAATTCTAAAGAAATAGTTTAACTTTCTCATAAAACCCACTTCACATGGAAAAAACCGACAAAGCTCATTGCCCAAAATAATATTTTTCTTTTTTCTCATTTTATAAAATTTTAATTCTGAGTAATATAGCACACAATATTCTTAAACTTTGTACTAAAATTAGAAAACGTCAAAAGTGCTGTTGAACATACAAACACCTGTCTCGAAACAAGTGTGGAAGCTAATTAGAGAAAGTCACAGACCCTCTCGAATGCCAGATCGATAGCAAAGGGAACACATAAAACGTGCATTGCAGCTTCGTGTTTCCTAGTGCTGTTATTTGAGAAAATATGTAAAACATCCTTCATTTCCAAATACTTGTATGACATTATGTTTTGATAATAAACATTATGTCAGACTTTATTAATTTAGAGTTTTAGAAATTTTTAAATTATGTATTCCTATACTTAGATCAGTAATTTGTTTGTGTGCGACGTAGAATATTTTTTACGTGTGGAAATTTTCATGTGGAAATTCTGTGTGGAAATTCTGTGGTGGTACGTGTAGAAATTCTTTGAAATTTTTGATTAATATGAACTTTATAACTTTGATAATGTTAATTTAACAAATCTCGTAGTTGCTGCAAATATAATCATTGTATTTTTAGTGTTTTATTTGTGTTTATTTATTGAATCATCATTAATAATGCATAAAAATTATTAACAACTTTGGCGATAAATGTGTACTTATAATGGTTAATGTAACTCATTATTTTTGAATATTTTATTCATCTGATAAAATCAAACTAATGTTTTATCAACCATTTAGAAAATGGTTTGAATATTTTTATTGTCAAAATTTAAGTAGCAGTACAACGGTGGTTAAATTTGTCGTGTTTAACTTAAGACTCTATCTTCACAATTTTTCTAAATAAAATGTATAATATATTTTTTTAACTAGTAATTAAAATAAACATTTTTAAAATAAAAGTGAGTTAAGAAGTAAAATCATAATAATATTTAAAAAAATCAAAATTACATTAAGATAGTATTTTAGCAAAATTTCCAAAATATATTTGTTTAACAATTTATTGATTTGACTGCATCCACATATAAAATATATCCTGTCATTAATCTTGGAGGATAATGCATATAAATATACTAACCAAATAACGAACAAACGAAATGCTCCGAATAATCGAACTGTCGTTTTGCTCTCTCTCTATTTATTACGAAAAGTACCGCAGAAAATGCCACACATTCCACAGCATAACTCAATAAAGTCACTAACGGTTTCTTCGCAAGGATAATATTCTCCTCGCACACACCCCTTTGTCTAAATTCCCAGTTAGTATTTCTGGTAGAAAGGCAACTATTGATGGAATTCATTTCTTAATCTGTAGATTGAAACATTAATGCAGTGAAAGTACCAAACAGCATCTGAACACTATGCTCCAACAGAACTTGAAATGTCATTAATGTAAAATCAGTCTTTGCAATCAAAATAGATATAGAGGTAGATAATTTTAATATTTCTTTGATGGTACATTTCACAAAAAAGTGACACTAGAACCATGGCTAATTTTTTTTCAGTTTATATCGAGGTTTTGTGTTGACATGTTGTATAAATTTGATTTATAAGAATTTATTCTAGAAAAAATTGAAGATTAAATTTATTATCATTAAAAAATATTTATAATGAATGCTTCTTTAACGTTTTTTTTCAGTTTAACTAATATTATTTGAATTGTCAGAGAAAACTAACTATTCTATTTCATAACAAATTTTTCACTTTAACGAGTATTTACAGTATAGTGAATTTAAACAGTACTCCCTACAAATTCGTTGTAATGAAATTTTACCGTATTGAGAATAGCTAAATTAAAATGAAAAAAAAAAAAAAAAAAAAAAACCCTCAAAACTATGTTAACGCTATATATTTTCAACTTTTCAAAAGATATTTCTTTAATAATGCTTTTATTTGACTGCATTCACACATTAAACATGTTCTGTCTTTAATCTTGAAAGATAAAGAGTAGAAATATATTCACCAAATAATGAACAAACGAAATGCTCCGAATATTCAAAATGTCATTTTGCTTCTTCACTCTATTAGAAAAAGTACCACAAAAATGCTACACATTCCACAGCAGAGCTCAATAAAGTCACTAACAGTTTCTTCACACGGATAATACACTCTATGCACATGCCCCTTTTTTCTAAATTTCTAGTTAGTGTTTCTGGCAGAAAGGCAATTATTGATGGAACTCACTTCTTAATCTGAGGATTGAAACATAAATGTAGTAAAAGTACAAATCAGCATACGTACAACTGTTTAAAACAGACGTGAAATCTCATAAGAAAAAAATCATTACTTCTTCAATTTCAATTGAAATTAAGAACATCTATTTTAGCCTTTCTTTGCCGGTACATTTTCCAAAATATAAGTAGCAGTACAATGATGGTTAAATTTTTCGCGTCTAACACAAGACTATATCTTCACATGTTGTCTAAATTTAATGTATAATGATTTTTTAAACACGTATAACTAAAACAATCTTTTTTAAAGAAAAATGTTTCTCAGAGCTAAATTATATTAATAAAAGAAAAATACATTCAGATATTACTTAAACAAAATTTTCAAAATGTATTTGTTTACTAACTTATTCATTTCAATGTATCCACATAGATTGCATATTCTGCCTTTAATTTTGAAAGATAATATATATAAATATACTGACCAAGTAATGAACAAACGAAATGCTCCGAATATTTGAAATGTTATTTTGCTTTCTCTCTCTATTAAGAAAAGTACCGCAGAAAATGCTACACATTCCACAGCAGAGCTCAATAAAGTCACTAACGGTTTCTTCGCACGGATAATACACTCCGTGCACACGCCCCTTTCTCTAAATTGCCAGTTAGTGTTTCTGGCAGAAAGGCAACTATTGATGGAATTCACTTCTTAATATGAGGATTGAAACATTAATGCAGTGAAAGTACCAAACAGCATCTGAACACCTGGTTCCAATAGACATAAAACCTAATTAGGGTAAAGTCTTTACTTCCTCAATCCCGATCGATATAAAGGGCAGGTATTTTAACATTTCTTTGCTGGTGGCTTTCACAAAAAGAAAGCGACAGTACAACGACGGCTATTTATTTGATATTGAGATCAGGCTTTTGTACTATCTTTGCTATATACTTGTTATTTTTTTTCTTTTTTAACAAAATAGTTGTACATGATTTCCATCGGTAAATAAAGCTTTTAACATTAAAAGCTAAAAAAAGGACAAAATTCGAAGACGGAGATATTTGGGTTTTAAATAAAATACATTCTTATCTCGTTAGTTTAAAGAAGTAGGTTTATAACATAAGGAAAATAAAAGGAAGGAAAATAAAAAGATATTTTAAACGCGATTTTTATTTAAAACTTACGTACACTATTTACTTTTATTTTTTTTAAACATTGAATTTCTTTCGATATTCATTAAAAATAGTAATATTATTCAGCAATTGTATGTGATAAAAATTATATTTGCAACGAAGCATTTTTCCAATCGTATTCAAAATAGAACAGCCGTGATTTTAATATTTCTTTAATTGTTGATATCAGAAAAACAAAGCGATGGTACAGCTATAGTTATTTGTTCGAGGTTAAAATAAAGTTTTTCTATTATTTCATATTATATATTATCAGTAAGGGGTGAAATACGCTAACTGATCATTTTCTAAATAAAGAAGTGCATAAAGACTAATTTTTTTTTTAAATAATTTTACTTTGACATCACCATTACTTTTTAATTTTTTTAAAACTCATTAATAGTAAGCAAGGCTTCACATTGCCGCCCACCATTGCGCAAAACTGCGACTGTTCCGTCCAGCAATCTTGACCGAATGAAGCCATCTCGACCTTTGAAACCACAAATGTGTTTAGATGCTGATGTAAACTCCTTTAGAATTGTTCAAACTGCCTGTGTCTATGAAAAAAAATTAATTCATTTCTATTAATAGTTCTGGAATCAATAATCAACTCAATCTATTATTTGCTCAAGTTAGTTATGAGAGTTAGTTCCGTTACTATGGTAGATTGCCAATCAATAAGATCGATGTAATCTTCTGCCTCATAAAAAACTTGTGGTGGTTTTAAAACTCTATTTCATTGAATTTTTCAGTTTGTCAAGCTTTTTCTATCTTTTTGCTTGCCAGAGATCTCATATGTTTTCAAGAATCAAACAACATTCACAGATGGAAATGTTCTGAATGTATCATAAAGGATTTTTTTTAACTTATTGAACAACAATCTTAAATTCATCTTCTGTGTAATTCCATGCATGCCTGTAACGTGAGTTACCAGTTACGATTTTTTCTACCAATATATTCGTTTTGAAAAATGAGATTTATTTTATCGGGGATACCTCATTAATTGAATAAAGCCAAGAAAACGTTTTGAAAATAACGGTGGACAACAATTTAGCAGTTATAATCTTGGTAACTTACATTACAGAACCTCATGGAATGATCCATCTAAGTATTTGATGAACCGTACGAATTAAAAAAGTGCTGTGATGCATAAAGAATACTAGGCTGACATTTTATATTAAAGATGAGAGGCATAAACATTCATGAAAAGTTATACTGTTTTTGTTTTCAGTTGTGGAGTTGGATCGAGTGATGCAATTAATAAAAGTAAGATCCTGTTTGCCAGTGTCAGGCACCTTGCATGGGTAACATTTCCAAGTTTTCTGCTTGCCAAGTCTTGGGAATATTCTGCTGTTAGTACAGCTTGATATATGTCCCATACATATTTTTGATCCTTGCTCAAATCTTGCTTATTAAACTCTGGAAAAATACTATTTTGATATACTCAACGATAGGTAATTTTTGACAGTTTGTTTATTAAACTTTTACTTGTAGGACCACTGAAATACATTGGATCATCTACGAGATCAGAACTTTCTTTAGAGGTATTTCATTTAAATGAAGCAAACAAATAACTACTTGTGCTGTTTGCTTTAAAGTACACTTATTCAATGCAATTTTTCCATTAGAGACACCAAAACTTGTTGCCATACAATACACCCAAGAGTTTTAATAGTTGTCTCATGAATGCAGTTACATTTCGTGTATTTTAGTATTGATGATACTATGTCTTTCCCTAGACCACTGTCTAGAGTTACGTAACCAAAATATGTTGAACATGATTCTTCTATATCCATCAAGATAACTTATAAAGATAAATAGACAATGAAATCGATATTTTCTGTGAATAATAATTTTCTAATTCAATTTTGAACTATTGTATTTGTAACCTTTTTCATTTAAATATTAAACATTCTAAGCTTTAATTTTATTTTTGTGTGTGTGATATTTTAAAAATAGTCATGAGTCAAAACAAATTAGATTAATGAACTAATTAAAAATTAATATACATTTTATTTGCATGCTATTTGGAGGTTTGCAGATGTAAAAAGTTTCTTGGAACAAATTTAAAAACATTAACAAAATAAATTGAAAATCTTGAATATTTCGTAAAATAATTAAATTTTTACTTAGATTCCGGGAGACTTAGAAAATTAATGTCAGAAACGAAATTTTTTTTTAATGTCAGATGACTGTCTAAACTTTATGTTTTTGTAGTTTGAAAAAAAAACATTTACTTTCTATTCATATATTAAAAAAATATTTAAAAAAATCTACTTTTTATGCCAAAAAGTTTAAATTTCATCCTCATTCCAGGATACCTAAATATCTTTCAATTTCAAAAATATTTTTTGGGGTAAATATGTGATCACAGCGACAACTTTTTACCAACTTCCAATTTTGAATTTAAAAAAAAGTGCTTTGTGATACACCCTACTGCTCAATTTCTCCTTTTTTATACATGTGCCGATACAGTCCAATTTTTTATCCAACTTACTGAACGATTGAATTTGTTTTTTTATACTCAATCGCAGCGTGCATTTTACATTACTCTATTTACAGCGATACTGAGTGAACATCAATCTAATTTAGCAGCAGCCGAAGGCACAAAAAGGATTGTTCCATAGGTATTTATCTATTGAAATTTATCACTATCTATGCACTGACCTCAATTAAAAATACAAACAAAATTTCTCCCATCAAGCGTCAACCAAAAGAGTTTTGTAATAATCCGTAGTTGAAATTAGTTATTTACCATTATTTATTAGTTTTATGCAAAATATCATTGGTCAGTCAATCGCCGGAGTTGAAATCTCATAGCATTTTTCAGTGTATAATTTCACAATTTTAAATCAAAGATAGTTGTTTCGATTTTTTATTTAGACTGCTAAAAGAATGCCGGAAACATTTACATATTTGGACTATTTTAGATTGTATTAATTTAGAATATCCGATCGTCTAATTTCTATTTTATAAACAATTACAAAAAATTAGGTTATTTAAAAACATATTGCAAAAATGGGTTACAATAAGAGGCTTAAGATAAATTTTTCAGTGCGTAACATCGAATCTACTTTTCTAACTTTTTTTTTCATTTGGCTAATGTTTTTTCTTTCTTATTCGTCAAATCACTAATGTTGGTCAAAATCCAGCTAGAAACCTGATAGTAAGCGATAAAGAAAATGTTTTTTCATAAATGTTATTTTATTTTATTGGTTCTATCGAAAGCTAACAAAATATTAAGTAATCATTAAAAACATTTCAATAAAAACAACAGTAATTGTATAAAACATCTCAAATACACTTTTATGAAAAACAGGGCAATTCAGATTTTGATGTAAGAGAAAATACAAATTTATCGGTATATATATTTCTTAATTAAGATTTTGTAATAATTCTGTAGAGCTATTTAAAAATTAATATATTTCATTTTAAAACTTTTTTCTATCATATAAGAGAGTTGTGAAATACAATAGAAATTTATTTAGGGCTAACAAAATATAAATTGTTTAAATATCTGAAGAAGGAAGTTCACAGTAACAGTAACAAACTTATTTAAAATACCAGCAATTCTATTTTTATTGTAAGTGAAAACACAAACGTATAATCATTAGACGAAATACAATGTGCCATCTTGATTTACTTTAAAAAGATGAACGGGAATTAAATATTTTCCTTTACACAAGTTTAATCCGAAGCACTGCTAATTTTACTATAGTCCAGATAAACATTTAAAAAAAGCAAATTGACGTATGAAACGAAATGACTTATTAAAATGAACGGATCAGAAGTTATTGCAATACATCCGTAAACCAAACCACTACTTCTTCTACTACCAGCTACTCTAAGAATTATAGATGCTCCCTTTTCAAATGAAGTGACGGATTTGATCTATTGAATGACAATTAATGAAAAAACTCCCTGACGAGAGCTATGAGATTGCAGGTCGAAAATACTATACAATTTAAATAAAATGTAAATTTTAAACTTATCACATTTCTATTTTTAATGTCTGTTTTTTACAAAGTTTTACAACATCTAGTTTGTGAAAGCACAAACTTTGTTGAACATTTTTATCTATCAACATTATGATATCTTTCACAGCATTAATTAAAAAAAGTAACTTTTACTTTAAATAATTTTGTCTATTACTTAACTTAAATTTATTATGAAAAAAATATGCCGGTAGTAAAATCACGAGGTACCTTAAAGTGAATTTAGGAAAAATAACTTTAGTATACCACTATCGTTTACGAAATTTCGGTATACAGAGTACATAGTTAAAAATTCGAAGAAACGATTACCATGAGATCTTAAAAATGATATTCTAGGCTTTCTAAAACGGTTTCAAATCTTAATAAAGTTGTTCTTATTTCATTTTGTTCTGTTAAAGAGGCTGGTTTATAACAAATCAATCTCGATCGATATGAAGAAGAATGCATGTTAACAAATCTTTGCTGTGTGTATTCATAAAAGGGAGGACGATGGTAGAATGATAGTTATTTGTTTGGCACTGAAATGAAGCTTTTGCTGTATTTCAGCTATTTATTTTACATTTTGTTTTAATGAATAACGAAATCGAATAAATAGTATGTTTATATAGTAAACATTTCTATTCATTCCTTCTTGTACTTATGTTATTTGTTTATGTAAAATGACGCTCAAAAACGTCTATTGTTAACGAAATATACATTTATTAAAAAAAATAAATTAAGCAAAGTGAAACGAAATATATCCACCGTAACACACAATTTCTAATATTCTGGAACTTTTTATTACAATCCGATAAACCTAGTTGGAAATGGTAATCCCAAAACTTTCTTCTATCTCATACACGTTAATACGTCCTGATAAATGAAACATAGCACTGGCACCGGTTAGGGGATTTACACCAGTATCTAATTAGCTACAACTTATGTCGCTATCTAACTGAATCTGAAGCTTGGTGAAAATTCGTGTGTTAGATTTTGAGATTTGCGGGACCATTACAGGAATCGTAAAAAAGTATGGCCAGAAGTGACACTTGATTAAGAAATTACAGCAAAAACTAAATAGCATTAATTTATATGAGGGACTAACTGAATATGCAATTTCATGAAAATCCGTGTGACAGTTTTTGAGATAGATGCATTACAAAAATGTAAAAAATTTGCATAGAAACGCCACATACTGAGCAGTTTATTCTAAACAGTAAACAGCTCTAATTTATACTAGGGAATAATCGAATCTGAATTTTAATGAAAATTCGTGCATTAGTTCTTTAGACAAATCTATTGCAATAATCATGAAAAATGTCGCAAAACCAGCTCTACCTGTTGAGCGAATTACATAAAAGAGTAATCAGCAACATAATATATCAACTAACAGAATCTGATGTTTTATGGAAATCTTTCCATTAAATCTTAAGATATAGTATAATTTTTCTGTTTGCATTCTGAAAGTAGCTCAATAAAAAAGAGTTGAAACATGTCAATTTTTATTATATTTTAAATGTTTTATGAATAAAGTAACGCCTTATAAACACATTTATTATTTATAATGTAAGTTCTCACTTTTTCGTTGTAGAATATGCATTATTATTATTACTATATAATTATTAATGTACTTAATCAAGACTTGCTCTTTTTATATTTCACAGTGATAAAAACACTTTATATGCCGAATAGTATTTAGTATCTTGAATGAAATACCTTCAACATTTCTTCCCCAAAACTCAGAGTTACATACACCTTCTATATTGTACAACTGCTTCATTTAATCAAAGATAAGAGAGCTTCTCAGTGGGGAGAATTAACGAAAACAGGTCGTGAATGCTGTGGTCTTCTCCCTCAGGCCAAAAGACAAACTGACATTGAAACTCTCAGTGTGTCCGGAATAAAATACCTAGATTAGCTCTCATATTGTATTGGCAAGTGTCGTTGGTAAAAGGGATATTGTACCACTAGAGATGCTGTTTATGATTTGCAGGAACGATATTTATGTCTCGATGAAGATAGTATGCGAAATAAATATTATTTAGAAGGATTTTAGTAAGGAAGAAAATAAAATGAATAAAAAAAAATAAAAGATTAATAAAAGCAAAAAATTATAGGAAATTCCTTTCTAAACTTAAATTTGGTGTTGAAATAAAATAAGGACAGCTTCACCACAACAAAATATTCACAATAATACATTACTTCTAGTAGTCCCACACATTAGATCACAACCTGATAGAAACATCTTATATGTCGAATAGTATTTAGTGTATTGACTGAAATAGCTTCAACATTTCTTCCCCAAAACTCAGTTTTACAGACACCTTATATATTCTACATCTGCCTCCTTTTATGAAAATTAAGTCATCTCTTTAGTGCGGAGAGTGAACGAACATAGGTCTTGAATACTGCGGTCACTTTCCTCGAGGGAAAAGAAAAATTGGCGTACAAACTATCGGCGTGTCGGAAATAATATACCTAGATTAGTTCTCATATTGTATTGACATGAGGTGAATTATGACATGGGATCATTAAACGCTAACTATAAGTGATTTTTTAAATTTTTTAATTGAAGGCTAATTTTTTTTAATACAGTATATAAGTCTATAAACTTATATACAAACATTAAAAGACAGCAATTATTCTGGAAAATTAATTACTAAAGCATTTAATTAGTCAATCTACACGTGAAAGTTGAGCGTGCTTCTAAGTAAAATTATATTATTACAGTAACTAAATACGTTTTATTTACACAATACACATAATTATTTATGATAAAACATTATAATAAATATCTTATTATACATTTCAAGACATCAGATCATCTTTAGAAATAAATTTACGGGAACAAAAATCGGCGTTTAGATCGTTACGCAATTTGGACATTCCAATTTCTTATTTGAAAAAAGTGCATTTATTGCAAAATTATTTTACGAATATAATATAGATACTTTCAAATTAAACAAAAATGATTTTAAACATAGATAAAAGAGATTAAAGTACTTACTTAACGTGTTTTGCGTGGAAATAACAGCCTTGTTTCGATCGTTACCTTTGGGCATAAGAAAATACAGAAAAAGTCTTTCTAGAAAAGTCCTTATAACTTCAAAAAACAATAAATCGGTAGTGCCATTTGTTAACTAAATTGTGAAACAACCATCCATTTCCTTTATGCATTCTCTGTTTATCATTAGAATCTGCTGGAAAAAAGTTAAAATTTTAAAATATTTATGCAAAACTTTTACAATAAATTATATCATTTTTTGTCTCTGAATAGAATTAAGAATTCAGTGAAAATAAAAAATAAAGTCAATAATGAATAAATTTATTTATTCAAAAGCTTAAAGTTATGATGTGTTTATAGTGCCCGTCCACCAACGATAGAACGTCCCATGAACGTCCCCTTTGAGAACGTCCCATGTATGGTTGGTGAAATGGAAAATGTAATACTACAGATGTAGCTTAGGTATTGAAGCAAAGCGTTTTATGTCCCGATTAAGATAGTATGTGAAAACAAACATTATTTAGGAAATTTTAGTTCATATTATACCTATTATAAATAAAAAAATTATTATGAAAAAAGAAAGTATAGTAAATGACTTTCCAAATGTCCATTTACTATTGAAACAAAATGAAGAAAACATGACCAAAATAAACTATCCAAAATAATACATTATTTCTAATAGTCCAGGATATTACATTAGCACCCGATAAAAACACTTTTTATGCCGAATGATATTTAGTATCTTGAATGAAATACCGTGAACATTTCTTCTCCAAAACTCGGTGTTACCGGCACCATTTATATTGTACATCTGCTTCATTTAATCAAAACTAAGTCATCTTTTCAGTGGGGAAAATGAACGAACATAGGTCGTGAATGCTGCGGTCTCCTCCCTCGAGGCAAAAGACAAACTGACATCGAAACTATCAGTGTGTCGGGAATAAAATACCTAGATTAGTTCTGATATTGTATTGGCATGTATCGTTGGTGAAAAGGAAAATGGAGTACTGCAGATGATGTTTATGTATTGAAGCAAAGCGATTTATGTTTCGATTAAGATAACATGTGAAAACAAATATGATTTCGCAATTTTCATTGTAGAAAGATAAAAAAAGAATTTAAAAAATTTAAAAGATTAGTAAAAGAAGAAAAATATAGAATATTTTACAAGGAATAATTATTGAAGGAACGAATGATTTTTTTTAATCTCTGGAAAAAAGTATTTGAATACATCGTAAAAAAAGTCTGCAAAGTTTTAGAAATTTTCTAGGAAGTTAGGATTTCTAAAAAAATTTATGTAATGGCAGCAAGAAAATCCATGTAACAGATACACATTTGCACTGCAAATCAAAAATGTCTGTAATGTTACTAAGAATTTTCTAAGAAAAAAGGAAATTTTCTTTGCCTTGTACTTTTTATATAACTGATTCCGGGTTATAGATAAACTTTTAATTAGATTACTTTAATTTTAATAGATTGTATTATAAATCTAAAGATTGCTGTAGCTTATGGTGCATTGCTAATGTTTTAATGTTTGAGTTACCAGGGTTGAAAACTGCCGGATCTATTTTGCTCAAATAATCTTACAGGCAATAACATTTAATCTGCCATGCAGACAGCTCGTCACAGGAAGTCATAGGGGATAAAACGCTAGTTAATTGATGGATATGTAGATACATTGTAATTTTTAATTCATTCATATGAACTTATCAGACATATTCAATTTTTACAACAGAGCAAAAAATCGTGAAGCCTTCACCATCACTGACAATCTAAATCAAAGGTTCTGGCTAGGTTCTATGTCACGGTTTGGACATTTTTTCGCTCAGTTTTTTCAACCTAATTTTTAATCGCACATTTTCAACCTAATAGCATAGTGAGAAAATTGTTACTAAATTATAAATGCACTGTCAACAAAATAAACCTTTTACAACATGTTTGTCGCTACAATAATTTCAAAAATAAGTCCCATTCACGTAACTTTCATGTGGATTTGTGTAATTGGACGTCATGTTTGAGCAACTAAGAAATCGGCCATTGTAGCTTTATAGTAAGAGTTAATGTCATCTGACAGTCAAAATAGAATAAATTAAAAAAAAAATTATTATTTGGTCAATGTTATAAGCACGACCATATGAGATCAATGTGTTTCATATTGTGTCACCATCCGGCGCAGATATTAAGAATGATGTAAGTCATATACAAGTCACTATCACTTGAATTTTTCAGTTTATGATTGGTTGTAAACAACAATGAAATCAAACATTGTAGTTTTATTACAGAGTAACAGAGAGACATCACTTCCGAGCCACAATATGATAAATTAAAGTACACATTCTCTTTGTCAATGCTTTGTCTACTACGTTATCTGATCATTATGACGTCATATCTTACCGTTATTCTTAGATAGTAAAGAAATATGCAAGTCATAGCGAAATCATCGTCATTTGGTTTTGTGTCATTTTTGAATTAAAATGCCAACGACTCAGAAATTGGTTATGGGAAATTAATAGCAGCTAAGAGAAAGTCATTCCTGAGTCAAAATATCGCACATTGATGAACACATCCTTTGGTATTTTCTGCTATTACAACTATTCGTGATCACCATGACGTCATGCTTCATCGTGTACTCGAGATATAAAATAATAGAATGAGTCGTATATAAGTCAGTATAACTTGGAAATAGTGTTAATTGATTATAAATTGTCAGCGACAAAGAAATCTGTCACTATAACATCATAGTAAAATCACTAAGTAACGGTCTCTTTTAGTCAAAATAAAGCTAATTAAAATAACTTTTTTTAGTTTTTGTTTTTATTACGACCATTGGTGATTATAGTAACGGCATGTCTCATTGTCTACCCGAGATATTAAGACATTATAAATAAAAAATATATCAAAAGAAACCGCTAAATGAGCTTACGAGAGTAACTACACTTATGTTTTCATAAAAAATAGTCATTTAAAAATTTTTTCTTTGTTTAAATCAGTTTCAAATACAACAATAAAATTTTACGTCTATGTTTATAGCAATACTTACATACTAATGCAAATAAACATTTTTATCATGTAAGTTTGCGAAAACACTCCCGAAAGTAGAAAACAAAATAAACTAAACCTTTAAAAATAAAATTGTTTTAAAATAGTTAAATTTTTTTTCACAAAACAGCTTTATAGTACGTCAACGATTGCACTCTTTGTTCAAATCACTTTCAAATATAAGATAAAAATTTTACGTTTATGGCTATAACAATGTTTACACACTAATGCAAATAAACTTCTTTATCAAGTTAGTCTGCGAAAACATACCTAGAAATATAAAGTCAAAGAACTAAATCTGGAAAAATAAAATTGTTTTAAAGAAACTCAAATCCTTACATAATAATGAAAATAAACATTTTTATCATGTTAGTTCGCCAAAACATTCCCAAAAGTATAAAACTAATCAAACTAAACCTTTAACAATAAAATTGTTTTAAAATACTTCAATTTTTTTTTCACAAAACAGCTTTATCTTACATCAACGATAGCACTCTTTTTTCAAATCAGTTTCAAATATACGTAAAAATATTACGTATATGGCTATAACAATGTTTACACAGTAATGCAAATAAACTTCTCTATCATGTTAGTCTGAGAAAACGTACCTGGAAATATAAGGCTAAAGGCTAAAGAACTAAATCTGAAAAAATAAAATTGTTTAAAAGAAACTCAAACAAATTTCACAAAGCAGCTTCATCTTACGTCAGCGATTGCACTCCAATTTCCTGAAAAACTCCCATCCTTAAAAAATTAGTCGACGCTGAAATTCTCTTTTATAGTGAAAACGAAAAGAGAAGAAAAAAGTAAAATTACACAAAAGTCTTATTTTTTTTCCTCCGATCGATAAAAAGGGCCTAGAAAGAAGTATTCCTATGGAAGCTTAACAAATAGCTTGAAAGAAAATCCTCGATCCCTGAAAAGATGATGAAAGTTTCACTAAAAGTGCAAATTAGAGGATTAAATGCATCCGAAATGCATTATGATGAGGGTCTAATTCGCCGTGATTTTTACGTTAAATTTACTCATTAAGTAATTTATTGAGCTGTAGTATTTGGAATAAATGCGATGCTTTATTTTTAGAGGCTGCTGTAACTATGTCTATAAATGGTATCTTAATGCGCGCTCTATAGCTAGATTTTCGACGCTCTTGTAGGAAATAAAATAAGAAATATTTTACTTTTTTTGTTAAGTTAAGATAATAAATGTTCTTGTAACTATTTTAGTAATTTCAGAAAAGTCTTGCAATATTTTTGAATACGTGGAAAAGACGATATAAAATGATTTGAAATTTATGATTAAATATTTTGAAGATTTTTAATTAATTATATGGCTTGAATTTCATTTTACTTAATATATTCTAAATATAATAAATGTAAAATATTTCAAAATTAGCTATTTTCAAGCTAGTATAAATCATGTTCGCCAGTAATAGTCCTCTTTTTTTATTGGATTTTAGTACAATTTGAATTCGTTCAACTACATACAGTTGGAGATATAAAACGTAAAAATTACTTTTAAAGAAAACATTTACAAAAAAAAGTAATTCTAAAACCTTTAAAATACGTGTATGATACAGTTTCACAAAACAGTGAAATAAAAAACTAATACATCCGAAACACATTATAGTGGAGTTACAATTTCCGCTGATAACGTCTTTTAGCAAGAAATATATTAACCAAACTTAAACAAATTAAGTTTGTATAAGCTTAACTGTATGGCAGCCCTGCGCATGATAAAGTAATTAGTATAGCTTCAACAACACTCTCTTTTTGTGTTTGTAGTGACTTGGTCAGTAGAAATGGCAAACTGGTAAATACGTGTCTATATTTACATACATATGTGTTTTAATATTTTACATTACGAAGATATTTGCGATGATTTTTTTTCATTGAAACCCATTTCTGCTGCAATCAAAATATCAGATTATGAATACAGAAATATTTACGAAGTACTTTACTAGTACTTTACTAGTAAAGTGCTTTACTAGTACTTTACTAGTACTTTACGAAGTACTTTACTAGTGATAAACAATCATCCATGTTGTTACATAAAAGCAAAATCTCTTAAAGTAATTTATTTCGAATCTTTACTGCGCAAATATAGCTTAGATTTCTATAAATGTTCTTAAACCAAAAAAATTTAAATTTGCCAATGGACAGATTACGAGTAGCGTTGCAAAGGCTAGAGAAAACCCGGTTTAAACCCAGGAATAAACCGGGTTTTTAGGAATAAACCTGGAAAAAACCCGGGATTTTTTGGAATAATTCGGTTTTTTGGGAATAAACCTGGGAATAAACCTGGGAATAAACCTGGTCTATTGGAAAAAAACCCGGGAATAAACCGACTTTTTGCAACTCTAATTACGAGGCATGTGTACCAATGAATGAATTTTGATCAAATTCGCGAAATAAGAAAACGAATAAGAAAAACCTTTCAGAAATACAACGTGTTTTTTCAGTATTATTAAACATTTCTTAATTTTAAGTATAACTAGAAAAAATTATAGCAACAACAACAACAAAATAAAATAAAATATAACACGCGAAATGAGCTTATACGAAATCAAATGCGAAAATCATGCTTATATGCGAAAATCAAATGAATTTATTCTTAAATCTTTGAACCAAAATTAATCATTTTTTATCTACACCGCGTTTGTTTTAAAACCATAATGCCATCCAAGCATTCCAAAAACATGAATTTTTAAAGAACCACAATTTTTGCATGACTTCTAGAATAACTCTCGGATATGCGTGATTGAATCGAACATCCTCTATATTCTTTCCATTTTATCGATCTTTTGTTAAGGATATCAATGATTTTCTGTTATTTGCTTGCAGTTTCGAAACAGATGTTCTGTTGTTCAACAGCATTGTTGAAGCTTATTAAATCTGAGCTGAGATATTTAAACATATTTTGTGCGATATTACATCAAATTAAAATTTGTCAGAGAGGGATAAATTAAATGTAAGTTTTTGCGTGAAGTGTACTTTATCACATTGTTAAAATAGATCGCGTATTATGTCACCAATGATTAACATATGCTTAAAGCTTATAATTAACAAATATTTGTTTCAATAGATTCTGAAAAGTTTGACTAAGTTGAATTTAAATTAAATTGAATGACGTTTTTGATGTAATTCAAATCTCTTATTACAAATCACAAATCAGTCAAATGTTATTACTTTGTGAAGTAAAAAAAGTTTTGGCTTTTGTAGATGTTTATAAAATAATTTATTTGGAAACTTAACATTGTGAATTTTATTAATTTATATTAAGCATTTGTAATCTATTTTTTGTTAAAAACTGCAACCATAAGAAATGAAACTAGTTGCCTATCGTGCAAATTAGTTTTTACCACATTCGTCATAAAATGTATGTTATTTATTCAATATGTTATTTGTATTGTGAAACCAATTCATTCTGGGGCTAGTAAACGCAAATAATAGATATTACAAAGAACTTGTTTTTATTTTTACATACAGGATATCCCACTTATCGTAAGAGATATTTCTTAATAATTACGAAGCAAAACGACCATTGAGACTTCAATACACATAATAGCAGTTTTCTATTATTTTTTACTTATCCACGTGGCAGATAGTCTGATTTTCTGTATTTATAGTCATGTCAAAACAATAAGGCAATGCCAGATTCTTTTAAACCACTCTCGGAATTAATTTTTTTAATATATATGATAAATTAAGTGGTTCGACGAGACTAATTGTCAGCGAGAGCATCAAAATAGTCTGCTATCCTAGCAACACCACTACGCTAATTACAGTGTAAAATGAATGGTAATCGAAATATAGATATCACCTCAACTCAGTACAGTCATCAATAATCAGTTTGATATTTACCTTGGAGTAAGAGCATTTATGTAAGCCGCCTCATATAGCTGACTACCAAGCTATGAGAAAATCTTAGCAATGCTCACGCATGTGCAATTAAAGATTTTCTCATACAAATTTCCGTATTTCATGAATATTTATGTACACTGTAAAAAAAAAAGTCGATCTACTAAAAAAACTTTAGTGATCCTTGTAATTACTAAAAAATTTTTAGTAATCTTACTCGGTTAATAGAAAATCTGTAAGAATTACTAGAAAAAAGTTAGCAACGAATAGAGTTAATAGTTTTATATTTTTAATAGCTCTTACTAAAACTCAGTTGGTGTGGCCTTGATAGCATAGTAGTTATAGTAACGGACTCCAGGCTAAAAGGTCCCGGGTTCGAAACTTGCCACCGCCAAATACACCCCGAATGTCTGTAGTGTCTCGTTAATAAAGGGATTATGAAAATCCTGTCGGAGCAGTTAAGAATGTTTAGTGCTGCCATCTATTGCGGTTTTGCCGAAAATCTTCCGCTTCAGAAGTCTGGATGCAGCTCGAAGGAAGCTCCTCCGCTTCGGTCGCACGTAATCGTTATTAAAAGTAATTTTGGAGCTATTACTAAAATTTGCTTTGTGGCTCATACTAAAACTTTTTAAGTTAGTTATACAAAAAATTCTTTTGTTCAGTTTACAAAAGAAATGCTTGTTTCACTTGCAAAAAAAAGTTTGTAACGGTTACTATAAAATTCTGTGAAATACAAATTTACTAAGAAATTTTTAGTAACCTCTTGAATTTTTTTTACAGTGTATATTTCTATGGCACTTTGTGAATATTTCAGAAAAAAAAATGTATTTTATAAGCAAAACAAATAGTGTTTTATTACAAAAACGTTTATATATACAAAAATATGCTTACTAATTTTATGCAAAGGCGTTCAAACATTGAACAGGGATATACACTCATTTTCTATAGTGACAAATTCTTTCAAATATTTTCCGTGAACCCTTTTAGTGCGGAATTCGTTTCGGTGGTTTAATGCCCTGTGCGGAATATTTTGACCAAAAAAGCGACTTATTCAAAGATAATATGAAACGAACGACAGGAACGAATAGGCAGAGGCTAATTTTGTCGACGCTTACTATAGTCTACAACACCCAACTCCTAAATGTCGACATTAGTCGATTCTCGCACTCGGACCCTTACGTCAACTTATGTCCACTGCCGCATTAAAAGGGTTAAAGGATGACTGCGAATATTATTTCCTTTCAATTATGGTTTGGTTCTCTATTGCCCTCATGGTTACATGTTCCTTGGATCTCAAAAGATCAGAATGATTCATCAAGCATATGTAGATGTTCCACAAAAATCTTGAAATAGATTATGTCCAGCCGTTTATCCTTACTGTATCAGAAATGTGTACTTTTTTTACCAATCTATGAAAAAATATGTACAGCTTTTAATACAGAATGTAACAATTTCTGTTATTTTCCACTTAATAATCTTGCATGAGAATCAGTGACATTGTTTAATTAGTTTTCAAACTTGTTTCGAAACCGGTGTTCCCATTTTTAACACCTCTTGAGATACTTTTCCACTTTCAACAAATAGATTTAAACCTATTTTGAGACATTTTATATTGGATTAAAATTTGTCAGAAACAGTTAAAATGAAATCATGAAGTGGATTTAGTCAGAGTGTTAAAATAGTTCCACCAATATGTTGTCAGTGTTTAAAATTTGTGAAAGCATAAAAGTATATTATATTATACATAATGCTAGTTGAAATTGGTTAGGAAGAGGTAGACAAGTGTAATTAAATATTATAATTGTGACACTCCAATGGAATTTAAAACGTAAAGTTTTTCCGTGTGAATTTAATATTATTTCAAAAGATCGATATTAACGCATAACTACTACTTGAAATACAGTGTGTGAACGATTGACGAACTTAATTCGTTCGAAAACAGTATGTTTCCTAACCGAACGCATACCTATTATAGATTTCTAAGAGAATTTATTAATAAGTTCTTAAAAGCTAATTAATCTATTGTAAATGGGATAAATCTTCTCTTTATAACAGAATAAGCATACGTCTTTATTTCATATAAAGACATCACAGTTTCAGGGTTTAGAGTTTTTAGATCTGTCTGTCCGTCACAGAGTCCATACACAAAGCTGTATAAGACAGATATTTCAAATTTTGTGTACTTACAGCTAAATACCTCGTATCACACGACAAATCATAAAATTTTGAAATGGTTTATTATTTTAATTAAATTATTTTTTAATGTCATCAGTTCATTTTTATGATTTAAATTTTAAAAGAGAACCTTAAGTTAAATGTTTGTCGTTTAGACATTATAGCTTGAATATAACGCATCTCGCTAGTGAACAGATGGTCCCTAGTTCGAACCTAGATTCTGGAATTTGAAATTTCATGTTAAGATGAATTTAATTAAAAGAAATTTCATATTTTTTGCCAATTTAAGGGTTTTGTTCATCTGACATTTTTTTCGTTAGTTAAAAAAAATATTATGATTTATTATTGATTCATCATTCTAAATTTAATTTTAAAATATTTTTTGGTTTGGTCCAATTAAAATTTTATTTATAACTCTGCTATTTCTTTCCAATTTCGTATTTTTAAGAAAATTAGAATTTTAGATTTTATTTAAATAATTTCATTTGAACATTTTTAGTTAGATTAAAATAAGTAATTTCCATTTATAATTATTTTTTAAATTAATTGGCGCTTCCCTCTATGCAGGAATTGGATAATTAAAAATTAACAGTTTGGATTTATTAATTAAATGTTAAGTTGTTTTGAAAGAAATATTAAATGAAACATTTTGTGCGATCTGCGATCACACTTACCCACTTGTTATGCCTTTGTTCTTGCCTTCGCGTATTAAAAAAATAAAATATTGACATACTTTTGTAAAAAAATTTTAGGATTATATTCATTGACTACTGTATTAAATTATATCAATTTGTCATTTTGATTTTTCAAAAACTGCTTAATTCTCTAAAAGATCGTGTTTACTGCAGAGACGGATTAAGCGGAAGTGGAGTCCAGAGACTGTTAATAATCTGTGAACTAAAATTTCCATTAAAATAATTAATTTTCAATTAAAATATTTCTATAAACCTTGACTGCACCATACGCCACATCTGGCACATACCTAAAAACACTGTAATTCTCATTAAGCGCCAGGAGTTTGGTCAATATGATTTCTAGTCAAAAGAACAGAATAATACTTATTTTTTCCATATGAGGTGGCCGCATTTAACAAAAAATAAATAAATAAATAAACAATATATATATATATATATATATATACAGGGTGGTCATAAAAAAACTTTGCCGATACAAGGAGCTCTAGCGGCCAGTACGCTCAACTAAAACTTTTATTTTGATTACACATTTTCCACATGGGTGCCATCACAGGCAATTACACGTGATGGCACCCATGTGGAAAATGTGTAATCCAAATAAAAGTTTTAGTTTCTCCGATCTGTATTATAATCATAGATTAGTGTACGGATTCTGTGTCATATGCAAATTTCCTCCTTGCGCCCGAATCGAGTTTTTTCTATGGGGGGGGGGGGCATTCCCAGAACGGTTTTTTGTACGTGCATAACATGTCCGTTTCTTGCGATACACGTGCAGTTCCAACGCTCTTTAGGGTTTTTGCATGCGCTGAGCATTTTGCGATGAAAAAGAATGGGTGTTGCTATTGGAAATTTTCGAGTTTCTGTAACTATAACCGTAACCGTGAGCGCCATTTTGTTCTCGTTCACAGAATCTCGAGCCCATACCTCTGAATAGCTATATTTGAAATTTCATTTCGATCGGTTGAGCGGACTGGCCGCTAGAGCTCCGTATATCGACAAAGTTTTAATATATATATAATATATAATTTAATATATATAATAATAATATATATAATAATAATATATAATTTATTCTCCGGAAACAAAAAACGAAAAACAGGAAAAAAATCGATGAAGCTATTAAGACAAAATTTACTTACATTATTTATACTGAATACTTAAAAATATTTATAAAAAAAGTTGCAGAATGTTTATGTGATAAAATTAATTAATTTAAGCTAAGTTGAGAAGTATAGCAATATAATATTTTAAAACCCTAATTGTGTTTATAGGGTTCACGCTATAAAATGTAAAATTTTAGTTGAATAGTTGAAATTTAATTTTTTTATTATTTTATTAATATTAGACCGATACATAGATTTCAAATATTTATTTTTCATAAAAATAGAAAAAAAAATTAGTGCAGTGATTGGTTAAAAAGGGATATAAAATATAAAATTAAGTTTCTGATTGGTTCATTCTGATTTGGGGGCTCTAAAATGCAAAAGAGGAATTAAATATATATCGGCAAATCTGAAAAAAAAAAAAAAAAAAAAGAATTCCTTCTTTGTGACTTTTTTTTGTGAGATGTTCATTATCCGGACATAAAAAATCTCTCGCGAAAATATTTGTTAACCAATCTGCTCGTAAATCGAACAGTTCATTAACCAATCATACATTGTATCTATATTATAAAGGACAAACGTAATTGTGCATAGCGCTGACGTCATTTTGCGAACTAAAACTTCTAAACATTCTAAACATCGCAAAATTTTTATTTTTACATAGTGGAATAAGGATGAAAATGTATTTTTAAATCACTGATGCGACATTGGTGACAAAAAAGTGCCCAGATTGTTTGATTGTCACTGTTTTTTTTAAATAGAAATATTCGGCCTATTTAAAAATCGATGAAAAATCCTTAGAAATAAGGCGAATTACACAAATTTAAACATATCGTTGGGGAGGTCACCGTAATACTTACCCGTCATGGATATGCATGATAATACATGAAAATAAAACATTTGTAAATTATTTATAAAATACATCGCAGTTCCAAAATAAAATTTAAACGTATATTTAAATATTTTTAATGTACATAGTAATGCTCTATTAATGAATCGCTGATGGACCAATTTCGACAAATTATATAAAAGGCCAAACTACTCAAGTAGTCTCAAGTAGTTTCTTTCTCGATATGCGTGAAAGAAATAGCCTTATAATTCCAAAAATAATATCATTGACATCGGTTAAGCTTCGGATTACGCGCCTCATTTCCAATTAAAATATATTTTTGAAATGAAATTTGAATGAAATGCAGGATCATGAAAAATCGAAAAATAAGGAAATCATGATTACAAATATCTCAGCAACTAACAATCCAATTGTCTTCGTTATTTTTGCAAAATTTGTGTTATTTTATTGCATTTACGTCCACTCCTTAAAATAAAAAAATGGAAAAAATTATATACCGTTCATCAGAATGAATTTTTCGAGAGTCCAAAAAAAAAAAAAAATAGTTTCAGATAATCGCGGTTACTGATATTAAATAGGCTTCGTCCCATTCTTACATACTAAATTTCAAGTCTCTATAGTATTTGTTCGGGAGATAGAGCGTTTCCAGACACACAGACAGACGGACGACATCTCCCCCCTAAAAATATGTTTTTTGGTAATCTCCAGTATCTGAAACGTGGATGCAATCCGCCATTTTTTTTCGATTTTCAAAACGATTGCAAGATTTACCCTATACTACGTATGATGGGTAAGTAAAAAGTGGTGACAGTCAAGAAATCTGAATAAAAAAAGTCACCAATCTGGCAACCCTGTTTCAGATGACGTTTGTTTGACAACTTTATTACAATTTGTTTGAAAACTGCTTTGCTATTTACTTAATTTTCTCAAATTCTAATTTTCGTTACATAACATCTTCTTTGACACAGCTTTTTAATTCTAATTGAAATTAATTTTGTAAAAATATTTTCAAATATTCTGTTATCTAATAATATATTTATCTCCTGTTATTTATGGTTATCATTTAATTTGCAGTTCATATTGCACTTGAAAATATTACATGTGATCATGATCAAATTAATACCATAAATTTAAGTTCACTCATCTTTTCAGAGCTCACTGTAACAAGATATTGTTAACTTAATATTTTCAACAAATGTTAAACATTGAAAACATTGTATCTGATGAAATCAATTTTAACAAATTGAATGAGTGCACTTTATGCAAAATATCATTTCAATGTACCTCATTGAGATAAATTTTAATTCAACGTCATATCTCTCCAAATAAGTTTAAATCTTCATACGAAAATTGGAAAAGCACCAAAATTGTTGTTGAACATGTGAACACCTGTTTTGAAAAGAAGTTTGGTAGCTAATTAGAGAAAGTCATAGACTCTCGTTTGTAGATCAATATGAGAAAGCATCGAATATTCTCTGTATTCGAATGTTTTACATTGTGCGAGTTTGCGACGATGAAACACTTGGAATCAACGCTGATTAAATAAATTTTTCGCTATTAAATTAGATTCAGTTTAGAATTAAAAAAAAATAGTTTCCTTGATTGTTCAGTAAGCCACATACAATTTATTCTATCTTTTTATTTTATGTACATGAATAAAAGAGAGAACAAAAACTGATATTTATATTGGTTTTTCTTTTATATTGGTTTATCTTGTATTATTGTTATCTTGTATATTGGTTTCTTAAAAAGGAGGTAGCGGGTTAAGGGGGGTCTGGCGGCCCCCCCGAATATGGTAAAATCGTTCCAAGAATCTTGAAGAGGGTCGAAAAACAAGCAGTATAAGCTTTTTACCGACATTACAACCCAAACGAAAACACAGTAATGGCGAAAAATATGATTTTTTGTGATTTTTATTTTTTTCAACCAGTTTAATTTATTTTTAAATGGTTTAAACGCAATTAAAAATTTGCTTTGGATGTGTGGAAGCCCCCTGAATTTTTTCAGATTTTTTGGTCAAGTAAAAACATGTGAATTTTAGGTTTAAATGCGAAAAAATCGTGAAAAACGCGTCATTTCCAAGATTCAATCCTCTAATTTTTAGGGTTGTTTTCATTTTCCCGAGGGGTGCTGTATAGTATAGATAGCGGCAATTGTCTTCTTTCGAATGCAGGCAACTGGACTCAATTTGGTCAATTTTGGTGAGCGGGGCGATTTTTTGAAAAAAACTAATGCGTCTTTGCTATAAAAAATACATCTCTATAGGGGTTTTTGAGGTCGCTGATCACGAATTTGATGTCAAAAAATCTTTTTGACAACAAATTCACCCATAAGTATTTATTAACACGACTCAAGAGGCGAATGACAGTCGATTTGTAACTAAACTAAGATGGGTAGTAGAGGCTGTTCATGGGATCATTGGCAGCAAATTCCAACTCTTGCATCATGAGTTTGACAATAAACGTTTGCTATCAGCTAAAACTTATTGCAAAATAGCGAATTTTCTGGTTAACTTGTTCGAAAAACGACTCAATTGTGATAGCGAATTATAAGATGAGATCACTAACGAAATGTTGCTCAGAAAAAACGTTAATAATGATTTAGCGAAAGTGGTGCAAGAGAAAAACTGGAACAGAAAAAAAGGATCTTCAGACCTCTGACGTCAAATGATGTTGTAGACTTTCCGGAGTTGACTGAAAGAGATCTGAAGATACTTTTTACAGGGTCTTACCAGTTATCACAGACCGTTTCTTATTTAGCAGAATTATGTACTGAAGATGGAGTTCTTAATATGCATTACTTGCTGGAAGATAAATCAATTTTGAAATGCGAAGTTAAATCGAGGCACATAAGTCGGAAAAAGTACAGGTGTTACGTAAAATGCGTTCTTAACGCTATTGGAAGAAGTGGTACAGAAGAATACGTATGCGATTGTGCGAATGGCCTCAGAACTGTCGGTTGTTGTGCACATGTGGCCACTATCATTTACTTCTTACGGCATGCGAGATATTTGTCGCGAATTATTCGTCCAGCACAGATTCTCACAAATCTTTTCTCTGTTCAAAGCGTTGAACCTGTTATTGAAGACGATAGTGACGAGGATTAAAACTGTAAAATTGTTAACTTAGTTCTGTAAAAAAGTATTATGCTATTTTATATTACTGTGTGACTATTACGTAAGCTTGAATAAAATATGATTTATACAAGAAAATTTAGTTTCATTGATTATATTAGTTGAACACGATATTAAAATTGTTTAAATGCTGTGATTCAATGATATTTTTTACATTATCAAACCTGTGTTAATAAATACTTATGGGTGAATTTGTTGTCAAAAATTTTTTTTGACATCACAATCGTGATCAGCGACATCAAAAACCCCTACAGAGATGTATTTTTTATAGCAAAGACGCATTATACCAAGTACGCGCCGTAATTTACCGAAAGTTGAAAATTCGAGTTTTTTTTCAAAAAATCGCCCCGCTCACCAAAATTGACCAAATTGAGTCCAGTTGCCTGCATTCGAAAGAGGACGATTGCCGCTATCTATACTATACAGCACCCCTCGGGAAAATGAAAACAACCCTAAAAATTAGAGGGTTGAATCTTGAAAATGACGCGTTTTTCACGATTTTTTCGCATTTAAACCTAAAATTCACATGTTTTTACTTGACCAAAAAATCTGAAAAAATTCAGGGGACTTCGACACATCCAAAACAAATTTTAATTGCGTTTAAACCATTTAAAAATAAATTAAACTGGTTGAAAAAAATAAAAATCGCAAAAAATCATATTTTTCGCCATTACTGTGTTTTCGTTTGGGTTGTACTGTCGGTAAAAAGCTTATACTGCTTGTTTTTCGACCCTCTTCAAGATTTTTGGAACGATTTTACCAGATTCGGTGGGGGCCGCCAGACCCCCCTTAACCCGCTACCCCCTTTTACTGACTGTAATGGTTCAATACATGAGGGCTTTAAAGTAATATAGCTTAATTACTAAAACATTCCGATCAATAAATTGGTTGCTTTAAACTCTTATCTGTTAATATGTAAAATAATAATAATAATAATAATAATAATAATAATAATAATAATAATAATTGGCACTTTTAACAATGAATCAGAAACAACTATATATTTCAACAAACAATCACAATAAATAATGATTTCTCTCAGCCGTTCACACCATTTTAATTAAAAACAGCTGAAATTATCATTTTTTTTATTGTAACGTGTTTCGTTAATGTTTATTTTTTTTAAGGTGATTGGAAAAATATAGATAAATGTGCATCAAAGATAATAACAGAATGACTCAAAAAACCTTTCCTAGATTTTAATTATTTAGTTTTTGAAATTTACTACCAGATTTTAGTGGATTTTTGAAAAATATTCAATTTGGTAAATTTCAAATGTTTAGAGACAATTGCAGTTTTTCATCATGTTTAATATAGTATATATTTAATTAGATTTATACTTCGTGACATAAAAGTATTTCCTTGTTTTTTCAGTTAGGCACATATAATTACTTCTCTCTTTTTCTCTTGTTTACATTATAAAATGATAAAAAACTGTTATTGATTTTGGGTGATCGATTTCTAAAATTTTGATTGGATGCAATGCTTGAACACATCTCGCCATAAAAGTAAGCTAGCTTAATAACAAAAATATTGGGATCAATAAATTGATGGCTTTAAAATCGTTTCAGAAAAGTATGTAAAAAAGAAGATTGATTTCTTTTTAACAATCAGTCACAAACAACACTATATTTTAAGAACCAATCACAATCAAAAATGATTTACTTCATCAATTCAATGCTATTTAAATTAAAAACAACTGAAATTATCAAAAAATATTCTTTTGTTAATCTTTACTTATTTAAAAAGGCTAATTGAAAAAAACTAGATGAACGTATATCAAAGTAAGTTCTTGTATGACTCAAAAACTTTCCTGAGATTTTAATTATTTAGCTTTTGAATCTTTCAACCACATTTTTATAAATTTCACTGAGATATTCAATTTTATAAACTTCAAGCGTATAGAGATAATACAGATTTTTACTCTTTTGTGTTTTATGTAGTATGTATTTTATTAGATCTATAGTTCGTGATATAAAACAGTTTCCTTGTTTGTTCATTTAGCACATATAATTGACTGTCTCTTTTTACCTTGTTTACAGTATAAAATGAGAAAAACCTGTTATTGTTTTCGGAAAGTAGATTTTTAAATTTTTCATTTGCCTCAGTGTTTGAACAAATGTCACCTTAAAAGTAAGCATGCTTAATTAGAAAAATATTCTGATCAATAAATTGAAAGTTTAAAAAAAAAATGAATGTTTTAAATTCTTATCAGTTAAGTACGTAAAAAAATTAAATAAAATACATATTGATTTGTTTAACAATCAATCACAAGTAACAATATATTTTAACAACCAATCACAATCAAAAATGATTTCTTTCCTCAATTCAATACAATTTAAATTGAAAACAGCTGAAATTATTTTTTTAAAAATATGTTAATTTTACTTATTTAAAGGCTGATCGGAAAAATCTAGAAGAATGCATGTCAAATATAGTTATTATATGCCTCAAAAACTTTTCTAAGATTTTAATTATTTAGCTTTTAATACTTCTTATCACTTTTCAGTACATTTTAAAAAGATATTCAATTTTAAAAACTTCAATCGTTTAGGAACAATACATATTTTTACTCTCTTATGGTATACGTAGTATGTATTTTATTAGATTTATAGTTCGTGACATAAATAGTTTCCTTGTTTGTTCAGTTAGGCACGTATAATTTACTCGCTGTTTTTATCTTGTTTACATTATAAAATGAGAAAAACCTGTTATTGATTTCGGAATTTTCGGAATTTTCACTGACTGTAGTGTTTGAACAGATGTCATTCTAAAAGTAAGCTAGCTTAATTAGAAAAATATTCTGATCAATAAATTGAATTCTTTAAAATCTTATGAGTAAAAAAATTAATAAAAACGGAAAAATGGAAGCCGTTTTATGTTCCCCATGCACTTAAAGAAAATCTAAAAAGTGAAGAAAGTAGATTATTTTATATGACATAAGTTTTAAGTAAAAAGTTTTTAACACGAAAAAGAATAACTCTTCTCAATATTTCTTAAGCTTGCTTTTTCATTCATAAGTTGCCAGATTTTTCTTCAACCTTTTTTTTTTTCGAAATTTTTTCTTAGACCTCAAAGGCAATTTACTTTTCTAGCTATTTGTCGGTGTTAGTATAATAATGTTGCGTTTCACATCCAGCCTTTATTGATCCCGTTACACGAAGAATTTTAACTTATTTCGTTATTTAATATATTGGTGAGTTTTATGATTTTTCATTCTTGTTAAATAAAAAAAAAATATGTTTCATGTGATTTTTTAATGATTACAAATCAAAATTTTGAAATATATTTTTTAAGCAATGATAAAAATAAAAATAATTTATTTTTAAAAAAAACATTGTTTTCCTATTTTAGATACAGTGGTTTATCAATATAGTGTAAGTTTTTTTAAACTCCATTTACAAACGTTTAAGTCAGAGGTTCCCAAAGTGTGCTCCGCGGAGCCCTTGGGGCTCCGCCTGAACTTTCCAGGGGCTCCGCGGGGTTCCAGGAAAATAAACAAAACATGAAAGAAATTAGCATATCGTAATTAAAAGATTTTCAAAAATATGTAGAAATTTGTGTATGCGTGTGTTTCAAAAATAAGTGTATCTATAACTGAGTTGTAAAATACAATGATACACTGCAAAGCCAGTTAGGCAATGGCATTCAAAAGAAGTATCTATTTTCTGTATAATATTTTTGGTTTGAATTGCTTTATTTTATACTTCTGCTCTAAATATTTTTTTATTTGATTTAAAATAAGCTACAAACAAGAAATAGCATTCTGAATTGAATGCACAACGTGAATTCAAACAGAAAAGGCCCGCCAGTGCTGTTAACTCTGCTTGCGGAACAAAAGGGAGAACAGTTTAGTTCTTTGGAGCACCGCATATTTATACGTTTATTCTTAATTCTTATTAAATACCTAATTCTTACTAAATTTTTTTTAATTGACCATAACGTTAAACTTGAAAAAAAATTATCAGAAAGTATTCAAGATCATCTCGAAGCTCTAATAAATTCAGTTAAGCATTACTTTCCAGCTGTTCAAAATAAGATGCTGGACGATTTTAAATGGATACTAAATCCATTCAATCTCTCATAGGATGCATAGTCACAGTGACGTCACAATGACGTCACCCTGAGTCATTTTGGTCATATCACATCTGTGACGAAAATGCCACCACTCAGTGACGTCACATTGTGACTAAGATATGACTTTTAAAAAAATCCTTAGAAAATTACAAAAATTCTTCAAAACATGTTATTTACTTTAAAAAAACATGTTTCTGGCAATTTAAATATCGTCATTTTTTTCACAGTTTCGTTACAATGTTAATGTCAAAGTAGTCACAAATGACACATTTTTCACAAATTTGTCACATTGTGACCACTTTGTGAAGTGGTCACAAAAGAGCTTTAAAACGGCCATAACGACTTCACATTTCAGTCACTGTGACTTCACATCGACGTCACGTGACGTCACATCGACGCTCGGTGGTCACAAAGTCACAATGTGACTTCAAAACGACGTCGCAGTGACGTCACCATGCCTTACGGGATGTAAAAACAAAACCACACAGCTTAAGCTCTGAGGAATACGAATTTCTCATTGATTTAACATCTCAAAGCGATGTAGAAATCTCTTTTCAAAACAAGCGTATCACTAAATTTTGGTGTTATTTGACAGATGAATACAAAATCTTTTCAGAGAGAGCAAAATTAATTTCATTCCCATTTTCAAAGACATATCTGTGTGAAGCTGGATTCTCCACTTATACAAGTATCAAAACAAAATACAGATACCGGTTAAACGCAGAACTAGACATTCACTTACTATTGTCGAAAACTGCAGCAGATAATAAAATAACTGTCGAAAATAATTCAAGCACATTTTTCACTAAATTTTTATATATTATTGTTCGTCAAACTTATGCAGAATAATATTAATAAAAAAAAAAAAAAAAAAAAAAAAAACTGCAGGCATTTAATATTTGTATTTGTTGCATATTGTATTATTTTTATTTTTAGAATTTCAATTTCTTTAAATGTTTATTTTTATTAATTTTTTTACTTATTTAAATCTTCTATCCTAGGTTTCAAAATTGTATTTAATTTTAAAAACAATATCTGTCGCTTAAAACGCCTTTTTAAAAAAGATCTTGTATATTTTAAAATCCCTCACTAGATTCATTTGTGTGTAGTGTGTGTATATATTTCTTTTTATTTTTATATGTTTGATTTTTTTAAAATCTGCTTATGTTACTTGCATTAATTTTTAGCTATTTAATTTTTTATACTGTTTTTATAATAAAATAATGTTTGTCGCCGAAAACATATTTTTAATGCATCGTCTCCCATTTAAAGACCTTTATTAGATCCATATTACATTTGTGTACATTGTGTATATGTATTTCTTTTTTTTATATATAAATTTAAATTCTTTTATCTGTTTATGTTATTTGTATATTTAAATTTTCTAAAATGTTTTTCTCTGTACAACAATCTTTGTCAACAATATACAACAGTGTTTGTTCAATGTTTGTCGCCTCTTTTATGTAATATTTAGTATTATTTAAGAAACTCCTCATTAGATTTATTTAATATTTATGTATGTTGTGTATAATATAGTTCTTTTCATTTCGTAACTTTAATTGCTTTAATCTGTTTATTATATTTCTATAATTTCTTAGTTATTTAAATTTTCTATGCTGTTTTTCATAATTGCACTAAATTTTATCAGCAATGTATATTGCTAAAACTGGAACTTTTTAGCATCTTGTATCTTTTGACAACTCTTTTTTAAAATTTCCTTTTAATTGGTCTCTGACACAGACTCCAATCAGAAATAAGACTGTAGCCATTTAAAATATATATATTGGTTCTTTACATTTGTCATCACATTAAAAATTTAAAAATTTGCTCAGCTCAAACAATTCCTTAGACTTTTTGTCAATGTGCACCCCGCCCGCATATAAATCTAATCCCACACATGTATCCCATTTTATTAGAAAAGTTTCTCTAGTAGTTGCAGTTCGTTTAACAAAGTAGCGGCTCGTCAGGGAGTGCTGCATCAGGTTATTCTTACCATAATAAATTAACAGAATCTTTTCCATTATTTATTCGACATGTTTTGTTGATTAAAAAACCTGAAATTACCATACAATTTTAATGGTGTAAATAAATTGATGCAGCACCTCCTAACGAGCCGCTACTGGTAGGGCGGCTCTTGACCGCCCCTTGAAGGGCAGTGAGATATATTTTATCCCACCTAATTTAAACGAAATTCCCACCAGAAACTTTTAACGAAATTTTATTTTTTTAACTTTGGCGACAATTTGTTGAAAAATTGCCCTTTCTTATTTTGAAACAAAACTTTACTACTTTTCTGGTGACAATTGATTATTACAGAGACATCATTGCTTGTCCCTCAAGGTGTTAACATGTGTAGTTTTTAACTGCATGTCTGTTTTGAGGAAAAAACAATGACGAAAGTTCCTTTTAAAACTGTCATTAATAAGCAAAAAAATTAAATAAAATGTCCAAAAAAGTGAAGAATGGTGCAGCAAAAAATACAGCTTATAGATTTTGCCCCGCCCACTTGAACATTAAAACGATGACTTATTTCTAAATGTACTTTTTAAAATTTGCTCAAGAAGAAGGTGAGAGACGATTCATTTTCGTTGCATGTGTAGAAGTATTAGAAACTTAAGAATGAATGAAAAAATATTCCATAATCGCTTGATTCTATTACGGGTAGGCGGGACAAGAGAAAACTTGTTAGATAATTACTCATGGGGGATTATTATTATTATTATTATTATTATTATTATTATTATTATTATTATTATTATTATTATTATTATTATTATTATTATTACGAGTAGAAAATAGTCTCTGCTAACGAAACGGTACAACTTACCTTTTTTATGTGTCTGTGGCGTTTTCGCCATAAATAATAATAGTTTTACGTAAGTTTTACGTAAGCCGCAATGCAATGTATAATCCAAACATGGTTACCATTTTGATCTTTAATTCCGAGTTCATACTAGAAATTCATACTGAATTCCGAATTTCTGTATCAGTAAAAAACCAAACTGAGAACTTTGGTCCAATGTTAGAAATTACAGGCTCGGATTTTTATTCGACATAGGCTAGCTCTATAGACAGGGCCGTAGCTAAAAGTGAATAGTAGGGGGGGGGGGGCTCAAGAGAATGTAGGAGGGGGTCATAATCTTTTTTAAACTCTCTCTGACGCGGAAAGATAATTTGTGCATATTTACACTGTAGATACTAAGTTTCTTACTAAACTGTAGTATAATTTCATTTTATGCTAAGAAAAGTACAGGATGGGAAAATTTTGAGTGTATAACTTAAAGCAAAATTAAACTTAATGTTGTTTTCATGTGTACAAATAAGATAAGGGAGTGTTTAAAAATTTATTTTAGGTACAATTTAGTATTTCTGCAAAACTGTGAAAGGGTTCAACTCAAAAATAAATTAAATTTTGAAAAAAATTTCATTTGAACTTTCGGAACAGAAATTTATTTAGTGACCTTTGAATCATTTTCAGGGGGAGCTCAAATTATTTTAGGGGAGGGGGGTTGAGCCGCCCATAGCGCCCCTTTAGCTACGGGCCTGTCTATAGACATAAAAACATTCATTTGTAAAGCACAGAGTATGGTTGGGTTCAGGGGCTCCGCCTTAAAAATTCTTCCCAAAAAGGGCTCCGCGAGCCCAAAAGTTTGGGAACCGCTGGTTTAAGTTATATATGTTTTGTATACGTTCGTATTTCTAGAATAATATTGACATTAATTTATTTTGTGCGATTATGTGTTTCTTTAACTTTCTTCTCTTATTAAATAAATAATATGTTTCATGCGATATTTTTAATGATTGCGAAAAAAAAAAATGAAATGCATTTCTTATGCAATGAAAAAAAAAAAAAATAGTTAATCCTGTCCAAAATATTTTTCCGTATTCCAATGCTACTGGTCTATCAAACGCTGTGCAAATTTGTTCAATGCACACTGTATTATTGTAGTATTTATACACTATAATTTTTTTTTTTTTTTTTTTTTTTTTTTTTTGTAATCTCACTTATAAACCGTAAAATTGAGTATTTTTGAGTCAGTATTTATTTTTAATATTATTGTATCAGAGGTATTTGATACGTGGGGAAAAATAAAGAACCATCTCCGAAATGGAAACATCTTATCACTTTCGAATTATGAATTTTTATATACGAATACATTGTATGCAAAATTATTTAATTATCTTTTCTATATATATATAAAAAGCCTATATGATGTTAAGTTAACTATTAAAAGTATACAACATCGTTTTTTCAAAGAAATAGCCTTTTAAAAATGTGTAAAAAATTGAATAAATTATAAGTAAGCGTTCTTATGTGTTTTAAGATACCATTTGTAGAGTCAGTTAGTAATAAAAGATTCATAAATATATAATTATTTAGTTTTTTTTTTCAATTCAAAAAGAATAAAATAAAATAAAAAAATTAAGAAATTGTCAAAAAATGTGCTTATTGAGTCGCCAAGTATCATCAAATTTTATGTGCAAACAATGAATTTTCATATTTTCCTTCTTTTCGATATTTCTTAGTTATCAGTTTGTTAATAAAAATTCATAACTGAAGTTAAAAAAGAATCCTGGGGTCTTAAAATGATAAACTAAATATAATAGAATTAATTAAGTATGTAGAAATGCTTTCACAGAAATTATTTTTAAATTTCAATTAAATTTAAAAAATGAAAAACTCAATGAAAGGTTAACTATTAAAAAATATCAAAATGTTTTCTTATATGAATAATATTAATTAACTCTATAAAATATAAGTTAAAGCTGGTTTTAATATAAGTTTTATGTTTATATATCTATTCTAAGTTAATTTATCGTAAGGATTGTGACATGCCATGCGAAAATATTTTAACTATATAATTTTAACTATATTATTTTTTTATTATATAATATAATAGGTGCTTATTTTTATATTTTATGTAGTCTTAAATATGGTTTTAATATATTACAGAGATTTATGTATTTCAATAAGTATTCAGAAAATAATTCGACCCTGAATTAACATTACTTTTTCACTTGCAACGAAGATTTTAAAAGGAATAAGACCCCCTTAAGAAAAATAATAAAAACTGAGAAAATAATACTTTATGTTGAAATTGTTTTTTGTTCAAACCTGAAAAGTAATAACTGCTTAGAACGTTTCTTATGTGATTTTTCTTTATGACTACGTAAGTTGCGAGTCCATTTCTTACCCTTTTTTTTTACGAACACTTTTTTTTATGCTACTTACTGAAAAGGTGGATTTCCTTCCAGGCTATTTGTCGGTGGTTGTAGAATCATGTTCTTTTTTATCCATCCACCTCTCTATCGATCCGCTGTACGAAAAATTTTAACTTCTTTCATTTTTCGTTTTGCTTGTTTATTGTACGGGTAAGAGGAGCACCTTTGAAATTTTTTTAGAAAATCAATGCAATTCTTACTTGAATTATATTTAATGCGTTTTAAATATTACATAATAAAACCAAGGCATTTTTTCATCATATGAACCAAAAATGAAAAGTTTTCCAATTAAATTAAATAAGTTGTGTGGATTTAAAAAGTTGAAGGATTTCTGTTTCGACCTGTCCCATATAGGGGTACGTTTAACAAGCAAGGGGCACCTTTGAACAAATGAATAAAATATAAAAATAATTGAAAGTTTTTATAAAAATATGCTTATGTTTCGGATATATACAGTAATATGAATAAAATTAAATAACTACATTTTATTGAAATTATTTTTTATTATTATTTAACCACAATTAAATCCATCAAAATTTATCTCAAAACTCATTGTTGAAACATCACAGAGTGTCCCTCCTGTTATGTTTGGTTGTGAAAACTTTTTTTCGGTATCCTTTAAATACGCCAATGTAATGTCTGATGCTTCTGGAAATTTAAAATTTTTCATTCACTCTTTTTATAAAGGAACCTGACAAACCTGCTAAATCATGAATTATTATTGTGTATACAATATCTGAAATTATCCAATAAATGAATGCCAAAATCAATTTTAATTTTTAATTTCCCATCCCTGATGCATCCAGAGATTCGAGTCTATGAGTGCAGTAACTAGGGGATTGCTAACAGTATAAGTCTATATTCTTTGATATTCTTAATTAATCTCTTTTCACATAAAAAAAATCCAAAAATAATAACATTTAGATCCGTAAACAACTCTTTACTTCATAGTTTTAAATATTCCCTTTAAATGTTTTTAATTACTATTTATCTCCAGTTTATTCGGTGTTTTTTCGCTGTTCAATGTTGCCTCGTCACTTGGAGCTTAACATTACAGCGGTTTTTTAAATTCGGCTGAAGAATTAAAATAAAACAAAGCTTATAAACCAAAGCTAATATCTTTATTTAAGTATTGAACAATAAATTAAAATTCTAGGGATACAAAATTGTGAGTAAAAATCTTACAGCTTTTTTTGATGAAGTTTAGTTTCAAGAGGGAGCAAAGTACAAATCTTGCTTTGAAGTATTGTTCATGCAAAATGGTGCAGAAGTGTATACTTATATCATTGAAGCAGTAGTAATGTATTGCCATATAAATTTTTTAAAAATAATTTATTTGAAAGAAAATATTTAGAGAGTTCAAAGGTGCCCCCAGTTCTAACGTGGCCCTTCTTCCCTACTTGGTATTTATTTAGTTTTTCTAAAAACGAAGGATTTTTTTCGTGAGTTTTATTCACTTGCTGGAAGTTGAAAAATTAGCTGAATTTTTTTGTAATGATTAAAAAAGTAAAACGTTTAAAAGTATTGAAAATATTAAAATTACTAAACATCATTTAAAGTCTGGAATTACATTCCTTTTTCACTGGCGACGGAAGAAGTTAAGGGGGTAGTAAGGTATTTTTTTTTCTTTTTTTTTGCATTTTTTTCTTTTTATTTTATATTAATGTACAACATCTTAAGATTATTCTGTGAAAATTTGAAAGCAATTGAAATAAAACTGACGGAGATATACACTTGTAAGTCTCCGCCCTCCGATTTCGACAAAAGCGTCTGTGAAACTTTAAACGTGTTTTTCTAACACTTCGCTTTTTCGAAGCCGGTGAACTCTGTAGCTCAAAATCTACTGAACCGATCTTTTTTAAATTTTACACACTCTTTCTTTATATAAATTACGAGGTAACGCTGTCGAGTTTTTTTCTTTTTTTTAATTTTAACTTACTTTTAAAAAACAAAATATCAGATTTTTTTGATGAAAAATCAGTATTTTGACTTCCGAGCCTTGTAAAAAATTGAAAAATCAATAATAAAAAAAAAACTCGACAGCGTTCCCTGAGGAAACTTATCAACTAATTAAATCAATTTGGTTTTTTAATTTCAGTTGATCCAGTCATGAGTTATGCGGTTCACCGCGAATCAACTTTTTTTTGGGACGTCTTCGAAGATTCGCTGTCATCGGCTCATTTTTTAATATTTCTTAATGAAAATTTCACAGAATACTCTTTAAATGACATATAATTATATTATAACTATACAAATAAATAAATATTAATTGTATCCTTACTAAAAATGATAGAAAATATGCTTTTTTTCCCTCGAATTAACCTTACTACCCCCTTAAGGAGTTTCAGATCCCTTTCGAAAAAAGAATGAAAGATAGAAAATAATACTTCACGTTGAGACATATTTTTGGTTCAAATAGGAAAATTAATTACTCATCAGAGCGTTTCTTATGTAAGTTATGTTTATGACTAACCGCCCTTGTCGACCAGTTTTTTCTCCTTTGAATGTATACTAAGCATAAAAATATTGTTTTTATTCAGAATTTATTTTAATTGCCCAATTTTTGCCAAATCAGAAGATTTTGCTAGCGAAATAGACACCGATATCATATATGCACCACATTGACTTGATTGCAACAAAATGGCAATTATATGTGCATCACATGGTAACCCGTCTATTGTTAAGTATTTATTAATTAACCATTTGTTTACTTTTATTTTCTTTTTTTAAATGATATAAATTGTTTTATTCTATAACTATTAAATTTAATTTTTTAATTTATTATTTTTTCCTTTTTAAAATAATATAAATTAATTAAAATATGTGTATGTAACTGGTATTTGAAAACGAAGTTTCCGCCAAATTGGCGTCAGAAAAGTAACTCACCAATGTGGTGCATATATGACATCTGTGCTGGTAAATGAAGAACTTAGTATATTTATGCTAGTCTGGCGCAGATAATAAATTGCCAAATATTATACCCGTGACATTTTTTTTCGTATTTCATTAATTATTTAAAATATAATAGTATAATCCATTCTCTCATTTCATTTATAATACATAACTTTAATTTGAAACTGAAAAATTTTAAATTCATGACTGTTATCTGTTTATTTTTTAAGTATAAAAAACAGAAAAAATTAAAAATAATGGTATTTTAAAGCTCCATACTTGTAGCGAAGGAACAAAACTTAAATAAATCCAATTTACCACAGCCTAAATCTTACCAAAGTACTTCTGCACAGTAACCAATAAGATGCGTTTCATTTGGACGTTGCCATTAAACAATTAACAAATTATAATGATTTTTGTGCCACACACTATAGAGTAATATATATGGAGATTCCGTAAATTGCGAACCTGTGTCTTACCCTGTTTTTGATGAATATATTTTTTTATTTTACTTAGAGAAAAGGTGGGTTTCCTTTAAGGCAGTTTGTTGGTGGTTGTAGAATGATATTCTTTTTTACCCATTCACCTTCCTATCGATCCGCTAGCGCTGTAAGAAAATTTTAAATCTCTTTCGTTCGTTGTTTCGCTCTTTTATCGTGCTCGTGTTTTATGCAGTTTTTTTAAAGGATTTTTTTCATGCGATTTTTTTAACTTGATAATAGTCAAGAAATTTACGTTATGTGCTGTATTTTGTTGTAATGATAAAAAAAAAGTAAAATGTGTAAAAGTACTGAAAATATTAAAATAAACAAACCTTATTTAACGTCTCAAATTACATCACTTTTTCATTGGTGACGGGGATTTTAAGAAGCATGAATGATGAATTTGAATGATGAATGCATGATTTTAAGAAGCATGCCCTTTAGAAAAAAGAATGAAAACTGAAAAAATAATACTTTACTTTCAAACATATTTTTGATTCAAATCTGAAAATTAATAAGTGGTTAGAACTTTTCTTATGTGAGTTTGCTTTATAACTACGTAAGTTGCGAGTATGTCTATTGCCCCTTTTTTACGAATAATATTTTTTAATTGTACTTACTGAAAAGGCGGAGATCCTTCCAGACTATTTGTCGGTGGTTGTAGAATCATGTTCTTTTTTACCCATTCACCTTCCTATCGACCCGCCGTACGAAAATTTTAACTTCATTTATTCTTCACCTCACTTTTTTTTATCGGGATTAGAGTTTTATACAGTTTTTTTTTCTAAAAACGAAGGATTTTTTTCGTGATTTTTTTTTCACTTAGTGTAAGTCAGGGTTCGTTGATTTAAATCAGCTTGATTTTAATCATGCTTTAAAATATGATTTAAATCAATCGATTTTTTAAAAAGGTCATTGATTTAAATCAGTTTTTCTTAACAGTTTTTTTTTATAAATTTAAGTTGTAAACAAACATATTATTGTACTTTAATGTAATTTAATTTTGTATAATGCAAATAATCAAACAGCTTTTAGAAAGATAAAGCTTAATCTTTGTCAAAAAGTAAAATACAATGTGAAGTTTAGAAGAAAAAAAAAGTTTTCAAAATAATCTTGCGATAGTAAGGAAAACTAAGGAGAAATACATTAAGTATTAAAATATTTGTTATTTGTTAGTACTTAGAAAAAACTTCTGCAAGTTGAGATAAAATAAAACTTTGACTTTGTGTTCCACTTTGGTAATGCCTATTATATTAAAGTTTGAGGTTTAAACAAAATCTGAGCTATTGAATGACTTTTTGTTTGAATCTAATATAGTAGATCCCGACTTTTTAGAATGATGGAAGGTAAATTATTTGTTGCAGTTTTTGAAAAGCCTGATACTCAAAAACTCCTAGAATTCATGATCAGCTAGCTTTTTACTACAACATCTTTTTTTACTTCAATGGAACAAATGTTTTCTGACTTTGCTTTGGTACATTCGAAAAGTAGAAATAAATTCATGAAGTTGCTAAACTCCATTTTTTTGTATCATCACTATAACAATACAAAAAACAAAAGTTAATAACTTAGTTTACAAATAATTTTCAAATTTGTTTAAAATTTTTATGTGCTGCAATTATTTTATTTTAGTTAAAATATTGAAGGTTGAATTGATTGTTTATATCTGACTTGTACTTTTCCATGCATTTTGTGTAATAAAGATTTTCTCACAGCTTAAAATTTTACCTTTGGATCATTTATGTAAATTGTGTAATATTAAAAATATAATTTACTTTATTAAAAATACCAATTATAGGCATTAGTTTTAGATCCTTTCAAAAAAGTCTCGAAAATAATTTTATATATCATATAATACAATTGTCAATATCACAATAAAAGTTTATATAATCTAAAAATTTTAAAAAACTGATAACGTTTTCATTCTATCCAGGACATCCTCAGTCAGCGTACGTGGAAGTCATTTCCTTATGAGCTTTATATATCGTTCAAATCCCCCAGTTTTCCCTCTTTTTCTCTGTTTTTCCCTTCTTTCTCGCCAAGCATCTTAACCCATCTGGGGTCAATGGCTGCATGTACCATATCGTTACACGGTTTTTCTTTTGAGGTGAGAATTTCGAGTGTTTCCCTGATTAATGTATTGTGTAGGTTGTCATAATTAGCTATTTTTTGTATATGTATAGATTCAATTTTTACAGGTATCTTATGGTGAGTTCTTGATAATGCTGTATTTAATTTCATTTATCAAGAACTCACCATAAGATACCTGTAAAAATTGAATCTATACATATACAAAAAATAGCTAATTATGACAACCTACACAATACATTAATCAGGGAAACACTCGAAATTCTCACCTCAAAAGAAAAACCGTGTAACGATATGGTACATGCAGCCATTGACCCCAGATGTGTTAAGATGCTTGGCGAGAAAGAAGGGAAAAACAGAGAAAAAGAGGGAAAACTGGGGGATTTGAACGATATATAAAGCTCATAAGGAAATGACTTCCACGTACGCTGACTGAGGATGTCCTGGACAGGATGAAAACGTTATCAGTTTTTTAAAATTTTTAGATTATATAAACTTTTATTGTGATATTGACAATTGTATTATATGATATATAAAATTATTTTCGAGACTTTTTTGAAAGGATCTAAAACTAATGCCTATAATTGGTATTTTTAATAAAGTAAATTATATGAAGGCATTATACTTGTTATTGTACTTATCTACAATTTCCTGAATATTAAAAATATATTTTGATAATACTTATATAACATGCATGTGTGTGTATGTATAATTTATATTTTACAAATTAAAAGAAATGTCTTATAAAAACAATAATATTAAGTGAGATGTTTTTAAAAAAATAAAAAAATCTGAATTAAATAAAAAAAATCCGGCATTGTCTTTCTCATTATGACTTCATTTATGTTTTGACATTAAGTAATAATAATATAATAATAAAATTTTACTTAATTCCTTTAGCAACGTTGACGGTTCCTTTATTCTATACATATATTTCACTCTTTAAATTTAAAATATAAATTACCTTTCTAAACCAATTATATGTGATAAAACGCAAAAAAACTGAAAAAAGAGAACATTAGAATGTGATAATATTCTCTCAAATCCTGTTGTAATGCGTTATTTTCCATACGTCCTCAAAAGCTCTTCTTTCGCCTATTATCCTAGAAATATGAATCGAATAGTACACATAAATATGCACATTCGTTAGATTTCAAGTAACGATTCATCTTTAAGTTTCAGTAAGTTGATTTCGAATGCTACGTTAAACGTTATTAAAATGAAAGTAATTTTTTTTCTCAAATTGGAAAAGAAATCGGACTCGAAAGGTTTAAAACAAAAAATTGATTTTTTTTCTGCAATGATAAAAAAAGTAAAGTGTTTAAAATTATTGAAAATATTAAAATAACTAAACATTCTTTAACGTCTGATACATAAAATTTAAAAATATATTACAATTTGTCATACCTAGAAATAAAAAATTACATAAATACATACACAATTAAAAAACAAACGTTTTGTGATAATTTTTCGCACTTCATAATTGCAATAACATTTAAATGACCAGAAAACTACATAGCATGTTTACAGTTAATAGTTACTAACAGTTAAATTCAAAGAGAATTTAAAGTACAGTATCAAAGCAAGTCTGTGTATTCAGGAGAAACTCCACAAGATTCATTAATCAGCAAAATATGCTTACGAGTTAACTAACCTTCAAGAAAATCTCTATATTTAATATTGTTGCAACTAGATATGATAATTGTCATATTTTCGAAATCTGGGCAATAGTCGTTACCGAAAGAAAGCTGTACAAGTTCAGACTGCAGACTTGCAGATTCGTAGGTACCTTTATGCTCGGCAAGGCGAATGGTATATCTGCGATCGTTTCGCCAATATATATCGAGTGCCAATCATTACAAGGGATACTGTAAATAAAACCGATTCTAAGACTTCGGGCACATGCTTGTTTTAGTCCAGTCAACTGAATTTGATAAATTCTTTTCTATTTCTCTCTTCTGCGATTTAGTCACAATACAAACATGAGAGATGAACAATGGATCAAGAAATAAGGATCTCAATTTTACTTGTTTTGTAGGACATCAGTTCCTTTTCCCGTAAATGTCATTAGAGATAAAAATAAAGCGTCGCCACAATAGAAAAGCTGACAGTTTGTATGTTCGTGTGTTTGCGCCTTAAGTAAGAAATAAGGCGATTCTAGGTTTAGATTTACAAGGCAAATTTTTCAAAACATTTTGTGTCTTGAATGCTGTACTGATATTATAAGACTTCAAAAGACTAGAATTTTTTTCCGAAATATACTTGTAATATGGTAGAGATACGTAATTAGTGAAAATATTGCGTATTACAGAGGATGATACTGGTGCCCAGAAAAAATCCTTTTTAACCACTTAACCGTCTGCCCCGAGATAAGTCGGGGGTACAAGCACTGTTTCCCCATACCTGTCACCGGTTAAGTGGAACCATCTTAAAGGATAGAAATTTTGGATTAAATAAATAAATATTTTTTTTCACAATTGGAAGGCTGTATCAATATTACAATACATTTTAGCTCGGTGAATTAAAGTTCTAACAACTGCGGTTCGCCGATTAATGAATCTCGTGGAGTTCCACCTGAATACACAGCCTTACTTTCAACTTATTTAAAATTTCTTTGATTTTAACTGTTAGAAACTACTAAGTGTAAATATGACATAGATTTTTTCCAGTCATTTATATGTTATTGCATTGATTAACGGCTATAAATTAGCCGAAACATTTGCATTTTTAATTGTTTCTATATTTATGCAATTTTTTACTTGTAAGTCAGATAAATAGTAATATATTTTGAATTTTTATTAAAAAAAATGTCTTTTCGTAAAATTTATCGATTTTCTGTAGAAAAACTTACAAATTCTGAATGTGTTTAGGGGCTTTTGTGATTTGTTTTCTTATATATATATATATATATATACCGGGTGTCCCAAAAATGACTGATGGATTTTAAAATTCAATAACTTGCAAACGGTGACAGCTAATTAAAATTTTTTTCCAGGAGGGTTATGTATAATGTCAGGAGTTTTTTTTACCGTAATTTTTTATTTTAGTTCGCATCTCAAACAATAGGTGGCGCTGACGGCGAATGAAGACCAGGTGATCAGTGCTGAGTGAGGCGTCGACCTGGCCTTCAATCGCCACCTATTGTTTGAGATGCGAACTAAAATAAAAAATTACGGTAAAAAAAACTCCTGACATTATACATAATCCTCCTGCAAAATTTTTTTAAATAGCTATCACCGTTTGCAAGTTATTGAATTTTAAAATTCGTCTGTCATTTTTGGGACACCCGGTATATATATTTCAAAGGATTTTTTTTTCATCGGATAGTTTTTTGTAATCAAAATAAAATAATATTTATAAGGCATCTTTGAAAAGTTTGCTGATTATTTTTAAAAAAATAAGGAGAAAGAAACATCTACGAAATTAAAACAACCTATAACCTTCCAAATATTGATTATTAAATGCTATCAGTATGGACACTTTAGTTGCAAAATGTTTTAATATTTTTTATTTTGTGTAAAAAGACCACGTGATGTAATAGTAATTGTTAAGAGTAATGTTTTTACAATTTTTAAAATGAATAGTTTTTCTAGATTTATGAATAAATGCATAACTACCTAGAAATTGTACAACAAACGTGGTAAATGAGGTATATTCGTATGGTAATTAATTAAAAAAATATTCAGATCTTGATGCAATAGGCTGTAAAAGATATTTATGTACCTTATAGCATAATACTGGAAATTGTGCTTCCAATATTATACAAAAACGTTAACAGTAATAAACCGTAAGTCAACAGTAATATACCGTTTTATATTATTCAAATGCCTAAATATACTATAAATTTTTGCTTAGCAGCGTATTACTGTTTATTTTACGACTTATTATTCTTATCTAACGGCATAATTGTTAATTTTACATTATTATACTGGCATTACAGGTGAAAGTATAATACAGTAAAATCAACAATTTATTTTTTACATTGTTACTGTTTCACTCTTGTGCAAAAATGTATGAATACAAAATTTATCACGATTATATCTATCAAATTCAGATACGGAAATAATATGAATCCAGTTTAAATAGGACGAAATCAGTATAGCGAACTGGAATCATTATCCATCAAGGGATAACATTTAATAAGTTACGCATGACAGTATTTATTAGAATGGAGAAGAAATTTATTTGCATCTTTTTAAATTTTGATTCGTTTTTTATTAGATTTGAAATGACCCTACAAAATTTCGCTACGATTATATATATAAAATTTTTAAATAATTCTACTGGGTAGTTCTTGTACTGACAGATAGACGGACCACACACTGTCAATATGTGCTACGCATGTATAAAACTGAGATCGCGCTTAAAAGTGAGAAATTATTACTTTATGTTGAAATATGTTATATAACCCCAAAAAAGAACATTTTTATGTGAGTTTTCTTTATGATTCCAATAAGTTGCGAACATGTTTCTTGTCCCTTTTTATACGAGGATTTTTTTTTGTTCTGCCTAGTGAAAAGGCGGATTTCCTTCCAGGCTATTTGTCGGTGGTAGTAGAATCATGTTCTTTTTTGCCAATCCACCTGTTTATCGATCCACCATGTTGTACGTAAAACTGTAACTTCTTTCCGTCTTCTTTTTTTTTTTCTTTCATTGTACTTGGTTTGTTTTGTGTGATTTTTTAAATTTCTTTAATAGTTTTCTTAAACAGAAATAATATTTGAGAGATTTATCTTATATACTACATATTATTGTAAAGATAAAGAAAGAACAATATTTAATGTTAATGTAAATAATTTCGTGTTTTGCGCATCTACCAGTTTAGCGATCTGCTCTACAAAATCTTTAACAATCCTTCATTATTTTAATGTACGTATCGGCTTTTGTGATTTTTTAAAAAATATTAAAAAAAATTGAGACAGTTTTCAAATGATAAAAAGAAAAGTACATTTATAAGGTGTGTTTGATACATTGAAAAATTGACTCGGATAAAAATTGACTTATTTACTTTAAATTAATTTCTAACTTTCAAATATCGAAGGCCCCACCAGTGGCCGAGAAGTTCCGACCTCTCAACTGCGTGCTGGATTTGCGATTGGGTGCTGGATTCGAACCCAATCGCAGACATCGGCCTAACCGTTCGGAGTTTTCCGTGGTTTTCTTCGAACCTTGCGTAAATACGGGTTAGGTTCCCTTAGAAAGATCCCCGCGGAGGACATCCCACCTCTTTAGGGCCTATTTCCCACGCGTAGATATTCAGCCGACATAAAATAAACCAAACCAAAATATTGATGTTTATTAAGTTATGTAAATACCTTTGACTTGCAATTAAGTTTTAAATGTTCTTTTTCAAGTTCTTTTTACCAATCCACCTGTTTATCGACCCGCTGTACGAAAAATTGTAAATCCGCTCTTTCAGGGTTTCTTCCTTTCGTTGTACTTAGTTTTCTGTGACTTTTTAAAATTTCTTTCATATTTTTCTTAAAAAGAAAGATTTTTTTATGAGATTTACCTCATATACTACATATTATTGTTACGATAAAGAAAGAAAAATATTTAATGTTGACGTAAATATTTTAGTATTTTGCACATCTACCAGTTTAACGATCTGATGCAAAAGATCTTTAAAATTCCTTCTTTCTTTTAATGTACTTATGGGTTCTTTTGATTTTTTTTTGAAAAATAATACATTTTTTTTTTTGAGACAGTTTTCAAATGAAAAATGAAAAATACATTTATAAGGTGCGTTTGATATATTGAAAAATTAACTTTGCTTATGTCTTTCCCAAATATCGTTGTTTATTAATTTATGTAAATGGCTTTGACTTGGAAGAAATTTTAAATCTCATTTTAGGCATAAAACTTTTACGCGAAATTAAAATAAAAAATAATGAAGTAACATAATTTTGTTTATTGACACACTATGCTAAAACTGTTAATTTCTTTTACGAGACGGACATATGTGTGATTTTATGTTGTTATTTTCTTAATATAAGCGACCTATTAATATTTGATACGTGAAAAATATATTGGTGTATTTATAAGCTGTAAAATATAGACACAGTCAAGATTTTCGAAGTATAAATTCTAATATATCAGAGGTATGTATCTTTTACTAGAAAATTATTTTTGATCTCACTCTTTGATGCAAAAAGCTCAAATGAAATTAATGCTTTATATTCACTGCGTTGCACATCTGAAAAATACACAAATGTCAATGTTACTCACATAGTGGTTTTTAGAAAACTATATTGTTTATCGTTGAAATCTCCTAATACATAATTTAATAGAAATTGTTGAATCATTTAAGAAAGTATTGATATGTGCATATTTTTGTGCAATAATAATATATTTTTACATAGTACACCGTTTAGCAATGAGTATTTTAACACATTTTATATAGATATTTAAATTATGCATGGTGTGATGGTGCATGTATTTATGATATGCACTAGTTTATCGATGCACTATACGAAGAACTGTAACTTCTATCATGCTTTTAATATATTTGTGAGTTTTTGTAATTTATTTATGTATTTTTCAAAAAAAAAAAGGATATATTTTTAATTGCTTCTTAAAAATGCAAAATTGAGATTTTATGATGTATATTTATTACATTCTATATTTATTTCCAAGTATCGATTCTCGTACACTTTATGCAAGCCTATTTAACTCACAAAATAAGAAGATTATATGAAATTATAATAATTGTTTGATTTATTGTATAACTTTTTTTTCTGTCAAAAACATAACCATTGTACATAAATTTTAAAACGCATGTATAAAGCGAAATAATTTAGCCAATGTTGATTTGAGTTTCTGGTGAATATTTTTTTTCTTTGAAACTCCCCAAAAAAGAATAAATGGTTTGAACATATGTTATAATCCAGTAGGCTACGAACATTTTTCTTCCCCTTTCTTTTCCATAAAGTTTTTCCTTGACGTTATAGTAAAGTAGAAAGGTAGATTTTCTTCCAGACTATTTGTCGCATGTAGCAGAACAATGTTTTTGCCCATACGTCCAGTTTATCGATCTGCAATAAATTTCTTTCGTTTTGGGATTCGCTCTTTCAATGTACTTTGGTACTTTATAGGCAATCATAATTTCACAATGAGAAATTATCCAGCGCAGTCCAATATAAACAAATAAAAAACGACGTTTAATACAACAAAATACTTTATTTATTATTGCAAACTAGTTTCGGTAACCATAGCGTACCGTCATCAGTGCAAATTATGATTTCTCAGAAAAGAAAACTGCTGAAATATATGTTGGAGAAGCGGATTCACTGGCAAAATTCATCAACTTTATCAATAACTTTTGTTCAAATACTGCATCATTGTAGCCGCTTTTATTACATTTGGCTGTTTTCTAGGACTTCCTGTAATTTTATTGACTGATGAACTTTGCCAGTGAATCCGCCATCTCTAACATACATTTCGGCAATTTTTTTTTTCTGAGTAGTCATAATTTGCACTTATGACGGTACGCTATGGCTACCGAAACTAGTTTGCAGTATTAATAAATAAAGGGCTTTGGTATTTTAAACAGCTATTTTTTATTTATATTTATAGTTTTGTATCAGAGAGAGAGTGTTGCAAAATCCGAAAGACAATTTCTGAGGGTAAATAGTGATGGGTAATCAAGAAGCAGATAATAGAAGTAGATAATGGCGTCGTAAACCACATATTTAGTCCCAATTACATGATATTTCATCCTAATTTAACGGAGATTGATGGTAATAATTTTGAGAAAATTTAAAGTGTTGTAATGGAAATAAAGCATCTCGCTAGTAAATAGAAGTTTCTTAGTTCCGATAATGGAACTTGAAATTTTCATATTAAGATGGATTTATTTAAGAGAAATTCTGTACCTTTCTCAAAATTTAACGGTTTTTAATGTTAGAATTTCATTCATTTAACAAATTTCGTTCATTTAAAATTTCGTTTAAACAATTTTTTTAGTTTTTAGAAATTAAAAAAATTATTTATATCTCCGCTATTTTTTAATGGATTTTGATAATTAGATTTTTTTTAAATAACTTGATTTGAATATTCTTAATTAGATTAAAACTTCCTTTCCTCAACTTCCTTTTCCTTTGGAATCCCCTAATAAAAAATCAGCAGACGTAGCAATATTGTAGCATTTCACATCAGCTGAAATTTTATTTAGAAATTCCGAATTTTCACCAGATATGTTAAACAGCTATTACTTCTTTATAAAATGATATGATTCCACAAGAAAATAAAAGAAAATTGCTATTCAAAATAGTTCGGTGTAAATTCCAACATTGGTCAAAGGTCGATCAATTAATGATGACTTCACAATCCGCGTCTTCTAGTCTTGATTATTTAGATGTTAGTGACTCGGTTTTCTGAAACCATCGTACGGCCACTGGTCTCAAGGAATTAACATCTTTCTTTCAAGAAAATGCAATTTTAAAAAGAAAATCAAAATAGCATGCATAGTGCAAACTGATTTTTTTTTGTTGAAATTTTTTTTGGTTTGATTCTTTTTTGAAAAATTTTCCTTTCAACTCGCAAAAGTTAACTGTTTAAAACAGTCTTTATATGAGTTTATTTATGATTCCCTAAGTTAGAGGCATTTTTCTTCCGGGTTTCGAGTTTTTTCCCTTTTTTTTGTCATTGTTTTGGATAAGCGTATTTATTTCCAGGCTATTTATTGAAGATTGTAGAATAATGTTCTTTTGCACATCCACCAGTTTATCGATTAGATAGACGAACAACAAAAAAAAATTCTTTCATTCTTTGCTTTGTTCTTTTTTATGTAAGATTTCTGTTATTTTGCCAGTTTGAAAAAATCGTTAAAAAGAAAAAATTTGTTTCGTGTTATTTTCACATAAGGATGAAAGACAGAAATAGAAGTGTTGGCTTCATTAAGAATTTATGTTAATGCAGAAAAAAAGATAAATAAATAAAAAATATTTTTATTCTGTGTACTTTAATGACATTTTGCTCATCTTCAAATCTTTTAATCCTATGTACGAAAAAAAACTCCTTTTATTCTGAATGTTGTTCTTATACTATTTTTGGTATTTGTGGATTTCTGCTTTTTTTTCGAAAATGTTTTTAAAATAATATTTTGTTTATTTTTTCTGATATTCAAATTTAAGAATACATGTTATTTGTAGAATTTATGTAGGGTTTGGTCGTATAGCTACTTAAAGAATTACTTAACTTAGAACTCAAAATTAATAAATCATTCTCCTAAAAATACTGCCTCAAAATAACTCAAGTTGAGCCGAAATTCACTCATCTCACGACTTAAAAGTCAGCTTCTAGTAAAGAATTGAAACAATTCGAGTGAACGATTTAACTTTAAGCAATTTAAATCAGGATGAGTGTTTTAAATAAGCAGTTTAAATCAAGATGAGTAAAGTGTCTAAAAATAACTCATTCACAATCTAATAAATTACAGCTCTTTCCTGAGAAGCCAAATCCACTCTGTTGTTTTATGAGTGCAATTCACTTATTATTTTTATACAATATTTACCACTGACTCGATTGACAGGATGAGTTGATTACAATTAAAGACCAACCGAGAATTCTGTTTCGTTCTTTTTGTACTGTGCAAAATGTGAGTTTCATCGAAATCGAATATCAGGCAGCAGTGAAACTCTCTGTTTTCTAAAATTCTCGCTGCTTCCTTAAGAAATTGCCAACATTACTCTTTGATTGGAGTTTTATTTCGTTTATAATTATCAGTCGTGACAGATGCAAAACGTGCAAATATAAAGCAAGAAATGGAGGATAAAATAATTAATTTTGAAGATACTTTTCACATGTGCGTTAAAATCTGCAGGCTTAATAGCAATTAAAATGTTTAATTTAAGACCACAGAATTATTTTTAATATTCTCTGAGGAAAATCTTGTATAACAGATGATCATTTAGAAAAAACACTGTAAAAGATATAACCAGGAATGCATATCTAAAATAGTTTTAATTATATGAAATTCATATAATTAGAAAATCATTTTGTTTTGTTGAGGAACTAATTACATTTATGTTCTATAAAAATGAAAAAGTTATTTATTATTAACTTCAAGAAAGCAATCGTATCAAAATATTCAGAAAAGATAAGAGTTTGACATCAAAGAAAAATTAAAATTTGAAAACTTTGAAACTTTAACAATCTTGAAACTTTTTAAACGAAGAACCAAATTCGACCTAGGTCTGGACATTTTTTTTAAATTCAGGTATATTATTGCACTTTAAAAAATTGATGGTACCAAAAAAGGTACGAATTTATATTTTGAAGAAACTTGTATACATAATTGTTGCCAAAAGATTCAATTTTATGACTCTTTCTTTCCCAAGTATTGGCAAATTTCGTAAAAAATAAAAAAAAATCTTGAACAATGAAAACAAATTAGTTTTTGTAGAAATATGCCTTTTGTATTTTTTTTCTTTTTAAACCTGAAAAAGACTAGCCTGAGTGCATTCCTTTTATGATTTTGTCTATAATAGCATAAATTGCAAGCATTTTTCTCCCTTTTTGAAGATTTTTTTTTTTTTTTGTTTCGTCGTCGCTTTCAAAAAACACAATTTCTTCCAAACTATTTATCGAAGGTTGTAGAATAATGTTCTTTTACACATCCATCAGTTTATCGATTTGCTATTCATAAATAAAACAACTCATTTCTTTCTTCGCTTCGTTCATTTCACTTATTTGGTGCGATTTCTGTTGTTTTTGTCAGTTATAAAAAAAATCTTTAATAAGAACTAATTTGTTTTGTGATATTTCCTATCCCCTCGTGATACAAAAATATTTATCATTTGAAACTACTTTCATGTTGAATTGGTCCCAAAAAATGCAATTTTATGACAGCTTTGTGTCCAGATATTACACTTTTTGTAAATAAATAATAAAATCATGAACTAGAGAAACAAATTAATTTTTGTAGAATTTTTTTTTTTTTTTTTTTTTTTTTTTGTGTGTGTGTGTGTGTGTGTATTTTTTTTCAAAGCTGAAAAGGAATAGCCTCAGTGTATTCTTTTTATGATTTTGTTTATAATCTTTTAAATTGCAAGCATTTTTCTTCCCTTTTTAAGAAGTTTTTTCCATTGCCGTTACTTTCAAAAGGCACAATTTGTTACAAGCTATTTATGAAAGATTGTAAAATAATGTTCTTTTACACATCCACCAGTTTATCGATTCGCTATTCAAAAATAAAAAAGTACAGAAGAAATCGGTTACAGTACAGTTTTTTCGAAATAATTGCTGGAGAATACATTTTAAAATTCGGTTAATGATTTTAAATTTAATTAGTTTTTTTGCATATTACCCCTTATGTATAAATTCTATACCTCATATATAGGGCTGCACAAAAATAATCGCATACCATTCTCCTTATTGGAGAAAATTTTTGAAGAGGAATTTCCAAATATATGTATCGCTTAAATGAATTAAATTTTGGAATGAAATTTGGTTATGGGTACAAATTTCTATATCATATACAGGACTTCTAACAAATTCTGATAATTTTCCGATTGTAGCTGGGAACAACTGAAATTCGAATTTAAAATTCGTTCTATATTTTCATATATTGAAATGAGACGTAATATTTTAATTTTTTTTAAAGGATGCAGTTTTGTTACAGTATTTTAAATGTGTTGGAAAGTGATTCATCATCTTTACTTGACACATGATTTTTTCTTTCTTCTTATGTATCTTGTGCGTTATGCCCCCAAAATGTCAAACTTTTGGTAGAGCTGCTTCAGCTATTCAGCGTACACAGCTATAAAAACTATAGTTTATGTACTAATGGAAATTTCAAGAAAACAATTATATAAAAGTATTCAGAAAAGTTATGGGTTTAACATCAAAGAAAAATTAAATTTTGAAGCTTTAAGAGTCTTGAAACTACTCAACCAAACAACCAGATTCGAATCTAGTTCTAAAAACTTTTTTACTTCAGGTTATATATATAATTCCACTTTTCAAAATTGATGGTACCAACAAAGGTACGAATTTATCCTTTGAAAACACTTGTAAGAAGAAAAGTTACCAAAAGATGCAATTTTATAACATCTTTCTGTCCAGATATTGCAATTTTTGTAAAAAATAAAAAAAATCATGAACAATAAAAACAAATTAATTTTTGTAGAAAATTGTCTTTTGTATATTTTTTCTTTTTAAATCTGAAAAAGAATAACCTCAGTGCATTACTTTTATGATTTTGTTTATAATCCCGTAAATTGTAAGCATTTTTCTTCCCTTTTTTTAAGAAATTTTTTTTGCTTCGTCGTCGCTTTCAAAAGGAACAATTTCTTCCAAGCTATTTATGGAAGATTGTAGAATAATGTTCTTTTACACATCCATCAGCTTCGCTATTCAAAAATAAAGAACTCCTTTCTGAATTCGTTGTGTTCTTTTTATGCATGTTGTGTACTTTCTGTTGTTTTTGACAATTATCAGAAAATCTTTAAAAAGAGCAAATTTGTTTCGTGACATTTCCTTCTGATGATTCAAAATCAAAATCAAAAGTTTTGCTTTATAATGAATAAGGTAATGTGCCTTATTTTTGCCTCTCAATCACTTTTAAGCCCTTGGAAATTTTAATATTCAGTGAAAACACACCAAATTAATTTTACATTGACTAACTACCCATGCACAAAAAAACATACGCAAATCTCGTTCAAAAATATTTTAACAATCTGAAAATTGTTTTCAGAAAAAATCTACGTGCAAGACAAAAGAAAAAATAATGGTCTCAATTTCATACCATTCAAAAAATCTAATAAGTCGAGGCTTAACTTACAACTAAACCTAAATTTATTTCAAAAGAAGTAAGTAATTTATGTTAAACTAAGATTTAAAAAAGTGTTAATTAACAAAGGAAGACTAATATAAAGAAACATTAGCCATTCGAACATGAAGAACATATTATTTTTGTATTTTATTTCCTTGGCATGTTTCGTGTCACAAAGTGCACCATTAATGGAACTATCATGTATTCTAAATGTTTATTATTAGAAAAATGCTTCAAGCAGATATCCATCATTATTACCATCATTAGTATTTGTATTATCATCATAAGGTATGTCAAAAGAAGAGTCACTTTTGTCATCATAGTCGTTAGGTAAGTCATATTTTGACGTTTTACGTGGCTGATTGTCCCCCTTTCCCTTGATAGTGGTTTGTTTCTTGCGTTGATTTTGGGAAGTTTGAGTAGTTGGAAAGTAGCTGAGGGTTTTTCTTCACCTAGTAATTTTTCACTTTGTCTTTATATAGAGATCCAGTAATCAATGTTGCTGAACCTCTTCAGCGGAAGTTGCTGATGTGATCTGTGGCATTTCCCATATCTCTTTTGTGCTAATAGCAGCAAAAGTTTACTGAACCTGACACCTTGATAATAATGTATCCGCTACTATCAAAATTTCGCTTGATGGAGAAGGATAAGGTTTCACAAAAAATTAAAGGTCCTTAAATATCAGGTTTAAATGACACATTATATAATATTGTAAAAATTAATCATTGTTAATGTACCTAACCATATGCAGTAGAATTCAGTCTTCCCCCCGGAATTGCATTTTTACTCAAAATCGAAAGCTGGGTTGTCATCCCTGTCATCCCTACCCATCTTTTTAAAATCATTGACAGCAGTTTTAACAACAGAAGCACGTTCGCAGGCTGTTTTTTAAAGAAGTTTTTTGTCATTGCTTTCGAAATGACAATTTCTTCCAAGCTATTTATCTAAGATAGTAGAATAATGTTCTTTTACACATTCATCCGTTTATTAATTCACTATTCGAAAATAAAAGAAACTCCATTCTTTCTTTGTTTCGTTTTTTTTTTTCATGTACTTCTTGTGTTTTTTGTTGTCATCGACAGTTTTATGAAATTTTCAAAATGAAGTAATTTGTTTTAAGCCATTTTTGCATAATAATTACAAATATTAGTTGAAGTTTTAGATTTATCAAGAACTCATGTTAATGCACAATGAAAAAAATAAAAAAAGACAAGATATGTTGAAATGAATAATATGAAATTTAAAACGTTCACTGTTTTACTTAAAAGGGATTAAAACAATCAAATATGCTTATAGCTAATTTTATTTAAAATATCTTAGACTAAAAAAAATCTCAATCCTTATCCAGGCTCCTCACCAGAGAAAATATTTATAACTGATTGCGTGCTTATTTATACAAATACGTGATTTCGTTTTAAAAACGAGTGAGCCAGGACACAGAGACATGTGACTGAGATAAATATAATTTATGACTTAGCAGTATGAATTCTTTTTTACTATAGCTGAAACGGTTTTACATGCAAATTATTTTTAATTTCTTCTTTCATCTAACAAGTTCGCTTGAAGTTAAAGTAAATGTTATGGTTAATGAAGTAAAATATTCCGGTAAAAAATTATGTCAAAGATAATTAAAAAAATAAGCATAAAATGTAAAAAAAAGTAACACTTTAAGTTACATATATATTAAACTAAATCATTTTATTACCCCCCCCCCCCCCCGAAAAAAATGACAGTTTGGAACATTTTTTATAGTAAGATTTTGTTTTATAATGCTCAGTAAATTGAGAGTACTTTTCTTCGACATATATTTTCGAAGGTTCATAGTTGGGAAAAGCCGAATTTTTTTCCAGGCTATTTGTCGGGAGCAGTTATATATTGTTCTTTTTCACGTCCAACATCTTATTAATCGACTTTCCAAAAAAAGAAAAAAATTCTTTCGTTTTTGATTTCGTTTTTTAATGCACATCATTTGTTTTGTGGGTTTTGAGAGGGTTCATAAATTTCTTTAAAGGAAAGAATTTTTTTTCAGAAGATATCTTGAGATCATTATTACAAATAAAAGCTGAAAATCTAAGTTCATATAATGTAAGTATTAATGCATAATGTGAAGTTAAAAACATCAGTATGTTAAATTTTAAATTTAATTAAAGATTTTTTTTTAGAAGAAACTGTTTAATACATTTTTTAAAGGCTTGTAGGAAAATTAAATTATTTAAAAGTTTATTTTGAACTAAGAACATTATTTCATATTGTATTCGAATATTTGATATTCGGATATTCGTGAAATTTAGCCTATCAAAAATTAACCAAACATAAAATTGAAGCATTTTAAATTATCCGTAAGTTATGCCATACTTTTTAAAATATCCGTCGCCGGCGCTAAAATGATGTAATTTCAAGCTCTTACAAGTTTCAAAATATTTATCGAAATTACATAAATCTGTGTAATGTATTTTACAATGAAAATACTCTTTGACGATAGCTTCGAGATTCCAAACAAATAATAATAGGAAATTTAAATAAAACGTATTCTTAAAACTCGTAAAACCTATAGCATTATTCTCTGTTACATTTTAAGTAAACAGAAAATGATTTTACTTGATATTTGTGATTGAATCAAGGTGATTATGTCTTTTGTTTTTATTTGTTTTCTATTTGTTACTATTATTATACACTATTGAATCTATAATTTTAATTTTTTTCTTTTGCTATCGTTTGACAAGTCGAAATCTTATTGTTAGAGGTATTTTTGTAATACGTAGAGACATGTATTTGAAATAAATATAATTTTTGACTCAACATTATCAATTCTTATTTACTATAGCTGGATCGGTTTTATTTGCAAAATGCTTAAATTTCATCTTTGATCTAACAAATTCTCTTGAAGTGAAAGTAAATGTCATTTACTTTCACTTCAAGAGGTTAACGATATACACTACGATATATCACTTTATACAGGTTAACGATATAAAACATTCCTGCAAAAAATCCTGTCAGATGTTACTTTAGTTGAAAAAAATTGCAAGTATAAAACGTAAAAAAATAATACTTTAAATTACATATGTATTTTAAAAAATTGTTCCAAGAAACCCAAAAATGAATGACTGCTTAGAACATTTCTTATAATATTAATTTCCTTTATAACGTTTAGTAAGTTACGAGAATTTTTCTTCCACATTTATTTACGAGAGTTCGTAGTTGGGAAAAAACGAATTTTCTTCCAGGCTATTTGTCGGGAATAGTAATATAATGTTCTTTTTCACATCCAACATCTTATTAATCGACTTTACGAAAAAAAAAACCTTTCTTCAGTTTATGTTTCATTTTTTAAAGCACTTCATTTGTTTTGTAGATTTTGAGGGTTTTCATAAATTTGTTAAAAGGAAGGAATTTGTTTCAGAAAATGCTGAAATCATCTTCTGAAACAAATTCATTAATTCATCTTCTGCACAAATTTGTAACAATGTTCTGAAATCATTGTTACAAATAAAAGTTGATATTTAAGTTCATATAGTGTAAATTCATAAATTGAAAGTATAAGTAATTTAGTTTAAAATTTAATAATATTATTTTTTCTTTTTGAAGCAGAAACTGTTTAATACATTTTTAAGAGATTGTAGGAAATTTAATCTATTTCCTTTTAAACTAAGAACATTATTTCATAATGTATTTCAAATATTTTATATTCAGACATTTCGCTTAAAACAGTCTAATTAATATTTACCGAATACAAAGTTGCCGCTTATCGGGTTTAACGTTAATTATTATGCCAAAAGCAGTAAGATTGAAGCAAATTTGAATAAATAATTTTACCAATACTGTAATGTGTGCATTTAATATATATCGCATTTTTCCAATGTATTTGTGAATATTAGAAAACATAATATTCAGCATTATAAAAGTTGTTCATATGTTTCGCATACACTACCGGTAAGAATATTTTACTTTGAAAAAGTTTAAGTAATTCTATTACATGAAGAATTCATACGTCGTATAAATAAATGTTTACATATGTTATGCTGAGAGGGGAATGGGTATACAATCAACGACTCTGATTTTTATTTTCATCATTAAATTGTTTTATTTAAGTTGTACAGCAGTGCCTTGCCTTTAAAAACATGCTGAGAAAAACGAGAAAAATCTTAAGATTTGAAACATATAAACATAAAATTTATAATAAAATGAGCCCTAAGCTATTTCTTTTATCGAATGAAATAATATTTTTCAGGTTAAGTAATAATTTCCATTATTTTTAATGATTAATTAATTACTCTTTAATTTATTAACTAATAGATAGATAGATATTAGATAAGAATTTATGTGCATAACTAATTCGATAAAATGTAATTTAAAGTTAATTTTAACAAAAGTTTTGTGTTGATATATAATTCATTAATAATAATCTTAATATTAATTCATTAATAATAATCTTAATTTATCGAGCGCATTGTGACATATTATGTGAAAACTATTTAGAATATTAATTTAACTCTATCTTTTTTTTGTATTATATTTATTTTTAGATTTTATAAAATATTATATATGGTTTAAATATATTACAGAGTTTAATGTAATTTCAAGGAGCATCTCAAAAGTTATGAGAAATCAAAACTACATCAGTTTTACACTGGCGATATGGATTTTTAAAAGGTATGAGACTCTTAAATTTGTATTATGCCACCTTATGTACAAATGGGCAAATAAAGATTTTTTTCGGGTTTACATATGAGGATTTAAAAAAACAATTTTATCTTTTTAGATAATAATAGATTGACCTTTATCGTCCCTAAATCGACATTTTTGTTTTAAAATGCATAAGAAAGGTAAAACATTTAAATGGAGATGTTAGAAATTTTATGGAAGTAGTAGCAGTAAGATGTATGTTTGAGGTCGTACATTACCATGCTTTCCGTAATAGTCGATGTAATTCACTGTTGAATATATTTCCAGTTATATCTTAAATAAACAGTAACATTATCAGATAAATAATTTAATCATTTTTAAGTTTTTCTTCATTTTATCAAAATGGATGACGTGTAATAATGTAATATCTCTTAATCCTTTTCAAAGCAATTGATTTTGTTTAGTTGCGAATATTAAAAAAACATAAAAATTTTCAAAGATTGCGATAAAATATACTTGAACAGCATTTATTTTCCAGCTTTTTCGTAACATTTGTAAAAGGATTTTTTATTTAGGTTATTTGTCGGTGGTGGTAGAATAACCTTATTTTTCACATTCAAAAGTTTATTGATCTTCTGTTTGGACAAATTCTTTCATTCGTCGTTTCGTTTTTAGATGTATGTGGTATGTTTGTGGGTTTTGCGAAATTTTTTTTCATGTGTGTATTAAAAGAAAAAGAAAAGTTTTTTTTTTTTTTTTTTTTTTTTTTTTTTCAGGCTTTTAAGTACAAATTTAAGGAAATATGATTTATTCTAATGAAAATATAAGAAAAGTTTGAATTTAAAAAAAAAAATTAATTTTTTTTTCATCTACCTCTTTTTATCAATCTGCTAAACGAAAGATTTAAGAATTGTGGTCTTTATTTAGTGTAATTATGGGACTTTGCGAATTTATCGTACATATCTGAAGAAAACGAATTATGTTTCGTAAATTTTTTTTGGTTGTGACTAAAGATAAGTGAAAGTCGTATCAAATATATTTCATATCTAAAGCAGTTCACTGTTACACCTAAGCAGAAATGTACACAAAAAATGTATATTTTAAGAATTTTTTTGATAAACTATATTTTATCTGTAAAATATTTTAAATCTCTTGTTTTGAGAAAGAAAATTCAGAATAAGATAACTATTAAGAATAAAGATATAACATGTTTCTGCCAAAATAATAACTGTTTTGGTAATAAATTAAATGTATATACATAAATATACACATATATGTATATATGCAGAGGAGACTAGGGAAGGTTCACCACAAATTTAAATTATTCTACTTTTTAAAAACTGATTTTATTTGCCTAAGAAATAATTTAATTTAAAATCAAGCAGATCAAGCCTACCCTTATATCTTGATTCATTATTTTCACATTATTAAAATACATTATTTTTCTAGTTTTTTAGGTGCGTTCGTAATTATATAATTACGTAGCAGCTATAGTCGTTGTTTAGTCCATCCGTCTGTTCGTCTGACCGCCTGTCCGTCTGACAGTCCGCATATAACAACGCAAAAACTAGCTATCCAACTGAATCGTTTGAAATATAAAATATATAATTTTTGTACAATTTTTGTCGAGTGATTTTTAAAAATTTTATAAGTATCGAATGCATAGTTCAGTTACAGGGACTATCAAAATACTTCGTTACATTACGTCCGATGGGAAAAAATAGTTTCAAGTGCATTTTATATGATGTTTCACTCTTTTGAACATAATAAAATTGAAATGCATGTATGACACATATACTAAAATATGCATTCTATACAATATGTGGTGCAATGAATATTTGTTATTAATTTGCAGGGCCGCACAAAAGTAATCCATTACATATTGATATAGGAAGAAACAAGGTGCGCGTTTTAACTATATTAAACTTATTTACATTTAGAGAAACTTATATGCGTTGCTGAGGTTTACTAAGGGGTAATAAAGGATCATGTATAATAGAAAGCAGAAAGTATTTACAGGGACACAATGAAGATTTCGGATACTTATGCTATACCTGAAGTACTGTATATTATTATACCAAGATCTAAATATTTTTAAAACTTTGTTTTAGTGCGAACACTCCACATTTGCTACGTTTGACATGAATTTTCCCACTTATTATATATTATATTGCAATTTTTTTGAAAACTCATTTGTATAACAAATAAAATAACATATACAACTTTATCCTGCCTTTTAAAAAGCAGATTTTACTTATATTAACATAGATTTCATAATAAAATGAAGTGGGTCAAGCTTTCCATAGTTGGAGAGCCTGATTCTAATCACATGATTAAAATCAATTAATTTTCAAGTTTTTATATGTTATACTTATGTCGCTAGTCTGATTTAATGAATTATTTATAACATAAATAAAATAGTATATAAAACTTTATTCTGTGTTCAATATTTCAAAAATAAAAAATCATTTCGCAGAAAATGAATCAACCCTCTACAGTTTGCCCTATATACACACATATACATATGTATAATGCAACATCATATTATTTTGGAATATATTTTTATAGGAAATTCTCTTTTCAAACTAGAAAGAAAAAACTGTAAATTTTTACAGCATTTTTGTTCATTGTCTTGTGAAAATAATTTAACTTTCTTATTAAGAATATAATGTAACAACTTTCTGTCAATGATAAGTAAATAAATAAAATAAAATTCAAAATAGCTGCTTAGTTTATGAATTTTAAGAAAATATATCAATCAGATAACGTTATTTTGAAATATAGTTTTAGTAAAAATATTTTCTCCGTGCTACTAAAAAACCTAGTTAGATTTGCATATCCAAAATTTTCTTCTATCTCATACGTATATTTTAATAATTTAAAAATTAGTTACACATGTTAATACTTTATTATTATTAATTCAATACTATAACAATTCTGATTTTCGTCTTAAATTTCGTTCTTCAGTCAATTAATCTGAGTAAAAACGAATTAATGTGGATCATGATATTTATTAAAATCAACAGTTTTCCCTTAATCTGTTATCATCAGCTCTTTACTAATAGCCGACTTAGTAGGATGCAAATTCCTGTCTCTGCACAAGCCAATGAACAATATTCTATAGAACGATTTGCCGATATTTTCAAATTCACTGAGGACCTGCTTGCCATAGACAAAAAAAATTATACACAAAAACTTAATTCAGTTCTATGCATAATTTCATACGTTTTTTGATGGTGAAGTAATGAAAATGGCACAGATATCGCGATTATAGTGCCCCCTTCCGGTGGATTTTTCAAATCCAGGGAATGTCTGCTGACTATAGCCAAAAACTTGCAAAAAAATTGGTTCAATTCTATGCATAACTTTATATACTTATTGGTGGTACAACACTGAAAATGGCACAAAAATTGCTATTACTGCGCCTCTTTTGGCAGATTTTTTTTCAAATTCAGAGCTGACCTACTAGCCATTGCTAAAAACACTCACAAAAACTTTGGTTCAATTCTATGTATATCTTCATAGACTTTTTGATGGTAGAATGGCGACATACGGGCACACAGACACACACGGACAGACAGGCATTTTGTAAAAACATGATTTTGGAATCTCCGACCCCTAAAATGTGTAAATCCGCCGAAAACAAGAAGTCGAAAAAAATTTCGATTGCAATTCTTTCTTTTATTGAAGATAGAAGAAAATCATAACTGTTTTCTGAAAGTTTCTTAAATGTGTTTGCGTTATAATTCTGTAAGTTGCGAGCATTTTTCTTCAATCATTTTTTACACAGTTTTTCCTTCATTATCGTTGTGTAAAGGAACATTTCTTTCCAGGATATTTGTTGTTTATTTGATGTTTGATTATAGTTTATCGATCGATACATTTTCAACATGTCAAGTCCGCTACCAAATGTCAAGTCTGTTACCGCACGATTTTTTAATGATTGTCATTTTTTCATCATTCTACTTTTATTTTTTATACAACTTAGAAACAAATATGCAATTTCCTTAAAATTTTATAGTTTACATGAATATATACAGTAATTATTAAAAAAAGTTCTTGTATAATTTCTATGTGATCAAAATCTTGCGGCTAAAACTGTCTCTCATTTCAATTTAATTTATGTATTATTGATAAACTAGCGGCCTTCGCCCGCTACGCTGGTCGGTTTATCTAAAGAAATCTTGAAGAAGTAGTTAGATAAGGTTCAGACATACATTAAAAAAAAAAAAAGCAAGTCGATCATTCAAAAAACGCTGGGAAATATCAAATATTTACTGTAATTTTTTAAGAAAAACAAAGTTTCGAAAAAAAAAATTAAATCGAAAAAAAAATTACACTGACATATTAATGCAAGGAAATTTTCCCAGAGAGAAAATTCGCCTTGAATACAATATTTCAAATTCTTTTAATTGCTTATAGGCGTTAATGCCAACATAGTGAAAAAAAATTCCATGCTGGGAATCGAACCCGGGCCATCAGTATGGCGCACTGACGTTCTACCGACTAAACCACATGGAACGACAGCCAGCTTGAAACTTTCTCATACTTAAGTAGACTGGCGAAAACATAACGATAGCGCGTTTTAAAATCGCACAGTGACATCTATTGGATTTTATATGTACTAAAAAACGTTATGTACTAAAAAACGTGAGCAGCGCACCTAATAGTTTCTTTTGTTTCTTTTTGTTACTTTTTTGTCTGTTGTCCGATTTTGATGAAACAAAGCCTATACACTGCCCGAAAGTGTGCATTCTTCATTAGTGAAAACCGCATAAAAATCCATTCAGTAGTTACGAAGATAACCTCGAACAAACAGACAGACAGACAGACAAAAAATTCAAAAAAATTTTTTTTGTGTTTCATTGGTTTTCTTTTATCGCCCTGACTCCATTTTTGTCAATTATCTTCAATGTACAGACACACCGGGTCCTACTGTTTTATTATATGTATAGATATCATGTTTTGAAATTTAGGGACATAAGTCACTTCAAAGTAAGTTGATTTTAGAAAATTTAATAAATTTAAAGCTTAGTATTTTCAGTAATTTTGTGTGGTAACGGATTTGAAAATTTGCCTTATAAGCCAACTTTAAATAGCATTTACATATTATATTATTGGGCAAAGTGCACAACCAAATTTTTTTTCGTGTACCTTAAACATTTACTTTAAAACTACACTGTAAAAAAAATTCTGTGAAGGTACTAAACATTTTCTAGGAAACTGGGATTCCAAAATCTTTTCCTGTAACGGTAACAGCAAAAATTCAAGTTTTAGAATCGATTACATCGATTTTTCCTGTTGCCGTTACATGAAAAGTTCTTGGAATCCCAGTTTCCTAGAAAATGTTTAGTACCTTTACAGATTTTTTTTTACCGTGTACATCGAAATTTTAATAACACTCGTATAGAAAGTAAAGGAAAATGCGAATACGGCACTATCGATTTACATTTATAAGCATACTTTATAGCCATGAATCGAAGTTTATCTGATTATCTATTATCAGTAAATCTGTGACTTTAGCAATATTTCGCTTCCAATACTGCCGCACGACGAGGTTTCGGAAGTTACTTTTTCAAGCGCTGAGTGTCTCTCTTAGATATATATTCCTTGTGTTTTTTCCTGTTTATTACAAATTCGTAAGTGATGTGAAAAAAAGTTATATAATGTAAGATTTTAAGCGTAACTTGTATTATTAATATAACTTATTATTATAACTTATATTATTGCGCATTGTATGCAATGTGCTATGTGTTTTATACATTTTTATTCATTAAAATCTATCTGACCATTAAAAACATAGTCTTTCATTAAAAATTCATTGCGGATTTAATTTATATAAATATTGTCAAATCGTTATCAGGCTTAAAACGTACAAATTCATCATAAATTGGAAGTCAGATATTTTCACAGATAGAATATTTTATTCTTTTCAAGATAGAATAAAATAAAAAAGAGGATACTTTTCTCTGTAGGATAATGTGTCGTTAAGAAATTCCATAAATTTTCTTACACCGAAAAATATTCCGTTCTAGTCTGAAGAATGGGTGGTTATATCGAAATTTTAATAACGCCCATATAGAAAGTAAAGGAAATGCGGATACAGCATTATCGATTTACATGAAAGCATACTTTATGGCCATGAATCGAAGTTTATCTGATTATCTATTATCAGTAAATCTGCGAGTTTAGCGATATTTCGCTTCCAATACTGTCTCACTATGAAGTATCCGAAGATATTTCTTCAAGGGTTGCGTGTCTCTTTTAGATATATATTCCTAGTATTTGTTTCCCTATTTATTACAAATTCGTAAGTGATGTTAAAAAGTTCTATAATGGACAATTTTAAGCGTTACTTATATTTTGTGCATATTGTATCAGTGCATTGTATGTTTTCTATATGTTAATATTCATAAAAAATTATCTGAAAATTATAAATATAGCTTTCGGTATTTAGTCTTAGTGCATTTAATTTATGTAAACATTGATTTATATCTTATAATTTAAACGTTCCTATAATGCCGATTATAAAAATATTCTGTTGTTTATCAAATCTCATTGATTTAATATGCCTGGAACTACATAGATGAAAAATATATTAAACAAATTTATTTTGATAAAAGATCATTAAAGAGTCAAATTTAGAGGCATCAGGTGGAAAAAAGGAAAAATGCGTAGATTTAAATCATTAAAATTGTCGCAGAAGAAAACGGAAATATCTATTCGACCGGAAACAAGGTAGTGTAGCTAAATTTAAGTTTCAGTACTTGAGGTGTACGCAGTTATACCTACAAAAAATCAATAGGAATCGCTATAATTATAAATTGAAATCTACGGTGAGTAAAGCAAAATTCTTTTAATCCTTAAATAAATTCATATAGTTTCATCAATGATTTAATAAAATGTTTGTCCTTGTACTCAAAAGTGACAAATACAGTACAAGTACAACTGTATTTCAAAAATGTACTATGCATTTATATAATATTTTAAACAATAAAAATAATAGCTTAAATTAATTTGATAGTTTTTGAAACTGTAATCGTGTAGGCTAATTATATTATTTTATATTAAATTAAAAAGTCGTCTGGAATTGCTGGTCCTTTCTTTATTAATCAACAATTCTAAAAATAATACCGGATAAAGACTAGGGAAATTTCTCGAGTAGCAATTTTTTCTTCAAATAAGCTATGTCACTTGATAAAAACCATTAAAAATTAAATATTTTAAAGACGTTTATTTATTAATATATTTTAGTTTATACTGAACTTCTAAAATAGAAATGAACGAATTTTGATGGAATTAAAATGAGAAGAAAATTCACCATTAATTTAGTGCATTCCGAAACACATTTTACTAATTTCAAAGTTAATTACCGAACTTCAGTTAGAACAGTACTTCATAGAAAGGTTACGACTCTAATAATTTGTATTTTCGAATTTTAGTTACATGATTTATTATTTATTTATTTACTTTTATACTTAGTCGTATTTGTATATCTCATAGACATTTAATAGGTGTCCCCAAGGCGTGAAACCGATATAGTGAAAAATGTCTAAGTCAGGTTTCGATGCTTGAATCTTTGGTTGTGCCTAATTCATTTATTTATTTATTATTATTCAAGATATTATCATGAATTTATGTGCCGATTTTCATTTCACTCTCATTTTTCATTTAATATAAAAAAAATTAACTAAAATTGAGAAACTACTACATTAGAAACACATTCTATGAATACTATTTTTTTTTCTTATTTTAAAGAGAAGTGCTAGAAACGTCTCTTAAATTACAAAATGAAGATGGTGAATTCAATTAACTCTGAAAGCAAAACAATTAATAATAAACTGGAAATTTCACTAATGATAAAGTCTTACCTTTCAAGAAATTCACCATTAATTTAGTGTATCCCGAAAAACATTTCACTAATTCCGAAATTAATTACCCAAATTCAAGTAGAATGCTATTTACAAGAAAAGTGGTCTACTAAAGGTCCAATAATTCAGATTTCCGTTACGATAGTTAATTTGGGATAGAAAATAATGATATCGCTATAGAATTTTAATTTTTTTGTTAACTAACAATTTGATTCAGCAATCAATAACAATGATTTGTTTTCTATGCTTAAATAAATGTATTAGAAGGTAATGCAAAAAGGCTATTTGACCATGGATTCATAAAAATAGTACCAAGAAATTTCTTAAACTTATGCAAAATTCCAAGAGATACATTTGTATTATAAATATTTATTGGGTTAATTCGTTTGTACGTTGGTTTGTACGTAATCATTGTAAATGGAAGGAATTTCGTATCTGAAATATGGTGTTATTTTCAAATGTATAATTTTTGTACGCTATTAATTTTTATACCGCTTGATATACCGTACATTTGTAATAAAAATGGATGTGAATGGGAATTATTTAAACAAATTTAATCACTTAAGGCAGAGCGCCATCTATGCACGAAGACTAGAACTAGTTTTATATTTGCTTAAATAAAATTTATCATCATGAGTAGCATTTTAGTCCAAATCGTAATACTGCACTGCAATCACTTCATTTTACTTTAAATTTTGAAATGTGTGCTTGAGTTTTGGAATAACCCTGTACTTTAATTTCAAAGAAAATTCTAGAGAATTACAGCAAATTTCACACAAAAGTAAAATACCTCGTAATGAATAGAGTGCATCAGAGGCTCATTTCGAGAGTATAATCAGTAATTTAATGCTTCTTAAAATGATTTTACTTTTCCTAACGGATCATAATCATAACGTTTTCATAACGGATCTTGTTCCAGAAAAAAGTTTTTTAATAAAGCCCTAGTGATCTAGTTATTTGTTATATTATGCAATTTTTGAACGGTACTTAACAAAGACTTTCATAACAACTCGTATGTAAATTGACAGCTAGATATTCCAGTTTACATTAGGAATCCTTCGTAAAACTCTTATGTAAACGAATTTCTCAGACAATCACTGACGCTCTGCGTGCAATTAATATTTAGAAAGTTGTTAATATAAGACAGATTTCATTGTCTTGATTTTTATTACTATTTTGAATTAAGAATCCTTCTTTCCTAATAATGTTTGTTGTTGATCAAACTGCATATTATTCTCATAAATCAAAAGAAAATTAATTAATAACAAACTGAAATGCATATTCAAGCCTAAGAGGGAAGACAAGATACTAAAATAACTTAAAGAATAAAATAATAAATAATAAATTACACAGCCTACTTCTCTTGAAGAGTTTCATTTCAAGAGCATTCTAATAAATTTAATGCATCCTAATAAGTGTTTGACAATTCCAAAAGTAATTGCCAATCTGTTTCCAGAAAAATTGTTTTAATAAAGCCTTAATAATCTAACTGTTTGTTACATTAGGTAATTTTTGAAGGATACTCAACAAAGCCTTTCATAACAACTTTGTAAAAGATATGTTAATTAACAGCTGGATTTTCCACTTTACGTCAGGAATCCTTTGTGACAACATTGTGAAAATAAATTTCTCAGACATTCACAGGCGTTTTGCTTAAATTAATACTTTGAAAGTTGTTTACTTTACAACAAAAGGAAATAAGGCAGATTTGATTCCTATGAATTTTATTCCTTGTTCGAGCTAAGAATCTTTATTTTCTAATAAAGTTTATTGTTGATTAATTTTATACGATTATAATAATTCAAAAAGAAATTTTATTAACAATACACTGATGATCATACACTGTTTTTTAAAAATGCAACTATACAAATGTAAAGTTACGGAAATCTGTTTGCTTGCTAAATTTTTATCTGTACACTGTGCAAAAAAGATGTAAATCTACAAAACTAGTTCCAGTAAAGCTACAAATTTCTGTAGCTTAACAAAATAATTTATTAAAATTGCTGTATACTTACTAAAATTATACCTGTAACCTGGACCGAGTTACAGAAAAAGGACTAGGCATACCAGTTTCCTGTAAAATTCTTAGTAATCTTGCAGATTTTTTATCAGTAAGGTTATCTCTAGCAATATCTCTGTAAATCTCTATCTGTTACATGAATTTTTGTTGTTGTCGTTACATAAAAAGTTCTAGGAACCCCATTTTCTTAGAAAAAATTTAGTACTTTTGCATTTTTTTAACAGTGTATTCTAATTTAAATGGTATATATATCCGATATACATGCAGGGGTGGACAAAAATATGACTAGCATGGCATAGGACCAACTTTTTCGTGCATTTCTCTTCTTACTGCATTGGTTCTACTAGGATTTTTGAAGCCTATATTCATATCAGCAGAAACTTTTGCAACTGTAGACATCCTGAATTTTACCATTACCCTTTGCAATGCTCATCTCTCTTTATAAGTCAACGCCCATTTCAGTTCCCGATGGTGTTTGTCAGTTGTAGTTTTTCCAGTCATCCTGTATGCAGTCATAAATCTGGACACTACATCTAGTAAAACACCAACAGCTTCCCCTACCTTGATTATAAAAGCAACAACCATACGAGCATCTACGATTGAGCCATGTTGGAATTTCTTCAGCTCTAAATTTATTAACTTAAACTTAAATAGAACACTCTTTGGACAACCAATGATGTTTACCGCGTGTAGATTGACATACATACATTGTTGTGTTATGCGGATAGTGCTCCTCCACCTAAAAACTTCAATGTATATATATATATATATATATATATATATGCACCATGATTTATAAAAGAGAACTGCGTTGCTTTTAAAAGTAAAATCGGAAAAGGATCAGAAAATTAAACTATTTTAAGGAATATTATAATTAATAATACACTATAGATCTTATTTCTGACAAAGAGTTTCATTTCAAGAGCATAATCCTTAACTAATGTCATTTTTCTAATTCCAAAGTAATTACCTACCTCGAATCAGAACTCTGCGTTTACAAAAACAATTTTTTGTAAGCCAATAATAATTAAATCTTTCGTTACATTATACGTTACCGGATAAAAACGAAACAAAGTTGTCATAATGATTTTGCAATTCGTTTGAACATTAAAGGAAACTATTTTCTCTTATGGCAGGAATCCTCTTTTGAAATGTTAGGCAAAAATATGTTTCAGAAATTGAGAGAAATTGTGGATTAAGAGACTACTCGAAAACCTTAAATTTAAAAAAGGATTATAATACAAATCTTATCGTCGGGATTTTGATAACTATCTAGCTTTTAAAAATTTCTCTTTTTGAAAATTGTTGATTAATGATTACGATTGACTGAAATAAATTTACTAACAATGTATCTGTAAATGTGTTTGTCCAGTATATGTTTTTGATATAAAATTGATTAAATTAAAGAATTGAAAAGCAGGAGTGTTTCATCTTGGATATCCTAAGAAATCAGACAACTGCAGTGACTTCACATTAGTGTGTTTCCAAAGCAATGTGCACCAGTAAAGTCGTCTACAGCTAAGGTGTTTTTTAATTTATGCAGTTTTATATGGATACGAAACTTTTGCAGTTCATATGTTAATTAACAACAACGTTTTCTACTTTATATAAGAAATCAGCATTGGAAAATTTACATAAACAAATTTCTCGGAGTTTCACACATTTTACAAGAAATGATTACTTAGAAAATTCTTTACTTTAAGTGAATTGCAAATAAAGCAAATTTCATTGTCATGTTTTAGATTCCTAGTTCGTATTTAAGTATTTCTTGCTCTTAATAATATTTGTTCTTGATTAATCGTATAAAAATTTCGAAATTTAAGAAGAAAATTAATTAATAACAAACTGAAGTGGATATTTCAACTGATATATGCACCATGATTTATGAGAGAAAAGTAATTTATTTTTAAAAGTAAAATTGGAAAATGATTCAGAAGATGAAACTAATTTAAGAAATAATGCAATTAATAATATACTACAGAACTTATTTATGACAACGAGTTTCATTTCAAGAGCATAATCATTAATTTACGTCATTCAAAATGCATTTTTGTAATTTCAATGCAATTACCTATCTCGAATCAGAATTCTGCATTTACAAAAAATGGTTTTGCAAACCAATAATAATTAAACCTTTTGTTACATTATATGTTACCGGATAAAAAAGAAAAAAATCTGTCATAATGGTTTTGAAATTTGTTTGATCACTAAAGGAAAGGTTTTTTGCTTTACGGCAGGAGTCGTCTTTTGAAATATTATGCAAACATATGTTTCAGAAATTGACAGAAATTGTAGGTTTAATGAATGCTGATAAAGGTTTTAATTTGAAGAAACCACAAATAATACAATCTTACCTTCGGAATTTTGATAGGTAGCTTCCTGTTAAGAATATCTTTTTCGTAGTAATGTTTGTTATTCAATGCGTGTATGCGATTTTCAGAAGTCAAATTAAAAAATAGTTATAATCAGTTTGAATGCTTATTTCTACTAAAGAGGTATATTTGTGAGAAAAATACAGAAAAACAGCTTAATCTTAACAGAGAAATATATATAGATACAGAATACATAAACCTGACTATACAAAATTTTCTTATTACAGACAATAATATTACAGAAAAAATATTAATGTTAAACGTTTATTGTTGATTAAATGCATATGATTTTCATTACACAAATGGAAATTTAATTAATTATAAACTGAATTCTACATGACATCACGATATTCTATTCTATGACAAAATGTTAAAAAAAATAGGAGTTTAACATCTAAAAACATTAAAGTTTTTAAAATTTTAAAGCTTTCAGAGTCATGAGCCACCAAGCAAGTTGATAAAAAAAATCAGCAATTAATAATATAAAGTTACAAAATAATAATAATAATCCAAAAATTACATACATGTTTATTTAACTTAAAAATATCATTCATATACAAAATTCCAGATTTTTTTGCAAAAGCCAACTGAGGACAGTGTCGTACAAACAATGTACGCTTCCGAAGATAGTGGGTCTCCTAACTCAAGGTTCGTGTAGATTGACCTACGTACATACTTGCGTTATGTAGACCTATAAATTTCAATGTGTGTATATATATACATATAATGTGTATATATATATACATTAAAGATTTGATATTATATATATCAAAATTTTTGATTTTGTTGCAAAAGCCAACTGAGGACAGAATCGTACAAACAATGTAAGCTTCCGAAGACAGTGGGTCTCCTAACTCTAGGTTAGTTTGTATAAATTTTTATTTAAAAATACAAAATCACACACCCGCTATGTGTCTACAACTTTTTATGAAGGATCTTTTGGTGATCCATAAAGGAAACAGAAGATATCGATTAATTTTAAAAATAAAAAAAAAATTATAATAAACTGGAAAATGTCATTTCAAGGGCATCATCATTAATTTAGTGCATTAAATAACAGTTTAGTATAAATAAATGTAATTACTAGTCTTAAAACGGAATTCTGATGTTAGAAAAATTGATTAATTAAAGATATTGCAATCTAGACTATCGAAACATTCAGAAATTTTTAACACATATGAAACAACGATTCATAAAATACTTCTCTAATTAAATAACTGTCTCCTTCATGTCTGTTTGAAAAGCACAATCTCCCTCTTTATACCTAAAATCCTCTTCAAAATATTATCTATACAAATATTTCGTAAATATACGGATATTTAAAAAAAAATATATAGTTTTAAGTTTTTCACATTTGGAAAAAAAAGGCTATTTTTTAGCTTTCAGTCTTTCATCCATAATTAAAGATTTCTGTACAAAAAGTATGAAAATTTTTCAATTAAATAAAAGAATTGAAAAATAAATTCAAAAAATTGTTTCTACTGAAAAGAGTCATTAGAAGAACATCGCTATTAATCTTCTCCAGATTTTACTAATTAAAAAAGTAATTATTATCCTAATACAAAATGTGTTTTCAGAAAATGTGTTTTGGTAAAGCTCTTGTAACATAACTTTTCATTATATTATGTTATTTTAGATGCATGTGGAAGAAAGCTGCTATAAACTTTACAATAAGTATGTTAATTAACAGCAAGATTTTTCCCTTAATGCAGGAATACTGACACTGAAATGTGTTTTCAGAAAAATTGGTTCAGTTAAGCTCGCATAATCTAACGTTTCATTGTATTATGCAGTTTTAGATGTATATGGCAAAAAGCTATTATAATGACTTTCAACTTGTATGTTATTTAAGAACAAGATTTTTCCCTTTCTGCTAGGAATCTTACTTGAAATGTTTTGTAAACATATGTCAGAGAACTTGACAGAAATTTTTCATGCAATGAATACGTAGGAAATTATTTACTTTAAGAATAATACATAAAATAACTTTCTCTCTGATGACAATGATTTCTGTTTTGTACTTTTACTATACTAATACTTTTCTAATTAAATACTTGTCTACTTCATGTCTTTTTGAAAAAAAAATCTCCCTCTTTATATCTAAAATCCTCTTCGAAATATTATCTATTTAAATATCTCGGAAATCGACGCATATATTTTTTTAAATAATAGTTTTAAATTGTTCGCATTTAGAAAAAAAGGCAAATGAGGTAAACTTCATCATGAAACTTTTTATATCTATTTTTTAGCTTTCAGTCTTTCATCCATAATTAAAGATTTCTGTGCAAAAGGTATCTAAATTTTTCAAATAAATCAAAGAATTATAAAATGAAATAAAAAATTTGTTTCTGCTCGAAAGACTGATTACTAGAGCATCGCTAATAGCTAAAACCTTGTGTGGAAGATTACAATAATTAAAATCAACGTTTGACACACAATAAACAAACATAATTAAAAAGGTATATGGTGTGTGTTTGTTTATTGTGTGTCAAACGTTGATTTTAATTATTGTAAAGAGCATCGCTATTAATTTAGTCCACATTTTACTAATTAAAAAAGTAATTATTATCCCAATATAGAAATGAATTTTCAGAAAAAGTGTTTTAATAAATCTCTTGTAGCCTAACTTTTCATTACTTTATGCTATTTTAGATGCACATGGAACAAAGCTGCTACAATGACTTTACAACGAGTATGTTAATTAACAGCAAGATTTTCCCCTTACTGCAATAATACTGATGCAGAAATGTGTTTTCAGAAAAATTTGTTCGGTAAAGCACTCGTAATCTAACTTTTCATTATATTATGTAATTTTAGATGCATATGGCAAAAAGCTATTATAATGACTTTTCAACTTGTATGTTATTTTACAGTAAACTTTTCCCCTTTATGCCAGGAATCTTACTTAAAATGTTTTGTAAACATATATCAGAGGACTCGACAGAAAAATTGCATGCAGTGAATACATAGGAAATTATTTACGTTGAGAATGATGTCTAAAATACCTTTCATTTTGATGACATTGATTTCTATTTTGTTTTTACAATTTCCCGTTTGTAATGAATAATTGTAGTTAATAAGTTTCATATGACATTCATGTTTGAAAAAAATCTCTATTGATTGTAGAGCTTATTTATCAAAATTTTAATTAACATTTTACTTCTGCTACTTAAAGGTATTTTAAGTAAATGGTTAGAAAATTTAAACAAACCATAAATTGCACGTTAAACGTTGCAAATGAGGTGAGTTTGTACTATAACGAAGTTTAAAAAATATTCAGACTTTGATGTAATAGTATATAGTACTTTGGATAATATATAAGCATCCGAAATCTCCTACGTATCTCTGTAAATATTATTTGCAATTGTCAATAAATTCAGCAACGTATATAAATTTAATAAAATGTGAAACATTTTAATGTAACTAAAACGTGCCCCAAACAATTTTCCCTTCTATACCTTATAAAAAGGGATATTTTTGTGTGGCCTTGTAAATTAATAAAAAACATTCTTTGCTTCGCAGATTGTACAGAATGTATATTTTAGTACATAATTCATAGATCCATGTCAATTTTTTTATGTTCAAAAGAGTTTAACATTATTAAAATGGACTTGAAACTACTTTTTCCCATTTGCCGTAATGCAACGGAATACCTATCCGATATTCATAAAATTTGAAATAACCCGATAAAAGTATGCAATAGTTATATATTTTAAATTTCAAACAATTCGGTCGAGTAGTTTTTGTATTGATATATGGGTGCGGACAGACAGATGGACGGACGGACAGATAGTCGGCGGATGGACTGAATTTACGACAATAGGTGCTACTTATTTTTATAACTACGAATGCATCTAATAAACGATAGAAGTTGTTTACATTTTAGATTGAATCACTTTGAAAAGTAGAAAAGAGATTAACCTGATAATTAAACTGACAGAACTCAGGGTGTTCTGTAACGCGATCTAATTAAGAAAAAAATGCCAAATATTTTAAGAAGTTAAAACAATACGCAGAAAGCTAGATCCCGTGAAAAAAAAATCCAAAAATCACCGCTAGGGGAAAATCTGGCGCTGTTTAACAAAAAAGTAAGCTTGAAAAAATACAGAATGAAGACTAAAATAAAATTACCTTTTATATTTAGTACATTTAACGATTTTAGTATTGAATATGCGTTCTTTAAAACTCTCTTTTCTATTACACTGCGCCACACGTTCCTCTAGAGATTAATTTTAGAACTATATATTTTTTCGGAGAATCATTCCTCCTCCAATTTGTTTAATTTTTTTTTACAAAATTTGTCGTCATTCTCCCAGTTGGATCACACTATAAAACACTCTCACAAAGGATCTTTTCCGGTATCGCTCGCACCTACCATTAAAACTTAGTGCACTTTAAAACCCTATATTAGGAAGTTTGAGAGTCGAAAAAAAATTTCTGCCAAAGTCATATTTTTTGTTTTGTATCAGCATAACTTTCTGAAAATGTCATTATCGAGACCACTTGTTGGAATATTAACATAGATTTGTTTTTAAAGAATAGCATTTAAAAATGTAGATTAGTTAATTATAAGCATAAAATATTGAAAACTGTTTAAAAATTCCCCACTAAAAAAACTGTAGAAAATCTATAGTTTTTTGGCCCAAAATCTGTGGGGAATCCGAAGGTATTTGGCCCACTTTGCAGATATTTTTCAGAATATCTTAAAAAATTCTGCAGATATATTAAAGATAAATCTAAGTCTGCAAATTTTCTTCAAATTTCTGTAGAATTTCTGTAGAAAGTGGCGATTTCTTTAGATAATCTTAAGATTATTTTTAGTCGGATTCCTTCAAAAACCTACGAATTTGGTTTTGAAAACTTCCGACACTATATTCATATTTTTAGAGGGGAAAAAGTTGGCGTATTTTTAAAAGTAAAACTACAGACATCCCTAGCCGAATGTCATAACTCACAAAATCTGTAGACCTTATCACAAAATGTCATAGGCCTTACAAAATGCACCAGGTCTCAATGTTAGATGCGATAACACCAAAAAAGTTTCCCTTGTGAGTACTAATAGTATAATTATGCCCTCGCTGTAATTTCAGTTTCCTGATAGTTTTGTTTTAATTAATATTAGCTTATTAAGCTTAATACGGATGCAATAAAAATAACTAATTATTTAATAAAGTCTGATATACAATGGAAATATTAGATAATGCACGTTGATATCTAAAATTGGTGAATGTAAATTTAGTAAAACGATGACTTTTACTGTATTTAGCATAACAAATAACTAAGATTCGGACGGAGTTACCGACATTTTTGTTAGATTTTTATTTATATCCCCTTATTATGATAAAATAAAAAACTATTTTTAAATAAAGATGCATACATTTAGCTAAATTTTCTAAAAAAACACATATATAAATTTGTACAAATGTTTAATCATAAAAAATATCTATTTTGCGCTAAATGTAACTATGATCGTGCATCACAGATGAATAAATTAAAATCATCATGTAGTATGTATACAAAGCGTTTAATACAGTCAGAAAAACAAATCAGAAATTTATGGTAATTTAAATAATCTTACGTTTAACATTAAAAGTCCCTCTTTTATGTTTATACGAAAGTTTTTGAAGAATTCATTCACGATTCCTTACAAAAAAGTGCTTTTAACTAAAAACCTTTTGAGAAATTTTTCTTGTAATTTTTCAAGAGCGTCGTTTATTTTGAAATAAAGAGATTTCTTGATCAAATAGTTTCAACATGTAAGTTAAAAGAAATTACTTTATAAAATCATGTTTATTTTGTATAAGGATTTAATGAGTTATTTGTTTATTTTTAAGTACTATTCCAAATTCAATTTATTTTAGTTTTAGTCTAAATGTTCAAAAGTAAGTTAAAAAATATTTCATAAACTTACTTTTCAGTTGAAGAATTTTAATAAATTCTGTGTAGGAAAAAAAAGATTATTTTTTAAATATATATATACAATAAAAATACATTTAAATAATTTGAAGTAGTTTCTAATTTAAAAAATCAAGAAGCTACCTATTATAGCCGTTCAGTGAAAGCATTTCAAGAAAAATTCGGTATGGTTTCATCGATATCCTAAATCCTCAAATTACCCTTCGTTTAAATCTTGATATATTTCTCTATATAAATAGATACTAATGTATATCTATTAATATATCTAAAATTTTTGCGATGCACATAAATATGAACGAATTTGAATGATGGGTTGCCAGATTCGGCATCTTTTTCTACTTCTGAAATTTAACATTCATACAAGAAATTCTGTATTGTATAATTTATTTTATTTTTCAACAGCTGTTTCATAATTAGCAAAAGAGAAAATGCTTTTTTCAGAATTTTTGATGTCAAGTCGAAGTTTGGCTTAAACTGAAAGTTTAAGCCAAACTGGCAAACTAGTTTGAGTGTAACTTAGCATGTCCATAGAATAAGTTCCACCAAATTTGTTTTCAAACTTTCTCTGATATCTTATTTTAAAATATCATGCTCTAAAAACTAAAATAATTGCTCATGTTCTAAACAAATTTAAAAAGTTGTACAAAAATTTATTTTTTGCTTAAGTGCTAAGTCTTAGTAAGAAGATATGCACAATTATTTTATATAAGATATATACAATCATACACAATTATACACAAATATTTTACACAATTTTTTGCTTTCCTTCTATATTAAAATATGACTGCGATATAGTAGTTTGGAATTCTTTGATAGATGACATTTTTGAAAGGAGGCGACAGATTAAAAAACATCAATCAAACAAAGATCAATTTATGAGTTTTACATGATTTCTCACAAATTAGATTTCATTGTTGTAACCATTTTCGAAATCATGCACATAAAACCATTCGCGGTGATTTCGAGCAAAGTTGGTGTCACTTTGCGAAATATTACCAAATATAACTACCAAAAATATTTTGCCATGTTTGAGACCAGATTGATTGTAATAAAATTTTAATTCCAATGTAGTATTGAATTTTTTAGCATTTTAATCTCGTGCTTCGGGGAAAAAATAAGTTGAAATATTAAAGCCAAGAAATGGGGCAGCTTCCTTTTTTTCCTAATATAGAACTAAAATTGAAATTATGAATTTCTTTTATACAATTCACTAATCTCAGTTCATTTTGTGTAATAATTTTGAATTATTTTTCAATAATTAAGTAATTTACTAAAGGAATGTTAAGACTTTAGTGTTAAATTCCCTTTCATAAATAATTAAAATTAATAAAATGATGAATATAATGTACTAAAATTACTTTTAAGTGTATTTATTTCGTTTAAAGCTATTTAAAAAAACTTAAAATTACATTAAATGTCAGATTTAAATCCTAAAAAAATTCAGTCATTTGATCATTGTCTGTGGTTATTTCTCTTCGAGTTTGTTTGTTAAGAAGATAATGCTGTAATTTAAGGGGTATAGGGAACATAAATTGAGAAAAAAAAACATGAAGCAGGTCTCTGATTGAATAGATCCTTTACTGCGCCGGCACGGCTAGGTCAAATTCCACTTAATTCAAATGAACCTAATTCAAATAACCCAGTTCAATCTAATTCAAATAAATCTAAAATTATATTTCGTACAAGTAATTACCATGAAGCAATTATAAAAGAAACATTAGAAATAATTTCCAATAAGGGTTCAATATGCAAAGAAGGATTGCCACATGACATCCATGGAGTCTGGAAAGAATTGTTACATAACAGAAATGAGAGCTTGTTTTGTTGAATATTTGAATACTTTTCGCCACAACTTATCTTCCAGAAAACCCTTAAAATACAACGGTTTTTCTTTGACGAATAACCACGAAGATAAATACCTACATTGGATCAATCTGGAATAAATTGAGTTTAAAAATAATTGACGCTAAATTTGAACACCAATAATAATTGAATGAATTGGTAATTTTACATATTCAAATTTTTTCTGCTACATACAAATGTTATCATTTTTCTATATGAGAAAAATGAATGTATAAAAATTGTACAGAAATGCATAACGATCAATATTATCTGACTTTCGATTGAATGTCAAAAAGGAAATTAATGTCTCAAGTATGAATAAAGAAAATCTGCAAAATAATGAGGCAAACAAATATTTTAATCCTGTTTTAGGAGAAATTTTTTTCTAATTTTATCTTAATTTGAATAATTTATTTAAAATATTCAAACATATTTTAGATAAATATTTTATTTTATATGTTGTTTATTCTTACATACATGTATATTTTTTCTGTATCAATTTTACATTCCAGCATTATACTTTCTTCAATTGTATACAAATGCTATCATATGTCTAGTGAGAAAAATCACGTATAAAAACTGTACGTTTACAGGAATGCATAACGGTTACTATTAACTGATTTAACGGATACTTTTTCCGATTGAATATCAAAAAGAAAATTAATGTCTTAAGTATGAATAAAAGTTATCTGCAAAGTAATATGTCACATAAGTACTTTAATCTTGTTTTAAAAGAAATTTATTCTTATTTTTATTGTATTTTGAGTAATTTTACTTTTAATATTAAAAATTCATTCATATTTTTTTATTCATGGATTGAAGAATCCATTCACGATACTTTGTAAAAAATGTTTTGAAGTAAAAGGCGTTTTTTTCTTACAATTTGTCGAGAGTCCCATTTATTTCCCATACAATTTTTGTAGCAAGATGCTTCTTTATCAAATAATTTTCTTTTAAAAGTGAAAAGAAACTTCTGTAAAATAAAACTTCTCGTGTTTTAAGATTGTTACAATTAGTATTTCTTTTTAATGTATTTCTATATAACGTTAACAAGGTTTTAATTCAGTGAAAAAAGAAATTTAAAAATTGCCTTAACTTACTGAGTTTGAACGTGTTCTTTCTTTATGAGAACTCTGATATAAATATAAAAATTCTAAACGTGATTTAAGTAATCTAAAATTGATATAGAACGAAATAAGATTTTTATAAAGCTTGCAAAGAGTGTGTCGATTCTACGGGCCGTTAGCCGAGAAAGTAACCATGACAATAAATTGCAAGGAAAACAATTCATTTAATGGCTCATCGGACAAAACGAAGCTAACGAAAAGGACATGCTACTGCTTTGCATTCCACTTATATTTTTTATAGACTGCTGGAGTCACGTGATCCTCTTAAACACCAATGAAGGTGTTCGAAAACAGCATCACATCATTCTGTAAAAAAATATACGCAGGATGCACTGCGGTAGCCTGTCTCTTGCGTTAGCCTCGAGACATAAAATGGTTCAATTTTTTGAGTTTTTAATTATCGGTTTAAAAAATAGATGTAAAAGAATACGGTGATAAATGATTATAGACCTAAGAGATTATGGGGCTTGAAAATTTTAAAATAATATTTTCTTAAGAGCTATCGATAAGCATATTTATATATTGCCTTTTTTTCGAAAATTGTTTTTTGATGCTTTGGAAACTTTTTAAAATTCCTTTTAAGACAAATAGTTGAAACTTTCTAAAATTGTGTGACTAACTTGCTTATTTAAAAATATGTAACTTTTTGATCCGCATGAAAAATTCTTTAAAGTAATAAAAGATATATCGCTATTTTTTATGGGGATTTTCAAAGATTTTTTTATTAAAATATTTTTAATTTTCTTGCCCAAATGAAATTTCATCATATAGTACGTTTTCTGATACCACAACAAGGTTTAAGGCAATATATTCAACAGTTTTAAGTGTACTAAACAGAGATATTCAAAAATATGTAAATAAATAATTAGTTATTTAAAATAACTCTTAAACGCATTTTTTTTCGCAAAATTTCAAATGAAGTTTTGCATTTTAAGTATTTTTTATTTGTGTGTGAAATCCATCTAGGGGCTTGAAAAACGCAAGGCTTCTAAAGTTCTTTTTTTTTTTTTTTTTTTTTTTGTAACTGGTAAACAACTATTAACACCTATGGTATTTTTAATGAATTAAATCTAAATATAGGGTCAAATTGAATACATAAAAAATAATGTTATCAAGAGGCATTGTAAATAAACAATAAAGAGAGAAAAATTATTTTGTCCCAATGTTGGCAATAGTATTTACTAAAGAATTAACACATTACTCCAAAAGACATCTACCACAGCCAGATTTCTGGTCATTTAACCACGTTTTGAAAAAATAAAAGATAGGACTCAATAATTGACTCGTTCTTGTCAATTTTTTTACTTTACATTAGAATCAAAATAACACGTTTAGGCATAAAACTGAAGATCGTATTAACTCCGTTGTACTTTCATAAGAGAGTAGCTACGCACCTACCCTACAAGAACTGAATATAAAATTTATCACATAAAAATAAATTATATAAGAAATTGCATGATAAAACTATTTATACAATCAATAACAATAATATTCCAGCTACTACAATATTTTCTAGTGAAGTGAAATTTAATGTCTTTTATCATATATGTGCATATTTTATTCTAAAAATTTAATGAAACTCTATACACTTATCTTACTATATTAAAAAAAAAAAAAAAAAAAACAATTTTACACATGAAATATTGTTTCGCAAATGCTCTTATTTAATAAACTACTTCTAATAATAAATGACAAAATATTTAAAAATTTAAATTTATGTCTCGCTTCTATTTTTATGAAATGTTTTTTATCGTTTTAATGTAATTTACATATATGTGATCATATATTTTATTTAATTATATAATTAATTACGTACAAGTGCGCATGTGTTAAATATATTTTTTTTCATTAAATGTAAAACGATATCTTAGAAACAAATAAAAGAAATCATATATCATACAAAGACTTTAATCTTGTTTCAAAAGAAATTTATTTTCAGCATTCTCGTAATTTGAATATTTTTACCTTTAACATTATTCTTTTTAGTTGAACTTTTGAAATAATCTTTATAAAAAATGTTTTTAAGTAAAAGCCTTTTGATTTTTTTCTTATAATTTGCCAAGAGTTCCATTTATTTTCTAATAAAGTTTTAAATAAAGATTTCTCTTAATAAAGTACTTTTAGCAGAAAAGTTAAAAGAAATGACTTCGTAGAATCAGATTTTTCATGCATTAATATTTTTACGATTAGTTTTTCATTATTAAGTTTTCTATTTCTTTTTAATTTTGTTATAAATTAAATGCAAATGCAGTTTTAACAAATTGATTTTGAACGATGATTTAGATTACTCGGGTATTTTGTTTAAGAGATGTTTGATAAAAATAAAGATAAATTTAAAGCGATTAAAATAGTTCAGACTTAAGTTTAATATTACCGAGAGACATATAATTATTATTTACAATTAGTATAATTAGCCTTAACAATTTTTAATAACGAACTTGGAACAGAATAATACCAATTTTTAAACAACTTTAAAAATGCCAGAATAGGTAAACATTGAGCAGACTAGTTTTGGTAGCTTTTAGCGTACCGTCCTCGGTGCATTGAATAACGGAAACTTGCTCATTTATGCAGGGAGATGAATCGGATTCAACTGAGAAGTTCATGTACCAATAGGAAAACAATAAAATATGGGAACCATCCAATAAGAAGATAAAATAGGTACTGCAACCAAAATTGCAAGGAAAAAAAAATCTAGCGTTAATTAAGAAAAAGATGATTTGATGTAATACCACCTCCTTTTCTTAATTAACACCATTTTTTTCCACACTTTCGGTTCCTATAACTATTCTATCTTCGTATTGGCTGGTTTCCATATTTTACTGTTTTCCTATTGATCCAAGAGCTTTTTAATGTAATCTATTTCTGCCCCCTTCATAATTGAGAAAATTTCTGTTATTCTTTGCTCCGAGGACGGTACGCTAAAAGTTATCAAAACTAATCTGCTCAAAGTTTACTTATTCTAGAGTTTTTAACGTTCTTTTTTATTTAGAATATTCATCTTATTTATAACAGAAATTTTGTGATTAAATTAAAAAAAAACATATTTAGAAATAGGTTTCAAATATATCAATAACTGGCCGATTAAATTGCTCATATTATTTATACACTACTGCTACTAATATACTTGATTAGCTTATTTGTAGGATTGATTTGCATGATTCAATGTAAAAAATTAAGTTATTCATGCATTTCAACACCCTACCAATACCACAAATACATTCATTCTATTTTGCGATTTATTAGTATACGTAAAATCTATTTTCGGGCCATAATATGCGTATGATTTATGAAGATTCATTATTTTAAAGCACTTATATTATCACATAAAGAAACTACTGTAAACATTAAGATTTATAATTAGGAAAAAAAAACTAAAATCTCCATAAAATGGAAAATAACACACAAGACGCATTTCGGATGGAAAATTTTAACACTCCCTCATGAGCCAAAGTAAACACTTGTCCAAAGGCGGACGAGGTCTCAAATAAACAGAAAGTGTAGAGAAACTGCGACAGGTGGTGTTAAGTTAAAGAAAAAAAACAATCGCAGAAGAGCACATGCAAAAAAGCAATGTGTTGCCAAAAGGAAAGGAAAAATAATATAAAAGAATTCTGATTTATCACCCGGATATCAGACTTTTGGCGTTTTTCATCCATTAAGATTTATGATTTTTTTATTTAATTTTATACATTAGGTTTCTGTTATTATAAATTTCGGATTAATAATAAAGATTTATACTTATGTAAGTTCTATTTTTCTATCGCACACATATACATAAATGTGTTTAAGTACGTAATTATTAAAGTTATCTCTCTTTGCTTCAATATAACAGAATTTTACAGCGAAGAATGAATGATACTCATTTTTTAATATGTCATAAAAAGATTTTAATTTTGTTTCAAAAAGAAATTTATTAACAGTTTTTCTTTAATTTCAATATATTTATGTTTAAAAATAAGAATCTTTTCATTTTATTCGAAGATATTAAAGACATTATTATTTATGCTTTATGAAAAATAAAAGAAGTAAAATGCTTTTAAGAAATTTTTCGTGCATTGTGACATCAGTTCTATTTCTTTTCTTTTCTTTTCTTTTTATAAGAATTTTTTTAATTAAAGGTATCTTTTTCCATCAAATAAAAATACTGTAAATCCTAAAGAACAGTATGCTTTATTCAGATTTTTTAATAAATACAGGCATCAATTTAATAAAATAAGATGTTCAAAATCATTGAACGGATATTATGTTTGGTTAAGTGTAACAATATTAGCATTGTATTTAAAGATTAACTGTTAGCAAAAAATTTCTGATTTCGAATATATCGTAAGACACAGATTTCTGATTTGTTAATCTCGTTACAAAAAAGCTGTCTTGATCTCTGTTAAATACACTGCTCAAAACAATTAAAGGATACTTGAAGTTTTATATAAAATAAAGATATAAACGAAATTTTTTTTGCCGAAAATAGAAGAAGAGAATCACAAATGCAAGTTTTTCTGGTTTTCAAACTGTGGAGTATGCAAATTTTGAGTTCGACGTCAAAAACGTCGCTTCAGCGGCAGCGAATGAAATTTGACTTTCAACTGGATAAAAGAGAATGAAGACAAGGATGATCGGCATTCAGTGATTGCTTTGTTTCGATGAGTACGATGTCTCAGAGAAGTCATTTGACAGATTCAGAAACTTGGACAATTGTTGGTAGGTTAGAAGGGGGCCAAACTCAAGCCGAAGTAGCACAAGCCATTGGAGTGTCACAAAGTGTCATTTCCAGGATCTGAAACCGCTTTTTGGAGAGTGGTTGTGAAAGCCGAAGATCAGGGCAAGGTCGTAGACGGGCAACAACGCCCAATGAAGATCGGTATTTAGCGGTAACAGCTCGGAGACACCGAAACATGAACGCTACTCTTCTCCAACAACACCTTCGCTCGGCTACAGGCATCACGATTTCAACTCAGACTGTCCGAAACTGGCTCCATGCTGTAGGTCTATATACTCGCCAACCGATGGTATGTGTTAGATTAACATCAAGGCATCGTCGCGATCGCAGGAGAGGGCAACCGAGCATGTCAACTGGGGGAGAAATGAATAGAGCAATATTCTGTTTTCTGACGAGTCCCGTTTTTCTGTGCATCCGGATAATAGGCGTATTTTCATGTGGAGGGACCGTGGCAGTAGGAATAATCCTGCGTTCGTGCACGAAAGTGTCAGATTTGGTTGCGGAGGAGTGTTGGTGTATGGTGGCATCTCCATTGACGGGCGCACTGACTTCTACATCATTCGAGATGGAGTTCTGACTGGTCGCCGATATAGGGATGAGATCCTCAGACCTATTGTAGTCCCTTACGCTGCAGTAATCGGAGATAACTTCATTTTAATGGACGATAACTGCAGGCCACATCGTGCAAACCTGGTGAAGGATTTCCTTTTCGAGGAAGGAATCGTTCGAATGGAATGGCCAGAGTGTTCTCCAGACAGGAATCCAATCGAGAACGTTTGGGACGCTCGAGTTTCTGGCCGCCAACAACCCCTACAAACTCTCCAAGAACTGGAAAGAGCTCTTCTGGAAGAGTGGGGCAGAATATCCCAACTCGTCATTAATAGCCTCATTGAGTCCATGCCTCAAAGGTGTTCAACATTGTTGGCCGCCCGTGGAAACCATACCCCCTACTGAAAATGATTTTCTTTGAAGAAAACAGCTTTTCTTATTCTTTTTTCTCATATGCACAAATAGTGTTTTTTTCTTTTGTACACAAATGCGCAATAAAATGCATTTTTTTCTGCCAAACATGTGTAATTTATTCTCATATAACCTACCATGTCTGTCGACCATGTATCAATCAGCTAAAAAGTTTCCCAGATACAAAATCCACCTAAAACTGCAATATCCTTTAATTGTTTTGAGCAGTGTATTTCCTTGCACGTATATTCGAATAGTATAGTTGAGCAGCAAACTGCAAAACCATTTAAACTAACATCTATGTAAGTATAATATTGAAAGACAGGCGATGGTGTAATGTGCATATTTAATGAAAAAGGACTATTTATTTTACGTCGATGAATACTTTGCAGTTCTTAAAAGCTTTGTACTGAATCTGCAAATCATTCGCGTCGGATGCTGATGAAACAGACCGCAAGCGCAACCAAAGATATATGAGGACTAAAGAAGTAACGGGGTCTAATAAACAAAATTTTTTTTAAAAAAACGAACTCAGTTCACAAACGTTCTGAAAATATTCTTTTTTGTTTTCAGGTAAAATAATTTTATAAATAATGTAAGCGATTTTCTAATTATGTGCTGCGTTCTAGAGATAAACCCTTTCGCCGGATGATGATCAATATTGATTAATTATAAATTTAGAGAAAATTGTATTCTCCTTTTTTGCGGTTATTGAAATAATAGTTCAAAGACCACAATGAAACCAGCAGCAGTTTCCCATTTCAACTCATTCACTTATTATTGATTTTCAAATATCTCTAAATTCAAATTACTCCAAATTGAATTTTTGTCAGCTGTACATCACTAAGATTGTCATATAAGTCCACTGTTAAAAATTTGACGCATTTGCTGTAGCGTCACTCCACTGGGTTTATAGAAAATGGTTACTTTACTGTGTTAAGAAGCATTCTCATTGGTCATAAAAGAGATATTCTATAAAAGCTGTGGAGTGATGTTGCAGCAAATGGGTCAAATTTTTAAGTGTCCAGTTTTAACGTTTAAAACGTCACACGGAGTGGATCATCTTTATACGCACTGAAAAAAATTTGACCCTTTTGCTGCATCGTCACTCCCCCGCTATTGTAGAATATATCTCTTTTAACCCATGAGAATGCTCCATAACAGGGTGAAGTAATCGTTTTCTATAAAAGCGGTGGAGTGATGATGCAGCATAAATGTCAAATTTTTTACAGTGCGGTGATTGTTGCACAGCGACGCGCCCATGGTTTTATGCCAATCGCAGTACAAAGACAACCCACGCCATGTAACGTCTTAAAAATTATTAACTGGCTATTTACATTGTTAGTCGCCCGTAAAGTTCATTTTACCCTTAAAACAGTGCCAATGTTTCTATGGTGAATACCTCTGATACTAATGTTTTTCTTTAAAAATCAAGAACACTGTTACATTTCTTATAATGGATCATCAATACTAGAGCGTACAGAACACTTCTCGTTATGGTATGATTATCATGTACTTCAATTTTGTTGAATCGACCGTGGCATTGAAAGAGTATGTGGGTTGCAGATTCGATTCCCCCTGGCTCCGTTTCGTACTCTTTGAGGAGCTCCTGGCTGTAATTCTCTGGTAGAGTAAACTTCTTTGTGTCGTTTCGTTCTTGTATATTGACGACGACTTATAAACGGGCACCTGATATCAAGATTACAAGTCACATGTATGTGTTCGATAAATAAATAAATAAATAATTTTGGGCCTCCGTGGCTGAGTGGTTAAGACATCACGCCGCTGATCGTGAGGTTGTGGGTTCGAATCCCACTGGCTCCATTGCACACACTCTTTGTGTGGAGCTCCTGGTTGTACTTCTCTTGTGTTGTAATATTTCCTTATGTGCTATCTCGTCCCTGTATATTGACGATGGCTTATAAGCAGGCTTCATGTCGAGCACACAAGTCAGATGTATGTTGTTCAATAAACAATAAACAATAAACAATAATTTTCACTTTATTTTTACTTTTATTTAACAGCGAATATATTATTTTTTCATTTTTTTAATTCAAAGAATTTTTCATTTTACCCTTACAAAAACTATGACGATAATTTCAAAATATATTTTTTTAAAAGTTTAATTTTAACTCATTATATTATATATAAGAATCCGAAAACATGCATGTTAGCATTCGAATATCATGTTAACTGAATTTTTACACATTACTAAATCACTTAAGAAGAATATTATTTTCATAAGGTTGTATTTATTTGTGTGCATGCAAAACATGCATGAGTTATTCTTCACTTTAAAGCTTTAGTGATGAAGATATTTATTTAATTATATATATATTATTTTTACCTTCTCTGAAAATGAAATATTTTTTTAAGTTTTAGAACTTTTTAAAGTAATTGTTATATATATATATATATATATATATATATAGGACCATTAGATAATACTACAAATCAACATCAATTTCTGGAAAAACTTGTTAATGCCAAATTATATCAAACAGAGGTGTTGTCAAAATTTGGAATAAAATTAGAAATGTGGTATTTAGCTCGTTATCAAGGGCAATGCTAAACAGCCACATTAATTGCGATTAATTTCTGAATAGAAATCAGGATAGACCTAAAAATGATTTCCATATTGCCCGATTTATATATATATATATATATATATATATATATATATATAGAGAGAGAGAGAGAGAGAGAGAGAGAGAGAGAGAGAGAGAGAATTTGAAATATTAACAAAAAATTGTGCATAAAAACTTGCTACATTTGGAATGCATTCTTTTCATTAGAGATTTTTTTTTCATTAAATACAGATACATGCATGCTGATGTGTTTAATATGAATTTTAAATATAGGCAAACATATAAATAAAAGCATAGGTATATTTTCAGGTATACATATACCAATGAAAATAGTCTTTTTCTCTTTGAATATCAGAAAAATTCCCTCTCATATACTAAGAATTAAAAACCACTGCGATGTATCGGATAAAGATATTCATCGGGTTTTAAAGAAAACTCCTTCTGGTTTTTATTTTAAATTTAATATTTTTGCTTATAATATTAAAAAGGTTTTCACATTTTTTATTCGATGACTTTGAGGGATTCATCCATGGTACTTCGTCAAAAGTGTTTTTAATAAAACGTTTTGAGACATTATTCAACTTGTCGAGAGTTCGATATTTTTTTAGGATTCTTTTGAATAGAAATTTTAATAAATTCTCATTAAAAAAATTTTAATCCAATGTTGAAAGAAACTATTTTCGAAAATTCTATTTTTTATGCATAATATTTTATTAGAACTATTTTTTTCTCATATTTGTTTGCTTTAATTTAAATGTAAATGTATATTTACGTTCGATTGATGAATTTGATCAGACATTTTGTATGCATGGCAATAAAAATGATTTATTAGAGTCCGACAGTACACAATATGATCTTAAAAGGATTTCCATTTACATAAGAACGCAACTGACTTTTTTTTTCATTATTTATAAACACAGCAAAAATAATATTTTATCTGAAGGTATTTTGTTAAATATATTTATATGTAAAAAAATGCCGTTTTTCCTTTAGCGTAACACATTGGATTGTAGACAAGTCAAATATTTCTATATAAATGTATCAATATCTAAATATATCTAGTAATAACCCACTATTGCACTAACCTCCTTATTCGTCATATCTAGCAACGCGAGATTTATATTTTATACAAGGCTAAATTCGCATTAAAAGGATTATATTTCAGACCATTGAATATTTGAAAAGAAAAGAGCTCAAAAAATAGATTCCCAGCATAGTTTTAATCAATGGGACATTTGCATGGAGCATTGTAGGGATAAAGCAGATGAGTATATTGAAAGGGATAATAATTAAATACATGTTAAAAATAAAGTATTTTACAGCATTAGTCTCGTTATGAAATAGCCACATCTGGTATAGAGGATTTTCTTCATTTTTCGTCTTCTATAAATAACAATAAAGCCAAGTTGAGTATACAGAATATTAAATATTCAATAATTTTAAAACAATCTTTTTTATTAAATTAAAGAGCAGAACTTAAGGCTTAATCACAACAAAAAGATAATTCCAATTAATTTTCACAGCAAAATAATGAATAGTAAACCGGAAAACTGCTGAAGAGCTGCTTTTCAAAAGTAGCATCATTAATTAATGCTTCTTAAAAACTTTCCACTAATTCTAAAACTAATTATCAATCTTTAAGCTCAATTCAGTTTCTGAAAAATTGTCCCACTAAAGTTACGATAATCTTGCTTTTTATTTCTTCAGTACTTTTAGTTAGATGTGTATGACACAGAAATTTTTACGGATTATGTTGTTTTTGTATTAATTAACAACTTGTTTTGTCATTGTATAATTGTAATTTACCATGAAGTTCATAAAAGATATTTGCTAATCAGGATTATATTAAATATGGAACTGTCCATTTTAGAAAGTACTTTGAAGTAATGTATAAGCGCAAAGGCTGATTATTTTCTCCGCTACAATCAAACTCCGTTTATGTTAAAAATTTGAGATTAATTAGGGGCAATTTTATTTTTAAATTTTGAAATGAATGTTTTTTATATATATTTCAATTATAGTTTTTGATAAATGAAATCTTTTTAACAAGTATCATTTTAAGTAGCAATACCATTAATAAGTTAAATTAAATAATAAAGAGGATATAAATATTTTTAAAACTACAGCTTTATAATTTGAACTGCCGTTTTGATTAAATTTTGACAGAACTTCAATAAGCCTAATTATAAACCAATAAACACAATATTTTGAGTAGAGCTGGGGTTTTGAATGCAGTGTTTTGCGTGATATAATGCTTAATTGGAAAAGATTTATTCAAAAGTATTTATTAGATCAAGTTGTGGTACTTGCTTGTATAAAACACAGATTAGATTAAACAACATCTAGCGAATCATATTACTCTAAAAACATTAAAAGATCTTTGGACTTCTCAGCCTTTCATCTCACAGTCATTAAAATATTAAAACTGGGCACATTTGAAATGTACTGAAGGCGCGGGCTTCATGTTGTTGGACGATAATTTGAAGCAACACGGTGCTCACATTGTCGATGATTTTCTTGAAGATGTGGATATTCACCGTATGAATAGGCCATCGAGGTCTCCGGACCGCATATACGCAACCTTTACATGGATACGGACATGGGAAAAAATACTGTGCTGTGATTGGCTTATTTTATGGAGCAATGTCGTGCGTCACAAACACGTTACTTATTGTAGTGCAGGGGAGATAAAACAACAAACCGATATGGTTCTATGATGTCCAGTACCATAGACTTCTAGTCACAAGATTTTTATTTATACAAATGTGAAATTTCAAAGAAAAGATATCAATTTTTGGACGATTATTCATTTTTGTTCACCGTAATATCGTCTGATTACATGATTCAAAATGAAATGATTTCCAGAAATCAAACGTTAGTTAGATGAACATTTAAAAATTTTTATCTGCATTTTTACGACATAGTTGCAACACTATGGAATTATTGTTTTACGAAATTAAGTTTATTTAATTTAATAATATGTAAACAAAAAAAATGTGCTTGAATGCTGCAAAGTTCATTTCAGTCTCCAAATGCATGCTTACTACTTCAGCCGTTACAATATCCAATTTTAAATGAAAATAGACATTTTAATCATAAATAAAATCATTCTGCTATCTTCGAGAAATATTATGTTTTCTTAGACCAAATAACTTTAACTATTTCTTTTTGGATGACTATAATATTTTGTGATTCGTGCAACCATTGCTTATTTGCGCAAAATTATACTGAATGCACATTTTTTTAGACTTCATTTGTGAGCCAATGCATTACGTAAACTTTAAAATTATAAATACATGTCTATGCAACTATAAAAAATGTGAAAAATTAAATAAGAAAAAATTATATTAAATTATTTCTACGACGAAGTCTTATCTATCACACAGATCCGAATAACAACTTTTTTATAACAAATATAAATAAAACAAACGCCTTTTTATTCCCGGTTAAAAGGGAGAAAGATAACGCCATTTAAATTCCCTTTAAAGGGACGAGAGAACCGATTAGCCAATCACAGCACAGAATTCATGCCCATGTCCGTATCCATGTAAAGGTTGCTAATATGACTCTGGACCTCAATCCTATTGAACATGTTTGGGAGTGTGTATGAAAAGCCATTGTACAGTATAACATAATCAGTATTAGACTGGCTCTTTTCCTGAGATAAATGCTTTATCTCTGATTCGTGATTTATTATGTTTTGATATACACTCTATTTTAATTCACAATTTTTTTCATACTGTTATGTTGAAATGTTGAAAAAGACTGTTATGTTATATTTTTTCACTCACTGTAATATACCTCTGTGACAAATTTTGTGATAACACAGTCAATAATTCTGAGTTTTCACGAATTTTATATTTGTGATCTTAATTTTGGATATAAGTGTATATATCCTCCATTTTACTTAAGTGACTGACTCCAGTCTAGTTTGAAGTGTTCGTATGCTCGTTAAAATCGGCACGGTTCGTATCGGCAAATGCCGCTTCAGTAGCGGTTCTCAATATGGCGACGCGACGTTTGGCTATTTGCACAAGTTGCTAAAATGCATCGTCAGGTAAAAGCAAGACCCCTGAAATCTATTCAGACATAATTCATACTATAAATTCAATTGGAGTGAAAAATCAACCGAAGACAATACTAGAACTTCGGCCTACAATGGGATGTGCTGTTGCTTTACCACTAAGCTGCCCTCTCGATATCATAGCCCGATCATTTCGCACTTATAAACTATGTTGGGGAATATTACCGTCCATCTGTCAGATAACAACGTTTACGACGATGCATAATTGAATAATGGTAACATTCCCCATCATGCTTATCGGTCTATGATATCGGCCATAGCAGCTTAGTGGTAAATCAACAGAACGGATTGCTCAACAAGTTCGAGTCTGGCCTCAGCTACTTTTTCACTCCAGATAGGTTAACTGATCTGATTGTGTATTAAGTCTGTCTTAGTTTATATGTACCTTTAATAATTCAAAATAGAAATTCACACATGAATTTAATATTTCTTTACTTTGTTTAACCCGGTGGAAGGCGCGCACTCATTAGCACACATTTGGTCGCGTGGGGTTCCTGTATAACCCCACCGAAAAACTTTGCAATTTACGCATGTAAATTTATTCAAACATATATAAAAATGTATAAAATATATTTTTAAGATATAAGTTTCAATTTCAGAATATATTTAAATAAATATCTGCACTAATAATTCCTAAAAAAAAAAAAAAAAAAAAAAAAAAAAAAAAAAAAAAAAAAAAAAAAACTTACTCATTTTCAAAAAAAATTACATACCTTTATTGGACTTTACATACATTTGTCACAGACGTAATTAGAGTGATCCTTGCAAGTAAATTGTTCACATTTAATACAACTAATTGTGGTTTTTTTGTCCTTAGCTCGAGGACAAACTGCACATCGTCCTTTACCAAGCTTTATTCTCTTTGGCAAGTTATTATCAGGATCATCATTACTTTCCGTTGGGGGCAAATCAGATTTAATTTTTTCTCGTAATTCCTTGGGCAACATTGACATAGTTGATCTTTTCATAATTTGTTGGTTAACTAGAGACAATGCCAATGTTTTCAAGAACATTCGCCTACTTTTGTACTGCAGAGGAGCATTTTTGGTGGACATAAGTGCAACTCGCGCATTTATAGCTGCCACATTCAACACACAATAGAAAACAACCATCGGCCACCTATTTGTTTTCCTCGCAGTAGAATAAAGTGTAGACATTTCATCAACAGTATCCACTCCTCCCTTTGTTTCATTGCAAAATTGTATTATTTCCGGCTTCTTTTTCTCAGAGTTTTCATCTATCGTGTTATCATGATGCATAGTAGACAACAAAACTACACATTTCGATTTCTTCGGAACATAAGACACTAATGTTACGTCCTTTTGGAATCCAAATATAGATGAAAAAACTTCCCTTGTTTTTGCTTCTAAAAATTCAACAGGAATCACAGCTTTATTTTTCTTCAAAGTTCCCTCGATAGTTAGTTTCTTTGATAGAAGCTCTTTTGCTAATGGATAGCTTGTGTACCAGTTGTCCATTGTCACGTTCCTTGCGGATCCAAATAACGGGGTGCAGAGTCGTTTTACAATTGCAGATGGTGAATTGTCGACTTTGAACTGACCTTCTGGTTGTTGTCCGGCATAAATTTCCATATTATATGTATAAAATGTCCTCGCATCGACTAAGGCGAATATTTTAATTCCATATCTTGCCGGTTTTTTCGGCATGTACTGCCGAAATCCACAACGACCTCGAAACTTTTCTAACTTCTCGTCTATAGTGACATATTCACTAACTGAATATATCTCTTGACACTTTTTATTGAATGCACTGAAAAAATCTCTCACTGCTGCCAGTTTATCTAATTGACGTCGATCTTCACGGTCTTTTATATTATCAAATCTCAAGCATCTGAGAAGAAATGTGAACCGTTTGTAAGACATTGTTTTTCGAAGCAATTCAATTCCAGTTCCATCGGCGCTCCACAAATCCTTTGCATTAGTATGGGATGATTTGTGTAGCCCGCATAAATATAAGAGACCAAATAGCGCTCTCATCTCCACTTCATCCGTATTTCTAGCATCACGACTTCGTTGGAAATTTGCAGATATTTTATCAATAAAAATATTAGTGCAATCCACGATATTTTTTATAACGTTGGAATCAAAAAAGAGTTCCCAACTTTCAACAGGTTCCGTAATACCTGATGCAACTGATTTTAGTCCAGGTAGATGAATAATGATGTTGCACGAGCTAGTTCTCACTTTTGCATTCGGTTTATCTTTTTTCCAGACTGTTTTATCTTTTCCTACGTAAATGTCATTTTCTTGATCGGATTCACCGCTTATATTGGCAGCTTCAAATTCACTGTCACTGTCGTGACTACTATAAATTTCATAATCAATTTCATCTTCACTAGCAGAGTCTATTTCTTCATCTGAAGTTTCAACAGTATCCAGCAGCCCTCTCAATCTCTCCAATTCTTTCTCATATTCCGTCAATTTTCGTTTAGCTGCCATTTTCGAAAAGAACAAAAAATCAAGCGTCCACTATCTATGCGAGCAGAAAACTAATGAGAGGGAATTGCTGTAAAATGCGGTCGCGCGGGGTTGCTAGGTTACCCCAGTGGCAGGTGGCTTTCCAGGAAATGATTGCTTCTCCCTAACAAAAGAAAAACACCTGCTGATGGCAGGTGCTCTTGAAAGAAAACATTTTAAAAGTTAGCTACTGAAGGGATGAATAATGACGGACTAATACGAATTCCAGAATAGAAGTTTTTATGAGACTGGGGTGACTCAGGTACCCCGCGCGCCTTCCACCGGGTTAATAGCATGGGCGAAATATGAACTATCGGGATATTAAAAAAAAATCCCGCTCATGTATAGACGTTTCATTTAGATAGGTTCATTTCCTGCACGATAGCACTCACTAAAATACTCTTAAGTAAAGAGCATGATAAAAGCTGGCTATATGTATTGATGAAAGTTTATTAAATTTAATTAATATATATCTTGTGACATATTTTGTACTTTAAGGGGTAAAGCAAACTTTTTGAATATTTTCAAGGAAAAAAACGTGGTTTTTAATAGTACTGCTTCAAAATCTGAAAATAAATATGTAAAGCATGATTTTGTTTCCGTGAAAAGACAAAGTACTGATGCATTTTACAATAAAGGACAATAAATTTATCTTACGCGTGTGATAACTCTATAAATTTAGGCGCTTTTGTTAACGGGTTAATGTATGATACAAGTCGATTTTTTTTCCAAACTGGGTGATAAAAATTGTATACGAAGAGAACTAAACCCGGAAAATTTAGCTTAAATTCTCAATGTTTTTCCTATTGATTCGCCTGGAATGAAAGTAAGACCAATACAATTCACTCAAATAACCTTTTTTGATATCCCAATCTCGTCTGTCATGTAGACGTTTCAACAGAATAAGTTGTCCAATTGACATCTGTAATGACAACAAAGGTAATTCATTCAACTGAATGATTTATTCACACAGTCTGTTTTGAGATCAGAATGTGGTTTGTAATTTTGACAGTTCAACAGAATAAACCATGTAATTGATATGCGAGGAATGGCAGAAAATTAACTTCATTCAATCAAATCATTCATTCACATAGCCTTTTATATTTTCAGAGTGTGGTCTGTTATGTAGACATTTCAAAAGAGCAAACCGTCCAGTTGACACACCTGGAATGGCAACAAATTCAATTCCTTCAATCAATTGATTGATTCGCACAGCTTTTTTTTAAAGCAGAATGTGGCCTGCCATGTAAACATTTCAACAGAATAAACCTCTGAATTGACACGCATTGAAATAACGAAATATTTCTAAAATTATAAAGCTAACATATAAGAAAAATACCGATACAAATACTATATCCATTTTGGCACAATTAAGAGACAAATGTCAATCCGTTTTCTACAAGAACTCTGTTGCAGTTGTGATATCATTCTTTTTTTATACTAGCAACCACTTTTCCTTCAAACAGAATTGTTTTTTTTAATACGATATAAAAAGGACGAAACTTAGTTGAGATACTATTTTATTATTTACTTATTTTCAAAAATCGGCAAACTGTTTCTCAGAGTTCATAATAATTGTAGTTCTAAAACTCTATGAAGATAAACACATGTTGTCTATTGCAATAAAAAAAAGTAATGCCCTTTTCTTAAAATAAGTTCCTACTCAATTCAAATTTGATTACAACCAAAGCAATGCTCGGAATTTCTCAACATTTCCATAGTTTTAGGTATTATTACACAAGTTTACATCAAAATCTGATAAAATTATTGTTTTGATAAATGCGAAATCCTTATCAAAAATGAACTATCATACGAATAAAACATCAAAGAAAACTTCTTTAGCCAATCAAGCACGTAGACAGCTTGAAATGCTAATGAAATTTAGAAGCACAGAAATTCAGTGAATATTGATAAATCGAAGGTAGCTTTACATAATTGATAATAAAATAGGAAAAACACGACTTTCTTTTAGTTAAAGTAAAGTTGTTGAAAATCAATCATCATTAATCTAATTTTGAAACGAATAATGAAGAGAACTAGAAATCTTCAAGAATTTATTTAAAATTTATTGAGTTCTTTATTAAATTTCATTACGTGTTATTAATTTGTTGCTTTTCAGAAGATGAATTGAAAATATTTTTTTCTTTGAAAATAATGTTAATGATACGTGCGAAAATAATAATAAAATATTTGCTACATGGACTTTAATGAATAATAATAATTTCTAGAATTTAAGTGGGTATACTTAAAATAATTAAACTACTGAGAAAAAATACAGTAACATAAATATTAAAATTTTAAAAATCCGTAAATTCTTTATGTATCCCAATACTGTACCGTGAATTCACTACGTATCCCTGAGATAAATAGCTTTGGATTTTAGATAACGCGAAATCACCAGTAGAACTTTCTTCATGCTAAAATACCACAGCTCAGAAAAATTGTTCGTCTAATTTTAGGAGAAAACAAACAGAATAAGAACGTAACTTCATAACATTTATCACACAAAATAATTTTCTTTTTAGCAGTACAATTTCTCAATAAAATTCAAATTTTATACCAGCCGGAAGTATGAACAAAAATTTTGAGAATTCGCATGGTCTTAACAAGTCTTTAGATACATATTCATCAAAATTGAGAAAAAATTTCAAACTCCATTCAACGATGCAGGTACACAGAAGAAAATGCTTATTGAAATTCAAAGCCCGAAATTTTGGCGCATTTTGAGATAATTAGTTTTGTTTCAGAAAAAAACGAGCAAAGGAGAACATAATTTTTGTTATGTACTGTCATTCAAAATTTTCATCAGTCTATTTTATGTAGCAAAATAAAGAGTAGCATATATTTTCAAAAACTCATTAAGATGATATTGAATTCCTGAGTAAGTTTTATTACACATTTATTTCTAAGCAACATGTGGAATTAAAGCGCTGTAATCAGAATAAACTAACATAAAATTCTGACATATAATTTTTACATTTATTTTTTAATGAAAAGAAAAGTTGTTTTACGTCCTACAAGAACTTGTATCAGCTGCAATCTAGATTCAAACCAACATGTATTTCAATTATTCTCATGCAATAAATGCATGATGTTTAACGAATTAAAAATTAATGCACCTTTTCTAACGTAATTTTCAGATTTAATTTAAATTTGATTTTACAAAAGAGGATGCAAAAATCACTCATTTAATTACACTGTCTAACAATTCATAATTTTTATGAAAATTTACAAAAGTATAAGTTTGACAAATACGAATAATGAAGTCGCAAATAAACAGTCATCAAAATGCATCACGAAAAGGAACTCTTTACACAAAGTACACAGACAGAAATAAATATTCGTTATATTTCAAAACGTCTAGAATATGTATTAAACTCTCTGAGATAACTAGTTTTCGATTTCTCATGAAGAAGTATGGCAAGCAAAACTTTCTTCATCTTAAAATATACCAGTTGAAAAGAACCTGTATCTAATTTTAGGAGAAAATAAGAACCTAACTTCATAATATTTATCACGTAAGATAATTTTCTATTTAACAGGAAAATTTCTCAATAGAGTTTTGTAACAGCCCCAAATTTTATAGCAGCTGAAAATATGAACAACATTTTCGAGAATTCGTATTTTTTTGGAAATTCTTACACACGTTTTAATCAAAATTGAAAAAATATAACTTGTAATAAGCGAGGAAATCGAATTAAGAAAAATTAACACTTATACAAATGTATCATCAAGCGAAAATCCATTAAACAATGCACATACACAGAAGAAAATGCTTATTAATTTTCAAAGCCCGTAACCTTAGTGCGTATTTCTCATTTTGAGATAATACGTTTTGCATTTCAGATAATAAAATATGGAAAAGTTATTTTTTTCTTGTTACGTAAGGTCGTTCAGAATAATTTTCAGTCTAATTTATGAAGTAAAAAAAATTAGCACATATCTTCAAACATACATTAAGATTGATTATATAAAGTTCCTTATTAAGTTTTATTACACATTTATTTCTAAGCACCATATGGGATTAAAACGCTGCAATGAAAATAAACTAACATAAAATCCTGGCATATCATATTTTTCACATATATTTTTTTTCGAAAAAGATACAAATTATTGTGCGTATATAATATGTTGTTTTTCCTCCAACGAAAGCTTATTAGCTGCAACTTAGATTCAAACCAACCTGTATTTCAGTTAATCTTATACAATGAATACATGATGCATAATGAATTAAAAAGTAATACATACTTTCAACGGTAATTTTGAAGCAGAATTTAAATGTGATTTTACAAAAAAAGAAATGCAAAAATCTTTCAAATAATCACATTGTCTAACCTATCCTTAATTTAATTATCATTAAAATTGACAAAAGTATAAGTTTGATAAATACGAAAAATGATGTTGCAAATAAACAGTCATCAAAATGTATCACAAAAGGAAATTCCTTTACACAAAGTACAGAGACAAAAATAAATATTTATTTAATTTCAAAGCCTCTAAAATATGTATTACTCTCTTTGAGATAATTAGTTTAGGATTTCTCATAACGAGGTATTGAAAACAGAAAATTCTTCGTCTTATAATAAATCCGTTCAAAAGAACTAATTTCGGAGAAAATAAACAAAACTCAGAACCTTACATCATGACATTTATCACGTAAATAATTCTTCTATTTAACAGTAAAATTTCCCAATAGAATTAAACTCTTATAGCAACTGAAAATATGAACAGAAATTCGCAGAAAACTCGCAAGGTTTCGCAAATTCTTACATACGTTTTCATCAAAAATGAGAAAATATAACTTCTAATAAACGCGGAAATTGAATTAAGAAAAAGGAATACTTGTACAAATATATCATGAAAGGAAACTCCATTAAACAATGCACGTACACAGAAGAAAATGCTTATTAAGTTTCAAATCCCGTAATCTCAGCGCGTATTTCTCATTTTGACATAATTAGTTTTGCATTTCGGATAATAAAATATGGAAAAGAGAATTTCTTTCTCGTTACGTAAAGTCGTTCAGAATGATCATCAGTCTAATTTTTGTACTAAAAAGTAAAGTAGCACGTATCGTCATGAATTCATTAAGATTATATTGAGTTCTCTATTAAGTTGTATTACATGTTTATATGTAGGCTTCATAGGATTAAAGCGCTGTAATCAAAATTAGTGAGAATTCTGATATGTGATTCTTTTCTCATTTTTTTCAATTGAATAAAATATATATATATATATTGGAAATTGTACTTTAAACGTTACAAATGAAATGCGTTCGTACTATAGCAAAGTTTTAAATTATATTCAGATCTTGGTGTAATAGTATATGGTACATAGGATACAGCATATTGGCCGAAATCTTTTGTGGGTTTCTATAAATACTATCTGAGTTCTAGTAAACAGGAAGTTACTTGTAATAAACCTCAGCAACGTATATCAATTTAATAAAATGTGAAATAATTTAATAGCATTAAAACGCGCTCAAAATAGCATTTCTCCTTATATCATTGTGTAATGGAATGCTTTTGTGTGACTCTGTCAATTAATAACAAATATTCTTTGCACCACAGATTGTGCAGAATATATTTTTTAGTCCATACTTCATAAATGCATATCAATTCTGATATGTCCAAAAGAGTATAGCATCATTAATTCACATGAAACTATTTTTTTTCCATTGACCATAATGTAAAACCAAATGTTTTTGATTGTCCCTGTTATTAAACTATGCATCTAATTTTCATAAAATTTGAAAGGACTTGACAAAATTATACAACAATTACATATTTTAATTTTAAAATGAACCGGCTGGGTAGTTGTTGCTCTGTTATATGTGGACAAAGGACGGACTGAACAACGACTATAGTTGCTACGTATTTATATAATTACGAACGCACCTAAAAAATATATTGCTTGTCGTACATATGTCATTTTTCTTCTTATAAGAAACTGATATCAACTGCTTTAGGTTCAAAAGAATTTGTATTTCAGTTACTTTCATGTAATGAATGCATGAAGCCATAGTGTATTAAAAAGTTATCCACCTTTTCTGAGGTAATTTTCTGGAAGAATGTAAATTTTATTTTATAAAAAAAATGCAACAATTATTAAAGAATTCACATTGTCGAACCTATTTATAACATAACTTTCATCAAAATAAACAAAAATATAACTTTGACAATATAAATATATGATCAAAAATAAACAGTCAGGGAAACGTATCGTCATGAAAATTCCACTAAATAAAACACATATACAAATAATAAATGCCTGTACGAAATTGAAAGCCACGTAAATTCAGAGCTTTTAACTTTCTCTAAGAAAATTAGTTTTGGAAAAGAATATGAAAGCAATCTTTCTTCTTGTTAATATATAACTATTTAAAATAATCATCAATATAATTTTTGAAGAGAAATAAATAGAACTAGAATCTAATTGCACAAAAATATAAAATAATTTTCTATTTAATAAAAAAATGTATCATCAACAAAGTACACAGGTAAAATAAATGTTTGTTAAATTTCAAAATGTCTAAATCCTCTATTATACTCTCTGAGATAATTAGTATATGATTTCTCACAATAAAATATGTCAATAGAACTTTCTCGTTTATTTTAAAAGAAAGATCTGCCTAATTTTTGGAGAAAATTAACAGAACTGAAAACATAACTTTATAATGTTTATGATATTTATAATATAAAATATCTTGTAATTTTATATCATAACTGATACATTTATATCATAATTGAGAGTATAATTCTTATGATAAACGCGGAAAACGACTTTAAAAATTAACAGTTGTACAAATGTATCATCAAAGAAAACTCCTTTAAACAAAGCACATACACAGAAGGAAATGCTTATTAAATTTTGAAGCTCATAATTTCAGTGCGTATTGATCTTTCTCAGATAATTAGTTTTGTATTTGAGATAATAAAATATGGAAAAGAGAACTTTCTCCTTGTTACGTAATGTCGATTAAAATGATCGCCAGCCTAATTTCTGTAGAAAAAAGAATAGCACATACCTTCAAAAATTCATTTAGATTATATAAGTTCCTTAGTAAGTGGCAGTACATGATTATTTCTTGGCATCATGTGAGATTAAAGCACTGTAATGAATAGAAACTAAGGTAAAATTCTGGCATATGTTTCGCATTGATCATGTATTTAAAAAAAGAAATGTTGTGCTTATATATATTGCTTTCCTTCCTGCAAGAGCTGGTATAAACTGACCCGTAGATTCAGATGTATATCAAATACTTTTATGTAATTTACGCATGATGCCTACAGAATTAAAAAGCAATACACCCTTTTTAAGATAATTTCCAGAAAGAATTTAAATTTGATTTTGAAAAAGGATTGCAAAAATTATTGTAAAAAATCTCATTGTCTTATCTGTTCTTAGCTTAATTTTCATAAGATTGCCAAAAATATAAGTTTGACAAATACGAAATACGAGATTGAATATAAATAGTTATAAAAATGTATGACCAAAGGAAACTCTATTAAACAGGACATATAAACAGAAATAGATGCTTATTAAATTTCAAAACCTCTAAGTGTGTATTACACACTCCGAGACAGTTAGTTTTTGATTTCTCATAACGAAATATGGAATTTTCTTCGTGTTAAAATAAATTTTTTAAAAGTAACATCTATCTAACTGTGGTGGAAAATAAACAGAACTAAGAACCTAGCTTCAAAATAACTTTCTATTTAACAGGGATGTTTCCCAATAGAATTCAAATTTTGTAGTAACCTAAAATATGAATAAAATTCTGAGAACTCGCATGGTTTCAGCAATTCTTACATACCTTTTCATCAAAATTGAGAGAATAATTCTTCTGATAAACATTGAAACAAATTTCTAAAAAATGAATGCTTACACAAATCTATCATCAAAGGAAACTACATTAAACAGTGCTCGTAAACAGAAAAAAATGCTTATTAAATTTTGAAGCCCGCAATTTTAGAGCACATTTCTCATTCTGAGATAATTAGTTTTGCATTTCAAATAATATAATATGGAAAGGAAAATTATCTTCTTGTTGCATAAAACTGTTCAAACTGATCATCACTCTATTTTTTACAGAAAGAAGAAGAATAGCACATACCTTCAAAAATTTATTACAAATATATTGAATTCCTTCTTAAGCTGCAGTACATGTTTATTTCGTTATGTTTATGGAGAAATATGTAATTAATTTTTATACTGAAGATTAAATAAAAATAAATGCAGAATGAATAATAAACAATTCAATGTGCCGGTACTAAAGGAATAAAACAAAATCTAGAATTCATTGTGCGGCAAAATCGTTTACAACCTGACTTTTGTGTTATAAACTGATTAAAATATCAGTATTTTGGCTCCTTTTATCTTACTATTGCCACATAGAAGACTATGGATATAGTGACACCTCCGTTAATTTGGTGTAAGATGAAATTATTGAAGTCGAAGCTATACCTTTGAAAACGAAAGTTTTTTTTTATTTTTTTATTTGACCGTGTGTCAGTGTTTTAAAGTGCTTCTCTCTCTTTTCAAAGACATCATTATTTACTGAAAGTAATTTTCATTCCTCGATATATAATGTGTTCTATGTTTCAATTGAAATATGTGATTTTGAAAGACTATAAAATCGTTACATTAAGTATCCGCCTACCTTTAAAAGATCATTTTGAATTGAAATTCGAAATTTTTTTTAATTTAATTTTTTTTATAGAATGAACTTTTCCGATTTTAAATCTGTTTTTATTCTTCCTATATGCCTATTAAAAAAATAAAATTAGAGCTCTTTAAAAATATTAAAAAAAAGCAAACGACGTTGATTTACCGAACTTGACAATTTTAAATGCAATTTATGAAAAAAATGGATTTTCATCGGGAAATGTAAACGACTATTACTGTAATAGAAAATTTTTATCCTGTAACCATGAATTTTTTTATGTAACTTTTGGATAATGTCTTGAATGTAATGAAGTAAAGAATTAGCTCTAATAGTGATTTATTTGTTGAAATATAGCTATTTTTATGAAGAATTATCCGTAAAATTATTGAAATTTTCTATGTAATTCTCTTTCAGATTTCAGTATATTAACTAATTTTTAGTTCATTATACTCAAAAGTGTCTGATATAAAATCTTGAAAAAAAAAAAAAAAAAAAAAAAAAAAAAGATTTGTGTTACATGCAATTTTGTTTTTTTGGTACCGAATCCGTTTTCATAAAAAAATGCTAAAAAAAAACCCCAAAATTCTTCGAAAATTAAAAAAGTTGCATAGATATTGTATATTTTTTATTAAGTGTCTTTTCGCTGTGTTAGATTACACTGAAAAATACCGAAATGAGTCAAAAATAGAGTTACAAACAATATCTCTGAAGGTAGTCGGATACCTTAAATCTTGCTTTAGCAGCGAGGGCAGTGTTGCCTAAAGCAGGTGTGAACTACTGCACATTTTGCAACTGTGCACTTTTGCATCATCGTCTCTATGTTTCTTTAAAACATTAGTAACATCATCTGATCCTAATTGATGAATAAATTCAAATCAAATTTGATGAAAATGTCTGATTTGATATAAAATCCAACTCAAATATGATGAAAAAATCTGATTTGATAATAAATAAAAAACTAAAATCAAACTTAATAAAAAAATCTGATTTGATAAATAAATTCAAATTATTTAAGTTACAGGAAGCCCACCAATAACAAAATCTATATAAAAAAAGTAAATAAACTTTGTAAACTTTTTCGTGATTTTGTTTTCGAAATACTTAAATATTTTAATGAGAAAGCCAAATTAAATTTTTCTTTGCTAAATCATTAAAATTTTCATCAAAATAAGAAGTTTGTTCTCATCATAAACTTGTCTTGTCATTATGTTTTTTAAAACTGTAGCTAAATGCAAAACTCAGTTTTGGAATTAAATAATCGCTCTCCGTAATCTTGTACAACATCACTGTGTTTCTAATAAATATTGAAAATTTCCTAACACAAAATTCTACAGGTTACAAAATTTCCTTTGTAAAAGATCTACCTTTGGAGTTTTCCAGCTCTTTTAATTAAAAAAAAATATTAAATTCATTTTAGCACTACAGATGCGAAATTGCTCAAATGAAAAACAACAACTTTTACTTGAAAAATTAACTCAGTATGACTGTCTATTGAGAATTTTATGATCATTTTACAGCAAATATTGTGTTGGGAGATGGCAACAATAAATATATTTGTCTTTAAATACCTGCTGTATAAATAAAATTGTCTTTAAGTATGTTAGATGTGTGCGACGCAATGATGCAAAGCGTTAATTTTATATAAAAAATTATGTAATTTTTGTAAAAGAAAGTGTGGCAAACCTCTGTTGCCTCAAATGAAAAATTGAAACCTCGATTTAAACATGCTTTATTGTATTTATTTCGGTCATAAAAATGTTTTTTAAAGTTATAAGACAATTTTGATATTTTTAATTTAGATTTAAATTTTAATATTTTAGAAATAAATATTATATGAATGTATGAGAACATATCATATCGCGTTTTTTTTTAAATCGACACTTAGTGCTTAAATACATTATTGTCATATTTTTCTTCATAAGTCAAACAACTAAAAATTTCATATTTAAAAGAATATGTATTCCAAAACCACAAGTTGATGAATACATGATGCCTAAATCATTTAAAGGTAATCCATATATTCTTAAAGTATTTTCAGACGAAAATCAAATTTCATTTCAGCGAAATCAATTCAAAAATTTATTTAGAATTTGCATCGTCTGAGCTACATACGTTTAAAAAAAACTGAGGAAATATTTCTTTTGATAATTCCAAAAAACAAAGTCAAGAAATCCATGCAAATATATCTTCAAAGCAAACTTTATTCAGGAAAACACATAGACAGAAGGAAATGTTTATTAAATTTGAAATATCGCAAATTCATTGGGTATTATTGTCTCTAAGGTAATTAGTTTTGCATTTCAGATAATGAAGTATGGAAATCAGAATTTTCTTCTTGTTAAAGTAAACATGTTCAAAAGAATCATAAATTTAATTTTGGAGAAAGCGAAGTTTTTAAGGTTCACATGTTTTTAAAAATTGAGCATATAGTAAGAGCATTATTAATTTGCCTTATGTGGTTGTTTCAAAGTCTTTTAGGGGAGCTATATATAAAATAAGTAAGAATTTGATAATTGCACTAGAACAATGATAAAAACTTTCTATTTTAAAAATATAAAACTGGATGAATGGTACAAACATTTAATTGCTTTAGGGGTGGCGTTTGCATTCGGTAAGCCACAAATTAAATGCCTGAACTAATAAAAGACTAATGTTCTTTTTAGAATAATTTCAATTTCATAATATACCTTCAGAAAAGCTTTTGATTATTTGTAAATAAATTTCTTTATAAATTGTTGTTTAAATTGATTATTTGAATACTTTTGGAATAAAAATGCCCTGCCCCTGAAAGGGTTAATTGATATTACATAGAAATTTTCAAATAACATTAAAATTTAGGCTTAGTATCGCAACTGCTACCGTACTGGTAACGATTTGGAGATTTCTCAATCAAAATATTTGTAAGAAAAAGATTGAATGAATGAACAATTTACTTTATATTTTTGTGTTAATTGCGGTTACCTTCTCCGTATATTTATCAGAAACAGGCATTAGTTGCTTTAACAATAGCTGTATCAATTGCTGAACAGTTTGCTGTGAAGTTTCAACTGTGTGCGCTAAATACGTGTTCATAATCGTTGCAATAAAAAGGGTGATGAAAGAAATATCGAAGAGAGTATCAGAAATCAAACAAATGCCTAACAAATGCGCCATTTTTACCGAATCTATTGAGATGAAAATGACACATTATTTCGTATTGCTATCTTCTCTGTATATTTCCAAAACTGATATTCGAAGCAATTTTAGATTTAAATGGATGTTTAGTGCACAGTATCTCAGCTGAATAATGCATATTGCAAAATACTATCAAAAATAAAGTAGCGTTTGGTAAATATATATATTTTAAAATTTATTTCGACAGAAGAACACGAAATTTAGAAGAACGTACAATGTATGTACATCTTTCAATAGTATGACATAAATGTCGTCATTTAATGGTAAGTAATATGTGGGTATAAAAAGCTGTGCCAAAAAAATGACATGAAATGATATGAAGTAAAGAAACATGCATCGAGTTGAAACATATTTGTCACATATGTCAGGTATAGTGTCAGAAAAGACGAATCTCTGTTACATTAAAATGCTTTCCATCTTTTTTTATTATTTTTTAAGAAGCTGCTATAACTTGCACTGGTATTTATGTTCCAATAACAACATGGTGACACTAAATAAAATCTAACACAGTTATCTATTATCTACCTTTTAAAAATATAGATGAAAATAAAAAATGTGAATTACGTCTATTGATATCCATACCATAATAATATACAGGCCAAATAAATGTCAAAAAGATGTATTAGAAATAATTATTTACTTAAAAAATGCATTTTTTCTAAAAACGTATTAAAAGTACTTTAAAAACTTGACATGTTTCTACTCTTTCATTGATTCATAATCAGAATGATTCATCAATTCTGATGAGAATTAAATGAAAGCGTCGAAACGTGTCATGTTTTTAATATATTTTTAATTTGTTTTTAGCAAAATCTCGTCTTTTGAGCACATAATTATTTTTTGATACAGATTCTCGACGTTTGTTTGGAATATATATTATTATGATGTAACTAACTTTTATTAACCTAATATCCCGGCGAAATTCAAATTTGATTGCAGCTAATACAAGCTAACACTAACAAGCCAAGCTAACTAAATAAAAATTCCTAAACCTGGCTCTGTGTAAGTTATTCTTGCATATATTTCCATCCAAACTGAGAAAAATACTCTTTTGATAAATGCAGAAACGAAGTCAAAAATGAACAATCGTACAAATGTATCATAAAAGAAAACTTCATTAAACAATGCATGTATGCAGGTCGAAATGTTTATTAAGTTTGGAATCCCGTAAATTCAGTGCATATTCTCTTTCTGAGTTAATTAGTTTTGCATTTCTCATAATGAAATATGGAAAGCAGAACTTTCTTCATATTAAAATAAAACTGTTTAAAATAATCATTAATCTAATTTTTAGAGAAAGAAAAAAAATGAGTAACACATATCTACAAAAATTCATTGCTGATGTTTTGAGTTGCGTATTACGTTTCATAATATATTTGTTTGTTATATTTTAAGAGAAATATGAAAAGATACATTTTTTGGTGAATCTGTAGTAGTTGAATATTTGAAAAAAATTTAAAAGGATTTTAATTATGGATATCAAAGATTATAAAAATATTTACAGAATTTGTTCTGAATATCGTTAGAATTAGGAATTTCTAAAAAGTCAAAGTTCATTGAGCACCTTTAAAGCAATGTTTTAACTGCAATTGCGGTGTCAACTTTTTTTTGTTATATTTAAATTTGAGTAAGATAAAATTTTATATATATATATATATTTATTCCTAATATTGTAACTTATATTATTCTTTATTTGATTGGTCGTATCAAACACTAACCAGTGCATAATATGTTAAAATTTAGTTTGTATTTGTATTCATATAGGAGAACAATACTCACAACAGTACACTGTTTTAAATATTACCCTATTTTGTAAAAGATAAAGTGTGGGTTTACAGACCCTGTAATAAAATCATAGCTAAAAAAGACACAGAAAACAAATCATATTAAGATGTTTTATATGGAGTGTCCATAATGAATGTCCCAGTTCTAATTGCATATTACAACAATTTAATTTAAACTATTTATTACAAATAATCTATCAGTTGATCATAATCCATCATATCAAATAATCCATCAAATGATTGATGGTAAACTAACTTAGTTTTCTGTACAATTGTTCAACTTAACCCTTTTTAGTTATACGGTACACATCCAATTTAAATTCCAATTCTTCCCACACTTCAGTTAACAAGTCCAGAGTAAAAAAAAACAATAGTCTCTTCATTACTATCTCTCAACTATTGCAAATCATTAGACAGTGGGCACAAACTTTTAAAAATTTGCAAATTAAAATTATCGGTATTTCTAGGTTATCTCGTCGACCAAATAAAGATCGCTAAAAAATAAGATTAAATGCCAATAATGGAGGATCGTGAATGTCACATTCAATGATATTAAATACGATACACGTATTTAAAACATCAATAAGTGATTTTTACTTTGATTTTTTATGTATATTTTTATCAATATTCTACTAATTATTTGATTTTTTCATTATTTTAAATAAAAAATATGTCAATATGTATTATTTGGCTATTAGTTTGGGAATTTGTATAATTTGGCGAAATTGGTCGACGGGATAACCTAGAAGTACCAAAATATCATATGGCGAAAAATGCCTGTAAATCTTCAGCCCGGCAATAACGCTTTGCACTCAAGAGACGCCATATTAAGTATGTGACACGGGAAAGTATGTTGATAGCAAAGCAGTACTCGCAAATGCGCTCAACTAAAATTATTTGACTTATTCCTTATTAGTCCGGAGTGATGAAGCCAATTTGTTTCTTCAATTATATGTTACAACTCTTGAAGTAGCGACAGAATGTAGACATGATCAGGAATCTTTAGTTCTAAAGATGTTATCAGAGCATTATCTTAAGACTACCATGAAGGATGTTCTGACACGATCAACCGAATTTTTGGTCGTCCCATGGAGTTATGTCGTATAAATAAAGGTACACAAATTGAGAATTTGTAAGAAAAACAAAATTAATAAACCTTCAATCTGATGCATGATTTGTTGTAAATAGTCTAAATTAAACTAATATAATATACAATTGATACTGAGACATTTTTTTAACCCTTCAAAACACTCGCTAAAATCAAACTTATTCCAATCACACTGTGCACCCAATCTACAAAGGTAGGCGCATGAGCTTACGGATCAAGGAAATCCTGTATTTGTTACATTTTTAACTGTACTGGGAGAATAAGACTACACAAATTGTGCTTAAGCAAATTATTCATTTTATTGAAGAAAAACCTTTTATAAGTTTCAAACCAGAATTAGAAGTGATTTATAGGGGAAGGTGGTGTACCTCGGACCTATTTTGGCTTTATAATTTTTAATTTAAAAAAATTGGCAAAATTAAAAAAAGAAAAGCTTTTATAAAATTTTATGAGGATATACACTACATATGTTTTTCTTAAATTTTTATATTAATAATTTGGATGAAAATTTTTGAATTAAAAATAAAATGAAAATATGACCGAGGTACACCACTAATGGCGTACCTTGGTCCCATTACTAAGAATGGATAAAAAAAGCTTGTTTTTAGCAAATAAAATCAACATTTATTAATCAAGAAGCTACGTATATGATTTTTTCATTGTTTATAGGATTTAAAAATAAGAAAATCTAAATAGAGATAAAACTTCAGAACATTTACACTTACTAATCACATAAGATATTAAAACTTATTTATATTATTAATTATATCTATTTTTAGCCAAGATTGCAATTAGATAAGTCAATTTCAAATCTTAATTTCTTGAGCTGCCTTTCAAATCCCTTAGACAATAACTAGTGTAACTTGCATCCAGTCCAAGGTACAACATTTTTATTAGGTTCAAGGTACACCACCTGACACTTAAAAACCAAATTAATAATCATGATGTTAAGGTTAATTCTAACTTTATTTAAAGCGCAGGGTGTAGTAGCTAGAGCATTGCTTTGTTATGCATAATCTTCATTAAAAAAATAGATAATGTTTTAGCATGAAAATAACATAGAAATATCTAAGAAAAATGTTCTTTTGAAAGGTGAATTTACTTTTTTAAAAATTGTACAATTAGTTGAGCTTCTACACGAATGCCAAGAACTTAAATGAGACCTCTAATGGCAAATATTTAATATACAAATATTCTTCTTTAATGATATAAACAAGCTAGAATTAGCATAGGTCTGAGGTACACATGAGTCCAAGGTACACCACTCTCCCCTATTATACAAATATGGTGAATATATGATATATCTATCGCAATTGAAATTAGTCTTCCATTTAATAAGTAAATTTGTAAACAGAATTCAAATTTAATAGCAGCCAAAAGACTTCCGAAAACTGACATCGTTTTATCGATTCTAAAGTACGTTTTCATCAAAATTAAGAAAATAGTTCCTTTGATGTATGCCGAAAACCTAGTCAAAAATGAACAGTCTTACAAAGATATCATAGAAGAAAACTTCATTAAACAATGCACGTATAGAGAAGGAAATGTTTATTCAATTTGAAATCCCGTAAACTCATTGCGTATTTCTCTCTCAGAGGTAATTAGTTTCGCATTTCTGATAATGAAATATGGAAAGCAGAACTTTCTTCTTGTTAAAATAAAGCTGTTTCAAAGGATCGTCAATCTAATTTTTGAAGAGAAAAAAAGTGGTTCTTACATCTTTAAAAATTCATTACTAATGTACTGAGTTCTTTATTAGGTCTCATTAAGTATTTGTTTTGTTGTATTTTGAGAGAAATGTGGAAAAGGTAGAATTTTTTTTCTTTCGGTAGGAATTAAGTAAGACGTGTGTAATTTTTAATACACGATTTCAATTGTGAACTGTAAAACACAGTGTTACTCCACATACTGTGTTACTCTGTAAAATTAGTGGAAGTTTTGCTGCCTCCAGTTTTATAGGGTACTTCAACATATATATCCGGTGTAACATTACATAGGTATACCAGTAATATATGTTTAAATTGTACCATTATGTTGATGAAAAGTAATACTCCATAAATTTGGAGGCAGCAGCTGCCACCATTTCTGAACAGTAACGTTACATCTATTTTTTATAGTGTAGGTATTCAAGAAATAGTAAAACTTATACATTGCATATGCGTTCTTCATTTTTCTCACTCTACACATTACAGTAGAACACCGATAATCCGGATCGGTTTTTTCAATTTTTTTAAATTTTGAGAAGCGATTGGCTGATTTCCATAACATTAACTTGTTGCATCGTCGTATTCTGAATAATAATAAAAAAAAACTTTTTCGCCAATCACTTTTCAATCTTGAAAAAAAAATGAAAAAACCGATCCGGATTAATTTTATTAGACTTTTTCGTCTGACTTCTTTCGATAACTTGCAACAGAACTGTAAAAAATTTGTCTAATGTTATATTATAATTAGTGTCAGCTTTGATGCCTCCAATCTTATGGAGGAACCTTGCTTCCCCCAATTTTATGGAGCATTTTAACCGATATAACCAGTGACATCATGTGACACATTAGAGTCACATGGTGACTTTCTGTTACAAGACTTTGTCAAATGGTAACAGAGATCCTACTGTGAAGTAACCACTGTGAAAAGGGGTGAAAACTCATGTGACTTTAATGGGACATTGTTTGGTGATTTATCATAATGCAACATTCACAATGACTTTGAAATTGAGCCTCCAAATGACAGTCACGCGAGAGTCTAAATAAAACGACACCGTAAAGTCATTTGATGATTCGTCACAAAGGAGCAGTCGCAGTGACCTGACAGTGGAGTCACATATAGTAGTCATTTGAGACTCATAAAAGAGACGTATGAAATTTCCCATTTTTTTGTTTCACCGTAGTGACTGTAACTCTTGAGACCATGTGTGACCTGAATGAGAGGATATATGGACTAGCTGTTATACAGGTATAGTAGTTATTCAAATTATATTACTTCCTTTTGAATATTCGCGTGAAAATTATCGCTTGAAAATCCCTTGAAAATTGGCATTTTGGGACTCCGTCCTTAAATTTTGTACACCAGTGTAGTAACGCAAAACTTACAATAATATCCTGATAAGCTTTTGTTTTCACTTATACACATTTTGTAATAACTAAGATACGGGTATAATAATTTGAAAAAATCTAATAAAAAATACAGTTTGAACTATATTTGTACGTCGTTTCAGCTTGATTACTACTACTTGATTATTGCCTTGACTTGACACTATTCTGTTTTTTCCTCCTGATTACAGTGGAAAATGCTCAAGATTTATAACATCTTTTAATGATGTTTTATGTTCTAAAAGCCTTGTTATATATATTTTTAGAGTTTTTTTTAAGTACATTAAACATTGTAATAAAAAATAGTATTAGTTTCTTACTAAATAAGAAATGTTTTTTTGTAAAATTACTATTAACGTTCAGCGGCTACAAATGTGCATATTATTTATATGTTTGTTTATTTTATTTCATTTATTTATTTGTTTATTTTATTTCATTTAATTACTTATTGTGAGTTTTATTGCTCCCTCAACACACACACTTTTCCTTTTAGTTAATTTTAATTAAAAACAAAGCTATTTAAAAAAAATCATTTTTTTCTCACCATAAAAAATTGCGTAAAAAGAGATTACCGCCAATACAATCATTCATTACATTTCAAGAATTGTAGTATGAAGAATCCATGGTATTTTAAGCCTTTTAAAATAATTTTATAATCAATAAAAAAATTACCCAGCGGATTTCAAATTCGGTAACAGTTGAAAAGCTGCAATAATGCACAAAAATTTTGAGAACTCACATAGTTTTAGTAATTCTTGCTTACGTTTTCATCAAAACCTGGAAAATACTTCTTTTGATAAATGCGGAAATCAAAAAGAAACGAAGTAAGCAGTTGTGCAAATATATCATCAAAGAAAAATTCATTAAACAAAGCATGTATACAGACAAGGAAATGCTTATTAAATTTCAAAGCCGGTAAACTCAGTGCGTATTTTTGTATCAAAGATAATTACTTTTGCATTTCACTTAATAAAATATAGAAAGCTGAACTTTCTTCTTGTTACATAAACGTGTTCGAAAAGATAATCAATCTAATTTTTGCATATAAAAGAAAGAGGAGCATATACTCTAAAAATTCATTAAGATTATATTGAGTTCCTTATTAAGTTGCAGTACATGTTTATTTTTAGACAGCATATGGGATTACAGCGCTGTAATGAAAGTAAGCTAAGATAAAATTCTGACATACCGTGCTTTTCATATTTATCGTATATTAAAGTAGAAAGACATTGTGCATCCATATGTGTTTTAATTCCTGTAAGAATTACTATTTAATCTAGGTTCAAACAAATCTATGTATTTCAAATAATTCCATATAATTTATGCATGCTGCATAATGCATTAAAAAATAACGTATATATACTGAGGTAATTTTCTGAAAAAGTTAGAATTTGATTTTATAGGAGAACCAAAAATCGTGCAAGTAGTTACAATGCCTTACCTATTCCTAACTTAATTTCGTAAAAAATGATGAAAATATAAGTTTGATCATCACGGGACAAAAGGAACATAAGTACAAATGTACTGTAAAAAAAAGTTTACTTGAACAAAACAATACTTAATAAATACTTATTGTGTTGTGCTTATTGTAAAAAAATGGATTGTACTTAAATTGGACAGTGTAAATTAAGTGCTTTTCGTTTTCTCCGAGAACCTAAGTTTTGGATAGTTCTCATAAAACAATATGAAGCAATCTTTCTTCGTCTTAATAAGTGCCCCACCAGTGGCCGAAAGATTCTGCGTTCGAAACTGGTAGATAACAGATGCTGGGTTCCAACCAAATCGCGGCCGTTGGCCTAATCGTTCGGAGTTTTCCGTGATTTTCTTTGATCCTTGGATTTCCTTGCGTAAACACTGGTTAGGTTCTCTTAAAAATGCCCCCACGGAGGGCACCCTGCCATTTAGGACCTACAACCCTCATGTTAATAATTGGTCGTCATAAACACAATCAATCGTCTTAATGAATAACAGTTTTAAACAATCGTCAATATAATTTTTGGAGAAAATAAACAAAACTAGAATGCAACATCAAAAAACACATACTATAAAATAACCTTCAATTTAATTAAAAAAAAAAAAAAAAAAAAAAAAAAAAAAAAAAAAAAAAAAAACAGCGACGGAATTCAAATTTGAGACCAGTTGAAAGCATAAGCAAATACTTCGAGAACTCGCATGGTTTCGATACTTTTTTCGTGTCATTTCATCAAAACAGAGAAATATATTTGTTCTGATAAACGCGGAAAACGAATTTAAAAAAATGAACAGCTGTACAAATATATCGTGAAAGAAAACTTCATTAAACACATATACACTAAAGAAAATGCTTATTAAATTTCAAAGCCGGTTAATTCAGCGCATATTTCTCTATCTACGATAATTAGTTTTGCATTTTCCTTAATAAAATACAAAAAGCTGAACTTTATTCTCATTGCATAAATTTGTTAAAAAAGATAATCAATCTAATTTTTGCATAAAAAAGACTATCATATATCTTCAAAAATTCATTAAGAATGTATTGTGTTCTTTATGAACTTTCATTACGTGTTTGTTTTCTATTACGAGAGCTACTTGAATTTTTAATCTATTTGATTTTTTATTTACTTTTACAGCTGTGGCTTGGACAGAAATATATGCTGAATTAATGAAAGCTTAGCATTAAAATTAATGCAATAGATTTCAAATAAAAATATCGAATTATCACTGAAAGGATTTTTGAATTATTTACTGTAATTTACAGTAGATAAACCGCAGATCAAAGAATTCATATTCGACCTAGAAAATTCATTCAGTAATTTGAGATAAATATATACCGCAATACAAAATGTTACATTTTATTTTCGAAAATTTCTGGGTCAAAACAGAATTGTTTGAGCTGTGGGTTAATTGCAGTATTTATTTATTGTACGAATGGTTGTGTAAGAAAAACATTATTATCCTTTTTGTTGCTTTAAAATGATACATTTCAGATGGAAGTAAATTTAAATTCTATGACCTCAACCTAAAATGCGCGACCAGGGCTCGTACTTTTTTTTTTTTTTTTGTTTGTTTGTTTTTGTTTTTTCTAGGTAAAATACTAGTATTTTTTTATATACATATAAAAATAAATGAAGATCAAAAGCGCCAAATTTTCTCTTATTTAAAGAAAAAATTTCTATAAGAAAATATTAGTCCCGAAGAATTTCCCAGTTTTAATATTTCAGGACCCTTACGAACCCTGGCGATATATTTAAAACAGACAATTCGGCACTCCTATAAAGAGTAAAACATATTTAAAAAGGGATGTTTCCCATAAATATAAAAAAAATTCCTGCATATAATATAATTCACAAAAATATATTTTTATCTATTTAGAAATACATTATTAATGTATGCATATGACTAAAATAATTCCTTTTATAAACTTATTTTTGCGCTAGTACTATAATAAATATATTAAACATTTAATTGAATCAATTCAATTTAGATTACGACAATTCTGCTTTTTCGGAATCATAGAAAAGCAATCAACAGCATAAATTTACGCACATGAAAAAAAACTCTAAGAAAAAAACTCAAACGCAATTCACCGATACATTAAACGTCTTAAAAGTTAAATTACTTTCATACTATAAATTCCGCTGTCGGATTCGACCTCCACTTCCTCGAAAACCAATAACATGATGAGAAATATTTTCAGCTCAAAACAGGAATCAAATCTTTTGAAGCATGACATAAACTACTAAACTCGTAGAAAACAAAAAGAAACAATTTTGCCGCAAAAGAAAGGAAATGGAGACATTTTTAATAACCGTCTGCGATATTTTTAAAAGATTTTATTTCGGATTTCAGGATTAATGATGAATTTCGAAAAAAAAAGGAATCTTTATGTATTTATAGCTTCTAAAATAAAAGTAAACTATGAAGTTTTCCTCTGCTTTGTGGTTTTGAAGTTTATTGTTGTTTTTAAAAAAGACTTCATGTTTGAATCAAGAAAATTATTGTTTGTTTGATTTATACGACTAAAATTTGAGAAATACTTAAAAAGGAACTAAAGAGTAAAATACTTGAATAAAAAACTACAGAATCTATATCAATCAATATCGTTATTTACCACATTTAATATCATGTTGTGTACGTTTAGTACTTACTTTCATAAATTATTATATTTTATATTTAATTTCCTTAGAATAAACTACGTAATTTTTTTTAAAATAAAACAGTGTTTTATATTAACTAACTGTTATTTTCTTATACAAATAATCACTTCATTTTGAGAATGAGATAACCAGAGTTAAAAGTAAAAGTAGCATTTTTTTAACTTGAACTTGGAGGCAACTAAACATTTTTCGCAGATTCTCGAAATTTAAAATTTCTGGATAAGGCAAATTTTGACACTCACGTTCCCATTTCTAAAATTTACAATTGATTTTAAGTGAAGTGTTTCATTCTTACTCACACTTCTTCGTCTTGTAGCAAATAAAATAATAATAAATTAATCAAAGTTTTCATAAATTCAACCATATAGATTTTCGAAATTAGAGACATTATTTAAGGGCACATAGAAGATAAAATTATTCTAGTTTTTGAGTTTTTAACTATCGGTCAAAATATAGAACTAAATGATTATGGTGCTAAATGTTTATAGACTTAAGTAAAGTTATCGTGCTGCAAGTTCTTCAAATAATGTGTTTTAAGGACTGCGTGCGATATATTTTCGTTGTGCCTTTTTTAGAAATGTGTTCTTTTTATGCTTTGGTACATTTTTAAAAACGTTATTTTAGTTAATTTAGTTACAAAATTGCGTAACTAACTTGTTTCTTTAAAAAATCTAACATTTTAGACCTCGGGGAAAAATTCTTTAAAATAATAAAATTATGTCGTTTACATTTTTAGAATTATTAAAGTTTTGAAGTAAAATAGTTTAAATTTTGTTTACATTAATGCAAAATGAAAATTGCATCTTATTACTCTTAAATAGTATGTTTTATGATATCAACAAATTTTAAGGCGATATATTCAACTGATATTTAGAAAAGTGTACTGAACAGACGTATTGTTAAGAAATATATATGTTATATTTTGTAATAATTACTTCTTGGAAACTAATTTATGCATGACTTTTATCTATTTATTTATTTATTTTAGTTTATATATAGGCTGTAATGTGTATATTTACTACAAAAAAAATTCATTTAATTCTGTATTTTTCAATAAAATTCATTATATTAAATATTTCACAAAATCTGCCTCATTTAACTTTTCGAGGTGTTCCACATTACCACAAGAAGAGTGAAATTGTTCGAGACCGCAAGTTTAACCCTCGAGAAACGAATTCGGTTCGGCACTAATCATTGTTCAATATATTAAATATGCATTAAATCAAAAGAATTGTATTAATTTAGGCACAGATGTCATATACGCACCATATTTGCACGAGTGCAACAAAATGGCGATTTTATGCCTCATATAATAACCCAGTCATTGCTGTTTTTTTTATCAATAAACTGTTTATTTACTTTATATTTTCATTTATAAATCGATATAAATGGTTTTTTTCTATTCTTATTAATTAAACTTTTGTAATTTATTGTTGTTTCGTTTTTTAAAATGATAGAAAATAATTAAAAAATATATATGTAACTGACATTTGATAAAGAAGTTTTTGCCAAACTGGCGTCAGAAAAAAATTGCGCCAATGTGGTGCGCATATGACATCTGTGCCTTAATTTGAATATTGCTTATATTGCAGTGGAACATAGAGCTTAGGAAACATATAACACGGCTTTGTCAGTGAGAAGTAGAGTTGCAAAAAGTCGGTTTATTCCCGGGTTTATTACCAATAGACCAGGTTTATTCCCAGATTTATTTTAAAAAAACCCGGTTTATTCCCAAAAATCCCGGTTTATTCCCAGGGCTATTCCTAAAACCCGGTTTATTCCAGGGTTTAAACCGGTTTTTTTCTAACCTTTGCAACGCTAGTGAGAAGGTTCTGCCGTCACTCAATTTCCAAATTCCCCTCCGCAATATTAAGTCTATTGGTGTTTGATGCATTTTTATATTCAAAATATCTCCCCAAAAAATTAATTTTTTAACTTATTTTTTCTGTGTACTCTTCTAAAAGGATGTCTATTTTTTGCTTAGTTCTTAAAATGTCTCTAAAAGCTACGATTATTTTTATGAGAAGTTTTAAAATTTTACTCCTACTTCGTCAGTTTGTAAAACATAAAATATTAAATGAAGCAAAATTTTTAGATATATTTTAAAAACTTTAAAAAAAAATCATCCTTAAAGAAGAAGAAGAACACTGAAAAGAGAAATTAAAAATATTACTTTTCGCATGAGATTTTTAATATAAAAATGCCTTAGACGGAGGGGATTTTGAAAAATGTGTGACCAGCATCCTTAAGACCTTTTCTTCCATAATACCAATACAAATGACTTCACTTTCCTAGAATGATTTATAGTTCCATCACAAATACAAGAAGAATCTTACTGCACAAAGCATTGACCTAACAGCATCAAAATAGAGAGAGCAAAATCAAACCCACAATAAAGAGCAAGAGACATTCTTGATATTTTCTGCTCGTATAATTGAGGTTGTTGTTCCTATTTCTGGATAAATGATGCACCTCAAGAAAGTTACTTTATTGCTTTTTATTGGGTAAAAGAAGAAATGAAGGAAATTAGGTTGTAGAAACAAGTGTTATGAAGCTAGGGTAAGTTGGGTGAAGATGCCGTAGTTTTTGATTTAATTGTTTTAAAAATCGCCTAATAATTTTATTTGTTAGTCATTGTTTGCTTGTTAAGATTTGCACACTTAAGTATGATATAAACATAATACCTTTTACAGATATTATAGAAGTCATCGAAAATTTTGTTCAGCATCTTACCCCAAGGTTTGGGTAAGATGGCCTACGGGAAGACCCCGGTACTCTCAATGACGTGAAAAATCTAGTTCTGGTGGCCATTTGTAATTTACAGAAAAGGCATATAACGGTACTCTCTAAAAACATCAGGTTTATTTCTCTGGTATTTAAACTAAAATTTATATAGGCAAATAGAGAATTCACGTAAAATATTTTGCACAGTTACCAAAAATACTAAGGCTAAATAGCAATAAAAAAGACCCACTATTTTTTTTTTTTTTTTTTTTTTTTTTTTTTTAAGAACACAAATGGAAATTAAAGTATCATATAGGGAACCTTCTTGCATACAATTTAAGGTAATTTTTTGTGAAACTTGCATTTTTTTAAGGGTACATTTGGGTTAGATGCTTTGCATAACCTATAACACGTGTACCGTATTTTATTGAGTTAAATGAATAGAAAAAAGATACTTTTTATGTAAATTTTTAATTTAGAATTTTTCTAGGCTAAAATGAAAAATGAATTTAAAATTAAAAAAATCAAATTTCAGGAGAAATTGTTTCATTGGATATAGAAAAAACTAAATATGTACGTAATAGAAATGAAAATGGAATAGCAAAATATATATTTTACGTTAGAATAACATTATCAACTTAAAAAGCAATATATAACATTAAAAAGATGGCACACGTTCGCGAAAGAAAAAACTTTTCTAGAACAGTATTTTAACCAAAATATTCTGACTTCAATATCGTGCTTAATGGAAAAGAAATTTAATAACTTTCGTCTCAATGCTAGGTAAGTTTTCGGCAAAAGAATGTAATAATCTCGAGTTATTGATTTCTTTTTCTTGTCGGAAAACGTTTTCATTAAAACTACTCCTTGGAGCCTAACCAAAAACGAATACTTCTGGTGAAATTTTTTATCGACTTTAATAAATATCGTTTTTTAAAAGCAGCTGGAAGTTTTAGTTTTTCGATAGTGGTCTCTTGGGTAATGACGGTCGATTTCTGATGCGTTAAAGTTTAATACCGAATAATTTAAATTAATTTCGTGGGAATAATTGAAACTGTGGCCCTAAGACTTTAATCAAAAATTATACTTTATTTTCTTTCAATTTTCATTGTAGAATGTATCTTAAGCTTGATTTATTTCCTCTGCTTTTATGTTTTCTGGTTATTAATTTAATATATGAGGCGTGTAAAATATAAGTTATGGAAATCTAAAGTTCAAAATAGAATTTTTGAAAAGAGTTTAATGTGTGCAGTTTAATAGAATATTGTTTTATGATCCCTACATAAATATTCGATACGGAATAATTTAAATTAATTTCTTGGGAATAATTAGATCTGGCCGTAAGATTTTAATCAAAAATGGTACTTTATTTCTTTCAATTTTCATCGTAACTTTTCTTTTAATTCCCATTTATTTATTCCATTTTTATGTGTTCAAGCTAATAATTTTACAAACGAGGTATGCACAACTGATAAAAATCAAACTAAATTAATAAAATGTTTAAATAAAATGTATATGCTAAACTGATACAGTATTCTTTATAAGCCTTTTACAAATATTTGATACCAAGTAGTTTTAATTGTTTTTATGGCAATAACTAAAACCGTGACATCAGTGTCACGCATTTTAAGCTAGATTTATTACGATTTTTTTTTAATTTCCTAGATATTAGTATTATATATGAAGCATATAGAATACAAATAGTGTAAATCAAAATTTTACAATATGACTGTAAAATAAATATATGTATATATTTTTAAAGTTTTGTATGATTTTTGAAAAGGGGGAAGGTGGCCTAAAATGATACCGTTAAGGAGAATACTTGTATAATATAACTTAATTGTATAATTAAAACTCTTGCCATTTGCTACCATGTTTTACACTATATTTTGCATTATAAACCCATTTTAATAATATTTTAAACACAAATTGATTAATTTAAAAAATAAATTTTCAAAAAGACTTTAAAGTATCATTTCTTTCCCACAAAAAGGCAAAATGATACTTTAGTAGAAGCAGCACTAATCACTGGCGATAAAGCAAACTTCAATCCTTTCGAAACGAGTATCGTTTACAAAATATTTAATCTTTTATCACCGGTTTCTAAAAACAGAAATCTTTACCTAATTAAATCCGGAAAATGCGAGGATTAAATAAGGCAAAGTTTACAATAAAAATTTACTAGTGAGAATAATCAATTATTCTAAGCACCTTATGCGGCATGTATACCGGTCGCTCGTGCCCAAGGGGTTAAAAAATAAAACCTTATATAAATCACTAAAAAATCAAAACAATTCATTAGGTAGAGTAAACACGTGCCCGTAAAGGAACAATGTCACAGATGAATAGAAAAGGGAAAGAGGACTGTTTTCAAAGAATTCGACTGATGGTGCTAGGTATAAGATGAATACCAACCACAAAGGGTCATATGTTGAATTAGGAATTGTTGCCACAATGATAGAAAAAGATTTAAATGACAACATGGCTGCCCAATTTAGGTCATATTACTGAATGATGCCGAAAAGCATACCAGTCTTTGAAAGTGTAAATTACATCTAAAAACATACCTAATTAACTAAACCAAGTTATATTTCTGTAAATAAAATCTATATACCTAAATAAATACGAAAGTTAGCCACTTATTATATCACAAATATTCTACATCAAGAAACCAGCTAAATCAAAATTTAGCGGATTTGATTTTTTAAACAAAGCCTTAGTTGCCATCAGCAAAAGAGATAAAAAACACTCTTTCCAACTACTTTCTCATTTTGTAGATATAGAGAGATGTAATTATTTCATATACTACATATGAAATCGATACAAATATTTAATTCTACGTAAAATATGTTCAAATTGCTTTTTCAGAATTTTTTTCTACTTACGTAATTATAAAAAATAGCACCGGAAAAATATTTCGAAGATAAAAAGCGCCGCAACTGCGTAAAATTTTAATCAAATGTTAAGTTTCATTTTCGCTTGGTATTCATTCTGATATATTTCTAATTTTAGAAACATTTTTTGTAACTCTACTTTTGAATTTCAATTATTATTCTAATTTAAACTGTAAAATTGAAACTATAAAGGCACACTTTTGAATTCTAATTATCTAGGTGATGTATTTCGTGAGTTGGATGCTGAATATTAACTAAAAGCGCATGGAAAAATTATTTTTTTTATATTTAGCGTATGTTTCAATCTCAATTTATATCGTATCTATTCGTAATTCTGGAATATGATTATGTCACGAATATTCCTAATTTAAATTTTGATCGTGATGATTACATAACAAAGTCGAATTTCATTTTCATATATCCATGGAAATTGATACTGAATAAAAATGTGTTTGTTGTGTAATTTTTTTTATTGCCATATACTGCTATATATGCCTTGACAGATTGCAATAATCAATGTAACGAAATATTTTATACTGACGATGTAAAATAATAAGAATAATAATTATAATAATAATATTCTTTTTTTTGCTATATGCCATATACTTTAAAATATTAAAAAACATATTTTACCTTTATGAAAATGCTGATATTTTACTTAAACATTAATCCTAATTTTAATGTCATTTTAAAAAAAAATCACGAGATGAAAAATAGAAAATATATCTGATACAAATATTAAATCAATGTTTATTCGACCACGTACATCTCTAAAATAAAAGTAAAATGTTTAGAATAAGTTTCTAAAATTACAATTAATCCGTGTTCTGATAAGAGACATAAACAAACATTTGAAAAACAACAATTCTCATCTGAGGTTAAGAAAAAAACTATTGTGCCTTTTTTGCAGAATAATGTAAACTAATCTCATTGCATAAAATTGAGCCAGCAAAAATTGTTTTCTGCAAAATATTTTGTTATGCTAATGTAGAATTTTTTATTTAATTTTACGTTCTATTAAAATTTTATAAAGTATTTTTTTATATATATGCTTTTTTGCTTCAAAACAATTCTGTTTATGTAATTTACATTTAAATCAAGTTTAACACTTCAAAAAACCACAATTAAAATTATGCATATTCATCACTTATTAAATATTAATACAAAGACATTTCAATGAAAAAAAAATAATATTGTTTTCCTTAAACTAATTTTTTGTTAAAGGAATTAAATTTACTTTTACATTACAAATGAATGTTTCCTGGTTTATCCAAGAATTCTCATATATTTTTTACTGAATTAATTCTTAGTTAATTTTCATTTTGTTAAGAAAATAATTTTTGAAAAATAAAATAATTTTGTGACATATTACTTGTTTAAAAAATATTAAAATCTTTAGAGATGGATTAAACTTATAAAAAAGTATTTTTAAAATGAGTGCTTTGACTTACTTTTTTACTTAGTGAATTTTTGAATATCAGATAATAATGTTTTTAGTTATCTGTGGAATTAAGTGTATTTCCAATATAAATATCATTTTTTTACTAGGTAGGGTTTATTAAATCTTGTACAATATCTTTTTGTAATGTTTTTGTTTAATATGAAAATTTTCGTGTGTTTTTAAATTTAAGAAAAAAAACTATTTAGTAAGAATTAAGATAAGAGTATGATTCGCTTTTTCTGAGATATATTTAGATATGTTTTAATGTTTTCAAAGATTAAGACAAAGACATGTATGTAGATATATTTAAAAGGGGATTATTTGAGGATTTAATATATTTATATATATTTAAAGAAACGTGTTTTTGTACTTTAGACGCTCTATTTCAAAAATAAAATTTCTTTAGAAAATACCAGAAAATAAATGCAATATGTTATCGTCGGAATAAAAAATACTTTCGATAGAAATGTAATTTTTAAAAAGTCTGTCGTCACTTTCACTGGATGTTTTATTGTTCTTGATTTCTGTAAATATCTTAAATATAACATGGCTTTAAAATAAAAATATTTCTGTAAAAAAATTCAAGAAGCGTGAGATATGTTTTAATGTTTTCAAAGATTAAGACAAAGAAATGTATGTTCTTATGTGGTACATGTATATTCTTATTCCTTCTAATTGCTGAAAGATATAAAATAATAAATTTAAAAATAGTTTAAAATGTTTTATGAGACTGTTTCTACTACATTAAACCCATAATTAAATAAATAAGAATCACAAAAAACACAACATGAACTTTAAAAAATGTCACCGATTTACGTAAAACGCAGAAAGGAATATGTTATATATGTTAAAAAGTAAAATTCTATATTTTATTTAAATATTATAGTATTCTTGTCCTGCAATTCAGCATCCATCGTCAGGGAATATTTTTATTAATTTCTGTTCCATTCATTCGCATAAGTCACCTCTTTTGACAAGAAGGAATTTTTAATAAACAAGTTATCTCAAAGTAGATCAAGTATTGAATAAAGGTTCTATTTCCAGATATTTTAATAATTATAGACTCTCACATTTCAAACGAACGTATTTGAATTAAATGAACAGCAATTAATAAAATATTCCTTGAAAATGGCCACGGGAATTCAGGCCGAAAGTGCTAGGAATTTTAAACGAATGTATATTTTTAACTTGTAATATCTATATTATTATAATTAAGTCAGATGCTTTGCTTTTAAAGTTGATATTTTGTATTTCGTAATTAAATCAAGATCGAATATTGAAGTTCGTCTTATGATTTTCTTTTTAAATACGGGTATTATATTTTTCCACGGTCAATGATGTAATGTTTTGAAACGCCATTTTTGAATATTTCATGTAGAATTAAAGATTACTCACATTTTCTTTTCTTTCTTTCTTTCTTTTTTTATTGTATGTTTATTTCTATATTCGTAACCATGCAGGTATAATTTTATGAAGAATCTTTCTGAATCGCTCCATAATGAATTTTTAACAGTTACAGTCTCTATGATTTCTATTGCAATGTATGAATATTTTAAAAATGTATACACAAAAATAAGGTAACAAGTAGCAGCACCATTTGAAAAATAATTATTATGGTGTTCATAATTTTTCACAGAGTGTAGACAGTTGGCGATATTTGTTTTACAGCAGTTGTGCAGTTAGATAATTCGTAGATGGTGTAATAAAATTACTCGGGTTAGTAATAACAAAGTAAAAATATCGATACACGCTTAATTAGCATAAAAATAATTTAGACCGAATTTAGACTAACTTAGGATTACCAATCACGGTATAACAAGAAAATGTAAAGCAACAATGATTCAAGATAAATAAACATTTCTATGTATGCAATATATAAAAACTTTGAAAGACAAAACCTTTGCGTATTCCGAAAACAACAGCATAAAATATTCACATGAAACAGAAGAACCTGAATAGTTAATGTTTGAAAAGGGAATAGGATAATAATATAATACATCATCGTCAATTTGTTCTTCGATAATTTCGATCGAAACTATATTCTCTGAATTTCCGTGTTTTCCTACTCGTGGGACATGGTTAAGTGCTTTGAGGAAGTAATAGTTTTTTTCTTTACTACAAAAATTGATAGCGTTGGTGTTTTGAGAAAGAAAAAAGAAGTTGTTTGTGTATATTCATTGATCCGGCAAGATATCGTTTTGGTATTAAATCATTGCATGTTATGTCCCTTCGGAACGAGAGTCTTTCACGGGAATTATAATTTTTTAATTCTTTTATTATTATTATTATTATTATTATTTTTTTTTTTTTGTAAAAATTCTACTCAATTGAAGACGTAAAATGGACGGATTAAATAAGGAAAAAATATAACATGTATGAAATATTGTCTTATCAGTAAAACAATAAAATTTTAGTTGTTAGCATAATCAAGGATTCTGAGTACGTTATACGGCACGTATACCAATCGCTCGTCTCCAGGGTGTGATACGAATATACTGCCAATATTAAAACATCCAAACACGCAAATAACACCTGAATTAAAATTATAAAGTTATACACAAATATTATACAGACATACATACAATAAATACAACAAACCCAACTTGATTAAAAAATTAGTAAGAATCAGGAACACAGGAACATACATGTCTCTGAGTTATATGTATGTATGGGATGTCCCTGAATTAATGTATACTGTATATCAATGGAATAGTTCACAAACAATCACACTAACAATTCACAGTTGTACCTTCATCCAAAATTGTCTTATAGATTGTTGATGACTTTCACCAGCTTGTTATATTACTGAGAAATTGCATGCCCAGGTATTAGTCGGAGTATCTCAGTAAATAGCGCAACATCCTGTTACAATATGATCCTGATTTCGAATCTTGGCTAATTTTTCAATTCAGTTGTGTTTATTATATTTATTGTACCTATGTCTGTATAATAGTTGTATTTACCTTTATTATGCAAGATAAATAAACCATAAATAGTCTAAGAGATCAACATAGTATTTTTCGTGGATATAAATAATAATGTGGATACAAATGATTGTCCACTTTGATTGTATACTTTCATGATTGGCTGTTGCCTTCTACTTTCCCAATGGCTGTTCTTTCAGCTTGTTTCATTTCCTTCCTTTTCATTTCAGTCGTGCAGCTGCTTTCATAGCAGATGCACGTCTTGTTTTTGCCAGATGAAAGAATGACTCGGTTCTTTTGAAAGGCCTAGCGAATTAAAAAAAAATTAATGATGTGTTTAAGAAGTTCTTATCTCTTTATAAATAATGATAGTTTATCAGATAATGTTCAATTAAGCAGAATATTTAAAAAAAGTGGTATATAACTCAAGTAGCCAGTCAGTAAAGAATTAATACTTGTTTGCATTGGTTATAAGGTGGTGTGGGGTAATAACGCCAGGTGGGGTAATAATGCCAAGTGCTAATATTTTGCATAATTATGAAATAATCTGGTAAATGACACCCATGTGCTCGGCGCAGAAGGGTTTTGAGTCATATAAATCGCAAAAAACAGCTTCAAGTTAATTTGTTTCATTTTTAGGTCTTATTGTTTTTACAAGCAACTAAAATTAACGCTTGATCTAAAATTTGCGCGATACATTTTGTGATGTGAAGACTATTTTTTTTATCCGGAAATACTTTGTTAATTACATAAATTTGTAGTACATTTCATGGACTTTCAAAATATTGTTCAAGATTTTGGATATCTTCTCGAGATAACTTGTAATTTAAAATGTACACCGCAATAACTATAGCGGGGTAATAACGCCAATCTTTGGCATTAATATCCCGGTTGATTCCCTACAGTGGCCGAGCTACATCCTAAATACTAATTCAAATAAACACAGTTAAAACTGCGCAATGTTTCTAATAATTCTATTTAAGCGGTCCTTTTTAAGCAAAAAGAAGCTCACAGTCTGATATTCTTTTGCCTCATCCTCCCCCCCCCCCTCCCCACACACACACACCACACCTTTATTTTCCTTACACTTTCACAAAAAAATGAACATTTTCAATAGCTTAGAATTCAATTTGTCAATTTCTAAGTTTGTATTTTTAGAATTGGGCAATCTACATGCAATTATTCCACCTTATTTCATAGTTTTGTTTGCATGGCGTTATTACCCATATAGATGGGTAATAACGCCAAATAGCATTGGTCAAGAAATCACGCTGTTACGTTTTATGAATACATATCTGTTTAATTATTTTTTTTGTATAGATAGTCAATGAGTTGCTGTATCGAATCATATATTTGTTTGAAAAATACAAACTAAAAGCCGTGAAAATTGATCGAACCTTACGTGGCGTTATTACCCCAGGGTACCTTATTTTTGAAAGACGTTTGTCTTATTAATGGCGTGAGTTGTCATTATAACCTCAATACAATAGTTTTTCTTTATTTCTTATCATTAATCAGAATTAAATAGGAGAGTAAAAGGTACTCACCCGATAAATTCTTCTTCATTGAAGTATCCAAGAATTAAATCCACCATAGGAGAAGGGAAACGGGCATATTCACATTTTGATCTATACACTGCACTAATTCATCTTAATAAAGACGTATAATATTATTATATGGTAAGTGTAAAACACACACACAAATTATTGTATACACACTTCTTCATTTTCTACTTTTAATTTTTAACACGCGAGAAAAACAAAAACAGCAAAAGGGTAGTGCTCACATCAAGCTAAAAAACAGAGAACAGAATGAATTTTAAATCGATACATACATAAATCATAATATAGAAACAATTATTAATAAAAAAAGAGTCATTTAGAAAGTTTTGACAGTTTTTGTAAACCTGTAATTGTTCGCTCGTAATCACTGCTTCCAAGGTCACTCTAACGAGCACTTAACTTTATTTATGATGCCATGATAACTGTCACTTGTTGCACAACGGAGGAAATTATTTACGAATTGCGCAATGTTTCTATCAACTCCTCCTTAATTTCTGAAGTTGTGTTGTCACTCAGATGCAAGTTCTTCCTGTGAATTTCAAAAAGAGGTTTTGGCAGGGGTTTTGTGAATAAGTCAGCTATCATGATTTTGGTTGGGCAATATACAAGTTTTATTATGCCATCTTGTTTCAGTTGTTTTATGAGATGATATCTAAGTTCTATGTGCTTTGTTTTACTTGAATGTTTTTCAAGCTCTATCATTTTGATAGCCGACTGATTATCCTCGAAGAGTTCTATAGGATATGTTTGTGAGATATTGAGTTCTTCAAGTAAATTCACCAGCCATTTGACTTGATTAGCTGCATTAGCTGCTGAGATGTACTCAGCTTCGGCAGAAGATAAAGCTATGCAGGATTGTTTTTTAGTTGACCAAAGTATGGGATTTTTACCTAGCAAATATACATTACCACTTGTCGATTTTCTTGATTCTGTGTCTCCACCCCAATCAGCGTCCGCGTAGACTTCTAGCGTTGGTTTTGAATTTCCATCTATAACTAGATTAAAGGTTTTTGTTGTCTTGAGATACCTCATGACCCGCTTTACACTGTTCCAATCTTTCATTCTTGGCTTTTCGTTCCTTCTGCTTAAGATGTTGACAGCTGCACAAATGTCAGGTCTGCTCACTGTGGCAAGATATAAGAGTGCACCTATGGCTTGTCTGTACTGTGTGTTGTTTGGTAAAATATTGTCATCATCTTTAAAGTGAGTGTAATTTGTTTCCATGGGTGTACTACATGGTTTTGCTTCTTGTAAATTGAATTTATTAATTAACTCTTCAATTTTTGAAGTTTGGTTAATTAAGTAGCTTTTGTTTACCTTTCGAATGTTCATGGATAAATAATTGCTTACGTCCCCTAAATTCTTTAATTCATACTCTTTATTTAAGTTCGCGATTATTTCCTCAATGGTTTCGTCTTTCCCTGCAATTAAGAGGTCATCGACGTATGTTATTATATAGGTTGTTTCATTATTCCTTTTCTGTGTAAAAAGACATGTGTCAATTTTACTTTGAATGAAATTCATGTTTTTTAGTGTTTCTGTTATTTTATTATGCCACGCTCTCGCGGCTTGCTTAAGTCCGTAGATTGCCTTATTTAATTTACAAACTTTGGTTTCCTGGTTTGGTTCAACGAATCCTTCCGGCTGCGACATGTATATCTCCTCATCAAGTTCCCCATGTAAGAACGCGGTGTTAATATCTATATGCTTAACATTTAAGTTTTGGTGCAACGCCGCTATTAATAATGCTCTTATCGTAGTATACGATACGACCGGTGCGTAGGTTTCGTCATAATCCTCTCCGAATTTTTGCGTATATCCTTTAGCTACTAAACGTGCCTTATATTTTTGTATTTTTCCGGTATTGTCACGCTTTAATTTGTAAGTCCATTTGCAACCTATTATTCTCTTATTCGGTGGAGGATCTACAATTGACCATGTTTTATTTTTTCTTAAAGAATTCATTTCGCTCTCCATGGCTTCTATCCAATTCTGTTTTACCGGAGAGTTTTCCATTAATTTAACTTCCTTATAATCCTTTGGTTCATTAATTTTGTCGTCTTTGACAATATATATAAGCCTATCAGGAGGTACGCCTTTATTTATTCTATCTGAACGCCTTGGTTCCGCAATTTGTTGTTGGGACGCGGATGGTGTTGTTTTTCCGTTCGAAATTTCTATCTCCACGAGATTTTTACAATTGCGTTTTTCGTCTTCATTTTGTTTTTGTTCAATTTCAGGCTTATCATTTACGTATTTGAATTTATTTTCAAGAAATTTTACCGTTCTCGCGATTTTTATTTCATTTCCTCCTACATATATGCGGTATCCCTTAGATTCATTGTCGTATCCCACAAAAATACCTTCAACAGCTTTATTATCTAATTTTTGTCTTCTGGCTTTATCAATATAAGCGAAGGCTTTGCAGCCAAATACTTTAACATAACTTAAGTTTGGCTGTCTTTCTGTCCATAATTCATATGGCGTTTTTGCATTAGCTTTTGTAGGCAGTCTATTTTGTAGGTGGTTTGCCGTACAGATTGCTTCCCCCCAGAACTTTAAAGGTAGATTTGATTCATTTAACATTGTCCTTGCCATCTCAACTAACGACCTATTTTTCCGTTCAGCCACCCCGTTTTGACTTGCACAATATGGGACTGTATGTTGATGTTTTATCCCATTTGATTTGAGATAATTCTCAATTTCATCTGATGTAAATTCTCCCCCATTATCCGTTCTGATTTCTTTCGGTTTTTCACCAAATTTGTTGCTTATCAGCGCAATGAACTCTTTGAGTTTTTCATAGACTTCACTTTTTCTTTTCAATAGATAGATTATTGTGAATCGCGAGTAGTCATCGATAAAAGTCAAGAAATATGATTTCCCCCCAATCGTGGGTGTCTGAAAAGATCCACAAACATCCGAGTGAATAAGTTGAAGCCTTTTACTTGCTCTATACTGAGCAACTTTCGGATAGGGTTCATCAGTTAATTTCGCCTTAATACACGGTTCGCAATCTATATTATGTTTACAATTGTTTATCTGGATACCTCTTACTAATTCCTTTTGTGTAATTTCTTTAATCGATGTTAGATTTCTGTGTCCTAACCTTCTATGCCATAGTTCTAGACAATTTTTATTGTTGCACGTTTGTGTAATGTTCGCGTGGTTTTCGTTAGCCAACTGGACTTCATAGAGGTTATTTACCTTTTGTGCTTCTAAGCAGATTTCTCCATTAAGTTTGAAAGAGCATCGGTCATTTTTAAATACAATCTCACATCCGTTTTGGGTTGCTTTGCTGACTGATAGTAAATTCGTTTCGATTTCAGGTACTAGAAGTACATCTTTAAGTGTTATTTTATGAATTTTATTATCCGATGTCAGCGCATTTAAATTTACATCGCCTGAACCGTAAGCGATAAGTTTTTTTCCGTTTGCGATAGTCACGTTTGTTTTTTCCCTCGATTTTATCTCTGTAAACATTGATTCAGAGGATGCAATGTGACTTGAGCTACCGCTATCCACAATGAATGTTTTATTTTCTATCCCTTGTGTTATAAATGCATAATCTTTGTTTTCGCTGTTTCTCCATGTATTGTTTTTTCCTTCATAGCGATTAAACCTGTTATACGATTCCGATGCTTGTTCATTCTTAAAATTGTTTTCACCCCTTTGAAAAACGAGTGATGTAGAATAGTGTTTTTTGTAATTTTTGTTGTGTTGATTTTGTTGTGTTGTGTGTGTTTTGTTTTTATTGTGCCAACATTCTTGTGTGTTATGGCTTCTCATTTTACAAATCGAACAATATTTTGATTCTTTTTTAGCTGGAAACTTTTTCTGAGCTTTAAAAGCTTTCGCTGTATTATCAATACTTTCATAGTTTTCATTTCGACGATTAAACTCGTCAATCAGCTTGTTTTTAATATATGACGGAGTTAATTGTGCTTCTTCTTTACTTTCGAGAGCAGTAATTAAATTATCATAAGACTGGGGCAGAGAGCACAGGAGGAGCGCGGAAATGTGGTGATTATCAATTATTTCGCCTATAGCTGCCAAATGATCAACGAGCTCCATTATTTTTGTAATATGATTTATCATATTTCCATTTTCTGCTAATTTTATACTATATAATTTTCTAAGGAGAAACAATTTGCTTGTGAGATTTGATCTTTCATGTATTTCTTTTAATGCATCCCATGTTTGTCTAGCAGTTTGTAAATTCTTAACATGGGTTATCTGTGAATCATCGATAGTTAGATTTATCAATGCCCGGGCCTTCCTATCATTTTTGGACCATTGATCGGTCAAAGGGGTCGGTGGATTATCGGTTATTACATGGAACAGCTCTTCTTTAGTTAAGAGCATTTCAATTTTAAATTTCCATGTACTGTAATTCGTTGCTGTCAATTTTTCAATTGAATAATTATCTTTTAATGTAGCCATTCTAATCTTATATTTTTATTTGTTTTTTTTTTTATTCAATATTTTTATTCAATATTTTTTATTTGTGTGAAATTAGTATATCACTATGTTATCAAATTGATATAACTTTTTAGCTCAGTCACATAATCATTGAAAGACGTTTGTCTTATTAATGGCGTGAGTTGTCATTATAACCTCAATACAATAGTTTTTCTTTATTTCTTATCATTAATCAGAATTAAATAGGAGAGTAAAAGGTACTCACCCGATAAATTCTTCTTCATTGAAGTATCCAAGAATTAAATCCACCATAGGAGAAGGGAAACGGGCATATTCACATTTTGATCTATACACTGCACTAATTCATCTTAATAAAGACGTATAATATTATTATATGGTAAGTGTAAAACACACACACAAATTATTGTATACACACTTCTTCATTTTCTACTTTTAATTTTTAACACGCGAGAAAAACAAAAACAGCAAAAGGGTAGTGCTCACATCAAGCTAAAAAACAGAGAACAGAATGAATTTTAAATCGATACATACATAAATCATAATATAGAAACAATTATTAATAAAAAAAGAGTCATTTAGAAAGTTTTGACAGTTTTTGTAAACCTGTAATTGTTCGCTCGTAATCACTGCTTCCAAGGTCACTCTAACGAGCACTTAACTTTATTTATGATGCCATGATAACTGTCACTTGTTGCACAACGGAGGAAATTATTTACGAATTGCGCAATGTTTCTATCAATTTTCTCTATATCTTGGCAAACATGTTCAATGATGGCGTGGATTATTACCCCAACATAAGTGTGTTCGTATTTTAAAAAATATTGCATTCACATTAGAAAGAGATATTCTGCCATTTTATGCATTTCCCAAACAGTTTTTTTTTTGGTGAAAATATTATTAATTTAAATCTATTGTTTCCATAATAGTTGTTTTGAAATTAATACAGTTTAATCAGTCTTTGAAATTTATATGAAGAACTTCTTAGAAATGCGATATCGGATAATTCTATAATGCACTTACGTTGCAAAGAAATATTTTGCATTTTAAGCGAGTATTCATCTCAAAATTGTTTTTTAATGAAAATATCACTAATATAAAACTAATGTTTCTATAATCCATGAATACAGTTTAATCAACGTATGAAATTCACATGAAATAGATCCGAGGAATGTGCTGTTGAACATTTTTATGTTGCACACACATAAAAAAGAAAAATTCTACCATGTCATGCGAGTATTTCCAGAATAGTTTTTTTAATTAAAATATAATTAATATAAATGTAATGTTTATATGATCGTTATTCCAAAATGAATACAGATTAATCAATATTTTAATTTCATATGAAGTACTTTAATTTTATCCAAAAATCGAGTATTGGATATTTTCATGTTGCACTCGCATTAGAATGAAACATTCTGCCATTTTATGTAAATATTTCCAAAATAAGTTTTAACGAAAAACTTATTAACATAAAACCAATGTTTCTATAATCATTATTTCGAAATGAATGTAGTTTAATTAATATTGGAATAATGAAGTACTACTTAGAAATACAATGTTGGAGATAAGCTAAGCAATGTAACAAGCAATGCTTGTTACATTGCTTAGCTTAGTTAAAGAAAAAATTCAATCCCATCACTCCACGTTAAAAACAAAATCGATAATGATGAAATATTCTCTACCTCTCCGATGATTATAATCTGAGTGCATATCCAAAATTTATGCTTTTTCTTCTTACAGCAGATGCTTAAGTGCTTTCTGAATAGTAATATTTTTTAGCTCACAGGCTATCATAGCCTGAGAGCTTATGTGCCCGTCCGTTCTGTATGTTCGTTCGTATGTGCGTAACGCGATAACTCATGATAAAAATATCCGATCCTCTTAAAATTTTGTATGTAGGTATATCCTGACAAGGCGCTTCCCTGATTAGTTTTTGAAGTTCATTCGATATGTATAAGAGGGGGAACAGGGGCTCATGCCCCCCTTTAATGGATGTAAATGGGTTTTTCATGCAGAATTAACAGTTTTTGTCCAAAATTTAGATATAGGATCATTCTGATGAGGCGATTCCGTGACTGTTATTATGTGTTCATTGAATAAGTATAAACAGGGGGAACGAGGGGCTCATGCCCCCCCCCCCTTAATTGATATAAACGGGATTTTCATGCAGAATTAACAGTTTTCGTTCAAAATTTAGATAAAGATAATTCGGATGAGGCGAGTCCATGGCTGTTATTAGGTGTTCATTAAATAAGTATAAACAGGGGGAACGGGGGGCTCATGCCCCCCCCCCCTTAATTGATATAAACGGGATTTTCATGCAGAATTAACAGTTTTCGTTCAAAATTTAGATATAGGATCATTCTGATGAGGCGAGTCCGTGACTGTTATTATGTGTTCATTGAATAAGTATAAACAGGGGGAACGGGGGGCTCATGCCCCCCCCCCTTAATTGATATAAACGGGATTTTCATGCAGAATTAACAGTTTTCGTTCAAAATTTAGATAAAGATAATTCGGATGAGGCGAGTCCATGGCTGTTATTCGGTGTTCATTGAATAAGTATAAACAGGGGGAACGGGGGGCTCATGCCCCCCTTAATTGATATAAACGGGATTTTCATGCAGAATTAACAGTTTTCGTTCAAAATTTAGATAAAGATAATTCGGATGAGGCGAGTCCATGGCTGTTATTAGGTGTTCATTGAATAAGTATAAACAGGGGGAACGGGGGGCTCATCCCCCCCCCTTAATTGATATAAACGGGATTTTCATGCAGAATTAACAGTTTTCGTTCAAAATTTAGATATAGGATCATTCTGATGAGGCGAGTCCGTGGCTGTTATTAGGTGTTCATTGAATAAGTATAAACAGGGGGAACGGGTGTTCTAATGCCCCTCCCCTTAACTTGCATAAATGAATTTTTCAATCAGAATTGTCAGATTTCGTTCAAATCTCTGAATAGTTTTGGAAGTTTAATGGTTAAGTATAAAAAAGGGGAATAACTCCTCTTAAATTATATAAATGCTAAATGGGTTTTTATTAAGAATTATCCGATTTGCTCTGAATTTTGGATATAGATTTTTTAATATGATAAAGCATGTACTTGATAGTTTAGGAAGTTCAGTGATTAAGTATAAAAAAGGAGAAAGGGGAGAGCTGCTTCCCCTTCTTATTATTTTTTTTTTTCGAACGGAATTAACGAAAATACAAGGAGTTATGTACAATTAGTATGCGTAGCCTGTGAGCTCAATGCCATCAGTTTAACTGGGCAATATTCTTTTTTTTTTATCTTTTTCTATCATTTTTAATAAAACTGAAGTTTAATATATCTTTTGATTAAATGATTCACTTTTCTAAGACAATGAAACATTCATAACTCGAACATCAATATCGTTATATTTTACTCATTATTTTTTTATACTTTATGTATAAATTTTAAAATGAAATTTTAAATGTTTAGTTCAAAATATGTGGCAACTTATAAACCGATGTTTATGTTTGAGAAAATTGATTAATACACCTTAATAAAACTACTTGGAAATGTTAAAATATATATTGTTAATGCTATTAAATTATTGCATCCGTCTGTATAACATCCGTCTCTACAACATTTTCAATATGAATTATCACTTTATAATTCTTAGTATTCGAAATTCCTGGTTAAAAAAGACTAATTAACCCATTAGTGCCTGAATTATTCTCTTCGTTCAAATTCCCATGTTGCATTTCCCCCCCACTTTTAAATCAAGAATAACCTTTATCTTAATTTATCGAGGATTTTCTCGAGAAAGAAAGTACTTATTTATACTTTTTTATAGTGGTGTGAAATGCGTTTACTTGAATTTTTTAAAGCTGTCCCAAAAATGGGACGCTAGGCACTAATGGGTTAACACGCAATAAAATGCTACTCATAAGCGTTTTTCACAGTCAACAAGAGCGGAATAATCTCTGCTATTAAGAAATGCTTCATTAAAACTAAAAATCTACTGGTTTTGCAGATTTCTAAAAATTAAGAAAGGCGTTAAATACATGAATTATCACTCTGTTAACTAAGTGTAACACTAACATAGTAAATAAATTCCAAGCCCGGATTCTCGAACATGATCCTTGGGGTAACTATCTAGAGCTCTATCATTTGAGTTAACCCCTTAACGCGCAGTGTTGCCGGGACGGCAACACCTAAAGTTCCCCCTGTTTAGAGACACAAAAACTCCGTGAATATTTCAAAAACTACTCTAATGGATACTTTAAATCTTTCTTATGAGTTCTAGATGGCAGCACCACAGAGATCAAACTCTACTGTTTTAAAGTAATAGGTAAAATGTTCTACTGTAATACGCGCTTCACAGCAATGCTTTTCTCACTGCGCTTATCAATGCTTTACTTATGGGAGGTTACCACTTCGGCAACAGTTGTATAATTAAAATGATTAGTGCAATCTTTACAAAACAATACCTGTGTCCTCCTCTAGGCCTAAATAGATTGCCTAATTTTTTTTTCTTTAAATTCCAACTTTAAAGAGTAGTGCGCCGGAAAGGGTTAAGGGGACGATATTCAGTCTGACATCTCTCATTCACATATTTCAACTAGGCGGCAGCCAGAAAAGTCGTTATAAATACAAAAGTTATCCGGCGAAACAAGAGGGGCAAATAAAGCCCAGCATAGGTGAATATATATATGCTCATATAGGTGAACATGAATGTGTTCACCTATGCTGTGCTTTTGCGTTTTGTGGCTGATTTGTGTCTCATGTTTCATGAAGACATCATGAAGATCTTGTGCTATTGTTGCAACTTTAAGACCCATGTGAGTGGTAAAGGATTGGCTCGGAATCAATATTCCATGAATACTAGTTCTATTTCCGGCATGAGTATTTTGCACTTTTACACTTATTTCGCAATATGATAATTCATGTATTTAATATCCAGTAATCTCGGACGTAATTTCGACGCTTAAAAGTAATTGAAAAATTAATTAAAATTATACATAAAGACCGGGTATCGTATTCGTGGATTATTCAGAATGAATTTTATATTGTTTTTCACAGTTATATTATACTTTCGTATAATAAAAATTAAAAATAAAAATGTTTTTCTAGAGTGTAGTTTAGTAGAATACACACCGATAAACATTCCTTTTCCTAATAGTTCGTGATATTATTAATTACGATAAAAATAAATTGCTCAGTATCCATCTTCAAGAAAAAAAAATAAGAAAAAGTGATAATAATATGAGTTATTATCCACAATTTATTCTCCGATAATTTCGATCAGAGCAGTATTTACATACTTTCGTGTTTTTCTTCTATTTTTGAGGTAGCAATAATTTTTGTTTACCAAGATAATTGCTAGTAAAAGCACTTCTGATAACCAAAATTATATCAGTATGTTTATATTTATAGAAAGAATATGTGTCTTTAAGACGAATAGAATACTGATGTGGAAATTATCAGTAACTTATATTATCAATTTTATTTCGATGCATGTGCACTGTATACAAAATATTACAAGTACGAGTATTTCTGGCATATGTTGGGTTCCTTACAATAAATATATTAATTAGTAACTGTAATATTACACAAAAAAAATGTTTCTAAAAGAATAATAAAATTTGTAAAAACTATTCTATCCAGTATCAGGTACTTTTATATATACTAGAAAATTATAAAAGGGTACATCAGAAAAATTTCAGAGATATCTTATCCTAAAAGTCAAATAATTCATACAGTGCGCCGCCCGTGTCTTTATGTATGTCCAAATCAACCCTATCTTTAACGATTCAAATCTCGGCTAATTACCTACAATTTTTTTGATAATCTTTATAAATAATCCTTTTATACTTCCGTGACAATAGGTACCTAGATCGCTTCTCAACTTTCTTGCTCAGCAATCGCAAAAGTGAAATTTAAGTATAACGAAAAAATGTGATTTTCTTAAAATGTATGTAACCTAGGCTAATCTCTATAATTTTCCTGCAAGGTTTATATAAGCTAACACTAAATCTAATGTTTTCATAATTTTAGTCTCAGTAGATTTGGAAACAGCGGGAGAGGGGTGAGACATATTTTTGCACTGCGTTTTCAACTACATCTCCGAAAATATACCTAAAATGAATTAATTGTTAAATAAAATTGTATTTAAGAGTTCAGAGTTACAAGATATATCACACGATACTCTACACGATATACATATACAAGGAGATTCACAAAAATCGAAACGATAGGCTACCTCCTTAAATATTGCCCCATGGCACATACTTTCAATTGCAAATTTTCATAAAAAAGGTGAAAAATTTAATAAAATACAAAAATTAAATTTTTAAACGGTCTCTGGTGTAAAGATTCCAATTGGAAAAATTTCCTTTTTCATTCGGAAATTAAACAACAACAACAAAAAAAATATCTTGATATGTACAAATTTCACAAAGACATTAAAATCCAAAATTCTCCAAAATTCGTGACTTACACCACTTAATCATGCTCCTGAATTGCGAGGTTTTGGCTCATTTTGAATTTCAAACTGGGATCATCCATTAATTCTATGTTATTAAAAGTCGATTTAAGACAGTTCGGTTCCGTTGTTCACAAAATAGAAGCGTATAAGTTTTACGTTAACCCTGCTTTCAAAATATGTTGGATGTCTGCGCAGGTCAAAATATCTGGGTCATGTCCCGAACCGACCTACAAGGGAAAATGTTTGTCCTGGCTTGGAAAAAAGTTAAAATCATAGCTTAGAATTTCTAAAGAGTTTTTATTTCGATATGATTAAAAATTATTTCGTATGGTGGAATTTTCCGATCAGAAATACTTATTATAGCTTTTCGTTTTTCATGTTTATAATTTTCATTATTAAATAAGGTTATTAGAACAGGTTATTATGTAATTTCGTTTTCATAGTTACACTTTTCTGTCGTAGAATAACCAAAACTTGTCTCTTTTTGCTCTGTAAAGTGCAAAGAGCACATAAAATGATAACTATGGGCAATTCCGCATAGTTATAATAAAAAAACTTCTGCTATTTCACTTTTTAAATGAAAATGCAGTAACTATATAATAAATTGTTCCCAAATGTTCACCAATAATTTTGATCGGAAATACATTTTTGGAATTTGAACATTTTTCTTCTCTAGGGAAATGTTTAAGTGCTTTTCAAAAGTAGTTACAATAAAACTTTTAGCACAATCGATGGTATATATGTGTTTATTGAATCAGAAATTTTTTTCTAGGAAAAAAAAATCACATCGGGAATATTAATGCAATAGATTAATATTTGTTTTTGAATAATTGTGCTATACATAGTGTTGATGTAGAAATATATGTGTTTAATAATTGAATTAAAAAAAATAAATGCTAAAAATATGTACTTGTATTAGAAACCAAGATTAAAAATTCAATCGAAAAGTATTTTCCATTGTTAAATACTATCACTAACTACCATCAATTATTGCTTATCTTTTAAATAAAATAAACAAACACCTATTTTACTCAGAATACACTCATCACATAAAGAAATTTAACTGAAATATTTACATATACCCATTCGCTGTGAGAAAGTTTCTTGTGTTATTTTAAGTCTCAGTTTAATTTTAATTCTTCTCATTTTATGTATTAATCAAAATTAACTTTTGATAAAGGGCCACGTTATTCATGAACATATTTGAACTTTATACTTTTTAAAGAAACTGGCATCATTCTTAAACCGAAGTTTAAACAATTAATAAAGGTGATGATCTTAAGGCAGTTTCCGATGTCTTCTAGCATGTGTTACTCCCTAAGTAATGAGACAAACTAATATTTAAGCACTGTGAACAGTTTGCACGTAATGAATTTCTCACGAAAAAGTTACCCGTAAGCACAAAACAAATTTTTCTGTGAAATTTTTGCCAGAAACTTCCTTGGCATGAAGGATTATGCTCTATTATTATTGGGAAATAAAAGAAAATTCATTTTTTATTAAACGAAACTTGAGATTGACTTTAACACCATATTTTTTCATGTTTAAGTCGACGCTTGTGCAAGTCGACACCGCCCCCTTTTTTTTTTCGATTCTTATACGAAATTTTGAAGAAAAATAATTAATTTTCGTACATAAATCGAACCATATTTTTAGTAGTATGTTAAAAAATGAGTTCATTGGAAGAAAAACAAGTTGGATATTGCACGTGAAGCGTAGCAAATGAGGAGCGTTCGTACGATAACGAAGTTTTAAAAATATCACTCTCATATATCAATCTCATAACATTGTAAATAGTTACAATTAAAATGCGCACGAAACAATGTTCTCCCTATACCATTAAGCAATGGAATACTTTTGTGTGGCCTTGTAAATCAATAACAAATATTCTTTGCACCACAGATTATGCAAAATGCACATTATAATATGTACTTTATAGATGCATATCAATTTTATTAGGTTCGAATGAGTGTAACACTATTAAAATGCATTTGAATCATTTTCCCCCATTAACCGTAATGTAACGAAACACTTTTGATTGTCCCTGTAGTTGAACTATGCATCCGATTTTGATAAAATTTGAAATAACTCGACAAAATTATGTAATAATTATGTATTTAAAATTTCAAACAATTAAATTGCATTTGAAACTTTTTTCCCCATTGGCCGTAATGTAACGGAATCATTTTGATTGTCCCTGTAATTGATCTATGCTTCCGACTTTCATAAAATTTGAAATGACTCGACAAAATTACGCAATAATTATGTATTTTAAATTTCAGAGATTCAATTGGGTAGTTTTTGCGTTGCTATATGCGGACAGACAGACAGACAGACAGACAGACGGACGGACGGACTGAACGACAACAATAGGTGCTACGTATTTACATAATTACGAATGCACCTAAAAAAATTTAATAACAATCTATTACAATTTTTTTTCCGTTTCTAATCAGACTTTTTTTTTTTATTCGACGTTTTAAAACTGTAGAATCATGAAAAACCGAAGAAGATTAAACTATTTCGAAACCTATTTACATCAATGATAATCAAAAAGAAAAATTTCTTAAAAATAATAATAAAACAACTATTACACTCTTATTTCTAAGATCTAAACAACTTTTTAGAATGCTCATACATAGTGTTTTTTCTATTTTGGGAATTTTAGGAGAAAAATCTAGAAGCAGTATCAAGGGTGAACTCTTTTAAAAATAGGGATTAAATGCTATGAGGAATGTCCCTGTGTTAAAAAGAATTATATCGTAAGAAAAAATAGGTACAGAACAATAAAAGGACATTGTTATTGAGATTAATTTGTCAATCGCATCGAAAAATACCATTGTCCGCTTTTATTTCTTTCTCCAATCGAGACTCATTCGTGTTTACTTAATATTTGAATTGTTCATTCTCCGATTACACTGATAAATTTTAACGAATTTTCTGCTTCTCTTTGTACATTCGGTGTTTCTTATAGATTTCAAACTGCTGAAAAAGAATATGTCTGTAAAAATTTTCTATCATCCTCCAATTTTGAGAAATTTCATTTCTACGTTTCAGAGCATGTAGACATCATATAGGCATTATAGTTACATTATATTATTATCTTAGATGCGTTTGATTCACACAAACATTCTTTTTCCTTATTACAACAATAAAAGACACAACAAGAGAGTGGAATAATATGTCCCCTAATAAATTTTATGCTAGCGACCTTGAACATACAGCACGAGCCGCCCCCACAGTATTTGGCTTTAACGCAAATCCGCGACAGTTGAAATTTACTAAGACTTTTTACTTAAATTTTTATTATAATTATTCTATTTTCCTCTAAAATATGTGAAAATGTCTAGAAGATGCGTTAATGAACCCGATTCTTATTGCTATGTGTGCAGGGATCTAACTTTGAAAATGCATGTTGTACACGATGTGCTACAAACCTTCGGGCGTGGATGAATGATACAAGAAATCCTTTTGCTATACCCCAGATATGGCGCGAGCCGAAGGATCATATAACAGACTGCTACTTTTGTATTACAAAAATCAAAGTATTCTCTTGACGAAATAAACGTAAAATTAAGTACCCGAACTTAGATTCAGCAGTGCAACCAGTTTTACATAATGATGATTTACCAATATCAAAACCTCCGGAGAATGCAGAAACTGAATTGATGAAACTTAAACTTCCTCTACATCTGATGTAAACTATTCTCCTGGCATGAATGAAGAACCATACCTAATTAGTCAAGAATTAAATGATCTTGTGAGAGACTTAAATTTATCAAAGAAAAACTCAGAATTACTTGATCAAGATTGCAAGGTTGGAATCTCCTGAAAAACAATACAAAGATATCTATTTATCAATATCGACATAGGAAAAATTCGGCATTTTTTTTTCAAGAAAAGGTGATTTATGCTGCTGTAATGATATAAGTGGTTTAAAGTCTGCTTTAAATTGTCAATATCTCCCATATTTTTCGGGGGAAAATACGGGAGTTGTGAGCAACGAGCATGGAGAGTGCTTGTAAAAGGATATTTCTGCAATGGAAACCCGATAACAAGGCAGGTGGACCCCTAATATGCTCGGAGATGCTATTGGAACCTTATTAGGGAAGATTGTGATTGCACCTATAAAAGAGCATTCACACATAAGACATTTGCTGTTACTTAAAGTATGAATTTTTTTAGTAATAAGATTCCTTTTTACAAAAATTCTTCTACATTTTTCTGAAATTTTATAAACAAAGCACATTTTTAGTGTTTTAAATATTAATTTTAAGCTTTATAAGTGTTTATTTAAAAGTTTGTCATTACTAAAATAAGAAATGATAAATTTCATAAGGTATATGTGTTGAATAAATACTACAAAATTCAGATTTTTAGATATTTGAGTTTTTAGGTGCGTTCGTAATTGTGTAAATACTATTGTTGTCGCTCTGTCCGTCTGTCCGTCTGTCTGCCCGTCTGTCCGTCTGTCCGCATATAACAACGCAAAAACTAACCAGCCGAATCGTTTGAAATTTAAAATACATAATTATAACATAATTTTGTCGAGTCATTTCAAATTTTATGGAAATCGGATGGATAGATCAATTACAGGGACATTCAAAAAGATTCCGTTACATTACGGTCAATAGGGAAAAAAGTTTTAAATGCATTTTAATCTTTTGAAATTTAAAACATATAATTATTGCGTAATTTTGTCGAGTCGTTTCAAATGTAATGAAAATCGGATGCATAGATCAATTACAGGGACAATCAAAAGGATTCCGTTACATTACGGTCAATGGGGAAAAAGTTTCAAATGCATTTTAATGATGTTACACTCATTCGAACATAATAGAATTGGCATGAATCTATGAAATATATACTAAAATATGCATTTTGTACAATCTGTGATGCAAAGAATTTTTATTATTAAATTACAGGGCCACACAAAAGTATTCCACTATATAATGCTATACGGGGAAACATGGTTTGGTACGTGTTTTAATTATATTCAACTATTTCACATTTTATGAATAAGATGTACGTTGCTGAGGTGTAATAAAAATTACTTCCTGCATATTTACAGAAACGTAAAGATTTCGACTACTCTACTGTATCCGGAGTACGCTATACTATATCAGCAAGATCTGAATATTTTTAAAACTTCGTTATCGTACGAACGCACCTCATTTGCTACGTTCTCGTGCAATTTCCAACTTGTTTAAATTTTGTGGGTGATGGAAGCTTTTTAATGGCATATTCTTTCATAGCACCACCTAAAATATAAAAGTCACAACATACTTGTTAGTAACTTAGTTAATAGTTAGAAACAGAAACCTTGTTTATCAGTGTTATCTGCGAAGATTTTTTTTTATTTTTTTATTTTTACAACTTCGTATATAAGTCAATCCCCCCCCCCCTCTCCCTTTTCAACTCCTAAATTATGTCTTAAATTCTTCGACTTATTCACAAGTATATATGATACTTAATAAATAACACAGACACAGCACCTTGTATTGTATAGTTTGAACTAAACTTTTCTAAACCTTATAACTGGCCCTAAGTTTCTTTTGTTATAAATAGGTTTCAGATAGGATTTGGATAATTTGTTAAACTGTTAATTGTCAGTGGAGAATTTTTCTTATTTTAGGCAAAATATTTTGATTAAAGTTGTTTTTAAATGATTTGCAATAAAAAAAATCATGATGCATTTTTCAATTGAAGACGTTAGCTTCAAAATTCCCGTTATCCAGGATTTCAAATTTTCACGAAAAATCTTCTGACTGCGTCCATTGGTCTTCTTTGGAAACCAGTGGACAATACCAGAAATGCACGATAAAGCTATTTTTTATATCGTAATGTTTTTTGAATGGTTCATCTATTGGTTATTATTGTAAACCAATGGAGAATACCACAAATGAAGATGGACACTTTTTTTACGCAGGTTTACCAATATAATAGATTGGAAGTGAAAACTCGATTTTTTAAATTTATTGATAAGGCGAAATTTGAAACTTGCGTCCTCAGTTAAAGACGCAAATTTCAAAACCCGCCTTATAGAGTAAATAATATTCTGTATTTTTTTTATGTGATACTGTTAGGCAAAATGTTCAGCCAATACACAAAATATGAGTCATAAAACAATTTGAAATTAAAAAAGTTTCATGAAAAAAGGTTCTACTTAGTGAATTTAATAAAGTATTCAATCATGCGCATTTAAATAGAATGAAATGTTTATAATATTCAATACAGTTTAAATGACTGTTTGTGTAATGTTACTACTTTTTTTTTTAAATTCTTTTTTTTTCTTTTTTTTGTGTACTAAGTTTTAATTTTAATGCCACAAAATAACTTATATTCACAAGATTTATATACTTATATTCAAAATCAGTCTCTTTTATGAATAATCTATGTACTTTTTAAAATTCGATTTTAAATAAGAAAAATATTCAGTTAATGCTGCAAAAAATAATTACAAATGTATATATTACTCAAAAATACGATTTATGTCTAAATGTTAACAATGCATTTATATTAAGCATTCACAAATTATCTTCTACCATTTATTTCTGCCGATTTATCATCGTTAATTAAATGTCTGAATAGAAATGTACCTAAGTATACTCAAAGAGCAAAACCAAGTTATAAATTATCTTAATCGCGTGCTCAAAAGCAACGCTTTAATACTTTTGATTTAATGCTAGTGCTTTATTGGATCATATGAGATAGTAATAAAAGTAACAACGACACTTTAAAAGCTACCTGCACATTATATTCCAATATTTTTTTCTATTGTAGGGTACCTTTTGATTGATAACAGACTATACTACATATTGTTTGCAGCTTCTCATTTCAGCTATTACAGCAGAAGATGAGAATTATTAATTCTTTGAATAAAAACTTCAGAGATTGCGTGATATACAATTTTTTTTCATTTTTTATGAATGGTTTTCATCTACATGAGAAAAAATTTAATACAAAAAGTGAAATGTTTTTTATTCTTTGTAATTTTTTTTAAAATTGTGGATAAGGTAACTTTTCTATGAATTTAGTTATATGTCCGTAATAATCACTACGTTTTAAAAGTTTGTTTGCGTAAAGTTATTGTCTTTTTCAGTTATGGCCTTTATTGCAAAATTTGTTTTTGATTTTTGTGCAAAAATTACGTTGTCTTCATAAGAACTGTGTGTTAATTATGCATATTTAAATAGAATTTTTCCTATATAATACTCTCTATTTTTAAAAAAATATGTAATAAATATCTTAAGTTAATACTGATTGTGAGAATTGTGATTAAGATAACTTGTCATCTAATTAATTTGTATGTCCATAACAACTGATACGTTTGTGTAATGTTATTGTCTTTTTCAGTAATGGCTCTCTATTGCAAAATTTCTTTTTGATTTAAATGCAAACTTACGTTATGTTCATAAGAATTTTGCCCCAATAATAACATTTTTAATAAATAGAAGTCTTTTTTATGTAATATTCTCTACTTTTTTTAAACGTAATAGAGCTAATAAGCATCTTAAGTTAATATTAAGAAATATAAGTTTAAAAGAATATATCAAAATAACACGATTTATGGTCAAATTTTAACACATATTTACATTAAGCATTCACAAAATATATTCTGTTATATATTTCTGCTGATTTCTCATCGTTAATTAAATATCTCTATGGAAACGTACGTAAGTACACTCAAAGAGGAAAACCAAGTTATAAATTATCTTAATCGCGTGCTCAAAAGCAATGCTTTAATACTTTTGATTTGATGCTAGTGCTTTATTGGATCATATGAGATAATAATAAAAGTAACAACGACACTTTAAAAGCTACCTGCACATTATATTTCAATATTTTTTTCTATTGTAGGGTACCTTTTGATTGATAACAGACAATACTACATATTTTTTGCAGCTTCTCATTTCAGCTATTACAGTAGAAGCTGAGAATTATTAATTCTTTGATTAAAAAATTCAGAGATTGCGTGATATACATTTTTTTTCATTTTTTATGAATATCTTTCATCTACATTAGAAAAAATTTGATACAAAAAGTGAAATGTTTTTCATTCTTTGTAATTTTTTTTAAAATTGTGAATAAGGTAACTTTTCTATGAATTTAGTTATATGTCCATAATAATCACTACGTTTTAAAAGTTTGTTTGCGTAAAGTTATTGTCTTTTTCAGTAATGGTCTTTATTGCTAAATTTGTTTTTGATTTTTGTGCAAAATTTACGTTGCCTTCATAAGAACTGTGTGTTAATGATGTATATTTAATAGAATGTTTTTCTATATAATACTCTCTATTTTAAAAAAAATATGTAATAAATATCTTAAGTTAATATTGATTGTACAATTGTGATTAAGATAACTTGTCAATAAATTAAATTGTATGTCCATAATAATCGGTACGTTTGTGTAATGTTATTGTCTTTTTCAGTAATGGATCTCTATTGTAAAATTTCTTTTTGATTTAAATGAAAAACTTATGTTATGTTCATAAGAAGTGCGCCCTAATAATATTATTTTAAAAAATAAGTCTTTTTTATGTAATATTCTCTACTTTTTAAAAATGTAATAGAGCTAATAAACATCTTCATTTAATATAACAAAATATAAGTTTAAAAATAAATGTCTCAAAAATACAATTTATGACCAAATATTAACTCACATTTACATTACGCATTCACAAAATATATTCTGCCGATTACTCATTGTTAATTAAATGTCTCTATGGTAACATACGTAAGTATACTCAAAGAGGAAAACCAAATTATAAATTATCTTAATCGCATGATCAAAAGCATTGCTTTAATACTTTTCATTTAATGCTAGTGCTTTATTGGATCATGTGAGATAACAATAAAAGTAACAACGACACTTTAAAAGCTACCTGCACATTATATTCCAATATTTTTTTTTCTATTGTAGGGTACCTTTGTATTGATAACAGACAATACTACATATTTTTTGCAGCTTCTCTGTTCATCTATTACAGCAGAAGCTGTGAATTATTAATTCTTTGATTAAAAACTTCCATAATTGCGTGACCTAGAAATATTTCTTTCAGTTTTTATGAATTTCATTTAACTATCTTTAAAAAATTAATACAAAAAGTTAAATGTTTTTCGCTCCTTGTAATTTTTTTAAATTGTGAATCGGATAACTTTCCAATAAATTTAGTGGTATGTCCATAATAATCGATAAGTTACAAAAGTTAGTGCAATGTTATTTTCTTTTTTAATAATGATCTCTATTGCAAAATTTGTTATTGATTTTAATGCAAAACTAACGATATGTTCTTAAAAATTGTGCGTTAATAATATATTTTGAATTAGAATCTTTTTTATATCAAACTATCTACTCATTTTTTGTAGCAGAGCTAATAAAAAGGAAAATTTCAAATCCAAGTTCTCAAAAATACGATTTATGACCAAATGTTAACATACATTTACATTAAGCATTCACAAATTATCTTCCGCCATTTATTTCTGCCGATTTCTCATCGTTAATTAAATGTCTGAATGGAAACGTACGTAAGTATATTCAAAGAGGAAAACCAAGTTATAAATTACCTTATTCGCGTGCTCAAAAGCAATGATTTAATACTTTTGATTTAATGTTAGTGCTTTATTGGATCATATGAGATAACAATAAAAGTAACAAAGACACTTTGAAAGCCACCTGCACACTATATTCAGTTTTTGTTTCTATTGTGGGGTAGCTTTTGATTGATAATAGACAATACTATATATTTTTTGCAGCTTCTCATTTCAGCTATTACACCAGAAGCTAAGAATTATTAATTCTTTGATTAAAAATTGCCGAGATTGCGTGATATACAAACATTATTTTCATTTTTTATGAATGGCATTCAACTACATTAAATAAAATTTAAGACAAAAAGTACATTATTTTGCATTCGTTGTAATTTATTTTAAATTGTGAATAAAGTAACTTTTCAATGAATTTAGATAGGTGTCCGTAATAATCAGTGAGTATTTTCAATAATGGTGTTTATTGCAATTTTTTTTTTTTTTTTTTTTTTTTTTTTTGCGCAAAAATTACGTTGCCTTCATAAGAACTGAGTGTTAATGATGTATATTTAAATAGAATTTTTTTTCCATATAATACTCTCTACTCTTTAAAAATATGTAATAAATATCTTAAGTTAATACTGATTGTGATGTATTGTAGAAATTGTAATTTTGTCTGTAATCGCATGCGATTTTGTCATAAGTATTTTCAACGGCGTGTGTGTTGCATCTTGCGGGCTGGTGAAATAAATCTTTGGCTGGTAAAATTTTTGAAAAATTCCCCACCCCTGTACATTAGTATATTTAAAAATGAAAAACAATTTTTTTTTTTTTTTTAGTCTCGTGCTTGAAAGCAATGTTAGTTACTTTTTAATAAATACTGCTAATTCTTTACTGTATGTGCTAATTCTTTTCTGTATGGTAAGTGATTACAATGAAAGTAACATCAATTCCATAAAAACTCACCTGCACTTTACATTCCCTTTTTATTCTCTTGTAGGTAACTTTTGATTTATAATACGCAGTACTTCGTTTTGTACTAGGGCTCTATACAGCTATTAAAGCAGAAGCTTCTTATTCTTAATTCTTTGATTAAAAACGTTAGAAGTTGCGTGATATACAAACATTGCTTTCGTTTCCTTTTGAATGCTACTCAGTTGCATTAAGAGAAATACAAAAAAAAGCAATATTTCTTTTTCTTTTTTTCTTTTTTTGTTTTTGTTTTTTTTTCTTTTGTGTTGTGATTAAAATATTTTTCTAGTGAGTTTAGGATATTAATTCTGTCAAATGTATTAATATACAATCATATGGCCATAATTATAAATGTTTTTTAAAAGCTTGTTATTGTTTTCTTCTTTTCTGTAAATAAGTACATATTAGTAGACTTTAAAAAGAAAGCTAAATTATAAATTTCTTTAATCGAATGCTTAAAAGCAATGTTTGTTACTTGTTAATAAACACTGCCAATTATTTCCTGTATAATATAACGTAACATAGAAAGTAAAAGCGAAATTTTTAAAAAGTTGCTGCACATTATATTATCTTCTTATTCTATTTTAGGTAGCTTTTGATTGATAACACACAGTACTACGTTTTTTGGATGTGTTCTGTTCAGCTATTAAAGCAGAAGCTTCCTATTACTAATCATTTTATTAAAAATGTTTAATGTTGCGTGATATACAAACATTTCTTCCGTTTCCTTTTGAATGCTACTTATTTTCATTAGGGAAGTACAAAAGGGAACATTTTGAGCATGTTTACAATTCTTTTTGCATTCTGAATAAAATATTTTTTCTAGTAAGTTTGAGAATTAATTCTATAAAAAAATATTAACGTACAGTCATACGGCCGTAATTATAAATGTTTTCTAAAAACTTGTTAATGTATTGTTATTTTCTGCATAAAAACGTACATTAGTATACTTAAAAAGAAAAACCAAGTTATAACTTTTTTAGTCTCGTGCTTAAAATCAATGTTTGTTACTTATTAATAAATACAGATAATACTGTATGTGCTAATTCTTTTCTGTATGATATGTGACAACAATGAAAGTAACATCGATTACTTAAAAACTCACCTGCATATTATATTCCATTTTTATTCTATTGTAGGTAACTTTTGATTGATAACACAAAATACTGCGTTTTTTTAAAATGTTCCATTCAGCTGTTAAAGCAGAAGCTTCCTATTATTAATTCTCTGATTAAAAACGTTAGAATTTGCGTGATATACAAACATTTCTTTCGTTTTTTTTTTCTAATGCTACCCAGTTGCATTAGAGAAATACAAAAAGGGTAATATTTCTGATCTTTAAAAAAAAATTGTATTGTGATTAAAATATTTTTCTAGTGAATTTAGGATAGGAATTCTGTCAAATGTATGCAGTCATATGGCCTTAATTATAAATTATTTTTTAAAAGTTTGTTATTGTTTTGTTCTTTTCTGTAAATAAATGTATATTAGTAGACTTTAAAAGGGAAGTCAAATTATAAATTTCTTTAATCGAATGCTTAAAGCAATGTTTGTTACTTGTTTATAAATGCTGCTAATTATTGGCTGTATAATATAACATAACATAGAAAGTAAAAGCGAAATTTTTAAAAAGTTGCTGCACATTATGTTATCTTCTTATGCTATTGTAGGTAGCTTTTGATTAATAACACACAGTACTACGTTTTTTGGATGTGTTCTGTTCAGCTATTAAAGCAGAAGATTCCTATTATTAATTATTTTATTAAACATGTTTGATGTTGCGTGATATACAAACATTTCTTCCGTTTCCTTTTGAATGCTACTTACTTTCATTAGAGAAATACAAAAAAGGCAAATTTTCAGCATGTTTACAATTCGTTTTGCATTCTGAATAAAATGTTTTTTTAGTAGGTTTGAGAATTAATTCTATAAAAAATATTAACATGTAATCATATGGCCGTAATTATAAATGTTTTTTAAAAAGTTTTAATGTACTGTTCTTTTCTGTATAAAAATGTACATTAGTATACTTAAAAATGAAAACCTAGTTATACATTTTTTTAGTCTCGTGCTTAAAAACAACGCTTGTTACTTATTAATAGATACAGCTAATTCTTTTATGTATGCGTTCTTTATTCTGTACTGTATGTGTACTGTATTCCTTACTGTATTCTTTTCTGTATGGTATATAATAACAATGAAAGTAACATCGATTCTATAAAAACTTACCTGCACATTACATTTCCTTTTCATTCTATTGTAGGTAACTTTTGATTGATAACACACAATACTGTGTTTTTTAGAAGTGCTCTATTCAGCTATTAAAGCAGAAGCTTCCTATTATTAATTCTATGATTAAAAACGTTAGAAGTTGCGTGATATACAAACATTTCTTTCGTTTCCTTTTTAAAGCTACCCAGTTGCATTAGGGAGATAGAAGAGAGGCATTTTTTCTGATTCTTTGTAAATTCTTCGTGAATTGTGAGTAAAATATTCTTTTTTTGTATTTAATTAATTACTTCTATAAAATACATTACTAAACAGCCATGTGTCCATAATAACAAACGTATTTCGAAAAGGGTATTTATTTGCGTTTTGCGCAGACGAACTATTTTAAATATTAAAAATAACTGCATAATTTATATTTCAAACTGAAGAAAAAAAACTTACTTTTTTTATATTAAAAACGTATGTTATTTAAAAGGAAAAAAACATTTTAATGGAATACTTTATTAAGATTGCTTGGAAATGACGCACATTTTGTTGCTCATTCCTTATAATCATATAATAGTTTCACAATTTCGTTTATGGAATTTTTAAAATACACTTTTTATGAAAATTATAGCACATTTTTAATTAATCAAAATTTTTTGCATTCAATTATAAAAGTATTTTTCAGTATTAAGAGTTCATATACACAATTTATTCTTATTATGAAATATCATACGCTGACATACTTACGCATTTTAAAAGAATTATATTATTTTATTCAAAGTGACAACAAAAGAATTGTAAACACATAAAATTAAGAAACATTTCGTAAAACTTTGCTTTGAAAATATTTTTATTTGTACCAGTCTTATGTCATAATTAAAAAATTCCGAGAAAATTATTAGTTATTTGGCTGAATTTACATTTCTAAATTCAAAATGCTTCAAAAAATAAACTGACGTTTTCGCTTATTAAAGATGCAAAAGTAATATAAAAAAGTATTGCTACATTCACATATTTATCTTATGAAATAATGCTTTTCGAATACAAAGAAAGCATGGATTTATAACTCAACTAAAAACTATAAATATTGCGTGATCAACAAACCTTTTGCTTACATTCCTTTGAACTTTTGAATTCTGGTCAACAGTGGATAAATGTTTATATAAAAGTACATTTTTTTTCTCCTTGCGTTAAAAATAATATAATTTTTAGTCCATTTAGTAAATGAATTCAATAAAGTATTTACAGAGCTAAATGCTTAAAAGAATTTTAATTTGCCAAGTGCATCCTAAATTAATCAATACCGACAAAAAATTTCCGCCGTATAAGTTAATAAAAGAGAGTGTTTGAATACTGTATTTTTAACGGATCTTTTGAAAAAAAGGGGGCATTTTTATGGACTTTTTTATATGCAGTATGCGTGTTTACAGAATATTTTGCAGTGCCGTGCTTAACATGTTTCTTTTATTCAAAAATTTATATGAAAAGATTTGCTTTTGCACTAATCTCTTGTAATGTGTATTTGAAACTTTCGATTTGTCAGTCGGGCTTATTCACATTGATATATATATATATTTTAAATTACTTTTATTCGGAAAATGTGGTTGTGAAAATATGAAATGATTGAATCGAACAATGCTTTTTTTATCTATTTTTTACTGAATATTACGTTTAAAAAATTTAACATTTTGTTCTTTTTTAAACTAGAGGCATTAAAATAAAATATAAATAATTCTGTATTTATTTCTTAAATCAAAATTTGTAAAATTTTATAATGTAAGAAAAAAATACAGTTATTTAAATATGTATTTTTTTTAATATTTAGTTCCTTTTAATTTATGACGAAATTATTTTGTTAGATTATAAAAAAGTGTATTAATAGTATTGTTTTACTAATTATGTAAAACAAATACTTTAATAAATAAATAAATGTACAATTTTGTGTAACTTCAGCAAAACAATCAACTGAAAAAATACATTGTTATAGATTTTTCATTTTTTGCAATTAAAGAAAATAGAATTACTTTCCATAAGAAAACTTATATTCTAGAATAAATAACATATAATACAGATTGTATTTGTAAAGAAGTATCATCCGTAATTTGTTTCTATCAGACCTTTTGATCCCTTCCTTTTATCAAATACACTGATAAACATCTGAATGGGTACCTAAATAACCACTGAACTTTAGTCTCTGTGGATCATTTATTAAGTTAATATATGAAAGTATAAGGTGTTACGCTTGCTATATGCGTGGGATGCTGAAATTAAATGTATTAAAAAACTGATATTTTCTAATATAATTATACATGTAGTTACAAGGAAAATTTTAAGATAATATTGAAAATCTAGGATAATATCTCTATAGAAATTTTTACAAAAAATTTGCCATTCTATGATAAAAGTTTTGCAATCGCATTTATCACAAACAGAATTTTTTTATTGTTCCCTCCTATTGTTGTATAAATTCATTGCATATCTCACTATTACTTTCGTAGACGCTCATTTATTTATTTATTTTTTGAAAAATAATTACTTAAAAAAATTAATATTTCCTTTTAAACTTAGAGTAATAATACAAATTAGGAAAAAAGTAATTCTATAAGATTTTTAAATTTCATAAATCGACAAAAAATTGAATTTTTTAATTTTTTAATTTTTAATAGTATTATTTATATTTATATAGTTATTAATTCAATCGAATTAATTTGTTGAATGATTAATAATTAGTGCATTAATACTAGCATTTTACTGATTATTCGTGGAAAAAACTTTAATTATATGTAATTTTAGCCACAAAGTAACTTGAAGCAATTTGATGTTATTGACTATTCTTTTTGTTTAATAAAGGAAAATAGAAATTCCATAAGAAAAAAAAATCAAGAAAAGAATATAATAGAATATAGAAATATATCCTGTGGAGAAATATATCCTGTAATTTGTTCTTATGAATCTTTTATACTTTATTTTTATCATACATATTGATTAATATCTGAAAGGGATATCTAAATAACCATTGACCACTAGTCTCAGTAGATCATTTATTATTTTTCCTCTGTAAGCTTGAAGCAATTCATTTGCTATATGCATCGGAAACGTGATGAAAAAATTATACTTTTAAATATAATTAATTATAAATGTAGCAAAAGGGAAATTATATGATTATCTTGAAAATCTAGGATAATATTTACATAGAATCTTTTTACAAGAAATTAACCATTTTATGATAGAAGTTTTACAATAGTATTTATGTTAAAAAAAATTTCAGTCGTTCCCTGATATCGTAGAAAAATCCTCTGGCATTTCAAAATCACTCATTTAATTATCTATATATATATTATATATATATATATATTATATACATATATATTATATATCTATATATATATTATATATATTAATATCTATATCTATATACATGTATATTCTCATAAAAATATTCGTATTTAACTTGCGAAGCTGTTGCGCAGAAAAAGAAAAAACTAAACGGTCATGCGCAAAGGAAATGAAAATCGTTTACAAACGAAAGAATAAATAAACGTAAACAGAAATATTTTAAATTGATGATAGACGCAAGAAGTTAGTTGGCTGGAATTTATGGCAGTTGTGAGTAGTTGCGTATTGACACGGATTTAACAACTTAAACAAGAATGACCTCTACAGCTTTTCCAAGCGCCAAATATAAGTCCGAGAAAATTAATGGGGCTTTGACTGTTAAAATAATTTGGTCTTTGCCACTTTAATTATTATCGGATTTAGTTTGTGCGGCAAAAATTATAACTAGAACGAATGACTTCGATGGAAAAAAGGTATGAAAATATATTATTTTTCATTGTTGCTTTTTTATTATTATTGTTCTGAGAGCGATTTTAATTACATTGTCAAAAACATGCTATAAAACATTAATGCTTCATTAACTTAATAAAGTCTAATGTATTCATTATTTATTTTGTTGACATAAAGAACTTTATTTTTAATAATTTGGATTAGATTATTACAGGTAGTGATTTTAATTGCTCCGGCTTTAATTCTCCGGCTATATGAATATAATTTTAGATTTGAAAAAGAAGAAAATACAGCAAGAGTATCCTAAATGAGAAATTACTTTCCACAAGAAATAATATTCAGAAGAAAAGATGTTTATAAATATGTCTTTTCAATATCTTTGCCGAAACCATTTTGTCCTCCAATTTTATCATATTTTGAGATAAACCTCAGAAGAGGAGACTAAATAACCCCTGACCACTTGTCATGGTGGTTAATTTATCTTTAGAGATCATAAACAAATGGTAAAGTAATTTAAAAAGTTTTAGATTTGAAAAATAAAAATGAACAGCTAGAGTAGCCTAAACGAGAAATTACGTTTTACAAATTTTAGCATCCAAATGAAAAAAGTGTTAATAAATATGTCTTATCATTCTCGTTATCGAAAACTTTGGATCTCCAGATAGATCACGTATTTAGGCAAACATCTAAGGGGGTGTTAAAATAACCCCTGAGTCTTGTCTCATGGATGATTTATTGTTAGAGATATTAAACAAATGGTAGTGTAAATTTTATAATTTTAGATATGAAAAATACGGAGTATCAGCAAGAGTATCCTAAACGGGAAATTACGATTTACATGAAATAACACCCAAATGAAAAAAAGTATTAATAAATATGTCGTGTCATTTTCTTTACCTAAACCTTTTTTTTCCTTCAATTTTATCATATCTTGAGATAATCTTTTGTATGGGAGACTAAATAAACTCTGACCTCTTGTCACGGCGGATGATTTATCCTTAGAGAATTTAAACAAACGTAATGTAATTTTTACAATTTTAGATATGATAAATAAGAATGAATAGCGAGAGTACCCAAGCGAGATATTACGTTTTACAAGAAATAACATCCAGATGAAAAAAGTGTTAAAAAATGCAGTCAAAGTTCCATAATCCGCACAAGCTGGGGCCAAAGAATGTGCGGATTATGAAATATTGTGGATTATAGGTCATTTATTATTCCTAGACAGCATTTTAATTCTATAATCACTATAATCATTCTATAGTCAATTCTATAATAATATGAAAATAAAAATGAGAAATCTAATAATTAATTTAATATGCTCTCTCAAAAAATATCTTCTTAAAATTATTTTATTATAAAAAGTGATTGCATTTAAATAAAAATAGTCACACCCATAAAAAATTTTGATTTTTATTGTTAATATAATAAAGGAGTTATATTAAAAAAATAGATGTTTTATTGTGATTTTTTTCAATTACTTTATTAATTGTTTTAAAAAATCATTTTTGGATTACAAATTTTTACATTTTCTTAACTGTTTATTTCATGTGTTTACATTTGTAAAGTGACGCGAACTATAGAAAATAGCGGATTATGGGTGCACGGATTATCGATCTTCGACTCCATGTAACATTATTCTCGTTATCGAAAACTTCGGAGCTCCAAGTTTATCACGTATTTAGATAAGCATCTGAGGGGGAGTCAAAATAATCATTGACGTCTTATCACGTGTACGATTTATTCTTAGATAATTGAAGCAATTGATAAATTTTTTTTTTACAATGTTAGATTTCTTAAATAAGAAAATAGAGGAAGATTATCCTAAACGAGAAATTACTTTTCACAAGAAATAACATCCAGAAGGAAAAAAGTGTCAAAAAATATATCATCCTCTTTGACGAAATTTTTTTGTTGCTACACTTTTATCATATCTTGCGATAAACATCGTAGGAAGACTCTAAATAACCGCTGACCTCTTGTCACGACGGATCATTTATTCACTTATTTAATGTACGGTTTCGGTATCATGTATGTTATTAGCGTGGGATATGGCAATTGACGGGATATTAAGGGTCATTTTATAAAATCCCAAACTGCTCAGAAGGTGTATAAGCATTAAGTTTGTGATGTATTATAAAATTAGGTAACTTATAATATAAAGATGTATACTTTTATTGTGTACATTATGTTTATTGTGATGTGTGACATTAGTGATCATATCGTGTATGGCTAAATATATTTAATTTTTTAAGCATCTACTACTTCACACTAGACATTATTCACATTTTTGTGATTATCTACATTTAAAAAGGTATTTAAAACAGTACTTAAAACATCATAAAATGCTGGTGATATTTATTTTAATTTGTTTAAACATTAAAAAAATATAAATGTGTGTTCAAATTTCGCAAATTTACACAAAAGAAGAAACAAAGAAAATTCTTGTATTTTAGATAAGTATCTGTTGCAAATGTTGGTAATCTATTGGCAAAAAAAATTGTTTATAAAAATTTGAATTAGTCTTGACATACTCCAGCTTAGATGAAAGTGTTTTAAAATTTAGTTTTCTGTCAGGCAGTCTTCTCGTCCATGCTCTAACTTGCGTAAATATACTAGGTTTTCCGTATCATTTATATGTTACCGAGATTTATTATAGCAAGTTTAATATAGAGAATGAAGTGCACAATCTCTAAAATTCATTTATAGCGCACTCAGTATTATTGCGTGACACTATGGTCTATGAGAAAATATCGTTAATGATGTCTTTTAATGATGTTACACTATTTCAAACACAGTGAAACTTTACACATTAATGAGGTGCACTAGAAGATTCTTAGTCAAAAATATGATGTAGAAATAATGTCGATTATATAATGATATATGTGAGATAATTGTTTGCAGTGAAATGTAATGACGTTAAACTTTAAAAAAAAGTTTATTCACATTATTATATTTATAATATCAAGATAATAATTATAGCATATGACAGGTATAAGAGGTAGCGTCCTTTTACAGAGACGCACAAAATATTTCGCTATCAATAATATTTATGAGCAACAAAATCTGGAAGTGCATTCTTAATTTTCACAATCGTTTTAAATTTTAACTAAATATTCATACTACTGCTGTGCCTAAAATCCAGAGATTTTTTACAGAGCAACAGGTATTATTCACAAGTATTATTCATAAGTATTTTTCTATTGTAGTTTGTTACTATCTATACACTGGCCTCGTGCGGTGAAAACACAAATGAAATTGTACCCATGAAGCACGAAATGCAAAAATGTTTTGCTAGAATACTGAGTGGAAATTAGCCACTTATTATATGATATATTACTAGCAAAATATAATTATCAGTCAATCACCGGGATTGAAACCGCATAGTAATTTTAGTGTGCATACATATATATTAGGGTGTATATTCACAATGGTAAATCAAAGGTCCCTGTTTCCAATTGTTATTTATACTGCTAAAAGAATGTCTGAAACATTTGCATATTTCGGACTATTTTAAATTGTACTATTTTTTAACAGATGTAGCAGTTTGACACATTTCTGTTTTATAAGCCGTTACAAAGAATTAGATTATTTAATTACATATTGAAAAAAAAGGTGAGACAATACAGGTAAAAGATAGATTTTTCAATGTTTCATGCCGAATCTAACTTTCAAACTTTTTTATTCATTTATTAAGATAATGTCTTTTATTTATTTTTCGCCAAATTATTAATGTTGGTAAAAAGTCAGTGAAAACTCCAGATTGAGGTATTTACATTCGAAGTATTTACATTATAATACAGCGCATTCGTATATTTTTGTAAACGAAAATAAATAACCATGTTTTATTTAAAAATATTCATCTAGGAACTATTCTACATTATTATGTTTAAGCATTATTACAAAGCGTAATATTTTCTTAGCCGATTTATATCCCGTACTTTGATGTAAAATACAATGTATATTATGTTTACGTACAAATATTTTATATTACGTACAAATATAAATGCTTTTGAAAACAGAATTTTATTTATTTATTCAGATTTTAAAAGATCCGTTTTACTTTATATTTGTACGATCTAAAAGAATTTGTTCTGCATATATAATATTTAAAAGATCTGTTGTTTTAAAATTTTCTTTTAAATGCATTTTTGTAAAACGAAATGCAACTATGTTTGTTAAATTATATATTGTAATTTTATTTTGACATTTTTTTACTGAGCATCTGTTACAATTTCCCTTTTTCTTTTAGGTAAGAATTGTGGAATTTTATCATTAATGTTAAGTGTTGTGAAAAATGCTTCTTCAGGTAAAAAAGTTACATAATTTTCTATTACTTAAAACTTTAACTACGGTTTTTTATTAGTGACATGACTACACTTTTGAAAATTTTAGATAATACTCAATTTACTGGAACATTTATTTTATAATGCGATATAATTCCAGCATTAAAAGATTGTTCAATCTTGCTTTAAAAAAATAGATTATAATGCGTTCTAACGATCAAAATAATATTTATTAACTGATAAAACAACTGAAAATTATATAAATCCATTTATATTCTTTATTATTATTATTATTATTTTATTATTATTATTATTTTTTTTTTGCTAAATTTATTCATTAATAGATCCGTTTGCTTGAGACTTTTGTTATTTATATGGTTATGTTTGCGTTTACATATTTCATCAAAATTTATCAGATATTGTAATAGAAAATATCGAGCGTTTTATAACTAATATTAATTATTTTTTATTAAAATATTTAAATTCATTCATTCACAAATAGCTAGTGTCACTACTATTTAACAATCTGAATGCCACATTGATAGATACTAAATTTTCCATTTTTGGCCGCGTCAGTCGCCAATGACTGACAATGAAAAATATGTTAGTATATAAATTTTAAATAAATTTTCAGTAATTAATTACAAAAACATATTTTTTTAAATTTTATATCATATATTAGCTGGTCAGTCACCGGTGACTGATTTATTTTTTTCATAGCTGCAAATTTTGTGATAAAAAAAATAAAGTTAATAATCAATAAAACCACTCAAAACTATATTCATTTCTTAAAGACTAAAAGGCAAAACACAATCATAATATTAATGTTAATATTCATAATAAATATATACTTTATCATATTCTATCAGGATCTTAAATAATTAAACTTATCATTTCATTTCCCGAGAATGTGTCTTTTAATCAAAAGTTTATTAAATATTCAGTCGAGAAAAAGAAGTGTATAGTAAAAGTGGAGAACATTATCACGAAATGATATCATATTAAAAGAAAAAGTGTGTGAATATATTAAGGTACTTTGACTTGACAAGACAGATGTGCGCATAGCGTGTTTTGATATATTCACAAAATTGATTGATTAAGTTTAGAAAATTATTTTAATGTAACTGACCATGATCTGTTTCAATTACAGTAATATTTTCATTAAATATAGAGAACTGAAACAAAATGATTGCATTTTATATTTTTAATTAGATATCTTAGATTAATGTATACTATTGTATAGTATATGTACAGTGTGCATCATAAAAACTGAAATCATAATAAAAGAAATAATGATCGAAGATAAATTTCGGTTGCGCGTATATAATAAAAGATACATTAGATTTTTGTTTGCTTTTTAGGAACTCTAAAAGTAACCAATAGTAAGGTACCAAATAGTTCTCCTCATGTGTCATTTTAATGTGGTTCGACAGCGTCTTTTACCCTGAATTCTTTCTTTCTTTAAGAGCCTTATCCCGAATCTGGCTGGAAAATCCGTACAGCCACTGCAGAATGGTATGTTACACTGAGAAAAAAAATATAACTTTAAACAAGAAAAAAAAATGGAAGTCATTTCCTGAATCCTTAAACTATAATTATAGATTTCCGAAACATGTAAATAGGCTAAAAAACTAAACCGAATAGACGAAATGAACTAGAATTTTTAATCTCTTGTTTTCCAGATGACGAAACAATAGTGAATCGTTTAAGTAACGAGAAATTATCGCTTGAATTCCGGAGTGGTTTCATAATTTAGAATTATTGTTACTAAATCTAACGTCTTGTGTTCGTATCTATTTGCAGATTTTTTAAAAATAAGTTTGAGCAGTAGAATATAGAAAAATGCTCTTGAATTTTAGTAAAATTTTCAGAACTCTCCAGCAAAGAAAACTAGAATTTATAAGAATGACATGGAACTATTTTTTCTAGATTCACAGTTTAAATTCATGATGCGAGAACGATATTGTTTTCTCAATGTACGCTTTTGTGTGACCATGTTGTGCCTGTAGCACAGGAAAGACATGACTTGTCTGTTGAAAATATCATGCAGGATAATGTCTTGCTTCACATTGCTCGCAAAGTCAAAACGTTTTCCTGTTGCAAACTTTCAGTGAAGACCGAACGGTAAGTGTATGTTGTAAGTTTAAGTGGCCCCATACCTCCAGACCTTGACATTGGCGAAATTTTAGTAGCGGAGATACTTAAACTCTTGTGTTCTGCTTCTTCAGCCACTTCAGTGAAATTGAAAGATATTGTTCGAAGGACCTCAGTGGCCTCGATGACGACATGCTACACTTAACTATAATATGCGCAGTGACGCGCTGCTCTAGTCTAATGTCTGGTGATGGTGGTCATATTGAACATCTTTCATTTTTAAAGAAATGCACAGTGTCATATTATTGTGATTTTGTTTCATTGTCTCTTTATGTCTGTCTGATTTACATAAAATGTTTTAAAGGTGTGAGTACCCTCTTTCGGTTATTTTTGGAACATATTTTACTTATACGAAAATAAAAACAAAGTCCCTCTGATCATATTATCACAAATCGAAATTGTTTCCGAAAATTACTTCATTTATTATGATTTTTTTAAAGGAATTTACGACGCATCTTGCATATTACCATCACCATTAATTAATAAAGATACTCTTGTAAACTCCTAGTACATAAAAATTGAAATTAAAATTTATTAATTGGAATTTGATGAATATTCATGCTAAAAGGGAATTCTGTGAAAGGTAGTTGAATGATAACTGAAGATCACATTATTCTATCGTATTCACCGTTAGACAATAAATTTCTGTGAATTAGCAACACAAAAATATGTAACTTTGATAAACTTGCCTTAAATAGAAGTTGGAAAATATCGCTGAGACGGCATTTGCTGGATTGTGAGAAGTGGTGTCCAATTGTAAGAATGGAAAATAGTAAGCTTGGAAAGCACTCCGGCTTACTTCATGCGCTTGCATGTATATCAGGATGCAGGGATTTGTTAAATTTTTATAAATCTCTAAAAGGTCGTAAAAATTAATGCAAAGCATTTCCTACTCCAATTTTTATCAATTTTTCCGCATTAATGCTTACATTTATTGTTTGTAACAATAACATGTCCTGTATTTTTTAAATATGCCAGGTATGATAAGAAATAGATCTAGTGCATGTTTCCTGCTCTTTGCTGAAAAAGACATTTTAAATTGCATAGGTCTTTGAATTTTTTTTTTGTTTATCTTTAATGCCAATGTGCATAACAGTAATCGATGAACGTTGAAAATGTTGAGAAATATTTACCATATTACAACGCGGAATGTATATCTACTATTAGAATACATCAGTATTTGCATTAAAGTACATGATCAAGATGATATTGTTGCAAAAACCTAAAATAAAGTTATTTTTAAAAAACATTTCAAATGCATAGGTCTCTGATTTTTTTTTAATCTTTAATGCCAGTGTGCATAACAGCAATTGATAAACTCTGAAAATGTTGAAAAATTATTTTTAAAAAGGCAGAATGAATATTTATTATAAGAATATCCCAATATTTGCATTAAAGTACATGTTCAAGATGATATTGTCAGAAAAACCTCAGGTAAGGCTTTTATGACCTTTAATTCTACAAGCCCGTAAAGCACGAATTAAAAAAACTAAATTTAGTAAAAATGCTGTTTTATACATCACATATTGTATTATTCAGACATGATGTGCGTGCTCAAAGTCACACAAATAACAAACAGGCATTAAAAAATATAGCTTATTTAAATGATTTTTACAACCTGTCAACTTAAAATGGATTCCACAAAATTTCGGTTAATTTTATATGTAGAAAAAATGACAAAAATCTTATCCCATATTTATGAAATCTTTTTAATATAATACACTTTTAAAAAGACATTATTTCAGATAAACCGTTCTTCACTATTTAAAACAACGAAATTCTTTATTTTATGTAACGAACATATAGAAATTTTAAGTTCTTCTTCACCATATTTATCAGATACTTCGCTCATTATTACCTATTGATCATGGTATATCCATTTCACTTCCCTCTTAAGTTTTAGTATCGGCAGATGGAGAGATATCGATGCTGAACATGAAACGATGACATTACCTCGCAAATTTCATCGTAATCGATAAAAAACTACTAGTGCCTTCGTGAAGCGTGGAAAACATTTCCGAAACAGTGTTTCTCTCATAAAATGAATGTACAAGAGATCGATTTGAATGATGGAACGCAATAAAAAAGGATGGGGGATAGGAGAGGATGGGGGAAAGGGAATTATGCGCATGTGCCAGAAAATGAAGTCTGAAAAATTTATGATCCTATCATGCCAATGGATGTTTCGGTCGTAAAAAAGTTTGAACTGTAAACTATTTTGCATAAATTTTGTTAGATAAATCTCTTAATAATGCCATATATGATTGGAGATAGCTTATCACAACATTTAAAAAATACATTACAGCTTTGTTTATAAAAGTCATATTCATGGAGAAATATCTTTATCATGCTTAAATATTATGATATAAAACCGTGATATGAAAAGATGTGAGCACATAAAATATTTTCGATAGTAAAAAAGTAATGATTTACATTGTAAAAATTGAGCAGTTTAATACAGATGGAAACCTAAATGCATCAAAACATATAGTAGAATACTTCATTTATGCTAATTCGTTATAAGTGAATACTGTCATAAGGAATACTGGCATAAATTTAAAAACTAAATTCATTCCTAGTACTTTCTATGTTTCTCATGCGAATATAGTACAAATAAAATTAAAAATCTACTATCTAAAAAATTGAATTATTTGTTTTTGGAAATATTTTCATTTATTCCTTAAAAAAGTATCGGATACAGTGCCTGTAAACTTTATTATATGCTTTGTTATCAAGGTATAGTAAATAAACCCCGTCCCATTCCTGTCTAGTTTAACTTATAGCATTCGTCAGGATTTTTTGGAAAGTATTGTGCATCTTTGTAAAACTTTCCTAGGTCTTTTCTTTTACTACTAGTTGCCTCTGACGTCCAAGTTGGGCGCCTTGAAATGCATGCCTAATTAGCACCATGCTTCCACTAGTTATAATGACGAATATGGGACTCTTATTTAGTGGTTTAATCATTTGATCACAAATGGTATAAAAATTGCAAAAAGGCCGTCTGACCAATAAAAAGTGAAGTAGTCAGGCTAGATTTCTTGCTAACAGTCCCATAACTTAGGCCTCTATTGTATAGATTAAACTTATATTAATTAAACTTGGTGTTACTTCATTTTTTTTTCATATTGAGAAGCACATTTATATAAATTTTGCAAAATACGCATTAAATATTTTTCAATAATTAATAATTAAATAACAAATATACATGTTTTTTTCCCAGTTCAATAAATATGGCAATAAAGTAACGTAAGTAAGAGAAATGGCAAAATAAAACGTTTGTCAATAAAAATGCAAACCGTAAACTTAATATCCCAATTTACCTGTTAAGATAGCATACGAATAGTGTGCATTCATTGTTAGTGAATTTGCTTTGCCAATGATTATTTCATGGTTTAGTTTTTCTTATTGTTTACGATGAATGAATCTCTTGTGTTTGTATACATTATGGAATGAGATATTATTTTGGCTTGGTGCAATTTGGTTTCCAGAAAAGTGCAGTATGTTGCCAGAATATATATAAATAGCTAGGAAAACAAAACTGATGAACTTTAATTTTGTTTATATTTTAATTTTTCATACATACATAAATAATTTGTTTAATCATATATATACAATATTTTCTGGCACTACTTGATTAACCCGTCGATTATTTTTAGCAAATGCCAAACTATTCGCCAAATTATACAAATCGAGATGAATTTCATTTTAAATAACGAAAGAACAAATAAATCAGGTACTTTGCTATTATTCCGACGATCAATTTCGCTAAATTATAAAAAAAATTATAATAAACAACAAAGGAACAAATAAATTAATAAAACATTAATAAAAATGAAAAATAAAAATCAAATTAAAAATCCGCGAAAAGTTCAGCATCCTATTCCATTTGACGCGATTGGCAAAAAAATAAAAAAAAATACGACAAAAAGCCATTTTAACAAATGATCAGCTATTTTTCAAGATGGTGGAAAAACATGATTTTTAAATAATTTATAAACATATATTTATTTAAGAAACGCTAAGCATGTCACTTTTTAAACAATATACGATGTTTATATAAATATATTTACATATATACATTTTAGATATAGCTCTCTCTATATGTACTTATACACTATATTGCCATTGATTATGGGGTACTTGCGACTTTAGACATTTTACTAAATATCTAGAAAAATACATGAGGAATCATCTCAAAACTCTTAGTGTATAAATATAATAGTATAAGTCATACAGCTCCGTGAAGATTTTTTCCCGAAACTCAAAAGGGGACCGTCAACAAATTAAAAAATAATGAATATCTTTTGAATAACCCTGTCAAAACTAATGTAGCAAAAGCGCTCAAACTCAAGATTGTGATTGAATGCTTTATTGTAATAAGCCTTGCTCATTTTTATGTAAATAGCATGCATACTCGCAGAGTAATTAAGGTTTTTATAAAAATGATCCCAAATTTTTCCAAGTTTTTTCCTTATAATTTTCTGAGTTCTTAATATAAAATATTATTTTTTTCAGAAAATATGACAAACAACATTGCACACAGTACCCTGTAATCAGAATTAAAAAATAATGAAAATTGTATAAAAAATGAGTTGGTTTACTAAATAATTTTTCACTGCGCATGCGTCAACGATATCAAAATATCATTTGCATATTATGTTAGCTAAATGTATAGAGCAACTTTTGTAAAAGTCACAAAATCGTAACTTAAAAATTCTGACAATAATCGTCAATTGAATAAGTCGAAAATCCGTTATTCTCAAAATGAAGCAAAAACAAGAGGGGTTGTATCCATATATTCATTGATTAGTGTCAATATAGAATACACAATATGGGATGTACTAATGCATTTGGATAAAATCCCTCATTTTTTTGCTTCATTTTGGAAACAACGGATTTTGTCCTTTTTCTATAGACGATTACTTTCAGAATTTTCAAGCTATGATTTTGAGACTTTTACAAAAGTTGCTCTATACATTTAGCTAACATAATATGCAAATGAAATTTTCATATTTTTGACGCATGCGCAGTAAAAAATTATATAGTAAACCTACTCATTTTTCATACAATGTTTATTATATTTTAATTCTGATTACAGGGTACTGTGTACAATGTTGTTTGTCATATTTTCTGAAAAAAAAATATTATTTTATATTAAGAACTCTGAAAATTATAATGAAAAAACTTGGAAAAATTTGGGACCATTTTTATAAAAACCTTAATTACTCTGCGAGTGTGCATGCTATTTGCATAAAAATGAGCACAGTGTATTACAATAAAGCATTCAATCATAATCTAGAGTTTGAGCGCTTTTGCTACATTAGTTTTGACAGGGTTATTCAAAAGATATTCATTATTTTTTCATTTGTTGACGGTCCCCTATGGCGTTTCGGTAAAACATCTTCACGGAGATGTATGACGTATACTATTATATTTATACACTAAGAGTTTCGAGATGATTCCTCATGTATTTTTCTAGATATTTAGTAAAATGTCTAAAATCGCAAGTGTCCCATAATCAATGGCAATATAGTGTATATATAGGTATACATATATAAATACATAATATATACACCTATAAATAAATATCATATACTTAATGATAGTTTTATAATTTTGTTTATTTCTTATTCCTTTTCTACAAATATAATAGTACATTTAACAAAAATAACTATGAATTCTAAATATTATGCAACCCAAATATAATCATTATTTTCGAATTGTACAGGAAATATATTTATATATTCCCTGTCTAATCTTTGCTTATATGTAAAAAAAAAAAAAAAAAAAAAAAAAAAAAAAAAAAAAAAAAAAAGCCTAAAAACATGCATATTTAACTGGCAAATAACTGTCTGAGAGGCAAATCAGTTTGGACGACAAAAAATTTCTACAAACTGCATTAGCTAAATATAGTAATAATGTCATAGATAACAGAATATAATGTCTCGTAAGACTTTGATACTACATTAAAGTTCTATTTATTAATGTATATAAAGTACCTAGTTAAATAAAAACTTATCAAAATTGAAATTCCTTTGATTTTCGGTGTGTTAAAAATGCTAACATCAATTGTAAATATAAAAGTTTATCTAATAATAGTTAGTTTATAAAAAAAAAAAAAAAAAAAAAAAAAAAAAAAAAAAAAAAAAACAGAGAAAACAATAGTAAATTTTAAGACATTAGTAACCTTTAGTCCCAGCAAAACTTGTATAAATGGTATTTTCATTTTCATTTAAAATGGTGTAAGTTGTTTTTATTTTTGTTGTATTTATCTTTAGGTATTATAAAAAAATAACTTATGGTAAAATGGAGCTTCTTTCTAATGTCTTATATTGTTATCATATACAGTTCACTGTCATTTTATACGTGAACTAACTAAACTCTATAGCCTTACAGTCCTTGGAGGATTAGAGCTGACTGCCCTAATAGCATTAGCGTTGCAAAGGTTAGAAAAAACCCGGTTAAAACCCGGGAATAAACCGGGTTTTTAGGAATAAACCTGGAAAAAACCCGGGATCTTTTGGAATAATTCGGTTTTTTGGGAATAAACCTGGGAATAAACCTGGTCTATTGGAAATAAACCCGGGAATAAACCGAATTTTTGCAACTCTAAATAGCATGCATGGTCACAGAGTGACGTCACTGTGAGTCACTTTGGTCACATCACATCTATGACCAAAATGCCACCACTCATGACGTCACATTGTGACTGAGATGTGACTTTCTTAAAAATCTTTAGAAATTTATAAATATCCTTCAAAACATGTTATTTACTTTAAAAAACATGTTTCTGGCAATTTATATATCGACGCTTTTGTCACAGTTTCGTCACAATGTTAATGTCAAATTAGTCACAAATGACACATTTATCACAAATTTGTCACATTGTGACCGTTTTGTAAAACGTCATAAAAGGGATCTAAAACGGCCATAACGATTTCACATTTTACTCACTGTGACTTCACATCGACGTCATGTGACCTCAAATCGACAATCGATGGTCACAAAGTCACAATGGGACTTCACAACGACGTTGCAGTGACGTCACCATGCTTTACCGGTGAGTCCATCCTTGTTTTAATAGACCCTGAGCCACAAGGTGCTATGCAGCATATATGATTCCATATGAAAATCGGTATTTCGCTGAATTATATATTTTTTAATTGATTGTTCATTATCTTATTTTATTGCCTGAAAAAACAATTCTTAACAGTGTGGTGTTACTGAATCATATTTCCACTTATCGGAGTATTTTGAATTAATATTGTTTTCCCTTCCCTTCATTATAGTTCATTGTCATCCTTCCATTCTTTCATTCAATGCTTTTCATTTTAGCGTTTTAAATTATTTCGTACTAGCTGACCTGCCCGACGTTGCCCGGGACTGCGATAACCATGATCCATAAAAAACCTATAATATTGAAAAAATGAAAAAAAAATCGATCCTAAAAATACAAAATCTCAAAAAAATCATTAAAAATTACTTCGAAAATTGCACTTAAAATTGCATTATAAATCGATTAAATTCAAAAATGAAAGCAGACAAAATTTAGTAAATTAGGCCAAAAGTTTAAAACAATTTTCTTTTTATGAATGCCAAAAAATAGTAGCGAAATGCGAAATAATACTAAAAATCGTATTAAACAATTTGTTAAAAATTCAAAAATGACTACAGGAATTCCAAATAAGCTTTGATAAAAAGAGAACTAAATTTACTATGTTGGGTTAAATGAACGAAATCGTATTGCTTTGAATAATGGAGAAAAATCGCCTCGAAACATAAAAAGAACGCTAAAAATCGAATAAAAATTTAAATTAAAAAATCTAATCTTAAATCGGGCTTCAAGGTGCAAAACTTCATATACAGAGGTATCTTGCCTCTAAATTTTGTTACGCTACGTGCAGCAATCTCTTCTGAACAGTGCTGGCACACCCACAAACTTCTTTTTTTATTATTATAGATTACTGTGAATATTCAAATGATTCCTTTATTGCTGATTCATTAATTTTATATTCATTACTTTTATACATGCACTTTAAAAATAGATAAGAACACGATGCATAAAAAAACATGTAATATTGACACAAATAAAAAAAATCGATTCTAAAAGCTCAAAAACTCGAAAACTCGTTAAAAATTACTTCGAAAACTGCACTGAAAATCGTATTGAAAATTGATTAAATTCAAAAATCGTAGCAGACAAAATTTAATAAATTAGGCTAAAAGTGTAAAAGAATTTTCTTTTTTATCAATGTCAAAATATAGAAACGAAATGTGAAATGATACTAAAAATCACATTAAAAAATTCGATAAAAATTCAAAAATCGCTGCATGATTCGAAATAGGCTTTATTGAAAAGAGAATGAAATCATATTCCTTTGACTAATGGAGAAAAATTGCCTCGAAACATAAAGGTAAAGCTAAAAATTGACTAAAAAAATCAATAAAAAAATCTAATAAAAAACCGAAAATCGGGCTTCGAGGTGCAAAACGCACCTTTCACTCCAAACCTTCGATCCAAATTTTGTAACTCTACGTGCAGCGTTTTCTTCGGAACAGTGCTGACACACTCACAAACTTATCTCTTCATTATTATAGAGGATTCTGTGCTTGATGCATGAATTTTCAAGAATGATATACTAAAAGAAAAAAAAAATCGATAAAAGAGTAAAATAGAGTACGATGGTAAACATTGTCTTAAAACATGTATTTCTATTAATTGTTTCTCAAATACATGCAAAAAATAATCTACCTACACAACATTTTTATTCAAAATTTTAATAATAGCAAACTAAAAAAAAAAAAAAAAAAAAAAAAAAAAAAAAAAAAAAAGATGTATGGTTTACGCGCAAAAATTTAAAAGAACCATTCCTGAAATAATTTCTCAGTAAAAATAAATAATAATAGCAGACAATAATTCAAAATTATTTATTTCTATTGCTTTTTGTGTAACTGCGCCATTAAATCAAAGAAACGTTAGATTGAAAAACATTTCCTTTATCGTGGGTTTGAAATGTGTTTATTTATTGTTCAGATTATAGAATTATTCTGAAAAAGTAAAACTTTGGAATATATAATTTTTTCTTAAGCAAACACTGCATACATATATTGTTTATTAATGTTTATTTCAATGTTTATTTATATTATTCTTGTTTACAGAGTACTATAACATAAGCATGAATTTCCAATTTGAAGACTTTGATCATGTTTGTAGTATTTTAAATTATGTGATTTTACTCGTTTCAATTTATATTTTACATAGTTAGTTTTTTATTGAATTGTTTCATTCTTTGATTCAATTTATAAATGGTTTATATATGTCCAATTTCTTACCTTATTTATATTTTCTAGTTAAGATATCTTTTCTGGTTAGGTTTTAGTATGTATTCTGGTATATTAGGAATCTGGATAGATTTCTGGTTAAGAAATTAACCGGATAATGACAGAAATCTTCGAATTAGGACATTTTCCTGATTTTTACCTCACAAGTTAATCGTAAATTTTTGTAATCACATAACATTACCTTTGATAACCTGTTACATATCACAAATTCTATTTTTATTCATCATTATTCCAATTCTGCCCATTTTATTTACTTATCTTACTGTGTTTGTAAATATTCCATTAAGTGATTCTTTATATGATTGTGAATTGCATTCGTTATTGATGTTGATTTATTGTATTATATTACCTTTGACAATAAAGTTCGGCGACTAGTCCTGTAACATTAATGTAGATGAAATATTGACGAAAATTACCATACCATCCTTCAAAATAGTCATCTCCCATAACTATGCACCGATTCCATCTGCTATATGTGTCCTGAGAAATTCGCAAGAAGTCTTCTTTTGGGATGGAGTTCAAAAGCTTCCTCACGTTTCGTTGGATGTCAGCAATATGGTCAAATCTCTTTCAAAGAAAGTTTGAGTGGTAAAAATAGGAAGAAATCTCGAGGATTGAGATCTGGTGAGTATGGTGGATGTTCAGTTTGCATCACCCCTCATGAATTTCTTTTGGTGTCGTGCAAAGCTTAAAACCAAACTTTAAACTGATCTTTTGTTCGTTCATTTTCCTGTTCTCAGTTAAGAACCAACACACTGAACAAGCACTTAGTAAAGCACGTCTTACACCGAACATAAATGACGCTCAACTGAATAACGTTGGGGAAGATGGTCAACATTTGCCTCTATGCAGGTGCGCGTTTTGTTTCCCCAGGTCGGTCGTTCTGAATTTATTCACCGAACATTATTGTCAGAGGTAGTATAATGGTTATACATACAGGGTCCAATGAATAAAACCCTGATTTCAAAACTAAATTTCTCAAAAACAAAAATTGATAGAATTTAGCGGTAAACGTTTTGTTTATTAGTTAAGCTGTAAAAACCTTATACAGAAGTTTCGAACGGTGAATATTTTGAAAAAATTGTATCTGAGTGCAAATAATGCTTGATTTGCCATTTTCTTGTTTTAGATCGCTTACACAGAACGAATTTTAAGGCTTACTGCGCCATATTTTAACGATTTTTGGAAAAAAAAATTTGACATTTCAAAATTCTAAAAAATATCGAACTTTCAACGATTCTGATTCTTAAAGAAAATCAAGTAGAAATGGGATACAAAATCAAGCCAATGACACCAGACAAATTTAACAGCAAAATTAGACAAATTAAAGACACCGTGACCGGATGTCAGCTATCAGACGGTGAATGAAAATTCGAGCTTAATGCTCATGAATTTTGCTCACATTAAATTGTATCCATTAGAAATACAAAGTAATTATAAGATAATTTAAACGAATAAACTAAAACAAATGTACCTCCAACGAGCTTCTGCTCTGCTAAATATACATTCAAATATGTATTTGCCAATTTATTGTTCCGAAATAATTTATTTTCAATTATATGTCGAAAAATTTCATCCAGTCGAATATAATTTACATCTTTTTTTTTCAAAAACATTTATTTAAATTTATTAATATCCTTTAAATTATTTTAAGACATTTTTAAAAGGTCGTTACACAAAAGAATACTTATATAAATTTCCACGTAAAAACATTTTTTAAAAAGGTATCTTGGGGTAATAACGCCACGTTAAGGTTCTACCAATTTTCACAGCTCAGTTTTAGATTGTATTTTTCAAACAAATATAGGATTTGATACAGCAACTCATTGACTATCTATATAAAAAAAATAATTTAACAGATATGTATTCATAAAACGTAATGGCGTGATTTCTTGACCAATGCTATTTGGCGTTATTACCCACCTATATGGGTAATAACGTCATGCAAACAAAACTATGAAATAAGATGGAATAATGGCATGTAGATTGCCCAATTCTAAAAATACAAATTCTACAAACTTAGAAATTGACAAATTACATTCTAAGCTATTGAAAATGTTCAATTTTTTGTGAAAGTGTAAGAAAAAGAAAGGTGTGGTGTGGGGGTGGGGGGATGAGGCAAAAGAATATCAGACCGCGAGCTTCTTTTTGCTTAAAAAAGACCGCTTAAATAGAATTATTAGAAACATTTCACAGTTTTAACTGTGTTTATTTGAATCAGTATTTAGGATGTAGCTCGGCCACTGTAGGGAATCAAATGGGGTATTAATGCCAAGGATTGGCATTATTACCCCGGTATAGTTACCCCGCAGTACATTTTAAATTGCAAATTATCTCGAAAAGATATCCAAAATCTTCAACAACATTTTGAAAGTACATGAAATGCACTACAAATTTGTATAATTAACAAAGTATTTCCCGATAAAAAAAATAGTCTTCACATCACAAAACGTATCTCGCAAATTTTAGATCAAGCGTTAATTTTAATTGCTTGTAAAAACAATAAGACCTAAAAAAGAAACAAATTAACTTGAAACTGTTTTTTGCGATTTGTATGACTCAAAACCCTTCTGCGCAGAGCACATGGGTGTCATTTACCAGATTATTTCATAATTATGCATAATATTAGCACTTGGCGTTACTACCCCGCCTGGCGTTATTACACCAGGCCACCTTAATTTAAACAATATTCCTGTCAAAAGTTCTTTTTAAAAACGTAAATATTATTATAGATGAAAGAATAAACTGAAACAAATGTATCTTCAACGAGCCTTCACACTGCTAAATATATGTTCAAATGTATGGTTGCCAAATTTTTTTTTTTTTTTTTTGTGTTTTGAAATAACTTATTTTCAGTGATGTGTCTCAGAATGTCATACATTGAAAAAAAAAATCTGTAAAGTTGGAAAGTATTTTCCAGGAAACTGGTATTCCTAGAATCTTAAGGCAACAGCAAATGTTAGTGAACAGATACCGATTTGCACAGAAAATCAAAACATCTATAAAGTTACTAACTCTTTTAGGAAACTGGGATGCCGATAACTTTTTATCTAACTGCAACTTAGGTTATAGGCAATATTTTAGTAACATTACTGTAATTTTCGTATTTTTTTAAGCTGTAGTTTTACAAAAACTAATTTAATAGATTTACTTATTTTTATGTACAGTACACAGATAAAATTTCAGTAAACATACATACTTCTGTTAATTTATTTCTGTAGAGTTACAGTTTTTTTTTACAGTGTACAGTCAAATATAATTTAACATCTTTCTTTTCTTCAAAAGACATTTATTTAAACTTATTAACATTCTTTAAATTATTTCGAGACATTTTTAAAAGATCGTTACTTGAAAGAATTTCCACATAAAAACCTCTTTTTAATAATTTAAACAATATTCCTTTCGAAAAGTACTTTTTAAAAACGTAAATGTTACTTATGAATAAAACGCTGATCAATAAAATTGGGAAATAATTATACACGAGAGGGCTCTTCTCAGCAAAAAAAAATTATATTGTGAAAACTGAATAAAAAGTTATCGGAAAAATGAAAATGGTTTAGTGATTTTTCTCGTTTGTTTTATAGCTTATGGAAAAGGCAAATATTTGAAAAAGGAAATGAAAAAATGAGTTAAAAGGATGTTTTTTTAATCTTCTATGAAAGATGAAAAAAAAAATATCGTCTCTTTTTCTGCAGAAATATTAATTTAAATTATCGGATTTTCAAATGTTCTTTGTCTGAAAAAAATACAGAATAAGCATTTGTAGTGTTTGCAAATGACCCTTTTTCAAGTAATGTCGTTGAAGAAAAAATAAATTATTTGTATTTTAATTGCAAGTTTCAGAAGAATTTGAAGTTATGTATGTATTTTCACTTTGTTATTTTTTATTTTAAGTTTTGCATAAAATATCTCAAAAGCGCTCGGATTATTATGATTATTATGAAATTCGTTGAAACACCAGATATTAACAATTCAGACAAGAAATTGAAAATACAGGAAATATTGGAAAAATGGATATATTTCTGGAAGCAATGCGAAATCGCCAGACCCAAATTAGCTTGACTTCCACAAATAAAATGTATAGTATCATCTTTGCGTAAGGCATAATATATACAAGATAGTTCAATAGGTCATGTCAAAACGGCACGTGTGGTGTGTGGGTGTATTAGTTTATAAGGATCACATAGGAATCGGGGTTCGGATATGCAATCTTGTCAGTACGATTGCATCGCAACTTGACGCAAAAAAAAGATAACAAACAGTGTAAATATATATATATATATATATATATATATACAAAATACTTAATCAAAGTACACATTACAAATAAAAAAATTTACAACTCATAACAAATGCTCAAAATGTGCCTCATTAGCCGTTAGCCATGCTTCACATCGGCTTCGCATATAATTGGGAACAAATTCCAATTGGCCAGGAATCTTCCGGACATGTGCCAAAGCTTCAGCGATCCGTGCCATGAGGTCCATGACCAATGGAATCGCACACTAGTGATTTAAAGGTGTTCTTAAATCAAAAAGGGCATGCATGAAACTAACAGGTTTTGTTATTTAGCACTATCTTACTGCATTCATTTTTCTGATTTTGTGCAAATGCAGCAGATACTTCAGAACAAACGTCAAAAATGATGTCCAGAACCGCAATTTCCGACGAAAGCAGAAAAGCCAGTCAACGAAATGTTGAAAATCGCATGATCACGTGATCAAAAAAGCTTATAAATCGGTAGATAATTTAATTATCATAAAATGGACAGCTGAGTTTGATTCTAAAGTGCCTACATAGCCAGACTTTCTAATTTTATATCTTTCCGTTAAAAAATGAATTTGTTAATGTGTCAAAACGTTTTGCGCTTATTGAGCAGAGCAGTTGAGAACAACCTTAAGTCTTTTAGGTAAAAGTATCCCGGTGGCCAAGGTACACGGGCAATCGCGATTCATGCGGTACCGATCTGAAACATGCATCACGGGTAATGAGGAAGCTTTAAGCGCATGTTATGAGTTGTAACATTTTTAATTTCTATCTTGTATTTCGATTAATTTTTTTATGCATAATAAAGATATTTTTACATCTTTTGTTATTCATTCATTTATTTATTTATCTATTTATTTTTTCGTCACGGACATGATGCAATTGCATCGTCGCGTTTCCGACTCCCAAGCTCCTATGCAATTTTTGCTCCTCATGACCACATAGAACCACATATGACGTTTGGAAGTGACTTTTTGAACTACCCTGCATGTCTGTACATGCATACATACGCACACACAAGAAGGACCTTTAATGGCAGCTCACATGTAAGTCCAAAGAATACAAACAAGATACAGGGGAGAAGCATTCATAGCATTGAATGTTGCAACCGGAGCCGTCTATTACCCGTTGCCGATGTTTTAGAATCTTCCAAAAGATAAAGGTAACGGCTGTTTTGTGGAGCTCTCGAATGAAGCAGTCTGCAACGTTCAGAATTATTAGGTATGAAAGCTAACTAAGGAGTGGGTTTTCTATCTTGGGGATGAAATCAGAGTCACAACCCAGGTCAAAATTCATCCTTGTACCAGCAACAAAAATATGCTAGTTTTTGCTAGGTATTGCTATGTCTGCTAGATTTTCATGCTATTATATGGTAGCTAGCATCACATGCTATATTGCTAGCTTGTACAACAAAAGCATGGCAAGCTATATGCAAGCATTTCATGATTATTTCCAGCAAAGTGGGTCAATACACACCATGAATTGCTGGAAAGTCTGATGGAATCAGCAAATATGTAATGCTAGTTTATGCTATTTTACTTGTTGGGTTATAGCACTTGGTGCTTGTCTAGCAAATAAATACCAGCATGAATTTCGACCTGGGAAGGGCTGAAATCTGGGAAATAGGATAGAGTACAGCTCATATTCAAAATATTAGAATAATTACCTTTTTTTTAGAAATTGAAAATATCGTTTGGTAATTTAATGTATTTTAATGAAAATATGCAAACGATATTTTTATTAAGAACTTATTGTTGATTAAACTTACTTGTTATCTTAAATTTAATATCATTTTTGAAAAGATTAATTGCAAAAAAAATTATTTTGAAAAGTCAAAATATTAGAATATTTATTCAAGTGGTTCAAAATATTAGAATATTTCACATTAATTCTCCTTTAATTATTACCAATTCTTAACTGGTGGCATCATTGATTAAATTCAGACTATTTATTTAAAATCAGTATTCTTTTTTGCAGTTTGTTTCTTTTTCGTCTTAAAATGGGCCGTGTGAGTGATATTCCTGAATCTACTAAACTTCGTATGGTTGATTTGTATCGGCACGGTAAAAATCAATGTTTTATAGCGAATTATTTACATTGTTCGCAATCGAGCGTTAGTAAAATACTAACACAATATTCAAAAATTGGAAAATTTCAAAATAATCGCCGAAAAGGTGGCCGAAAACCAAAAACCTCTGCTAGAGATAACAGGAAACTGAAGCGTATAGTTAAGAAAAACCGTTTTAAAAGTGTGCGATTCTTGCACCGAAAATGGACAGAAGAAGGAATTGAAGTTTCTACATCGACAACATTAAGACGTCTCCATAAATTTAAATTTGAATCTCGTGTACCGAAAACAAAACCTCTCATGACTGCAAGACAAAAGCGTATAAGATTGAATTGGTGCAAATCAAGACGTTTATGGAGCAATGAAGATTGGAAAAATATATTATTTAGTGATGAAAGTATGTTTTGTGTTTCATATGATAATCAAGGTATTCGAGTTTGGAGAATGAAGCAAGAAGCATTTGATAAAGAATGCCTTAAACGTTCCGTAAAATTTGCTGCTAGTGTCATGGTTTGTGGTTGTATGAGTGCAGAAGGACCTGGAAAGTTATGCATCGTCTACGAAAAGGTTAACTCTCTGATATATCAAGAAATTTTAGAATATTACATGATTCCATCATCAGAAGATTTATTTGAAGATGATTTCATCTTTCAACAAGATTTAGCGTCCCCCCATACCTCGGTGTCAACTAAGAATTGGTTCCGCCAACGCAACATTAAGGTACTTCCTTGGCCACTAAATTCACCAGATCTTAATGCCATCGAAAACTTATGGTGTATAATGAAGAAAAAACTTCAAGAAAATCCTCCTTCAAATAAAACTGAGTTAGTGGCACGTATAAAGTCTATTTGGGCTAATATTGATAGAAATGTTTGTAAACACCTTGTATATAGTATGCAAGATCGATTGTACGCTGTTATGAAAGCTAAAGGGGATGCTACAAAATATTAACTACCATTTACTTCATATTCATAAGGTAATATTGTTGCGTAAAATAAAATATTCTAATATTTTGAACCAATCTAAATTTTATTCTAATATTCTAGTGTGTTTAAGGAAGCTGTATACCTAATTTATTGTGCTGTATTTTATATTTTATAAATGTTAAAATCTTATCTAAACATTCCAGATTTAATTTATAAGAAACTTAATTGCATTTACTTAGTATAAAAAATAAATAAATGACAAATAATTTTTTCTTATTACTTTTTCTCAATTATTCTAATATTTTGAATATGAGCTGTATAGCGAACATCATAACACATCATCAAGGTATGATCCCCACAAATAGTTTTTTTTTTTTACTTTTTTTAACCCTTACAACTTGCATAAAAAGTATATTAGAGTTTTAAATCACAAGATTTTAAGAACGTCATGTTTTATATAAACATTTGACTGAACAATTTTAGTTGAGAAAGGTGTAATAAGAAATTAAAAACAAATACTGTTGACATGTTTCGGTCCAATTCTAACACGAACCATAATCATAAAAAAATTATAAATCCAAATCATTTTACGGTCAATACAAACGGCATGTGATAATGAGATGTAAACTAAAAACAAGTTACAAATTAATTTTAGAGCATGGTCTTTTTTTAATTTATTGTTTTTACAATAGAGCACATGGTTTTCGTTTACATCTCATTGTCGCATGCCGTTTGTATTGACCATGATACGATCTGTATTTTTATTTTTATTATGATTATGCTTCTTATTAGAATAGGACAGAACCATGTCAATAATTTTTGTTTTTAATTTTTTGTTACACCACTCTCAAGTATTATAAAATTCAAATTATACAAACAAATTATTATAATAAGATGTAAGTTACCACCAAATATAGAGTGTATACAGTGGTTTTGACTTATTTAAAAATTTTTGATCCTTACAACTTGCTTTATTCATTTTTTCCTTCTCAACGGGAGGTCAACCGTTAAACTATTTAAATGTTTATTCTAACTTTTGTTATACAAATGTTGATAATTCATGTTTACTTGTTTATGATTGGTTAAAGCAATAATGGACTGATAATGCAATGAACTTTTAAATTTCAAGACTTTTCTACTCTATTCGGAAGCAGTATAGCAGAATTTTCCTGGTGAAGATTTCTGATGAATATCGAAACGTCGATTTTCTTAACGTTAAATTATTGTTTGTGTAGATTTTAAAAGAGCAACAAATTTTTATACTATTTAGTAATTTTATTATTTTTATTTTTAAGTTTATTACTAACATCTCATGGTGTAAATGTTCAGCTGTTTCACTAAAACTTAAACATTTTATTTTACCTTAACATAATGAATTATGTATGTTCTTTTTTGAAAAACTTTAGTTAAATTTTTATATTCTGTGTGCTATATGATATATAAAGCTGAACATAAAAAAGAGAAGCAATAAATTATTTAGAAATTAAATTAAGGGTTAAAAATAATTAACGAATAACTGCATAATAATTGAAATCAAAAGCAACGTTAATCGAAAGGCAAAAAAATCAACATTTCACGAAAAAAATCAAAGAAATGAAAATAAAAATATAGATTCAAATAAAAATAAAATAAACACTTAGTACTGAAATATATTTTGTCATTTATTTTCTAATGGATAAAAGTTGCCGTTTAAAGGAGATATCTTTCATCAGTTATGGGATTCGATAAAATTACTCAAGTAATAAAATTTCTTTCCGCAAGTTAGTAGTTAGAACATTAATAATGATTAGTTTTATAGGTTTTTCGCCAGCCCTCTCTTTAATCTGGATGAATTTAATGTTAGTAGCAACATTAATTTGGGTTGTTGCTAATAATGTTTAACTGCTCGAAAATATCTTTTTTTATGAAGCCTGTAAGAGTATGTGTATAAATGTAACATGTAAAGACATAAGAAAGCGATTTTTACCTTTTAATAATCCACCATATCAAATATCTGCGGTAAGGCAAATTATTTATGAAGAAAATTTCTCAATATTTTATTTTATCTAATTATCTTTTACAACAGAAATTAATAATTAAACAAATAAAATTGAATGAAATAATAACATAATAAATAAATTTCACTTTTTTTTGTTATTTTTCTTTACTTTTATTTTTAAAACATTAATGCATACTTTTCTTTATTTTGACGGAAAATATTATATTTGAATCTATTTTTATTACTTCTTCACTACAAAAAAAGTTAAAAATTAATTTTTATATTATGTTGCACTTAATGTTATAATGTCACTTTTCAATAACATAACACAATTTTCTCAGAAAACATTAATTTTAAATTATATACTTCCTTAATTTTTATCTTTATGAAATTTTGAATCTATTTTATATATATATATATATATATATATATATTAAATCATAAATTAAAGAAAAATAAATGTTTTATATTCGGTTATACGAACATATATCAAAATTAAATTTATTACAATAACAAAATGAAGAAATTAAAGTGGTGATCAAGAGGTCTGTGTACATTGTAATGTTACTCTGTATGCAGAAACTAACATTAAATGCATAACTTAAATATGTATACAAAATGCATTTTATTGGGGGATATGCTATCAATGTTTGCTTAGGGACATACATATGCTTACATGCATACAAATATACTCAAAATTCAATTACAAAATGGAATTTTGGAAACCAGTTCATAAGTTGAAGAAGTCAAAGGCTTATTAATAGGTTAAAAGTGTGTTAAAAAATTGAATATTTTTTACTATAACAAAAAACATTAGCATACAGCTTGCATGCAGTTTTAGAAGCATGTATAAATATGTAAAACATTTAAGAGTGAACATTTAGAAGGCTTGAAAAGGTGTTTGCGTGTGAGGCGGGGGGGAGGGGTGGTGAGTAACTTTATCCTGCACTAAATTTAATCCTTGCGTCTGTAGTGACAAGTGGAAATTTTAAGTTTAATGTCACGATTTTACAGCTAAGTAAACTCGTGATTCTTTTACTGTACCAAGATACTTAAATTCAATATATTAGTGCAATAATATGCAAAATTATGTGCTCAGAGTTATGTCAATTTCTTGCTGATGATATTATGAGCTTACAGTTGAGCGATAATGCATTCTTTGATTTTTTGCCACTTGCAATGTGGTCTTGATCATATTCTTGTTTGCTGCCTCTTGCTATTTTTATTTATTTATTTATAGGTTCCTTTTTCATTTCACTAATGAAGGTGTTTTCGAAATCACAAAATCTTTTGAAATTTTTTACTGAAATAATTATCATGTTAACTATTGTTGAATTGTCTCTTTTTAGCACATGATTCACCAATATTGTTTTGCTTAATTATATTTTGTTCTTTTTAAAAAGAATTGTTAAATGTTACTATTTATCACCGAATTCTCCGAATTATTCTTAATTTTTATGTACCTTTCGACTGGCAAAGTTAGTTTTTTCGTCCTTCTTCAACAAAATTGCGATCATTATTTGGTAATTACTATTAGCATTTCATACAATTCTGTAGCGTTTTTTAAAATCCCGTATAAATTTTTTCTAGTCTAATTCAACCATATAATAAGATTTTACTTTTAAATTTGCAATTTTATCTAGAAAAATACATAATTTGGAAAAACAACTTCCCATCTGTAAGAAGATATTAAAAATGTGAATTTTTCGATTAAAAGAATTATTTATTATCCAAATTTATTATTGAAAGTTCTTCTGAGTTATTTATTTAACATATATATAAAACATCTAGTTATTACTTTTTATTTTAGCTTAAGATATGTAATAAATTATTTGCTATGGCAAAGTTTGACATTAATGCATTAACGCAAGGCACGCGATCTAGTCAGCTGTCAAAGTTGTTGACGGATTACGCTAATTGTAGGCAAATATATCAACAACGTAAGCTTCATTAAAAGCCGAGCACGTTCCGGTGGATTAATGCAAAAGATATATCAAAATCTGTGTTATAGTTACAGATCTGGTGCTTTTCTTCAAGATAAATTTGATTTTTTAAAAAAATACCTTTTTTAGCTCACAATCTATCATAGCCTGAGAGCTTATGTGCCCGTCCGTCCTGTATGTACGTTCGTGCGTAACGCGATAACTCATGATAAAAATATCCGATGCACTTGAAATTTTGTATGTAGGTATATCCTGACAAGGCGCTTCCCTGATTAGTTTTTGGAGTTCATTCGATATGTATAAGAGGGGGAACGGGGGCTCCCCTTAGTTGATATAAATGGGATTTTCATGCAGAATTAAGTTTTCGTTCAAAATTTAGATTAGGATCATTCTGATGAGGCGATTCCGTGACTGTTATTAGGTGTTCATTGAATAAGTATAAATAGGGGGAACAGGGGTTCTAATGCCCCCCCTTAATTTATATAAATGGGTTTTTCAAGCAGAATTTTCAGATTTCGTTCAAATCTCTGAATAGTTTTGGAAGTTTAATGGTTAAGTATAAAAGAGGGGGATAACTCATTTTAAATTATATAAATGCTAAATGCGTTTTTATTAAGAATTATCTCATTTGCTCTGAATTTTGGATATAGATTTTTTATATGATAAAGCATGTCTTTGATAGTATAAAGGTTCAATGATTAAGTATAAAAAAAGAGGAAAGGGGAGAGCTGTTTCCCCTTCTTAATTTTTTTTCGAACAGAATTAACCCTTGAAAATATAAGGCTTTAATGTACAATTAGTATTTGTAGCCTGTGAGCTCAATGCCATTAGTTTAACTGGGCAGTATTCTTTATTGAAATATTAAGTGTGTCATTTTCAGAGTATTAATCACCTATAGATGTTAATGTTAATGCTAAAAAAGCACTCGGTAAATGTGAATATTGCAAAAATACAAGACATAAAGTATTAAGTGTATGATATTTTATATTGCTATATACGTATTATAAAATCACATTTTTGATAGCTGAATTTATACAAAATTCATTAAAAAATTATATAACTTAATCAATCTTATATTAGCTGGCCCAATTCTTAAAAAAATGTTAATAAGGTTTAATTTCAACTTTTCAAATTTGCGAAAATTAAATGTTATTCGTGTATTTAATTAGTGACATAAATTAATTAAATTATGGAGTTATTAATTTAGACTTTGATCTTTGGAATTACGTTATAAAAAATGAAAATTGTGCCTCTGTGATACAATTACAATACATTTTTATTTTGTTTTGTTTTGTTTTCAACAAAAGCTAAAAAAAACTTCGTCACACTTTCACTGACGCAAAATTTGCATACTTACTTTTTATTTTTATATTCACTCTTTTTTAAATATTTTAACGTAGATTATTAATCAATACTTTCCCAAGCTTGATCTCACATTTGCCAATTATAATTTTCCATGTAAGCATTCACTCTTTTGATTTCAGGTTCTAATATGTGTGGTGACAAAATCAAGAAACTTACCTTTACACGCATTCGCATTAAAAATATTGTGTTTTGTCAAAGAAAAAACTCATTTCATTTTTACTATGATGTTATTTCCAGTTATTAAAGCACTTTTAGATAAACTTCCGAACCTGAGCACAAGTTGTATTAAAAAAAATATTTAAATGCAACTGATGAATGGGTAAAAATTCTTTTTTTTTTTCGTCATTTTCTATTTTAAATTTTTAAATAGTTATTTTTAATTATAATACGAAAATGGAACGCGTATTGATATGGAATTTACACTATTTTCCGTCTTTTTTCAACAATAAAAGCAACCCAACTGCGGAGAAATTTCAGAAAGAAGTTTTAAATTTAAAATTAAAATGTAAAATTGGAATTATTTAAAAAAATAGCGAATACGGGTATATCTACAAATAAACTGCGTTCATTAAAAAATATCAAAATCCGTTCTGGCCAGTTGACTAAAAGACAGCATCCACTTTTAATTATATAGAAAATTGAATTGAACACTTATGTTTAACTGTAAATAAACTATCAATGAGTAATACAATAAACAACAAGAAATCTAATATTACTGCTCTATTCTTCCGTTTCTATTTTCAGCAACTGATGATTTTCTCATAGGAAAAACTCCCTTTTCAGATTTTCACATTATAAAACATCAACTCATTATTAAAATTTCAGAACCGTTACATACATCCTGTGGCACGCAATCTAGAAGAGCGCCATTCTTTATAAAGTATCTTCACAGCTGCATAAAATTATACTTGATATACTTTACCAAAGAATAAGTAATTTAAAGAAGTTTTATTTGCTGAAACGAACTATTTCTAAAAGACGATCTTATATGCATAAATATTCTTTTATTTTGTATGTTTTGCTGGGTTGCATGTTATTTGCATGTCATTATTTTTTCTTTCCATTTATCCATCTATTTATTTATTTCATAGTCATTTTTCTCCTTTCAATTCAGTTCAATTCCATTCACAACTTTAATATTTCCCTTTGGTACGGATAAGAAAAATATACAGTGAAACATTCTACAACGGTCAATCTGACTAACGGCAACCTCCGAATACCGGCTATGTTTCAGTATTACCGAATCTTTTGCTGAAACAACATTACACTAAACATCCAAGCGACAAATTCTGAACAACGGCCACCCCACAGCATATTTTTAACGGCGTATTTGAATTACAAATGAGATTGTCAAAAATGTGGAGGTGCATTTTCTAATTTAACGTCCTTACAATTTCTCTATTAATCGCTGGAAATTGCTTAGCAAAACCCCGTTCATAAATTGGTGTGGCGAGAGGAGGTTGGAAGGGAAGGGGGTGACTAAACTTAAGTGTGAGCAATAGTAGTCATTTATACTGTTTGCCAATCGTGATCTTGTCTACGCGCAGTATGTGTTTTTTACTAATAGAATGAATTTAATGTGAAAATTTTTAACTTAAGTGTCATGTTGTAAGTTATACAGGACAGCAAAAAAGGTGAACGTGCAAGAAAATTAGCTCAGGTGTACAATAATAGGAATAAACAGATAACATTTTTTGAAACAGATAACATTTTGATTTAAAGAAAAATGAATTTTAGTTCGAAAAGCCATTTCAATATATAAATTTGGAATTTAAAACTAAACGTCGGTTAGAGAACTGATTCGAGAAAAAAAATCCCCCAATTTCTGGATCAATGTTGCCAGAAAGTGCCTCAAAATTTGAAGAAAAACTCTAAAATTAAAAGTTTTTAATCTCACTGAAAATGATAACGAATTCTACAACAAATCTGTGAAAATGACTATACATTAAAAAAAAAAAAGAGCATATGCTTAAACAATATGCAAATTAGCAATTTTTTTAGTGTGAAATAATAGTATGTATTTTCTAACTGCAAAAATAAAATTATTTTGGTCAGTTATTTCGATGTTAATGTAATATAACTTTGAGCTTTTAAAATGTGGAACCTCTAAATAACGGCGACCTCCGAAGTGCGGTCACGTGCTCCCAGTGGTGGCCGTTGTTCAGAGGTTTTACTGTAATATTATACTTCGTAATCAGAAATATATGCATTTTTTCATATTTATCTTTTTTACTTCCTTTTATTGAATTATTTGTTACTTGCATATTTATAATTCGCGCATTTACATGTTGATATCTATATTAGGAAATTACTAATTTTATTCTTGTTTTATGTTTTTGTCACAATTCAATAAGATCATTAGTTTTATTAAGTTGAAATTGAAATTGTTTTATGAAATTCAATTTCTTTTCAGATGAAACTCAATGCACCTTCGTTATATCAGCATAAAATAATTTTTTTGACGTAATTTGTATAATTTAGCCGCGGCAAAGAAAAACATTGAAAAAAACTTTAGCTTAAGTATTTGTTAGAAGCTGAATTCGTGTTTCTGAAGTATAACTATACTTATAGAAATGTTACAATCTAAAGACAAAACGGAATTACGCTGTACGTTAAACGTGAAAAATGAGGCGCGTTTGCACTATAACTAAGTTTTATAAATTTTCAGATCATGACTCAATAGCTGTCGCACACTTTTGCAAAATTACATGAATACAAAGTTTATTACGATTACGTAAATTAAAGTCAGTAATACTGAAATAACTGAAATGACTCTTTCTTTAATAAGTCGAAATCAACATGGCAAGCTCGAATCATTACATATCATTAGACAACATTAAATTAATTGCATACGATATCATATAATAGAATGAAGAAAAATTTTATTAATATCTTTTTATGTTTGGATTCAATTTTTATAATATTTCAAAATGAGTCCATGAAAATCTGCAGCGATTTTATATGTTAAATTTCAAACCATTCGGCTGGTTAATATTTTAGTTGTTATATGCAGACAGATGGACAGACATACAAAGGACCAGACAACGACTGTAGATGGTTCATATTTATATAATTATGAACGCACCTAAAAATAAAAGAAAAAAAATACAAGCTTGTTGTCATGGTATATCACCATATCAGAGTCAATTGCGAAAGTTAATTACAGTAAAATCCATATTTATATCTATTTTTTCTATAAAAATTGAAAGTGAAAAAAAAAGGACGTTTCGAGAAAAAATTCGAGAAAAAAACAAAATTTAATTTAATTTCGGTAATAGTAATTTAAATCAAAATATAAAATTTAAATATATTCCATTAATATTTTAATTCAGTATAAGCTCTGCTGATTCATTTCGGATTTCAATGTAATTACCAATGTTTTGTATTGCGTTCAAATGAATGCATTTGGGAAAACATCGATTTAGCAATACATACCTCAAACAAAGTTCACTGTTTTAATTTAAACTTTAAAAAGCTCTCAAATAAACAATGTATTTGCATAACTTAGTTTAAAGTTCAGAGAAAATAATTAATAATCGAAGTGTTTTATGAAATATTTCAAACATATTCAAATTAGTTACACAAATGGAGGATTAATTATATTTTACACAGCGTGTTTTGATTGCATCATTTTATTTTAAATCTTGGCACTCACATAATGAAGCAAACCTTGCAGATTAAACTGGAGATGCCATAATCTGTCTGCGGATTTGACAGCTTACTAAATCGCGTGCCCCAGATTAATATATTAGAATCTCTGAGAAATAACTCATGTTAAACGAGAAGAACTCAAGTAAACTTTCTGTTTTAACAGAAGTAGATAAAAGTGAAATTTTAGGAGACTCGATTAAATTCCATTTAAACACTGAGTCTGTTTCCATGAAGGAAATGAAAAATATGAAACAAACGAATAAAAAGTTCATGGAGAATACTTTGAAAAACAGTAAATCCAATGTCGGTCATAAATATATGTTTTTTCATTACTAGGCCAAAAATATAAATAGCAACCCTCGTATTGCAGTTAAAAACCATATATATAGATTTTTTTCTTCTTTTTTGTAAAAATTGAAAGCAAAAAATAAATAAATAATAAAATAATTAAAAATAAAAATAAAAGGCTATTTTGATAATAAATTAGAGCAAAAACAAAAGTAAAGGCAATTTTGATACTAATTTTAATCAAAATATGAAGTTAAAATTTATTCCGATCATATTTTTTAAGCATTATAAGTCCTGCTGATTTTGTTTCAGATTTCAATGTAATATGCAATGTCTTGTATTGCATTAAAAAAACATGGAATTAGGGAAAGCGTATTTTTAAGAATAAATATTTCAAATAAAGTTCACTGCTTTTATCTAAACTTTAAAAAACTCTCAAATAATCTATGTATTTGCATAACTTACTTTAAAGTTTGAAGGAAACAATTAATAATTGCAGTGTTTTACAAACCACATATTCAGATGTGCAACATATTCAGATTAGTTACACAAACGGAGGATTAATTATATTTTACACAGCGTGTTTTGATTGTATCATTTAATTTTAAATTTTGACACTCACGTAATGAAGGAAACCCTGCAGATTAAACTAGAGATGCCATGATCTGTCTGCGGGCTTTGACAGCTTACTAAATCGCGTGCCCCAGATTAATGCATTAGAATTTCTGAGAAAAAATGCATGTTAAACGAGAAGAACTTGGGTAAACTTTCTGCTTTAGCAGAAGTAGATAAAAGCGAAATTTTAGGAGTCTCGTTCGAATTTCATTTAAACTCTAAAATTGTTTCCATGAAGGAAATGAAAAATTTGAAGAAGACGAAGAAAAATATTTGATAAATTTTGTGTAAAATAAAAGTAAAACTTCTGAAAGTACTGAAAAAAAAATCTTTAAAATAATGTGTTGTACCATATACATTTCATGAAAAATTACTTCAACAAATCCTCCATAATAGCAGAAAATTTGAAATCACTGAAATACATTTTGTAAAGGGCAATAATTAATTTAAAAGATTAAAAAAAAAAAAAAAAAAAAAAAAACTTTGCATAATTTTAGCCAAGCGAATCTGAATAAAATAAGAAGTATCGTTGATAATTGGATTCGTATTTCTGAAATATAAAACATGTTAAACAAATATCTTTCTTTACTGGGCTTGCAACTACAAGTAGATTTAAAAGTTTAGATTTAAAGGTAGATTTAAAAGTTGGTCATATAAGAAACTTGTCAATATAAAAGTTGTAGATAATATTAAGAAGATTCATAAAAAGAAAAATAAATAATTGCATTTGATAGCTTGTGAACTGACGACGTTATGATTATTTTTCTTCTTAATACCTATGTGGAGGGTTCACAACCATAATAGACCAAGACAATTTTGAAAAAAATATATACATATGTAATGTCTACGTAGGGGATCCTAAAGGGGATCCTAGGCACATTTTAAAATAATTTTTATTTATAAAAGTTTGAATTTTTTTGTGTCGGTTAAACATGTTATTCGTAAACAAAATTACATGATAGAACCTCTCGTAATGTGTTTAAAAAAATTAAAAAATTAAAAATTATTAAAAAAGTGGGATAATTTAAAAACGTTATAATTTAAAATATTATTCGTAGAATAGGATTTTTTTTTACATTTAAATACACATAAATATATAAATTTTAATTTTAATTCGGCATTTTCTTAAATATTACATTTAAAAAATTAAAAATATTTAAAGTAAAAATTTGAAAAAAAAATTAACTTTTATTTAAAAGATCATATTTTCAAAAGTAAATTTTTTTTCAAATTTGCTGTATCAAAATAAAGTAAAACAATGAAAAAAGACATGTTCTAAGTTTGAAGCATTTACCTTCGACGGTTCGCGATTTATAACAATTTAAATCCGAGAAATAGTGAAAACACGCATCATGAAGAAAAACACATTTTCATGAAAAGTCATTTCGTGACAACTATTGCGTAACCACTTCCCTGTTTTACGGGCAACGTGTTTTTGCCAGTCATGGTTTACCCGTACCACGTAGGTACAACTATACTACAATCATAATTTATTTTTCTCAGCAGTAAAATTTTATCGTAAATTTTGTATTATTTAATTCGAGCATTTTTCTGATTCAGTTATGCAAAAATTTCTGTTTAGAAGAACTGGTGTTAAAAGATTCCTTATTTGAAAGTTTTTTTTTCAAAAATATTGATTAGTTATGTGGTTAAAAGCCAAATTTTGAAAAGAAACAAAAACAAATAAAATAATATTTGCTCTTCTAATTGAGACAGAAACATGATTCAAACATCATTTTAAGCATAAAAAATAGAAAAATTTGTAATGCAATTAAATGATTTTAGATAGGGGTTAAGACTCCGCTCTGCTAATCTAGAGGCCGTTTGTTCAATTCCCGCTGACTTCATTGCACACACGCTTTTAGTGGATCTTCTGGTTGCATTTCTCTTGTGATGTAAATGTCCTTGTGCTATCTCGGCCTTGTATATTGGCGATGACTTATAAGCAGGCTTTAATGTCGAGCACACAAGTCGGATGTATGTTGTTCAAATAAATAAATAAATAAATAAATATGATTTTAGAAAATCTGATGATTTTTAGTGCTCCGGGCCCCTTTAAAATGAGTATAAAATCTGTTTTATCTATTACCACACTGAACCAATCATGTTTTCTCGTTCTTTCTTATGTATGGCATCTGTTTACAAACTTGGTTCACTGTGGGAGGGAATTAAAAAAATTATGCAGCTTTTAAATGGACATTATCATTTTTAGGTGTGTTCGGAATTATGTAAATACATAGCAAATATAGTCGTCGTTCAGTCCGTCCGTACGTCCATCTGTCAGCATGTAACAGAGCACAAACTCCCCTACCGAATCATTTGTAATTTAAAATATATAATTGTTGCAAATTGTCATTATTGTATGTATATATAATTGTCATTTTAAATTTTATGTAAATCGGATGTATAGTTTATTTACATAGACAATCAGAGGTATTCCATTACATTACGATCACTGGGGGGAAAAATTTGAAGCTAATTTTAACGGAGTTACAGCTTTTCAAACAGGATAAATTTTATATGCATTCACTGAAGTGTACTAAAACATACATTCTGTGTCATATGTGATGCAAAAAATGTCTATTATTCATTTAAAGAGCTACTCAAAAGATTTACGTTAGATAATGAATTATGGTAGAAAATTGTGTTCGGCATATTTCAGTCATGTTAAATTACGTCATATATAATGATATTGATGCTTATTGTTGAGATTTATTACATGTTACTTCCTGTACAATAGAAAATGCTAACAGTATTTACAAGGACTCAGAAAATAAATTCATTTCGAGTCGGGACTCGGTTCGAGTACAATACTGTACCAGAAATACTATATATATCTAAAGATGAAAAAAATTGCAATATTGATGTTTAAAAATAAATAAATAAATAAATATGGTGAACTGCTAAATTACTTTCATGCACTAAGAGTGCTTTTATTAAATTAGTTCTTAAAAAATGAGATGAGTAAAGATATTTGACAGTATTATAAATCCCTGATTCAAAACATAATATATAAACTAGTAATGCTGCAAGAAAAATATCTAATAATAAAAAACTTTGCATAATTGGATGAAAAAAAACAATCGTGGAGGCACATGCGTTTTTGTTAATAGTTACACAAACAGAGGATGATTTATATCTTAGGCAGTGTGTTTTGATTGAACCATTTAATTTTAAATCTTTGACATTCTCATAATGAACTTGGAGATTAAACTGGAGATTCTGCAATCTGTCAGCTATTTTGACAGCTTACTAAATCGCGTGCACTAGATTAAAGCATTAGCATGTCTGAGAAATAATTCATGCTAAACGAGAAGTGCAAGGGTAACTTTCTGCTATAACAGGGATAGATAAAAGCGAAATCTAAGGAGTTACGTTTGAATTTCATTAGTAGATTTGAAATCTGTGAACTGTACTGTGTGAAAAAATGAAAAGTAAAAGATTCAAAATGTACTATTTAGTTCAATAATGTAGTTATTGCGTTTTCTTTATACTTTAACATCATTCGGCTCATGTTGAACGAGTAGAAATCGAATAAGCTTTCTTCTTAGCGCTTAAAGAGATGTACATAAAAAATAAATAAACAAAAATAATAATAATTCAAAGAGACCTGATAAATTCCATTCAGACACCAAGGTTCTTTTTATAAGAAAAATAAAAATATGAGATGACGAAAAATATTTGACAATATTATAAATCTCTATTTTGAAATGTATTATGTAAACTAACAACGTTATAGGAAAAACACTTAAAGATGAAAAAAATAGCATAATTGACATTTGAAAAAAAAATTGGAGGCTTGCTGAGTTCCATTAAAATACTAATGTTGTTTTTAGAAGGAAAATAAAAAAAAATGAGATGAGTATAAGTGCTTGACAGTATTAAAAAATCTCTGTTAAAAAAATAATGTAAACTAACAAGGCTGTGTGGAAAAAAAATCCAAAGATAAAAAACTTTGCTTATTTGACTGCAAAGAAAAAAAATTATAATGTGGAATCCCATGCGTTTTTATGAATAGTTACACAAGCAGACGAATAATTAAATCCTAGGTAGTATATTTTGATTGCATCATTTAATTTTAAATCTATGACATTCTCATAATGAATTTCAATATTAAACTGGAGATTCTAAAATCTGTCAGCTATTTTGACTGATTACTAAATCGCATGTACCAGATTAAAGCATTGGCATACCTGAGGAATAACTCGTGTTGAACGAGATGTTCAATGGTAACTTTCCGCTATAACAGGAATAGATAAAAGCGAAATCTAAAGATCATCGTTTGAATTTTTTAAAGAAGATTTGGAATCCATAAACTACTCTATGTAAAAAAAAAAAAATAAATAAATAAATAAAAGGAAGCGAAACATCATTTTATTATTGATTTCTAAATTCACAATGCTGCTCAGAAATTTTCTTAATTCGATTTTTTAATGCATTAACAACTCTCGAAACATTCTCATGTTGAACGAGTAGAACTCGAATGAAGTTTCCGCTTAATTAGATGTACGCTAAAAATAATAATAATAATAATTTAAGGAGACCTTTTGAATTTAGGAGAAAAATAAAAATATGAGATGAAAAAAAAAAGTTTGACAATTTTATAAATCTCTGTTCCGAAATGTATTATGTGACCTCATAACGTTGCATGAAAAACATCTAAAGCTGAAAAAAATTAGTATACTTGACAAAATAAATTCTAAAAGGATCAATTACACTTTTTGATAATACAACATACAATAAATTCGTCTCATTAGTGTATAACACATGTTATAAATTTAATTAAAAATTATGTACTACTTACAATATAAAGTAGAATTAATTTCCTACAGTTTCGAACAATACAACTTGTTCATCATCAGGGAACATTAAGAGACAAAACTAAAACGTTATAAAGTTTACATTATACAGTACAAAAGGCGGGATTTTCCTTTAGTACTGTATCATGTAATCTTTATAACATGTTAGATTTGTCTCTTAATGTTCCTTGATGATGTACAAGTTGTATTGTTCGAAACTGTAGGGAATTAATTCTACTTTAGATTGTAAGTAGTACATAATTTTTAATTAAATTTTTTATTAAAATTATATTAACTATTATACTACACTGATGAGCCGAATTTATTGTATGTTGACATAATAATAAGAAAAATAATAATCATTTATAGATACCTGCTGAGTTCCTTTAAAATACTAAGGTTGTTTTTATCAGAGGAAAAAAAAAAGACGAGTAAAATGTTTGACAGTATTACAAATCTTTCTTTCAAAAAATATTATATAAATTAATAACGCTCTAGAAAAAACATCTAAAGATGAAAAACATTGCACAATTGGCTGAAAACGAACAATTTTTGGACGCACACGCGTTTTTGTGAATAGTTGAACAAACTAAGGATTAACATATCCTAGGCTGGTTTGATTACATCATTTAATTTTAAATTTATGACATTCTCATAATGAACTTGGATATTAAACTGAAAGATTCTAAAATCTGTCATCTATTTTGACAGCTTACTAAATCGCGTGTACTAGATTAAAGCATTTGCATGCCTAGAAGTAACTCATGTTAAACGAGAAGATCAAGCGTAACTTTCTGCTATAACAGGAATAGATAAAAGCGAAATCTTAAGAGCTTCGTTTAAAAATTTTTAAGTAGATTTGGAATCCATAAACTGCTCTATGTAAAAGAAAGTAAAAAGAAGCGAAGCTTCATTTTATTATTTTTTTCTAAATTCACAATGCTGTTCAGAAATTTTGTTAATGCGATAGCTTAATGCATTTACATCTCTCGGAACATTCTCTTGTTAAACGAGTTGAACTCGAATGAAGGTTCAGCTTCAATAGATGTACGCCAAAAATATGATAATAATCAATTAAGGAGACCTTTTGAATTTAAAAGGAAAATAAAAATATGAGATGAAAAAAAAATGTTTGACAATATTATAAATCTCTGTCCCGAAATGTATGATGTAATCTAACAACGCTGCATGAAAAACATCTGAAGATGAAAAAATTAGCATACTTGACATAATAATAATAAAAAAGAATCATTTATGGAGACTTGCAGAGTTCCATTAAATACTAAGTAAAAATGTTTGACGGTATTATCAATCTTTGTTTAGAAAATATTATATAAATTAATTACGCTGTATGAAAAACCTCTAAAGATGAAATACTTTGCACAATTGGCTGAAAACAATTAATTGTGGAGGCACACGCGTTTTTGTGAATAGTTGCACAAACTAAGAATTATTATATCCTAAGCTGTTTTGATTGCATCATTCAATTTTAAATCTGTGACATTCTCATAATGAACTTGGAGATTAAATTGGAGATTCTAAAATCTTCCAGATATTCTGACAGCTTACTAAATCGCGTGCATTGCATTAAAGCATTGGCATGCCTGAGAAATAACTCAAGTTAAATGAGAATTTCAAAGGTAACTTTCTGCTATAACAGGAATAGATAAATATTAAACTTAAAGAGCTACATTTGAATTCATTCAGTAGATTTGAAATCTGTAAACTACACTGTGCGAAAAAAGGAAAAGTAAAAGAACACGAAGACCCATTTAGGTTTTGTTTTCTAAATTCACAATGCTTTTCAGAAATTTTGTTAATGTGATTACTTAATGCATTAACATCTCTCTAAACATTCTCATGTTGAACGAGTAGAACTCGAATAAAGTTTCCGTTTAAACAGATTTACGTTAAAAATAAGAATAACGATTTAAGGAGACCTTTTGAATTTATAAGGAAAATAAAATTATGAGATGAAAAAAAAATGTTTGGCAATATTATAAATCTCCGTTCCGAAATGTAATATATAATGTAACATCGCTGCTTGAAAAACACCTAAAGATGATAAAAATTAGCAAACTTTACATAATAATAAGAAAGAATAATCATTTATGGAGACCTGCTGAGTTCCATTAAAATACTAAGGTTGTTATCAGAGGAAAACATGAGATGAGTAAAAATGCTTGACAGTATAACGAATATTTCTTTCAAAAAATATTATATAAATTAATAATGCTGTTTGAAAAACATCTAAAGATGAAAAACATTGCACAATTGGCTGAAAACGAACACTTTTTGGAGGCACACGCGTTTTTGTAAATAGGTGCACAAATTAAGGATTAACATATCTGTACGGAGGTGTACTAAATTAAAAGAAAAACTAAATTAAAAAGAAAAAGCAAGTAGACTGTAAATTTAATGGAATGTTTATTTTTCTAAGAGTCGCTGCTTGATGCAGCATTAGAGCTTGTTGCTAAGAGACTGTTTCTCTCAATCCACTGCGTCACACAACACGTGAGCAGGGTTACAGTAAATTGCCGATTGGCGTATAATTGGCGTGGGCTGTGTTTGTCGCCAAGGTGATGTTACAAGAACACAATACAGAAGCGGAACATCCCGCCCGGCGTTGAAATATTTTTATATTTCAAGATACATATGCAATACAAGTAATAATACAATATGATACAGATTATAAGCAAAAATAAATAAATAAAATAAATAAACACAAATAATACATGAAAAATTAATACATAATAAAGCACATTTAAAGTTTAGGATCTATGATGTTGTCTTCAATGGGTAATATACTTATTTTTGAAATAGGTCGTTTAAAATTACCCTTAGCGGTACGAATTTCAACTACCCTGACTATCCCGTCCGCGCCTGGGAAAACCTTATTAATGCGGCCTAGTGACCAAGTGCAAATGGGTAATTGCGAGTCCTTAAGCAAAACTAGCATTCCTGGCAGAATATTAGGCTTTTTAAATAGCCACTTGTTTCTTTCTTGTAACTGGCTCAGATAATTATTCTGCCAACGTTTCCATATTAACTGCGTTAATTTTTGAGTCCTTTGCCATTTATTTAGCAAATTATCTTTGACCTCACTTAAATTGGGTTCTGGAATTAAATTAAGAGGCTTTCCTATGAGAAAGTGACCAGGAGTCAACACCTGAAGATCGTCAGGATCTGTTGACAAAGGACAAAGCGGTCGCGAATTTAAAATAGCCTCTATCTGTGTGATAACTGTCAGGAATTCCTCGATCGTGAGATGAGCTGAACCCACAGCTCTTTTTAAGTGGTATTTGAAAGATTTGACTCCTGCCTCCCAAAGGCCACCAAAATTTGGCGCCCTAGGAGGGGAGAACTTCCAGTTAATACCTTCAGAAGCTAAAAAGTTCGAAACTTCATCACTCGTAACAAGTCTGCGTAAATGTTTTAGTTCTGCTGAAGCCCCAACGAAATTTGTAGCATTGTCGCTAAAGATTACAGAGCTTTTCCCACGACGAGCGAAGAATCTTTTTAGAGTCGCTATTATAGCCTCGGATGTCAAATCTGAGACAAAATCCAAGTGCACAGCTTTAGTGACCATACATACAAATATGGCAACATAGATTTTCTGAAAAGTACCCTTTCTTTGACCTTTATATTTTATTTCAAAAGGCCCACTTAAATCTAATCCCACATTTGAAAATGGGGAACTGGGCACTATTCTTTCAGGAGGGAGATCCCCCATCATTTGACTAGCCGTTATAGGTTTAATTTTAAAGCATTGTAAACACTCATGTACAATTTTACGCGCAATATTTCTGCCACCGAGAGGCCAATATTTTTGACGCACAGTGTTCAAAAGAGCTTGGGGTCTTACATGAAAATCTCGTTTATGATAATATTGAAAAATTAGTTTCGTCAAGCGACAGCTCGCCGGAAGTATAATGGGGTGTTTATGATCAAAATTCAAATTTGATTTTGCTAGTCTTCCTCCCATCCTCAATAAGCTATCTCCATCTAAAAAGGGATTTAAGAATTTTAACTTACTTGCGCGATGAACCGAAGATCCCGCTTGGAGGGCCGAAATTTCATTTTTGAAATACTTTACCTGTTCATTTTTTATTAAATAAACCTCTGCCTTTCTTAATTCCTCCAGCAACAGAGGGCCGGTTGCAGATGTTGCTTTTTTACATTTATGTATGAATCTGAAAATATAAGCTAAAATTCTAATTAATTTTTGGAAATTATTGCTAAGATTAATTAAATTATCACAGAAATTAGAGTCATTATGAATAGCGAATGTCAAGTTGCTGGGAGCTTTAAGCTCACTAGAATAATGTTCATCTTTAACCCTCTAAGCGTTTGTCCCGTAATATTCCGTACACTAAGTTCCAGGTTTCACTGTAATATAAGCAATATTTAAAATATTATAATTTTATAAATTTAATGAATTTTCAAAGCATTGAAGAATGATTAAGACTCTCAAGGTTTACATTTATATTCCTAAATAAGATTTTTTATGTAATACTGAAAGAATCATATTTTATTAGCATTTTAAACAAAATGCAGAGAAAACAACATTACAATTTTACCCATTTGCAAGACGCTTGGAGGGTTAATGTCACTTATATTAGAGTCAGTTTTTGCTATTGTTTCTTCAAGAATTGAAAGAGGCGGGCCATGCCACCACAACTGGTTAAAAGACAGGTTTCCCACACTTGCACCTCTTGATATCAAGTCAGCTGGATTGTGTTCTGACGGAATATGAAACCATGGAAAGTTCTTAGTTTGTTCCTTAATTTGCACAACGCGGTTTCCCACAAACGTTTTCAGGAGATGAGGAGCAGTGTCTATCCAAGCTAAAGCAATAGTTGAATCAGAAAACAAATTGACTGAAGCTACTTGTTTGTCTAATGAATTTAAGACCTTGTTAGTGAGTTTAGCCAGAAGAAGACATGCTGACAGTTCGAGACGTGGCACTGTTATTACTTTGGTTGGACACACGCGGGATTTACTACATAATAAGTAACTGATGGTTTCACTAGAATTAGATGTTTGCATGTATATCACTGCGCCATAAGCCTTGGAAGAAGCATCTGCGAAACCATTTAGCACCACTGATTGGTTCACAGCTAGGAAGCATCTTGGTACTTCAATGGATTCCAGTTCTTTAAGACTTTCGAGGAAGGTTTCCCATTGTTTGGCAACATGAGAGGGCAGCTTCTCATTCCACTCTATTTTAAGAAGCCATAGCTCCTGCATGAATATTTTTGCTTTAGCAATCACTGGTCCTAAGAGATCGAGAGGGTCATCTTGCAGAACTCCACCTTTACATAATAAATCGTTCAAAGATTTTCCGTTGGTTGACTTGGCACTAGCGTCAAAAACGACGCGTAGTTTTGTGGTTTTACTAGAGGGTCGTAAAACGCTGTGATGTGGTAAGTAATAGCCATCATTAAAGTTCGTGTTTTCTTTTATTTCATGCATGTGATTTAAATCTCTATATTCTTTAATAAATTCTGTGTATAAATTTTTCATAACAGGATCTCGATCTAAACGTTGCCACAGAGAGTTTAATCTTTTCAAAGCAAGATTTTTGGAATTTCCCAAATCGGGTTCTAAAACCTGTGGTTTAAACGGCATCGTGACCACAAACCTACCATCCGGTTTTCTGAAGTGCGTTTTATCGAAGTGATCATTACAATAGTCTAATTCCTCACTGTTACAGGGTTTTAAATTTTGCACTTCTTCAATTTCCCAAAAAGACTTCAAAGTGTCATTAAGTAAATCAAGATTTTTTGTTAAGAAACAATAATTAGTATTATTATTATTTACTGTTTTGTCATAAATACAACCAGATACAATATATCCAAAAATACTTGATTGCAAATATAAATTATTGCCTAACTTTATTTTTTCTTCATTTAAAAGAGAAAAATACAGTTCAGCACCGATAATTATCTCCACACTGCTTGGAATGTTAAATTTTTTATCCGCTAAACAAATATTTGCTGGAATTTTTAAATCTGATATGTTTATCTTTTTCGAGGGTGTGAAGTCACAAATGTTTGGAACGATTAATAACTCAATATCATAACTGGCACTATTCATTTTATTTGACAGCTTTGATTTGATTCTAGATTTAATGTAAATAGGCAATTTATTTATTCCACTTACAGGAATATTTATTTTCTCCTTTTTCAAGCCTAATATTTGTGCTGCTTTAAATGTACAAAAACAATTCTGAGATGCGGAATCTAATATTGCCCTGAAAGGAATTTTGATGCCATTTACATCTGTCAAATAAATTATTGCAGTGCTAATTAAAACAGATTTATTATTATCATTTTCATATGAAAAAAATGAATGAGCAGTAGTTTCGTTTTGTGATAAATCTTCCGAAACAAAATTTCTATTTATTGTTTCATGTGCTTTTTGAATTACAATAATTAATCAGGTGGGCTGAACTTAAACAATTGAAGCAAAGTTTATTTTTCTTAACAAGGTTAATTCGCTCACTTAACTTCATATTTTTATATTTAACACAATGATATAAGGAGTGGTTTTCGGTTTTACAAATTACGCAACATTTACTTTGAGGTTTGTTTGTTTTTATGAATAAGGATTTTGCAATATATTTAGAGGATACATTAGAACTTATACTATTTAAGATTTGACATCTTCGCTCAAGAAATTCTAAAAATTCATCAAAATTAGGCACTTCATTATCCTTTAATGTTAGTTCATATTGTTTACGAGTTTCGTTATCTAGTTTATTTAGAATAATATTCATCAAAATTGCGTTCGAGAAATTATCTCTATCATTCTTTAAGATCTTTAAAGCCCTTAAATTTTTCTTCACGTTATCCAATAAAATGCGGAGATCCTTAGCGGATTCCTGTTTAATTACACAAAGATTTAAAATATTCTTTATATGACAATCTACCATAACTCTTTTATTCTCGTATCTTTGTTCTAACGCATTGAAAAGTGAAACATAATTTTCATCTGGTGTAAGCAAACTCCTCGCTTCACCAGTCAAAGCAGAACGCAAATAAAATAATTTTTCATTATCTTTTAAATTTGAATTATCATTAATAAGCTCGTTAAATGTACTTTTAAATACGGACCATTCTTCAATTCTGCCACTAAAAACCGGCAATATGACCCTAGGTAGCTTAATGCTAGATGTTTTAGCTTTGTCCTGTTCAATAGATTTTTTATTAGAATCAGTATTTTCATAATAAGCATTAATAGAGGATTTTAAGCTTACCTCTAGTTTTAGAATATCCTCGTCCAGTTGACTCAGTATTTTTTCAGTTTCTTCCAACTTTTCTTCCTCTATTATTCTATAATATTCCAGTTTAAGAGCTTCAAACTTTTCTTCAGTTTTCGACAGTAAATCCAAGTGGGCTTTCCATTCGGATAAATTAAATGTTTTTCCATCCGTTGCGTTAAATATTCTAGTGACTTGGGCCTTGATATTCCCTCGCCTTCTGTTCAATGCTTTTATCTCAGTTTCCGACATTATTCATCTTGTTGACGAAATTCGATAAATTCAATATTTAATTCAATAGAAAAGACACTGATTCGTTCATACCTCCGGGTCGCTAGGACCAAATGTACGGAGGTGTACTAAATTAAAAGAAAAACTAAATTAAAAAGAAAAAGCAAGTAGACTGTAAATTTAATGGAGTCGCTGCTTGATGCAGCATTAGAGCTTGTTGCTAAAAGACTCTTTCTCTCAATCCACTGCGTCACACAACACGTGAGCAGGGTTACAGTAAATTGCCGATTGGCGTATAATTGGCGTGGGCTGTGTTTGTCGCCAAGGCGATGTTACAAGAACACAATACAGAAGCGGAACAATATCCTAGGCTGGTTTGATTGCATCATTTAATTTGAAATCTACGGCATTCTCATAATGAACTTGAAGATTAAACTGTAGATTCTAAAATCTTAGAGTCGGACCTCTCAACTGCTAGACGGCAGGTGCTGGGTTCGAACCCAATCGCGGCTGTCGGCCTAACCGTTCGGAGTTTTCCGTGGTTTTCTTCGAACCTTGCGTAAATACGGGTTAGGTTCCCTTAGAAAGACCCCCACGGAGGGCACTCCCCCTGGTCCTATATCCCATTAGCGTAGATAATCGGACGACAAAAATCAACCAACCAACCAACTAAAATCTTAGAGCTATTCTGTCAGCTTACTAAATCGCGTGCACTAGATTAAAGCATTGGCATACCTGAGAAATAGCTCATGTTAAATGAGAAGTTCAAGGGTAACTTTCTGCTATAACAGGAATAGATAAAAGTTAAATCTAAAGAGCTACGTTTGAATTTCATTCAGTAGATTTGAAATCAATGAATTATACTGTGTGAAAAAAGGAAAGTGAAAGAAAAAAAGCACCATTTCATTTTTTTTTCTAAATTTGCAAAACAATTCAGTAATTTTATTATTGCATTTGCTTAATGCAATAAAATTCTTCGCAACTCATATTGAACGAGCAGAACTCGAATAAACTTTCCACTTAAACAGATGTACGAAAAAAAATAATTTAAGGAGACCTGCTCAATTAAATTCAAACATTAAGATTTTTTGAAATAGGGAAATAAAAATGTGCGATAAAGAAAAATCTTTGACATTATTATAAATCTCTGTTACGAAATGTATTATATAATCTAACAACGCTACATGTTAAAACATCGAAAGATGAAAATAATAGCATAATTGACATCAAAAATATTAATTTAGACCTGTTGATTTCCATTAAAATACTGATTTTGTTTTTATAAGGAAAATGAGATGACTAAAAATATTTGACAGTATTATAAATTCCTGTTTCAAAAAAATATTAAGTAAACTAATAACTATAATGAAAATCATTTAAAGATGAAAAAATTAGCATAATAGGTTGAGAATAAAATGTGGAGAAACATGCTTTTTTAAAATACTTAAACAAACGGACGATTAAAGATATTCTAAGTAGTGTGCTTTGATTGCATCATTTAATTTTAAATCTATGATATTCTCATTATGAAAATTAAACTGGACATTCTACAATCTGCCAGGTATTTTGACAGTTTATTAAATTGAGCGGACTACATTAAAGCATTAGGAAGTCTGAGAAATAACTTATGTCACCCGAGATGTTCAACGGTAACTTTCTGCTATAACAAAAATAGATAAAAGCGAAATTTAAAAAGCCGTGTTTGAATTTCATTCAAACAGTAAAGACGTGTTTTGTTGGGGAGTAGTACTAATGTGACAACCCGCGACTCAGTATATGAGCAAGGGAAAATTTGAGAAATCCGCGGGAAACATTATTAATAATTAAACATATTATCAAACTTTAAAAGCTGTAGGTTTCAAATAAATTCAGTGTTATAAATAAAAAAGTAATATAAAACGACTACATAATAAAAATGTAAAATTTGCTAGCATAAAAAACATCATGAAATTGTGAATAGAAATCGTCAAAATGATAAAAAAGAAAGGATTCTTGGTTAAACAATCACTTATTAGTAATTTTGCATATAGCTACAATTATTTTTATTCAAATATATACATAGTTCTTTTATAATTATGTTATTTTCTACAGACATAATAATATTAGGGAACGTGTGAAAGCTACAATTATTTTTATTCAAATATATACATAGTTCTTTTATAATTATGTTATTTTCTACAGACATAATAATATTAGGGAACGTATGAAAAAATATATTACGCATTGTCTAAGTTTTACTGTAATTTACCTTTTCATTATTTTCTTGAGTAATTTTGGTAACACATTGTAGTAATTTTCTGATCCGATTATAATTTGAAAATATTTTAAACAATACTATAAAAACATTTAATTAAATTTAATATTTATATATTACAATACATTTCAAAAACAGAAATTCTATACATTTTCTGGAACTGTATTTTCCTTTTTTTAATTGAAAAACGTACAAATACTGCATTATTTTTCTGCCTTTCATTCTTGTCAAACATAAAAGTAAATTAAACTTCTACTTTTGTCAAACATACAAGTAAATTAAATTTTTACTCTTGTGATAGACTAATATGGCATTATATAATTTTTATTTAATGTTATTAATTTTATTTTTCATTTTTCTGGCATATTATTTCACAAAATTTGCATTCTGATTCTTCGCTTTTTTTATTGTGCTCTTATTTTTTCTCAATTTATATTATTATTTATTTTTACAATTTATTTTACATTTCCTATTATTACTATCTTTTAAAATGAGTTTCTGTTTTTTACGACATCGTTTTTCTGTTATGATGATTTAATTAGCATGCAAATATTAAAACTATTTATGCAGATTCTTTGAGGTAAAACATCCTCTAAATTTGGTTTATGTTGTTTATGTTTCCGCATATTTATTCTGTTATTTCTTTTTATTCCTTTATGGTTTTCTTTAAATGATTATTTCTGTTTTCGAGAGTAAGACAAATTAAATTTCTGACTCAAACTTAATTTGGAAATATTCTTAACAATATTATAAAAACACTTAATTAAGTTTAATATTTTTTTTTTAAACACACTTCAAAAACAGAAATTTAGTTCATTTTGAGGTATTTGTATATTTTTTTAGGTGAAAAAAGTGCATTTACTGTATTATTTTTCTATATTCCGTTATCCTCAAGGGCATTTCCATGCGAACTTGTTTGTCTGTTACATACTATGATTTTTGGCTACCAGTATTTTAAAGTGGGAAAATGAGACTTAGTTTATCGAAGATATATCATCAATTCAATAAGGCGAAGCAAACTTTTTGAAAATAACAGTGGCCAACAAGTATAGCGGTTTTCAGTTGTGTAACAGACTAACAAATTCGCATGGAAATGCCCTCAAGTATAAATATAAATTAAACTTGAACTATTATATGATGAAGTTTTTCGTATGAAAGACATCTTAATAAATTTAATAATTTATAACATAATTCGAAAATATCCTTAACAATATTATAAAAAATTTTAATTAAGATTAATATTTTTGTAAAACAAATTTCAAAAACAGAAATTTAGTTCATTTCGACGAGTGCGCTTTATTTTTTCAAGCGAAAAGTATGCTGCCAGTGCATTACTTTTTTATATTCTATTATCCTCCTGTATAAAAATAAATTAAACTTGTACTCCTGTAATTTTCTAACATGGCAGCATATATATTTTTTTGTTAATTTATTATTCATACTGTAGACATATTATTTCACAAAATTTGAATTTTTACTTTTTACTAGATTTTTGTCTTCTCATTTTTTTTACTACTATTTATTTTTACAGTTTATTTTACATCTTCTATTATTACTATCTTTAAAAAGAGTTCTAATTTTTTACGGTATAGCTTTTTTTTTAAGGGTGATGCAATTAGTATGCAAATATTAAAACATACATCTGCGACTAAATTGAGCTAAAAGTTCCTTTAAATTTGATTTTATGTTTTTTTTTCTGTTTTCGCAGATATATTCTGTTATTTCTTTTTATTGCTATCTGTTTTTTGACTTCGTTTTTTTTCTTATGACAAGCACTCTTTTCGGATACAAAACATCGTTATAAATTTTCATTCAAAATATTATTTTTAATACTATAAAAACATGTAATATGTTTTAATACTAATATAAAACACATTTCAAAAAATGATATTCCGTCTAATTCCAGGAACGTTTTTTAATTTTTTTTAAAAATTATTCATTTTTATTTTCAAGTAAGAAAAGTGCACTGCATTATTTTTCTTTATTCCATTATCCTTACTATAAAACATAAATTAAACTTGCATTCTTCGGATATTTTATAAAATGCAGCATATAATTTTTTAAATTTATTTTTTAATTATTCTAATTGCTGGCATATTATTTCAGAAAATTTGCATTCTGGTTCTTCACAATTTTTTTAAATATTTTTTTACAGTTTATTTTACATTTCCTATTATTACTACCTTTGTGAACGAGTTTCAATTTTCTACAGTATCGCTTTTTCTCTTAGGATGATTTCATTAATATGCAAATATTAACGCACATTTCTGAAGCTTTTTAGAAGCAAAACGTTCTTTAAATTTAGTTTCATGTTGATTCTGTTTTCGCAGATTTCTTCCGCTATTTCTTATTATTGTTTTCCGATATTTTTTCTTGTGATTATTACTTTTTCAGGATTTAATTCAGCATTTAATTCTTTATATCTCGTTTGCCGTAATGAAGCATTATCTACAATGTATAAAGTAAAACTATGCCGAAGTGTAACGTTCATATAATTTTATTTGCGTAAGTATACATTCTCACAGTAATGAACGTTGTTTGAAGGCCACGAGGTTAGTAGTTATAATAGCCACATTGAATTGCATTCGTAAGAAATTACACGGTAATAACAATATACTACCATGCTATTTAGACTGCTGAAAGCTTCCCCTTCAATTATGCAGTTAGCTAGTTTTCAGTATCTTTTTTTTTATGGTTCCAAGTCCTATAAAATGCTAGGCAATTACCCCAGGCCATTTTACTCGGCTATCTAACTTGCATAATTAATGCTTTGTTGTTTCTACCTGCTACTAAAATTGCCGAGATACTAAAAAGCTACAGTTAATGGAAGTAAGACCTGGAGGAAAATCCATATATTTTCTTGTATAGTTTTCCGAAAAAAAAATAGTAATGAGAAAATGAGTTTTTCTTAGTAGAAAACTTAATTTATAAGGTTAACTTTTGTTTTACGATTTCATTTAGCAATAAATATTTTTATTTAATTACTAAAAAAAATGTAGATGCATTTTCGTACTACTTTTGAGATTTAAAAAGAAATCTTTTGCTTTACCTTTTATTTTAGTCATAAATAATTTTTTAACGTGTCTGGAAGGAGATGTTAGCGGATTTATTGTATTAATGTGTACTGATTCGTGTTTATGAAAAAAGAAGTTTTTCTTTTAATTAGGAAAGCTCTTTACAATAACATTTAGTAATAAATAATTATGTTTAGTTACAAAAAAGTGTGTCATGAGTTTTTCGTATTAAACTGCTTTGCTTTACTCTTTTTTAGTAATAAAATACTTTGAAAATCATAGCAATAAACACTTTTATTTAACTACTAGAAAAAAATATAAATTTATTTTCGAAGTACTTTTGTTATTTAAAAAATAACTTTTGCTTTACGTTTTATTTTTGTCATAAATAACATTTGTAACGTGTTTCGAAGGCGATATTAATGATTTATTTTATGATATGTGTTTGATTCGTGTTTGTGAAAAAAACATTTCCTTTTAATTAAAAAGTTTCTTTACAATAACATTTAGAAATAAATACTTTTATTTAATTGCAAAAAAGTGTGCCATAAATTTATCTTATTACACTGCTTTATTTTACTATTTTTTCTTAGCAATAAAATACTTTGAAAATGGAAGCAAAAATTATTTTTATTTAGCTACTAAATAAATAATATGTAGAAAAAATAAATAATGAATATGTGAAAAAAATATGTAGATTAATTTTCGTACAACTTTTGTTATTTAAAAGCGATACTAATGGATTTATTGTACTATATATGTATGTAAAAACAAAGTTTTTCTTTCAGTTAGAAAGGTTCTTTAAGATAATATTAAGTAATAAATATTTTTATTTAATTACAAAAAAGAAAAAAATGTGTTATGGATTTGTGTGTTAAACTGATTCATTTTACTCTTTTTTTAGCGATAAAATACTTTGAAAAAAAATAGCAATAAATATTTATATTTAACTATTAGAAAAAAAAAGTAGATTCATTTTCGCACTACTTTTGTTATTTAAAAGAACTTTTGCTTTACGACTCAATACTGTCATAAATATCTTTTTTAAGGTATGCTTGGAAGGCGATAATTACGGATTTATTTTTTTTTATATATGTTTTGATTCGTGTTTATGAAAAGGTAAGTTTTCTTTTTAATTAGAAAAGTTCTTTACTTTGGTAAATAATATTTTTATTTAATTATAGACAAAAAAATGTGTTATCAGTTACTCGTATTAAACTGTTTTATTTTATTCTTTTTATTAACAATAAAATACTTTGAAAATGACAGAAAGAAATTTTTGGTGCTGTGCAAGATTTCATTGGTGTCTAAAATAATGTAATTAAAAGGTTATTATAGCTGTAATTTCTGAAGCGTCAGCATGACAAACTTTAAAAAGAAGAAATCTAAACCCATGTAGGAATTGATAAGTAGAAGAAAGTACAGTAAGGAAAGATGTTTTAATATAAGCTTACATTTTTAACAATACATAGCTTTATCTAAATTTGAAAATTTTATTTTACGATAAATTTAGTAAAAATAAAAAATAAAAAAGTAATATAAATAGTTTTATTACATGACATGTATCTGCTTTTGTGTCAGAAGTGAAAATTAAAATTACTTAAACAATTAATTATTTAAATCAAAATTTACTGCATTAAACATGCAATTCAATATTGTACATTTTTAACTAATTGTGAATAGCTTGAGGCAAATGTTATTATCAATGTTAAAAGAAAGGTTATAATTCTTTAATAAGAAATGTTCTAGTTATATTTTTCTTAGAATATTTTTTTTACAAGTGTCTGTTTTGTGAGAAAGTAAAATTATTTTAAAAAAAATATTTACAAATATTTACATTAAAATCATAGAATTGTCTAAAAAAATAAGAACAAGAACAAGCAAGAAACTGCCCTTAGTAGCACTGAAGACGGTACGCTAAAGTCTACCAAAGTTAGTCTGCTCAAAGCTTGCCTGATATATTGTGAAACTTCGAATGTTTATTCGGATACATGAGAGTTAATATTAGGGCAAAAAATACAGATACTGTGTGTCCGAGCCAGTTGTTAATCAAATAAAATAGGTGCTACGTAATTAATATTATATTTCCTTAAATTTAAGATTTAGAAGTAAACAAACATTATTGCTGAATGAAAGTCCTATAATGGACAATAATGGTAATAAGCATACTGAAATTAAGTACAAATCATATTATAAATAAAAAGTTTTTTTACTAACCATTTTCCCAATAGTTAATGACGCGACAGAAGTCAATCGAAAATCAAAACACCTTTAAAATATCATTATTGGACTGTGATTAACAATAATTCTTTTTAAAATGTTAATTGAAATAAGCAAGGCGGAAGCGAATTTTTTTAACTTACCGTGATTGTTTTCAACTAATCAAAAATAAAATGTTTAAACTTTCTAATAAAAAAAAATCAAATGGCCTTTTTTTTTTACAGAAGACCGCTGACAAAAATGTGACAACAGGTCACTAACATTCAGACAAAATATTACATCTACTGCTATGTATATAGCATATTTCCACATGAAGTGGCTTAATATAAAAGAAAGTTGATGAACTACTAGAAGAATTAGTAGCGAGGTCACCGTATTTTATTTGGAATTCACTATTAGTTATATAATGATAAAATAAATGTTCTTGACTGTTGTCCAGTACTGGTGCGTTTATCTGACATTATTTCCAAATTTTCATCAACATTTAACATTTTTCAAGCTTGATATTTTAAAGCTAACTATTTTCCCGTAAAGCATGGTGACGTCACTGCAATGTCGTTGTGAAGTCACATTGTGACTTTGTGACCATCGATTGTCGATGTGACGTCACGTGACGTCGATATGAAGTCACAGTGACTAAAATGTGAAGTCGTTACGGCCGTTTTAGAACTCTTTTGTGACATTTCACAAAGTGGTCACAATGTGACAAATTTGTGAAAAATGTGTCATTTGTGACTAATTTGACATTGTGACGAAACTGTGACAAAAGCGACGATATATAAATTGCCAGAAACATGTTTTTAAAAGTAAATAACATGTTTTGAAGGATATTTATAAATTTCTAAAGATTTTTAAGAAAGTCACATCTCAGTCACAATGTGACGTCACTGAGTGGTTGCTTTTTGGTCACAGATGTGATGTGACCAAAGTGACTCACAGTGACGTCACTGTGACCATGCATGCTATTAGGGTTCTAACCATAATAGCTTCTAGTAAAAACACGAAAGTAATGTCTCCTTACCTCCTCCTTACTATATCCCCTCAATAATCATTATTATTTTTTTTTTCTTGATTCAAAAGGGAAAATATGACCACAACATAAAAGCCAAAGCTTAATGGAGCGTATTCCCCGAGGAGTGAAAAAAAAACCCTGCAGAATTTCCCGAATCCCTATTCTGAATGAGGATGAACGCTAATACGGACAATCAAATCCGCATTCAGCGAAGCTGTATTTGTTTCCAGTTAATCAAACACTAAACGTTTACTTTGTTAATAAGCAAATTATAAAATGGCTTCCTTCAGAGTAGACGATTGGTAATAATGTGCCTACATGTGCACTAACATACAAAAATAAATAAATAAATAAAATTGTATAATCCTACACATAAAACTGATTTCCGCTGGAAGTGGTTGGCGCAGCATGCCTCTCAAGGGATTTTGCGCCATTAAACTCTGTGCAGGCAACCAACCGCATTAAGTGGAGCATTACATAAAACATATATCAACTACTGGAAAGATGTCATCTACTGGCAGGGTCATTGTATTTAATTTATAATTCAATAGCATTTTAATAATAATTGGATAAATTTGGCTATTTTCCAATACTGGTGACTTTACCTGACATTTTTTTCCAAATTATCTTCAACATTTAAGTTTTTTCAATGGAATTTTTCGATAATTATAGCACAATATGATATTTTAAACACAACCATTTCCGGAACATAATAGCTTTTAGTAAAAGCAGGAAAATAATGACTGTTATCTCCTCTTTACTATACCTCCCCCTCCCCAATAATCATTGTTATTTTCTTCTTCCTTGATTCAATAGAAAGAAAAAAAATGACCACAACACAAAAGCCAAAGCTTAATGGGGCATATTCCCCGAGGGGGAAAAAATTGCGGAATTTTCCAAATCCCTATTCTGAATAAGGATGATCGCTAATACGGACAATCAAATCTGCATTCAAACAATGTTCAAGCGATTGAGTTTTTTAGTTGCAGCATTTTGTTGATTTCAAGTAATGATGTCACATACAAACGCTAACATAAGAAGTTTTATTTCTAAACGTAAATAAATGAGCCTAATAGCTCTTTTTTACTACGAAAATCACTAAAATTTTAACAAAATACTTTTAATTTTATTGAAAAGGGATAATTTATACTTTATTAACGAATAAATATCGTCTAATAAAGCTGTATCATTTTCTTGCATTCAAGTAATAATGTTACGTAAAACCGCTAACATATAAATATCACAAACAGTTATATTTTTTAAAGCAAATAAATGGGTATAACACATAGTTTTACTACGAAAATTACCAAAATTTTAATAAAATACTCTTCTTTTTTTTTTTTTTTTTTTGAAAAATTATAATTATATTTATGGATATGTGCTAGGGTATACTGACACAGTAGTGGTGTTTTTACCTGGCATTTTTTCCAGATTATCCTCAACACTTAACATTTTTCACTAATTTAAACAATATCTTGTTATTTTAAACATAACCATTTCCAAACTATAATAGCTTTTAGTAAAAGCTTAGGATAATTTATACTTTATTAATAAATAAATATCGTCTAATAAAGCTATATCATTTTGTTGCTTTCAAGTAATAATGTTACATAAAAACGCTAGCATATAAATATCACAAATAGTTTTATTTTTTAATGCAAATAAATGCACATAATAGATTGTTTTACTACGAAAATTATCACAATTTTATTGAAATATTCTTCCTTTATAAAAAAAAAAATTATAACTATATGTACGAATATGTGCTAGTGCATACTGCCACAGTACCGGTGTGCTTATCTGGCATTTTTTCCAGATTATCCGCAAAACTTAACATTTTACATTAAATTTTTTCTGATAATTTAAACAATATCTTGTTATTTTAAATACAACCATTTCCAAACCATAATAGTTTTTAATAAAAGCATGAAAGTAATGACTCCTTACCTCCTCTTTACTATACCCCCCAATAATCATTGTTATTTTCTTCCTTCTTGATTCAATAGGAAAAAAATGACCACAACATAAAAGCCAAAGCTTAATGGAGCATATTCCCTGAGGGGAAAAAAAACCTGCGGAATTTCCCGAAACCCTATTCCGAATGAGGATGAACGCTAATATGGACAATCAAATCCTCACTCAGCCAATGCGGAAACGATTTAGTTTTTTAGTAGCAGCATTTTGTTGATTTCAAGTAATGATGTCACATACAAATGCTAGCATAAAATAGTTACAAACAGTCTTATTTCTGAATGCAAATCAATCGGTACATTTTTCTTTTTCTTTTTCTTTCTTCCTCTTTTTCTTTTCTTTTTTTTTTTTTTCAAAAATTATTAAAATATTAAAATAATTTTCTTATTTTATTGAAAAGGGATAATTTATATTTTGTTAATTAATAAATATTGTCTATTAATATTTTATAATTTTCTTGCTTTCAAATTATGGTGTTACATACAACTGTTAGCATCAAAATATCACAAATAGTTTTATTTCTTAATCCAAATAAATGTGTACAACAATTTTTTTTACTACCAAAATTATTAGAATTTTAACAAAATGCTTTTCCATAAAATATACGTATGTATATACTACTTTGTTTTACTTAATCAATATCGTTTAATAATATTGTATAATTTTGAGTTTTTTTTCATGCTATCATGTTACATACGAACTCTAGCATAAAAATATCACAAATAGTTTTATTTCTTAATGCAAATGAACGCATATAATAGATTGTATCACTACAAAAGTTAACAGAATTTTAATAGCATATTCTTCATTTTTTAGGAAAATGATAATTCTATACTTTGTTTTAAGCAATAAATACCGTTTAATAATATTGCATCATTTTGTTTGCTTTCAAGCAATGATGTTACATATACCGTAATTTCCGGCGTATAATCCGCGGATCGAACAATTCTTTTTCAACCCAGAAACTTTTGTTAGTAATTGAAGCCAAATGTTTACCGCGATCTAAAATGTTACATTTTATTTCAAAAATTTTCTGGGTCCAAAAATAATTGTTTGATCCGCGGATTATACGCCGGAAATTACGGTAAATGCTGCATAAAAATATCACAAAAAACATTTATTAATGCAAATAAAGGCGTAAAATAGTTTGTTTTACTACAAACATTATTGGAGTATTAACAAAATATTCTTACTTTTTTGAAGACGAGAATTACATACTTTCTTTTAATGAATAAATATCGTTTAATAATAATGCATCATTTTGGTTGCGTTTAAAGTAATTATGTTACTTATAAATGCTGCAAAAAATTGTCCAATATAGTATTATTTCTTTAATATAAATAAATGCGCATAGTAGTTTGTTTTACTACAAAAATTATCAGAATTTTAATAAAAATTCTTCCTCTTTTGAAAAATGATATTTATATACTTTGTTTTAATAAATAAATATTGTTTACAAATATTGCATCATTTTGCTGCATCTTAGTAATGATGTTAGACATAAACGCTGTATAAAAATATCAAAAAAAAGTTTAATTTTTCTTAATGCAAATAAATGCGTACAATAATTCATTTTACGACAAAAAATATTAGCTTATTTGCAAAATACAATTTTAACAGTTCTTCCTTTTTTGAAAAATGAAAATTATGTATTTTGTTAATGAATAAATATCGTTATAATAATGTTGTATCATTTTGTTGCTTTCCAGTATAATTATGTTTTGGTGGTTGTATGAAATTTGCTGTTATATCGAAAAAAGAATAGATTGAGTAATGGTTGATCAATAATTCAGACTCTTTCAGTATAGTTGGATCGTTTCGGTAGACAGTGTCAGATGAGCTTATCAAAATATAGTTACGAGTCGTCAGATCAGGCAAATATGGAGGCCAATCCATGCCTGCATCACTAAATTTGAAATAATTCAAAGCCCTATTCACAGCCATATATTTATTACGATTACCGCACCATCTGTTAAGAGTCTTTGCATCTGTTTTTAAAACTGCTGCATCAATTTTTTACAGATTTTAAAATAAAAATACCGCTTGTTGCATTCTTTTGTTGAACTTTGTTTTTGTGATTTTGCATTTTGAAATCATGAGCTTTTTTCGTGAACACTGTATATGTGTTCTTCTGAGATCAATAAAAAATTGCATGGTTTTTGAGGTTTTAGAAATATTTAATAAATATTCATATTTACAATTTCTAAAACATCTTTACAGAAACTCTATATTTATTTATTTATTTATTTATTTATTTATTTATTACTGCCATTTTGGAGACCAGATTCCAAAAACTCAGCTTCAGAACATACGCTACCGATGGCAGTGGAGTCTCCAACTTTAGATTACTTTGGAAAGATTTTAGTTTAAAAATATAAAATCACACGATTTGAAGGGCCGTTTACAAAAAAGAGACTGAAGCGTACATAGTCCTTCGAAGTGTACGCTACCGAAGGTAGTGGGATCCTAATCTGTAGGTTCGATTAGATTGATTTCCATTTTAAAATGTAACATCTTAAAAACTCGAGAGTGTACACTACTCAAAGCAGTGTGCTCCAATATTAAATCCATCTCGGAGTAAAATTCTATAAGGCTTCTATGTATATATATATATATATATTACGCTAACGCATGTGGCAAAAAAATCACGATTATTTGTCAGTTGTTTAATGGCAACATCAAAATGAAACATATCTTATTGGTTACTATGCATAAGTCCTTTGATAAGATTTATGCTGTGGTAAATAGAATTTATTTATGTTCTGTTTCTTCGCTGTAATTATGGGGCTTCAAAATATATCATTATTTTTATTTTTTCTCTTCTTTTTACTTAAAAAAATAAATAAAAGTCATGAAATTTAAAATTTTCAGTTTCAAATTAAAATTACGTATTATAAATGCAATGAGTGAAAGGATTATATTATTATATTTTAAATAATTAATGAAATATTAAAAAAATGCCGCGGGTACAATATTTGGCGATTTATTATCTGCGCCGGGATCGCATAAAAATACCGAGGTCTTGATTTATCAGCACAGATGTCATGTATACAACACATTGGTGTTATTTTTCTGAAATGGCGAAAATTCCATTTCCAGTTACCAGTTACATACATATTTTTAAGCTAATTCATATAATTTTTAAAAGTAAATAATAATTTTTAAAAAAGTTTAATTAATAATTATAGAATAAAGCAATTTATATCATTTTAAAAAAGAAAATAAAAGCAAACAAACAGTTTATTAATAAATAAATGACAATAGTCGTTATATATTAATAAATAAATAACCATATAATATCCATTTTGTTGGAATCGCGCCAATGTGCTAAGCATACGGTATCTGTGTCTGAAAAAAAAATTCTCTAGTCAAGAAATTCTTTAGCGGAATCTTTTAATTTCGCAAAAAAATGAGCAATTAAAATAAATTATGAATAAACGCAATATGAATTAGCAATATGAATTAATGCTTAGTATGCATTCAAAAAAGGATGACCAAACTGACGCCAAAGGCGGCTAGAATAAATATATTTAAGGTTATTAAAACGATCACCAGTAACTCTAGGCGGGTGAGTTAATAAAATAATATTTACAGATTTTCGATTCTTTCCTTTTATGGCTCTGTGTTTACATGCTCCATGCTTTAATTTTTTTTCTTTATATTAGAGAAAGTGATTTTAATAAAATAAAGAAATAAATAATAATTTTGGTAAATGTATAAATGGCAATTATCTAGTATGCTCAATATTACAAGAAAAAATATTTTTCAATATATTAATATTTATTTTTTAAAATATCGAAAAAATATATCCTATTTATTTTAAATTTTTCTAAAAATGTATAAACAAATAAAAAGTACATTAAAATTCACGTAGCAAATCTCAAAATAGTAATCTCTTTATGTAACGTTATTTACATAGTTTCCGCAGTCTCTTTTAAACTTTTCATTTTCTCTCCTTGTATTGAAGACATTGATTTATTAAAGATGAGGCATTTATGAAAAAATTTTTCGAAAATATTTTACGTTAACAGGATTATATTGGCAGGAATATACATTTTTGTAGAGCCCTAAGTTTTATTTTCATATATTATTTTACTTACTTTTGTATTATTTATAGAAGGAAATACAAGAGTTTTCATTTAAATTCCAAAATCTGTTTAATTTTTTTTTTTCAGCAATGTTTTTCATTTTTAAAAAAGTTATTATCAAAAAATTAAATGAATGAAACTTAATATTTTCTTTTGTGCTGTACGTTCTTTAGTTAAGAATATTAACAAAAGAAGTATTTGCGTCAAACCATAATTTTAAAATATTAAAATATTGCACATTTTAATTTTACAAGTATTAAAATATTTAATTAAATAAAAGAAGAAATTGTAAAACTCATCATAATTTCAGTTAATTTTCAATTAACCGAGCTTCTGGAAATTCAAAAGCTGTTTAACAAAACTTGTGTTATAGGCATGTTTTAATAAATTATTTTTTAATAATACAGATTAATACGATAAAAATGATTTTTAATATAAATTAATATTAACAAATATTAGCTGTTATGTAAAACTGTCTGAAAGTAAATATTATTTGTTATGTCAAATTTACATAAAGTAAGTCAAAATTATTTATAGTCTTTTTTTTAAGGGTGTGTGTGTGTGGGGGGGGGTAGAAAATATTCAAATTAAAAATCATTCTGTCAAATTTTAAAAATCATCAGTCTGTCTGTAAATCTGTGTGTATGTGACACAAGCTTTATGGGCACTCTACCTCAAGAACTAATGTTGGAATTTAATAAAAAAATATATTTCCTGATATAAATAGTTAGTCCCTGATATAAGTTGATGCTGATTAGTTTTTGAAACAAATCACTCAACAAGGTGTCACTGCTAAGCTAGATTTGTTCACGATTTCCGCAATAACTCTATCTCAGGAACTAATTCACGGATTTCCATCAAACTTCAGATTCGTTTAGACTCTGGCATGAATTCATGCTGTTTACATTTTGCTGGGAATCTCTCGATAGGTGGGGCTGCTGTGCTGTATTTTTCACGATTTTGCAATGGCTGTATCTTAAAAATTAATGCACGACTTTTTACCAAACTTGATATTCAGTTACATCTTGATATTAATTGGTTCTATTTAAGTTTTGGTGTAAATTGCCTTACAAATTTTATTGCTAATGCTGCTTTATTTCTCCATTTCCGCAATAGTTCTAGCTCAAGAACTAATAAATCAGTGGCGTATCTAGACATATCATTTTGGCGGGGGCTAAGATATAGTAAAAATTTCTGAGAGAAAATTACAAAAACATTATCATTTTCGCCTAAAAAAAGTTTTTTATCGCAGTAGGTAACGCACCCATTATACAATTGAACCTGCTAAAATGAAATTGCGTGGGACTGAATTTTAAGCAGGCTTTCGTTCTAATCAGTATAAATTTTACAGCATATAAAGAGAACCTAGGTATTTCGGAAACATGGCTGAAATTGTTAATCTGTGGTTTCATCGAAAAAACACTTTTTAAATAAAAAACCTGGCTAAAACGGAATATTTTTGTAGTTCCTTTTCAATTCCATCTTTGCAGATTTCATTACATTTTGATAAACTTTCGTAATTATTTTTTTTCTAGAAATCTAGGAGGGAGGTATAGTCCCATCAACCCCCACCACCCGAATACGCCACTGTAATGAATGGATTTTATCTAACATAGGATTCAGTTATACATTATATTAATCGTCCAATAAATGACGTTGTTATACTGTATTTTGCAGGATTTACAAAATTTTAGTTATAGTTCTATCTCAAGAAATAATGCAAGGAATTTCATATTTTTCAAATCCTCACGATGGGCGTAAATTGCTATTTAATTTTAGTACTGTGATTACGAATTTTATGTTTTAACGTATATGAGATAGAAAAAAGTTTTGGGATTGCCAAATGTGACTAGTTTATAATGTACTCATGTTATATGTTTTGTTTTATGTTTCCGTAATAAAAAAAGTAAAAAACAATACTTAAGGGGTCTCGGGAGTCTTATTTTTTACCTGGTAGTGCAATTTAGCACCATGTAACATTTAATTATTTTTTTCTCAGTATCTATAAAACACAAGTGTAAAATATTTTTAATATAGAGGACATAATATAGCTTCTATTAAATTTTTAAAAAAATTATATTGAAATTGTATTTTAATTTTTTATTGTTTAATTTTGATTGAAAAAATTATTTGTTTTTTGATTTGCATCCACTTCTCGTAAGAGTGTAGCAAAATAGTGTTTGTTCAAGAGCCCCCCAAAAATATTGATAATGATATAAAACTAATGCATCTTGAACTTATACTTAACTTTAAAGAGATTTATTTACTTATTTGTTTAAAATTTAAATTTAAATTAAAAAATATTGAAAAATTGTTAATTTATGTAATCAATGCAAATATAATGCTAAAATTGAAGTGTAAGTTATTCTTTAACTTAAAATGAAGATATTTACCCAGTTTGATGAAAATTGCTTTATTAGTTTTTGAGAAATGATGCGCGCAGTCAAAAAACAATTTAATTTTTTTTATCAAAATTAAGATAAATTTCAATATGTAATATTAAAAAAATATTTAAAAAAAAATATTTTAAATTGAAGAGATATTGAAAAATCTACTTTAAAATTTTTATAATTTTATCTTTCATAGGGACTAGGAGAAAAAAAAACATTGCCCCACCTGGTGAAAAGTAAGACTCCTGAGATGATGATGAGATATATATTCTACGCACGCATATGTTTATACGAAATCAATATGACATATAATGAATGTAATTTCATTAAATGATCAAAAGTATTTTCAGTCTATTCAAGAATAAAAAAATCGATCAAGTATGAATTTTACTCGCGCTCAAAGGTTTTCAAAAATTTACTATTTATCAGTTGAATCTTCATATCTAAAACCAAAGTTGTTGTATAAAGTTTAAAATTAGAGTTGTACCTAAGCAAGTTTCGAATGAGTTTCAAAATTCCCATCATCCAAAATTTAAATCAAATGGGTAAGTGTGATCGCAGATCAAACAGCGGGTTTAGTTTAATATTTTTTAAAAGAATTTAAACTTTAATTAATAAATTCAAACTGTTAATTTATAACTATTAAATTCTTATATAGTTGGTAGCACCAAAAATTTTAATTTAAAACTAAATATTAAAAAAAAGTCATTTATTTGAGTCAAATTAAAGTGATCAAATGAAGTCATTTAAATAAAATTTAAAATTCTAATTTTTTTTGAAAATCCGAAAAAAATTAGCAGACATATAAATAAAATTTTGAATTTCTAAAAGCTAAAAAGTTGTTTAAATTGAGATTTAAAATGCTGAATCATTGATAAATCGCAAAAGTTTTTAAACAAAAAAAAATAATTAAATTAAAAAAAATATTATGAATGTCAGATGATCGAAACCTAATAATATAAACCCTTAAATTGGCCAAAAATACAATTTTTTAAAAATTAAATCCATCTAAGTATGCAAATGTTAATTTACCTCATTGGGGATCGAACTAAAAGCTTTCTGTTTACTAGCGATTTGCTTTACCCAAAAACCATGACGCCTACAAGCAAAATATTGAATCAATCTTCTCTTTGTAAATCGAAAAAAAAAATAATTTAATTAAAATGATAGACTTTTTCCCAATTTTATGATTTGTCGAATGACAGGAAGCATTCATCTATAAGTACACAAAATTCTCTGAATAATGCAGTTTTTGTGTACGAATTCTGTGACTGAAAGACAGGAGACAGAGATGATTTGGTTTCGTCAGATGAAAAAAGCTACAAAAAAAGATTTTTCTCTATCAATCTATTGCATTTGGGAAATTATATCGAAAAACATTACAATTTGTAATGAAATTAGTTTTATGCTATATTTCTCGCATTGTTATATCTTGGTTAACAATGAAAACTACCTGATTTAATAAAAACTTTTTCAGATTTCCCTCGATTTCGAGTTTTTAAACTCACGTTCTCAAATAGTGATCCATACATTTAATTAAAATGGTTGATACAATTACAAGGCATATCATGCCGCTAAATTTCTGAAGGTGAAAAAACGTATTTAACTTTTCTTGTCAATTGGCATGTAGATTACCGTATTATTTTATTCTAATAACTGTGACATCAGCAAAATATTTTATTATTAATGGTCAAATTATCCTAATTACCAGTTTGATAGAAACAAACTAATGTATTCCTTAATTCAATGAAACAAAAATAAATCGTGAATCGTAATGACCAAATGAAAAATAACGATAGAATAGATTGTTTATTATTTTTTTTTGTTGCAGACGATTTATAAAATGTTTTTAAAAGTAATGTGTCTCTTTGAAATACGTTGCCCGGTAATTACTCTCAATGAATTTAAGCAAGCATTTTTGAGGATATTTATTTATTAATATTATTAGAAAATAAATTGATAGTTCCAAGAAAATTATTGGCAACAATAAAATACTTCTTTTTTAACAAAAAAGTTTTAGGAGTAAATTTTATTGTTGATGTGAGAGAAATAAACTAAAATGAATGGGCTTTATTATCTAAGAAATTTAAAGAAAAATTGCTAAAAAAATTATATAAGAAAATACCATATTTTATACATTAATATAAAATTCATATTTTTTTACCTACAACTGATATTTAAATAGCAGATTCATTTGGAAAAGTTCGATTGTCTCTGTTATTTTAGAAAATTGCTTGAATGTAATAGGATTTTATGATAGTGGACGTAATAAATATTTTTTGGGGCAGAAAATAACAAATGACATCGAAAGTTGACTGTCTGAAATCAAATGATAAATAAATAAAATCTTACATGATTGTGTTTGTCTATGTTCTTTTTTTTATTAAATTGATAAAAATGTATGACAGTATTGTAGAGAATAACGAGTTATTGGGGGGGAGGGATAACGAATAATGTAAACTTGATTGTCTAAAATCAAACGATGAAAACATTAATATCTTACGTTATATTATTAACGCTACATATTCTACAAATTGCTTTAAAGTAGCAGGATCAGTGTCTGATTTATGGCAGGGCATTCTGGGTCCAGGGCCCCCGATTTTTTGGTGGACCGCCAAATGCTACTTTTTTAATTATTATTATCCAAAATTAAATGTAATTTTAACTATTAAAAAAGAAAAAAACTTCAGTGAATATTTATATTAGAAAGAAAGTATTTTTTTTTTTTTGTTAATAGCTAATATTTAAAATAATTATAGCTTTGTATTGTAGAAAATTTATTGTCTTTTATTGCATGAATTATTATTCCAGACATATGAGCTTATATAGAAAACAATAATCTGAACCATACAATAGCTTAGAATTTAATAATAATAAAATAATTGTTAAAAAGCAAATTAATAATTATCAAATTTAGTTTTTTAATGGATTGGATGTTTAAAATAAGTTATTAAAGTCAATTGTGGACTTAATAAGTATGGCTTTCAATGATGCATATATATAGATATATTTGGCCTTGGTCCCTGTAAACATCGGTGATAGAGGGCCCCCTTTAAGCATCTGTGCCCAGGGCCCCTAAATTTGCAAGTCGGTCCCTCAATAGGAATGCACGATAGTGGGCATAAAATAATGATTTTTTAGTAAAAAATACTGAATAACACCGAAAGTTGACTGTCTATAATCAAAGAATAAATGCATAAATATTTTACACATGAATATTGTAACTCAAATAGACAATTCTCTCGTTCACTAAAATAATTTTTAATAAATATCGGCCATGATTATTTTTATTTTCTTGTGTAGGTTTTTAAAAAATCATTTATAAAACTGCGCAGCAATTAGATGCGCAGAAGAGAAATGCATAATAGGCCATGCTTCATTAAAAACGGCTTTTAATCCTCTAAGTGTTTGGCACGTAATATTCCATTCATTAAGCTCCAGGCATCACTGAAATATAATCAATATTTAAGATAATAGATTTAATGAATTTTTAATACAGTGTAGAATGATTAATACTCTAAAGGATTACATTCGTATTTCTAATTACTTTTTCTTCTATATGTAATATTGAAACAAACATGTTTTCTTTTAAATTTTTTTTATTTAAAACAAAATGCAGAGAAAAGAGCATTACAATTTCACCCTTTTGAAAAACCGGCAGAAGGTTAAAATTTTATGTTTTTATTTCACCTACTCAAAACCTACTCATATTTCGAAAATAAAAAATAATAAAATAAATAAAAATAAAATTCATTTCAATAATAAGATGTGAACACTGTTAAAAAAAAAAAATGTAATTTTTTTGTACAACTGGAATTTTTTATGCACCCATACTGCGAAATTGAAACCAAGCAGAAAAGTTGTAGAAAATAGCAAGATTCGAATTAAAGAAGCTAGTAAAGTAAAAATCTAGTTTTTGTGTCAGGTTCATCACGCTTCCAATAGCAATGCGACTTTGTCCTTTCTTGAAAAATTGTACACTTATTAAAGACAAGAGCTTGTAAATTTTACTACAGCCATGTCGGCAGACGTGTGCTAGCACGTTTTGTTATATAATACAATTTTTTTTTTCTACAGTTATTTGATGTACTAATTTATATTTATTTTCTCGAGATATTCTTGAATAACAGAATATTATTCAAATACTTTTTTCCCCTACGTAACAAAGTCTGCGGTCTTCTCTGTACTTAGAAAAGTGTATTTATAAAAGAAGTGTTGTTTAAATGTTATTTCGAATGGCTTTTTTAAATGCAATTTTTTTTTTTTTTTTTTTTTTTTTTTTTACTTTTGAGTAATCATACATTTTTGCAATTCATAAAATATAGATGTCGGCTAAATATATTTTAATGACGAATATTTAATATTTTTAAGACAGTTATAAGACAGGCTATATTTGTACGCTATTGTTGTATCAATCAGATTTTTTTTTTTTTTAAGTCAAGTACCAAAACACAATTTTAATTTAATATTTTAAAATGCGTTACATTAACAATTATCTTCGTTACAACGAACAAACAATAGAAAAATGGATATATAAAAAATATTTTGTTTGAGTGTGTGTGTAATTGCCAATAAATAATATAAACTTTATACTATTACGGCAAATGTGAAATAGTTCAACCAAATTAGTTTCAACCTGTTTTTTAGAACTGAGATTTCTGCATAATTATGAAAAATATATTTCACAAAGATTCATCATTCTTTGTTTTCTTTCTCTTTAGAAACTTTAGACAAAACACAGAAACTTTTAATGTATTTTATATATGAAGACTTTTTGAAAATAATATTAGAAAAATGTTGATATTCTTCTTAACATATGAGTAATTCTTTAAATGAAATTTATGATATAATTCGAAGCGTGCATTTTTATAAATTTTCAATTCGCAAATGTTTTTCCCAGCTTAAAAAAATAATACTACTGTTAAAATACTTTCAAATAAACTCTGTTACATACTGAAATTATTTTACAACAAATGCCAAAACAAATTTTTATAATTTTCTAATGATTTTGCATAATTTTAAAATGGAAATCCAATTATTATTTTTTTTTTGTCATAACAATAAACATAAAAAAAAACAGTAAAATAAATTTCTTATTTGTGTTTCTTTATTGCAGACGACAAAATCAATTTGTTTCTGCAAGTCTAGACAAACGGAAATAACTGGCAAAAATTAATTTCAATCAATTTGCACATTATGTTATTCTTTTCCTAAGAAAAATTCTGGGATACGATCACCATGATAAATATCATTGGTGCTCGTTATTTAGAAAAGAAATATTCGCAACGATTTACAATATACACGCAATTCCCAATTCTACTTTCCCACTTAACAAAAAGCTAAAAGAAAAAACGTTTTTAAGAAAAACATAAATATTTTATTACGAACCTATAGAAAAGAACGCAAATATTTTAAACATCTTTAAATATTTGCGAATTCGATACGTCGTATAATTTAAATTAATTTGATCTAAAACTTTACGGTTCGAAAATTAAGTATATTGTCTCATTTGAATGCAATTTTAATGGAATTCGATTCTCCATTTTGCGATTATATTTTCAATAATGAGGATATTTTGTACTTGCAAATTTTAATAAGCTTTGTTTCGCACACGATGGTTGATGCATTAATCACGGTTGATGAAGGATATTTTTTTATGAAAGACTAATTTTCTAAAGAATTATACCGGACAAATAGCCCTATGTTTATTTTTTCAAATATTTTATTGACAAACAAAAATATTACTTTTTTTCGCTTAATTTATTTTTTATCATTATTTTCATCATTTATTTATTATTTTTTACGGACTCGCTATTCTTTAAAAAAATCTATGTACACAATATATGTTCATAAAATTAAATGAATTATCATAGAGGGTACTACTTGGATAACCCGTCGTCCAAAAAACTATCGCCAAATTACAAGATTAAATGACAATAATGATTGATTTTGAATGTCACATTCAATGGTATTAGACATGAAATGCGTGTTTAAAACGTCATCAAGTAATTTTTATTTCGACTTTTTACTTGTGTTTTTATTAATGTTTTACTAATTTATTTGTTCTTTCATTATTTAAAATAACAATTATGTCACTATGCAAAATTTGGCTATTAGTTTGGCGATTTGTATAATTTGGCGAAATTGATTGTTGGGATAACTAAGTATACCTCATAGAGTTTTCTTTCGATTGGAAAACTTGCAATTTAAAAATGGCATCATCATACTAATTTTATATTATTATAAAAATGTAATAATATAAACCTATTTGAGTAGTAATAAATTTGAATTAAGTTCAAACGATGATATTTAAAAAAAATAAAATCATTTTAAAAACATTTCTGAAAAAAATATTCATTACTGATCGAATAGTTTTGCTTCTCATTTAAATGGAAATATAATTGTCTTCTAAGTTATAAAAACAAGCGTAAGAATAAAAGCTAGAATAAATTGCTTATTTATATTATATTTTTGCAGACGATTTAAACCAATTTGTTTTTTTTTTTCGATTCGACATCTGTAAATGACTTGCAAAAAATTTATTTCAATCAATTTGCGCAATTGTTTATCCATTAAAAAAAATCCTGAATGCAATTACCATCACATAAATAAATGAAACTTGCTATTTTGAAAAGAATTATTGGTAGCATGCAGGCAATTCTCCATTTTATTATCCTCTTTAACAAAAAATTAAAGAAAAAAACCCTTTTATGAAAAAGATAAATATTTGAACGAGAACGGATTAAAAAGAACACCAATCTTTTTTAATGACTTTCTATTAAATAGGTTCTGTTATGCAAGGGAGGATAATTTAAATTGTTTGACTTTAAAATTTTACGCATTACAGATTGAGCATTGTCTCCTTTGGGTGCAATTCTAAAAGAATTCGTTCCACCATTTTGAGATTATGTTTTCAATAATAAGAATATTATGTAGTTTCAAATTTTGATGAGTTTTATTTCGTCTAAGATGGTAAATTTAGCCATTGTTGATAGATGACTTTTTTTTCTTTTATCAGACTCATTCCTGAATAGAATCCTGTTGAATAAAATATTTTATGTGTCTTACAGGCTTCTAATTTTCTAAATCAAAAAGTATTTTTTTTTCAATTTTTTTCATTATTTTTAAAAAATTTTCTAAAGCAGAATATTTCAAGAGTGTATACACTCTAAAACTGGGAGGAGTGAAAAGCTCACTTTTTGTAGAAGTGATTTGCATTTTCACTCTTTTTAGAGTGAACTTTATACAAATACACTCTTTAAAGAGTGGAATTTCCGACTCCCTAAAAAAAAGTGAAATATCTCACTCCGTTCTCGAGAGTGAAATATCTCACTCCATGGTCGAGAGTGAAAAATCTCACTCCGTCAACGAGAGTGAAAGCCCGGCATTATACGCATGAAAAAAATCCCCGCTCAACTTTGAACCAATATATGGAGTAAAACAATAAAAAGTACCAAAATATGTCAATTCTTACTTTTCAAAAATTACATTTTATAATACAACCTATAAAATTACGCTTATTTGCCATTAAAACGCACTCGTTTTCAAAAATGAGTGTCACTCCTTCGATAGAGTCAACGGTCACTCTTAGAAAGTGACTTAGATATGTATTACGCATCAGCCAATCAGAAATCGTCTTCTCAGTTGTGATGATAAAAATGTTTCCGCCATTTTATCGTGTCCGTTATGTGTCTCACTTTCGTTTCCTCGGTCTACAATTGTGGATCTTTAATTTGTATTATTAATACTGAAAAGTAGTTTAAATTTCGATCTTTGAATGATATACAACGATATCTTATGATTCAAAATAATCCACATAGATTAAGTTTCTTGATCTGGAGTCAAAATAGAGAACAAATAATTCAGTAAAAAGCAATAATACTCCATTAATACTCAGTGACGAAGATGTTGCACTGCACATATCTTATTTATCAAACAAAGGATTATTATTCATCGAACAAGGGATAAAAAAAACCGGTAAGTCAATTTTAATTTCAACTTTTTATTTTCCGAATGTAACTTCTAGAATGTTGAGTTAACGTTTTATTTTAACTGGAAGCTGTCTGCTTCTGCTATCTTTATGTGCGTGGAGGGAAAAAAAATCGCTGACGCAAAGATTTGTGTTTTATCCTTGATGTTTATAAATGAACGGCTATAGTAATTTTAAAAGTTTGCAATATGACTTATATTAGATGAAATTTATTTATTAGAGATAAATAACTCATTAAAATTGTTTTTCCAATAGTAAGAATAATACATATGTAGTCATTTCTTGTATTTTATATTTTCTTTATTTTTCTTTTTCGTACATGAGTATACTTTTATAAAACTTTAACTCACATTTATAGAATACTATAGGGTAGATGTAACAGTAATGTACACACCTGAATGTTTTTGGTTTATAAAAAAAAATAATAATAACTAATAAAAATTTATCTTTTATTTATTTTTTTTTTTCGTAACTCGCCCTTGCATATTTTATAATTTAGCACTTTTGTTGACACTCTTAATTAAACCAATCAGGAAGCACAAAATAATGTTTTTAAGTTTCACTGTTTTTCATTGAAAATCGTGTTTTCATTGAAAATCGTGTTTTCATTGAAAATCATACTAAGAGCTGGCTTCATTTAATAAATTTATGTATTCCTTATTTTATTGCAAAATTTCCAATTTTTTGTTTTTGTAGTTGAAGAAAGCTTTGAATTTTTTATGTATTTAATATCGTTTATAAAATTTCATTAATTTTTAAGGTTTTGAGAGGAGTGTCCATTACTGGAATACTTAAGTAGTGATTTTCCAGTAACGTACACCTCATATAGGCACTGTTAAAAAATCTATTACGGTAATGTTTATAGTGCATAAAATATTTTGATTTAATTAAAAACTTAAGTAATCAATTTTAATTTTTAAATTGCACTTACCAAAATGTAATGACACTAAAATTTTTATAAATAGTTGTTTTTAAGTTATATTAATGTGACTTATAAAATTTCAATATCTTCTTCATTTTATTATTATTTTTTAAAAATGAATCTAACGATGTTTTGCCAATTTTATAATCTGGCAATCAAACCGCTCATGAAGCCGAAAAAAATGTTTAAGGGCACAGTCAAAGAGGGGCTTATAGGGCTTAATCGTTCACCATTTAAATAAAAACACTTAAGTTACAGAAGTCGTCAAAAACACATTTTCTCTTAAATATTTGTTTATTTTTACTTTTTTCAATTTTGTCTGCAGATATTTTTTAAATAACACTTTCATTTTTGGTACCGGTTTTGAAAGTAAAAGAAACTTTATAAAAATGTCTGAGACCGAAATCAAAAAAGTAAAAAAGATGCGATATAGAGACGAACCTCAGCTATTCAATGTAAAATAAATAAATAAAATGTCCAAATGCAAACGAGATATTAGAAAAATCTCTCCCCATAGGATTAGCATTAGCTCGTGAGTGTCTTCGCCGGCAGGTACTACATGCACATCTACTCTATATACGGAAATAAAAAATTGAAATTAAATATGACTTACCATGTCATTTTATAAATACGGCTTGTATTAATATATATTTTTCAGAAATAAGATTTTAATTATACATAAAAAAAAAACATAGATAACGTGCATTATGGATTTATTATGTAAAACTTAATGGGTATATCTGAAAAAAATATATGTTTAATATTTTAAAACTGTTTAATAACTTGTGCTTATGGGCATTTTAAAACTATCATATATTTATGGGACTACCAATGAAAGCAAACACAAGGAGAAAGATTGGAATAAAATAGTTTATTTCTGTCAATAATCTAATTCATGTGTAACTTTAATTACGTTTTCCCTTAAAAAGTTCAATTAATGTTACATACTTTGAATTAAATAAATATTGTCAATAAAGTATTTTATTCCAATCTTTACCACGTTTGTATTTATTTTCATTGTATGTTCTAAAAGACACGATTCTTTTAAAATGCCCATAATAGCAACAGAAAAAGGAATTCATTGCAAAAAATAAATAAATAAATAAATAAATAAATAAAAGAGCATTCACTCCTATGAAAAAGTGACTACTCACTCCTACTAGGAGTGAAAAAACGCACTCCTTTAGGAAAAGTGAACAGTCACTCCTCAGAAATAGTGATTATTGACCCCTGTGTAGAGTGAATATTCACTTCCTAGGAGTGAGTATTCACTCTTTCAAAGAGTCAATGATTCCACTTTTGCCTAAAGTGAATAGTCACTCTAAAGAGGTTCGGCATATTTTGAGTCTGCGATAGAGTGAGTATTCACTATTCTGGAGTGACTATTCACTCCTTTTTATTTAGAGTGTATTTTTTATATTTTTAGAATAATTTAATCTACACCGACATCGAAATATCTGTTGAAAATTTATATTAATTAATATTTCTAAATTATATTTCATACTTTTTTAAAGACTGTTAAAGAATAATTTTTAAACAATAATGTGTTCTCACAAATAAAAATAAAATTTAGATCCAATTGTATTTTAATTGTACATTATTACGTTGTTGATTATTATTCTTATTATTTTACTGCTCGCACTGCTTTTGTTTATTATTATACCATTAAAAGTACATTGTCTCCTTTGAGTATTATTTTAAAAGAATTCAATCCGACATTTTTTATTACATTTTCAATAATAAGAATATTTTGTACTTGCAAAATTTAATAAACTTTGTTTCGCACACGATGGATGATGCATTAATCACTGTTGATTAAAGATATATTTTTTTTTTATAAAAGATTATTTTGTATAGAAATATGCCGAACAAATAGCCCCATGTTTCCTTTTTTTAATATTTACAAACAAAAATAATATACGACAAAACTAAGTATAACCTCATAGTGTTTTCTTTCGATTGAAAAACTTGCAATTTAAAAATGGCACCGGCATACTAATTTTTTATTATTAAGAAAACGTAGAAATATAAATATTTGAGTAGTAATAAATTTGAATAAAGTTCAAACGTTGGTGTTTAAAAAATAAAAAAATTAAAAGAAAAACATTTCTGCAAAAAAATAAATTCATTGCTGATCAAATAGTTTTGCTTCTCATTTAAATGGAAATATAATTATCTTCAAAGTCGTAAAAACAAATGTAAGGATAAAAAATAGAATAGATTGCTTATTTATATTACATTTTTGCAGATGATTTAAGCCAATTTGTTTTTTTCGATTCGACATCTGTAAATGACTTGCAAAAAATTAATTTCAATCAATTTGCGCAATTGTTTATCCATTTAAAAAAATCCTGAATGCAATTACCATCACATAAATAAATGGGACTTGCTATTTTGAAAAGAATTATTGGCAGTATGCAGGCAATTCTTCATTTTATTATCCTCTTTAACAAAAAATTAAAGAAAAAACCCTTTTATGAAAAAGATAAATATTTGAACGAGAACGGATTAAAAAGAACACCAATCCTTTTTAATGACTTTCTATTAAATAGGTTCTGTTATGCAAGGGAGAATAATTTAAATTGTTTGACTTTAGAATTTTACGCATTACGAATAGAGCATTCTCTCCTTTGGGTGCAATTCTAAAAGAATTCTTTCCACCATTTTGAGATTATGTTTTCAATAATAAGAATATTATGTGATTTCAAATTTTGATAAGCTTCTTTTCGTCTAAGATGATGAATTTAGCCATTGTTGATATATGATTTTTTTAAATCAGATTCATTCCTGATTCGAATCCTGTTGAATAAAATATTTTATGTTATTTTATGTCTCCCAGGCTTCTAATTTTCTAAATCAAAAGTACCTTTTTTCCCAATTATTTTTTTCATTTTTTTTTAATATTTTTATGCAGAATATTTCAAAAGTGTATTTTTTATAATTTTAGAATACATTAATCCAACCAACATCGAAATATCTGTTGAAAATTTCCTTTAATTAATATTTCTAAAATATATTTCATACTTTTTTAAAGATTGTTAAAAAATAATTTTTAAATAATAATGTGTTTTCACAAGTAAAAATCAAATTTAGATCCAATTGTATTTTAACTGTAAATTATTACAGGTATGATTGTTATGCTTGACATGTTTATGATTATTATTGTTATTATTTACTGCTCGCACAGCTTTTATTTATTATACATGGCTAATAACAAAACCATATTCTATTAATATTTAAAAAATATTATTAGCAATTTCTATATCACAGCCCAAATTGGTATTAATGACATATGATGACAAAAAATACTTATCCAAAATTTAAGTGCTTACAATTTGCCATTACGCCAATACTGACAAATTTTCGCTATTTAAATACCAATATTTCCAAAGTAAAGCTAATATTCTTACAGCATTTGTGTTTTATTGCAAATGCGTCTGATTTGAAGTGATAAATTTCTAATAGTGAGTTTCGAAAAATTATCTCCAAGATATTAATAATACATATTCAATATTCAAATTTCATAAAAAGTATTTTAAATAATATTTACTAAGTAATATATAGTAATTAAGTAACATTTAGTAATTAAAATTATAATTACACTGACGTTTCGATAAGTCATTCCAGAAGCTACGATTAATCGGAAATTCATATCAGTAACTAAATTTTGTGAGATTTCTGGTGTAAACATATGTTTAATTAAGTTTGATCCCGTACCTGACAGACCTGTGACACATGTGTCCAATTACTGAACTCTCCAAATTGTAACAGGTGATAAAATTTAATTGCATTTCCTTACCTTACACATATTTCTAGTATTTTCTAGCATTGATATTTTTTATGTATTTTTAGCACTTTCCAACAAAGTTGAAAAGTGCTTATGCATTCGGTTTGTCTGTCCGTCTGGACGGATGGCCGTCTGTCCGTCTGTCCGTCTGTCCGGATGGCCGTCTGTCCGCGCTCTAACTCCCTCAAATATAATCGGATTGCTATGAAATTTTTAAACGTTATTGAGGTTTATCCTAGCACGAACCCTATTGAAAATGAAGTATCTACCATAATTAGTTTATCTACAGGGCGAATCAAAAGTTTCCCAATACATTACGGCCTATGGGGAAAAATCATTAATATACTCGAATTGCCATGAAATTTTAGGACGTTATTGAGCTTAACCCTAACACGAACCCTACTGAAAATGAAGTATCTACCATGATCAGTTTATCTACAGAGATAATCAAAAGTTTCCCATTACATTACGGCCTATGGGGAAAAATCGTTAATATACTCGGATTGCTATGAAATTTTAGGACGTTATTGACGTTTGTCCTAGCTCAAGTCCTATCGAAAATGAAGTTTCTACCATGATTAGTTTATCTAGAGGGCAAATCAAAAGTTTCCTATTATATCACGGCCTATAAAGAAAAATCGTTTCAAAGGAATTTTAAAAATGTTATATTCTGTCAAACATATTAAAATATGCATTCTATAAAATATAAGGTGAAAATGTAGCTATTATTCATTTACAGGGCCACACAAAAGAATTCCATTAGATAATGATAAAAGTGGGAATTGTGTGTGACATATTTTAATTATATTAAGCTTTTTCATGTATAATAAAATTGGTATATGTCACTGAAGCTTAATATAAATTATATTCTACTGTCTTGCATAATATGAAATACATAGCATTTACAGGGCCATACAAAAGATTTCAAATAGTATATTCTTTCCGAAGTACCATATATGTGTCCGATGATGGCTGATGGAGGGATGAAATGCATTTTAATTATGATATTCGCGTTTATATTTCGTTAAATATATGCACATTATATGGTGTGTATAAATGCTATAGTTAATATACAGGGCTACCCAAAAGAGCTCCCCAACGTTACTGAATATGAGCGTAAATTATTTAAAGGTGGTTCTTAAATAAGCTATGCATTTTTACGCTGAGCTGCATTCAATTTTCTGAGAAATGTTTGAAGAATATAGCTAAAGGGATATGCAAAACCACGCAAAGAATTCGGTACATGGACTCCTATGAATTGATGATTTATGAGAATGTGATTTCAGTTGTTTTAAAAGTGTTTTAGTTTTTAATAAATTTCAGCCTAATGCTGACGTATAACAAAGGTACAATGTAAACTACAGGGCTGAACAAAAGTATTCAAGTAAGTTTCCATCTAATAGTATGAATTGCTGAAAAAGAAATTTCAAGCTACTGGGTATTTTCTTGCTAAGCTAAATTTTCCCCTTATATGAACTGACATATGAAATACAGGGCTGTTCTAATGTACTGGAATACATATTTGGGTATATTTGGCTATACACTATTATTTCCCTAAATAACAAAGTTTTGTTAAAGATTTCATTAAGTGTTGGAAAGTGCTTCATAATCTATGCTTAACGCATGATTTTTCTTACTTGTTTTAAATGTTTTATGTTTTCCTTTGATACATTTCAGCTTCATGGAATTCAGTTAAGGTAACATGAAGAGTGAATGCTGGGTGTATGCTGGCGATATACGTTTTTGTTATTTAGTAAAACAGTCTTAATTAAAACATACTTTGAAAATAGCTTTAGAAGAATATAGGGATATGTTCGTAATTTGCTTATTTTAACTACTCTAGAACAGATTAGAAATTTCTGTACAACTTATGTGCTCGTGTCTGTAATTTATAATATAACTTAATAAAGTTCAGAGATAATTTAATCTACATTGCTGATAATTCGAAAAAAAATCTTTTTATTCCAATATTAATTATAAACTAACTTTAAACAATAATATTTTGCAACTACAATATATAAATCTTTTTCTTCAGTAGCTTGTATTTGTTTGGTCAAAAAATATTAATTATTTAATTTTATGTGTTATTTTAAAGCCTATATCTTTCAAAAGAATTGTCCTTTTTATATGAAAGTAACTTCCTTTTTTACAAATTTAAACAAAATATGTTCATTTCTTTGAAATAGTATGAAAGCATAATTACACAGGCATTACAACAAATCATTCTGGAAGCGATCACCAATCTAAAATTCATGTCAGTAGCTAAATTAATTGTGATTTCTGGTGTAAGCATATGTTTAATTTAGTTTGAACCCGTACTTTGTAGCCTTGTAACTCGCATGTCCAATTACTCAACTTCCCGAATTCTAATAGGAGACAAAGTTTAATTGCCTTGAGACCCTGTGTGAATTTCCTTACGTTATAATGTTCCTTGTATTTTCAAGTATTGTTAATGCTTACTTCTTTTTTTAAAAATGTATTAAGTTTTTCTTTTATATATTTTATGTTTATGGAATAAGGTTAAGATAGCATTAAAAGTGTATCAAATGATGTATGCTTACGCAATATACGTGCTTGTGATTTCGTAAAACTGTCGTAATAAAAACATACTTTGAAAAAAATAGACGAACACAGGGATGTGTTCTTAATTTACTTATTATATCGACACATTAACATATTAGAAATTCCTGTATGACTCGTTCCATCAGTGGACGAGAGGTTCTGACCTACATCTCAACTGGTAGATGGCAGGTGCTGGGTTCGAACACAGTCGCGTCCATCGCCTTAACCGTTCGGAGTTTTCGTGGTTTTCTTCGAACCTAGCGTAAATACGGGTTAGATTCCCTTAGGAAGACCCCCCACGTAGGGCACTCTTCCCTGGGCCTATATTCCTCCTGTAGATAATTTTCCGACGCAAAATAAACCAAACCAAACCAAACCTGTATGACTCATATGTTTGTATACCTGTTTGTATTATGTTTCTGTAATATATAATAAAACTTTACATAGTTGCATAGATATTTTAGAACGCATTGCTATTAATTTAAAAAATAATGTTTTTATTAGGAAACTAATTGTAAAAAAATTTGTAACATTAATTCGTAATAATTTGTAATAACTGTAAAAAATTATATTTTGCAACTGCAGCATATAAGTATTTTTCCATACCTTCAATTAGTTCAGTTAAAGAATATTAATTATATAATTTTTAGTGTTATTTTAAAGAATACATGTTTCAAAATAATTGTCCTTTGTATATGAAAGTAACTTCTTCGTTTCAAATTAAAACAAAATATGCTTATTCATTTGATGCAGTCGTATAAACTCATAATTACGCAGACCGTACGACGAATCATTCCGGATGCGAAGACTAATCTGAAATTCGTGTCAGTAACTAAATTTAGTGAGATTTTTGGTGTAAGTGTATGTTTAATTTAGTAGACTTGTAACGTATTTGAAAGACTTGTAACTCACATGTACAATTACTGAACTCTCCGAATCATAATAGGAAACAAAGGTTAATTGCGTTGAGACCTTATGTGATTTTCCTTACGTTACAGAAGTGTGTTCTTTTTTTAAGCATTATTAACTTTTATGCCATTTTTTGCAAAAATTTTTAAGCCTTTTTTTGTTATACGTTTTATTTTTCTGGTCATTGTAATAAACTTCTATTGAAAATGTAATATATTGCGAATTATACTGAAAGGGGACAGAGTATCATTGGTCTGAGAGTCTGATTGATTACAATTGCATTGCTGGATATTATTGAAGAATTTTGTATCATTATTTTGAAGAGTTTTGCTTCTTTCTGTACTAAGATGGGGGGAGGATTGTACTTTGTGCTTATACATAACTAAATAAATAAACAACGTTAAAGAGCACAAATGTTATAAAATAATAGATGTTAAAAGCATACAGCTTTTTCGGGACTTCTAAAGTCCCAACATCAGTGCTAAAAAACTGTAAAACGTAAAAGAAAGTCACATCGTTAAATGAAATAAAATAAAACCGTGATTTTTCCGACTTTGTTTGAAGTGTGCGAATTACAATGTATAAAAATACAAAAATTAGGGATTATTTTATTATGTTTACAATTTAAAAGAAAACTGAGATGATTAAGATATTTGAACTTCTTAAGACGGAGGTTAGCAAATCTATTACAATGTGACATCTTGTAAAATCAAAAGTGTAAACAAACAATCCAAAGGCCCGTTGAAGCCAAATAGAAGAAAGGGGGAGGATTGTACTTTGTGCTTATATATAACTAAATAAATAAACAACGTTAAAGAGCACAAATGTTATAAAATAAAAGATGTTAAAGATTTGAAGATCTTTCCTTTATTGAAGGGTCTTTCAAAATTTTCTTTCTGTACTGTTACAACTTTTTACCTTTACGTCATTAGCTTAAGATTATAATTCAAGTGTGTAAAAAGTTTAAATATAAAAGATACCTTTACGTCATTAGCTTAAGATTATAATTCAAGTGTGTAAAAAGTTTAGATATAAAAGATACCTTTACTTCAGGTGCATAATTTAATTCTTTTACATTAATTCTTTTAAAATAATTAATATAAAGACATGACTACATAGAAAATGCTAGTTATACACTATATGGCCATTGATTATTGGACACTTGCGATTTTAGACATTTTACTAAGTACCTAAAAAAATACATGAGGAATCATCTCGAAACTCTTAGTGTATAAATATAATAGTATACGTCATACATCTCTGTGAAGACTTTTTACCGAAACTCCATAGGGGACCGTCAACAAATTAAAAAAGAATGAATATCTTTTGAATAACCCTGACAAAACTAATGTATCAAAAGCGCTCAAACTCTAGATTATGATTGAATGCGTTATTGTAATACACTGTGTTTATTTTTATGTAAATAGCATGCTTACTCGCAGAGTAATTAAGGTTTTTATAAAAATGGTCCCAAATTTTTCCAAGTTTTTCCTTTATAATTTTCAGAGTTCTTAATATAAAATAATATTTTTTTCAGAAAATATGACAAATAACATTGCACAAAGTACTGAAACAACAACGTCTTTCTTAATTTCGTGTCACAATCTAAATTTGTGTTTTGGTGTAAGCGTGTGTTTAATTTAGTTTAAATCCACATCTGACAGAATTATGACGAACCGGTGCAATTACTCTACTGCTCCAATTATACTGATATGACACAATTTAATTGCGCTGAGAGGTTGAGTGATTGCTATTGCATTGTTGGATTTTCTTGTAGAATTTTGTGTCATTATATTTGAAGGTTTTACGCCTTTCTGCATTATTATTGCTTTTGACTTTTACGTATTAACTTAAAGAGGTCTGCGATTATTCACTGACTTAAAATTTTGAAATTTTGTAATGGTTAATTATATTATTTGTAAAAAAAAAATCACATAATAAAACTTTTCAAATTTCTTTAAAAGAATTTTAATTCTTAAATGTATGAAAAAGATAGAGGGAGGTGGGGAATTTAAAATCATTATAACTCGGAATACTTTTGCAGAATTTCAATTATTTTTCATTTAAATAGATATAAATATCTAAATTATAATTATGATTCAGCATTTTTAAACATATTAAAATGAATTTAAAAATTTTCATGTAAAAATTCAAAAAAATATGTAACATAAAAAAATCATATTTTCAAAAGTATTTTTTTTTTCAAATTTGCTATATCAGAATTTAAGTAAAATAACTGAAAAAGACATGTTCCAAGTTTAAAGCATTAAATTTAACGGTTCTTATGTTATAACAATTGAAATACGACAAATAGTGTAAAATCTCATCATAAAGGAAAACGCATATTCGCAATTCACAAAAAGTAATTTCCGTGAGAACCATTTATTGAAAAATAAATTAGCAAAGCAAAACGAAAAAAAAAATAATATTTCCTCTTCTAATAATGATAGTATCACAAATTCAAGCATAATTTTAAACATAAAAAAAAGTTAAATTTTTAATTTTTTTTTAATTTGAAGATTTTGTGTCCCGGACCCGCTTAAGGTTAAAACGATAGTGTATATAAATTTTATATATATAAGACACACTTTATTTGAAGTACAGGATTTAATTGCAAAATATATTTGAAAAGGTATTTTTAAACTCTAACGCTGTATAATATACGACTAGCTTTATGAATTATTTTGTTTAAGGAAACATACACTGCTACACGCTACAAATTTATGATAAAATTATGATATACTCCTAGATATAACATAAGGGTATGTAATCAATTGTATATTAATTTAGATATTTTAACTGTAGATAATAATGAATCACATTCTGGCTTAATAAAACACAATATTCTCGAAATAAAGATATAATAATCATTTTGTTCTCTTACGGTTTCAACATACTTGAAAAGTGCTAATGAATTCGATTTTTTTATTTGTTTGCCATCTACGTTCGTCCATGGTCTAAATCTTGTAAATGTACTAGGATGACATGAAATTTCCATCTGCTATTGGGGATTGATATAGATCTTTTTTTTTTTAATTAAAAGAAGTGTGTATCAGTTATAGTTCATTTACGGAGATACGCAAAGAAATTAAGCTAATTAAATAATATATTTATAAATAACGAATAAAATCATCTCGGCTCATATACGTACAGTTCAGTGTGCCGCTAATGATCGTTATCATCCAAATAATTTTTGAACGGCAAGATTTATAATCATTAAAGTGGAATCCAGGTATAGTAAAGTGGCAAAGCGCTACTGAATGAAACCGCATAGTTAGCTAGCTGGTGGAAAATTGCGTGTTTGCATCCTATCTTGAAAGTGAAAAGAGATATGGAAGAAAAGGATTTACAAAGCTGTGGAGTATCATTGAGTTAGTACGAAAAAAAATCTTGTAGTTCAAAGACACCATTAATGCGAAGAATAGAGCGGATAAAACACGTACTTGTGTTTCTGTGATTTCCTACACTGTGACGCCAAGAAATCGAATGGGAATAGAAATGGTTATCATTTGGACAAATGTGCTCCAAATTTTAATTGCAAATGATGGTGAGAAATTTGAACATCTCAAATAAATGTACATTGCTACATCTAATTTTTTTTCTTTCTACGATCATTCTGCATTTGCATTAATGTCCACAATGTTTCTTTTCGCAATAAATCGATGATATTCTACAACTTTGTAAATCATTTTTCTCATTTAATCATTTAAGCAGCTACTATTTCTATTGCCTTTCAGTTCACTTAAAAGCGAAATGATATTTTAAAACAAAATGGCGTATTAAAGTAAATGGAACGACAGTTAAAATTTTTCCTCTATACAAATTTAATCCGAAAGGCTATGACTTTTACTTCTAGCTATCCTAAACATTATAAACCATGTGACGTATTTAAATAAATGGAAAGGCATTTAATAAAAGAAATCTACGAAAATGACTGCGGATTGAGTTTGATAGTACTTGGAAATTAAAATAAAATGTGTATTTTTTGACTTGTAAATCCATATTTTTTTACCCCTTATTTAAACGGTGACTTTAACTTTTGAAATTTCATATAATGTAGCTTACAATTGAAGAGAATTTGTAGCAGTACTGTCACATTCGTCTCCAAGAGAGATTTTGAGACCCTGATCGGTTCAAGGAGGAATCAATCTTAGGAAAATGCTTCTTCCTATTGAATCTCAGAAATAGTCTATAGGATTTACTTTCGCGAATTCTACAGGTCATGCTGTGTTTAGTTGTACCATAACACAGACTGGGATCTAACTAGACAGATATTTTACCGTACTATTTTTTAGTTTAGAGTCATGTGATGTTGTTTACTTACACCTCGAGCATCACATGACCCAAGAAGCCAGCAAAATACATACTACTGCGAAGACTGGTTGTTAAAAAATGAAACTTAACAGCACTATCTCCAGACACTTATAGAGTAATTTCCCCTCCCCTAAAATGTTACAGTTAAAGTTTGCAGTTACAGATAGAACCTGTTGTTCTATAAAACTTTCCTGCATTGACTATTATTTCGATAACGTGATTTTACGAAACGCAATTTTACATAAATAAGATATTTCTTACCATTATTCAAAAAATGTATATTCTGAAACATGCAAAGCATATGACTATAATTTCTTGTTTAATTTGCTTTCAATATGATATAACTATTAAATATCTGTCATTCTATTCCTTATATTTCAAAATATTCTACTTCAATAATAAATATTTTATTCATATTTGAAAAAATGTAAATTTCTTCGTTTATAAAGAAAATTTATTGAATTTTTTATATTGGGCAGTGAGTAAAAAAAATTATTATTATTATTTTGTCTAAAATGTATTAAGAACTTTCAAAATTTTATTATATAGCTTTATTGTGAGTATTTGTCTATCCATATATTTCTTTAAACAATCTTAGGTCTTTTATACATTAATACCCGAGGCAGAAATAATATCCAATTACCTGTAAGAATATGAAATACAGGTGTTAAAATAAAGGATTAAGATAAATTTACATTACAAGTATTGCGCCGCAATAGTTTCTCTTTTGAAACATTGTTTTGAATTGGTAATTGTCTAAAGCTTATACTGGATAAATCTAGAGTAGCCAATGTTTGATCTTTCAAATGACTTCTGTAACTAAATATTCAAAGCGTTTGAAGAGAATTTCACGTTAAATTTGGTTTGGATCAACTGTAAATTTGAATTTCTCGCATTCTCGTTTCCTTGTTTAGTAGTTGAAATTTAAGTTCAGATGAAAGCTAAAGGTAATTGTTTTGGGAAAGCTAAAGGCAATTGTTCTCGGGAAGTTAAAGTTCTATAGCCGAATTTGAAATTTTATAGTTTATGATAGTTAAGAAATGGATGAATAATGGTTTATAGATAATGTATTTCAAATTGGAAATTTATTTAGAGCTAATTTAATAAAATATTAAAATTTTGTACAGATCATCATATATAACAACAGAAATTATGAAAGTATGTCATGAGTCAATATAAATACGTGTCCGTGAAACATGTTAAAAACTTTCATCTGACGTACACGTGTTTCATTGGCTAATGACAGCCTGCTATATTTTCCTCCCCGAAACGTGTCCTGTATGTTATTTTGACTTTATGGTGATTTATACAAAGTTTTATTATTTTAATTGTGATTTATCGCCAGTTTTTTAGTTTGTGCTGTTATATATTTAATTTATAGAACTATTATATATTTAATCGGCTGTGGAAACTGTCAGATCTTTCAGACAATTTCCATATAAACAGTTTAGAGCGCTACAATTTTTATTTATTCTGAAAATAAAGTGTTGCTTCAAAATTCCATCATACGTAAATCCGGCATTAAAAAGACTTAAACCCCTACTAATTTTTTAAAAAATAATTTTAGGTCTTTTATACATTAATACCCTAGATAGAAACAATATCCAATTACCTGTAAAAATATGAAATACAAATGTTAAAATAAAAGATTAAGATAAATTTATATTACGAGTATTGCGCCGCAATCGTTTCTCTTCCGAAACATAACTTTGAATTGGTAATTGTCTAAAGCTTATACTGGATAAATCTAGAGTAGCCAATGTTTGATCTTTCAAATGACTTCTGCAACTAAATATTCAAAGCGTTTGAAGAGAATTTCGCGTTAAATTTGGTTTGGATCTACTGCAAATTTGAATTTCTCGCATTCTCGTTTCCTTGTTTAGTAGTTGAAATATAAGTTCAGATGAAAGCTAAAGGTAATTGTTCTGGGAAAGCTAAAGTTCTACAGCCGAATATGAAATTTTATAGTTTATGTTAGTTAAGGAATGGAGGAATAGTGGTTTATAGATAAAATACTTGAAATTGAAAATTTATTCAGATATAATATATCAAAATAATAAAACCTTGCATAAATCAGCATACATAACAACTGAAAATATAACAGCATGTCAGTAGCCATTGTAAACATGTGTCCGTGAAACATATTAAAAATTTTCATCTGACGGGCACGTTGTATGATGACGATCTGTTATATTTTCCATCCCGAAACGTGCCCTGTGTGTTATTTTGATTTTATGGTGATTTATATGAAGTTTTGTTACTTTAATTGTGATTTATCGCCAGTTATTTTTTTTATTTTATTATATTTTTTGTACTGTTATATATTTAATTTAGAGAACTATTATATATTTAATATACAGTAGCAACTGTCAAATCTTTCAGACGATTTTCATAGAAACAGTTCAGAGCGTTACAATATAAACTTCAGTTTTTTATTCATTTTTTATGTAAAGTGTTACTTCAAAAATCCAGCATTCGGAAATTCGACATCAAATTAATTTACTCTCCCTACTAGAATCTATTTATTTATTTATTTTAAATAATTTTAGTCTTTCATACATTGATACCTGAGATAGAAATAATATACAATTACCTGTAAGAATATGAAATACAGATGTTAAAATAAAGGATAGTATTAAATTTACAAGTGTTGCGCCGCAATCGTTTCTCTTCCGAAACATTACTTTGAATTGGTAATTGTCTAAAGCTTATACTGGATAAATCTAAAGTGGCCAATGTTTGATCTTTCAAATGACTTCTGTAGCTAAATATTCAAAGGATTTGGAGAGAATTTTACGTTAAATTTGATTTGGATCTACTACAAATTTGAATTTCTCGCATTCTCGTTTCCTTAGTTAGTAGTTGAAATTTAAATTCAGATAAACGTTAAAGGTAATTGTTCTGGGTAAGCTAAAGTTCTACAGCTGAACATGAAATTTTATAGTTTATGTTAACTAAGGAATGGAGAAATAATGGTTTACATACAAAATACTTCAAATTGGAAATTTATTTAGGTATGTTATATTAAAATAATAAAACTTTGTATAAATCTCCATATAACTGAAAATATAAGCATATTACTAGACAATGTAAATGCATGTCCATAAAACGTGTTAAAAACTTTCTTCGGACGGATAAGTTTTACAAAGGCTGATGACGGGCTGTTATATATTTTCTATTTCGAAACGCGTCCTGTGAGTTATTTTGATTTTTTGATAATTTATGCGAAGTTATATTATTTTAATTGTGATTTATCTTCAGATATTTTATGCTGTATCAAGAGAGCTAATATATATTTAATCGGCAGCAACTACTGCCAGATTTTTCAGAGAATGTTCATAGAAACAGCTCAGAGAACTTCAATAAACTTTAATTTTTTATTCATTTTGAATATAGAATGTTACTTCAAAAATCCGGAATTAAAATCATTTACATCTCCTACCCTTCTTTTTCTTCCAACTTACGGAACAAAGAAAAATAGCAATCGTTTACGAATAAAACAATTCAAGATCTAAAGCTATAGATTACTGGACTGCTATTTCACTGACTCTGTGCTCAGAAATCCGCCGATAACGCTGGTAAGAACTCGGAAAACGAGAATGAGGAGCTGGCAAATACAAAAATGTCAATGAAAAAATGAATAAATTTGATTGGAAAATTGTTATCTATTTGAAAAATGCTGCATTTCCGAAATCGATAACTTTCACTTGTACAAAAAGGCCGAGAAATGAAGAAAAAAAATTGTCATCATGTTTTGGAAAAAAAAAGAAAATGAAAAAGAAGAAAATACTTTACTGTTTACTAAAATTTTCCCTGTACATAGAAAATATTAATAAAAGTAAGTTTTAAAAGTTATTTAATTATTCTTTCAGAAATACGACTTGGTCTCGATATCTGCGAAAAAGGATTTACGGTATTATTCTGTACTGAAAACGTTGTCCAAAATTTCCTTTTTGTTTTTATGTAATTGAAATTCCATTTCTACTGGCAGAAAATTTGTAATTCCGTGAAAGATGCCAATGCTTTGTTTCAAAATGCAAATTCACCCTCTAGATCAGCGGTTCCCAATCTATGGTTGCGACCCACTGATGCACAGTGGGGCAAAATCCCGAAAAGCTGGCCAAAATATGAAAATGTTATTCAAATTGTACGAAAATTCGTATACAGGTATTTTTGAGGATGCTAAGTAAGAATACAAAATTAAAATTGAAAAAAAAATGGCGGATACAATATGGAGGAATAAAAATTTAAATGTCTCAAAAGTTATTCAATTTATATGCAATTTCGTAAACTTTTCAGGATGCTAATTAGGATTCAAAAGTTAAATTTTAAAAATAAATAAATAAATAAAATTACAGATTAAAAGTAAAAACAATAAAATTTAAATAAAATTTAAAATTTAGAGGTAAACTTAAAAGAGAATTTTCAAAAAACCAAGACATATTTAAAAAAATTTAAGTACATTAATGGAAAGTAAAACATTAGACAGTTTAATTTTTATTTTATTAAAATAAAAACGAAAATATATTCCAGAAATTAGCCTTTAGAATCAACTGTAGTATAATAAAAAGATTCTTCAGAGGTCAAGGTGTCGAAATAGTTAGCAGAACTTGTTCGCGGTATTGGAAGATCCTGTGACTCTTAGAATCAATGATTTTAATTTCTTCTACGATAATTTACCTAAACTGGAAAAGAAAGAATCTGATGACATTAAAAGACGTAGAAATATCTTTTTTTTTCTCTCGCTACTGCATCTTTGCGATAAATCTTCTCGATGCCTTTTGATCAGTTTGTTGCATGATTCTTGAGTATCTTATGGCATTTGACAAATTGGCAGGAATGAAGATAATGTTATTTCTTTGTCATTAATAAGTAGTTTGTGTACTGAAGTAAGCATATAGAACCAGGGGTGCTGCTCAAATCTACGAGCTATTTGTAAGGGAAAATTTTCGAAGTTTATCAAATAAATAACATGGCTACAAGAAATTACTTATGGAATAGAAACGTTTAATCAAATCTTCGTATATGCTCGTTTAGAAACACAAATAGCTGCGTTTACAAAGAATCGTTGAATTGTATTTCCATCGTTTGTGCTTCCAAATCTGGGTTTTAGTTTCTCGACGAGAAATCTTGATTGTAAGCGAAATATTTTTTGCATATTTTATTTTGCAATTTCAGTGTTCTTCTTTTCATGCAGAGTACGAGCTTTACATTTTTTCTATCTTGGTGTCTGCCAGGTGTAAGGCCTCTCTAAACATCTTTGCATGTAACTTAGATATTCTGAATTCTAAATTATCTCAATCCACTTTTAATAAAAAATGTGAGATCGGTAAGATGCTGTTTTGGTGCTGTCTGACATAGGTAGCAATGTTGAGTGTTACACTAATTTATTTTTAACGACTTTTTCTTCTGTATCAATGATTGTATTAAACGAAATAAGTTTATTCTGGTAGTATTTAATGCAATCCCATTCATTGACAGTTGTTTCCGTATTTCTCGAAAAAGAAAAATGGATCTTGATTGGCCCGATAAAATCAGTGAAATGAAGATCTCGATATTTTCAAATTGACTATTCATGAATTATTCGCAATACTTATGTATTCAAGGAGCACGGAAGAAAAGAAAAATACATTAGACATAATGTCATCTTCATAGCTAAATATTTGTTTAAATGTACTCAGAATAGATGTGCCATCACATCCTCAATTGCAAATCAAATCCAAATTACTAATATAAGCAAAGGTTATATTCATAATGATTTTTACTCGCATTAATGAAATACGCTTAGTAGTTTGATCTAGCAAATATAGCCATTGACAAAATAATTCTTCTAATTATAATAGAACAAACAAAATTAATATCTATAAAGATAAGAAAATGTTATTCTACAGGATCAGTAATAGAGAATAAGTTTTCATTTTTTCATTACTAAGCTTACTTATCAAATTAATGTAATCTTATGATTATAGTACTTATTTACAATATAATAGGAAATAAACTATTATAAAATTGAATAATTCAAAAATTTGAAAAATATTTATCGGCTAAATTATGTGAAAAATAGTCAATTTCAAAATTTTTGAGGCGGCCGAAATAGTGGCATTTTTACTTGCGGTTACTAAAATATGTGTAAAATGCAGAAAGGCAGTTTTCGGCAGCTGGTTTTTTGTGAATCACTAGACAATAGCCGAAGTTATTATTTCCATTAAATTTCGTTGCGGAACACTGTGGAACATTTAAACTTTTTGATGTTTAAAAGCAAAAAAAATATAAAAAATTCTAAAATTTTTTATTAAAAATGACAATGAATTTATTAATTTTTACGTGCTTAATATAAATTTTGTAATACATGCAAATAAAGCACATACTATCATAGTGTGAATCCATTTCAAATCATTAAAATCGGATAATATTATAAAATATAGCACGTGTTTAGAGGAACTGCTGTTTTGCTGTTTTCGTTCGCTCTAAATGATACTCCTTCAAGCATCATTTTTGAAATGATGCTGCTTGTAAGGGCAAAGCAAAAATCTTTTTTTAAATACAGATTCTGACCCTCCAAACATTATTCTAGCTAACTGTGCAATCGAAATTCCCTAAATCGTAACTTTATTTTTCGACTTTTGGCCAGCTTTTTGGGTTTTTGCCCCACTGTGTGATGGGTCGCGGATCAATCGAGGTTTTTCATCAAAATAAATCTTTTACGTAATCTGTTTAAAAAGATATGACAATTTCAACAGGAAATAATATTTCAATTGAAAATCCTTAATTTCCTTCTAGATTAATATACGAACAGAATATTCAGAAATATATAAATCAGCTTTGACGTCCTTGATGAAATTCGAGATGAACACTTCGTGCTTATGAGAATATGCTTTTTCTACTTTGCTATTTTTGAAAGATAAGTACTGAGACATACTGCGAATATATATCCACCCGTTATGTATCCCACTATATACATCCCTCCATATATATCCCACAATTTATATCCCACCAGTGCCAGAAATCTCATTGATTATAAAGCTATGCTTTGAAATTAATTAAAGTATTTTTAAATATGTTCATAGTTTGTGCATTGTTTTAATTACTATTTATTTACATGAATTGGGATTATCGATTCTTGTTTGGATCTGATAGAAACCTGGAACTCCGAATATTTTTGTCTGGTTATTCGAAATTCGATATTGTGTTGTTTATAAGCAATGCGATTATTCTAAAAGTGCTGTAACGCAACAATATATCACTGATAAGTATTTCACAAATTCTACAAAGTTAAAAACAATAATGTAAAGAGTAAATAATGTAAAATGTAATGTGAAAATTACCCAGTTAAACTAATGGCATTGAGCTCACAGACAATTCACACTTACTGTACATTATTTCAAAGAGGGACTTTGTTTCAAAGAATAATACACCGCAAAAAATAAATTAAGGCGGTTATTCCCTTATTTAAATAAACCTGCATACCAAATTTAAAGTAAATCGGCTAATTTTGCATGAAAAAACGCATTTAGTAAATTAAGATAATTATCTCTCCTATTTCTCTCCTCCTCTTTTATGTTTAACCAATGAACCCCGTAAACTAATCAGGGTAGTGCCTTATCATAACAAACCGGTATATCAAATTTAAACGAAATCGGAGAATTTTTCTTGAAGAACATATTTTACTAGATTGTGGTGATTAGTTCCTCCATTTTTCTTCTTTATAGTTATTCAATTAACTTCCAAATCTAAGAGCCTTTTTATGAAGCTCAATAAATGGCAAATAGTGAGCAATATGGCTGTAATATCCATTACAACGTAGCATGATTCGCTAATTATTTAGACTTAACACATGATAAGTCTGAAACACCTAAATTAAAGGTGTTCGAATAGAATGCAGCTTACGGCAAATTTACTTTGGATCTGATAAAAATCTGTAATTTCGAATGTTCCTGTCACATTATTTAACATTAAGAGTTTTCCTAAAGTTTAAAATACTTTAATCGCTTTCAAAATTCTGCAATTCAATATTTATCACAGAAAATCCTTTTTAAAATATGGAACGGAATATTTAGAATGAACGTACAGTTCGAATATGATGATCCAAAGCTCTCACGTAATTTGCTAATTATTGAGAGATAATACTTAATAAATCTTCTAACAGATAGATATTCAAAAGAATTAATGTTACACATTCAACGTATTTGGACGGATGGAACTTGTTTTGAATGTGATGGCAATCTGGAATGTAAATTATTTTTGTCTGATTATTTAAAATTTGGAATTGTTTTGGTTTTAAGCATTATGGTCATTCTAAAAATTCTGTTTCAATTTATCACTGAAAAATGTTTCACAAGTTACACTGAGAAAAGGGAGAATAATAATACCCTCCTTATACTTAACCTATAAACGTCCAAATCTAATAAGGAAAGCGCCTTATTAAAATAAACATGTATATTAATTTTGAAGCAAATCGAATAATTATGCATGAAAGACACTTTTAGCAACATTAAGATGATTAGCTTTCCCATTTCCACCCTTTTATACTTATCCAATGAGCCCCGAAAACATATCATGGTATCGTCTTAACCTTTAGCTTCCGGGGGGATTACCGTAGTCCCAAGAAAATAAATGTTGAAGAAGACGGGGTTGGGATTATCGTTATCCCGAAAAATTTTTCCCCTCCAACATGCGGAAAAAGAAATCATTAAGACCGTTTCGCTCAATAGGGGTCCGACTGATTATCGAGCTAGGGAATTTCTGTAGGGAGGATGTTAATTATCCTAGGGAAATGCCGGGAAAAAAAAAAACTTGGCAAAAAAATAAACATTGTTTGCGCAGACGACGTAAAGCTGCTTCTACCCCAGTGGCTACAAGGTATTTCAGATAGTTCTTGTTTGTGAGACATAATAATGAATAGATTATATTTAGCAAGTAGTTTTAGAGATTTAGCGTTGCTAATTTTGACTACACGTTTACTCTTAGAATGTAAAATGAAGCATTATTATTTTTTTTCTTTCTTACTAACGCACTAAATATTAGAAATTACGTACGTAATTTTACGCACTGAATTGAAAAAAAAATCAAATGTTTATAATTATTATTATATTTACGGGACTTATGAATATTCTCAAGCCCAAAGGAGTTAGTTTTTGAAGCTTTTCTGAATTCATTTTTATTATTCAAAAACATACGAAATTGTTAACATATGAAACATATGAACGAGACGTGAAAGTCTTATTTAAAAATTACATAATTGAATGGCGTTTTTAATTTATTTAATAAAGGCAAAAGCATTTCAGAAAATAATGTAAAATTTGGCGTTTTGAACAAAATTTCCGATCACGAAATTTAGGGAAAGGTGGAAATTTGCTGGTTGTATTTTTGTTGCGGTAATGTCAATAAGTAATTTATTTATAACAAAAACAAAATGGAAAAACTAAATTCGATTCCCAATTCTATCAAAATCCTATCCTGTCAGGTCTGACAATTTGATGCCACACGTTAAGAATTATTCAGAAAGTCATACGAAATTTGAATTTTTGTTGCGGTAATGTCAATAAGTAATTTATTTATAACAAAAACAAAATGGAAAAACTAAATTCGATTCCGAATTCTATCAAAATCCTATCCTGTCAGGTCTGACAATTTGATGCCACACGTTAAGAATTATTCAGAAAGTCATACGAAATTTGAATTTTTGTTGCGGTAATGTCAATAAGTAATTTATTTATAACAAAAACAAAATGGAAAAACTAAATTCGATTCCCAATTCTATCAAAATCCTATCCTGTCAGGTCTGACAATTTGATGCCACACGTTAAGAATTATTCAGAAAGTTTCACATTAGAAACCAGCTTGATTCTATGGTCACAGCCTACTAAAAAGTCATGCGCAACTATACCTTTTGCATAAATGAGAATGGAATTATACATTATCTGCTTCAGAAAATTGTCGAATTCTAGAATTATTTATTATTTCTAAATAACTTATTCACCGTCAAATTCAAATGAAATAATTTTTATTTATGCAAACCATAATAAAGATTGCATTAATAATTTCTTAGTTATTTTTCATATGACTCCAAAAAGAAAAAGAAGAAGTTCGCAATTTAGCACTTTTTTGTTGTTGTCGTTTTGTACGCTTATCAATTACTTCGAAACTATTCGACTGATTCATGTGCCCTTTTTTTTGTTTGTTTCATTGAAAGATTATTCTCAGCAATTGGTCAAGGACTGAATTTAAATTTCATGAAAATTGCCGCAGGGCTTTTTTTAGAAATTTAATATCAATACAAATAAATAAATTAAAATAAATAAACTCATTTAAAATATTTAATTTTTAGCGATTTTGATCAAATAAAGTAGCTCTATCTTCTTCTTCTTCTTCTTTTTTTTTTTTTTTTTTTTTTTTTTTGTTTGCTTGCTAGAATGTTGCAACCACAAAGTTTATAATAATTATTATTATTTATATAGCTATTATTCTCGAATAAAACAAGGGAAAACAAAAAATAATGATTTAATTATTAAAAACCTTCATGGCGAAACAATTGTTAAAAAATATAATAAATAATAATATAATTAAATTAAAAGTAAAAGCAAAAAGTATAATTAATGATAATAATAAAGTCTAAAAAATTGGAAAGAGTTTGAATTACTTCAAAACTTCTGCGGTACACTCGTTTAATTTGAAGAATCATATTTCTATGGTGGTGGGATTGTTACTCTAACACAGAATGGTTCAAAAGTCTGAATTTCATATAAATTAAAATAATTAATGTCTTTTTTTACCTTCATTGGTAAATTTTGTTTAAAAAGCTAACTTTTACAGCTTCTTTCACAGTGTCTTGCCTTTACGGAAAAATAGAAAATACTATACAATCTCTTTGTTTCTAAATAAAAATACCATAAATTTCATAAATATGTATCTATACTATAAAGGCGAAACGTATCTGTGCGTAACGCATACGTAATTTTGCCAATGCCAACACTTTCCCATGCAATTTCGGTTTTGCAATGTTCACTACAACAAATTTTTACACTTCTAACCATCGCACATTTCAAATTTTTATACTGTTGTATAGAAAGAAAAATGCACTTTTAAGTGCAATTTGTTTGAAAACTCTATCTCAATTTGTTTTTGAGATATTAATTTTTTTATACTTTTTAGTACCAGTTTTGTAATTGTGGCAACAGAATCACTCCATTTTCTCTTGAAATTGAAAAAAAAAAAAAAAAAAAAAAAAAAAAAAAAGGAAAGAAAAGAAAAGAAAAGAAAAGAAAAGAAAAGAAATTAAAATGCGCAGCGCTTTTCCATGCAATTTCGGTTTTGCAAATTTCGATTTTGCAAATTTTACACTTCTAAGTATCGCACATTTTAAATTTTTTCACATTGTATAGAGAAAAAAATGTACTTTTAAATTCGTACTTTTTCCCCCAGCTCCACACTTAATTCGCAGAAAAAAGGAATTCGTATGGGTGCTTTTTAGATGTAAGAGATTAAAGTAAAATGTTACAGAACTACATACTATATGGCTATTAATGGCCGGACACTTTCAATTATAGACATTTTGTCGAATATAAAATAAAAACATATTTATAGGATTCTTCTGAAAATCCAGGATGACAAAGACGATGTTTGACCTCATATTTATGAATGCCCAATTCATAAGAAGGAAACTTAGGGAGCCGATAGGAAAAAAAAAAAAAACATAGAAAAACTATAGTATTTGGGAACCCTCTTTACATTAAATTATACGAAACGATCTGTCGATGCAGAGTAGAAATATATGGATATTGTACAACATTTCTACTGATTTTTGCATAGAGAGTATAATAAGGAAAATATAGCATTTTTTTTAAGAGAAAAAAAAAAAAAACGTGATAGATTCGGAGTTTTTAGACACTCCCTCAGCCTCGGCAGAGCAAGAACGTCAAAATTTCAAAAAATCATCTTATTCTAGTATTTATATTCTAAGATAAACCAAGTGTATTATTATTGGAATCATTTAAATATGATGTGATTTTAAATATGTTAGCTTTTTTATGGATGCGCTTTAGTCAAAGCGCTTTTTTCCGTTTTATTTATTTATTTTTTTTAATTATTTTTTTATTTCTTTATTTTTTTTAAACCACGAAAATACAAACGGAAGGGCCAGATAGCTTTGATTGTCTCTTTTTATAGTAATACAAGAGGACTATATGTATTTATCAATTTTTAACCCTTTCAGGGGCAAGGTATTTATGTTCAAAAAATGCTCAATTAATTTATTAACTCTGAAATTTACAAATTTATTTGAAAATAACTAAAAGCTCTTTTTCACATATATTATGAAATTCAAACTGTAATAAAAAAATTACTGGTACCACTTGGTATTTTGGGCATTAAAAGTAACAATTAGCAGAGTGCAAACGGCGGAAGGATTGAAAGCCCTTGAAGAAATTTTAACACCAAAATCTTTTTCTCTGCTGTGTTGACAGCAGAGAAAAAGTTTCTTTTCATATCCAGACTTCATCCAATATTTCTTTATAATAATATTCGGTTAATTATTTTACAGATTAAATTAAAGTAGTACTATTCGTAAATATTCGTTTTAGTTATAGTTAAAAACGAAGACCTTAATAGGAAACATAAATTACGTTAGATATCTCTTTATTATTTGTTAATATATTGTTTAACGATTCCTTATATGTTAATTTCTAATTTTGTCTTATCGTGAAATTTCTTTTTCTGTTTTAATTTAAATCGTTGAAATAATATTAACAATGATTCTTAAGGAAATCACTTATGCGTTATTTAAATATTTGAAAATTTAGCACTTTTTAAAATAATGTATTTTTGTATTACCATATATACTTATAGTAATTTTGCCTATAACAAACCTTCATTTTTAGATTATACCCTTCAAGAAACCAAATGCTATTTAAACATTCAATAAACATCCATCAAGTTTTCTAATTATTTTTTAAAAAGACCGCTCAATTACTACTAATATATGTTTTATTTAATGACACGCACTTCACAGAAAAAGATAATTTTTATCATTATAAATTACATCTTTTCAACGAACCTAAAGCATTACTTTCGATTCCGACAAGTAAACAGAAACAACCTTCTCTTAGGGAAGAAAATTCTCTCACCTTCTCACGAACGTGTAAATCATTAACATATGTTCCAAATGATAGCAGCATTTTCTGGTCACCTGCGGTGAAGGGTCATTAAGAAAGGGGGATGAAATCGCGTCAGTTCTCCCGTTGTAAAAGGATATTTTAGATTTCACTGTCCCGAAAGCTAAAGGTTAACAGAATAAATCGGTATATCAAATTTAAATGAAATCGGAGAATTCTGCATGAAAACAATATATGCATGAATTCAAATAGAATGCAGGTCACGTTAAATTTATTTAAGATCTGATAAAATCTGTAATTTCGAATGTTCCTGTCACATTATTAACATTAGGAGTTTTCCTAAAGTTTCAAAATAATTTAATCCTTCTGCAAATCCTGCAATTCTACATTTATCACAGAAAATCCTTTTTTAAAATATGAGACGGAGTATTTAGAGTAAATGCACATTTCGAATCTGATGCATTCAATGCTCTCAAATAAATTGCTAATTATTGAGAGCTAATACTTAATAAATCCTACATTTTGACAGAAAGATATTTAAAAGAACTAACATTAAACGTTCAAAGCATTTGTACGGATGAAAATCGTATTAAATTTGTTTTAAATCTGATGGAAATCTGGAATTTAAATTTTAAAATTTGGATTGTTTTTTTCATTTTTTTCCGGTTTTAAGCATTATAATCATTCTAAAAATGCTATAACTCTACAATTTATTACTGAAAAATGTTTCACAAGTTATATTGAGTTACAAAAAAGGGTAATCTCCTCTTTATTCTTAAACAATAGACCTCAAAATCTAATCAGGAATGCACCTAATCAAAATAAACTTGTATATCAGTTTTGAAGCACATCGGATCATTCTACAGGAAAAATTCATTTAGTTATATTAAAATGGGTAGCTTTATCGTTTCCGTCCCTTTATACTTAGCCAATGAGCACCGAAATTTATTATGGTAGCGTCTTATGAGAATAAACCTGTATATCAAATTTAAATCAAATCGGAGAATTCTGCACGAAAAAATGAATGCATGAATTCAATCTATTTGAATTCAATATGCAGGTCACAGTAAATTTATTTATGATCTGATAGAAACCTGTAATTTCAGATGGTTTCGAATTTCGATAAAATTTTCAAACAAACTGCTATGCAGTTTTGAAACAAATTGTACTTGTAAGTTTATATATTTTTTCTCTATTCTTATTTCTTTGTCTCTCTGTTTAACATTACAAATTTCTCTAAAGTGCATAATAATTTAATCCTTCTGAAAATCCTGCAATCCTACATTTATCACAGAAAATCCTTTTTAAAATATGAGAGGGAATATTTAAAGTGAATGCACATTTCGAATATGATGTATGCAAAGCTCTCACGTAATTTACTAATTATTGAATTCTAATACTTAATAAAGCCTTTGACTGATAAATATTTAAAAGAATTAAAGTTACACATTCAAAGCAATTGTAGGGATGGAAATCGTATTAAATTTGTTTTGAATCTGATGGAAATTTGGAATAGAAAATTTTAAATTTTGAATTGTTTTGGTTTTAAGCAATGTAATCTCTCTCAAAATACTGTAATTCTGCAATTTATCACTGAAAAATAATTCACAAATTATACTGAGTAAAAAAAAAAAAATGTATTATCTACTCTTTATATTTGACCAATAAACCTCTAAACCTAATCAGGAAAGCATCTTATCAAAATAAACCTGTACGCCAATTTTGAAGCTAATCGAATCATTCTGTCTGAAAAACTCATTTAAGTTATTAACTCACCCATACCTTTCCCTTTATATTTAACCAATAAATCCCGGAAACTAATCAGGTTAGCGCCTTATCTGATTAATCAGGTATATAAAATTAAATCAAATCGAAGAATTCTGCATAAAAACCCATTTAGTTAAATTAAAAGATTTAGCTCTCCCATTTATTCCCTTTATACTTAAGCAATTAACTTCCAAATCTAATCAACAGAGCGCCTTATCAAAATAAACCGGTACATCAAATTTAAATCAAATCGGAAAATTCTGCATGAAAAACCCTTTATACTTAACCAGTAAACCCCAGAAACTAATTAGGGCCAGATCAGAATAAACCTAGAAAATTTTCCGAAGCATTTCGAATATTTTCTGTTAAGAGTAATCGCGTTGCGTATATGCATGCATACGTACGTACATAAAGAATATATGGGCACATATGCTTCCGGGCTTTAATAGCCTATGAGAATAATTACCTACCTTGCATTATTGACTGTGACCATATTGCCCGGAATATTGCCTACTAACTGCATCAAAAACTATTTTTATTTGAAAAGTATCAATTTTGCATTCTAATAAAGGTTTGGGATGTATTAGAAACGATACTTTCGTAAGAGCTATCAGTCAAATAATTCGTCAAAATTTTCGTCTCAAACATTTTTAATTGTGATACTTTCAGATGGTTAAGCACGTAGTTCGATTACCTGACTATTAAATTTGCATTTTATTTATATAAATTAAACATTTATTTTATTGATTAGGTGTTAACTTAGTTATGGAACATAAACCGGGAACAAATGCGGAAGTATTTATATTAACTGAATTAAGACTGATATAGAATTCTATATCGTTTGCTTGCGACAAAGATATAGATTTAAAAAAAGAAATAATTGATGCTTAAAAATTATTTAAAATAAAAAAAAATGTAAATTTCATAACATTTTCAAACAAACTGCTATACAGTTTTCAAAAAAAAAATGCACCTGTAAGTTTACATATTTTTTCTCTATTCTTAAGTGTAAAAACTAAAAATGTACGGTATTCAGAAGGTTAAAAAACTGCAGTAAACGCAAAATTTTAATTTAGCTGCTGTTGCCAATATCAAAATTGCGTCAACATTACGTACAGGCAAGATTGTCCTTTATAATATAACTAACCATATAATATATATATAACACATATAATAGAATAAAATAAGATAAATAAACTGTTATAAATAACAATTAATAAAAATAATGTGTATTTAAAAAAAACTCGGAAATATAAATTATATAAAATAAAAAATGTGATATCCATAGAAATATATATATAGGGTTTTCATAAAATAAGTATTACTCTAATTAATATTATTCCATGGATTCGCAATTAAACAGTTTTCGATATTTTTTTAAACAAGAATTATAATTTGATTTATAAGAAACTGTTATCTTAATGCTTTTTCCATTTCTACGCTGTAGCGTCCAAAGCTAATTGTAAGAGAATTTTAAAAAAAAAAAAATTCGCCAATTGAACAAAAAAAAAAAAAAATAAAATAAAAAAAAAAAAAAATGGGAACAAAAATTAATTTAAGAGGCTGTCGAAAATTAGGCAGTTTGGATTATAGAACAATGTTAATAAATGCGCTACAATGTAAAAAAAAAAAAAAAAAAAAAAAAAAATGTTAAGTTGCTAAAATTTGTTTTTTAAAACTGGAGATCTTAGAGCTTTTTACGTAACAGGAACAACAGAAATGCTTGCAACAAACATGCTTTTGCCCGTAAAACTAATTATGTCCAAAGTAAACAATTCTTTTTTTAAGAAACGGGGATGTCTAGAACTTTTTATGTGACTACAAACTGATTACAGATAAAAATTTTTGTTAGATTAATTTTAGTAGATTCTTTTGTGAAGTTAGAAATTTGCGTAGCTTTAAAATTACAAGTTTTCTACAATTTTTTTACTACAATGTAGAGATGAAATTTTTGTAAGCTTACAGATTTCTATAACCTTACATCTGTAGAAATACAGATTATACAGATTTTCCGTTTCTGTCTTTTTTTTTTGTGTGTGTGTGCAGTGTAGAGATAAAATTTTTGTAAGCTTAGAGATTCTGATAGCTTTACATATGTAAAAATGCAGTTTTTCTTCCTTTTCTATATATATATATATATATATATTTTTTTTTTTTTGTACTGTGTAGAGATGAAATTTATGTAAGGATAAAGATTTCTATAATTTTAGCATCTGTACAATTACGGGTTTTTTTCTTTTACAGTGTACATTTTACTTAGTTTATCGATCTTGAGAAGTATATTACTCTGCAAATATCCATTATCAAATTTGAAATTTCGGTTTCCTTATTACAATTAAACTGCTTTTCGCTTAAATGAAATTCATACTGCTAAATAATGAGAGGTATGTCCGTAATTCAACGTTTCTAGCAGATTCAAACCATATTTAACATAAGATTCCGCAGAAATGCTTTGAATATTTAGTTGCAGAAGTCCTTTGAGCATCTAACAGCGGTTGCACTAGATTCATCTGGTATTAGCTTAGAATAATTAGCAAATTATATCGGCGCTTCGGACGACAGACTAGTGCAGCATATAATTTGCTAGCTAGACTTATTTGAAATAAGTACACTCGCATCTATAGTTTAAGTGTTATCAGATAATTACATATTACGCTGGATTTGCCACTAATTTATTAGGCAATAAATATCGATTTAAACGAATGCACATTTAAAGAAATGTTCAAATTGTAATGTTGCCGTTTCAAATTTTTATGCAACCATATTCACCTTGTTACTGGTTTCATTGGTTGTTTTCAAAATAGTATCGAATTCTTCATTCAAAGAATTTACATTCTTGTAGACAGATCGGTTGCAATTTTTTTTAGTTAATAGAAAGCCATGAGAAACATATAATTTGCTAGCTAGATTTATTTAAATTATCGTCTTAACATCTAAACTTTAGGTGTTTTCAGATAATTACATATTATGCCTGATTTATCATTGACTTAAGACATAAGAGAGACAATTGTGACATGTGTAAAGCTTTTTCAAAGATACAGATTTCTGTAGCTTTAAAAAAACTAGCTTTGTAGATTTATTTTTTGTTTCATTTATTTATTTATTTATTTTTTTGTACAGTGAAGAGGTGAAAATTTCGTAAGTTTACAGATTTCTATAACTTTATATCTGTACAATTACAATTTTTTTCTTTTACAGTATGCATTTTATTCAGTTAATCGATATCTTGAGACGTATATTGTACTGCAAATTTCCATTATCAAATGGGAAAATTCGGTTTTCTTATTACAATTAAACTGCTTTTCGCTTAAATGAAATTCATAGTTCTAAATAATGAGAGGTATGTCTGTAATTCAACGTTTCTAGTAGATTCAAACCAAATTTAATATAAGATTCCGTCGAAATGCTTTGAATATTTAGTTGCAGAAGTCCTTTGAGCATCTAACAGCAGTTGCACTAGATTCATCTGGTATTAGCTTAGAATAATTAGCAAATTATATCGGCGCTTTGGACGACAGACTAGTGCAGCATATAATTTGCTAGCCAGACATTTTAAATAAGTACACTCACATCTATATTTTAAGTGTTTTCGGATAATTACATATTACGCTGGATTTGCCACTGATTTATGAGGCAGTAAATATCGATTTAAACGAATGCACATTTAAAGAAATTTTCAAATTGTAATGTTCCCATCATTGCAGATTATTAAGCAGCTAGTTTCAGCTTGTTCTTGGTTTCATTGGCTCTATTAAAAATTCTATTAATTTCTTCATTCAAAGAATTTATTCTCACAAAGAGATCACTCTAAATTTACTTAATTAATATACAGCCATGAGAAACATATAATTTGCTAGCTAGATTTGTTTAAAATTATCATCTTAACATCTAAACTTTAAATGTTTTCAGATAATTACATATTATGCCTGATTTATTATTGACTTATAAGGCAGACAATTGTGAAATGGGTAAAGCTTTTGCAAAGATACAGATTTCTTTAGCTTTACAAAAACTAGCTTTGCAGATTTATTTTTTATTTTATTTTATTTATTTATTTATTTACTTTTTTTTCTTTTTTCCACTGTAGAGATGAAATTTTTGTAAGCTTACAGATTTCTATAACTTTACATATCTACAATTAGAGTTTTTTTTCTTTTACAATGTACATTTTATTCAGTTTATCGATATCTTCAGACGTATATTATTCTGCAAATTTCCATTATCAAATATGAAATTTCGGTTTCCTTATTACAATTAAACTGCTTTCCGCTTAAATGAAATTCATACAGCTAAATAATGAGAGGTATGTCCGTAATTCAACGTTTCCAGTAGATTCAAACCAAATTTAACATAAGATTCCGTCGAAATGCTTTGAATATTTAGTTGCAGAAGTCCTTTGAGCATCTAAAAGCGGTTGCACTAGATACATCTGGTATTAGCTTAGAATAATTAGCAAATTATATCGGTGCTTTGGACGACAGACTAGTGCAGCATATAATTTGCTAGCTAGACTTATTTTAAATAAGTACACTTGCATCTATAGTTTAAGTGTTTTCAGATAATTACATATTACGCTGGATTTGCCGCTGATTTATTAGGCAATAAATATCCATTTAAACGAATGCACATTTAAAGTAATGTTCAAATTGTAATGTTGCAGTTGAAGATTCTTATGTAGCCAGATTCAGTTTGTTCTTGGTTTCATTGACTCTGTTCAAAATATTACTGAATTTACCATTCTTCAATAATTTACAATACACGGTTAAAAACGCTTCAGTGAAATTACTGAGAATCTACGAGTAATCCATTATCTTAAGTCTTATGTAAAATTACAGAGATTAGTAAAACTGAGATTCTGTTTAATAACAGAAAAAATATTCGGTAAATTTACAATACACCCTGTAAATCGACATCGATCGAATTACACAACACACTGTAAATTTATTTTTCAAAATCAGCAAATCAATCAGTTTTCAGTGAGTCTGAAAGAATTTAAAATTTTCGAATAATTTTGAACTGCTGTATCATTTATTGTTTACACAATTAGTCTCTAGCCGTCCTGGAGTTTGAACACGAGACTTCGTGACTGTGGAAGAACACTCTATTGTCTGGGCTATAGAAACTGACGTTGCTTTGTTCAAAATACGTCTTTTATGATTCAGTGGCGAAAAATCGATAAAAACTAATACTGAGGAGATGAATTTTCCCTTTCTAATTTATTATGACAAAAAAATATATTTAATCTATTTTTTTTCTAATATTTCTAATTAAATTTCGAAATAATATTATGTGTATTTTCATTTATAAATTTTAACAAACATAAAAGCATCTTTAAATGAAGATGAAATCCTCACAAAAAATTAGAAATATATGGGAAATGTCGGCAAATTAATGACTGAGAAACTGCATAGAATGTATTTAACCGAGAATTAGTATAAATTTGCAGAGAGTCTCGCTTTTTCTTCTGTGTTTTTAGAGAAATTGTTAACAGCGTAGATTTGTTTAAAAAAATTGTTCTCGCATCTAAACTTTAAGTGTTTTTAGAAAAGTTTATTTGAAATAAGCAATTTTGGCATATGTGTTAATTTTTTCTGCCTTTAAAGTGTTTTAAAATACATTTCGTTGGACTCTAATAGTAATTAAATTGCTTTGAATAATACTCTTTTTTACCCAAAGTTAATAGGAAATTTGTGAGTACAACTATAAGTGATTTTACTTCATTGCTTTACTCATTATAAATTACTTGTTTCATAGATTAAACTGAAACGTTTTAAATCAACCTTTTAGAGGGCACGCCATTTCTGCTCCAAAAATGATGAATTAATTAATTTACACTAAAATTTACGGACAACTTTATTTGAAAATAATAATAAACTTTTCTTTATATATATGAGATAGAAATTGAATAAAAAAATTATTAGTGGCATTTAGCAGTCTGGACATTAAAATTGGCCATTGGCAAACCATAAATGGTGCCGCTGAAAGAGTAAATAGTTTTTATACATTTCCTATAGTTAGGATGTCATCAAAAGTTTTTGAAAAAATTTTTGAACATGATATAATGCTTATTCATACTATGTCTATAAGCCCACGGAAATACTTCCAGCTCAAATGTCCTCTTCCACAGTACTTTAGAAATACATTTGCGGTATATTTCTAGTAAACAAACCGTTAGTTAATTCCAAATCAATTTATTTCCATCACGTACTAAAAAATTTAAAGATGATTTGTATGCTAAGTTTGTGAAAATCAAATTAGTATCTATTCATCGCTTCAAAATAGTTAATAAATTTCGTTTACTGTTTGAAACAGCTCCAAATAATTTTCAGATTATTGTATTTCATGTGGTAATGCAATTTAAGCAACAATGTTTACGAAGCATCGAACTGAAAGAGATTTCAATCTATACTGAGTTTAAATACACTAAACACGACACAATTCGCTTTCATTATTCATTATGCGTATATAGATATCGATTGTTTTGCACAGAATATGAGGTCTCTATATAATGATACATAGTAAATTAATATTGAATATACTCAAATAGTATTTACGATACTTAAATAGTTTTCTGTACTGCGCTAACTTTACTGTATTTCTGATTGTATATTAAGTATGCAAATATCTTGCATTTAAATTCGCCATTTGCAAACTGCAAAAGGTGTCACTAAAAATGGAGGATTTTCTTTTTTTTTCATACATTCCTCTATATTTAGTCTTTCATTATAAATGTAATTTTTTTCTTTGCACATGATAAATATGTTAGTCGACTTATCCCAAGGCCTGCAGAAATAGTCCAAGCTCAAATAGCCTCTTGCACTTTATTTCACAAATATATTTACGGCATATTTCTAATAAACACACCGTTAGGTAATACTAAATAATCTGTTTCCATCATGTGCTACAAAATTTAAAGATAATTTGTATGGTAAATTTGTGAAAATTAAATTAGGACCTATTCATCGCTTCAAAACAGTTAATAAATTTCATTTACTGTTTGAAACACATCCAAATAATTTTCAGATTATTGTGTTTCATTTAATAATGCAATTTAGCAACAATGTTTACGAAGCATCGAACTGGAAGAGATTTCAATCTGTATTGAGTTTAAATCCACTGAACACGTCACATTTCGTTTTCATTATTCATTATGCGTATATAGATATCGATTGCGTTGTTTAGAATAAGAAGTCTCTACATGTGATGATATATATAGTGAATTAATATTGAATATACTCAAATAGTATTTACGATATACAGGGTGTCTCAAAACAAATGGTATATACGCTAGGGGGTGATAGAACACATCAAGACGAGTAATAGTAAATAGGAAACCAAGGGTCCCAAACGTTTTCCAAAGGAGACAGCCGCCATTAAAGTTTGGGGTCCAAAATTTCAAATACACATAAAAAACGGAAAAATTGGTCGATTGATTTGCGGTTTTCACTAAAATTATTCTTTATGTTGGTATTTTCTTGAAAATAAATTATAAAGATAAATTTTGAAAAATGCCGATAGAGGGCGCTTTAGACTTTAAAGTAATGAAAAACTATTTTTTGCCGTGATTTTTTGCATCTCATTAAATGGTTTCGTAATCTTAGACTTAAACTTAAATTTTGAGCTCAAAATCTGAATAGTTGGAAGCGGTTAAGTAGCACAAACTTAACTGTGTTCAGAGTTTAAATTTCAAATGATTATAAAAAATGGAAAAATTGGTCGATTGATTTGCGGTTTTCACTAAAACTATTCTTTATGTCGGTATTTTATTGAAAATGAATTATAAAGATAAATTTCAAAAAATGCCGATAGAGGGCGCTTTAGACTTTGGATTAACGAAATAGTCCATCCTAATACTATTTTTTCCATTATTTTTTTAATCTCATTAAATGATTTCGTAGGCTTAGATTTAAACTTAAATTTTGAGCTCAAATCTCAATAGTTTTGAGTGGTTAAATAGCACAAACTGAAATGTGTTCAGAGGGTTTAAATTTCAAACGAAAAGGAAAACTATAAAAAAAACGGAAAAATTAGTCGATTCGTTTGCGGTTTTTGCTAAATCTACTCTTTAAATCAATGTTTTCTTGAAAATAAATTTTAAAAGATAAATTTCACAAAATGCCGATAGAGGGCGCCTTAAGCATTGGAGTAGCATACAACAATTTTTAACCGTTATTTTTTTAAATCTCATTAAATGCTTTCAAATGCTTAGATTTAAATTTTGAGATCAAATTCTGAGTCGTTGCGAGTGTTTAAGTAGCGCAAAAGTGAACTGTGTTCGAGGAGGGGGGGGGTAAATTTCAACTCCTAAACACACTTCAGTTTGCGCTTCTTAACCCCTCCCAACGATTCAGAATGTGAGTTCAAAATTTAAGTTTAAATCTAAGATTTCGAAAACATTTAACAAGTTTTGGAAAGCATTTAATTAGATACAAAAATAAAGGTTAAAATTTGTTGTTGGTTACTCTGAGGTTTAAGGCGCCCTTTAAGGAATTTTTTGAAATTTATCTTTAAAATTCATTTTCAAGAAGATACTGACTTAAAGAATAGTTTTATTTTAAACCGCAAACAAATCGACCAATTTTTCCGTTTTTTATTATCATTTGAAATTTGAACCCTCTGAACACAGTTCAGTTTGTGCTACTTAACCACTCCCAACTATTCAGATTTTGAGCTCAAAATTTAAGTTTAAGTCTAAGTTTACGAAAACATTTAATCGGATGCAAAAAATAACGTAAAAAGTAGTTGTTCGTTACTCCAAAGTTTAAAGCGCCCTCTATCGGCATTTTTTGAAATTTATCTTTATAATTCATTTTCAATAAAATACTGACATAAAGGATAGTTTTAGCGAAAACCGCAAATCAATCGACCAATTTCTCCGTTTTTTATAATCATTTGAAATTTAAACCCTCTGAACACAGTTAAGTTTGTGCTACTTAACCGCTTCCAACTATTCAGATTTTGAGCTCAAAATTTAAATTTAAGTCTAAGCTTACGAAACCATTTAATGAGATGCAAAAAATCACGGCAAAAAATAGTTTTTCATTACTTTAAAGTCTAAATCGCCCTCTATCTGAATTTTTCGAAATTTATCTTTATAATCTATTTTCAAGAAAATACCAACATAAAGAATAATTTTAGTGAAAACCGCAAATCAATCGACCAATTTTTCCGTTATTTATGTGTATTTGAAATTTTGTGCCCCAAACTTTAATGGCGGCTATCTCATTTGGAAAACGTTTGGGACCCTTGGTTTCCTATTTATTATTACTCGTCTTGATGTGTTCTATCACCCCCCTAACGTATATACCATTTGTTTAATGACACCCTGTATAAATAGTTTTTATACTGAACAAATTATACAGTACATTTGATTGTATAGATATTCAGATATCTTGCATTTAAACTGACCGTTTGCAAACTATAAACGGTGTCCTTGAAAGGGCTAAGGGACGATTTCTTTTGCATTTGTATCTTTTCAGCTTTCTTGAAGCTGAGGGAGGCGGATGGAGATTTTTCATTTCGGAAATATTTCTATAATTATATTGTAAAAACATCATATTTCTACATTTTATAATTCCACAAAATACTAAGAAAATAATTTAAGTAAAAGTTTTAAGTGGGGTTATAAAATATTGCAGAAAATTCCTGTAAATTCAAATTTAATTAATCCTTCTAAATCCTCCAATCCTTCTAAAGTCCTTCAAAAATTTATTAAATGATTATGTAAATCTTTTAATTTAGTTTAAGCAATTTACGTAAAATGGTTTAGAATGCAGAATTTTCACGAATTCATTATTCGGTATATAAAAAGTTAAAACAGAGAATTCAAAGCATTTTTTATTTATTTACAGGGACCTACAAAATAAATCGGTTTTGTGTAATAATTGCTGGAGAGGTACGTTTTAAAATTCGGTATGCGCTTTCAAATTTAATTAGTTTTTTGCATATTACTCTTTATATATAAATCCAATATCTAATATGCAGGAGTGCACAAAAGTATTCGTATGCCATTCTCCTTATTAGAGGAAATTACTGAAGGGAATTTTTCAATTGAAATATATGTATCTCTTAAATGAACAAAATTTTGGAATGCATGTTATTAATAGATACAAATTACTATATGATATACAGGGCTGTTAAAAAATCAGATAATTTTCCAATTATAGATGGGAACAGCTGAAATTCAGTTCTAAATGGCGTTATGCATTTCTATATGGTGAAATAAAACGCAATACTTTATTTTTTTTAATTTCAAATTTTGTTAAATTATGCTAAATGTGTTGGAAAGTATAATTTATGCTTGACATATGATTTCTTTTCTTGTTCTTATACTTCTTGGGTGTTATATATTAAATGGTGTTAAAAATTAAATATTTAATTTTTAAATGAATTTTCATTGCATATTTTAAGTACTAAATTTTTACATATGTTATGATATCTTTTAAAATTTTGGAATTTCACGTTAATCTTTCAAAAGCCTCTTTTATATTCTTAGTATCCTAGTCTCTATCTCTATTCATGTCCTTACATGACACTATTATACATTAAAATATTACGAATTTCATTTCAACATTCAAATTGATACCTACAATCATTGAATATAAAAAATCGCATTTGGTCTGACTTCGATTTTATTTTCTGATTTCATTGAAGATATTAAAAGTATCATTAAATTTGACGTTTCGTTAATAACTTTAGCATTAAATTAAATTTGTAGTACTTATCTTTTTCCTTTAAAATCGTTTAATTTAGCTAAGATTGTACTAGTAGGTGGAACTTCCATCGTTAATTAGTATAATTAAGCAAGTGTGCGCCGCATTTGAACCTAATTATTAATATCGAAAAAATTCATTATTTTAATGCAGTAATTAATAGGAGAAAATTTCCATTCCTCGGCTTTATTAGTAGATTTCCTGAGTTCATTTAAAATATAAATTGCAGTTCACTACTACAAATTTGTCATGAATAGATTATTTGAAGGTAGAAGTTGCTTGAGTACTTGAAATTAGATTTTTATTAAACTCATGAATTTTTAAATTGCGTCTAACTCCAGCTGAAAATTAATTAATTAACTTAATTACAAAATTTTATTTAACCGATGACATCATTCATATATGTGAATATTCAGTTTAATTATTTTTAGATGTTTTAAATAACATATTACTCTTGATGAACATAGCATTACACACAAAAAAATTATTAATTATATAGGTGTTGAAGTACAATTAGTTTTAGTGTTTTAGCTCACAGGTTATCAAAGCCAGAGAGCTTATGCTCGCAAGTTCTGCATGTATGTATCTATGTAATGTATGTACGTAGAGCGATAACTCTTGGTAGAACTATAAGGATTGCTTCAAATTTTCTATAAAGTCTCATTCTGATAAGGCACTTCTGTGATTGGTTTGAGGGTTTGTTTGTTAAATATAAAAGGGGTGAACAGGTGTTAACCCCCTATCCTTTTTAATGTAGATAAATGGTTTTTTATACAGACTTATCTGATTCGCTTGAAATTTGGTATACCAGTTTATCCTGATAAGGATCTTTACTGATTACTTTTGGGAATATTATTGGTTAAATATAAAGGGTGGGAGGCACGTAGACTAAAGGCATTCCCCAGCCTACATTTAATTTAGATAAATCAGTTTTTCACGAAAAATTATTGGACTTGCTGCAAATTAGGTATACCGATTTATTTTTTTAAGGCGCTTTCGTAATTATATTTTAATGTTTATTCGTTAAGTATTAAGAAGAGAATAATTGGCTAATTCTTTCTTTTTTTAGATAAATGAGTTTTTCATGCAGAATTATCCAATTATCTTCCAGTTTGGTATACATGTTTATTTTGTTAAGGCACTTTCCTTATAAAAATTGTCATGTTCGTTAGTTAAGTATAAAGGAAATTAGGAAAGAAATTAGGAAGCTATTTATTCCCATTAATTTAGGTAAATGTATTTTTTCCGATTTCTTTATTTTTCGAGGAGAGTTTTTCTTTAAAGTTAGAACATAATATACAATTAGGTGAATAGTCTCTGAATTCTATGAATTTAGGGTAGGAATAGAAGGGCAGGAATTTGAGGGAATAGCCTCTGAATTCAATATCCATTTAACTGGACACTTTTATTTTATTTTAACTCTGTCCAATAATCTAATGAGAGGGACATGTCATACCTTGTTAAAAATGTAGCCGGTATCTTTTTATCAAACTCTTTTCGATAAAATGACGGAGCTTTGCTTGCCATTTCTTAGAAAAATGAAGTAATGTAAAATTACAAGCAGAACTCAACATGCAATGTTGAAAAAAAAGTTAATTGAAAGGAGATTGAAAATGAAGTTAAAGTTAATTAATTTGGAGATCAGAAGCCAATCATTCGGAGTTTAGTTAGGTCGTTCCATAATACCGAAATAAAGGAAATCAACTGCAGCAATTTACTGCGATTTCGGTGTTAATATTAGTTAATCATCCTTTTTGTATACAATTAATTGCTACGAGGGTTTTTAAGAGTTTTAGACCTAGACAAGCGATAGTCATTTTCATTGTAATTTATTTATGCATTAACATTCTTAACTATTAAATAAAACCGTACTCTTTTTTAAGAATGCAATAATTTGCAATATTCTGAGTAATAGGAATTTAACTATGTAATAAAATGACTGGCTTCCTTGAATTTGCATAATATATAGATGACGCTGTTACCACTTTCGGCAAAATGTATGAATTATTTTGCCGAACATGAACTGAAGCGATGTAATTTATCGCGGTTTAGTAGCCTTTCAGTGCGTCTTCGGAACGGATCTCACCTAGAGAAAATTTTTATATAATATAATCATTTTTTTTTAATCTTCAACTTATGTTGCGCGATTGTTACACGATTTGTATATAGTGTTGTAGTATTTGTGCCGTAAATAGAAAGTACCATTTTTAAAAAAGTAACTACTTAACCTGTGTTTTATATTTAAAGTAATGAACATCCCCTAAACTATTAACATATTTTCTTTTTTTTGACAAATCTGCCGAATCAGAACAAGAAATCCGACACAGTTTTTATTAAATTTGAGGAACATTGTGCTAATGCATGTGATAAGAAGTTTTGGAACACAATTAATCCTACTTCTTTCGAGAAAGTGTCAAGGTATACAAGAACAAAAACCGAAAGTTCGGATTAAAATTAATTCGAAATCAGAACGAAATCAGCACGAAAAGAATTCGGCAATAGAAAAATCTAGATATTAAATTAAATTAATGCATATATTAACACAATTATAAAAAAATAGGTTATAATTTAGGACCTCAGAAATCAAGGGGTACAAGTGACAAAAAATCGATTTTGACTAAATTTAGTTCAAAGGGACGGACGTTAAATTTAACGGACATTAAATTTAAACATCCATAATAATTGACTGAATTGAAACAGGAAAATGTGGCTTGTTTTATTGTGATCTTTGAACTCATATTTCAATAAATGTGAAAAAAGTAGAGTACAATTTCTCTTAAATTTATAATTAATCGATATTGATTGTTATTCAGTAAGCGTGGTTGATCTCTAGAATGCAGCAAATAATTAGAAAACCACTTATATTTTATTACCTGAAAAGAAATAAGCATGTGTCCAAGTCGTCTGCGCACTTTAAAAAAAAAATTTCACTTATACCCCTTAGATTCTGGGGACCTCAGTTCTATCTCTATTATCAGATTAAATTTTTTCTGATAAAAATGAACACATAGCACTCATAAATATTAAAAATGTTTCATTAAAACAATATTCAGGACTTCCATTAAAAAACTGGGATAAATCAGAGCCCAAACCGAAAGAATTAAAACTCAAACCAATACCAACCTGAACTTAATTATCACCAAAAAATAATATAAATCCGATCTGACTAAAAAAGTTGGCGAGGTCGCTTTAAGAAAAAAAAAACAGGTAGCACGACCCAATAGTGAACTATATATGCTACTAATAAATTTAATTCGAGTACAAGTCAGTAACTAATCTTGCCTAGTATATCCGTGTCTAATACCTTAATAAAGGAAAGCTTCTAGATCAATTTGCTTCCACTATCAACAGCATGCCTTGAATCTTAATACTGTTCAATCATCCCATTTCACCATAGCCAATTACTACAGGGATCTTTATGGATAGTAAGCCGTGGCTAGAAATAGACATATTCCGTGTAATTTATCTATCCATTAATACTCTGAATCGCTAATGAAAGCCAAACTCTGTCCCTAGAATAGATAATATCTATATTATTCTGATTAACAAAACTTCAATTGTTGAATAAATATTTTTTTTTTCGGATTAGCAAAGATATGATGAAAAAAACGATGGAACGCTGATAAAATACAATTTATTGTAGTTTATTTTATGATACTGTCTGTAATTTTTTCCTCCTCATTTATTCCACAATATTTTCTTTTGATGACGTCGCATTAAAAAAGAACTTTATAAGAAAAGATATATAAAACGAAATTGTACGAAAATGTGCCGAATGTGTGTAAATCTATTTAGCAATAAAAAAGTTATAAATTAATTATATAAAAAAAGTTCCCAAAAATTTCGAATATATTTTCGGATATAATTCTCAACAAATATATAATTTTCATAATTTGCAAAATTTAAAAAAAAATTCCTTTTTATGCGTTTGAAACTATTTTTCTATACTTTTCTCTAAAAAATCAAAAATTGTTTAAGTTTAAAATACGCTGTATAAAAAATAATTACCGCTTTTCATGCACCTAAAAATGCACAACTTCAGTAATTTCTAATATTTTAAAGGTGCTATTTTTAATAACACGTTTAAATGAGGCATTACCTTAAATTTCTTGTATTTTTAACAGTTGCACACGGACAGATGGACAAACTTTGATATAAATCAAATATTTTTTGTATTTTTTTTTAAATTTTGTGGGAATTATCAAGAATGCTATTTTTTAAAATATCTTCGTAAAACGAAAATTTACAAATGTTAATTCTAACAATCGAGGCAAAAAAATGGCCTTTTTTAAAACCAAACTTGCATAAAAATAGTTAATTTACTTAAAAGTTTGACAAAGTTTGATAGCACTTATGTAAAAACCCCTTTAAATCTGAAAAATATCCCCAAAATTATTTTATTGCGTTTACATAGTTAATATGTAGTAAATCCAATAATTTTTGCACTCCAAAAACCATTAACGTATCTGCGAAACAATAATTTAAATCACCGCACTTTCCTTTTTTTATCGCTTAAGTACAATTAATAAAAAAATGGCAGACAATCAATAATATTTTCAATAAAATAAGTTGAAAAATTTATTAGCTGAAAATGTTCATTTTTTTTTTCTTTATTAGTTCTTTCTTCAATCAGTTTACAATTCTAACTTCTGTTAATGACTAAAAATTTATAATTAATTATAATGTACTTCAACTGTTGTCTAATTACCTTAAAATAAAGATTTATTAAGTTAATTACCTTTACAAACAGATATTTAAGTATGTTAGGAAAACGTTTCTGGCTTATTCCGGCAAAACTTCACTTTTGGAAATTGCATGTCACAAATATAACATATTCTACTTAATAAAAACAAACAAACAAACAAACAAAATTTATAATTTAAATATGTGCTACTGAAACATTAAAAAAAGTACAAGCAGGATTTGTATGGTCGTTTCTTTTGAATTTCAATTTTTGAATAGTAACCTTCGCTTCAAATAAATTTTATAAGTTATTGCTAAAGATTATTTTTCGGAAATCATGATATTCAAACCTAACAATCATGGCAGTCCTTTATCCTCCTCAGTCCTGATGTCGCCTAGAGGCGACACTAAAAAACACCCTTTAAATTAATTTAATTGCTTCTAGAATTGTTAAACTTACATCTATACTTTTTAAATAAATGTTTGCTTATTAGAAGCATCGATATGTAGACTTATGCATCTCAGGAGATGTTTTGTGATGATTTTAAGTTAGTTTTTGTAGTGTCACGTGAAATTTGTCTCAGGACTGAGGAGGATAAAAGTTAAAAGAATATGCAACAAAACAGATTCAAACCTGGGCAAATACAAGTTGTTCATAATGAAACGTTGCATAGTTGAAATTATGCAATGTTGTTATCATAATTATTGATATTATTGTAATTATTGTTATAATAATTATTGATTATTGTAATCATAATTGAAAAGTTGCATATAGAAGAAACTATTATTCAAATTATTGTGAAATTTTTCTAGATAATGTAATAAAAATGCGGAAATTCGTTTACGAGAAAAAAATCAAAATTCCGCTGCCAGAGGCATTTTTACGGATAACGCATTTAGCATACACTTACGGTAGTTTACAAATATTATTACAATCAAACATTTTGTACAGAATAGTCATCATTTTAAGATATAATCTGGAATCATATCTTAAAAAAAGAAGAAAAAACCCGGACGGTTTTAGGGAAACCGGACGAGTAATCGGGACGCCAGGACAAAATTTCCTGTTTTTAGCGTAAGAAATTCAGTAAATTCCAAAAAAAAACTCCGAAAACGGAAAATTTTCTAGAACTTGCGGAAACTTTTCCGCAAACAGTAAATTGTACTGGAGTCCTGATTACTAATACAACTTTCGTACAATCATCTGTTTTTTTACAGCATGGAAAATGTTAAGAACATCTCAGGAAATGCTGTATTTAATATCAGGTAAAATTAATAAATAAAATTTTTAAATATCATAAATGTATGTGAAATGTTTAATTCATTAAGTACGATTCTCCTGCAGAGAAACTTGGAACTTGTTTTTTTTTTTTCGCTTTAAGAAATTCACATCCTTTTTTTTACGTATTTTTCAAAACCTCACAACTTTATGAACAACAATTTCGTCTGTAGGCAATATTAAAGTAAGTTTTAAAATTAAGTCCCCTGTACATACCAAAAGTTTTTATATCTCTAAATCTAATTTACTTCAAAATTTATTCACTAAAATTTATTCACTTGATCACTAAAATTGTTAGTCACATTAATAGATTTTTTTTGTCATTTGGTAATCTTTAATAGATTTTGAAAATCGTTTTTTTCTAAACCACCCTTCAAAAACATTCGTTAGTTTCAATATAAATGACGTTAGTGTACTAAACTCTTATCAATAATTAGTTCACTGAAGTAGTTTGGAACCATATTTAAACTTAATTACTTATATCTTAAGAGTTCATTATATTAATGGTTTAATAAACTGGAGAAATCTTTCAGTATACAGGTTTATTGGAAGTTTCTTCAATTCATTTAAGATAGTAATTGCTGTTCACAACGGGAAATTTTTAATGAGTTAGTCATTAAACGCAGAAGTTAGTTAATGACTATAAATTAAATTTTTGTTAAACCGATCAGTTTTACAAATGGGTCACAGACTGGTTAAATATAAATGAAATTGGTTACCCAGGGCTTTTATAATAGATTGAACAGTTTTACAACACATATTTTTGAGACGATATATTTAAGCTCTATATTAAGAGTTTAAGTAGCATTTAAACTTTTACCCTTAGTACATGTGCATTTATGTATCTTTAATGACGCTATTGTTTTAATGTTAACCGTTTACACGCCGAATTGATATCGCAATGTAATAATAATTATGTTTTTCCTATATTACAGCTTCAAATGTTTTAATTTATGAATACAAACTTTAAAAATAACAAAAAAAAATATTTTTGCAGTTTTTTTTTTTTTACTGTTTTCATTTCAAAATTCGCATTTCGGAACATGATTATTGATTGACAACCTATGCCAATATAAAAAAATATTTTCCGCTACACGCTACTGTATATTGTTCTTGAATATTTTCTCGAATTCGAAAAACATTTAGATTCCTAGTGGTGAAATGTAAGTAATATAGAGAAAACGATAAAAGCAAATAATATATTTTATGCAAATTAATGAATTTCCATTTTCCTTATACCTGTGATGAATGCTTAAATATAAATACATTTTTTTTCAAAAGTTGAAATCAACCTTATACATCATAGGAAAAATAAGGACATCGTTATTATGTTGGAAAATATGTTTTGTATTACAAATAATGCAATGTTCCCAAATGGGAACATCGGCGTTTCAACGTTAATAATTTATTTATACTAAGGTATTAAAAAATGGTTAGTATAAATAATTTTTTATCGACGATTTTGCAAGGTAATATGTATCTGTTACATTTCACTGTTAAGACTGTATTAAGAAAATAAAATTTCGAATGCTTGAAATTCGCACATTTTAAGAATTATTTTTAAGAGTAAATTGTTAAAAGTAACATGTTGACGTAAATAAATTTATAATCAACCTGGTATAAAAAAATTTCGTTCAATTAATTAGAACTTAATTTATAAACAATTATTTACTCAGTACGACCATTTGTTTTTAGTTTCTAACAATTATAATTGGCAAAATTCGGTTTGAAATTCCACTTTGATAGCGTTTTAAAATATATTCTTCCCTTTTTCAAAAAATAGCTCAATAAGATCCATTATATAGTTTCTAAATAAAAAAAAGTGTCAAGTGGATGCGTTTGGGAGCAAAAATAAATTCTGTTTTTACTTATTTATTTATTTATTTTGTAAGATTTGGTTCTATCAAAACTTGACAGTATAAAAGTAGTAGATAATATTAAGATGATTTATAATAAATTTCATTGGATTTGAATATATCCTTAATATTTTTGCGCTGCGTTGAATCACCTTTTGATGTTTCAGTAAATGCAAACCTAGATAATCAAATCTTGTTTCAGCTTTTGGAGTATTGGTTCAATCGGATATATGAAGCTGTTTCATTTATATGAAGTTGTGATTGTTGGAACAAGTTTTGTCCAATTTATGTATGCAGCTATTGCAATGAACATTGAATCAAAAGTTGATTGAACCAAACAGAAAATTTCAACAATGTGTTATTCAAAATTTATTATGTAAATTTCATGATGTGATGTACATGTTGCGCATTATTTTTTCTAATGTGCATTGGCATTCATGATATGTTTATATAGCTTATTACCAGATTAAGATTCATTACGATAACAATCCAATGCATGGACAACTGTGCGCAATGTTTTCTCTTTATTTTAAACAATTAAAGATTTAGAAATAAATAGACGAATTACATTCTACGCAAATTAATTTTAGCACAAAAAGTTTAAGTGTATTGCAAAATGTCATTTTTTAAATTGCTCTAGCACGACCTCATATTATTGATATGTACGACATTTTCAGACAACTAATTTCCCTTGTGAATAAATTTATGCTTTTTATATTAAATTACAAAAAAAAAAAAGCATTGTCGATCCCCTAATGGACATGTGGAACAGCACTATTTTGTTCTGACGGCATTTTGTTACTAATATTTCTCCAAAGGAAGCTATTATATCAAATTATTTAGCTTTTGTCTATATTTCTTTAAGCATGTAATTTCATCACAATCAGATATGTTGTACACTCACTTTTTTCCTATTTCATTGTTGAATTAATTTATGTACAGTCACAGAAAAAAAATCTTGACACTTTCGATTTTAGACGTTTTGTTAAATAACTAAAAATATACATGAGGAATAACTCCGAAACTCCAGATATATAAACAAAATAGTAGAAGTCATATATTTTCGCGAAGACTTTTTTTAAATCAACAAATTGAAAAAGAACAAAGATCTTTTGGACAACCCTGTCAAAACTAATGTAACAAAAGCGTTTAAACTGCACATTATAATTAAGTGGTAATAAACTGTATTCATTTTTATGCAGATAGCATGTATACTCGTAGGAAAAATAAGGTTTTATAAAGACGGTCCCAAATTTTGTCAAGTTTTTTGCTTTCAATACATCGAAAAATGATTCATAATCTGGAGGATTACATTCATGCTCATAATAAAGTTTTTTTTTACAATGTTGAAAAAAATCAGATTTTCTTAACATTTAATACAAAATGTTGGGAAAACAACATTACAATTTTACCCTTTTGCAAGGCGCTTGGAGGATTATAATTTACAGCTTTTTTAATGAAAAACAATTTTCTTTTCAGAAAATATGAGAAACGACATTTTAAACAATACCCTGTAGTAAAAATTAAAAAATATTGACAACTGTATGAAAAATGAGCAGGTTTACTAAATAAATTGTTATTGCGCATGAGTCAACTCTACAAATATTTAATTTACATATTGCGTTACCTAAATGTCTAGAGCAACATTTGTTAAAGTTTCAAAATCATAGCTTGAAAATTCTGAAAATTATCATCGAAAGAATAAGATCAAAATCCGATATTCCCAAAATGAAACCAAAAAAATGAGGGCTGTATCCATATTCCATTGATTTGTGCCTACACAGTATTGCACATACTACTAATATTTGGATACAGCTCCGTTTGTGAAGCTTTTCCGAGCTTCGATCACAATCTTTCTCGCACATTCTTGTCGTACGTGATCCACTTTTTATCAGCCGTAATCATTCGTTTAAAAAATGTTTCAATTACATTCCGTTTCAGTAGCGATTAACCATTGGAAACTCTTTTCATTAAATTTTTCCCTGTAAAATTTAAAGAACCATGAATGAATTCCTCAAGTTCATGGGGAACCCAAGTATCGAGTTTCTTTTGGTATCAAATCTTATTTAAATGGTTCAAATATGTTTTATGGTCGATGTTTAGTTCCGTAGCAATGCTGGGGGAATAAATATGTCGGTTTACCCCGATTTGTTTTTAAAATTTCATGAACTTTTTCAACGATTAGCTTGCTTGGACGAGGTTCATCTTTAACAGAAAAATTTCCGGAACGAAAACGAGCAAACCATTTCTGACACTGGCATTTACTTAAGGGGGCTCAGGGGTTGATCGATACGGAAAAACATGAAAACAGAGCTCTCGCTTCGAGTTAATATAAAAACGGAAGTATTCAATGTAATTAATTTAAACTTTCTGATATTTTAAAGGTATGTTTGTAGTCTTATAAAATTATAAAATAAAGTACTGCAATGTAATATAATAAGAAATATAGCAAAATTTATGCAACAAATTTTCGAAAAAAAAGTTATGTGTTATATTACCAACACCAAAATATCTTAACGTTGAATTGACATAAGAACCTAATTTCTGCTTTAAAATGACCAGGAAACTTTACTCTATAGAATGAATTAAGGATATAACTATCACTCAAAAACAACATTATTAAAAAACTCTCAAATTTAAAAATTTAAAAACTCCTAAAAAATACAACTTTTTTCATTAAAAATACTCAAAATATTAAACTATCTAAACTATATTAATTCATTCTATAGATAATGATGTTATACGCATGCAAAAAAAAAAAAAAAAAATAAAAAAAAAAAAATAATAAGCCATTCCATCAAATAGCTTTTTTTAATCTTCGTATTAGTCGTCAAAAATCAAGTTTTGAGAAAACGCGATTTAAAGTTGAAATTAATGGGTAAGGTTATGAAAGTGTTGATACATACACGCTTATAACTCCGTTAAAAATGCAAATATTTTTATGCGGTTTTTTGCACTAAGTTTAGAATTAATTGAATAATAAAACTAGATCATTAAAAAAAATGCGACTTTAAATCCATCTATTGGGAAAAAACGAAATTACTTTTTCCCCAACCCAATATATCAGTTATATTAGACCAGTTTACAAAACATTGAACCAGGGTTGTTTGATTTAAACCAAGTTGGTTTAAACCGTGGTTAAAACCATGGTTTAAACCAATTGGTTTTTTTCACCTGGTTTTTTTTATTCTTTTACCCAAATGTTTTATTTTACACATTATTGAAAAATGCAAAATCCAAATTATGAAGAAGCTACAAGCAAAGCTGTAAAAAAAATGATTAATTAATAAGTTTCTAAAAGGACAAAAAATTTTAATCAACTCAACTTTTCTTGTAAGCTGTAAATCTATATGGTAGAATAACTATTTTTTCTTAAATTAGCTGGTTAGAAAAAACTAATCAGTTTTCTTTCTTTCTTTTTCTTTTTTAAGGCCTATATGTATATATAGCCATTATTTGTAAAACTTATATATATAGCCAGAAGGGCAGACTCGAGTTAAAAATGCACTTTTATTATTTAAATTGCTTGATTAGTTAAGATTTACTAAGGATTTCATCATTTCAGAAATTCTTTTTGTTATGTATGCTATTGAATAATTGGCAATGAGCTTTTTATTTGCTCTGTGATTAGTGATTTTAACAAGCCTTTGTTTTTCTTGCATTCTTACATTGGGATTGTTTTTTTTTTTGCATTATAATTTTATTCTTTTGCCTGCTAGGTTGGCACAGTTCGAACCAATTGGTTTTTTAGAACAAATCTAATATAATATTTTCTCATTTTTGTAATTTAAGTGTTTCAAATCATTGGATGAAAGTAATTTCTATTTTTAAGTCTTATCTCAATAGTCACCATAAGACATAGTGAGCCTAATCAAGGTCATGTTAGTATACATGTAGAATGCATATTTCATGCACTGATGAACATATCTGAAACTCTACAGAAAACAGTTAAATCATGTAAATTTAGCAAAAATAAAATAGATGAAAAATATACAATATTTAGATTAAAAAAATATTTTCCTTTGAGAAACGCAAATGTACAGATAATGACATAAATGATCTTTAAAATTTCAGTCAAGCTCTAAAAGAAATTTTTCTTGATTGGAGGGATTATTTTTTAAGAATAAAAAAAAAACTCAAGATATGAAGTCGAATAAGAAGACATTGAATAATTAGGCACTAGTAAAGCATCTGTTTACATTTAACTAAAATATGCAAAAGATATATTTAAATCTTCTATTGCATAACCAAACCCATTACTTAGATCAGTTAAAAAAAATTGGCAAAAAGGGGGGAGGGGGGGGGCAAGGAAGGTTTGCTTGAGACGTAGTAGAAAAAAAGTCTCATAAAAATGCCTAAAAAATGCAATTTTTAGTTTAGATGTTTAAAAATACTAAGTGTTATAATAGAGCATGCAGTCCGATGTCTGTTTAAATTCTTTGGCAGATGACAGCATTTATAAAGCTACTGTATATTTTAACATCAATGTTTTTCAATAGTCTAAAAAGCTGTTAAATAGATATTTTTGTTTATTTAACAGTCATCTTTTAACTGGTAGTTTTAGAAAATACAATGCTTGAAGTGTGTAAAGATTCTACTGCTAAATTCAAATCCTTCCAAAAATTCTTTATAAAAAGCTTTATTTTTTAATAAAAGACAATTAACTCATACAGTCTTCTAACAAAAAAATCAGACATCACATATAACAAGTATTTCAAATTAATTATTTTGAATAACCATTTGAAAATAATATATATGAAGTTTTATATATGAATCTATATTATATATTTATTTATAGTGCTAGTAATCAAAAGATTGTTCATTAAGATTTTCAGGGTATCAATGTTTCATTATGTAGCACATTTTATTTATGAAATATAAGACACAGCTTTTTCTAAAAATGTTCAGATTTTAAAGAATTTTTATACATAATTGATTGTATATTAAATAATTATATTGATTAGAATTACCTTTAAATCAAATTATTACTTATATATTCAAAAATGTTTACTTTTGTTCATAAATTTGCATGTATATGTAACAGGAAAACATATTTAAAAAAAAACCCCGGTTTAAACCAAAAAAACCATGGTTTTTGGTTTTTTTTCAAAAAAAACCGGTTTTTTATTAAAAAAAACCCAGTTTTTTACCAACCTTGCATTGAACCCTATCTACGTATGTTATTTCATCACAGGAAAATGTTGTTTTTTGTAAATTTGTAAATCTCTGAAATTTATTTCTCATCAATACCCGTTTCTGTAGCATTAATAATTTAACAAAACATATTTTTAAGTATATACTTATATAATAGTTTTTATACTTTTAAGTTGTTTACCGAAAGATTTGATTGGCATATGAAGCTGTAACAAATTTTTCTGAATGACTGTAGTTTCAAATATATTTCGGCGAAATCTATTGGATCAGCTTACACAGCTGACAAAGGCATACCTTGACTATAATTCAGCTCATTCGGCCTATTTCATCACAGCAAATTGCAGGATGAACCTTAACACATCATAACATGTGACAGGCTATAGACAGTAGTGTGCAATTTATCCATTTTCCTAATATCCCTAATCAAGCTAAATTTATCATACCAAAAATTTACAGATTCCACTATTTATCCTCTTCAGAACTAGACTACATAAATGTGTACCTCTATTCTTTTCCTCATAAAAACTAAACTGTTCGAATTTTTTGCATTTTAACTTTACTTCTATACAGCTGAATGTTTTTTTTTCTTTAAAACAAAACCAATAAATGTCAACACTGATGAATATTACCTCAATAATTTTATTACCTTAGTAAATATTTCTTTCATCCGTGTTTCAAAAATACCTTGAAGACACTGTGGCCAAGAAAAAAAGAAATATTCATGATTATTTAACTGGAATGCTTTACAATAAAAAAATTGAGGATTTGCTGACCCTTTTCTTGTTTAAAGACTTTAATTTTGTTATTGCGTAAATTTATATTACTGATAGTTAAACTGATGTTTGAAGGGGATTAGTACTTTTATATCCATATTTATAAACTTAAATTACCAATCCGCTAAAGTAATGATTTCATAAAATTGACTCTTTTTGTCATCTATGGTGTCATTTCGATTATTCAAAAGCAAAAATATATATATTTGTAGAGATCTTTTATGCTCAGGTCTGAAAAGTTTATTCGACTGCAGCAATTCCTATTATTGTATTAAAGGATATTGTTCTTCATTTTATTATTCAGTAGACTTTAAATATTTCATCTAATTAAATTTATACAATGCATTTTAACTTTAAATTAAAGTGATCTAAATTCACTAAAAAAATAAGTGGTAACTTTTGAATTACAACATTTCTGTAATGTAAATGATTAAATATATATATATACAGAGACTTACACTTTGTTATAATTAATTCTAGTATACATATTAGTTATTTATACAGGTTTTTGAAAAATGGATCTCTTATCAAAATGAATAAATATACAATTATATATTTAATAAGAAAATGAAAAACATAATAAGAATTATCAAAGTAAATTTAATTGAAGAGTTTTTTTTTAAAGAAATTTTTCTTAATTTGTATTCGTAACTAATATAGTTGAAGGGAAAACTTTCTTGATCAACGTATTCAGTTCCGAACTGAATTTACTTAACTTAACTTTCTGAACTTCATATGGTTTACTGTGTTTTAAACATAAATTTCAAAAATATAAATAATATTTCAGTATATCACGGTAGAAATTATTGCTATTTTGACTTTCGTTTAATCCTTTGTGTAGCAGAGCATTTAAATTACTTAAATGTTGAAAAAAATGAATAATACCGGAATTTGAAAAGAACATTATTTTTAAATAAGAGAAAGCTATATGTCAAGCATCTAATAAACAAAATTTATTTTTACCAAACTTCTGATGCGAATGTGTCCTTTGATAGTTATAATTAAGTGGTTTATAGGTCTGCACGGGCCCGGGCTTGGCCCGTGGCCCGTACCCGGTCCCGCCCGACAAACAACATAAACGGGTTGGGCCGAGTCGGCCAAAAAAATTGAACAAGTCAGACAGGCCGGGGCGGGACGATAAAAATATTTTCGGGCCTGTCGGCCCGTTCTGAAGATTTCGGCAGAAACGATAAAATATGAGCTCTTTTCAACGAAAATGGTTTTAACGAGAATAAGTATAAATGTGAGTCACAACCATACTAGTTTGACAGCATCAGTATAAAAATGTACAGAGTAGAGATCGGCATTGGAGAGTTATATTGTGTGTAACCCGTTTTAATATTTTTTTTAGCTAACTCATGCCGGGCCGAGATCAAGCTTGCATTATTTTTCTACATATAGACCGGCCGGAGCAGAACTAGACCTGATTTTTCTCAAGATCTGTAGGGCAGACAACATGATTTGTAAAATTATTAACAGCGATAAAGAACTTATATTGGCTTAATCTTTGGATATATACTTCTTGGTTTTTAAATTAATTTCTCAATAATGCGAAAGTTTGACACATTTTCTGCTTAATTTTAAATTGTAAAAGTATAAAAGTGATAAGCCTAACTAATGAAGGGATTTGGAATCGAATAGCGTTTTCCATTTTTGGTAAATAAATACTTGTAAAACCTTGTTGAAATATAATAATTTCTCAAATGATTGCAGGTTTTTTCTCCCTTCCCATGCTATCGCTTCCGGAAACTCTATTCAAAACTCTAATTATTAAAGTATTTTATTTGCTTGCAGTATTCCTAAATTGTTTGTATCAAAAAATGAATAACACAATTTGATTATATAGTTTCTGAATAAAGATACCTGCTAAACTTATGCGTTTCTGAGAAAAAAAATGAATTTAGAAATGCATCATAAAGGAGCTTCTTTAAATTTAAAAAAGAATTTGGATTTAAAATCTTTTTAATGATATAGAAATATTTTTATAAATCTTTTATTAAACAGCTTCAAAAGTAACGATGTTTTTAGCTTTCTTTCTTTTTTCTTTTATTCTAAGCCATATTAATTTTTTAATGAATCTTTATTCGAATGTTGTAAGCCTAAGAATCTAAGTAATCATTAATGCTCATTAATGTATATTTCCTGTAAAATATACTGTAAAATCATTCCATAGATATGTATGCAGTATTCTTTAAAAGACTCTTAATTTTATGATAAAAATCTGAATTTTTTTAGAATTGAATTTTGAAGAAAAATCTGAAAATTTTTAGAAATCGTAGAACTTGTAACGGGCCAAAACGGGCCGGGCCTGTTTTCACTGATTTCTCTACGGGCCGGGCCGGTCAGGCCAGGGCCGAACTTTTGAGTTTTACAACGGGCCGGGCCGGGCCGAAATAATTTTCCGACGGGCCGAGCCGGGCGGGGCCTGAAAATTCCGGCCCGTGCAGACCTCTAGTTTATAGACATACCATCACCCTTTAAGGGGTTAAATTATTCATATTTTTCTCACCTTGTTCTGGAATCATATTATTCGTTTTTACATTTTTCTCGTAAAAATCCTTTAACAAAACATATTTGTATTTGAAATTTCTTATGTCTTTAAAAATATACATTAAAACATTTTTTGAATACCAGACAAAAGCTATTTTATCAGTCTGCTTTAAAAACTATCTACATACTTATCCAAAGATACCATATCATCATATGAAAATATTGTGTTCCTATTGAAAATTTTAAAGGCTCTTAGATTAATATAATTCATCTATTCCCGTTTCTGTAGATTTAATTTATTAATAAAACATATTAGTGCATTTGTACTTGAATACCAAAAGATATGATTGGCATGCGAAACTGTAACGAAACCTTCTGCATGCTTCTAGTCCCTAATATCTCTCCTGCAGAAAGCTTTTAGATCAGCTTACTTATCTAACAGCTGCATACCTTGAATATGAATTCGGCTTAATCGTCCAATTTCACCATAGTAAATTGCAGGCTAGACCTTTATGTGTCGTAAGAAGTGACAGGCGATAGGCAGTATATGCAGAATTTAATCTATTCCTATAATATATGATATTACTAATCAAACTAAAATTCTGATACCAATAATTTCCAGATTCCGGTTTATTTTTATTTTTAATTGCAGTAATTATTTTTGCTATTTCAAATAATTTTCTTTCTTATTTTATTTCACAGAAAAAAATACATTACTTTTCTATTATTGCAAATTTAGATTTTATTTTAATTAATTTAAGGGGCCCGGGGCACATTAAATAATTTTTAAATTAATTTTTATTTAAATATTAAATTATAAATTAAAATTTTGAATTTTTAACCGTATGATTTGTAAACAAAATCACATAATACTTCTCATACACAAACACATATATATATATTTAAAATTTAAGATTGATTAAAAAAGTGAGGTAATTTAAAATCATTATAACTCAAAATACTATTCGTAGAATTTCCACTTTTTTACTTTTATATGAACAGAAATATCTAAATTTTAATTTTGATTCAGCATTTTCAAAAATATTAATTTTAAAAAATATATAAAAATATTTAAAATAAAAGTTTGAAAAAAATGATGTAATTACTATTTAAAAAAATCATATTTTCAAAAGTAAGTATTTTTTAATTTTCTGAATCATAAGTAAAGAAAAAAGAAAAAAAATACATGTTCTAAGTTTGAAGAATTTATCTTTAATGGTATTTGAGTTGTAACAATTTAAATAGGAGAAATGTTGGAGGAAATCCATCGTGAAGAAAACGCATTTTTACAAGAAGCATTTAATGACAACCATTGCTTGAAAGCATGATTTTCAATACAAACCAAAACGAAAGAATTAATATATATATTTTTCTAATTAATGTAGAAGCATGATTTAAAGGTCATTTTATGCACAAAAAACGGAGAAATTTTTAATGGAAGAATTTTTTTTAGAAAATTTGAAGATTTTTGTGTCTCACCCTTTAACGAATTAATTTCCTTTATTAAAACTACGTTTATATTAAACAAGACATGACGCAACTAATAGAATAACTCAATTGGAGTGTAAAACTAGCCGAATCCAGAGCTCGATCCTGGGTCCATAGTGTATTTTGCTGTTACTTTGCCTCTAAATAAGCCTAATCAATATCCTAATTCGGCAATTCCTCACTAATAATCCATGTTGGAAAACATCTTCGGCCATTAATCATACAGTTCACTATGGCAGAAAATACGTCTGTCCACGCTGTGGAAACAGGTTCGAGTACCTACACCGATTAATTTTTCACTCTTGTTGAGTTATTGCATTAATTGTGATCAAGCCTGCCTTATTATACTGGGTGGTTATAGTTAAAGTTCAAGTTTCAAAAGTTCATAAAAAGAAAACTACAGAACCTAATGTTGTAAAAGTTGGTAATACTTTAAAGAAGGTTATAAAAATTTATTCCCCCCCCCCAAAAAAAAGCACGAATACTCACCATCAAGGGGGGGGGAAGGCGGAGAATGACTCTATGAAATATTATTAAGCGAAATAAGCATCGTAACCTACCTTAACCCTTTTGTTACACGGGTTCAGCATTTATGGTACCGTTAAGAAACAATGACGTAAGAATATTACTATTTAAAGATATTAATTGCAACGGATGCCGAATGCGCCATGAGTGTAATAAAACTTCCTCGTATTTTTGAAACTTCAAACTACAAATTAGAGTTTAAAAAATTTAGGATCGCAAATTGCTATGGTGGATCTCGCATTGAACATGCTTTGTAACATATTCCAGAAATGATTAAACACATCTCAAACCAATATTTTCACGCCTGATTTCGTTTAACAATATTACATACCACTCCCTGGAAGTGAGTATTTGAAATTTTTTTCACTGGAAATAAATTCACATGATCTCCTGTAAACTATTACCAAGTTTGATAATATTTGATCCAATAGCTTTATTTTAATGACAATTTCAAAGTGGAATTTTAATTGTAACCAACCTGTATATGCATCTTTAATAATAAATAGACAAATTCATAAATTGATTTGTCTGAGCTAAAATATATATTGTGAATCGATGTATTATTAAACTGTATTTTTCATCATCGTGTGTTGTGTGGTTGCCAGCCGATGAAGTTCCCCAATATGTATTATTGCATCAACGTTTAGATGATGGAATGAGGGGCGATTTGTGGGAAGAGTAGAGGCAGGCCAATCGCAAGTTTATATATGCAGAGAGTTTAATTTAATGCTTAACATCGTGTATAACCTATGGAAACAGTTCCAGGATACTGGATCCATCCAGAGAAAGCCTGGGCAATGTAGTCCAAGAGATACGGCGGCCAGAAATGATCACCATTTGTCTATTTTAGCGAGGCATAACAGAGGAGCTGCAGCTACTCAGCTCGTTTGGGACCTATATGTAGCCACAGGAACCCGTGTAACAAGAGTGACTGTTTTCAAAAGACTGAATGAGAGAGGGTTGTTTGCCAGAAGACCGGCTGTTTGCGTCTTGCTCACATCTACGAAAAGGAGAGTCCGATAAGCATGGTGCAGGCAGTATAGTGATTAGAGTATGGAACAATGGGCGACCGTTGTCTTCATCGATGAGTCCCGTTTCAGCCTAAACATCGATTCTTGCCGTACTTTCATATGGAGAAAACCAGGGACCCACTACCTTCCCTCCGATGTCCGCTAAATCAACAATTGTGGCCGTGGCGGTGTAATGGTCTGGGAGGTATCATTTTGGAAGTCCGCACGCCTCTCAACATCTTTGAAACAAGCTCTGTGACTGGTGTGAGGTATAGTTATGATGATGCTTGCCTTTTCTGGGTGCAGTGGACCATGATCTCCTCTTTTGATAACGTGAGGCCACATAGAGCTCTTCTGGTCAACGAATTTCTCGAGAGTGAGAATATTCACCGGATGGATTGGCCATCCAGGTCTCCAGACCTCAACCCTATAGAGCATGTCTGGGACGCTTTGGGGAGGGCAATTTCAACTCGCACCCCCCTCCCCCCCGCGCGAGAACCATTCAGGAACTGATAAGAGCGTTGCTGAATGAGAGGGACCAATTGCCACAGGCACTGATAAACAGCCTTATTTCCAGTATGACATTGTGCTGCGAGGCCTCTGTAGCTGTAAGAAAGGACCATACCCCTTATTAACCCATTTCTTTTGTGTATTCTGCAACCGCTGTTTCAGACCTTCAGACTCCCATAAGTGTTACGCACGAGCATTAGTGTCTATTATAACTGTTGAATGTTTATTTTGTTTGTATTATATTAACCTATGTTCACATTAAATTTTATTAAAATCTATCCAGTAGCTCTGGAGATCTCTGATCAAATATGAAAATTTTCTTAATTTCTTACACCAGCGTATTAATATAAATTGCTGAAAGGAAAAATTTAATCAGTTGGGCGTTTTTCTGGTTAAATAAAATTTTCCTATTATATGGTCTATATATAAACCGACAGATCAAATACATGGCTGTTCAAAAGTATCGGAATACATATTTAGCTATGAACAGTAATACCTAATTATCCTGATCTTGGATAACGAAGTTTTGTTAAAGATTTCAAGAAGTATTATAAAATTTTTCATAATCTATGCTTACTTTTTCTTATTTCTTAATAGTATTTATTATTTATATAGCGAATTAAAGGTTTTAGGTGTATTACAGTGCCATCTAGTGGCAAAATTTACATTTTCAATTTTTTTTAATTTTCTTATTTTAAATGTCAAGCGCATCACTTGAAGTATCTATAGTTCAAATTTTATCTCGTTTGTACCAATAGAACGCATTCTACAGCCCTGTAAAGTAAGCAACTTATTTCTTCATTACCCTATACTTACTTTTATTCAGGTAAATATAAATCATACGATATTTGTCAAATTTTCAAGTTTAATGGAAAATATACGCATTACTTTTTACATTCCTTAGAATTACTTAAGATAGGTAGCTGAATTGTTTTTATGTTTTTTTAAATTTAAATGCTTATATTTAATTTTAAAAGTCTAACTAATATTAATGCAAACATACAAATATTAACTTATGCATTACTTTTAAAATATCACGTTAAATTTATAGCCACCATATCCACAATAATAAAAGGCAAAAAAATTAAGCTATCAAAGCCGCTTTATGACTTTTAAACAAACTAATATAACGCAAGTCTTTCAGGGACTTCATTAATCACGTAATTCAAAATTCCATTTTTTAAATCCCGTTTTAAAGATTTTTCGTGATTTGAATAAAAATTTTCCACTAAACCAATTACTTAAGCGTTTTGGAAACCATTAACTTCTCTGGCAAGCATTGATTTAAGCTTGGCGTACATATCTTATCTTGAAAAAAAAATCGTTTAACTTAAATGATGGTTGTAGACGAAAGGTCTTATCATTAATTAGTTTAACGAAGTAAGTTGGCGCCATATTTAACCTTATTAACTAATATCGTGAAAAATTCATTAATTTAATGGTTTAATTAGTGGAGAAAATTTTCATTCTGCGGCTTTATTACTAGTTTATTGAGTCCATTTAGGAAATAAATTGCAGTTCATAACTAATAAACGGAATTAATTTCTTGATAGAAGTTAGTTTCTGTCTTTAAATTAGAGTTTTATTAAACACATCAGTTTAAAAACTAGGCCAAAGTTTGGTAAAAATTATTTATATCTTCTACTATTAAGTTTTATAGATACGAACGGATGTACTATTTTAAATTTAATATTTCACATAATTTTGTTTGTTTTTAATTAAACGTGATCATGCATATCATAATTGTTCGAGTACGTTTAAACACATAAAGTAAATATTATTTTGAATTTAATGTATAAATATTTATTTTAAGAAAATTTAAATAAAGGATTTTTTATTTATCATACGTAAAATTTACTGTATTAAAAAAATCATATAATTCATATGATTAACGTGCAATGACATTAAGCGGTTGTTGAACTCGTACTTAAAAGACCATGCGAAGAATACAGGTAGCTACAAGATGCAATCTTTTAAATATGAGTTCACAGCCGGTTTAATGCCATTCCACAGCGCGCGCATGCATGACGGGATATATGCAGTAAACATTTTGAAAGTTATTGTTTCGAAATATATGTAACTACTGCTGTTGATGTGTCCAATATGGTGTTTTCTTCTTGTACCGACTGAGACGTCATGTTTTCTGTTTCGAATTTTTCTCGTAAATTATGGATCGCACAGATACAGTTCTTTGGACATTTTTTATAAACCCCGAAAGAGGTATCTAGCTGTGCATTGTTTGAGAACTATTTTTGAAATACCCTGTAATTTTAATGAAAGACTAATCTGGATATATCGAATAAAGTGCAATTAAATATAATTAATATCAATCTTGTGAATTAATTTCGCTTTTAAGGTGTAAAACTTTTTCATAAAAAATAAAAACTGTGATTTTAATAAAAACTGCTACAAAATCTAAAAATAAATGTTAATGTAGCACTATTTTCATGAAACATTTCTCTCATAAATATTCTTAAAATTCATTCGCTTTTATTAGTATGAGTTTGCCCAGTTATTATATTCTTTTTTTACTGACACTAACAGGCGATTGTCTAAGTTGTCACAGTCACAGAGTACGGAACAGTGAATCAACTTTCATACACTGTAATGGCAACTTGTTTAACATAGGATTACGCATAGACAGTAGCGATACGAGCGGATCACTCTGAAACTACGATCATAACATAAGAAAGGTGGCTAATTCGACGAAACATCGCTTCCTTGGCGACAAATGATAAGGGGAAAAAAGAAAAAATATATAACGACGGCTTGCTGCTTCTTGTTTTGAAATTTAGGAAAGAATTATTTTAATATGAAATAACTTTGACGTATTCGTCTTGCAAACAATACATGTGTTTCTTCTTAACATAACGACCTAATAATTTAAACTTGAAAATTCAAGAACTATAACAGTAATAATTACGAATCAATATAAGCGCGGAAATCTAAGATCAAATAGCATAAGCACGTGTACAAAGATAATCAAATCAGCATTCAGCAAGAAGTGCCAAGCCAGACTATGGTTACAGTTAAACAAAAATCACGAGGATAAAAATCGCCAACGCGATGGTTTAGTTTTTAAGTGATCCACTGAGGGCGTTCTTTTCAAGCCGAGTTGAGGCTCTGTCCGTACTCTGTGGTCACAGTATGTCAGAAATACAGAGACTGACTACCGACAAAGTAAACTCTCACCTGTAAAAATGAAAATCTATTTTTATCAATATTTATGACCGAAATTTCTCAGACGTTTAAATAATACGAAAATTTTTATTTAAATTTACTAGTAGAAGTTTGTTTCGGCGGTATCCAAATCCTTGAAAAGCAGTTACAGTTGAACTTTCCCTATTTTCAGCATTTGTCAGTTCCTCTTATTAATAATTCCATTGTGCTGAAGGCTTAACCCTTCCCGGCGCGGAAAAATTCTGTTCGTAAAATGAGTAATTGATGACTGACACCGGAATTTACAAAAGCCTTTTTTAGAAATTAAGAACTCACTGATTTTAATCAGTCATTGTAAAAGTAAAATTTTACTAAAATATTATTGGTGCCGTTTGTAGGTTTGGAATTAAAATCAGGTGTTGCCGGAATGGTAACACTGCGCCGGAAAGAGTTAAGAAACATGGGAGTCGGTCGTTGCAGCAACTGAGAAGTATACTGTTGGTGCTTACATTTTTGAGCTCGGGTTTGTCGTCTGCTTGAAAATCAAAATAGTGCAAAAGATTGATGTAATGTCAGTCGGTTTTAATTTTTAGAACGAAAATTCATCAAATATTTTCGAACTGCAATTGAAAAAATATGTATGATAATTGGAAAATATAAAAAATATAAATTAAATGTACATTTTGTCGCGTGTAAGTAATTTTTTAACAACGAAATTTTGCATGCTTAAATATGTAATAAAAATAAATAATAATAATAATCTATACTAATAAAAGAACAAAACGCTCTGTGTGTCTGTGATGGCTAGCAAAATCTGCGGCATGTACAAAGCTCTTTTTTTTTTTTTTTTTTTTTTTTTTTTTTTTTTTTTTTTTTTTGAAATCAGCCCAAAATCTATCCTTATGTACCTGCTATTCATAATTTCAAAATTATAATTATTAACTGAGTAATTAATTGAAATCCAAAAGTTACTCTTATCAAAAAATCATTTGTTTCCGCTTTTCCCTTCGCTTGCTTACGGTTGGTTGGTTGTATAAAACTTTTGAAGCAATAATTAAAAATCTGGGACAGAATTAAAGAAACCAATTTGTCAGTGACTGTTTTTTTTTTTTTTTTTTTCAAAGACCTTTAAAATTCATTCAGAATATTTTTTTGGTAATTAAAACTATTTACACTTATTTCATTGCATAATCTATTATTTTAAACAAATAAATAAATTCGCGTTCCAAAAGTAAGTGAGAGAGCGATTCAAACTCACAAAGAAAAATCTGAAATCCTGTATGACACAGAGCTTGGTACAAAGCCACTTGCCGATGATGGAAATTTATCTGATTATAAAATGTAGCCCTGTTTAGATTCGATCTCGATTTTCGAGCGGATGACAAACCAGAATGTAAATGCTCATGCACTAACTGTGTAACTCTCAATTGGTGCAACGACCTTTTCACGAGAAACGATTGTCTTCTTTTACACTGGAGGCTTTCATCAACATTTTAAATAAAACATACAATTTTCCTGGATCGATCTTTATGAAATGATAAATCTTGAGTCATTATGTTTAGTAAAATAATCGATATACATACCGTTTATGAAGATTATTTTAATTTATATATATCATTCATTTTTAAAATCCAATCTAAACAAGTGATATATATAAATTGAAACTAGTGTGTGACATTTAAAAACATAAATAATTAAAAAAGAAAGTATTTTTTTCCAGAATTTCACTACCCATTTGAACTGACACTAGATACATACAAAAGTGTTAATTAAACATATTTTATTATTTGAAAACACATTTAATATTTCGTTAAATTAAGTTGGTTACAAAAATTTCATCATTAATTAGTTTAATGAAGCGAACTTTTATCGTAAATAAATCTAATTATGAACAGAGTAAAAATTGCTGTTTTAAACTGTCTAATTGGTCGGATTTTTAAAATTTGGTGTAATTACAGTTTCATTAGATATTTTTTGAGTTTTTTTTTTTAGTCTATTGTCAAGTATTAAGCGGAGTCTTCTTCATTATCACTGTCAAGTAGTTTATTAAATGCATTTGTAATTATAAAAATACGTAGCACGTATCGTAATCATCTGATCCGTCCGACAGTCTATCTGTCTATCCATTCGTCCGAATGAGTGTGAATGAAAGTAGCTTAAAAGTGTTTTTTAATCAGTTATTCTTTTTGCCATGAACTATATTTAGTAAACTAAGACATGTTTGTAGAATATAGATAAAATGTTATACAGGATACGCAAAGGGCTGTCTATGGAAGATAATCGCTGGAAGTGTGATTTAACTAGTTTTAAGCGGATTTTAGTCTTATTTAAATTTTAGCTAAATGGTATAATATAATATATTTCGATAAATAATAGTCGAAAAATGCGTAGCTTCTATATTCCTTATCTCATCCGCCCGTCTGGCCACAAATAACAGTGCAAAAATTACTCAACCGATGTTTTGAAATTTCATCGAATCATATCAAATTTTATGAAAATCAAATGAAAACTTGAAAGATTGTCAAGAAACATTATCTTGACTCTCTCTTTTTTTTCGTACGACAAAAATATTTCTACGCGAAAAATATCAATAATACAGCAAATTAACATTTTAAAATTTATTCCAAGCTATACTTTCGTACTAGCGGATTCATTGTTAAAAATAAGTTACTAGTTTTTTTTTTTTTCTGGGAAACTGCAATTTCTAGAATTGTTTAGGCAACAGTAACAGCAAAAATTCATGCAACAGACTTGATCACATGAGTTTTTGCTTTTACATTCCATAAAAATTTCTAGGAATCCTAATGATTTCATTCGATTCGACACCCACCAAATGAGATTCGAAAAGGAAATGTCTTTATAAAATGATTTAATTACAAAACACAGACAAATATGTTAAATAAAAAGGTTTAATGGTATTTAATAAAATTTTTAGTAGTGAAACATTTCTAAAAATTTTGAAAAAAATTTTCGTACACTCTTGTGTTAAACAGTGAAGTTCCATTACTATATTTTGTGAGTGTTTGAAAGTGCTTCATAATATATGCTTGGCGCCTGATTTTTCTTTTCTATTTCAGATTTTTAAGAAAAAAAAAATGTTCATATTATCTCAACGCATATGTATAGTTTATTTTTAAAGCAATTAATAACGCGTCAGTTTCGAGTTGTTAATAGTTATTTAGATTATATCACCTTCAATATTAACTACATTATGGCTGACAATGATTATTTTTATCTTATGATTTAGAAAAAAATCGTGTCTAAGTTTTAGCGTTCAAATTTGTCAGTTTGATGGAACCGATGCAGTTTATTTAAAGATAGTTTAACTAGATCATATTTAAAGAGTTAAAAAGATAAGCTAACTATTTTATGTTCTCAATAATCGTTTTGTTATAAATTTTATTTTATAATTTATTACAATATTATATGTTTTAGAAATGATTTTATAATTAGTTAATTATTTTTGCTTATTTCATTATCAATTTGTAGGAGATCAAATAATATAAAATGTACAATATGTATAATTACAGTTTACATTAACGGTTATTTTAGGAAAATCTAAGTTTAAATGACTTTGAGATAAAAATAACAGCTTTGCAAACTTTGTACAAAGTTTTACAATTTACTGCAAATAAACAAATTTTATTATCAGTTTTTATTATTTTAGTAGTTAAAATATAACTTTTCTTAACTATTATAACTAGAAAATAAGTTTAATTTTAAAATTTTAAACTATTTCACATAAAAGTAATTACATTGTATTTTTATTGTAGTAATTATATATATATTTTTTTGCCTGATTGTTAGCCTCTAATGCTTTTTCTCAATATTACTTTGGCATATTTGTTATGTATTTTGAAAAAAAAATACTTCGCTATGCCGTTATATCAAAACTGTAATATTATTTTATTTTATGGACTATATGATAACTAAATTTAATCCTGGTTTGATAAATTATAAAGTTCTATCACTTTAATACTTTTTTTAGTTTCAGAAAATTTTACATTTTATGAAATTACAGGAGTTTCATGACATAGTTATAATTAGTTACAAGAGTTGCTCATAACTAAGTGTCCTGACGAACTGAATATTAGGAAGGACAAACTGCTTGTCAACTTCATATAAATATGTTAATAAAATCTTATCTTTCTAACAGTTTGGTGTGACGCTTATTAATTAGGGACAAACCAATAAAATTGTTAGAATCGTTTCGATAAAGTAATTTGTACAGCAAAGTCAAATTATATAAAAAATTGTTAGCAGCAATTTTTAGAGTGACTTTATTTAATAAATATAATAACTTTAAACGGAAGAATATTTTCAAAATAAAATATGGAAAATAGTTTGTTATAACGCATTCAGCAATAAATATTTATTTTTAATTATATATACAGGTGGCGCCAAAGTGCTCAATTAATAGTGAGGTTGAGGTAAAGTTATTGCATTTGACTGGTAACTGATTTTGAATTCAATAGCATTAGGGATCGCCGTAAGCTTGCATAAAGATAAAAATTATCTGAATTCTTCAGAAGAAATTCAAGAAATTAGAAAAACTGAATGCTTGAATCTGCATCGAAATGTTTAAACAACATTTAAAGATAGTACCAAACTATTTATTCAACAATAAGGGTTAAATAGATTTATTTGTTTTTGTTTGTTGGATGACTTAGACTTATAGTGTTTATAAATATTGCTAGCCCGGATCTAGTTCTATTTTAGTGGAACAATGTTGTATACTTGATGTTATGTACTTTCTCATAAAACATTAATGACTGTATGGACTTCAGTTATTTTTAAACAGTTTGGATTAAACAGATATATAAAGTCATGTAATTGAACTATTGACTGATTTTATTTTAAAGTATAGTGACTGATGTTTAAAAAGAAAATCAAGAATATATTTAAAAGAAATTCAATGATTATGTTATGTTTATGGATGAAGCAGTTTTCACTTTTTAAATAAAAGTTCGTCGGTGAAATGTTATTTCAATGAGTATGTATGAAAATATTTATAGTTGCAAAATTTCTCGTCTATGCATTTAGTAATAATCTTCAGCATCTAAAAAACTATAATAAAGCTAATAAATGAGCTGGAATATTCATCAGAAAATATGTATGGGAAACCTGATGAAGATTTGGATGCTAATGAAAGACTTTACAAACTCGTCTTTGATATCAGTGCTGTTGTTAAAAAGTAAGCAACATTGTTTGTCAAATTTAATTATTTTTACCAAAATACTTCTCGTATTGATACATATTTTCATGATTTATTTGATTTCCATTGTATTTATATCGTATAACTCAGGTGCATAGCGCAACTTTAAATTTATTTTTTGTAGTAAGTCTTGATAATCTCCATTAGAAATCAAATGTGTTTTACTTATGTTTTGAAACATTGCCCCTCAACAGACTTTCAAGGAGTTTCAGTGTTTCGTAATGCTTTTATTTATATATATTCGTAACGCTTTTATTTTTATTTATGTTTTTTCATTCATTTTGTAAGTTTTCCTTTTAGATTTCTAATTATTCCATTTTAATATACAGCATGTTGGAAGATTAGTTTTATGGAATCATAAATGATTTCATTTTTATGGTCAGTTAAAATGGTTTTTAATTATAAAGTATTAGAATATTTCCCTCGAAAGATCTTTTAGTAAAGGGCTTTAAATAAATCGGATCTCATATTCAGTATATTAATTATGCATTTAAGCAGACTATATAATAAAAATGTACACAGTGTCAGCTAGAAAAATCGTAACACTCAAGCTATCATCTAATGTTCAGATGTTTAATTTTTATCTTCCAGCTTCAAATAGAACAGGTGAGTAAGACTTTTATCATGCATTCATATTATTAATTCTATTATATAATTTTAATTTCTATTATTTTCTAATACTATTAATTCTATTTAATTTATACTTTTTATTCTATTATACATTCATAAAAAATTAAACATTAACCTCAGAAACATTAACATAATTAATCTCATTGAATTTTTCAAAATTATTAAATATACGCATAATAAAATCTATATTGCTGGACTTGTACTTTAATTTATGTCGACGAAAGCAAATTAAAATATGTATAACTAAAAGAACAATTTAAAAACTAAAAGCAACGTTTTAATATATTTAAATTCTTTTCCTACCTAAATTATTAATATAGCCGCAATTCTATATTTCATTTATACGCAATATATGGTAACTCATAAAAGCTCTTTTAAAATCATCTTTGCGAGATCCATAATGTAATTGAATTTTTTTCTGTTTTCCCTCATCGGAGAATAGTTTAAACAGAATTGTTTGAATAAATTGCGTCTCATGTTTAAAATATTAATTATTTCTTAGGAAATACAGAGAAATTTTTAATTAATTTTAGTAACTTTAACGAGCTGCATCTTATAGCGGCTCATTTTATGTTCTTGTAATGGTTATGTATTTTTTTGTCAATAACCTCTTGATACAAATTGTAATACATTAATCCATTTTAAAAACACTTTCCAAAATAGTTGAAAAATATTTATGAACTTAGTTGTTTGTTGTTGCTTTAATAGGCGTAAATATAGACATATTCCCATGAAATTGATAGATGGCATTTGTATGTACTATGTCATATTCGATATTGAAAATAAAGTCTGGTTGGTTTACAGAGTAACTTAGTAAATAGTTCCTATTACCTACAGTCTGCGGTAAAAAAAAGTTTGTTGTGTATTTTATTGTTTAAGCATTATTTTAAAAATATTTAAATTTACATGCCTCATTGATATGTGTTAGAAAGCGTTAACTAACTATAAATTATCATGTGCATAGAATTTGTCATTTATTTACATAGATGCACAAAAGAATTTGACTACAATAGTGCCTATAAAAGGTAGTTGGTATAAGTGCGCTTTTAGAAATTGCACTCGTTACGTAATGCAGTTGTAGAATAGTTACATTTTTTAATGCAACTATTTTTTGCAGATTACTTGATGCGTATAAATTATGCAGGATAGCAGGAAAGATCTCTGGCACATTTATTAAAGAAAACATGCAATGCATTATCTTGAACTGTGCGATACGTTAAATTGAAATGACTATCTCAATTATTATATTTGCAAATGTATAAAACATATACAGAGCTGCATGAAAAATTATGGTAACTATTGACTGGTTATTGCAGAAAATCGGTTTTCGATTGCGTTTTGCGTTATTCAAATTGTTTATTTAGAAATCATACACTGTTCAAAAATAAATAAATCTGTAAACTTACTACGCATTTTTTTTTTTTTGGAAACTGGGATTCTTAGAGTTTTTTATGTAACCGTAACAACAAACATTCATGTAACGGACACATGTTTCAAATCTAAATCTAAAAAGTGTTAAATTCTAAAAAAAATTTCAGGTAACTGGGATGCCTAGAAATTTTTATATTACTGAAACTCGGGTTGCAGATAAAATTTTAGTAATATTACTTTAATTTTAATAGATTCTTTTGTAAAGCTATTTTCCTGTAGTTTTATAGAAACTAATTTGATAAATTTACATTTTTTTTTTTTTTTTTTTTTTTTTTTTTTTAGAGTATAGAAATAAAATTTTAGTAAGCATACAGATTTTCGTAACTTTATATTCGTAAAATAACAGATTTTATTTTTAAATGCATTTCATGTTTATAAACTGTGAAGTTAAGTTACAGTACTCAAAATGTGCTAGAAAATGTTTCATAATCTATGCAAGATATCTGATTTTTCGTTATTGTTATGTTTCGAATGTGTTTTTACCTTCATTCATTTTTTCCACGTAATTCATTATTCAAGTTTTAAATTTAATAAAATTGTCTGCTTAGCCATTAAATTTATATATTTTATAAAAGAAATTTTGCAAATCCAAATTACTAAAACAATTTCATTAACTTACAATTTCTCCTCTCTGCATATAAATATATGCTCGATTCGTTTAATATGTACACTTTAAAGTATAAGTATACTTTAAAGTTAAAATAGTATTAGAATTTAAACTGTTATTTAAATATTTTAATTCTCGATTGTAACATGTGTATTTTTTTTTTTCCAGGTAAGTTTATGAAAAATAATTTAGTACTATACTTGTAACGAAGATGTAATAAGAGACGGTAAGCATGTAGTTTATGTTTTACACATTGTATTTTCATTTTCTAATAATATGTATTAACAGACATGAAAATGTAAAGGAATTTATATAATTTATTTGTTTAATTTTTTTTATTTAAGAAATTTATTTATTATAGTTTGCATAAAAGGTGAATAAATAATTTTATATAAATAGTTCAACACTAGAAACTGAAATTATATAAAGTAAACTATTCTAATCTGGCATCCTAATGTCCGACATACTGAATAATGATTTTCGGAAAAAATAATTCGTTTACTCAGTCACCGGTGACTCACTTCGTAAAATATGATATAAAATAACATAATACAAAACATAATATAAACAAAACATAATATAAAACAATATATATATATACATTGTTTTAAGTAATTATTAAGAAAGTATAATCCTATAGTAAATAAAAATTAGGTAAATTTTCGAAGATTCACAAGGATTACGGGGTATTTTTGATTGGCTTCAAACTTAAAAAATAGTTGAAATATAGCAGTTTGAAATTCTAAGATGGTTGACATTTTGAAACAAGACAACAATGACAAAAAAATTGGTATTAATTTACGAGTGTTAGTGAACATAAGCTTCAAATTCTTGCCGAGCTGGTGTAATTTGGTGAGAAAAATTAAGCAGCCATAAAATATGCCAATTTGGCTTTAGCTACTGAGTTGGCGCATTTCTCATTCGAATTCAGTACTGGCACATCTTCGTTTATAGGATTCGTCGCATTTTAGATTCTTAAAAATTAATTAAAATTTGTAAAAGATTAAAACCAAGAAATAAGGAATTTTTATTAAATCATTCAATCGAGTTCTACTAATTTTAGCTTCATGTGTTTGAGGAAAATAAGCTATATTTAAAAAAACAAGGATGTGAAAGCCTTAAACTTTTTTCCCAACATATGTCGAAAAGAATTTTTATTTAATTATGACATATATTTACGGTTTATTTTGAAATACTTAGTTACTCAAACAATGTAAGCAGTTATATTCTCCGACATAAAAATAACAATTTAATAAGCATTGCAAATAATAATATACTTACAATGATCATTACAAACAAAAAGTATCAAATGATCTCGATTAATTACTGTTTTAAGTAAAGTACAAACAAATATTTGTATGGAAAAATCATTTCTTTTAAATTTAATATAAGAGCTATTTTTTGAAGTATAATTAATTTTTTTAATTGTATTAAATTACGAAGTTAGATTTTAACGTGAAAAATATCCTTAATATTCACGTTAAAAAATAACATTTCTCAGATATCTAAAGAATTTATTTTTTCTTTTTCTTTTTAAACTCACAGTATATCACATGGACGTATACCTATAATGATTATTATAAACGGAAACAGTATACCAGTGTTGGAATTTTGTTTTTTAGATTGAAAAATATTTATGAAAAAAAAAATTCGAATTTAACATAAAGTTAATTTTAAAAAATTGTTTACTATTTTTAAAAATTCCAGAATTATAATTTAAAATTTCCTATTTTTACCATAAAAATTTTATGTTACCTGAAGAATTTATAATTTATAAAACACTAATCAGCTCTGATAATGTTTGATTTTTTTTTCGACTCATTGTGCTTAATTTTTTTAATGAATTTTATCTAAGATGGTTTGAAATGGCGTAGTTCACGTTAAGATATAAATATGTTTTAGCTTAAGAATTTGTTCATTTATTCTTATGAATATTATTCTTTTATTCAATTATATCTTCATTTCATTTTTTCAGTCGCTTTTAATTGCATCAATTATACAAATAGATATATTTTTTCCATTAATATAAAATTTTAATTGTCATAACATGTCATATTTTAAATATATTTGTAATAGGAAATACATAAGAAAAATAACAAAAGAACAAGTTTAATCACCGTATATACTCGTGTAAGTCGACCCTATACCTCAGATTCTGAACCAAAAAATTGAAAAAATTGAATTCTCTTGTATAATTCAAATCCATTTCTGGTGGTATGTTCAAAAATGATTTGCAATCGAGAATAAAAACAATAATAATTTTTCATTAGGTTAATAAACTTCTTTTTCAACTTATTTATCAGTCTTTTTGAAATTAAATTTTTTGAAACTGTACAATTATGAACAACCGAAGAAGCTTAATCTATTTCGAGACCTATTAACATCAATTCAGTGATACTGAAAAAATTCTTTCAAAAATATCTTCAAGCCTTATTTACAAGAGTAAATAACTTAATATATTGCTAAAATATAGTAATTCTTTGCATTGTAGTATTTTCAAGAGAGATATCTAACAACATTTCTTATGGTGATTACCAGAAATGAAAACAGACTACCGCCCACATGCACGATATAAAAATATCTGTAATTATAAAGATGTCTGTATGTTTAGTAAAATTTATCTGTATACAATTGCAGAAATCTGTAGCTTTACAAATAAATCTACTTAAATGATAGTAATCTTATTAAAATTTTATCTATAACTCGAATAGTCACATAAAATGTTCCATGCATATTAGTTAACTAAGAATAATTTTAGTAAACTTTCTTTTTTTTAGGTGCATTCGTAATTATGTAAATACGTGGCACCTATAGTTGTCGTTCAGTCCGTCTGTCTGTTCGTCCGTCCGTCTCTTCGCCCGTCCTCATATAACAACGCAAAAAACCCCCAACCAAATCGTTTGAAATTTAAAATATATAATTATTATATAATTTTGTCGAGTCATTTCACATTTTATAAAAATTGGATGCATAGATCAAGTACAGGGACAATCATAAGCATTCCATTACGGTAAATGGTGTAAAAGCTCTAAATGCATTTTAAAGGTGTTATACTCATTCGAATATAAAAAAATTGATATGCATCTATAAAGTACATATTATAATATACATTTTGTATAATCTGGGGTGCAAAGAATATTTGTTATTGATTTACAAGGCCACAGAAAAGTATTCCATTAAATAATGGTATAGCGATAACATTGTTTGGTGCACATTTAAATTGTAATTAACTATTTACAATTTTATGTGATTGATATATGAGAGTGATGTTTTTAACGCTTCGTTATCGTTCGAACGCACCACATTTGCTACGCTTCACGTGAAATTTCCAACTTGTTTTATTTACAGTGAAAACGTTTACCTGTTGCATGAATTTTGGCTGTTGCTATTAGATAAAAATCTCAGTTTACCAGAAAAAATTTAGAAAATTCATAATAATAATAATAATAATAATAATAATAATAATAATAATAATAATAATAATAATAATAATAATTATTATTATTATTATTATTATTATTATTATTATTATTATTATTATTATTATTATTATTATTATTTACAGTGTAAATTATTCTGTACATTGTTGCAAAAGTATTTATCTAAGAAATTCATTTGCAGTTTAATACGATGTTTATTTTCAAAAAGTGTCTAATGCTTTTAATAATTCCAAGATTTTGATGAGATATTTTGTGTTTTTCTCGTCCAAATTTACGTTATCTAGGATATTTATATATGAAAATAATGTTAATAGTTTTTATAACTAGTAATTCACCCATTTCTTTTTTAATTATTTTGCTAAACTTTTGAAGAAAATTTATCCAAAATGTTTATATCCGGCACAGTTCATGTTAATAAATAACTATGTCTTACAGAGTTTTTAAAAAAATATTCATTTCTTTTTACAGACAGTTGTTCGATTTCTTCCCATTGTATATTTTTTAAAATCAATTAATTACACAAACAGTGCAAGCATATATAGTTTCTTGCATAAAATAACATTTTAATGATAATAAGAAGTAACATATAAAATATGTTAGCGGTGATCATTATAAATAAAAAATAATAAGAAACCTGGTTTAATTATTTTGTATAGCACTACAAAGTATTTGAATATATTATAATGTTCATTTAAAATAATTTATCAATTATACATTTTTTTCCAAGGTGTTATTATGTATTTTTTTATTCTTAATGTCATAAAATATCTTGTGTAGAAATATTTAATATCTTTATTTCTCATGCTTGAATGTCAAAAAATATTATTTTAACATCTGAAGAATTTTCTTAATTAGATTTTAGAATCATTGTTTCTACAAATTTGCTATGGCTTGTTTTGCATTTCCATGATGTGATTTTACCTAAAAATAACATATATGTATATTCATAAAGGCTATAATTTAATAGTCAATATATATTGCCCATTAAAACTATTTATACTTGCTATTACAAACAAAAATTTACAGATAATTAGCCGTATAAACTAATTTGTACAGTGTTAACAAATATTGGAACGGAATTTTTTTCAGTATAATATAAAGTTACTTTAACAGAAACTGTTTAAAGTGTTTAAAAAAGTTCCAAAATCTAATTAGATATTGTGTTTGTTTTTATCAAAGATTTATCTTATTCATCTTATTGTTTATCTGATTAATATTTTAATACAAAAGAATTTTAATTAGTTTTTATAATAAGTTTTTCTATTTCGCTCTGTTTTTCTCCTCATTTTTTTGCATTAATTAATTACAGTAAATCTTTATTAATATATACCGCATGGCGCATAATTTAAAACATAATATAAAGCCGATTTAAAGGAAACACTTTACTTTTTTTTTTCAATTTTTTAAAGATATTTCTTGCTTTTTAAGATATTTTTTGTATCTAGATATTTTTTACTTTTCACGTCAAAAAATTATATTATCTAAGGTACTTCGATATCAAAAGAATGTTAATTATATTTTATGACAAGAAATTTTTAAATTTCAATCAGTTTCATTTTGCATAAATTCTAAAACGGATATGAAATAATTAGTGATTTTTTGATAAAAATATCTCCTTTTTATAAAAATAAATTTAATAAACTACTCAATTTTTAAAAGTTTGCAAGATGTTATTGGATATTCATGTTATTTAAAATAAAATAAACTAAAATATTTTAAATATTAAATATTTTACATAATATATTAAAAAACTTTAATTCTAAAAAAAAAAATAAATAAATAATAATAAAAAAAAATAAATAAAATAAAATAAAAACAATTTTTGAGATGCATAAAAAACTATATATACGAACGTATTCATTATAAATAAATAAAAATTGTCTAATGCTATTCAAAACAAGAAACTGTAAAAGAAATTGGTACTGTTTTGAGTAAAAAAAAAAATGGATGTTTTTAACGAATAGTTCTTATTTATAATTTTTAGATGCAATTTTCCAACATATGTCTATAAAGAAGAAAAAAACTATGAACTAGTTTACTTTACTCTCCAGAATCGGCTAGCATTGTCTCATTTATCGATCAAACTATTCGTTCTTGGAATTATACAAACAAATAATATAATAATAAATTGATACGCATATTCATATTTTGCCGAGGTAATTACCAACTGTAGTTAGATTTTTTTTAAACATTCTTTATTTTTTTATTTAAATATTGAGTAACTACAGATCACGTTCAGAAATAACATTTAGTTGTTAAAGAACTAAATAACATATATATAAGAATGCGTAATCAGTTCCTGAAATCATAATTCTTTTTGTATTTTATTCACGATGCATTTTATTTAACAATACAGATGAAAAACAAAAATTAAAGAATCAATAATTAATTTTTACAACAAAAGTATTTAAGCTCTATACTTTAAAATCTTTCAACTGTCTACAAGTTGTTCTTTCATTAATTATTGCATAAAAAACGAAAAGTAGCAAGTTAAACTGATGGCATAGAACTCACAATCTATTTACACTAATTCGGTATTGTTTCAATGAATAATGCCCCTCAAAAAATAAATTAAGAAGATTTTCCTCCTTTTGACTTATAACACTTAACTAATAAATCTTCAAACTAATCAAGGAATCGTCTTATCAGAATAAACCTGCATACCAAATTTGAAGTAAATCGGATAATTCTGCATGAAAAACCCATATAGCTAAATTAAGGCAGTGGGATTGCCTTTATCATTTCTCTCCGTATACTTAACTAACGAAACACCAAGTCTAATCAGTTTGGTTTGGTTTTATTTTTGTCGTCCGATTATCTACGCTAGGGATACAGGACCAGGGGGGGTGTGCCCTTCGTGGGGGGATCTTTCTAAGGGAACTTAACCCGTATTTACGCAAGGTTCGAAGAAAATCACGAAAACTCCGAACGGTTTGGCCGACAGCCGCGATTGGGTTCGAATCCAGCACCTGCCGTCTACTAGTTGAGAGGTCAGACCCTCTCGGCTACTGGTGGGGCCCAAATAATCAGAGAAAAACTTTTTGGCAGTAAAACAATATATTTTTTAATTTAAATATTTATTTTAAATATTATTTAAATATTTATTATGTTTTTTTATTTTATATTTTTATATTTAAATATTTTACTATTACGGATCACACTAAGAAAATAAATTTATTCCTTGGTGAGCTAAATAATATATTAACAAGTTCTAATAAATATTAAAATAATTATTCTTGGTAATAATTAATTTTAATAATGTTTCCATCATAACATTTAACTAATAAATCTTCAAACTAATCAAGGAATCGTCTTATCAGAATAAACTTGCATACCAAATTTGAAGTAAATCGGATAATTCTGCATGAAAAACCCATATAGCTAAATTAAGGCATTGGCATTGCCTTTATCATTTCTCTCCATATACTTAACTAACGGAACACCAAATCTAATCAGAGAGAACCTTTTTGGCAGTAAAATAATATATATATTTTTTAATTTAAATATTTATTTTAAATATTATTTAAATATTTATTATATTTTATATTTTTATATTTAAATATTTTACAATGATGGATCACACTAAGAAATAATATTTATCCCTTGAAGAGCTAAATAATATATTTACAAGTTCTAATAAATAGTAAACTAATTATTCTTGGTAATAATTAATTTTAATAATGTGTTAGTATGTTTTCATGATTAAACTTTTAATGATTTGTAATAATTAATGTTGTATATTTTAACAATGATTGCTATAGAAAAAAATTAGAAATTATCTTTCATTTCTTTAACTTTACAAACTGTTATAAAACCTTTTAATTATTTTATTATTTATTATTTTTTTATTTTTTAATAACAGCTCCACGTAAAAGAATTTTCTTTTATATTATAGATATAAATAATAAAGTACTTTTTTAGCTAATATCGCTAAAAATCTCTGTATATAATTAGATATCCCGTTTTTTTCTTGTCGGAAGCAGTGTTATCTTGAATGTTTAATATATTAAGATAATTATTATAATAAAACTAGAATATTTAATTAAAAATATTTATTATCTCTGTGAGATCTAAAGAATTTTGTAATGAATTTTTATGCCTGTTTTATAACCTGCTTCATAAAGAAATAGATTTCCAGGAAATAAACTTCCTGCTTGATAAATATTTAAATTAAATTATAAAATAAAATATATTGGTTAATTTATTTAATATGCAAGCTTGAGTACGAGAAAATCTCTTAATTTAATCTCTTAATATGAAAATATTATCCTATAATAGATGTATATTATATTAGTGTAATTGTTTATCCTAACATTTTAATTTCATGTATTGTTAATGCAATTTTTAAATAAAATATTTTAATTATTATTATTACTTTTACTTTCTAATCAAATATATCCAGAAGTAAGTTTTTATGACAATCAACATTAGTCATTAATCACAATAAACATGAAAATACTTTTTTTAAACCATCCACAAATAACGTCACGCATATAATAACAAGTCGGAAACCACACGCCAAGCGTAGCAAATGAGGTGCGTTCATATTGTAAGGAAGTTTTAAAAAGATTCACATCTTAGTGTAATTGTATACAGTACTTCGGATATTGTATAAGTATACGAAATCTTTCGTATGGCCCTGTAAATACTAACTGTTTTCTATTATACAATAAGTAACTTGTAGTAAACCTCAGCAATGTATAAAAATTTCATTAAAATGTACCCAATATACCATTGTTCAATGAAACAAATTTATGTGGCCTGTAAATTAATAAAAAATATTTTTGCCCACAGGATGCATAGCGTGTATGTTTTAATACTTCATAGATGCATATGAATTTTATTATGTTCGAAACAGTATAACATCATTAAAATATACTAGAAACTATTTTTCCCATTGGCCGTAATGTAACAGAATTTATTTTGATTGTCCTGTAATTGAACTATGCATCCGATTTTCAAAAAAAGTTTAAATGCTGCGACAAATTTACGCAACAGTTACTTATTTTAGATACGCTTCGGTTTGGTAGTTTTGCGGTGTTATATGACAGGGGTGACAGACAGACAGACAGAGGAACGTATTAAATGATGAGTATAGGTGGCTACGAATTTATATAATTACGAAAGCATCTAAATTTTTTTATTTAAAGACACATATTACAGAGAAAAGGTAAAAACTTTTAAAACATTAAAATGAAATCGTAAATGTCTAAAAACCGTCAAGTTTGAACCATTCTGTGGATAAGATCAGTGTCATATTTGAGTGTTGAGAGATAGAATTTATAGTTTATAAATTTAAAATATGAAGACATTTTGTTGAAACTGTGACCATCATAGCGCCATCTGTACAGCTGTAATGGGCTAAACATAATATCAACATACAGTCAGTGACAAAAATGTTTGACACATTTTAAAATTTAATAAAAATTCAAATAATTGTCTTACAAGAGTGCAGTTCCGAGTAAAATGCTGCTCACGATAAAAAGTTATTTTCAAGAGAATACACATTATAGTTCCTACCATCTCCAATATATAGCGCTATGCCTTAAATTAATCAAAAAGGAACATAAAAAACTGAACAGTTAGTTATAGGTCTCTTTAATTTGTTAACATCAGTTAAACAGTAAGAATTTGTACAACTCTTTAACATAGTTCAATGAGTGCTTTTTTGCGGCCATAATAGGAGTGCCACGGTAGCTGACAATGAACATTCCGTTTAGATCACGGCCCCACCAGTGGCCGAGAGGTTCTGACCTTTCTACTGATAGACGGCAGGTGCTGGCCTCAAACCCAGTCGCGGCCGTCGGCCTAACCGCTCGGAGTTTTCATTGGTTTTCTTCGAACCTTGGATTTCCTTACGTAAATACGGGTTAAGTTCCCTTAGAAGGACCCCCCACGGTGGGCGTCCCACCCATTCGAGCCTGTATCCCAAGTATAGATAATCGGCTGACATAAAATAAACCAAACCAAACCATTTAGGTCACGTCAGTCTTTGTTGACTGACTGAAAATTTGATATAAACAAAAAAAAAATGCATTGTTTTAAATAATTATTAAGAAAGTAATATCCTATAGTAAATAAAAGTTAAATAAATTTTCAATAATTACTTGTCAATATATTATTTTTTTGTATCATATTTTAACCTGTGAGTCATCGATGTCTGGCGCAGCTTAAACGGAAATTTGGGTATCAGTTACCAGTGACTGACATGGCACTCAATGTGTTAACCACATTTAAACAGCACTCCAGTTCAATTCAAGTGCTGACTAGCATTGCTTCTGGAATTGACTTGATCACATTCATAATTCTCATTTTCAATACTTCAAGTTCAGGCACAGCAGAAGCGAAAACTTTTTTCTTTTTCACTGGGAGTTAATATTTCTGTGTGACATCGTCAAATGTAACTTGAAAATAATAATAATAGTAATAAAAATCTACATGTTTGAAAACATTAAAACCAATGATATGGACAAACATAGTCCACAAAAAATTTGAGGAACCCTTCATTAATATTTTCAAAAATTCCAAAATATATGCATCTTTTTTCAGAAATATGTCATCTAAAACGTTTAGTATCGACGCTGCAGACGCTGAAAAATAATATATTTATATTAGAAAATTCAAGTATTTGCCAATTATTTTTTTTTAACTTGTTATTCTTTTATTTCATTAAGATTTGTTTTTACTAGAACTAATTATACTAAAAATCTAAGAAGACATATTTTTCCTTTTAAAGCATTTTAATGATCAAAATAAATCATACGTAAAATATAATTACAATGTTTAAGCTGAGAAATGACAATTGATATTCAGTATTTATTATTTTGTGTTTTACATAATATTTAAACTGAAAATTATTTTCCCCCTTTTAATAATGACTTAGCTTGAAAAATTTGTCTATTATTTTAAAAAACAATCAAAGATACAGAGATAAATTCTTTTGTTTTTCGTTTTAAAAATTATCTTACAAAAATATTTATTCTTGCATCTGTTCACGCTAAAAAAAAATCCATGTATCTCTACGATGTAAAGAATTTTTTAATTAGTTTTTATAGCTAATTCAAAAGAAAATGCTGATAACAATGGAAGCATGTAGTTTTTCTTTCATGTAATAAACATTTCAACAGACATTATAAATCACATGTGAAATTATTTACTATTCTTACTACAAGGAGGAACTGGCAAACAACTTGCGCGGACTAATTTCTGCAAGTGTAAAAGAAATATGCAACATTATAAAATTTACCATTACATCTGTTTGCTAATATTTCTAAAATTCCAAGATCTTAATTGAATTTTTTTTTTCAGTGAAAAATTATTTAAAAGAACATTTTTAAGGATTTCCATCTCAAAATTAAAAAATTTAATTATCTTTCCGGAATGTTGAAGAATATACTAATTAGTTTCAGTAGTTAAAATTCCTAATTTTAGTATTCCGGCATAAGATTTTTCTCTCATCAAGTAATTTCGGTAAATATGCTATTGCTTTATTTTTATTTTATTTTTTAAATATATTCAAATTTTTATTGCATAATAGAAAAGCTTAAAAAACGATCTCCTAAACATTCAGCGCATACTAATGTAAAGTCAAGGAATGTATTAATTAGTTTTGGTATCTGTATATTTTTCAGAAATATAATGACTCGTTACGCATATTTATCGTACTAAATTAAGAAAAATAAATGTGCGTGAAGATGCGTTTGCCAAAATATATTCAAAATATTTATCCAAAGAAAAAATATTTGGTGAAAAGAATTTCTAAAATTATTTGAATATGAAAATAAATAGAAGGATATAATGTATTGAAATATTTTGCAGTAAATAATTAATTTTCTATATGTTTCTTTATTTTTGAAATAATATATACTAGTATAAATTTCAATATTATTTCAGATAAATATTTTTTTTATATAAAACGCTTTCTTTTCATATTTATGACTACTAAAGTATTTTACAAAATTGTTTGCGTAATATTTATAAATAAAATATTTTTTTTTTTCAAAAATGTTTAGCAAAATATTGTGTTTTTACTACAATTAATTCTTTCTCAACATTTTTCTAATACAGATATGGTAACTAGATCAATTATAAACAATAATGTGAAGATTTTTTATTTATTTGTTGATAATTATTGTTCACTATCTTTATTAAATTTATTTCAACATTCCTTCTCAATAAATAACAAAACGTTAATAAAAGCTCATGTAAGTTCTTATAATTAAAGCGATTCATTTTTTTTTTCTCCAGCTTATGTATGTTAAGTACACGTTTAATTTATAAAATTAATATTTAATAAAAATTTGAAAAAAATAAAATTAAAAAAAATATATATATATACAATACAATTACAAAACAACATATTTTTTCACATTTATCCAAAAGAATAACCTTATGTAAGAAAAATACTTTACAAAGAAAAATATGTAAGAAAAATAATTACATATTGTAACAGAAGCAGTTTTATCTATTAGCATTTTTTTTTTCTTTTTTTTGGTTTTTTGTTGATAATATTCAGTTAGATTATGATTCGAAATTCTGGACCAGCAAAATATATTTGAAACATAATGTGCTACATATAGAAGATGTGTGGTTATGTATATATATTATAAATTGAAACATTTTAGTTTGTATTTATGTCGGCCAATTATCTACACTATGGGATATAGGCCCTATGATGTGGGTTTGCCCTTCGTGGGGATCTTTCTAAGGGAACCTAACTCGTATTTACGCAAGGTTCGAAGAAAATCACGGAAAACTCCGAATGGTTAGACCGACGGATGCGATTGGGATCGAACCCAGCACCTACCTTCTACCAGTTTGGAGGTTTACCTCGCGGCCACTGTCGGGGCTTGAAACATTTTAGATTAATCCAAAGTTTAAAAATGTTAAAAAATGTATAAATTTATCTACATATTACTCACAAATTAATTAATAAGTTAAATATAAACTTGTGTATACAGTTACTCATCGAAGCTGGGATAACAATATTAAGATGCTTAAAAATATGCATTCAAATCCAATACAAAATGCTAAATAGTGCATACTTGACAAAACAATAAATTAAAAATATGATTAACATCAACGTTTAGTATTGCTTCTGCGAACGTTTTCAGGATAAAAATTGATGTATACACACAAGTTTAAAGTTGCAAAAATATGAACGCAGACGTCCAAGAGTCCCAGAGAATGCTTGCTTGGAGAGTGCGCAAACCTCCTCAAGTTTCCATGGTAACCTACGAACCAAGCCACCACAGGGAAAGATAAAAAGGGGGAGTAAAGACAAAATGTGTTTTGTCCTTATTTTTGAAACTTTAGACTTGTGCGTAACATCACTTTTTATCCCGAAGACGTTCGCAGAACCAATATCAAACTTAGATGTTAAGCATATTTTAACTGTATTGTTTCGTAATGTGTGTACTACTTAGAATTTTGTATTTAATTTTAATACATATTTTTAAGTATAATTTAAGGTGCAATTATCTAATTCATAATTAGTATTAAAATGTGTATAGTTTTTTGCAAAACCAGTATAATTCAAAGAAAAATTCAAAAATGCTAAAAAATATAAAATATTCATTGCGTCTTTTTTTTTTTCTTTTTTGTATCTACAGAGTTCGTCAAGTATTTGAGAACAAAACAACAGCTGCTTTCAAACAGGAATATGCACTAATGATAGAGCATTTTCTTTTATTTTAACATTCTGTATAAGTGACTACCGGTACACTGGATTAAAGCATTGATTGAAACTATTGACAACCACAATAACTGCCTTCTCTGGCTGTCAAAACTGACACAAACGCTGTCTAGAAGGCTGTAAAATTACTGTTACACTGGGAGACAATTTTTAACACAATTTCTGTTAAGTTCGATATTTCAGTTTTTTTTTTTTAATAAAAAAAAATCTTCCTGATTTCAAAACTGCAATTAGTTTTCTTTTACCATGTAAGCTTCTGAAATTAATGTGACCACTCTACGCTGAACCGGGCATGAGACATCGGAAGCTGTAGTTTCCTGCTAAATGCTGAAGAAAACATTCCCCGATTGAGATTGGGTGAAAGACACTATAAGAACCAGCATCAGTTTCACAATTATTTCTAATATTCAGTTATATCTGAGATACACTATATGGCCATTGATTATTGGACACTTGCGATTTTAGACATTTTGTTAAATATCTAGAAAAATACATGAGGAATCATCTCGACACTCTTAGTGTATAAATATACCAGTATAAGTCATACATCTCCGTGAAGAGTTTTCCTCGAAAACTCCATAGGGGACCGTCAACAAATTAAAAAAGAATGAATATCTTTTGAATAACCCTGTCAAAACTATTGTAGCAAAAGCGCTTAAACTCTAGATTATGATTGAATGCCTTATTGTAATACACTGAGTTCATTTTTATGCAAATAGCATGCATACTCGCAGAGTAATTAAGGTTTTTATAAAAATGGTCCCAAATTTTTTCCAAGTTTTTTCCTTATAATTTTCAGAGTTCTTAATATAAAATAATATTTTTTTCAGAAAATATGACATACAACATTGCGCACAGTACCCTTCAACCAGAATTAAAAAATAATGAAAATTGTATACAAAATGAGTTAGTTTACTAAATAATTTTTTACTGCGCATGCGTCAACGATATCAAAATTTCATTTGCATATTATGTTAGCTAAATGTATAAAGCAACTTTTGTGAAAGTCACAAAATCATAACTTGAAAATTCTGAAAATAATCGTCAATTGAATAAGTTAAAAATCCGTTATTCTCAAAATGAAGCTAAAACAAGAGGGGTTGTATCCATATATTCATTGATTAGTGTAAACATAGAATACACAATACAGGATGTACAACTACAGTTCGATAAAATCCCTCATTTTTTTGCTTCATTTTGGAAACAACGGATATTGTCCTTTTTCTATAGACGATTACTTTCAGAATTTTCAAGCTATGATTTTGAGACTTTTACAAAAGTTGCTCTATACATTTAGCTAACATAATATGCAAATGAAATTTTGATATCTTTGACGCATGCGCAGTAAAAAATTATTTAGTAAACCTACTCATTTTTCATAAAATTTTTATTATTTTTTAATTCTGATTACAGGGTACTGTGTGCAATGTTGTTTGTCATATTTTCTGAAAAAAAAAATTATTTTATATTAAGAACTCTGAAAATTATAAGGGAAAAACTTGGAAAATTTTGGGACCATTTTTATAAAAACCTTAATTACTCTTCGAGTATGCATGCTATTTGCATACAAATGAACACCGTGTATTACAATAAAGCCATCAATCATAATCTAGAGTTTGAGCGCTTTTGCTACATTAGTTTTGACAGGGTTATTCAAAAGACATTCATTCTTTTTAGGTGCGTTCGTAATTATATAATACGTAGCACCTATAGTGGTCGTTCAGTCCGTCCGTCTGTCCGTCCGTCTGTCCGTTCGCATATAACAACGCAAAAACTACCCAACCGAATCGTTTGAAATTTAAAATACATAATTATTACATAATTTTGTCGAGTCATTTCAAATTTTATGAAAATCGGATGCATAGATCAATTACAGGGGCAATCAAAAGTATTCCATTACATTACGGTCAATGGGGAAAAAGTTTCAAATGCATTTTAATCGTTTGAAATTTAAAATACGCAATTATTACATAATTCTGTCTAGTTATTTCAAATTTTTTGGTAATCGTGTGCATAGATCAATTACAGGGGCAATCAAAAGTATTCAATTACATTATGGTCAATGGGGAAAAAGTTTCAAATATATTCTATACTTTTGAAATTTAAAAACATAATTATTACATAATTTTGTCGAGTCATTTCAAATTTTATGAAAATCGGATGGATAGATCAATTACAGGGACAATCAAAAGGATTCCGTTACATTACGGTCAATGGGGAAAAAAGTTTCAAATGCATTTTAATCGTTTGAAATTTAAAACAGATAATTATTGCGTAATTTTGTCGAGTCATTTCAAATGTTATGAAAGTCGGATGCATAGATCATTTACAGGGACAATCAAAAGTATTCAATTACATTATGGTCAATGGGGAAAAAGTTTCAAATATATTCTATACGTTTGAAATTTAAAATACATAATTATTACATAATTTTGTCGAGATATTTCAAATTTTATGAAAATCGGATGCATAGATCAATTACAGGGACAATCAAAAGTATTCCGTTACATTACGGTCAAAGGGAAAAAATGTTTCAAATGCATTTTAATCGTGTTACACCCATGCGAACTTAATAAAATTTAAATGCAACTATAAAGTACATATTATAATATACATCATACATAATTTGTGGTGCAAAGAACATTTGTTATTGATTTACAAGGCCACACAAAAGTATTCCATTGCATAATGGTATAGGGAGAACATTGTTTGATGAGCGTTTTAATTGTAATTTACTATTTACAGTTTTATGAGATTGATATATGAAAGTAATATTTTTAAAACTTCATTATCGTACGAACGCACCTAATTTGCTACGCTTCAAGTGCAATTTCCAACTTGTTTAATTTGTTGACGGTCCCCTATGGAGTTTTGGTAAAAAATATTCACTGAGTTGTATGACGTATACTATTATATTTATACACTAAGAGTTTCGAGCTGATTCCTCATGTGTTTTTCTAGATATTTAGTAAAATGTCTAAAATCGCAAGTGTCCAATAATCAATGGCGATATAGTGTATATTGATGATGACTCCGTTCGAAAGAAATTTGATCATCTTGAACTGAATAATTTATAGGAGATTTGGGCTTATCGAAAAAAGCTTCAGAATTCTTAGAATCAAGACTGTGCGAGAAAAAATTACTTAAAAAAGAAGCTGGGGTATCTTACTTTCGATCAAGAGAAAATTATCTTTTTCATTACTTTCGAAGAAGCGATGGATTTGTTTACTATCATAACATGCATGGTTTAATGGAGGAGTTGGGAATTCTATCTTATACCGCTATTGAATGACGTTTGTTCATCGATAGCTCAAAAACAAGCTTGAAGTGCAAGCACTTCACCATGTTAATTTATTTGGAAAAATCCCAATAAGCAATTCAGTTTATTTGTGCAAAGAATATCAGACCATAAAGAGAACCATTGATTTATTACAATATCAAATGTACGAATGGATCATCTGTCTTGATTTTAAAATGGTCTGCTTCCTTCTTGGCCAGAAAGTGGATATACCAAGTATTCCTGTGGTTTGTGTATGTAAGACAGTCGACCTCATGAAAAGCATTTAGTCCAATTGAATTTACGAATTAAAATTGGCAAATTGCCAAATAGAAGGCGTGAGAAATTTTCTAAAAATATTTTCGAAACTCATAACCATACATGTAAAATAAAGCTGTCCATTAGTGATAAGAACCTTTACCCCTGTTGGAAGCAACTGATCCAATTTTCATACACACACATACACAAATGAGCAAATAAAAACCCTCTAGTGTAGACAAATCAATTTTCACTGAAAATAACAATTTTAATAAAAATTAAAACTTTCGAAATTTTTGGTTGTTCTTGATGATTTTCAGAGTTAATTTCTACTTTTTGAACTTTTATGCATACGTATTTTCGTGTTTTATTGTTATTGCATAACTATTTTTTATGTTTATGAAAGAATATTCTTAAAAAAGTATAAAAATTAAAGTGTTCAATGTACTGCGTTTAGTAAAAAAGAAATAAAAATAACTATTTAGTTTTATTGAAATGGAAATATTCTACGTACATATATATATAAAAATTGCTTACAAAATTAATTTTAATTAGAAATGTAAATACATTTAGATTATATATTCAAATATTTTAAAATACATTTAACATTCATTGGAATAAAATAATGAAAGTAGTGCATGTTTATAATATTCTTTGAAAATTGGTTCTATTATTATTTACTTGAATAGCTGAGCATTCTAATTACAAATGTAACTGGAATATTTTTTATGTTTCTTCTTATTTTTTATATTGACTGAGATGCAATTACCTCCAGGTAATCTTTTGTTTCAACTCTATTTTTCTGTAGAATTATTAGTATGTTTTAGCTTTGTCATAAGATAAAATGGTTTAAAAAAGTCTTTCTGGGCAATATTTTTCATGTAATTTTTAATTAAAATATTAATTAGTATTTTAAAAGTTAATTTTTTTAACTAATTCATATATAGGTTATCGTTTGATTTAAAATATTATTTTCTTTTGAATGATTGTTTTTACTTTTGGCTAACAAAACATTATTTTTTTAAATCAAACATATTATTTATAATTTACTATTTCAATATATCATATAGAGTCCGTTTTACTTCACTTCTTTTGAATATAAAACTTAGTTGAAACCAATTTTATTTTATTTGTATATTTGCTTTTCCTTTTTCAATAAAAGGGCATATTGTAAAAACAAAATCGTTTTTTGACGGATTTGTACATTTTTGGGGTCAAAAACTCCTGAAAAAGATGCTTATACAAATGTTTGTCTGTTCTCGTGTTATCATTGAACTATCGAAAATTATATAAAGTTATGCTTAGTAATGTACCAATATTCTGTGCATGCTTTTGGCTATGGCCTGCAGTTTCTTCTTGAATTTGGAGATATTATTTCTGAAGAGAGTGCTGTGATAGGGAATTTTGCGCCGTTTTTATTATCGCATTATCGAAAAGTGTCTGAAGTTATGAAAATATTTGAACCAAATATAATTTTTTCTATTTTCAATTCCAAAATATTCCACCGAAAGGGGATGTTGTTACAACAATTTATGTGTCATTTCATTATTGTATCATCGAATAGATTAAGAAGTTATCCATATAATTGATTCAAATTACAATGTTTCAAAATATATGTTTTTGGCAAGCAGTTCGTCCTTAAATTTGGAAATATTTCAACTGAAAAAGGCACTGGAATACCAGTTTTTGTGTAAATTTCTGAATTTCTGAATCTTCAGTTTTAGACCGATGGATCGTGCAACGAAGGGATAAAGCTACAGAATAATACAAAAACAGAATAAAAATAACCAGAATAGACATAATCAGAATAACAGAAAATATTGATTATATTAACTATCATGATCAAGATGAATTCGTGATTACTTCGAAAAGCCTTCTAAAGCAGAAATTCAAAATGAAAATCAAAGTTGGTATAATATTTAACTAAAAATATTGAAATATTGAACATAACGAAGAAGTATCGTGCTTCTTGAAATATCAAGATACATGAAATAGAAAAAACTTTTGGTATTGCCATATCCAGTAAGCTTATTAATGTATCATCGACTTTTCTTTATTTAAAAATAGTTCAATAAAATAACTCGAGAAGAAAAAGAATCTATGTAATATAAAAACATAACTTTTAGTCTGTTATCTATTTTCAATAAAACACACAAAATTTTATTAAAATAAATAAATTATTATAAATATAAATAATTATAAAATATGGGATACCCCATCACTTGACATCCCTAGTCTTCTTTATGTGTATATATATATACGATCACGGTTCAAGAAACCACATGTGAAGTATATAAGTACTGAAGCTTGTGTTAACTAATAAATAACAAAAAAAGAAACAATGTTGCCTGTTTGTTTTGTTGATAAGAAATTCTATCTCACCACCTTCCTCTTTTGTAGTGCAACAAGACATTGTTGTTAAATGCATTATGAAACAAAAAGCTATTATATATATGTATATATTTTTTTTTAAATACGGAATAACAATTTCTTTTTACTGTTGTTTGATATAAAGTGCTATTTTTTTACTTCTCTTCATTTGAATCAATAAAGTAAGCGAAAAACAAATGTAACCAGTTTTTATATTACTCCAAAAAATATATATATTAAAAAATGACATTGATAACGATATAATTACCAGGAGGGGGAAAGGGTTTCGATGGATGATAACGTATGATATCGGAAGAGAGCGAAGGGGTCCAAAATCACCAAAAAGTTGATAAAATTATATATGCACAGCCGCTTACTGAAGAAATTAATTAAAAACCACGTTTTTTAATCATTTTAAGCTTATTTATTTACAAAAGCACAAGGATTTTATACACGCAGAATCAAAACTAAATTTTATACTTTTAATAAAAAGTTGTATTAAGTTAATACAAAAGTTTGAAAATTTCATCTGTATAATCGCATATTTTTTTCTTTCTGTGTGTGAGTGTGTGTGCATGTATATGCAATAAAAAGGAAATTGTATATTCAGTGGGTATAGACTAATCTGAAATATATGTTTTTTGAATTCTATGAAAATGTACTCAGAATTTTTTGATATATCCTGCGAGTGATAACGAAAAACGTCTTTTGAGAAAAATGACATCAAAGTTTCGGAAACGCCGTTTCAGCTACAGAAGGTGCGTAATTCTAAAAACCATAACTTTTGTTCTAATGGAATTTTTGAGGAAACAATTATATAAAAATATTTAGAAAAATAGGTGTTTAACAAATAAAAATAAATAAAATTTCGAAATTTTTCATTCTTTAAGAGTACCCGGACACCTTAAAAGATCAAAAACAAAATAACATTCTGAGAATCTTTTCTTTCAATCGATTATTTTTCTTTGATATAATAATTATTTATCCTCTTATAAGAGATAATAACTTCGAAAATAATTTTAGGTTGAATTTTATCATATATTGAATAAAAAAAATATATTGCATATTCTCTGCATGGAAAGCAAAAGTTTTTATTGATTCTAGAATACAATGTTCATTATATTAAAGTAATAGCCTCTCATAATAGGTTTCTTTTATTAAAGCAAATTTAAAATACAAATTCATTATTTTAAAAAATGGCTGTTCTTTAATGTGTTAAACTATACTTTTTATTATGAAATAAAAATAAATGCACAAATTACAGCCATAAAATGGTTTTAATACCCCGATAATATAACCTCAATGAGAAGAAAAAAAATCTTTGTAATAAAAGAACATAATTTGGTTGTGAATTTGTTTCTAATTAGAACCTTAATTACATTTAAATTATGTATTTAGTTACGTATCAAGTTCGTTATAAAATAAAATAAAACTGCTTACGGAAAATAGCTTCTATTATTTTTTACCTGGATTGCAGCGCTTTGTGTATTCATTATGTGCAATTGTGAAAATTAAAATGTGAATCTCTAAAATAGATAAAAGAAATTACCTACTAGAATCTTTTATTTCTAACTGTATTCTGTGATACAATTAGTAATTTTTTACTTCCTGGTAAGACATAATGTTTTTGAGACTATCTTTCAGGTTGAATTGCGCCATGCACATAATATAGTATAAATATATATATATATATATATATATATATATATATATATATATATATATATATATATATATATATATATATATATATATATATATATATTTCATAAATAAGCTTAATTTACTATTTTATCATACATAAAATTTTTATCATTCATTTCATAGCTTATTTTTTTTTATTTAATGTTTATTCTTTATTAACTATTTGGGAAAATAATTGCTGTTCTCGGTAGAGAATTAGGAAATTTGAAGTATATCTGAATCTCTTTATTGGTTGAATTCCACAACTTATTTTATTTTATTCGTTTTCTTATTGGTACAATTGTAATGTCCAAAAATGGAACGATTCTGTTGCCACAATGACAAAAAAGTAATAAAAACTTTTAAAAAAATTAATAATTTGAAAAAAAAATTGTGATAAATATTTAAAACAAATTTCATTAAATATTGCACATTTTTATCTACCCAATGGTGTAAAAATGTAATATGTGCGATGTTTAGAAATTTAGAAATTTGCATTTCCGAAAATTGTAAAACCTAAATTTCATTTAAAGTTTGTTTGTTATGGGTCCAGGAATATGAATGTTTAATCCATGTCATATGTAATAGAAGGAGTTCAGAAGTTCTGATTAACTACATTTAATAACAAGTTGGAAATTGCACGTAAAGCGTAACAAATGAGGTGCGTTCGTATGATAACAAAGTTTTAAAATATCACTCTCATATATCAATCTCATAAAATTGTAAATAGTTAATTACAATTAAAATGCGCACCAAATAATGTTCTCCCTATACCGTTACGTAATTGAATACTTTTGTGTGGCCTCGTAAATTAAGAACAAATGTTCTTTGCACCACAGATTATGCAAAATGTATAGTATAATATGCACTTTATAGATGCATATGCATTTTATTATGTTCGAATGAGTGTACCACCATTAAAATGCATTTGAAACATTTTCCCCCATTGATCGTAATGTAACGGAATACTTTTGATTCTCCCTGTAAGTGAACTACGCATCCGATTTTGATAAAATTTTAAATAACTCGACAAAATTTGGTAATAATTATGTATATTAAATTTGAAACGATTAGAATGCATTTGAAACTTTTTTCCCCATTGACCGTAATGTAACGGAATACTTTTGATTGTCCCTGTAATTGATCTATGCATCCGATTTTTCATAAAACTTGAAATGACTCGACAAAATTATGTAATAATTATGTATTTTAAATTTCAAACGATTCGGTTGGGTAGTTTTTGCGTTGTTATATGCGGTCAGACAGACAGACGGACAGACAGACAGACGGACAGACAGACGGACGGACTGAATGACAATAGGTGCTACGTATTTGCATAATTATGAACGCACCTAAAAATGCACATTATAAACAGTTAAAGCTGTCTATACATAAAGTAATATATATATATATATTTCAATATTATTGGTCTAGGAATATTAATGCAAGGTATATGTAATATATGACTCATTATGATAATCCTAAAAATGATGTTTATTATTATTATTAATTTAAATATAGAAACTTTTTACAAGTCTTTAACATTTTGATCTTTGAAAATATCATTTTCCAAATAGTCGTTCCAATTTGTTAAATTACAGTTTTATTTTATTTTATTTTATTACTCTTGTTCCACAGTTGATTGGATAAAGAGAGAATTTTTAGCTTAAAGCTTATTTCTCTCGAGAAATCGACTGGTTCTTGCTATATATTTGTAAATCTTTTACGCCTGAAGAAGTGATTTACAATATAAATTTTCTTCTGTTCCCATACTCTTGCATTTCGTTTGAAATTCTCATAAATTATTTAATAGTGCTACATAATTTTAAAAGTATTTATTTCTTTTGTTTATTATACTGATTTGATATTTTGCCACTATTACATGTTTAAATAGTTTAATTGTAGAGAAAATTTATGTATATATATATATATAATGTTAGAAATTATAAAGTTTTTATTGATTCCAGAATGTACTGTTGATTACATTAAAAAATAATTGTCATTATCAAATAGTTTTTGATCCACAGTTTCTTTTAAAACTAATTTAAAATGCAGATATATTATTTTAAGCAAAATTTAATATCTGTTCGGTTACACTTAAATCTATAATTTTTATAATAGCATAAAACAAAATGTACATTTCATTGCGGTTAAATTTCTTTTTCATTGTTTTTTAATCAAAATAACATCCTTGAAATAAAATGTGTACAAATAATAAAACAAAACAAATTACTTGTAAAATTGGATTATTTAGTTAATTAAACAGTTTCAGATTATGCATTCAAATATGTTTTACTTCTTTTAATATTGATTACAAAAATTTGAGAAATGGAATTACTTATAAAAAATCTCACTTATTATTATTTACGTAAATTACTGAGCGTAATAGCCATGCATATAACACAATTTTTTCATGCTTTTCTGGAAGACATATGAAGCGTAATTACCTCGAGGATACCTTTTGTTTTCTACTCTATTTATTCTATGATATAATTGGTATTTCTTTATTTTCTCGTAAGAGAAAATAATTTCAAAAGAGCCTTTTAGAAGTGATGGCTTCTTGCAACAAACAAGATTACTTATGAGCTTTAATTGTTTATAATTTAAATTTGTTGAATATTGTTTGTTTAGTAAAGTTATTTTATCAATACTGTTTTTTTATAATAAAATCTGTTACTTATTTTTTTCGGTACTACTAGGTTATCCCGTCGACCAAAAAATTATCGCCAAACTATAAGATTAAATGCTAATAATGGATGATCGTGAATGTCACATTCAATGACATTAAATGCGATTCGTGTGTTTAAAAAGTCATTAAGTGATTTTAATTTCGACTTTTTATTAGTATTGTTATTAATATTCTACTAATTATTTCTTTTTTCGTTATTTAAAATAAAAATTATGTCAATATGTATAATTTGGCTATTAGTTTGGCGATTTCTATAATTTGGCGGAGTAGTACCTTTCTTTCTTTCTTTTACATAGAATTTAACATTGTCTTTACTTAAGGGCACATCGAACATAAAATAAACCCAAATTTTTCAATTTTTAATTATCGGCCTAAAAAACAAAGCTAAATTATTAGGGTGGTGTTAAATGGTTTTGGGCCTACAAGATTATGCTGCTGGAGTATTTCAAAATAATGTATTTTAAAAACTGCGAATGTGTACATATATTTAAATTCCTCTTTTTTTTTTTATTCTATCATACATTTTTCAAAAATTCTTCTTTGGGTAAACTGTTGAATCCTCTCAAAACTGTGTTATAACCATTTTTTTTTTTTTTTAACATGTATAACATTATAAATCTCAGTGGGTTTTTTTTAATAGTGAAGAATATGTTTTTAAAGTTTTTGGATTTTCGAAGTTTTTTTAATAAAATATTTTCTAATTTCATTGCGTTAAAAGTAAAATCAAAATTGCTCTTTATTATTTTAAACAGTGTGTTCTGACGTAAATACAAATTTCAAGGTGATACATTAAACACTTTTTTAGAAAAGTGTATCGAACACACATATTGTTCAAAAAATATGTAAAAAGTTAACTAGTCCTTGAAAACTAATTTATGCACGAAATTAATTTATTTTGATTTATATAGGAGCTACAATGTATATATTTATTTTCAATGTGTATATTTATTTTTCTTTTCTCGAACCAAAAAAGTCTTGGTTGGATCTGGTAATACTCTGCCAACGTAGCTATCCCGGAAGAATCAAGAAGACCTAATTCACCCAGCTAACCTTATTGATCATAACATTTGGCCTGGTATATAAATCAGTTCAAAAATAAATCTCAGTTATCGGAAATCCAGTATACGATACGTAACTCTCTATACGCTCGATTCGATACAGCCGAAACATATTTAGTATCAAAACGATACGATCGATACGTAGATCAATTTTGGCTCATTTATTCATATTGGTAAATAAATAACATAATTTTTAATTTTCCATCTGGTCGAAAAATTTCTGGGCCGGGACTCATATCATTCACAATAACATCACTAAAAAATTTCTATGTGAAAAAAAAAAAAGAAAAAAAAAAGAAAACATAAAAAGAAATAAAAATATTTCTAGAATAAGATTTAATTTGGTAGTTAAATATATCTAGATTCTATATTCAAAATGTTATTCAAACTTATTTATAGCAAAAAATAGTACTCATAAAAATATCTCATATTATTAATTGCTTAAATTACCAAGCATCATAACCATGCGTACAGCTGTAACTTATTTTATGCTTTTCTGGAAGACATCTGTAGAGAAATTAACTCCAGGGTATGTTTTGCTTCTTACTCTATTTATTCCGCGATATAATTAGTATTTCTTTGTTTTCTCAAAAGAGAAGATGACTTCAAAGAAGCCTTTTAGATGAGATTCCGTCTCGCAGTAGAAAATATTAATTGTCTATTTAAAAAGCAAGATTATTTATTAGTTTTAATTGTTTGGGATTTTAATTTAACTAACTATTGATTGTTTAAGAAAGTTTTTTTTTATTAACTCGTCGAAAAATTTACAGGGCGGACTCGAATCATTCAAAATTACATTATTAAAAAAATTCTGCGTGAAAAAAAAGAAACAAAATTCATAAAAATAAATAAAACTACCTGTAGAATTAGATTTAATTTGATAGTTAAACGCATCTGGATTATGCATTCAAAATGCTTTACTTATTTTCATATTTATACCAAAAAACATTTGTCAGAAAAAATATCTCTTCTTATTATTTACATTTTTTACGGAACATCATAACCATGCGTATAATTACAACTTTGTTTTTTGCTTTTCTGGAAGACATCTGTAGCGAAATTACTTCCAGGGTACCTTTTTGTCTTACTTTATTTATTCCGCAATAAAATTAGCATTGCTTTGTTTCCTCATAAGAAAAGATGATTTTCAAAGAGCCTTTTAGATGATATTGCGTCTCACACTGGAAAAAAACAATTGTCCTTTTAAAAAGCAATATTCTTCATTAGTTTTAATTGTTTGTAATTTTAATTTAAGTAATCATTGTTTGTTTAAAAAAGTTATTTTAATTTATTTTTAATTTCCAACTGGTCAAAAAATTTCCACGTTGGGATTCGAATCATTCACAATAATATCATTGAAAAAATTCTGTGTGATAAAAAGAAAAAAAATGCTTGTAGAATTACATTTAATTTGATGGTTAAACGCGTCTAACATTATACAGGGTGTTCAAGAAAGGACTCCTCAATTTTGAAATGACATAATTTCGAAACAGTGAGAGATAGAAATGTGAAACAAGTTGAATGTTAGACAGATAGGTCTGGAATTTTTTATGCATCAATTAAAAAAATAGCTTCAATATTGGACACTAGAGGGCGCTGCAAAAGCACAGAAAGCTGTGTCTTTGAAATAGTCCCTGAAAGTGAGTCGTTTGAACTGAGACAAAAACCACATTGCAATGGTTTCGATATGGTTACTTTTTTCAGCATCAACATGACGTAACCTTAAGGTAAAGTTGTTGCAATACTTCTACTGAAATGGATGCACTTGCCTCACAGACGAATTGTTCAAGCTGTTCCAACTTTCGGGGATTCTTAGAATAAACAGCGTTCTTCAAGTAATCCTACAAAAAGACATTTTTACATGTGTCAGCAATGAAGCATACGCACAAATGAAATTTCTGTACTTCTGAGTACCAATTAAAGCTCCATGAGCGTGAGCTGCCACCTATTATCCAATATTGGAACTATTTTTTCAAATTGGTGTATAAGAAACTTCAGACAAATCTGTCTAACATTCAACTTGTTTCTATCTCTCACTGTTTCGAAGTTATGCCATTTCAAAGTTAGGGAGTCCTTTCTTGAACACCCCTTATATTCAAAATGCTTTACTTATTTTCATATTTATACGAAAAAATATTCCTAAGAAAAAATATCTCTTATTATTATTTATGCTACAACTTTTTTTTATGCTTTTCTGGAAGACATCTGAAGCGAAATTACCTCCAGGGTACCTTTTGTTTCTTACTTTATTTATTCCGTTGTATAATTAATGTCTCTTTGTTTTGTTATAAAAGGAGATGACTTCAAAAGAGACTTTTAGAAGAGATTGCATCTCACACAGGAAAATAATATTTTTCCTTTTCAAAAGTAAGATTATTGATTAGTTTTAATTATTTTCAATTTTAATTTAACTTTTTGTTGTTTGTTTAAGAAAGATATTTTTTTTCCAACTGGTCGAGAATTTTCCGGACCGGTACTCGAATTATACCGAATCCAATGTACACAATAATATCGTTAAAGAAAACCATAAAAAATAAATAAAAATACTTGTAGATTTAGATTTGATTTGATAATTAAACGCATCTAGATTATGTATTCAAAATGTTTTACTCATTTTAGTATTTATACCAAAACACATTGCTCAGAAAAAATATCTCATCTTATTATCTACATTTTTTACGGAACATCATAACCATGCGTATAATTACAACTTGCTTTTTTGCTTTTCTGGAAGTCATCTGAAGTGAAATTGCCACAAGGGAACCTTTTGTTTTTTACTCTACTTATTCCGCGGTATAATTAGTATTTCTTTGTTTTATCATGAAAGAAGATGACTTCAAAAGAGCTTTATAGAAGAGATCGCATCTCACACTGGAAACTAATAATTGTCCTTTTCAAAAGCAAGATTATTTATTAGTTTTAATTGATTGTAATTTTAATTTATTAAATATTGTTTAAGAAAATTGTCTTATTCTGTTATACAATTTTCTGCTTATCAAATATCTGACAATTTTAAATGCTAATTCTGCATCTCGATTCCTTGAATGTATGAAAGAAAAGATCATATTTTTATCTTTCATCCCTAATACAATCTATATATTTAAAACACCTGGCTGTTTTTTTGGTCATCAGCCCTGAGCTTTCTACTGGCCCGATTTTGATAATTATTTTTTTAAATGAAAGCTGTTTATGTGTAGATGTGCCCATTCTGGCTATTTTTTAATTTATTTCAATTTTTATATTTTATTTTCAATTTTAAAAGCTTTTTCATGACATTTCTTCAAAACAGTGGCAACAGGTTAAGCTTTTCTCAAAATTTATTTTGTTTCATTATTTTCCACCAATCAGGATCTGATCTCATCGGTGAATGTATAATCTCATTTCAAAAAAAAAAAAAAAAAAAAGGTTTTCGTAATATACTAGATAAATTTATACCATGAATATAATATACATTGTTATAGCTGTGTCAGTGATGATGTCATATTCACAGACTTTAATTCCTGCATCTAAATAAAGTGAACTTCTATTAATTTAAAGGTCCGTGGTGTGCACAAATGAAAATATTTCTATAAACTGCGCCATTTCTATTTAATTATAATGAATATTTTATTAAACTAAAGAATCCTTAAATAACTACATAAATCACGCTTTTATTTAAGAAAAGATGAGTATTTCTGAAGGTGTAAATGATGTCATATTAAAAAAAAAGAATAAAACCTGTGATATGCCGGTATTACTATATTTCTATCTTACATAATATTAAAAAAAATTAAAATCATTTCATTGTATTAAGTTATTGTTTAAAAAAAAATCTGCAGTTCAGCAACAAATACAAAAATTTTATTCTTTTTAATAACAAAGATATCGGTTTTTTTTCGTTGCCATAACAATAAAATTATTTTTTGCAAGTTCATGGAGAATACAAACCAATAAATAAATTAAATTTATTGCAACTGCTGTAAATATGTAGTGGGTTGGTTAGGCAGTTTAGTAAGTCCCTGTTTCTATTATAATTAAAATGTTTCATTGATACTATAATTATTGTACAGTTATCAAGCGATATTTAAACGGAGAAAAAATAAACTATGCAGATATTTTTGAATTCGTCTTCCGGGGTATAATATTAACTTCGTAAATAATTTGGCATTTAAATAATATTTCAGGTTTAGAAACCGCATTAAAAAAAAAGATTTGTAGCTGAAGTTAAGTCCAACATAATAATTTATGAGTTGTTTTCCTTATTTTTTATTATTTTCTGAAGTTTGCGTATCTTCATCATGAAAAGCTATGTTATCCCTATTTTAAGAGGTGGCAATTGTTTATTTCGCTCAGTGTTTTACTGTCTGTATAAGATTGATATATATCGTACCTAATATATATTCTTTTCCGTCGAGTTTTGACGGGTGCAGCTAGTTGTATCTTAAAACCTTATACATTTTAAGATATTACATGTTGAAACTGGTCTTTATATATATATTTTTTTTTCCAATATGAACAACAGAATTAGTCATAAAAAATATCTCTTATTTACGTAAATTACTGAGCGTAATAGTCATGCCTATAACTGGAACTATTTTATTCTTTTATGAAAGAAATCTGAAGTGAAATTACTTCCAGAGTACCTTTTGTTTCTTACTCTATTTATCTTGCGATATAATTAATATTTCTTTGTTTACATATAAGAGAAGATGACTACAAAAGAGCTTCTTGGAGGAGATTGCGTCTCACACAGGAAAATAATAATTGTCCTTTTCAAAAGCAATATTATGTATCAGTTTTTAATTGTTTGAAATTTTTGTTTAACAAATTATTTTTTTATGGATGTTATTTTATCAATATTATTTTTTTCATGAAAGTAATGGTATATTTAAATTTGTTACTGTACAATTGAATTTAATTCACTTTCATTTTTACATATAATTTAATATTGCCTTTACTTAAATATTTTATTCTAAATCAATTTTAATAATTAACTTGCTAAGGACAGTAACAAAACAAATTTTAAATATAGTACACTGTAATAATAATAATAATAATAATAATAATAATAATAATAATAATAATAATAATAATAATAATAATAATAATAATAATAATAATAATAATAATAATAACTGAAAAATACTACTTTACTTTTTAGGAAACTAGTATTACCTGAACTTTTTATGTAACGGCAACAACAAAAACTCATTTAAGTAATAAATTTTTGCATTGCAAATGGAAAAAATTGTAAAGTTAGTGAGATTTTTTTAGGAAACTGGTATGCCTAATCTTGCTGTTCATAAAACCCTATGTATCAATCTAGTATTGAAATGCCAGTAGAATCAGGATATATAATTACACAAGATTAATTTTACTACAATTATTGCAAGAGGTAGATGAATCATATTAGTTGTAATTTTTCGATTGAGCAAAAAATATCCAAGCCCCGATTGAAACCAGGGTGCCAATTTTCTACGGAATGAGCTATTTCTGAAGAAATTCAAAGATCATCTCGCCCACTTAAGGGGGTCCGGGACACAAACATCTTGAAAATTTCTAAAAGCATTTTGTTGGATTAAAAATTTCTTTATTTTTACTGCTAAAAATGGTGTTTAAATCATGTTTCTATCTTAATTGGAACAAGAAATATTAATTTTAGCCTTTTGGCTTGTTTTCAAAATCTATCTTTCTAGCAATGGTCGTCAAGGCAGCGACTCCTTGTAAAAGTGCATTTTAACTCATAATGGTTTTTTCACCATTTCTCCTATTTAAATTGTTATAATTAAAAGTAAATGGTTTGAATTTGGAACATGTCTTTTTCAATTGCTTTGTTTTAATTTTGATTGCGAAAATTTAATAAGTATTTAAAAGTACTCTAGAAAATATGATTTTTTTTAGTTACATATTTTTTTCTTTAAATATTTTAAATTTTTATTTAAATTATTATTTTTTAAATTCGGAATCTGTTTGTTTAAGGGAAAAAACAAATTCTACAAATAATATTTCAAATTATAACAGTTTTAAATTGCTACACTTTTTTAAAAAGTAAATTTTAATCAGAAAAATATTAAAAGAATATAAGCCGTTTTAACCTGCGATTTTGTTTACAAATAATATAGTTAATCATTACAAAATATTTTAAAGATTTAAATCAATAAATAAAAACTGTTTTAAAATGTGTCCCGGACCCCCCCTTAACTTTATTGATCATAGCATTTGGTATGACACATGAATAAGAGAATAAATTGCAAGTACCCTAGTAAATGCTAGATACGTGATAAACGAGATTAATTTTGACACAATTATTCAATTTTGTTATATTATTTGTAATTTTTCGACCGCGCGAATAATGTCTCCGGCAGGATTAAAACCAGAGACTTGTTAACAAATCAACCAATTGAAAAAAATAAGAAAAATTATGCTGTAAAGATACATTCTTATGCGCTTTCATAGAAATTCAGAATCGCGTGAAAAAAATTAAACTTTTATTATAGTTGAAGATTTTCTCTAAGTAAATAATGTGAAATAAGATTAACACATCTGAAGTATCAATTTCAGCAGCTATCATTTATAGTTAAAAATAACCGGGATATTTAATGCAGTCTATATATGATGTATATACGTTACAAAGTATGAAAACAATTTAAATTTAGTTAAGAAGTTTAGTATAGTATAGTATTTAGTCAAGTTTACAGCTCTTGAAACTTTTCGTTTAACAATTTACTTCAACAAATGGGAATATGGTCAAATACTTTTGTGCAGCCCTGAATATGATATACACCATTTGTATGAAAATGAAGTGATATATATATATATATATATATATATATATATATATATATATATATATATATATATATATATATATATATATATATATATATAATTTTATAATTTAGTAATTTTAAAATCCTTACCACTATTGATAACTAGCAATCTATGCAACTATGCAATCGAGTTCTTTTGTTTCACTGTAAGTAGATTTTAAATGCTACATAAACCATATTTTAAAAACTCCTTTTATTCATAGTTGAAAACATCCTGAGTGATATATTTCAAAACACATTATATCCTCTGTTTCAGAAAAAAATTTATAGTATGTACACTCCAGAGTATACCCTCTGGCTTGAGCGTATACCCTTTGTTTTTTCTACGACTACACCACTGCTTCAAAAGTTTTGAATTCAGCACATTTCAGTTCTATAAGCGAATATGACACGGTAAACCTCATAGGCATTTTAAGGTTTTAAGAAATTTTTTACTTGTATACACTTTTGCAAATCAGTTAAATCATAATAAACCTTATGCTAAATCTCTTATCTTACGCTGTTTAGATATCATCTGTCATCATAATTTGATGTCATTTAAGACATTTTCTAAGTTAAAAATCCTTAAAAGAAACTTTACAGTTGTAAAAATATCGTTGGAAGAATATTTATTTTGGTAGGGAATATATGCAAATTAAAAATAATTGCTCTACTAAAAGTGCTGAAATTGCTAATCAGCGTAACCAAACATTCAACTACATTGTATGAGTCGAAAAGCTAAATGAATAGTGATGAAAGCAATAACCTCCAGGGTATCTTTTGCGTCTAATTTGCGTTATAATTGGCATTTTTTGCATAAGAGACCCTGTCTGTAAAATTGTTTCGAAAGGATATATTCAGAATAAATTATGCCTCCTATTAAAAATATTAATTATATCTTTGAAGAGCCCAATTAAATATTAATCAGTTTAAATGTGTATTTTTCCGTTTGTAAGTGATTTGTTTTCAATTATATCTATATCTTATTTTAACATTATTAAAATGGTTTAAATTAATATCTATCATAATTGTATATGAAATTGATTGTCTGATTAAAAAAAACCTTTAAATTTAAATTTGTATCATACTTTTTTTTCAATTTGAAATTCTGATTGTCTGTTGCAAACTAAGAAAAAGATTGTAATAATTCCTATGCTCAGTTTTCATACAATTTTTATTATAATTTTTTAATTCTACAGGATACTGTGTACAATGTTGTTTGTCAAATTTTCAGAAAAGAGCATTATTTTATACTAAGAACTCTGCAAATTATAAGAAAAAAAACTTGGACAAATTTGGGACTGTTTTTATAAAAACCTTAATTTTTCTACGAATGGGCATACTATCCGCATAAAAACGAATCAACTTTATTATAATAAGCCACTTAATCACTATCTATTGTTTGAACGCTTTTGCTACATTAGTTTTAACAGGGTTATCCAAAAGATTTTCATTGTTTTTTAATTTTTTGACGGTCCCATGTGGAGTTTCGGAAAAATATGTTCACAGAAATATATGACCCGTACTATTATGTTTACACACTCTGAGTTTCAGGATAACGCCTCATTATTTTTCTAGATATTTAACAAAATGTCCAAAATCGCAAGTAACCGGTCATCTTTAGCCCTATAGTGTATATCTTAACCTTCCGTCTACCAGACGGGTCCATTGGACCCGACAGCAATATTTCTGGTGTCAATGGTAAAATGAGAAATTGTCGATTGACACCGGAATTTATAAAGGACTTGTCTAGATATTACGAATTCCTTAATTTAAGCTTTCATTGTAAAATCAAAATTATATTAAAATATTACTGGTGCCGTTTGCAAGTTTGGAATTAAAATTAGGTGTTGCCGTAGATAAATGGGTGTTTTGTCTGGTAGACGGAAGGTTAAGGCAATAACCTCTGGTCTATTGCCTTATATATATATGTATATATATATTTATATATATATTGTAACTCTATTTACCTTACAATTATTTTTTCTTTATATATATATTTGTCTTTATCTTAAAAAATAATGACATCAAAAGTGATGAAAACAATATATTTTCAAGAAATATTTCCTATACAGAAAACTATTAGTTAATATTTTTTTAAAAGCTATAAAAAATATTAAATTAATTTTATCATCTTCTAATTTCTTTTTTATAATGCGTTGCAGTATTTAAAAAATAATATTTATTGCAAATTCCGGCAAATAACACACACCTAAAATCTGAGATTATATTTTTTCATTTTACCTGCATTCGATATTTACGCGAAATTATTATGTGTGCCATATTAAAATTATGCTTATACTTTCTATGTTCCAAAATATATGAAAAATATTGTTTATACGATGTAGATTCAGAATAAGGTTTACAAGTAGCAACATTTCCAATGCAATTATTGAAATGAAAAGATGTTTTTTCACCATAGTAAAGACAGGTGGAGCTATTATCTTTCAGTGGTTGTGCGGGTAAGTAATGTAAATTTCTACACATATCAGAACACTTGAAATAGTAAGACGCTTAGAAAAGGGGCATCGCTTGTGCTACATTGTCATAGATACCTGAAACCTTCCAATACAAACTTCATGGCATGTTAAAAAATGGTATCATCCTCCTGTATGACATTGCCAGGCCACATGTTTCTCCCCAAACTCAAAAATGGCTTCAAAAGATCAAGTGAACAGTCTAAGAAAAACGGCCATACAGTCCAGATTTGGCACCCAGTAGCAATTTCTTTTTTCTTTTTTTTTCTTTTTTTTTCAGAAGCTGAACAAACGCTTATCTGCAATAAGATTCTTTTTAGATAGTGGTATGAAAAGACCTGCATAAGAGCTGCATCAAGGGACAGGGTTGTGTCTTCTACAAACCCCTGTTAAAATTGTTAATCCTGCGTTCAGAAAAATGCCTAAATAGATTTTGTGATATTGTGGAAAAGCGGCGGAAATTTTAATTTCCTTTCTTTCGTTAATAAATGTTTTTTACTACTCTTGTAACTTTTTCTTCTTTGTTTATTTATCCTCGTAACTTGCAATTTTAGATGCAAGTTTTTTAATTTTATACAATATTACACATATGTATCAATTGTTTCGAGAAAGAAATTTTTATGCACGTGCTTTCAGTAAAAATACAATCCATGAAAATTATATTTAAGGACTTTCAGCTGATGATTTTAATCTATTTAATATTTATAGCAAAATAACCACTTTCAGAATAAAAAAGTATCAAAACTTCTATTGTTATACTTGAATTAAAATATATAATAAACATACGAGTGCACATAACAATTTCTTCTATATAGCTGAATACAATACCCTTAGGGTATTGTTTGTTTCTAACTCTGTTTACTCCAAGATATAATTAATATTTCTTGCTCTTCTTTCAAAGAAAAGACAGGGAAAGAGGGTTGTATGAGAAATCGTTTCTTATATTGAAAGATATTATTTTTTTCTTTTCAAAGCTGAAGAAATTAATAATTAATCCTAATTTGTGTTCAAGTTTGAAGCAGAAAATAATTCGTTTAAATAATAATTTTTTTTTTAAATTTAAGATAATTATATATACAGGGTGTTTCACAAAGGACCCCTAAATTTAAAAATCTATAACTCGGAAACGGTGATAGATAGAAACATGAAACCAGTGGTGCGTTTATTTAAAAAATCGTAAGAATCTTATACATAAATCAGAAAATTTTGTTAAAAATAGCGCTTATAGATGGAGCTGAGAGTGATAGGCGCGCTGTTGAAGCTGATATTGACGTCACTTAGCAATGATGCCAATTAAGGAGTTTTATGCGGAGTGGGTCTTGTTCGAAAATTCACTTTTGCTTTTACGATCCGATTTTGAATTCAATCCATATAATTTTGATTTTGTCGGCGTTAGCACAATAATAGACAAAAATAGTGCTTCCATAGGAACGACTCCTTTAAAATTGAAATGCATGAAACAACAACATTCGAAATACCGTCTTTTGTATACGTTGTACACACCCTGCATATATATATATACATTAATATGCCACTTAATTTGCTTATTACTTAATTTAAAATGCTTTTAAGGGTTTTATTGTTATTAATGTGCCAAATATTTATATTTTTGAATTTATTGTTCATAATTTTAAATACGGTATTTTAGTTTTGAATGTAACAATGTTTATGTCTATTCTTCAACTATTTAAAAGAAATAATTATGTATTTAACAATAAATTTTAAGTCCAAAACGTGTTTTAAGCATATTTAAAGAATTTTTCACGTCAAAGACTGTATAAAAAATGTTTAATTAAATATACAAGTAATGTTACTTTACTATCTCTTATGTTGGATTAATGCGTTGGAGGAATTCGTATTGATAAAACATTTTGTATTAAAATTTATCGAAAAATTATCTTAATCCAAAGTTAAATACGCTATTAATTAATTTTAAAGTGTGTTGGAATTTCTATCAGAAAATAATTATTTTAAATAGTTTTTCTCATTTAAGCTATTTATACTTATCTTAAATTTACAAATTTAATAATTTAATTTTAAAAAATCAAATAATTTAATTTTAAAAATAATGGTTTTGCTTGCTAATATGACATTAAACTAAAAATATTTATACTTTCCGGTTCATCCTTTATATCTTCAGGTACGATATTTTTGTTTAAATAAAAATATATATTTGCTTTATTTTATTGTAAAAAATAAATTTGCCTAGTACCATGTGCGTGGCAAATGTTTTTAAATAAAAAATAATTTACTTTACATTATATGTTATAAATGTAAGTTACATGTTTACGCTTATTGTGGACATTTTTCCAAGATAAAAATTTATAAAAATTTTGTTTACTTCAATATATAATTGCTGTAATTTGGTAGCTCTTATGAAAGAAATTCTCCTTTAAACACTCAAATTAAAAAACATTAATTATAGCTAATTAAATCTAAAGAAATTATTAATGAATGTTAATATGTGTTGCAGCTCATATAAAAATAATTAGTTTTTTAATTGAAACTCTATATATGTTAAAATTGCAAATTAATTAATTAGTACTAGATGTTAAAACAGATTCATGGCACTGCATGGTTAATAAGACACCAATTATAAGTATTTGCAATTTGTAACAGAAATTTTTAGTTTTGGTTAAAAAAATGAACTGTATTTTTCCACAAATATTTGTAGTGTTTAAAACAAGAATAAATATATATTGCTTGTATAGGGCGCGAGTTCTAAGATTAATTGAATCAATTTTCTAAGCAGTTTTAAAAATTCTTCGAATACTGATATAATATAATTAACATTCCTTTGCCTAGTGATTGATAAATAATTCTATAACCTTTTAAAGAATTATGTTGTTTCATATTCGAAAACATCCATACTTCCTTTAAAAAAATTAAGGAATTGGTAATTAGCATTATGAAATATTAGTGTAGGTATTAGAACGTAACTTACTTTAAATAGTATTTTCTTTTTGAATATTTATTTATTTTCTTTTTGATTTATTTATTTATTTATTTATTTTTGTACAATATACATTAGTGAAATAAATTAAGAGGATTTGCATAATTTATCGAATTGCATGAAAAGAACTGAACTGAAGGAAAAACCATTGCTTGGTGATAAAAATGCAAATCTTGTATGGTAAATACGTACGTACACATGTGTGTATAGGTGGAACCATTAGAAAAATAGGTTTTATAAGCCCGTGGAGGATAAGACGAATTGCGTACACCAGAACACCTTGGCGAATTTATTGGTGTTATCTTCCAGTAATCGGTTAAGTTCACATCCAAACAGTAAAAATGAGTATCCACCAATGTTTAGATGATAGAATGAGGTGGCGAATTATGGGGAGGCTAGAGGCAGGCCAATCGCAAGTTCAGGTATACAAAGAGTTTAATTTAACGCCCAGTGTCATGTGTATACTATGGAAACAGTTCCAAGATACTGCACCCATAGAGAGAAAGCCTGGGCAAGGCCGTCCAACAGCCACGACGGCGAGAAAAGATTCCCATTTGTCCATTTTAGCGAGGCGTAGCAGAGAGGCTAAAGCTTATCATCTCGCTCGGTACCTGTATTCAGCCTCAGGAATCCGTGTAACAAAAGCTACTGTTTCCAATAGACTGAACAAGAGAGAGTTGTTTTGCCAGAAGACCGGTTGTTTCCGTCCCGCTAACGTCTACGATCAGGAGCGTCCGATTAGCATGGTGCAGGCAGCATAATGATTGGAGTATGGAATTAGGGTGATCGTTCTGTTCACCGACGAGTCCTTTTTTAGCCTAAACACCTATTCTCGCCGTGTATTCATTTGGAGAGAGACAGAGACCCGCTATCTACCCTCCTATGTCTGCGAAATCAACAATTACGGCGGTGGCGGTTTAATGGTATGGGTAGGCATCATGCCAGACGGCCGCACACTTCTCTATACCTTTGACAGTGGCTCTATGACTGATATGATGTATAGGGATGAGGTTTTGGAGCCCTATGTTTGCCTTTTCCGGAGTGCAGTAGGCCCCGAGTTCATCTTACAGGACAATAACGCGAGGCCACATACAGTTTTCTGATCGACGGATTTATCGAGAGTGAAGATATTTGCCGAATGTATTGGCCAGCCAGGTCCTTAGACCTCAACCCTATAGAGCATGTTTGGCACCCTCTGGGACGGGCAGTTGCAACACGCAACTCCGCTCCGAGAACCATCCAGGAACTGAAAATAGCGTTGCTGAATGAATGCGACCAATTGTCACGGGCGCTGATAAATTGCCATATTTCCAGAATGATATCACGCTGCGAGTCCTCTATAGCTATAAGACGGAACCATATCCTCTATTAACCCATTCCTTTTGTGTGTTCTGCAAGCTCTGTTTCAGACCTTCAATCTTCCATAAGTATTACACACGGACATGTGAGTCTATTATAATTGTTGAATGTTTTTTTTTTTTTATATTAACCTATGTTTACACCAAATTTTATTAAAATCTCTCCAGTAGTTCTGAAGTTCGTAGATCAAATATAAAAAATCTCTTAATTTCTTACACCAGTGTATATTACAAAATAATGCCGGTTTAGAAGCCGCATAATAAGGATAGTACAGACTGAATCGAATGAATCGATGAACTTTCACGTAAAGTTATTTAAACTTAATTACCCTCCCAATTATTTATATTTTCGAGGATTACTATTTTGTTTCACAATGAAAAAATAGGTAAAAACTATACTTTTTCATTGGATAACATACACTTAAATCTTCAAGATAAATTTGATTTTCCACTTCATGTTCCACTTATGTATGTGCAATTTTTAGTCGTTTCATTCAATTTTAAGAGCGAATTTCTTTTTATTAGTCTTATTGCATTACATTCTTAAACTTTCAAACATTATAAAAATAATCGAAAATTGCATTTTTCGGTCGTTTCAAAACGTTCTATGGTATAAAATGTTTAGAAAAGGCACGGATGATTTCGGAAAAGAAGACTAAGACGCAAATTAAATATATTATTTTTCTTTTCTTGACTGTAACATTTTTGCACAGTTTTTAGATTTACTATTCAAAACGAGAAAAAATTAATAGTTGATTATATATATTATAGTCAATTAAATATATGATATATGCATTTACCTTCGAACAAGTTATAAGCTTGGACAAGTCAGCATGGAAAAATACAGTGTAGCAGCATTTAACTGGGTCAATTCATCTAGGTAGTTAAATTTCCTTAAATAAATATGTTTTCAATATTTTTTGCAATGTTGATTTGCTAAATATCCCAGTTTTATCAAATGAACAATTTCTCATCTGCCCCCCCACACCAACAAAGGAGACGTAAATTACTTACAGCTCGGTATAAAATCATAGCATCCAGGTTTTTTTAATGTTTGACATTTCTGTTTTTTAGAACTTTGAAAACACGATTAAAAAAACATCTATACACTCTAAAACTGGAAGGAGTGAAATGCTCACTCTTTGTGAGAGTGACAGACATTTTCACTCTTTTTAGAGTGCAATTTATAAAAATACACTCCTTAAAGAGTGGAATTTCCCACTCTCTAGAAAGGAGTGAAAAATGTCACTCCGCTGTCGAGAGTGAAGTATGTCACCCCGTTGTAGAGAGTAAAATATCTCACTCCACCAACGAGAGTGAAAGCCCGGCATTATAAACTATAAAAAAAAAAAAAAAAAAAAAAAAAAAAAAAAAAAAAAAAAAATCCGTTAAACTTTGATCCAATATATGGAGTAAAATAATGAAAAACACCAAAATATGTCAATTTTTCGATTTTAAAAACTCCCTTTCATAATATAACCTGAAAAATTAGGTTTATTTGGTTTTAAAACGCACTCTTTTTTAAGAGTCAGCTGTTAACTCTTTCGAAGAGTGAATACTCACTCTGCCAACAATAGTGACTCATCAGCCAATCAGAAATGTCCTGCACTTCCTTTACTGATAAGAAAAACGTTTCCGCCATTTTAAAATTAATTTTTCGTTCCTCGGTTCCACATATGTGGATCTCCGTTCATTTCATTTTATTAATAATATTCAAACGTATTTTAAATTTCGATCTTTGAATGATATGCTTCGATATGTATGCTATGAAATAACCCAAATATTAGATTAATCTCTTCTTCTGGAATCACAATGAAAAAAAACAAACAGTAAAAATATATAATACTTCATTAATACTCAATAACAGAGAGGTCACAGTACATGGATATTATTTACCAAACAAGGGATTATCATTTATGAAAAAAAAGGATATTATTTATCAAGGTAAGTTATGTTTAATTTCAATTTTTGTTCCCAAAAGTTCGTGAATATTCATAGTTCAGTTTCACGTTATGCAGAAAATCATTTGCTATGTGTCAGCCATTCTATCTCCTCAGGAAAAAAAATGCTGACACAAGTCATACAATATAAACATCATTAGCAATTACGTGATTTTATTATTCTGACTCAGTCTTATCTTAAAGTACTTACTTTTTTTTCTTTTTGAAGTTAAATGTATAATTCGAATAGGAATTTCTCTTATGGCAATATTTTTGAGAAATTGTTGAATCCAACAATAAATTTTATTCCGTTATAAAATTTATATCTGTTGTAAACTTTGTTTGTGACGGATGTATTTCTGGACATTTAAAAATAAAACATGATATTTAAGTATTGAAACAAAGTGCTTTTTTGTCTGATGTTTATTGAAACTGCTTCATTAATTTTGAAAGTTCGTAGTGTGACTTATATAAAACGAAATATTTTTAAAGAGATAAATAACTGCTTTTTATATTACAAATATTTTTCAAAGCTAGTAATAAACGCCCCTGAATATTTTCGGTTTATAAAAATATAACCAATAAAAATGTAGCTTTTAGTATTTTTTTCGTAACTCCCCTTTGCATATTTTATAATTTTGCACTATTAAAACATATTCTGAATTAAAGCAATCAGGAAGCGGAAAATAATGTTTCAATTTTAAAGTTTAATATTTGTAAAGTTAGTAATTATATTTAGTTTATAAATAGTTATTTTCCAGTAATGTACATCTCATATAGGAATTGCTAAAAATGAAATTTTGGGGAATGTTTATAGTGCATACAATATATTGACTTAAAAGAAAATTTAAATAATCAAATATTATTTTTAAATTACACATATGAAAATGTAATGGCACCAAAACTTTTATAAATAGTTATATTAATGTGATTAATAAAATTTTAATTTTTTTTTATTTTATTATTATTATTATTATTTAAAATGAATCAATGTTTTGTCTATTTTATAATCTGGCAATCAAACTACTCATGAGGCCGATAATATTATTTAAGGGCACAGTCAAAGAGGGACTTATATTGCTTAATCGTTCACCAGTTCAATAAAAACATTTAAGTTACAGAAGTCATTAAAAACATATTTTCTGTCTTAAATATTTGTTTACTTTTACTTTTTCAATTTTGGCAGCAGATACTTTTTAGAATAACACTTTCATTTTTGGTACCGGTTTTGAAAGTGAAAGAAACTTTATTAAAATTATCTGCGACCGAAATCGAAAATGTAAAAAAGATGCGATATAGAGACGAACTTCAGCTATTCAATGCATAATAAGTATATAAATAAATAAAATGTCGAAATGCAAACGAGATATTAGAAAAATCCCGCCCCATAGGATTAGCATTAGCTCGTGAGTGTCTTCGCCGGCAGTGTCAGATGCCTTAAGGGTGTCCATTACATGCATATCTACTCTATATACGGGAATAAAAAATTGAAATTAAATATGACTTATATTTTATAAATACGGGTTGTATTAATATATATTTGTCAGCAATAAGATTTTAATTACATGTAAAAAAACATAGATAACGTGCATTATGGATTTATTTAAATAATATGTAAAACTTAATGGGTATCTGAAAAAAATATTGACTGTTTAAGATTTTAAAATTGTTTCATAACTTGCGCTTATGGGCATTTTAAAACTATCATATATTTATGGGGCTACCAATGAAAACAAATACAAGGACAAAGAGAGGAATAAAATAGTTTATTTCTGTCAATAATCTAATTTAATTCATATGTAACTTTAATTATGTTTTCCCTTAAAAAATTCAATTAATATTACATAATATGAATTAAATAAATATTGTCAATAAAGTATTTTAATCCAATCTTTACCAAGCTTGTATTTATTTTCATTGTAAGTTCTAAAAGATACGATTCTTTTAAAGTGCCCATAATTGCAATAAAAAACAAAAGAATTCATTGAAAAAAAAAAAAAACATTCACTCCTATGAAAAAGTGACTACTCACTCCTTCTAGGAGTGAAATGACGCACTCCTTTAGCAATAGTGAATAGTCACTCCTCAGAAATAGTGATTATTGACCCCTGTTTAGACTGAATATTCACTTCCCAGGAGTGAGTATTCACTCTTTGAAAGAGTCAATGATTCCACTTTTGCTCAGAGTGAATAGTCACTCTAAAGAGGTTCGGCATATTTTGAGTCTGCGATAGAGTGAGTATTCACTCTTCCGGAGTTAACAGTCACTCCTTTTTATTTAGAGTGTAACTGGCTACAACTAGCATCCAGGTTTTTTTTTAATGTTTTGCATTTTTTTTTTTTTTTTTTTTTTTTTTTTTTTTTTTTTTGAAATTTTGAAGATTTTGATGATTAAGAAACATCTACAATTGGCTATCTTTCAAAATAAATATTTAGGATAAAAGACTTTTTATGATTTTTAGCACGTTTTTAACTGTATGTCTGGGAATTTTAAAAGATGACACCGACATAATCAAACTTTAATGAGATAAAATAATGTATGCAAAGTGTTTCAGCACAGCGGTTACAAACTTATAAGAGTGAGAGTAGGGGAAACTGGGGCATATTGATGCGGGGTTTTTTTGCTAAGACTTTTTATGGTGCCCACAAACGGAAATTATTACTTATTTTTCCATGTGATGTTAGCAAAACTTGTACAGGGTGTTATTAATAGGTACAATCGTTGTATTATGAAGTATTTCTGTGTGAAAAAAAATCTATAAAAGTCATTTGCATCAATGTACCCCATCTGCGCGGTAGAATCATTATTAAAGTACTGATAGTAATATGAATCTTAAGAAATATTTTTTTTATTGACTATTGCATTTTAAATAAATGCGTCATACTACAGGATATTTTCGTGAAATATTTGTATTATTTTTCTATATAAAATGTATAAACGATTACTAAAATATTATTGTAAATCGTCTTTAAGAGAAAAAATAAGTACAAAAAATATTTATCCTTAGAGTCAAACTGCTCTTTAAATAATATATGTTGGTCTAAAAGTAAACGACAAATTCATTTAAAAAATTTAAATATACATCCATATTTAAAATTTTAAACGTAGATTTAAATTCCGCTTCAGTTATTCATGAGAGTACAGAGAAATATTTTATACTTCCCGATCTATTCTTATCCCTTGAAATCAAAAGCTGAGTAGGATCTGTCCTCCAAAATGTAAAGCTTCTATTTTGTCTTCCGAATGCTATTAAATTACATCAGCATATAGAGTGGTGTCCCATCTTTATGTATTGAATTAAAATTCTTTATTTAAACTTGAGAGCAAAACATTTAGGAGACCGCCATAGTCAAACTTGACAGTGATACAATAATGTGGACTTTATATCGAGGTTGCTTTGAGTATGATTTCATTGAAAACAAGTTGTTAAAAATTCTAAAATACGGTCAAGAATTTTATTCATTAGTAAAGAATAGATACAAACATGAATCTATAGAAATAAAATTATTTTTTTTTATTCACTCTTGCATTTTTAATAAATGCATCGTACTAAAGTATAATTTTGCGGATTTTTTGTTTTATTTGTTTAACGTAAATTGCTTGACCGATTAATAAAATATTATCTCAAACCCACCTTAATAATGAAAAAAAAAAAAAAAAAAAAAAAAAAACAGAAAAAGCGTATCAACCCTGAAAGTCAAACAGTCTTTTAAATAACACATGTCAGTCTGAATGCAAAGTCAAATCCATGATAGAAAAATTTGCACAGACTTCCATACTTAAATGATTAAACATACATTTACATTGCGTTTCAGTTATTTGCGACCGTGTTGAAAAATAATTTACACTTTCTGCTCATCCTTTTAAACTAAAAGCTGAGCAGGATCTGCCCTCAGGAAAGTTAAGTTTCTATTTCACTTCTGAATGCAATCAAAATACTCCAGTATATAAAGTGATGTCCTATCCTTATTTATTGAATCACAATATTTTTCTTTTTAAACTTATGTTTGATAACAGAAAAATCCTGATATTCTGTAAATTTAATTATTATTTTAATTTATTTTAAATAACAATTACACTAGTTGCTCCTTATTATTATTTTATTTTATATAAATAAAAAAAAATTTTTAACACAAGGTTTTTTTTCTTCGTTAAAGTGTTAAGCGCAACTTTGAAGACAGCTTTACTGTAATAATTTAGAAATAATGCTTGTATTAAGATCATGTCATTCTAATCCCTATAATTTTACGTAAGATTTAAGATAATGAATTACCAATAGATTATTTCTAATTTCGCAGAGAAATTTTATCAGTATATATTTAAATGTCTATCTTTAGTGTTATATTATCCTAAATTCTGCTCAATAAAAAACACATTAAAGCTAAAATTTTATCCTACTTACAAAAAACAGCTTTTAAAACATAACATACGTCGAACTAAATTTAAAGCTTGATATAAAAATTTAAACTAATGCCATATTTCAATTTTCAAACATAAGACCACATTTCGCATTAGCTATTCATGACGGAAGATTATGAAGTACTGAGAAATATTTTATACGTTCTGATCTATTCTTATCCCTTGAAACCAAAGACTCAGTTGAATCTGTCAGCAAAAGAGAACAATTTCAATTTTATCTTCTGGGTGCAACTAAATTACATCAGCATATAGAGTGGTAACAAACTAAGTACGTTGATGAATTTACATATTATTTAAACAAATTACTCTTTATTCTATATTTTTAATTAATAAAATTCATAGATAGAATTCTATTTCTCCTCCTACACTGTAAAATACAAATGATTCTGTAATTCTGCTGATGTAATTTTACAGAAATTTGTATGCTTACTAAAGTTTTATCGGTATACTCTACAAAAAATATGTAAATTTACAAAACGGATTTTTGCACAGAACAGTTACAGAAATCTACTAAGATTCCAGTAATCTTTCTAAAATTTTATCTGCACTGTGAAAAATTTTAAGCTTTCTGTCTAGTCATTTGACCGTTTTCCTGAAAACGGTTATTCAGCCGTAATTTAACACTATTCTGATCATATTATTGCCCATTTTATAGTCATAATATAGTTTAATTATGGTTGCTTAACCGTTTTTGATAAAAACGATGAAATGACTGGGCAGAATGCTGCAAATTTTTAACAAACTCGGATTGCAGTTTTATAAAAAGTCCTAAGAATCCCAGTTTCCTGAAAAATTCTTATTAACCTTACAGAATTTTTATTTACAGTGCAAACGTGTTCATGTTATATGAATTTTTGTTGTTGTCGTTGCTTCAAAAATTCGAGGAAGCCTAGTTTTCTAAAAGAAATTTAACCATTTTATAGTTTTTTCTTTTTTTTTTCAGTGTCAGTGCATGCAATTGGTTAAAGTCTTGTGTATTTTAATCTAAATAAATTTACCGAATAATTTATTTAACAGAACCTGTTTTTTTTAATCGTTGTAATTTTACACAATACTTAAAATAATGAATTACTACTATTCTTTGAAATTTCTCAGAAAAGTTTTAACAGTATATATTTAAATGCTTAACTCCAGTGAAATAATATCTAGAGTTCTGCTCAATAAAAGAAACATTAAAACTAAATCCCTTTTGTGCCTACAGAAAATGGCTTCTTAAATAAAACATACGTTAGACTAAATTTAAAACCTTGATATAAAAATTTAAATGCATTTCCATATTTGAATGCAATTGTTTAAAATCTTGTGTATTTTAATCTAAATAAATTTACCAAATAATTTATTTAACAGAACCTGTTTTTTTTTTCTAATCGTTGTAATTTTACACAAAACTTAAAATAATGAATGACTACTATTCTTTGAAATTTCTCAGAAAAGTTTGAACAGTATATATTTAAATGCTTAACTCCAGTGAAATAATATCTAAAGTTCTGCTCAATAATAGAAACATTAAAACTAAATCCCTTTTGTGCCTACAGAAAATGGCTTCTTAAATAAAACATACGTTAGACTAAATTTAAAACCTTGATATAAAAATTTAAATGCATTTCCATATTTGAATGCAATTGTTTAAAATCTTGTGTATTTTAATCTAAATAAATTTACCAAATAATTTATTTAACAGAACCTGTTTTTTTTTCTAATCGTTGTAATTTTACACAAAACTTAAAATAATGAATTACTACTATTCTTTGAAATTTCTCAGAAAAGTTTTAACAGTATATATTTAAATGCTTAACTCTAGTGAAATAATATCTAGAGTTCTGCTCAATAAAAGAAACATTAAAACTAAATCCCTTTTGTGCCTACAGAAAATGGCTTCTTAAATAAAACATACGTTAGACTAAATTTAAAACCTTGATATAAAAATTTAAATGCATTTCCATATTTGAATGCAATTGTTTAAAATCTTGTGTATTTTAATCTAAATAAATTTACCAAATAATTTATTTAACAGAACCTGTTTTTTTTTTCTAATCGTTGTAATTTTACACAAAACTTAAAATAATGAATGACTACTATTCTTTGAAATTTCTCAGAAAAGTTTTAACAGTATATATTTAAATGCTTAACTCCAGTGAAATAATATCTAAAGTTCTGCTCAATAAAGGAAACATTAAAACTAAATCCCTTTTGTGCCTACAGAAAATGGCTTCTTAGATAAAACATACGTTAGACTAAATTTAAAACCTTGATATAAAAATTTAAATGCATTTCCATATTTGAATTTTCAAACATAACTCCACATTTCACATTAGTTATTCAAGACGGATGAGTATGAAGTATTGAGAAATATTTTATGCGTTCTGATCTATTCTTATCCCTTGAAACCAAAGACTGAGTGGTATCTGTCAGCAAAAGAGAACAATTTTAATTTTATCTACTGAGTGCAACTAAATTACATCAGCATATAGAGTGATATTCTATAGTATGTATAGAATTACATTGATTTGCTTAAGTTTATGTTTGAGAATACAAAAAATCTGAAATTATCTAAAACTAAATAAGTTAATGTATTTATATACTATTCATACAAATTATTGTTTATCCTATTTTTTAAATTAAAAAAAATCATAGATAGATTTTTTTCCCTCCTACACTGTTAAATAATGATAATAATAATAATAATTCTATAGTTCTTCAGGAAATAAATTTATAGAAATCTGTATGTTTACTAAACTTTTATTTGTACACTGTACTTAAAAAGATGTAAATCTAAAAAAATCTATATCTTTACAAAAGAATCTACTAAAATTATAGCAATATTTCTTATGATTTGTTTGTAACCTGGATTGCAGTTTCATAAAAAGTTCTAGAAAACCCAGTTTCCTCAAAAATTCGTAGTAACTTTACAGGTTTTTTTTTATTTATTGTGCAAACGTTTACATGCTATATGAATTTTTGTTGTTGCCATTACATAAAACGTTCTAGGAGTCTCAGTTTCCTTGAAAAATTTTAGCCACTTTACAGTTTTTTTACAGTGCATTCAATTGTCTAAAGTCTTGTGTATTGTTAACTAAATAAATTTATCGAATAATTTATTTAACAGAACGTCTGTTTTCTAATCATTGAAATTTTACGCAAGATTTAAAATAATGAATTACCTCTATTCTTTGCAATTTCACAGATCAATTTAAACAATATATCTGTAAATGCTTAACTAGTGGAATAATATCTAAAGTTCTGCTCAATAAAAAACACATTAAAACTAACTCCCTTTTGCACTTACAGAAAATGGGCTTCTTATATAAAACATATGTCGTCTATGATTAAACCTTAATATAAAAAATTTAAACACATTTCCATATTTGAATTTTCAAACATAACTCCACATTTCGCATGAGTTTTTCATTACGGAAGAGTGTGAAGTACTGAGAAATATTTTATACTTTCTGATCTATTCTTATCCCTTCAAACCAAAGACTGAGTGGAATCTGTCAGCAAAAGAGAACAATTTCAATTTTATCTACTGAGTGCAATAAAATTACATCAGCATTTAGAATGGTATTCTATAGGGTGTATAGAATTATATCGATTTGCTTAAGTTTATGTTTGAGAATACAATACACCTGAAATTATCTAAAACTAAGTAAGTTAATACATTTATATACTATTCATACAAATTATTTTTTATCCTATTTTAATAAAAAAAATTCATAGATAGATTTTTTACCTCCTACACTGTTAAATAATAATAATAATACTAATAATTCTGTAGTCCCACAGATATAAATTTACAGAAATCTGTATGTTTACTAAACTTTTATTTGTACACTGTACTTAAAAAGATGTAAATCTAAAAAAATCTATATCTTTACAAAAAAATCTACTAAAATTATAGTAATATTTCTTATGTTTTTTTTTATAACCTGCTTTGCAGTTACATAAATAGATCTAGGAAGCCCAGTTTTCTCAAAAATTCATAGAAACTTTAGAGAATTTTTGATTTAAAGTGCAAACGTGTATCTCGTATATGATTTTTTGTTGTTGCGGTTACATAAAACGTTCTAGGAATCTCAGTTTCCTACAAATATTTTTGCTACTTTACAGTTTTTTTTTTGTTAATGCATGCAATTGTCTAAAATCTTATGTTTTGTAAACTAAATAAATTTATAGAATAATTTATTTAACAGAACTTCTGTCTTTCTAATCCTGGTAATTTTACACAAGATTTAAATTAATGAACTACGCCTATTCTTTTCAATTTCATAGAAAATTTTTAACAGAATATATTTAAATACCTAACGAGGGGAATAATATATAAAGATATACTCGATAAAAAATACATTAAAACTAAATCCCTTTCGTACTTAAAGAAAACAGGCTTTTGTCGGTCTAAATTTAAACCTTAATATAAAAATTTAAACGCATTTCCATATTTGAATTTTCAAACATAACTCCACATTTCGCATGAGTTTTTCATTAGGAAGAGTATGAAGTACTGAGAAATATTTTATACGCTCTGATCTATTCTTATCCCTTGAAACCAAAGACTGAGTTGAATCTGTCAGCGAAAGAGAACAATTTGAATTTTATTTTCTGAGTGCAACTAAATTACATCAGCATATAGAGTGGTATCCCATAGTATGTATAGAATTAAAACGCTTTGCTAAAGTTTATCTTTGAGAATACAATAAATCTGAAATTGTCGAAAACTAAGTTAATGTATTTATATTGAATAATCTTTAAACAAGATATTCTTTTTAATATTGTTTAAATTAATAAAATTTCACAGTTTTTGTAATGTTGGAGAAATTTTTGAACAGCAAATGCTCCAATACCCAATTTTAATGGGATACTGTGTTAAATTCTGCTGAATAAAAAGCACATTAAAATTAATCCCTTTCGTAGTTACAGAAAAACGACTTCTAAATAAAAAATGCCTGTGATTAAATTTAAACAAAAAGTCTTGCTTTAAAAATTTAAATGCTTTTTCATATATGGATTTTTAAACATAACTCTATAATTCGCAGTAGTTATTCAGGACGGAAGAGTATGAAGTGTTAATGAATATTTTATACGCTGTAGTCTATTTTTATCCCTTGAAAATGAAACCCAATGACTCAGCAGAATCTGTCAGCAAAAGAGAACTATTTCAATTTTGTCTTTTTATTGCAGCTAAATTACATCAGCATTTTATATGCTGATGTAATTTAGCTCGTATAGTATGCATAGAATTTCACGCCTTTCTTAAGTTTATGCTTGAGAATACAATAAACCGGAAATTCTCTAAAATTTTGTAAGTTAATGTATTTATGTTAAATATTATGTAAACAGATTACTCTTTACTATTATTATTTTTTAATTCATAAAATTCATTGATAGAATTTTATTTTTCCTCCTATGCTGTAAATTAATAATAATAATAATTTACAATAATAATATAATTATTATAGAATAAAATTTTGTAAGTTAATGTATTTATGTTAAATATTATGTAAACAAATTACTCTTTAGTATTATTTTTTTAAATTAATAAAATTCATTGATAGAATTTTATTTTTCTTCCTACGCTGTTAATTATTAATAATAATAATAATAATCATAATGATAATAATAATAATACGCTCTGATCTATTCTTATCCCTTGAAATCAAAGACTGAGTTAAATCTGTCAATAAAAGAGAATAATATCATTTTATATTCTTAGTGCAACTAAAGTGCATCAGCATATTTAATAGTATGGTATAGTATATACAGGGTGAGTCATAAATATCGAAACAATAGGCTATCTCCTTAAATATTGCCTTTAGACCCATACTTCCAATTGCAAAAACTCATAAAAAAAGGTGAAATTTCTGATAATATAAGTTGCAACTCCATGGGGGGTCTATTTGAAAAAATACGAAAATTAAATTTTTATACGGCCCCCGTAGAGCAAAATACCCAATGAGGAAGTTATTCCTTATCCATTCCTAAATTGAACAAAAAAAAATTCATCTCCGTATCTGAAAATCTAACAGAGATATTAAAATCCAAAATTCTCAAAAATTCGTGACTTACACCACTTTACCATGCCTGTAAACGAAGCGCTTTTCATCCATTTTCAAAGCAAATAAGGGATTGTTCACAAATTGTTCGTTTTATATGTCGGTTTAAGACCGTGCCTCTTATTTGGACATAATAAAGCAGCGTATTGATTTAAATCGAAACTTGTTTTCAAAACATGTTGATCGTTAGCACTGGATGTCTGAATAGATCAAATATGTAGGTCCGGTCCTAAACCGAAACATAGGGAAAAAAGTTCAGCCCGGTATGAAATAATGTTAAAATCATAATCCGGACCAGCCTGGAAAAAAGCTTAATCATAGCCGACCCAGCCGTGAATTTCTACATAGTCTTTTACTTCAGTGTTGTTAAAAATTGTTTCGCGTGGAGGAGTTCTGACCAAAAACACTTAATATAGAATTTCGTTTTTAATATTTGTTTTGGTAAAAATCGTCTGCTTTCATTTATGTGAAAAAGCTTCAGTAAGAAATTGTATTATTCGTTACCATGGTAATTTATTCTTTTTATTTTATGTTTTTGGCAGCATTCTATGTTTTGTTTTTAAGTTTGTGTTTATTCGAATGTAAAAAGATAATGGAATGTTGATAGCCGACCAATGGCTCGCATATTTCTGTGTGAAATAAAACGCATCTACAGTCCATATTTGTTGTGTTTAAGAACCAGCGTGTGTTATTTTTATTAGTGTAAAATCCGCAAAGAACAATTTTGGTATTACGAACATTTTTGGTCCGTCGAGCCGGAGCTAGTGAAAATTATCAGTGTAAAAAAAGAACATTTTTCCGAAATCCTTTTCAATGTTGACATTCATAGCAAGGGAAAAAAGAGAAGGTGAGTTAATTTGGCATTCGATTTTATGTGTAAAAAAGAATTAGTACAATTTAGAATTACTTTTATTGGTTTAATGTAATAAAAATGACTGACTTGAACACTTTTAAAACTAAACGAGCTGCTTTACGCAGAACTATTACAAATTATATTAAGAAAATTGAAAATATTATTGCGGTTGATGAAATTAATGTGAATGATTTAGAAGAAAACATTGAGTTGTTAAAACAGAAGGAAAGTGAGTTAAAAAAGATTGATAGAGAAATAGAAATTTTAATTTAAGATCCTAAACAGTTAGAGAGCGAAATAGACGGTGCTCAAGAAATTTCAGATAAAATTGATTTATGGAAATTTAAAGGTGAAAAAATATTAAAAATTCAAAATGCTCAGTTAAATAAAAGTGAAAATAAATCTAGTGTAGTTACAGAGCAAGTTTTTGAAAATGTTAAACTGCCAAAATTATCCTTACCTACTTTTGGAGGTAATATAACAGAATGGATAGGATTTAAGGATCTTTTCAATGCTTGCGTAAATAGCAATAAAAATATTTCAAATGCCCAAAAACTGCAATATTTGAAGGCTTCATTAAAAGGTGAAGCATATCGCGTCATCCATTCTATTCAAATTTCGGATTCTAATTTTGAATTAGCATGGAATTTGCTAGATGAAAGATATTCAAATAAGAGAGAGCAAATTTTTGCGTATATTAAACGATTTCTGAGTTTACCTACACTTCAAACAGAATCAGCTATTGCTATTTTAAATTTAGTTGACAATGTTAATGAAATAATTCGCTCGTTAGAAATATTGGACCAACGCATTGATAAATTTGGGGATACATTAATGACGTATTTAGTTTTGCAAAAATTGGATACTTCTACAAAATTATGGTGGGAACGCCAGCTTAAAAGGAATGAGATTCCGAAACTTAGTGATTTAATTGAATTTCTTAAAAATTGCGCAAGAACTCTTCAAAATAGTAAACTAGCTGTAAATAAGGTATCTAAACCTACATTTTCGAATAAGAATAATACTTTTGTGGCTACCTCGGTTTGTGGTTATTGTAAAGAAGATCATAGTTTAGCTAAGTGCTCAAAATTTCTTAATTTACCTCTGCAACAAAGAATAGAATTTGTAAAGCAAAATCATTATTGTTTCAACTGTTTATCTAACATGCATTTACTCAACAAATGTAAGAGTCTTAATACGTGCCACCATTGTTTTAAGAAACATCACAGTATTTTGCATATGGTAGATTATTCAAGGAATAAGAGTCGTTCAAATAATACTATGTCACCACATGCACAAGAATTTATCCCTCAAAAAGTTGAGTCAACAAATGAGAATGTGTCGTCTACAGTGTGTGCTTCCCATTATGAGTCAAACGCAAAGAGTAATAAAAAGACTCACATTTTGTTATGTACCGCATTAATAAAAGTTCAAAATTATAAACAAGAGTTTGTAAAATGTAGATGTTTGTTGGATACAGGTTCTCAAAGATCATTCATTTCTCGAGAATGTGTAAACAAATTAGGTTTAAAAGTGAAAGACAGTTCTATTTCTGTCTCATGTTTAGGAACATTTAATACTGTGAGTGATGGAGAAGTCGATTTATTATTCACTTCTCACTTCAAAAGTGATCTCAGAGTATCCACATCAGCGTTCGTGATGGACAAAATCACAGATAACATTCCCTATGTGTCTTTGCCTTCAAACATTTGCGATAACTTTAGTGATTTAATGTTAGCTGATCCATTATTTTATAAATCACAAAAAAATGATATTCTTTTTGGTGTAAATGTATTTATGCATTTAATGACTGGGGAACTTGTTAAACGTGAACCTAACCTTCCATTTGCCTTAAATTCGAGACTTGGGTGGATAATCTCAGGTACTACAAATTTTGAAACGCTAGCAAATGATCCAGTACATGTAAATCATTTAAGTACAAAAACTGATGAGCTAATAAATTCATTTTGGGAATTAGAAAAAATTCCAAATGTGCCATTTTTAACACTTGAAGAAAAACTTTGTGAAAAACATTTTGAGAATTCTCATTTTAGAAAAAAATTAGGTCGTTATTCAGTTGCATTACCATTTAAACATAATCGAGATAGTCTAGGTGATTCTCATCAAATGGCGTATAGAAGATTTCTTTATCTTCAGAAAAGATTAATATCCATGCCAGAAATTTATGATCAATATGTTCAATTTATGAAAGAATATTTAAATTTGGGGCATATGGATCTTATTTCAAACAGAGATCATGGATTGGAGAATAAACATTATTACATTCCACACCATTTTGTCTTGAATAATTCGAGTTTAACTACCAAATTAAGAGTTGTTTTTGATGCGAGTGCTAAAACCACAACAGGTGTTTCTTTAAATGACACTCTAATGATAGGTCCTAAAACACAAGATGATTTAATTTGCATTTTATTGAGATTTAGATTTCATAATATTGCAATAACAGCTGATGTAAGAATGATGTATAGACAAGTAAAAATTCATGAAAAAGATAGGGATTTTCGGAGAATTTTATGGAGAGATAGTTCTGAAAAACCAATAGAAACTTATCGCTTAAATGCAGTAACATACGGAACTGCGGCTGCACCATATCTTGCAACAAATGTTTGAATCAGTTAGCAATGGATGAGGGTCTTAATTTTCCAAAAGCGAAGACTATAGTTTTGAGAGATTTTTATGTTGATGATGTGTTAACCGATGTTAAGAGTAGTCAGGAAGGTACGGAATTGATAAATGAATTGCAGAATATGCTAGGAAAAGGTGGTTTTCAGCTACATAAATGGTGCACAAATGAATTATCACTGTTGAAAAAAGCTCAGTTTACAAACATAAGTAATGATAATATACATAATATAGTGGGCAATAGGGCCATAAGAGTACTAGGAGTTGAATGGCATCCTCATAATGATATGTTCAAATGCAATTTCAGTGATATAGATTATCAAAATGTCCCTACTAAAAGAATTATTTTGTCATATGTATCAACGCTTTTTGATCCACTAGGGTGGATTGCACCTTTTCTAATTTTAACTAAAATTATTCTTCAGCAGCTGTGGAAATTACAATTATCATGGGATGATCCAGTACCAGAAATTATTAACCAAAAGTGGAAAATTTTGTGCCATGAAGACAAACTCTTAAATTCCATATATATACCCAGAAAAGTCGTCTTGCCCAATTATTCTCGATGTGAACTTCATGGATTCTGCGACGCTTCAAAAAAGGGTTATTCCGCCGTTATTTATGTTAAAACTTGTAATAACTCAAACATTGATGTGAAACTTTTAGCAGCAAAAACTCGAGTGGCACCCTTAAAACTCATCACGATTCCAAAGCTCGAATTATGTTCTGCAGTATTACTGACACATTTAAGACAAGCTGTTAAATCAGCATTACATATAAAACCAGATTTAGTGCGCGCATGGAGTGATTCAAAAATTGTGTTGTCATGGTTAACATCAGATCCTAAAAGATGGCAAGTATTTGTAGCCAATAGAATTGCAGAAATTCAATCCATATTACCAGCTGAAAATTGGAGCCATGTAGATGGAAAGGAAAATCCTGCTGATTGTGCATCTCGTGGATTATTTCCAGCAGAATTACTGTCTCATGAATTGCGGTGGAATGGACCACCATGGTTAAGAAGCAGTGAGGTTCCAGTGAATAAACCTATTCCCATAAAGGAAGAAGATTTACCAGAAGCATGGAAAACATCATCACTTGTAATTTCTGAAACTGCAAAGGAACTTGATATTGTATCGAAAATATCCCCGTTTCCAATGTTGCAACGCATATTTGCATGGATATTGAGATTCATCTCCAACTCTAAGGTAACACGTCCAGAAAGAAATACATCCTTTTTATCAAGCAAAGAAATTCAAGCCGCAACACGTTGCATTATTAGAATAGTTCAACAGATGAACTGTAGTAAAGAAATCCACTGTTTAGAAACCGGAAAAGAATTACCTGGAAATAGCAGTCTCATTTGTTTGTGTCCTATTTTAGATGATGACAAAATATTGAGAGTCGGAGGAAGATTGAAAAATGCACAGCTGTCAGAGAATGAAAAACATCCAATCTTACTACCATCAAAGCACCATGTGACTAAGATCATAATTCAACATTTTCACGAAAAATATTTGCATGCAGCTCCAGAACTTCTTCTTTCTTTAATTAGGCAGAAATTTTGGATCATTGCTGCCAGATCTGCTATTCGTAAAATAGTGAGAACTTGTGTTACGTGTTGTAGATACAGAGCTCAATCTGCAAAACAAATAATGGCTGATCTTCCAGCATCCAGAGTAACACAATCACGACCATTTAATCGAGTTGGAACAGATTTCTCAGGACCATACATGATTAAATATCGTGCTGGACGTGGATCAAAATCATTTAAATCATATGTCTGTATATTTGTCTGCTTCGTGATCAAAGCAGTCCATCTTGAAGTCGTAGAAGATCTTTCAACAAAGGCATTCTTAAGTGCATTAAAACGATTTATTGCAAGAAGAGGAAAACCTCTTGAGATTTTTAGTGACTGTGGAAGCAACTTCAAAGGTGCAAAAAAGGAAATCAACAAGTATCTATTGCAGTGCAAGCAGAATGAAGAAATTAACAAATTTCTGTCGTCAGAGGAAATAACTTGGACATTTAACCCGCCTTCAGCTCCACACTTTGGTGGACTGTGGGAATCTGCAGTAAAATCAATGAAATCGCACCTTAAGAAAACCATTGGTGATACTGTGTTAACTTATCCCGAATTCCAAACCCTGGTTACGCAAGTTGAAGCTTGTCTCAACTCTAGACCATTGTGTCCTATATCATCTGACCCAACAGACTTAACTGCTCTAACACCTGGCCATTTTCTAGTTGGAACTTCTCTGACTGCCATACCTGAACAAGATCTGAGTCACAGTCCCTTAAATCACCTTGATAGATGGCATGTGAGACAGTTCATGCTACAGCAATTTTGGAAAAGATGGAGCGGAGAATACTTATCTCAACTTCAGCAAAGAGCTAAATGGCAAAAATGCCACAAAGATTTGCAAGTTAATGACTTAGTTCTCATCAAAGATGACAACCTTTCACCGCTAAAATGGAAACTAGGAAGAATAATAACTGTTCATCCAGGTTCAGACAATAGAGTCATAGTTGTCACGATTAAGACTAATAGTGGTATCATAAATCGACCAATAGTGAAACTCTGTCCCCTTCCTATAAAAAACTAAAAACTATGAACTATAAACTTTCTTTTTTCATTTTTTTATATTTTGCATTAAATTTATTTGTGTTATTAATTGTTTTTTCATTATAGTAAAACTGTAAGAAGACCACTTAGCCACTTGTTGAAATCCTAAGGGATTTCAACGGGGGGCAGGATGTTTTGGTAAAAATCGTCTGCTTTCATTTATGTGAAAAAGCTTCAGTAAGAAATTGTATTATTCGTTACCATGGTAATTTATTCTTTTTATTTTATGTTTTTGGCAGCATTCTATGTTTTGTTTTTAAGTTTGTGTTTATTCGAATGTAAAAAGATAATGGAATGTTGATACCCGACCAATGGCTCGCATATTTCAGTGTGAAATAAAACGCATCTACAGTCCATATTTGTTGTGTTTAAGAACCAGCGTGTGTTATTTTTATTAGTGTAAAATCCGCTAAAACCAATTTTGGTATTACGAACAATATTTATACTTTTTATTATTAAAGAGGCGCCAAATGCTGTGATATGTTTATTTTATCAATGAATCTCTGTTTATATATAAATGTTTCACTTATATTGTATTATCGCTAATCCATATCCCGTGCGTTGGAAACTGAAAAATTTTATACAGTAAAACTTTTTAAGACGGAATCCCATAGGAAAGAAAAAAATACGTAATAGAAAAATGCCCTTCCTAGGTTAAATGGAGTTTATTTTTTTTCTCAGTTAGTATTGTATTCATTTTGCATGGATCAACACATTTTCTGTTTAAGACAGATATTCCGTCATAGGCAGATTTTTTTTCTCTGGTTTTATTTTGTTTAATTTTTTAGCATTTAAATATACTATTCTTAAAAAAAAAATAAAGTTTTTTTTTACTTGTATGTAAAATAAAAGCGATTTTAAAAGTTATGTGGTTTTCGTAAAAATATTGATTAAACCAAATTTTACTTATTTTATGCACGTATTAAGTCTGTTCTTTTAATACGGATTGTTCGATACCGGGAATGAAAATTTCTTAAAGCGCAGGGCTGGGAAAAAAGAAGCAATCCTCTCCGGTATGAAAAATACATTTGATCCGGATAGGCGAGGCAGAAAAAAGTAACGTCTCGGTCCTGATGTGACCTCAGCCCAGAATACAGATTTTTTGACAGCCTCTCCAGGACGATAAAAAGCTTGAAGTTGTGAGAGCTAAATTTTTAAAAAGGACTTAATCTGCATCTTAGAAAAGCATTCTTTTAAATAACTGATGGGCAGTAAAACAGTACATTTCATTTTTCTGTATAATGACTTTTTTTCCCGACTATTTCTTGTCTTTAAATTATTAAAAGTGAAGAATTGTTTAAGAAAAAAAGTACAAACTTGAAGCATGTCATTTTTAATTTTTTTTACATTAATTTTGTTTTAAAAATATGAAAAATTATATACCTTTGAAAATATAATTTTCTAAAAGTTATTATTTTTTATATAAATATTTTTAATAGTTCTAAAATAAATATTGAAAAACAAAAACCCCGAAACAAAACTAAAATCAAATTTTCATTTTAATTAAATAGAAAGAAATTGAAATCCGATAAATAATGTTTGGAGTTATAACGATTTTTAATTATCCCATTTAAACCAGTAGTAACCATATAAAATTTTTATAAATTTTATGATAAATTTTAGGATGTGATTTTCTTAGAAAATTATATAGCTAATCATCACAAAAAAGAAAAAAAAATCAAAATTCTAACTCAAAAGAATGATTTTTTTACGTGTTTCCAACAACTGTTAAAGTAACATTGTCTTTTGAATTGCGCGCATTTCAATTTGTGTCTAATCCCTTAAAACCTGATGAATTATTCAAACGGTTATAACTCCGCGAATTTTGAAGATATGAAGATGCAACTTTTTGTGTATTATTCAGGATTGGATAAGGAAAGTTTTCCTAATTGGAATTTTTATCCTACGGGGGCCGCATAAAAAGTTAATTTTCGTATTTTTTCAAATAGACCCCCCATGGAGTTGTAACTTATCTTATCAAAAATTTCACCTTTTTTTATGAATTTTTGCAATTGGAAGTATGGGTCTAGGGGCAATATTTAAGGAGATAGCCTATTGTTTCGATATTTATTACTCACCCTGTATAGAATTACACGCTTTAATTAAGTTTATGCTTGAAAATACAGTAAATCTGAAATTCTTTAAATGTAATTTAGATAATTTAATATTTTAGAGAATTTTAAAGATCTCTTAAAGTAATTTAGTTTCTCCAAAAGTCTTTATTTATATTAAATATTTTTTAAACATGTTATCTTTTATTATTCTGTTTAAATTAATAAATTTCATGTAACCGAGGAAGGTTATATGATTTTTTGCTGCTACCGTTACATGAAAAGTTCTTGGAATACAAATCTACTAAAAAACTCTTAGTAACTGTACATATATATATATATATTCGTAAAATTAAAGGATTCTATAAATTATTAGACATTAACCCTACTAACTTTAAATATCCTTATCGAGAACTTATACCCAAATTTCATAAGCATCCTGTTAAATTCAGAACTGTTACAATTGGTTGCAATACTTATAATAATGCTGCTAACAAACTTCTATTATTAATTCTTAATCAAATATATAATATCACAAAAAAAAGTGATAATACACATTACATAAAAAATAGTTATGAACTGGTCCATATTATGAAAAATCTTAAATGTATAAAAATTATCACTACCTATGATTTTAAAGATTTATTTAATAATATCGATTTATCGGATTTACATAATATCATAAATGAGCTTTTTAAAAAATATCAACACGAGTTGGATATATCACATAATATCGATTCTGATTATTTTCATACCTTAACTAATTTCATTATCTATAATAATTTTATCATGCATGATAACAATATATATATTCAAAATGTTGGTATACCACAAGGTGGTAGTACATCTAGTGTATTATCTGACTTATACTTATATTACTATGAACGTCATTATTTAAATAATACAATACATTTATATCGATATATAGATGATGTAATTTTAATTGATACTGATAACACCTGTATATCTCAATTCCCTGTTGATTATCCTTCTAATCTAGAACTTTCAAAAAACCTACTTTTTAATAATACAATCAATTTCTTAGATATTAAAATTATATTAAAAGAGAACAAATTTATAACTGATATTTATGACAAAAGGAAAGAATTTAATTTTAAAGTTAATGCTTTTACTAATTTTAAATCATGTCTTCATAATTCTGTTTATCGTAATATAATACTTAACCATTTATATAGAATAAAATGTCTATGTTCTTCCCATTTAATTAATACTAATATTAAAAAGCTTGTATATGATGCTATAAATAATGGTTATCCTAAAAAATTCATATATTCTTTAATTTATAATTAGATATTACATGATCTTATAATTAATTCTTTGCATAAAAAATGTATAAAAAAATTATAAAACATAAAAATAATAATAAAAAATTAAAAATGTTAAAAAGTAATAAAATATATATATATAGGTTGGTTGGGTGGGTAGATGTTAGAGTACGGAGGAGGGTGGTGTTGTCTGGATAAAAACGCAAAGGTTAATTATTTATTTAAAAAAAAATTGAGAGTGGGTTATTTATTTTAACATAATTTTTAAACTGTTTAATTTACACCAATATATGGATATTCGTCTAGTTATATCTATAGTTAAATAGCTATATTTTAAATATCAAATTATTTTTAATGTTATTGATATAATTTTTGGTATTATTATTAATAATATTATTACTATTATTATTTTTTTATTTATTTTATTATTATTATTATTATTATTATTATTTTTTTTTATTATCCTATATTAAGATAATGAGTTTTTACCATGTAAAGTCACAATAAATGTTACTGATTAAAGTAACAATAATGTATTTTAAGTTATATGTTAATATGAATGTTATCTCTTAGTTCTAATTTTAATCATTTTATTAATTTAATTTTATGTTAATATCGATTATTATTTTTTCCGGTTCAATTATATTTCCATTCAGCTTTATCTTTTTTGTTTGTTATGGATAACTATTATTTTTACTTACTTTCAACTCCTTTTTGTAAAATATCTTTGTTCCTTGTTTAATAATTTGGTTTTTGTGTGATGGTAGTCCCAAATTCGTATTGTTTTGCTTTTTCATGGCAAATACGAAGATGAAAACACACACTCCATTTGTAGTTCCAAAGTATTTGGGACCTGAAGATTCTGCTTTGGTTCTACAAATTTCAATTGTATTCATATTATTCTTTTTTTCCTTCCATGTTCAATGTGCTATAAGTTATTAAATTCAATGGTTAATTTCAAATGGTTAATATTGTTTACTATAATTCAATTTAATTCTTCGTTTTGGTTTATTGTTTTATTGATAAAATCCGTTGGTGAATCTTGTCTACTTTTAATGGTATTATATATATATATATATATATATATATATATATATATATACAGTGTATGTTTTTTTAAAACATTGAAGAAGTTAGCAACACCTCGTTCTTTTTGAACAAATACTTTTAAATTGAGGAAAGAAATCCTAAGGAATGTACAAGGAAAGATTTCCATTGATCTTGTATAACTGAACAAGAAAAATATAAGAATAATGCGTGGAAAGAAAAATGTGACAGTCTTACAATATTTTTGATAATCGAAACAGTTTAAAAGAAATAACAAAAAAATTATGAAACTAAATAAAATAAAAACCAAAATTGAAAGTTTTTTATTTTTTATAATTAAAAAAATATTTGCTATAAATTGTATCCAATAAATGTACATGATTCTGTTGTATAAGAACATAAGAAGTTTAAACATGCATGAATTGTCAATCAATTAAAAAAAATTACTTTTGAGCAAATTCATAAATTGAAATATTATCCACTCTTTGCTGTTTTAGAAAACGAGGTCCCTTGACGCCTTTATACTCTTCCCGGAATTTGTTAAAGTGTTTGCATTTTGAAATTCTCAAGGTAAACTGAAATTACATCTACATAATAAATCCTTCCTTTTCAGTATATTCTTTTCCCCTACTCTTTTAAGGAGATGAAATTTCAAATGAATACAGTAAACTGCGAAATTGCACAGGGGCTTTAAGTATAAAATAAGGAAAAAAGTTAAAAACTGGAAATAAGACAAGTATCAAAGAATAATGATAGATGTGGGTAATGTAAAGCTGGATTTATTCTTCATCTCTTTGGGATAGTAAGCACCAATTCCCTTTCTCATACAAGTATCTTGCAAATTGAAGCAAGATCTCATAAGGTTATATACTCTGAAAAAAAAAACACTATACTTGTCTTCCTGGGCTGAAAAGAAATTACGAAAAATGCTAAACAGCATTCCTATGTATAGTACTGATTCTGAAATCACGTAGATGAAATGACTTGAGGAAAAACTGCGAATATATTCCATGTAGTAAAAACTTGTATTTTACTCAAATTAAAGATTTTAAAAGGATCATGCTGTTCGTATTTTTGAATTTAAGACATAGCTTTTAAATTCTTAAATTTTTCATTTTATCTTTGTTTTCCTTAAATCGCAGGTGTTTTAAAGGTGTTTTAGGTGTTTTAAAAGCTAGTAAACTTTAAGGAATGTTGTGTATAGAAAATTAAACGAGAAAAAATTTACCCTTTATATTAGGATAGAAAAACTACGATTAGAAATGCACAAATAATGCATAAAAATGTATCAAACAGCCATTTGGAATCTACCATCGAGATTCATCATCATTGCAAGACTCAGCGTGATAGAAAAAAAAACAAACAAATCTAGCAGATGGAATCTTGAACTGATGATGAATCTTGATAGTAGATTCGAACAGCTATTGCGACATTTACATGCATTATTTGTGCATTTCTAATGATTGGTTTTCTATCCTTATAAAATTTTGCACAATGCTTTTTTTTTAATTAATTCTTTATATTTGGGAATGTAGGCTGAGGCAATCGCCAGTTTCATCGCCCCTCCCATCCACTAACCGTTTTTCAAAGTCTTTAATTTGTCTAATTTTTCTTTTAAATTTGTCCGGTTTCAATTTCTCTTCTTTGTTTTTTCTCCTTTTCTATTTTTAGTCCAAGGCATACGGGTCATAAGTAAAGGATTTTGACACTATTCGTGGTCGCGTATCAGCGACAGTGCATAATAATAATAATAATAATAATAATAATAATAATAAATCCCCAAATGTACTTTAAAGTACTAAAAAAAGTTATACATTTAATTTTGTATATCGATAAGCTGAAGCTTGAAAATGCAAATGTTTGCTTAAAACTTCATATCATCCGAAAAACCGATTTTTCGGGAATAATGGATTGTTTAATGCATTGTAAAAGCTATTTGAAAGTGACTCCGAAAATTAAGAGGCAACTCATTAAAAATTTATTTCAATAAATTTTTATAAATTTTGAAAATAAATTATATTTTGAGGTTTCTATAAATAAATAAATGCAGAAATAATATTGGGGGATAATTCGGAATGTTGGGCAACTCGGAAAGGTTATCATATTTTTTTTCGTATTTATAATAAATTTTCATATATTAAGAAACATTTGTCTTTTTAGGTACGTGTATAATTATGTAAATATGTAGTATCTATATTCGTCGTTCAGTCCGTCCGTTCAACTGTCCGTCTGACCATTTATCCGCAGAGCGAAAACTCCCAATTGAATCGTTTGGTATATTTTAAATATATAATTCATACATATTTTTTTCGAGTCGTTTCAAATTTTTGGAATATCGGGTGTATAGTTTAATTACAGGGACAATCAGAATTTCCCGTTACATTACAGCCAATAGGAAAAATAGTTTCAAATGAATTTTAATGATATTAAACTCTTTTGATAATTATAAAATTGATATGTATTTATGAAGTATATGTTAAAATATATATTCTGTACAATGTGTAGTATAAAGAATATTTGTTTTTAATTTACATAACCACACAAAAATATTCCGTTACATTATGGTAGAGGAAACATTGTTTGAAGCGCGTTTTAATTATATTAAATTATTCACGTTTTATGAAATTGATATACGTTGCTGAGGTTTAATACAAGTTATTTTCTGTATAATAGAAAGCAGATAGTACTTATTGGAACACACAAAAAGTTTCAACTACTATACTTTATGCAAAGACTGTATACTATTACACGAAGATCTGAGTACTTTTAAAGCTTCGTTATAGTACGAATGTATCTGATTTGCTACGTTTGACAAGCAATTGCAGATTTATTTTTTAGCGTGTGCATACTTAAAGTTTTATTATTCACGCAGCACTTAATGTGGAAAAATTGTGGAATGATTTTTTTAAAAATTTAAACTTAAATATTAATTTTGCATGTACCCCAGTTATTTTTTTGGACATATTGATTAAATATACACAATAATAATAATAATAATTACATGTTGCTTGTGTTTCTCTACTTTGAAACAAAAGCGACTTTTTGATCGTTTCGACAGATTGAAAAATCCTTTGTCCCTTTAAAATAAAACTATTTTATAATTTTAAATTACAATTACATAAGGAACCTCTGCACACCCTTAGATTTGTCCTTACTTATTTATATAAAACAGGTCTTTTCCAGTAAATATAATCAAAAACTGCGAAATTTTATGGAGCTTTAAGTGCGAAATCAAGAGAATCAAAAGAAGAATAAGACGGGATATAACGGAAATAGAATGAAGCCTCTTTAAGCGGGCGTAGTAAAGGTCTGGATTTATTCTTCACCACTTTGTGGAAGTTAGAAAGAAATTCATTCTGAACAGGTACTGTGAAAATTGAAGCAAGAACATCTAGGGGAGAAAAAAATCCTCTTGACTTTCTGGAGGAATTAAGATAAAGCTGAAGTGACAGTCCCATTGATAGATCTGATCTTCGAAATTGAGTAGAAGAAATGGTGAAAAAATGGTGCAACAATTCAAATAGAAATTTTTCTTAATGAAAACATTGTTTATAAATCTGAATGTAATAAGGATGGATGCTTTCATGGCACAAAGGATTTTAATCATATCATACTTTATAAAGTAAAAAAGAATTAAAAATATGTTCTGCATATTTGAGCACTATTTTACGAAATTAATCTTAGTGTAGTATCAAATTTATGAGCAATTAAATAAATGTATAATTACTTGCTGAGATCAATTATAATGTAAAAAATACAAGAAAAAAGTAATATTTTATTTTACTTTAATTTGTTTTAGCACTTTGACTTTAGAAGAGGTTGTCTTAGATTTACGAAGTAGCTTTCAAAATGTTAAATTTTTAGTCCTGTGATAAAGAAATATAGTGTGCAAACTTTCAGAATTTTTTAATTAGTTTCAAGTCTTATTAGATCGATTTTTTACACATTTTTTTAATCGGTCGATAACTAATAACAGTTGCAGATTTCCATGCTTGTGAAAAAAGTCTGGGACAGGATACTTCTTTTTCACCCATTTGGAAATTTACAACTGCTATGATTTATTTACCAATTGAATAATTTTGTTACTCTAATATAATTACATATGCAGAGCTTTCAGTTCCAGAAAACAATCAACAGCAAGTAATTATAAATAAATGTATAATTACTTGCTGAGATCAATTATAATGTAAAAAATACAAGAAAAAAGTAATATTTTATTTTACTTTAATTTGTTTTAGTACTTTGGCTTTAGAAGAGGTTGCCTTAGATTTACGAAGTAGCTTTCAAAATGTTAAATTTTTAGTCCTGTGATAAAGAAATATAGTGTGCAAACTTTCAGAATTTTTTAATTAGTTTCAAGTCTTATTAGATCGATTTTTTACACATTTTTTTAATCGGTCGATAACTAATAACAGTTGCAGATTTCCATGCCTGTGAAAAAAGTCTGGGACAGGATACTTCTTTTTCACCCATTTGGAAATTTACAACTGCTATGATTTATTTACCAATTGAATAATTTTGTTACTCTAATATAATTACATATGCAGAGCTTTCAGTTCCAGAAAACAATCCTAAGAAAGGCGGGATAGCTGCTCTGCATTAGTTAGCCCAGAAAATGCCTAAAAACTATAAGAATTTTAAGAATAAAACTATAAGAGTTCAGCGTATACGATAAAGAAATTCCAAATAAAAATTCTGAGTCAAACAAAAATGAAGTCTGAACAAACAAAAATCAGGCCAAATAGAGACGGGTATAATATGAAGTGAGGTTAGATCATCACCGCTTTGGGAAACTAAGGGAAAAAACTGATTTTCCGAACAGGTACTTCTCAAATTAACCAATAATTGCAAATTGACTAATTCCCTGTAGGTCGCATGCTCCAACAATAACATAATTATCATTATTCTTGGATAAACAGAAATTAAGGCTAGTGCTCAAATGGAATTATTTTGATATTTCCGATTACGAAAGAGCGTAGGAAAAACTCCACGAACAGTTACGATTCTATATTGAAACGTATTCCCTTCAATAAAAACCATCGATAATTTTTTTTAAATATATAAAGGATAAATGTGAAACCAGGATTTATATAAACGAAATACAGTTGACTCTCGATTAACCGTAATGTTTGGGAAATGCCTCTTGCCGGATAAACGGAAATTACGGATAGTCAAATTGAAGCATATTTCTACGGAAAATTTTGTAAAAAGAAAGAAAATATAAAATTTTTATATGTAAGACATTGTTAAATTAATTAATACAAAAAAAAGAGAATTAACTTATATTTTAATGGTATTTAGATTTACAATTAGTACAACATATGTGTATATAAATGTGGTTTATTTCACTTTTTTTGAAGAATAAAATGCTTGAAATCTGTTTTTATTTACTCCTCGACGAATTTTACCACGTAAATTTCGCAACATCATTTTTTCAGTAGATATGCTTTCATCTGGTTGATCCAAATAATTAAGTAACGCCTCATTGTGTACTAATGGATTCCTGTGTTTTAATGTTTGATGAGTTACAATTACTTTCTTCATCCCTTTCAGGATATTTTTGGAATTTCTTGTTTCTTCTGAAGCATAAGCGACAGATGACTTAATATATTCGTCACTTAAAACTTTATAACATTTCAATTTCAAATCTTCATTAATCTTTTGTTGCACAGCTTCTTCGTGGACATTTTCAGAGCAATTTAACAGTATCTTCAAGATTTCTCCCAACAAATCAGTATTATCGTCGACCTCTGAAGAAATTTCATTTTCTTCTTTAGATAAAATTGCTCTTCGTGATTTCTTCATCCTAGTGCTTTTTCATGCCTCAGCATTTTGCATGTAGCATCATTAGAATAAATTGCATCCAAACTGAGATTTTCACCGTCCCAGTATCCTGCAATCCGGATAATCCGATCCCGGTTACTTGAGATTCTACTGTATTGCAAAAAATTTGGTACAACCGAATTTTAATATTTTTGCTTAAATAGGAAAATATTGTGATTAGACTTAAGATTTAAATATAAATATTTTAGGTCGCATTACAATATACGATATTGTATGATTTACTCATAAAATGTTAGGAGAAAAACTACATGCAGTCTGATGAAACAATATTTAAAAAAATGAATTTGAAAGAGTAATAAAATTAATAAATAAATTAAAAAATTTGAGTATACTTAAAGAAATTAGTAATGATTTAAATTAAAAAGAAATAGAAATATTATGTTTTCTAATACTACACATTTGCAAATAAAAAAATATAATTGAAAATCTTCTTATGAATTACGAATTCTTATAAGGAAAAAATTGAAAATTGATAATTGACATAATATAAGCTAAACGTGCTAAAGTGTGCTGCATGCATTTATTCAACTAAAAAAAATTAAAAATTATTCCGAACTACGGATTTTGCAGAGGTTTATAATTCATGTAAAAAATTAAGATAACAAAAGGATTTAAAAAAATACTGTAAAAAGAGCAAGAGTAAAAGTGAATAATATGAAGCAATGTTACTTTTTCACCGTTTCGGAATGAAAGGAACAAATTGTAATTCTCGAAATGGTATTTTACAAATTGAACTAAATATTCCCAGGAGTACGTACGCTGGTAGAATAACACTGATCTCGACTTGCTATCTGCTGAGGAAAAATTAAAGATAGTGCTGAAATGTAATTCTCTTGATACTTTTTACTTCCAAATAACGTTAAGAAATCGGCTCGAACATTTAGGAATCTAAAATGAAAATCGCAAATTATTTTCAATGAAAAAAAAATGATGGATAAGTAGCTTCTAATAATGTTTCAAAAGTATAAAACGCAGTTTTCAAGATTTGTATTATTAATTATTGCATTACTTATAAAAGCTTGGAAGAAAATATTCGTACATTCTATGCACCAGAGTAACATAGAAAAAATAAACCTCATCAATTAATTAAATTAATTAATCAATTAATTAATTTGTGTTTACTTAAAGAAAGAAATAATGGTTTAAAATAAATAAACAGAAATATATTTTCTTATTCTGAATACTTAAACTTCGCCGAACCAATTAAGTAAACAATATTTTAAAATCCTAGTAAATAAATAATTTCCACAAGGTGTGAATTATAATTTGTTAATTGAAATGATATAAAGGAAAAGTGCTAAAGTTTTCTCTATACATTTTTTACTAATATTCTGCTGAAACATTGTTTCAAACTACGGAAGTTTTACAGCGATTCATATTTAATATGTTGAGTAACGATAAGGGAAAAAAATTATTTAAAAAGAGCAAGAATAGCGGTGAATAATAGAGGCAGGCATGGTTTTCACGACTTTGGAAAAGTAAGGTCCAAACCCAAAGTGTGTTTCTCGAACATACTCCTTGCAAATCGAACCAAGAGTTCCCAGGTGTATGTACGCTGAATTAAGACTTTTTTATCTTTTTGAACTGAGGAGGAAATTAAAGATAGCACTTAAGTGTAATTCTCTTGATATTTCTTTCTTTCAAAGAACGTTAGAATATCGACAGGAACACTTTGGAGCCCAGATTGAAACTCCTTGATTATTTTCTATAAAAAATAGGTACTACTTGGTTATCCCGTTGACCAAAAAAACTATCGCCAAATATAAGATTAAATGCCAATAATGGATGATCGTGAGTGCCACATTCAATGATGTTAAATGCAATATACGTGTTTTAAACGTCAATAAGTGATTTTTATTTTGACTTTTTATTTGTATTTTTATTAATATTCTATTAATTATTTTTTTTTCGTTATTTTAAATAAAACATGCGTCAATATGTACAATTTGGCTATTAGTTTGGCAACTTGTATAATTTGGGGAAATTGATCGACGGAATAACCAAGTATTACCAAAAAATATTATGAAGAAGGTGCGCTAATAAGTATAAATGTTTCAAAAGTATAGAACATAGTTTTCCAGATTTGTATTAATAATTATTGTATTATTTATAAACCGAAAGAGAATTTAAGTAAAAAATGGAAGCGGGGATTTTTTCCAAAACATTGGAAAAGTAAGCTCCAAACCCAAAGTGTGTTTCTCAAACCGGCACCTTTCAAATCAAACCAAGCGTTCCCAGGTGTATGTATGCGGGAGGAGTAACACCGTTTCGCCTTTTTGAGCTAAAGAGGAATTTAAAGATAGCGCTGAAGTGTAATTCTCTTGATATTTCTTACTTCCAAAGAACGTTGTAAAATCGGCATAAACACTTCTTAGTTCAAACGGAAACTTGTTGATTATTTTCAATTAAAAACATTATAGATAAATTGCATCTAATAAGTATAAATATTTAAAAATACGAAACATAGTTTTCAATACTTGTATTAATATTTATTGTATATTGTATTATTTATAAAACACTGGAAGAAAATATATATGCATCAATATGCCGAAACAATATAAAAAAATAAATTTCAGTGTGTAATCAAATAAGTAATTTAATTTGTGTTTACTTAAAGAAATCAATATTAGTTTGAAATAAATAAAAAGAATTTTATTTTATTTCATTTGAATTATTCATCTGTACCTGAAAAATTAGATAACTGATTAGTAATTTTAAAAGCCTTGTAAATATAATTTTTTTACGGGAAATGCAGAAATCGGTAATTGAAAAGGTGCAAAGAAAATAATTAAAGTTTGTTGCATATATTTTATTATTTTTAATATTCAAATGAAAAATTGCCAAATGAAGAAATTCTGCGAAGATTCATATTAAATAATAGTTCGAAATCTTTCTAAATTATGAATTTTCAGAAGGGAAATAATTACAAGTTGGTTATTGAAAATGCAGAATGAAAAAGTGCGAAAGTCCGCTGTATAATTTTTTTTCTTATTCAAATGAAAAATTGCTTAAAACCACCAAAATTTTCCGAAATTCATGTTTGATATTTAAAATCAAGATTTCTAAAAAATATGCAAAAAGATCAAGAATACAGGTTAATAATGTGAAGCAGAGTTAATTTTCAACGGCTTTAGAAAAAAAAATCAACAAAGAATGTTTCTTGTACAGCTTTCTTGCAAGTTGAACTAAGAGTTCCCAGGAGTAATGTATGTACGCAGGAAGTATAGCAACTTCTCGTCTTTTTGAAGTAAGCTGAAATTTAGGAAGAGTAATTTTGCCGTTTGTAATTTAATGCGATATTTTTACCGAAATTCATATTTAGTTTATAAATTGAAGAGAAAAAAATTCTATAAAAAGAACAAGAATAAGATGAAACTGGGTTAGGCTTTTCACCAGCTTCGGAAAATTATGGAACAAATTGCGTTTCTCGAAATGGTATCTTGCAAATTGTGCTAAGAAATCCAGGTAGTATATACGCTGGCGAAATAATATAAATTTCCCTTTCCTAGGTACTGAGAAAATATTAAAGAATATTTCTGAAGTGTAGTATTTTACTTGCAAAAAGGTTGGGAAATCAGCGTGCACACTTAGAAATTTAATTTGAACCTTGCATAATCTCGTTTGTGAAAAAACATTATGAAAAACTAGCGCCCAATAAATATAAATGTTTCTAAACTATAAAATGTAGTTTCCAAAGTTTGTAGTAATAATTTCTACATTACTAATGAAGGACTGGAAGAAAATATGCATGTAATCTATATTCTAAAACAATACAGATAAAAAAATTCAGCCTGAAATCAAGTAAATAAATTAATTTCGGTTTCATTATAGAAACCAATAATAGAAATAAAAATAGATGAATAAATAAAAATATAATTTATTGCAGTTGAATACTTTAGCTGTTCTGTAAAAATTCGACAGTTAAATGTTTTTTAAAAAGTTCTTGTAAATAAGAAAATTTTTTGGGGGAAATTACAAACTGATTATTAAAAAAATACAAAGAAAAAATGTGAAAGTTTGTTCCATAATTTTTTTAACTTATTATTCAACTGAAAAATCGCTGCAAACAGCGAAAGGGACAGAATAGGGTGGACCGAAAAAATTAAAAAAAAAGTTTTGCAAATCGTAATACTGTGTAAAATTGCAAAATCGCAGACTAAAAATTGTACAAAAAAGAAATTAAATAATTTTATACCTTCTAGTCAGGCATTAACTTTAAATTTTGCAAAATTGCAGAAAAATTCACATTATTACAAAATTTTTAAAAATACCCTTTGATTCCTTTGGTGTTTTTTGACTTCCAAAAAACCGTTGAAAAATCGATGTCAATACTTCACAGACTAAATTTAAAAATCGCTCATTTTTTTCACCGAAAAACATTATGGATATATTGCATTTAATAAGTATAAATTCTTTTAAAATACAAATATAGTTTTTAAGACCTGTAATGTTAATTGTGGCATTATTACTAAAATATTGATAGAAAGAACATATACATTTTGTAACTTGAAACAATTTTAAAAAAAGAATCTGAACATATAATCAAATAAATAGATTAATTAATTAATTTGTGTTTACTTCTATAAAAATACAGCATTTAAAAATAAATAAATAGAAATTTAATTTATTTTATTTAAATACTTAATCTTCACCAATAAAATTAGAAAATTAAGTAATGATTTTTTTTTTCTCTTTTAAATAACGAGTTTTTCAGGGGCGAGGAAAATTGCAAGTTTATAATAGTAAAGAAAATGTGCAAAAGTCTGCTGCATGCAGTTTTTTATTCAACTGAAAAATATCCGCAATTTTTTTCAGAGTTACATATATATATATAAAATCAAGATAAGAAAGAAAGAAAAATTCATATAAAAGAAGCAAGGAAAAACGTGAATACTGTGAAGTGGGGTTAGTTTTCCACCGCTTCGGAAAGTAAGGAACAAATTGTGTTTCTGGAACAGGTACCTTGCAAATTGAACCAAGAATTCCCAGGAGTATGTACGCGGGAAGAATAACACTAATCACAAATCCCTGGAATTGGGATAAATTTTAGGATAGTGCTGAAGTATAATTCTCTTGATATTTCTGACTTCCAAAGAACGTTGGGAAATCGGTGTGAACCATTTGGAGTTTAAATTGAAACTTGTGGATTCTTTTAAAAGGAAAACATTACGGAAAGTTGCGTCTAATATATATTAAAATGTTTCAGAAATACAAAACATGATTTTCAAGCATTTCCATATTTAAAAAAATCTAATTGAAGAATTCAATTACTTATCAATAATAACTACATTTACATGAAGCAATGTCTATGCATGCATTATGTAACTTTAAGGTTGTTCACTGTAACCAATTGGATTTTCTGATAAGTACTTTTATGCAGCTATATTTTACTCAAATTTTTGAACGCTACACTTGATTTAGTCAACGTTGATTTGATTACTATCATATCTCATTTGACACCAATATGTATTATGATACGTAAACTTTATTTATCCTATTATGTTTCATATAAATTTTAACATTAAAGTTTATTTTATCAATAAATCACATTATAATGGAAAATATTACACTAAAGAAGAATTACGGATCCCATAACTAATAATAAAAGTAATAAAGCCTTTTTAAGAGGCGTATTATATCTAGGGAAGAATATATCTAGTCTAAACATTAAAACAACTCGACATAGAAATAAATATAAATCCAATAGTAATGCTTAGCTTTGGAAGGTTATTTATCTGCTCATGTCCAACGACATCGATGCCCTTCAGAAGCAAACGGTTGACTTTGAATAGCAAATTAAAAGGTCGATATCAAATATTTATAGTCGAAGTCGATATGGGCAGGGTATAAACATTAAAATGTGCTTCACATTAAACATAACCGCTACGAAACATTTTAAAGTGTGAAAATAAGTGCATGAAGAAGAATCTTTATCCTGTTAACGCACTTTGAATAGTTTAACCATTTTCAGGATGGCTGCGAATACGTGGAAGATGAAACTTACGCTGAATAACCGCATTCCGTATGCACGCCAGAAACAATTGAGAAAGTTAGTGATTATGTGACTTTGTATGGGCGGTTCACTGTTTGAGTTCTTGCACATTTTACAAAAAGACATATTTGAACAACATTTTAGAATTTTGGTCCAAGCGGAGATACTCGTCAATACTGCAGGCACTGGAATGGATCTCTCGGCAAACCTACCACTTCACCAGAGTTTACTGTGATAGCTTATCCAGTTTATAAGCCATTTTTCCCGTCGCACTAAGCACTCCCTAATCCTGAAAGTCAAGCAGCAATTAATGACCTCAATCCATAAAACTTCTCTTGGTCACGTCTCGACCCATATTGCCATTGAAGGCAATGAACGGGCCTATGCTCTGGCCGAAGCAGTAACACGTTATCGAGTAATAGAATTTGAACACCCGGTCCCTTTCTCCCATACCAAACGAGACACAAAAGAAAGAATTCTACCTGTCTTCCTGGTAGGTGAAACGAGTCTGACAAATGACGCCACTCTTACAACTAGTGGCGCCAACTTATATGGAACCGTGGGGCGCGAGCCCACCGAATAATTTGATCTCCCCGCTCACACAATTTTTATTTAATTATTTAGTTATTTATTTAATCCCTAACATAAAATTTGGTTTCTGACGTTCTCAAAATTATTTTGTTTAAAAAATAATAAACACTCTCATTAGACTTACAGAAGCTCAGAAAGCTCCTTCAGCGGGTATATAATTAAATTTTTCTCAAAACGAATTTTCAACATATTTTGGCACCTGTTTCATTGTCTTGAGTCGATAAAGCATTTAAGTAATTATAATGCACTTTTTTTACATTTAGTTTTCCACATTTTCAACAGTTATCAATTCCAATGTTATTTGAAATAAATATTTTTGCATTATAACAAAGAACTTATAAGAACATAATTTTGTAAAATTCTTTATAAAATTATTATTAAAGTATAATAATTTTCTATTTTATTTAGAAAAACCACAATTTGATTTCGAATTATTATCTTTAGTCATTTACTCTCCATCATAGGCACTAATTGTAAAAAAAAAAAAAAAAAAAAAAAAAAAAAAAAAAATGTATGTGTTATTTTAATGAAACATTTTTGAACCCACACAATAGTTTTCAAAAGTTGGCGCTTCTGCTTACAACCTTATCCTAAATGTATCCAGGAGTCTTTGTTACCTTTCCCTAACCACCATAACATCCTCAATGGCCACAGACCCATTAAACAGTATCTTAAGAATTCCACTGCGTTTCATTATAATTCTGTGAATGTAGCGAAGTAGGAACCCCAGAACAAACCTACTATTACTGTACTTTGAAGCCTGGTATCTTAGATATCTCCCTTCTCCCCACCAATCCTGGCTACAAGGGATATTATCTCAGTCTGTGTTGCTAACAAACTAAAAAGTAATTATTATGTATCTATTTGATGTTTCCATTTTAACATCTTAGCTGCTTGTATTTCTGTCGTACATAGCAGGAGGTCAAAAATGCTCCGTATTTTTCTATGTACTCCATCCCACCTGCTGTCTGTCTCGAGGTTGCAAGCAGCCCAGTGGGTACCCCAATAAACATATTAACATCTAATACTTCTCATCCGTTCTCTGTCGCGAGGGTGCAATTAGTGCCCCAGCGGCCTAAGCTTGTCATTTTTTTTCTTATGGCTGGAAATTGTATTTTTTAAAACCTTAATAAACGCGATTGGGAGAGACACTATGCTCTACAGACATGACTTACATGCTTGATCTGTCCCTCTTAGGTATTCAACAAATTTAAGGATACCGAAGTCATGAAGAAAACTAGTCCACATTTCAGAGCATTCTGAAAGAGGTCTTTAAAAATTTCCGAAACTTATGCAGCCGAGCACAGAAGTGAATTACGGCAGGAAGGAGTTACTTTGAAATAATATTAAATAGATAGTTTTTACTATGATACATTTTAGAGTTATTACGTCAAACCTGAAAATTAATGGCCGCATCTTGTATAAGTTGTGAATGCAAAAATTCATTAAACTACCTCGATTTGAATAGAGTAGGTTTCCTGTTTTTTTGTAAATTTATATGAAACATGCATTAAAGGGGACACAGCTCCTTGAAATTGGTCAAAATATAAATTTTCTTTTTCTAATATTAACTGAATTCTTCTGAAAATTTTGACACAATAGTTTTAACAATACGACAATTATATCGCGGGATATTGGAAATTTTGTTATTAGATTCAGGGAAATTATTCATTCTAATGAAAACTTTAAACCGATTTTTCACCGTGTTCATATATTTATAACTTGCTTGTTCGATAAACATTAAGGCTTTTTTTGCTAATTTGGATAGAGGTTTGATTTATTTTTTTTACTTGTTTTTTATAAGGCGTTTAATATTTTTGCGTATCCACTTAAAATTCAAGTTTATACTTATTTAAAAAAATATTTACATTGAGAGTTTGTAGAATTTTCTTCATTTTTTGATAAAAACGATAGAAAAATATCCATATTAAACGTAAAATCCCATACATCTGAAACTCCATACACAGTTTTATGCCGGTCAACGGATCGGCTCCGAAGAAAGCCGAGAATTCTGGGATAGGTGTGACCCTGAAACTGCCGCCAACCCGTCTGGTATTGGCGATAATTTGGCATGTTTTAAACCGGTTTTACCTCTCGCTGTAGCAGCACCCGTCACTATAACCCATCACGATAAAGCGCGCCAAACTATTGCCATGCTCATAGAATGCTGGGATATGGGTGAACCTCACAGAAATTCGGTGGCATCGACTCTTTCTCTGCTACTAATGGGAAACAGGCTTCGTCTTACTTCTCTATCTTTCTTAGTTCCATGTTTTATGTAGTATATTCTAATGAATGTGGGAAAGAAAAATCGAAGCCAAAATATCCATATTTATAAAAAATAGTAAAAATTTAAAAAAGTTAACTAAAGGAAAAAAATACATTTTAGTAGAATAGGCTGTTTTACAAAATATTCTTTTTTAGTAATATCTATTGTGCCACCACATGTATTAGAATATTATTATTAAAAATTGAACAGATGGTTTCAAAGGTACTGTGTGCCGTTAAGATAGGAAAAATTTAAACGAATGCTGAAAATAGAAAACTCATGCGCTCCTTTCACACATAGCATCCATTAAAGGGTCTCGTATCTTTTAAACTCGTTGAAAAATCAACGAAAACATTGAAGGTTTAAATTAGCTTATCTCCATTTTTTTTTTAGGTATAGACATGAAATTTTGGCTTTTAATTAAACAGTTTATGCTTTTTAATATAATAGCTCTAGATACAGACTAGTCTTTTGCAGAATTTGTGTATTATTGAAATTAAAAGATCTCTTTTTTTTTCACTCTGCAAGTCATTGCGCGCACGATATCTTGAGAACGCTTGTATGGATTATTATGAAATTAAGTGTAGTTATTAAACAGATATATAACTTTAAAATGATCTACTTTTAAGTATTTAGAGTGGTAATAATTTTATTAATGACTAGTTTTATTGATTAAAAAACATAATTTTTTTGATTTTTTAAACAAAAATATTTTTTTCATAGTTATTGAAATAATTTTGATCTAAGGGTAGTTCATTTTAAAAATACATATGCATTAAATTTATGTGCATTAAATTTCATAAAAATCCATACATACGTTCTCAAGATATCATGTGCGCAATGACTTACTGAGTGAAATAAAGAGATGCTTTAAATTCAACAGTACACAAATTCTGCAAAAGACTAATGAGTATCTAGGGTACTGTATTAAAAAACATAATCTGTTTGATAAAAATCCAAAATTTTATGTTTATTCATAAAAAAGGAGTTACACTAATTAAAACTTTCAATGTTTTTACTGATTTTCAACAAGTTAAAAAGGTACTAGACCCCTTAAATAACATTTGTATTGCATCATTTTTAAGTACATCAGAGAACAGATTCACAAACTACAATCCAGAGCACATGAAAAATACCTTCAATTTATTTCAATATGTACTTTTTGACACGTGAAAAATTGAATTTCAGACAGGTTTAAATGGATGGACAGAAAAAAAATGTGTTAGTGCTGTACTTCTTTGAGGCATTAAATCACTTGATTCGTTCAGTTCTAGGAAATTGTTCTCTGTTAGAAACGCATAAAGAATTGTACAGTTCAGGAAAAAGACATACTGAAATTAATCTGCAAGAAAAAAGGATTTCTTTTTCACTTTAAATAAAATATTACATTGAAAAGTAAGACACATATTTCTTAATGTAATTTTTATTTTTTTTTTTAGGTTTACGGAAGTACAATAATAGGTATTATAATAGGACCAATCACACTGTTTGATAATACAACATACAATGAATTCGGCTCATCAATGTATATCAGATGTAAAAAATTTAATTAAAAATTACGTACTATTTACAATATAAAGTAGAATTATTTTCTACTAATTCTACCTTATATTGTAATAATTCTTATCTAATAATTATCTAATAATTCTACTTTATATTGTAAGTAGTACATAATTTTTAATTAAAATTTTAACATCTGATATACACTGATGAGCCGAATTCATTGTATGTTGTATAATGTACAGCCTTGCGATTTTTCTGCGATTTCCAAAATCTTTCTTTTATCTTTAGAAAACTCTTAAAATCGAGACATTTTTACTTTCTTCCATCTTTAAAAGAAAAAAGTATTGGAAATTTTCAAAATCCGGTTTTCTACGGATTTACACGTTTTAGGGATCCGAGAACTCGAAAAGCATGTTTTTACAAAAGTAAAATTATATTATATTTAATTAAGTATGTTTTTGTTTGTCTGTCTATGAGTCTGTGTGTCTGTCTGCATTTGACAAAAATTTTGTGAACACGCTGTCTTAAGACCAAGTGTGCGAAATTTCACAAAACGTTAGATTCTGTTAGACCTTCTTATAAACTAGATCTGATTAATTTTTTTTTTATATAGCTCATCAGATCGCGCTGTTATGCAGCATTATTCCCCATTTCAAAACAGTCATATCTCAAGCACTAATGCATGGGTTTTTATAAAAATATAGAATTAGTCAGTACTTAATATAAAATACTTCTGATTACGTTTTGGTCCAAATCGTTCTACAGGTGGCGGTGCCATAGTACATTATTTATAATTATTGCAATAATTCTATCTCAAGACCTAAGGCACAGAATTACACAAAACTTAAGATTCTGTGAGGCTTTGATATAAACTAGATTTGATTAGTTTTTGATGTATATCGCTCAACAGGTGGAGCTGCTATGCTGCATTTTTACAATTTCCACAATAGCCATATCTCATGAACTACTCCATGGATTTTCATAAAACTATATATTTTGTTAGTACTTGATATAACTTGTTGCTGGTTACGTTTTTGAGCAAATCAGGAGGATGTTCAAATGAAAAGCTACGAAAGTCATAACAACCAAACCGGTAGAAATTTGAATATACCGGTTTGGGATAATATAGTGAGACATTGGAGAATTCGATTGGTATATTCGACAATGTTGCGTGCATGCATAGGTACCTTTGCATGAAGGAGGGGGAGAAAGAAGCAGTTATCTGTTCTGTCTAGGAAGCTATGAAGATTAAAGAAGACGACGTCAGAAGACGAAGTGATATGAATGATGTCACTTGATGTTGTTCTAACCCCCCCCCCCCCCCCCTTTGCATCAGCCATATTTGACCACGGTGAACTACGTTGTGAGCAAGTTTCTTCTCGCTTTGCAAATCAACTAAGATAAAAGACAAATATAGAGGGCGCCAAAAGAGTGGGGAAAAGAGCCCGTTTTTTTTTTTTTTTTTTTTTTTTTTTTTTTAACATTTTCTACGGTGCTAGATTGATATGTCTTCCTCTTTAATCTTCATAGCTCCATTGTTCCGTCAAATTGACGCAGCACTGCGTGTGAAGACATCATGGCTTTTCCATTTCAAAATTTGACGATTGAGCAGCTGCGAAATGTTATAAGATTTTTATCTATACTAGACATTAATCAGACACTTCCCTGCTCCTCAATCGTCGAATTTTGCGATGGAAAATTCATGATGTCTTCAGATTCACTATCATGTAAATTGGATGGAATGCACATCTGCCAGCTTCTCTCCTCCTGCATGCATACACTGTTAAAAAAATCTGAAATTCACGAATATATTTTTCCTGAATTTCTCAGAAAAAGTACCTTTTCATAACAAAAGGGCATTTTCCGTTAAAAATCTGAACTCCATCATATTTCCTGAAAATAACAAAACGGATCAAAATAGAAAGAAAAAACGGAGACATTCCAATGTCTGGGAGTCCCCGTGACCGAGTAGTCAAGGCACCACACCTTTAAATTCCTGCGAGTGTAGATTGTGGGTTCGAATCTCACTAGTGCCATGAAAAATAAAAACAGAAAAAGTCCCCTTTAATTACATTTTTTCTGTTTGTTTTTCTCATATTTCTTCTTAAAAAATATTTTAACTAATTATCCCTCCCCCCCCCCCAAAAAAAAAATAAATAAATTGTGTACGAAAATTTCAAAAAATTGTCTATAACATTATTTTTGTAAAAAGTGAATAAAAAAATTGTCTATAACATTATTTTTGTAAAAGTGAATAAAAAAATTGTCTATAACATTATTTATGTAAAAAATGAACTAAAAAAATTGTCTGTAACATTATTTTTGTAAAAAATGAATAATTTTAACAGCGTAGGCTCCGTCGTATGCGCCCACCACACTGACACTCCAGTCACATCCTTCGAGGTCTCTCTGCATTATCTTAAGACTGCTGGACACTATCTTTCCTAATTCCTCCCCGTAATGTTAAATGTGTGGGCATTTGATGCTTTCGTATATTTAAAATATCTCCTCAGGAAATTCATATTTTTAACATTTTCTTTCGGTGATCTCTTCAAAATATTTCTAAAATCTGTGCTTAATTTTGTACGAAATGTTAAAATTTTACTTCCGGTTCGTCAGTTTTTAACACATAAAATATTAAATTCAGCACATGTTTTAGACATAGTTTGAAAACTTAAGAAAAAAAAGTGACATCCTTTAAGAAGAAATCACCGAAAGAAGTTGAAAATATCGATTTCCCGAGGAGATATTTTGAATATACGAATGCATCAAACGCCCATAGACTTAACATTACGGAGGTAAATTTGGAAAGTGAGTGACTAGAAGCCTTAAGACAGCATATTCAAATTTCAATCGGTCTGGGTGTTACGACGTTTTCATTTGAACGTCCGTAATACATGCTAAGATTCTTTATACCCTCTCCAGTCCTGAGATAAATATTACAAAGCCCCACAAAAACAAGTTTAAAATAACTATAAAGCATCTGTAAAGATTTATCAAACAATATAACCATGCTTATGATCTGCACGCATATATTAAAAAGGTCTAGAATTAATTTTAACAATTGTAGAAGCATTTAACTTAATTTAAAGGGTGTTCTTTAATGTCTTCTATAGGTGATATCTGGACTGGGGAGATAATAGGCCCCACTGAGTACATCCCCCTCTATTTATTTCCCTTACATAAATAATTAACCATAAAAACATCATAATACAAACAACACAATTGTTAGATATTTTAATTAACTTACACTCTTAAAAAATTCAATGCATTAAAATTGATTTAGTTCACAACGTAATTTTATCTTAAAAAATTATAATAAAAAACAATGAATAACGAAATCTTTTGATACATCGGTATGCAAGTATTACAAAATTAAATGTTTTTGCATAGTATTTGCTTAATAACTTATAAGTTAAACACCCTTGATTCAATTAAATTTTAACATATTAAAAAGCTTTAGAAAAAGTATTACGATCGTACCACGTAATTTTGAAACTAAGCATAATGTTATGCGTGCGGATTTAATTAAAATAAATCGTAAAATAAATATTAGCTTTTAATTAAAATTCTTCTAATCCTTTAACAAAGTGTAAATAAATAGTTTAAAATGTTTTGCTTCAAAAATCGATGCACAGAAAATAATCCCAAGTATTCCAAATTTAATAATCTTCATTTTATGCAACGCTTTTGTCGTGTACATGAAGAATCTATTAAAAAAATATGTATTACTTTATACTTACTATACAATAGCGTCTTAAACTATATTTAGTTCATAAATTAGTTATGTCTTAAAAAAATTATAACTATATAAAACGAATAAAGAAATCTTTTAATACACCCGTAGGCTAAAGGAGGAGCGAAATGGAATTTCCAGGCCCAGACCCGGCCCGCCCCATTTTGGCCCGACTCGATTTCTACTATTTTTTAAAAATTCAGATTTTTACTATATAACTAAGATTCCATTAAAGAATACTGCATACATATTTATGGTATGATTTTACAGTATATTTTACCGAAAATACACAATAGCTTCAATAATGATTACTTGGATTCTTGGACTTCCAACAGTCAAATAAAGATTCATTAAAAAAATAATGTGTTTAGAACAACAGAAAAAAAGAAAGTTAAAAATGTCGTAACTTTTGGAGCTGTATAATAAAAGCAGATTTGAGAAAATATTTCTACATCATTTTATTAAAGATTCCAAATCCAAAGGAGCTACTTTCTGATGTATTTCTGAATTCATTTTTTTTTTTCGGAAACGCATAAGATTAGTAGGTATTTTTATTCAGGAAATATGTATTCAAATGGCGTTATCATTTTTTTATCCAAGAAATTTAAGTAAATACTGTCAAAGTTAGAGTTTTGAATAGAATTTTCTGAAGCGACAGCATTGGAAGGGAGAAAAATCTGCAAACATTTGACAGGAATCTTTTATATCTCAACAAGGCTATACAAGTATATTGTTTACCAAAAATAAAAAACACTGTTCGATTCCAAATCCTTTCAATAGTCAGGTTTGTCCATTTTATACTTTTATAGTTAAAAATTAGTCAGAAAATGAGTCAAACTTTCACGTTGTTGAGAAGTAAATTTAAGAACTACCAAGAAGTATATATCCAAAGATTACGCTAACATAAGCTCTTTCTCGCCATTAATAATTTTACAAATCATGCTGTATGCTTTACACATTTTGAAAACAATTATGTCTAGTTCCGGCCCGACTCTTCTATATATAGAAAAACAATGCAAGCTTGATCTCGGTCCGACACGAGTTTCATAAGAAAAATATTAATCTCGGATAATATACAATGTAACTTTCCGATGCCGATACACTGTATAAGATACATTTCTGTATTGGTGTTGTCTAACTAATATCGGCTCCAGACGCACATTTACACTTATTCTCGTTAAAGCCATATTCATTGAAAATAGCTCATATTTTATCGTTACTTGCGAAATCTTTACAGTGATCCGGTAGGCCCGCTACATTTTTTATAGACCCCACCCGTATCCCTCGTTCATTTTTTTTTCTGTCCCGGTTTGGCCCGTTGAAGAAATCATTCTAATTCTGTCGACCCAGGTCGTTAGAAAATTTGGAACCATTCCACCGGCCCGGCCCGGGAACGTGCAGACCTCCACCGAAGGCAAATATTACAAAATTAAATATTTTTCTACGGTATCTTTTTGATATTTCGTCAGTGAAACACTCTTGATTTAATTAAATTTTGTCATACCGGAAATCTCGGCATATAACACGCTCTTTTAACTCCAAAAAATTCTTTCTTTTTTCAATGTGTGTGTTATACACTGGATATAAAATGGTCGATGTAAAATCATAAGTAAACATTCCCAGTTTTTAGAAGTATATTTAAATACACTTATACATCAATTATAAACAAAGTGACTTGCAATATGTATTTTCTAACAAGCTTAATCTTCCTTGTCATATAACATGAAAAATTCGTTGTATTCGTCTTCATCTTCTGCAACACTGTTGATTTTATGTATTTTATTTTTGTGAGAATAGATGCTAGCATTAATAGGTTTAATTTCATGGGAAAAAGTTAATGCGTGTTATACAGCTATAAATGCTTAAATGAAAAAATACTCTAAAATAGGTGATGCGTTTATACACCAAGATATAAAAAACGGACGATTTTACCGAGATAGTACTAGTAATTGGGACGCCAGAGTAATTCACTGTTTCTTAACGGAAAATTTCTGTAAATTCCAGAAAATTTCCAGATTTTTCTGGATTTTTTTTTTAAATTTACGGGAAATTTTTTCATTAAAAAAAACTGTGGATTGTATTGGCATCCCGGGTATCCGTAAAAATCTCCTTAAAACTTTTTTTTTTTTTTTTTTTTTTTTTTTTTTTTTTACAGTGTATACGGTATTGGATAACTTTAGAAAAAGTATTACTATCTATGTCATCTACTTTTTTAACTGCGCATAATGTTATGTGTGGGAATGGATTTGTTTAAGATAATTATTTGTCTAAATAATAATAAATAACAATTAAATAATAATTATTAAATAAAAGCTAAATAAATATTAGTTTTTAATTAAAATTCTTCTAATCCGTTAACAAACTGTAAATAGATAGCTTAATACGTTCTGCTTCGAAAATTGATGTATAAAAAATAATGTTATGTATTTCAAATTTAATAGTCATTTTATGCAACGCTTTTGTCATCTACATAAAGAATCTATTGAAAAATATATGTAAATGTTATTGAAATACATTGCAAAAAATAATAATTTCACACCTTGTTTTATTTATAATTTATATTTTAAAAAACAAATAAAGAAGTTTTCTAATACATCAATAGGCAAATATTACAAAATTAAATCTTTCTTCAAATTGCCCCACCAATGGCCGAGAGGTTCTGACCTCTCACTTGGTAGACGGCAGGGGCTGGGTTCGAACCCAATCGCGGTCGTCGGCCTAACCGTTCGAAGTTTTCGTGGTTTTTTTCGAACCTCGCGTAAATACGGGTTAGGTTACTTTAGAAAGACCCCTACGAAGGGCACTCCTCCCCAAGGGTCTATATCACTAGAGTAGATAATCGGCTGACACAAAATAAACATAACCAAAATTTCTTTAAATAAATTTTGAAATATTTGTAGATTTAGAAACAATATTGCAATCGTGCTATCAAGTTCAGAAACTAAACATATAGTGTAGGAGATGGGATTTGTTTAAAATAAATATTAGCTTTTAATTAAAATTCTTCTAATCATTTAACAAAGTATAAATGGATAGTATAATATGTTTTGCTTCGTAAATTGCTGTATAGAAAACAATCCCACGTATTCCAATTTTAATAATCATTTTATGCAACGCTTTTTTCGTCTATATAAAGAATCTATAGAAAAATATATGTAAATATTACTGAAAAAAGATTATTTTACACTTGCTTTATTTATAATTTATATTTTAAAAAATGAATACAATTTTTTTATAATACATCAGTAGGAAAATATTGCAAAATTAAATCTTTCTTCATATAAATTTTGCAAGATTGGTAGCTTTAGAAACAGTACTGTCAATCACTGCCGTACACAATCATGCCATCAAGTTCTGAAACGAAACATGTTATATACGGGATGGGATTTCTTTAAAGTAATTAGCAAAATAATTATTAGTTTTTAATTAAAATTCTGATAATCAGTTAACAAAATGTAAACAGATGGTGCAATATGTTTTGCTTCGAAAATTGCTGTGTGAAAATTAATCCCACGTATTTATTAGTGAGAAATTACGGGGCTAGGATATCGACCGGGATAGCTTAGATTGAAAAGCAATAGCACGGTATGCTGTCGACCCAGGTTCGATTCCTGGCCCCGGCTATTTTTTCACTACATGTTGGGTTGTTGCATTAATTGTGTTTATGTCTTTTTTAATGTATGTATATGTATAATTTAATCCTACGTGTGTCAAAATTAATAATCATTTTATGTAAAGATTTTTTTTTGTTTATATAAAAAATGTATGAAAAATGTATGTAAATATTACGGAAATAAATTGTAAAAAAAAAAAAAAAAGATTATTTCACAGTTTGTATTATTTATAATTTATATTTTTAAAAAATTGAAAAAAGTTTGTAATACCTCAATAGGCACATATTACAGAATTAAATCTTTCTTTAAATAAATTTTGAAAGATTAGAGTTTTAAAAAAAATAATGCAATCTTTCCATCAAGTTCTGAAACTTATCATGTTAGGTATAAGATGCAATATGTTAAAAAACTGGCAAAATAAACATTAACATTCAATTAAAAATCGATTAATCCTTTAACCAAGTGAAAATGGATAGTCTAATATGTTCTGCTTCGAAAATTGCCTAGAAAATAATCTTATGCATTTCAAATTTAATAATCATTTTATGCAATGCTTTTGTCGTCTATATACAGAATCTGATAAAAAATAACTATAAATATTACGGAAATAAATTGTAAAAAAAGAAAGATAAAGAAAGAAAGAAAAAAAAAGAAAAAGAAAAGATTCACGCATTTATTTCTCACTTTATTTTATTTAGAATTTGTAATTTATATTTAAAAAAATGAATAAAGAAATCTTGTAATACATCAACAGCTAAGTATTACAAAATTAAATCTTTCTTCAATTAAATTTTGAAAGATTAGCGTTTTAGAAACAATATTGCTATCGTGGCATCGAGTTTTGAAATTATGCACAATGCTATATGCGTATTGGGATTAATTTAACCAGCCAAATAAATATTAGTTTTTAGTTAAAATTCTTCTTATGCGTTAACAAAGTGTAAATAGAGAGATAAATATGTTTTGCTTCGAAAATTGATGTATAGAAAATGAAAATAATCCTACAAATTTCAAAATCCTTTTATGCAACGCTTTTGTCGTCTACATAAAGAATCTCTTGAAAAAATATGTCAGTATTACGGAAATAAAATCGCAATAAAATATTATTTTACATTTTCTTTTATTTATAAGTTATATTTAAAAAATGAAAAAAAGAAAATTTGCTATGCAGTAAAACCCCGGTTATCCGAAAAGCATGGGACCAAAGCATTTTCGGTTAACCGGAGTTCCATAGGAATTTTCGTATGTGGTTCCATAGAATTTTTTGAATAACTGAAAGACTTGTTGTGAAAACCTGTTTTGCGGAAGGCTGTGATCATAATGTAGAACACAGTTGTAATAAAAAATAATGTTGTGGTACCGTATTCAAAGCACTCTTGCCCGAAATTACGCAATGGATTAAATAAGTAAGTTGATTTTGTTTATGTCATAAAGAACATGATTTTTTAATATTATTTCCACCAGTGTGCAATAACATGTTTTAAAGTTTTCCTTTTTATTTATTTTGCCTCCAATTTTTAAAGCTATTGTGTATTTAAAAAACACTTCAATGGATTAAAATGATTCAGATTTGTTTTAATGTAAATTTACAAAAAAAAAAATAATAATTGTGAATCAAAATATGTTCAAAGGTGTCATTTGACATCGATAAAATTAGTGTTGGCAATAAATTTCTGTACATTTAAAATAGACCTTAAGAATTTTTAAGGTCTTTTAATTAAGCTAATTTTCGGATAACAGGAGTTGGAATAACCAGGTTTCTACTGTACATCAATAGGCAAATATTACAAAATTAAATCTTTCTTCAAATAAATTTTGAAGAATTTGATCATTCTGAAAAACTCAGCCAAAAAATAACTCAAATTGAGCCGAAATCCACTCGTCTCACGGTTTGAAAGTCAACTTCTCGAAGAGAGTTGAAATAACTGGAGGGAACGAGTTGTTTTAGAAAAATTTAAATCAAGATAAGTTTTTCAACCCTTTATCTACCGCATTATGAATTTATGAAAATTTTACATTCTAAAGCATTTTACGCAAATTGTTTAAACTAAATTGAAAGATTTGCATAATCATTTAATAAATATTTGAAGGATTTTAGAAGGATTGAAGGATTTAGAAGGATTAATTAAATATGAATTGACTGGGATTTTGTGCAATATTTATAACCCCACTCAAATCTTTTATTTTAAATTGTTTTCTTAGTATTTTGTAGAATTATAAAATGTGCAAATATGATGTTCTTACAATATCAATATGGAAATATTTCCGCAATGAAAAATCTCCATATCCCTCCCTAAGCGCCAAGAAAGTTGAAGAATGCAAATGCAAAATAAATTATCCCTTAAAAAATATTTTTGTTCTGTGTAACCATTAATGCTTTTGGAATAAGATAAAGTAATGTATCTGTAATTCAATTTAAACAATATTACAACTAACTGACGTATTAAAAGAATTTTATAACAAGCTATTTTAATATTACTTATAATTATCGCCAGTAGATAGGTTAAATATGCCACTTAAATGAAGATGAATAAGTCGTTTGAAAAACTACTCATTCACGATCGAATAAATTACAGTTATTCCTGAGAAGCCAAATCCACTCTTTCGTTTTAATCCTTCCCGGTACACTGCGCCCAATCTGGGGTACCTTATTTTAATTCCAAACTTACAATCGGCACCAATAATATTTTCATAAAATTTTGCTTTTACAATGAAAACTTTAATTAGGGGATTCTTAATTAAAAAAATTGTTTATAAATTTCTATGACAGTCTATAATTTCTCATTTTACTAACAGATCTAGCCCGTGCTGGAAATGGTTAAGATTGTAGCTTTAGAAAAAATAATGTAATCGTGCCATGAAGTACTGAAACTAAACATGTTATGAAGAGAATGAGATTTGTTTAACGTAACTAGCAAAAAATATATTGGAATACAAAATTAAGCAACGTTAAAAAGCATCAAATATATTGTAAAAGCAGCAGACTGATTTCGGTAGCATTTAGCTTACCGTCGTCAGTGCTCTTTTTAGAATTTTGTTTTGAGCACTGACAAAGGTAAGCTAAATGCTACCGAAACCGGTCTTCTGCTTTTATAATATATTTGGTGCTTTTAAACGTTGCTTATTTTTGTATTCCATTGTATTGCACCAAGCTCTGTCGGAATATTAATTAAATATATATATATATTGCTTTTATTTAAAATCCTTCTAATTACTTGATAAGGTGTATATTACATAACATTGCTTAGTATGCTTTGCTTAGAAATTTGCTGCATAGAAAATAATCCTTCGTATTTCGAATTTAATAATCCTTTTATGCAACGCTTTTGTCGTCTATATAAAGAATATATGGAAAGATAGATGTGAATATTACTGGAAAAATTTTACACTTTCTTTTATTTATATTTTATATGTTATATTTCAAAAAGTGATTAAAGAAATCTTGTAATACATAAGCAGGTGAGTATTACAAAATTAAACCTTTCTTCAATTAAATTTTGAAAGATTAGCAGTTTTAGGAACAATATTTCAGTCGTCCCATCAAGCTTCGAACATAAATATGTCATGTACGGGATGGGATTTGTTTAAAGTAATTAGAAAAATAAATATTAACTTTTAATTAAAATTCTTCTAATCCGTTAACAAAGTGTAAATAATTAGTATAATATTTTGCTTCTAAAATTTCTGTATAGAAAATAATCTTATATATTTCAAATTTTATATTAATTTTATTCAACACATTTGTGGTCTACATAAAGAATCTGTCTGAAAATATATGTGAGTATAACTGAAATAAATTGTATAAAAAAAATTTTACACTTTGTTTTATTTATATTTTACAATTTATATTTAAGACAGCAAAGAAAAATAATCATGCTTCAAGAATATATTATAAAACGCTTTCCAACACATTCAGAATAATGTAAGAAAATTGCATTGTTTATTAAGTTAAAATATGTTTAATTACGTCACATGGAAAAGCATAAATAAAACCCTGATTTCAGCTGTTCCCATCTACAATCGGAAAATTTTCCTAATTTTTTTTAGATATATAGGGTATATAGATTTGTATCTATTAATTACACGCATGCTAATATTTAGTTCAGTTAAGAAATACATATATATTATTTGAAATTCCCCCTTCAGTAATTTCCGCAAATAAACTGCATGGCACGCAAATTCTTTTGTGAAGCCCTGTAGATGAGGCACACAAAATAGCTACATTTAAAAGCGCATGCTGTAATTGGAAACATAGTTCAAGCAATTATTAATCAAAGACAGTAATGAAATCTATTTCTTTTGTGTGTCCCTTGTAATGAAAGACAAATTTTATGAATGCCCTTTTCTGTCCTAATAATTTTGTACAGAATAGACAGTAGTTTATATTACTTTCAATATTTGAAACTCCCCCTTCAGTAATTTCCGCAAATAAACTGCATGACACGTAAATTCTTTTGTGCAGTCCTGTAGATGAGGCACAGAAAATAGCTACATTTAAAAGCGCATGCTGAAATTGGAAACATAGTTCAAGCAATTATTAATCAAAGACAGTATTGAAATCTATTTCTTTTGTGTGTCCCTGGGAATGAAAGACAAATTTTATGAATGCCCTTTTCTGTCGTAATAATTTTGTACTGAAATAGTCAGTAGTTAATATTGCTTTCAATAAATTTGAAATAGAGTAACGTCATGAAAATACTTTAAAAACGATTTTCACCCATATTTCATAATGCAATGAAATTCTTTTGAGCCTCTCTGTAAATGAACCTATAAACGCACATTATTAATATTTAATATCAAACATGTCTAACTGACCAAAAATAATATTTATTAATTTTATGATAAGTCTTATGATAAGTCTATTTATGGGAGTTACAGCGCAGAAAGTCGGACAGACGAACAGACAAACTGAATGCATAAATAATTTTAAACTTTATTGGAAAGTTTAAAAAATAATAAAGAATTCTTGTAATACATAAATTGGAAAATGTTACAAAACTAAATCCTTCTTTAATTAATTTTTGAAATAATCAGCTGTAGAAACAATATTGCTATCGTGCCATCAAGCTTTGAAACTAAACATAACGTTATATGCTGAATAGGATTAGTTTAAAATAACTAAGCAAAATAAATATTAGCTTTTAATTAAAATTTTGCTAATCCGTTAACTAAATGTAAGTAGATAGTTTAATATCTTTTGCTTTGAAAATTGAGATATATAAAATATTCCCACGTATTTCACTTTTAATAATTACCCTTTTCTTCATCGCATTTTGTCGTTTGTATGATAAATCTATTGAAAATCTATATGAATATTACGAAAATAAATTATAAAAAAGCATAAGTTTATTTTATTATTTTTTATATAAAAATGTTTTTTTTAATAGTCAAATGCTGTAAATTAAGATTTTAATAAAACTCTGATGTAAATTTTAATTTTTTTTTTCACGAAAAACTTGTTTATGCACACCCAATTTTCAATTAATCGAAATAGAATATTTTATGCTACATTTCAATACATGAAAAATCATTAAGGCTAAAACGCAATTTTTTGTTAAAATGAAAAAAAATTATACTTTTTCAATTTTTACTAAAATTGAATAAAATTTTTGCTAAATATATCATATTTAAAGAACTGTTAAAATCCATGTTTTATTTTGATAATATTTGTTTGAAATCTTGTTAATGAAAGCTCAACTTTCAATTAAATACTGTGAAATGAAAAAAAGCTTTCAAAATGTTTTTGCTTTCATGTTATCTAAAAAAAACTGAGCATTGAATTATGCGTGGGATTTGTTAAAAATGCTAGAAAAATCAATATTAGCATTTAATTAAAAAATTTTGAATCTGTTAATAAAATGTAAAAAAAAAATGATAAAATCGTTGCAATACAGTAAACGATCAGTTGATAATAATCACTAACTGTTTTTCATTTGTTACTCAATATATTTTTTTAAATATTAAATAAACATCTTTTTAATTGAGTATACACTATATTGCCATTGATTATGGGACACTTGCAATTTTAGACATTTTACTAAATATCTAGAAAAATACATGAGGAATCATCTCGAAACTCTTAGTGTATAAATATAATAGTATAAGTCATACATCTCCGTGAAGATTTTTTCCCGAAACTCCAAAGGGGGCCGTCAACAAATTAAAAAAGAATGAATATCTTTTGAATAACCCTGTCAAAACTAATGTAGCAAAAGCGCTCAAACTCTAGATTGTGATTGAATGCCTTATTGTAATAAGCCTTGTTCATTTTTATGCAAATAGAATGCATACTCGCTGAGTAATTAAGGTTTTTATAAAAATGATCCCAAATTTTTCCAAGTTTTTTCCTTATAATTTTCAGAGTCCTTAATATAAAATATTATTTTTTTCAGAAAATATGACAAACAACATTGCACACAGTACCCTGTAATCAGAATTAAAAAATAATGAAAATTGTATAAAAAATGAGTTGGTTTACTAAATAATTTTTTACTGCGCATGCGTCAACGATATCAAAATTTCATTTGCATATTATGTTAGCTAAATGTATAGAGCAACTTTTGTGAAAGTCACAAAATCATAACTTGAAAATTCTGACAATAATCGTCAATTGAATAAGTCGAAAATCCGTTATTCTCAAAATGAAGCAAAAACAAGAGGGGTTGTATCCATATATTCATTGATTAGTGTCAATATAGAATACACAATATGGGATGTACTACTGCATTTGGATAAAATCCCTCATTTTTTTGCTTCATTTTGGAAACAACGGATTTTGTCCCTTTTCTATAGACGATTACTTTCAGAATTTTCAAGCTATGATTTTGAGACTTTTACAAAAGTTGCTCTATACATTTAGCTAACATAATATGCAAATGAAATTTTGATATCTTTGACGCATGCGCAGTAAAAAATTATTTAGTAAACCTACTCATTTTTCATACAATTTTTATTATTTTTTAATTCTGATTACAGGGTACTGTGTCTAATGTTGTTTGTCATATTTTCTGAAAAAAATATTATTTTATATTAAGAACTCTTAAAATTATAATGAAAAAACTTGGAAAAATTTGGGACCATTTTTATAAAAACCTTAATTACTCTGCGGGTGTGCATGCTATTTGCATAAAAATGAACACAGTGTATTACAATAAGGCATGCAATCATAATCTAGAGTTTGAGCGCTTTTGCTACATTAGTTTTGACAGGGTTATTCAAAAGATATTCATTTTTTTTATTTGTTGATGGTCCCCTATGGCGTTTCGGTAAAAAATCTTCACGGAAATGTATGACGTATTCTATTATATTTATACACTAAGAGTTTCGAGATGATTCCTCATGTATTTTTCTAGATATTTAGTAAAATGTCTAAAATCGCAAGTGTCCCAAAATCAATGGCAATATAGTGTATTAAATTATAATTTGGTTTTAAATAATTTTAATATCACGCAATTGATTTTTCTTTCTTTTAAAGGCAGATCTAAGTAATATTTTCAATTTTTTATGAATTTAACTATATAGTTGTCAAAAATTTATACACATATGCATAAAATGTGAAATTAGCAGTTATAATATATAAATAGAAAATTAAATTTATAAAGAAAACGAATGTAGAATTATTTCTAGGTTATTCTCAACGTCTCCTTTTTTACGACTGGTTCTACATTTTCAATAGCAATCAAGTAAAATCAAATAATCAAGTATTTCCCTATAGCATTTAATTATTCCTTAACGTGTTTAATTTCTAACATGCCCATTTAAAAAATAAATATGCAGCTCCTTCCCTTTTCAAGATAAAATAAGCATCCCATGAACAAAATAAAACTTACTGTTCAATTTGTTTCTGTTTTTAAAAATGTCCTTCAATCCATTATAATAAGAGATTGAAAGCAATATGAAATTAGATCATTAAATCTCTTTCTAATGTTAATAAATGTACCGAGTGAGCAAAAAATCCGTAGAAATTTTTAAAATTCATAACAGCTGGAAAAATAATGGAAATAAAAAACAGTTTGCAGGATTACCATCTATAAGTCACGGGATTTTTTTTAAGACAGCAATAAAAAAAAACTCAAAAAATATCCAACAAATTGCACTGCAAACGTTCGACTTCGGTGAAAATATTACAATGAGACGGATATAAGAACTTGCGCTGCTAATCCACAATTAGTTCACCTTTGAGAGCCGTGTACTGGATCAAGGCATCTGAGTGCGAAAGCTAAAGCTTTGTTGGTGAAATTATTTTACGTGAACCAGGAATCAGCAACTGATTCTTTATCAAGTACACGGACTAATTGTATTTGTAATTGTATCGTGAACTAATTATAGATTAGCAGCGCAAGCTCTTATAACCATCTCATTTGCATATTTCCACCGAAGTCGAACGTTTGCAGTGCCAGCTGATGGATGTTTTTGAGTTAATTTTTATTACTGTCCTAAAACAAACGCCATTACTAACCCTGCAAACTAAAGCTGCAAACAGTTTTTTATTTTGATCATTTTTTCGGCTGTTATGAATTTTAAAATTTTTATGGACTTTTTGCTCACCCGTATATTCTTTTTCTGAACATTTCATTTAAAATAGCAATATAATATTATCATAGATGACAGAAAATAGAATTAGCGCGTATTCTGAAAACTCCAAGCCTAAATTTTATTCTTAATTCTGTAACAGATTCAGCATTTTTATAATTAATTGCATAAGTATTTTTCTGAGGCATTTATTTATTCAGTTTGTAACCTACGTTGGATCATTATGTTATTATGCATTTTCCAATTACACTTAATTTTACCTTGAATAGGCTTTAACATTAAGGGGGCTCAGGGTTTGAAAACTTTTCAAAAAATCGATTTTTTAATGATCTAGTTTTATTATTCAAATATTTCTGATCTTAATGCAAAAAACCGCATAAACATATTTGCATTTTTTACGGAGTTATAAGCATTTTTGTATCAACACTTTCATAGCCCCAGCCATATAATTTCAACTCTAAATCGTGTTTTCTCAAAACTTGATTTTTGAAGACTAACACCAAGATTTAAAAAAAACTATTTAATGGAATGGCTTTTTTTTTTTTTTTTTTTTTTTTTCGCATGCGTACAACATTGTTATCTATAGAATGAATTAATATAGTTTGGATAGTTTAATATTTTGAGTTTTTTTAATGAAAAAAAGTATTTTTAGGAGGTTTTTTTTAATTTTCAAATTTGAGAGTTTTTTTAATAACTTTTTTTTTTTTGAGTGATAGTTATATCCTTAACTCATTCTATAGAGTAAAGTTTCCGGATCATTTTAAAGCAAAAATTAGGTTCTTATGTCAATTCAACGTTAAGATATCTTGGTGTTGGTGATATAACACATTTTTTTTCGAAAATTGTGTTACATAACTTTTGGTATATTTTTTATTATACTACATTGAAGTACTTCATTTTATTGTTTTATAAGATTACAAACATACCTTTAAAATATCAGAAAGTTTAAATTAATTACATTGAATACTTCTGTTTTTATATGGACTTGAAGCGAGAGCTCTGTTTTCTTGTTTTTCCGTATCGATCAACCCCTGAGCCCCCTTAAGAAAAGATTATCTTCCCAATGAAAGACATAAGACACGTCCCTATAAAGAGGACCTTTGACAGTATGTATATATAAATTTTGTAAAATACATACAAATACATAGAATTTAAGTAAGTTTGAATGAAATAAGCATATAAATGAAAACAGATATGAAATGTATGTATTCAGTGTAAAATATTTTAAAAATAAACGAAATATCTATTAAGTATATCTGAAAAGGGAATATCCAAAAAAATATATTTTTGTTGCGTAAATACACTACCTCCAAAAGTTAAGGTAAATATGTTTTTTGAAGCTCACCAGAAAAAAAATGGCAGTCAGTTTAAACTTCATAGTTTATATGAATTAAAATCATAAGCTTTAAAAAAAACTTACACAAAACTTACAGCTACCTACTTACTACTTTATTTTTATTTAATAGAAAAGAATAGGTATATGTGAATGAGAGAAAAATATCCAATTAGAAGCTATCGTAATTTCGCATGTAAGTTTTGTTATATTTGAACTATTGTTGTCAGTTTTGTTCACAACAACCAGTAGAGCTTACAAATGTCTAAAGGAAGTCGTTTGCCCGATTCATTATAGTAGCGGGCGGTAGGATGGATGGAAATGGAGTTGTCAGAGGCCGATACTGCTAGACGGCTCAATGTGTCTTGCAGTGTAGTCCAACGACTCTGGGATCAGTATGAAACCGAAGATTCTGTGTCTAGAAGACATGTTCCAGGCCACCTACGTGTTACAATACCTGCAGACCGGTTTCTAGTAATTTTCGCCCGAAGAAGAAGACGCACTATTGTGCCACAACAAATTGCGGACCACTTTGCAGCATAGAGGAGAAGAATCTCCGCTACTACAGTGCGAAGACGTATTCACAATGCAGGTCTCTATGCAAGGTGATCAGATGAGTGTGTCTCCCTCAACAGATGACAGAAAAGGGCCCGCTTGTATTGGACAAGAGAACATATTTTCTGGATCAGGCAAGAGTATGCTTCTGTACTCTTCATAGACGTGACCGGATTCACACTGGAGAGCGATTCTAGATGAAAATAATGAAAATAAATAATTAAAAATATAAAACAATACCCTTGAATGAGCCCATAATCCTACTTGTAATTATATATGAATTATGTAAAATGCCTAAATTTATAATTATATGTAAGTACGTAAAAAATAACAATGTACAGACATAAATAAAATTCTCACATCAAGATAATTTAAATTTAAAAATATCTATTAACTTCCGCAGTCCCGAGACAAAAATTATGAGGGACCACAAAAAGCTGTTAAAAATTACTTTAAAATATTACCAAAAATATATCGGTTTATAAATCATTGCTTATGCTTAAATTTATTTTAAATGATGTCCTTTAATGTCTCCTGTGGGCGACATCAGGACTGAGGAGGTTAAGTATAATAACTAAAAGCATTTTGCTGCGTAATTATCTCTTAAAAAGGCTTTTTAGCATGTTTTTCACGTTGAATTATTATAGAAAAGGAAACCGGAAAGTGTGATTTGTTCCAATGAGATCCTTACACGAGAATTGGTGTTCTGAACATTTTCTTCATAATAACTCGATAACCATTATCACAGGTCACACGAAGTAGAAATTATATGAATTCACTAAATTCCGAATTTAGATTATATTCCCCTCTTCTGCGACCGTTTCTACAATTTTATAACTTCATTAATATTCTACTGTAACATTAACTCATGTCTTGCCTATTCAGTTTTCTACCGCATCACATACTTAACGCATTATGCATTTAGCAATTCGAGTTCATTTTAATTTCTGCAGAAATTACATTCAGAAAAGACATAAAGTAATCCCGTTTAACAAAACTCTCCCAGGCCTCTTCTAATTGTAATTATATATGAATTTTGTAAAATACTCGTATATAAATATATATAACTTATAAGTAAGTATTAAAAAAACCCTGTTAGTATATACGGATAAAAATGAACAGTAATTACCATCAAGATAATTTAAAATGAAAAAAAGAAAAAAACGAAATCTCAAAAAGAAATTTCTAAAAGTATTTTTTTTTCTATAAATATCTCCAAAAAAAGGCTTTTTTTCACTTTTTTAAATTTTATTTTCTTTGAAGTATTAGAAAAGGAAACGGAAAAGTTTTACTTTGTTCCACTGAAATACTTACAGGAAAATTAGTGTTCTGAACATTTTCGTCATTATAACTTGATTAACATTATCAGAGGTCAGGCATTATATGAATTCTCAAAACTCCGAATTTAGATTATATTCACCCTTTCTGCGACCGTTTCTACAATTTTATAACTTCATTAATATTCTACTGTAGCATTCACTCATCTCTTGCCTATTCAGTTTTCTAAGCCGCATCACCTCCTTATCTCATTATGCATTTCGCCATTCGAGTTCATTTTAATTTCCGCAGACATTAACATTCAGAAAAGACGTTTTCCCCCCAACGGAAAACATAAAACAATCCCCTTTAACGAGGACCCCCTAATTGCGAAATACGCGAAACTTAATAAAAAGCCTTTGGACTCGACACTGGGGAATATTAAAGACCCAGAAATTACTTTACAGAATATTGTCTTGCCGTGCAATGTTAGAAAAAGAAGAAAAAAGTACCTAATCATCATACCACGCCTTGAAATAAAACGGCAGAGTTTCTGCTTCTCTGGTACTGGTGTTGCCACGATAACTCATAAAGCGGACCAAAATAATGATTAGAGTGTTTATGGCTTAGTCGATAGCACCTTTGGCTCTCAGAACGGGCTCTTTTACGATAGCTACTTAATTAAACTAATTAAACGCTCCGCGCCCATAAATTTTTGGGGCGGGGGAAAGTCCCGTCTGGAATCCTTTTAATATATTTTCTTCGCTCCCTTAGTTTCGTTTCGGTAGAGGAATTAAGCCATATTCTTTTATTAATGGATTTCCGGAAGTCGGAGGAAGTGGAAGTTGTAGTTAAGAGCGGGCGCTGATGCCTGTATGCGGAAGTTTGTAGGCAAAGCAGTTTAATAGGTTTGGCATGTTTAAGGGCGAAACGATATATCATTTGGGGATAGCTTCTGATATTCTATCCATGAGGTAGAAAATAGAATGAATGGTGTTTGAATATTATACTGTGTTCCGAAGTGATGCATGATATAATGACGATTTTTCTCACATTAATGAATAATTAATTAAAAGAGTTTGTTAATTTGTCATTCATAATACTGTTAATAATTAACGTCACAGATTGCATCGCACTAAAAGGGATCTGAGCTAAATATTTTAAAATTGAACCAATGAACATGAATAATGTCTGTTGAAAATAAAGTGAATATAATTAATGAAAAAATAATTTAAAAAACACAAGATGCATATAGTACAACAGAATCTTGAAAGTTTTCATAAATGGTTCTATAAATCTCTTTTATACTAAAATTAATTCAACTAATGATAATCAATATTTTGAATTGTTTCTCAGTTATGCATAATATAATGGCAATTTTTCTCATATAAGTGAATAATTAATTAAAAGAGTTTGTTAATTTGTTATTCATATTACTGTTCATAACTAACGTCATGAATTGCACCACACTAAAATGGGTTTGAGACAAATATTTTAAAAATGAATTAATGAACATCAATAATGTCTTTTGAAGATAAAACAAATATAATTGATTAATAAATAATTTAAAAAACACAAGATGCGTATGGTTCTATTTAATCTTGAAAGTTTTCGTGCAAGGTTCAATAGACATCTCTTATGCTAAAATTAGTTCACCTAATAATAATCTACAAAACTAGTTTTTGTAAAATTGCAGGTATCTGCAGCTTTGAAAAATACTCTACTAAAACAAGAGTAATCTTACTAAAATTGCTAAAATATTACTATTACAATAAACTTACCAGAATTTTATTTGTCACCTGGATGTATTTACTTATATAGTTCTAGGTATATATAATATAAAACATCATTTTAAAATATCAAATTATTTATGTATTCTATAAGTGATCCATTAAAATAAAATAAAACATAATAAAATAATACAAAGGTATTTTTTGCCATTTTATTTAATTTTAATGGATCACTTATAGCATATATAAGTAATTTGATGGTTCTAGATGTCCCAGTTTCCAGAAAAAATCTGGGTAACCTTACAGATTTTTTTGATTTACAGTGAAAAAGTATAACAGTTACATAAATTTTTGTAGTTGCCTTTACATAAAATGTTCTGGAAATATCAGTTTCCTTGAAAATTTTTAGCATTTTTACAGATTTCTTTTACAGTGTAATTATATTTCAGTTTTTACTGCATTTAATACATTCAACAATTTAAAAATAAAAGAATTTAAATTATCAATACAAATTATTAAAACTTCTTATACCCTAAATGTGTCTAATGTATAATATTTTTTATAATCCAGCAGGAATATTTTAAACATTATTTAATTGCAAACCTGTAACTTTTTGCCATATTTTAAGTAGTTTAATAAACAGTTATTTTCTTAATTTTTAGCATTGTTAAATGTCAAAAAATAAATTACAAAACTCTCCATTTTATAAAAGAATTATTCGTTTCTATGAGATTAAACAATAGAATAGCCAACACTGAAAAGAACAATACCACCTTTTGGAATTTCTTTAAAATATTTAATTTGTCCTCGGTCTGTAGGAAACGGCGTTTTGTTTAGCAAACTTTATAAATCTTTATTTTCTTAAATCATTTAGTTTTAGATTAAGGAAAAGTTACTTTCTAAAGAGGCGTAAAGGCAGGATAATTTCATTTCCATATAAATGTGTTTTTCTTTCCTATTCTTGTTCGGAATAAAGAGTTCCTTTTTATAAAAGTTGCGATTAAACGAACTACAGCTTTTGCTACATAACAAATTAAAATAAAAGAGAAAAGTCCGTAATTTCCTATGTTTATATTTGATATTAGAAGAAAAACATATCTCTTCAAATTATATTATTTATACAGTAAAAGATAATTTATAAAAAATATTTCATTTGATATGTAGAACAATTCAAGATAGAAAAACATAAGATTAAAATTTAAAACCGATAAATTGCGTGATATCAGTCAAGCTTTTAATAAATTATAAAACTAAAAGAATATAAAATAATGAATGCATTTACAATCTGAGTACAAAGTTAAGAAGAGGTAACACTATTCTTATAACAATGTTATTTAAATTATATTCATTGTTATTAAGAGCATTAAAGTACATGGCAGATATATATATTTTTTAAATGCTTGATATAAAAAGGAATAAATTGTTATATTTCTTAAATCGATTTCTATATAATAGATCCTTAAACATCATAATTATTTAAATCATTGTGAATAAAGTAGAAAAATGAAGAATTCAGAAAAAAAAATATTAATTTTTTTAAAGCATGTTGCGAGTACGGATTTAATAATGTAAAAAATAAAATGAAAATGTTATAAAATGAGGAAATTTATTTATAACCAGCAATACAAAGCTAAACAATAAGATGCTCTCCTTGCAAACATAAATTGATTAATTTTTGTTCATTGTCAATATATACTTTAACTTATTTTAAGAAAATATCAAATTTTAATAAATAAATAAAAAACTAAAATAATGTAAAAAAAAAAAAATTTTTTACATTTTTTTATATTAATTCTTACATGCTATACCTATAAGTATTATAATTATCATTGAAAATTCTATTTTATTTGAAGTATGCAAAAGAAATCTGGTTAGCTCTTCTTTAATTTTTTACTATAATATACTGTCTATAAAAATAGTTAACTTTTATTTCACTCTTTAAAACAACTATCAGTTTTCCTTTCGTTAAACAATAGAGCCTCTTACACTATCTGTAAAGAACAAAAACACATTTTGAACACCTTAAAGTTATTCAAATCATTCTTAATTAGCACTTACTAGCTGAATATAATAACTTTTGAAATTTTTTGATTTATCTTTTATTTTAACTTAATGATGACGTGCTTTTTATAGAGACTTATAATTAACTTACTTCATTTCCCTACAACGGTATTTTTCCCCTTACTATTATTACATTCAATTGAAAATGTTTAAAAAGTACTATTCAAGGATCGAAAAGTTATTTTTAGGTAGTCAGCTTAATATTTTATCTCCCAAATCATGAATTTATGAAAATTTCATATTCTAAATCATTTTTTTGTAAATTTTTGAAACTACATTTAAATATTTACACAATCGTTTAATAAATATTTGAAGTATTTTGCCAACTAAACTAATTAATTAAATTGAATTTCTAGGGACTTTGTGCAATATCTATACTCCATTGAAAAATTTTATTTATTTTTTAATATTTTATACAGTTAGGAAATGTACAAATATAATCTTTTTAGAATAAAAATGTATAAATATTTCTGAACTGACCCCCCTCCCCCGCCCCCAATATTACAACTTTGAGAAGGTTGAAAGAAAGTCAAAGAGAAAATTAAATCATAACCTTTTTTTAAAATATTTTAGTTAAGTGCAATCAATAATGCTTTTGGAGTAAGATAAAATTAATTATCGATAACTAATTCTAAGATGCATTACTACTAATCCATTTATTAAATGAATTTTATAACAAGTTATTTTTGAGTCGTTAACCAATAAAACCCTATTCGTTATTAAAAAAAAAAAAAAAAAAAAAAAAAAAAAAGGCTTGTTAAATTTTGAAGAGTTTTAAAATTATTAAATTCATTCCTGATCAATAGGAATTTTACACGATTCATGAACATGATAATTCTGATATGATTTTTGGTTTAACCTGTTATTTTTAACTCAAGGAAGATGAAGTCTTTCAATTGAACAATGTTGAATTTTGAACGAAGAAAATGTTTTATTAACACACTATTGATTTTTAGACAATGACAATTCCGGACAACTCTATTTTACATATATATACATATTTTCTCGTTAAATTGTGTATAAGAAAAGGTAGTTTACTTTCCTTTAATAGAAGTCTCTTAAAAAAGCTTTCAATTCGGAAAAAGAATGGTAAAGAAAAGAACACACTTGAAGGGAAAAGAAATTAGGTTAACTTTCAGCTCCTTGAAGAAGCACGTTTTCCCTTAGCTAAAAAAGAAAGTTAAAAATAAAATAAAGTAAAATGTTATTATGGTCGTGGATCGAGTGGGATTCCTATTGATCATGGATGAATTCAATGATTTTATGGAGTTTGAAAAAGTGATAGTGTTTCTTCCAGGTAATAAAGAGGGGATTTTATTGGTTAACGGTCAAAAATCTAATAATTGTTTTAAGTAAATAATGAATAATAAAAATATATTGCCAATAGTACATACAGTTAAAATATAAAAAGTGAATGCGTACCTGGTTACGTACTGATAGAATCAGTTTATAAGATATTTTAATGTTTATAATGTTATAATCTGAATCAACTGTAATCAATTCTTTACTCAGTATTGTACTAATTATTTTATTAAATACTGATGACATTTTATTCAAGACAGAAAAAGTTTTAACGTTTCACTACACTACATCGAATGTAAACAATAAAAATTCCTGCTAACTCTATCTTATTTTATTTTTAATAATCTGAAAAAATTAAGTTTTCTCAAAAGAATTCGAAAAAAGTAGTTTTCGCTCATTTAAAAGTAACGAATTAAAAATACTTTCGATTTCTTAGAAGAGTAGTAAAAGAAAAGACAATTTTTTTGAAAATTGAAATTAGGGAAATCCTACCCTTTTAATAATATTAGACGTGTGATATAAGCTTCAGCGTTCAAGCGCTGAAATTTAAGCTTAAGCGTTGAAGCACAAGCTTCATCGTTTTTCATTTGAAAGATTTCATCACTCCATGAGATAATTACTAAAATACGAAGTAAAAAAAATGGTACTAGCTGATTAAGATTCTAATATTGCAAACTTTAAACTATCTCCTAACTTCCTAATTAATTAGGTACGCAAATTTTCTCTACATTTTTTGTAATATTTATTGTTTAGAAAATTATGAATATTAATTCAACACTTAAAACTACTTGTCAGATTGTGTGCAATTAAACAATACCTACTTCTTTATCTGGTAGAAACACTACCACTTTTTTAAAATTCCTTAAAATCCATCCTAAATTTCCATCCTATTTTTACTCGTACCGTTATCAGAAAAATCCCTGATAGGTAAGACGAACTTTTTTAAAGAAGCATACAGTTAATTTTATCTTATTTACCTTCTTAAAACGTGTTCCCTTTTACTTTATTTTTATTCAGAATCATGAGATTGTTTTCATGTGTCTACCACTAAGGAGATAAATCTTTTTCTTTCACTACAAATCATTAACAAATAGAAAATAAATAAGAAGGCTTAAAAATTTGTGTTGTCTAAATTGAATATTTTACTACCGGAAATATTATCTATATTTTCAATCTGTATGTGTCTGTTCAGTGAAAAGTAATGCATACTTATAATGCTACAAAAAATAAATAAATAAATAAATAAAAGCACATTTAATTAGTGTTAATCAATGTTAAGTTAGGATAAATATTTTTCATTACTAATGAATTTTATTACCTTGATATCTAAAAACTATTATTCTAACTTTGGCGATTATATGTTACCACGTATTGCGGCATTGCGTAAACATTGCATTAACTATTGCCATATAATTATAATGTTGCATTATAGTAATATTGTATCAACATTCACGCAATGTCGGTAAGGTGCAAAAAGCCAATTTAAATGGTATAAATAACTATTGCTGCTTTATTCGTTGGAATTCCTATTGTTAATTCTTCCATTATAAAGATAATACAGGGTTACTCAGAACTCTTTGGCAATAATCGACAGATCATATAGGAACGCAGCGCCGCAAGTGTTGTGAAGACGCGCACATGCCCACAAGACCAGAAACAGGAGGAATAGAGACATTTCACAAATAAGGATACTTTATTATAGAACGTTACAAAATAAGGTGTGTGTTTCATAGACCGTTTTTAAGCAGATGTTCGAAGATGCGGCTAGTTGTTGTAGTACACGTCGCAAAACGACGATGCAGCGAGTACTGAGCATGCTGCAATGCACCGAGTACTGGCCTACTTTGGACAATACGCCTTCCACCAGTCAACGTGTCCGCTTGATTCTCTGAACATCAATATCGATCATTCGTGTGTCGAAACATCCCGTTTTGCTCCATCGATTATGTGGACATGCTAACACGGCATGTGCAGGAATACGTCTGGTTGGAACCCGGAAGTACAGTACACTAGCTTTGTTCCAGTGGAATTGTTCTTTCCGTGGATGAGATGCATAGATTCATTTTTCCTGTAACAATGCATCTTATGTCCAGCCCATTCATCCGAAATACGTTTTTCTTCACTTCTGCCTGTCCAGCTGTCCCCGCGACTTCTAGCACTGACTTGTGCGTCATGATTGCGTTTGCGACCCATGTTCCTATAAGATTCTTGCTTGTTATCGGATTCCTAACCTACATGTCGATTAGTGACAAAGTGTTCTGAATCACTCTGTATTTGTACAATTTTAATACAATTAACATTAGAACAAGTTGATAGTTAATTCAGGATAAATAAAGATAAATAATTTCGCATTTCTAAAAAAGTGTATTGCTATAGTAGAAAAACTGTACTAATTTATATTGCTTACTTTATCTTGGGCAAACATCATGGTTTTGCTGTAATATTGTATGAGGTATTGTCTTATTATTGTGATGTCGGTACTATAATAAAATAAAATTGGTGCAATATTTGTAAATCTCGGCAAGATATATTTAGCCAATGTAAAACTAATACGCCAATATTGTGCAAAATTTTTTTTAAAATTCTCATTAGAAATATTTTAAGCACAGAGTTAATATTTCTACATTTTATTTGCTTATTTGCTTTATTAGCTTTATATTAGCTCAAAATTGTTAAAACGTCAGCACTTCAAAATAGGTGTAATGTATCATGTCAAAAACTGCAATATTATTCCGATGCTGTGTCAGTATTGGTTACTTTTACGGTATTCATGCATTTAAATAAATGTTGTATACCTAAAGTGAATGCATAAATAAATAAAATGAAGTGCGAAAATGAAGAAAGTGGTGATAATCGTAATTGTATTTTTAAAACTTTTAAAACTTTCAGCATAAATTTGAATTTTTCATGTAATTTCAATATTTGGCTATTCAAAAATTGAGTCTTCGAACTATATTTGTAAAGAACATTATATTTTAGAACTCCTTAAAATAATTTAATTTTTCTGTAATCAATAAGCAGCTTCTTGTCTATGGCAAAAAAAGTTTTGATAATATTTTTTTTACTTTATCTTTTTGTTTTAGGAAGCCGTATTTTTCAAAGAAACACATATTTAGTATAATTTCATTTTCCTAAAAATGCGTTCCTTTTTCTTATTCTTCTTTAGAATCAAGAATGTTTTTCTAGCTTCTTATACTTCAAGTGATTTTTTTTTTTACTTCCCTTCACAGCCTTTAAAAAAAGGATGGAAAAGGTTAGGGAACGGAGCGGATGATGAATTTGCCTTGTCTATATTCAAAATTGTATTAGTGAAAAAAGCTTCTCGTTTAAGCTGTTTTATATAGTTCTCAGTTTGTGAGACATTTAGTGCAATGTACTGTACAAAACATTAGAAGTTGATTCAGATTGAACAATAAATATACATTTTCTTTGCAGTGCACTATATTGTTCGTAGTATCACCAATTTTAATAAACAAGAATCAAGGTGTTAAAACATATGTGACTTGAATACTAATGTGGTATGGGATGATAATTTTATTAAAAAGCTCTTGAGTCATCTAATACAGTACTGCATAAAATCTTAGACGTTGATTAAAATTATACTATAAATATTCTTTATCGTTCCAGTGCACTATATTGCTCGTATTAATACAGATTTTATAAATGAATATCAAAATGTTAAAGCATACATAACTTGAATGCTAATTAAGTATAGATGATCACTCGATAGCTCGTTACAGATTCTGAACAGTATGAATTAGAACTGTTAAAATTAGGTTAAAATAACTATTTCTATAAAACTGACGGAATGCTGTACTGTTCACTGCAGAGTTATAATAGTGTACTATTAAACGTTCCCATTGGTTAGAACAGAAATAAATTACGGGTATGTAAGCTTTTTATGTACAAACAGTTGAATACTGGACAGCTTGTTGCAATTGTTTAATGCGACAAGTCAGCGATAAAATTATAGCAACTATATAATATTCTTGAAAATATCTGTACTACAATTATCTTAACCTCTTAACCGGCGATAGGTATGGGGAAACAGTACTTTTACCCCCGACTTATCTCGGGGCAGACGGTAAAGTGGAAAGGAAATTTGATAAATCAACGCTGTTTCTATGTTGATCAAGTCAATGTAAAATGTAAGTTAATGAATAATCTATTTATAAAAACTTTAACAGTGTAAAGTACTTTTTTCATATTTAAAATTTTCATAAATTTTATACGTACACGCTCAGCAAGGTTGACTCCGTGTAAGACAGAAATCTGTCTAACTCGGAAAGGTTTTTAAATTCCTGTGAATCCATACATATTGAGTAAAATTTCTATTAGGCAGAATATTGTCTACTACAGAAAAATTTCTTGGTCCCTATTAATTCCGCCTTGCACACAGTTTACTATATACAATGTTATCTATTCAATAATCAAAGAAACAAATTTTTATTATTTTAAAAAATAATAATTGGTGTTACTCTTAAAACAAATGATATTTTTTATCCATTAAACAGTAAGATCCATTCATTTACAAGAGAACAATGGCACTTAGAGGACCTTTTTGAATTACTGTTTAATTAATCTCTTGTTAGTAGAGTCTTCTTCCGCTTCGTGAAGTTCTTTGTTTTATCTTTCTATATATATCTGGAAATATACATATTTTAAAATAAATATACGTTTTTTTTCATTTCCGCTTAATTGTGTATATTTTTATCCTTTTAGAGAATTAGTTAGTTTAAATAGGTGCTGTAAAACGGAAATGAAATATGAATGAGTAGCAGGATTTTTTATCATTTTATCTAGATATTTTATTAGAGGTCTTATTACGATACTTTTTTTATTACGATATATCCTGATATTATATTTTATTTCACCATACTTTATTAGATAACAAATTTCTCTGAATTCAAACTGTGTGATTTATTTAATTGTAAGTTGTATAGAGTTATTTTTTTTCTACTACGAGAATTTTCATAAAATGTTTCTAAAAGTATAAGGTTACTGTAAAAGAACCATTCACTTTCAAAACCTGATTTATTCAAAAGTATTATTCTTACAAATACCATTGAGATATAAAAATAAAAATGTTTTATGCTTAAGCTACAAAAGTTCAATGTGTGCTCCATTCATTATGCAAACGATACACGGCCAGTCGGTCAAAGTTCATGAATGCATCAAAACGACTGATAAGTTTCTGCAGCATTTTTGTACTGCTTCTGAAAGAACAATGCACTGATATGGCAGACGAACATTTCACATATTTCAGGACACAGAGACTTTTTTCTTGCTTTGCCTCGATTTCGGAAGAGAATGAACTGAACACCTTACGGATGCTGAATTAATGCTGCCAAGACACTTGGTGTACAAATTTGAACTAGTGCTGTAATGCCAGCTGGTACAAACTAGGGTATATTTTAGATATTTTCAAATAACAATTATATTCGTAAATATAATAGTTTTAAATAAATTGGGTTTTGAAAGTGAACGATTCTTAGAAAGTAACCCTGCATAATGGCAGTCGAGCTGAAATAAAAACATATGCAGAAAATTTTAAAATACGCTTGAATAATAATAACAATAATAATAATAATAAAAACAGACAGTTTTGATTCTCGCTTCAAAACGTTACTATCAGCATACAAAAGGCTACAAATAGAAAAAAGAAAAAAATAGCACAACATCATTCCTGCACTGCAAAAAAAAGGACGATTTTAAGGATTTAGTACTGGCAATCGAAACGCCAATAATACAATTCACTTTTTTTTTAACGAAAAAAAAATCTGCAAATATCAGAAATTTTTCTGTTTTTTCCCTAAAAAACGGAAAATTTTCAGGAACGTTTGAAAATTTTTCCGCTAAAAAACTGATAATTGTTCTTGCTTCCATATTGCCAGTACAACCTCCATAAAATCGTCCATTTTTCTGGAATTTGCGGGAATTTTCCCTTTAAAAGACAAATATTGTAGTGGCAATCTGACTGCCAGTACAATCTCCGTAAAATCATTGTTTTCTTGTTTTTTTTTTTTTTTTTTTTTTTTTTTTTTTTTTTTTTTTTTACAGTAGACGATAAAATTTATTTTCTTTTTTATATGCGGAAGTAGAAGTGAAGTATTCTGTGCAATTTCTCAAACAAGCAATACTTCAAGTGAATCAATACATAAATTTTTTTAGTCTGCATTACGGTCAAAATGTTATTGTAAAAGTGCCATTGATAAGAAACCCTTACAAAAGACAATACCGCAATAACAGATCTTTACATTTAACAAATGTTAAAAATCGACTCAACGGTTCCATAAAAATGAACTGCATGTCAGCATGTCAATTTTCAACAAAGCATCGCACTTCACATGTACTCAGTACTTATATAAAAAAACATGAAACTGAAATTCAATAGGAAAACCTTACTCCATATTTTCCGGATTTGATAATCGCATTTCCATTCTGTTACATAGCTTATCAGAACCCTCCAATATCGACTTATCCAAAACTAGTTGGGGCTTTTTTTTTTTTTTTTTTTGAGTGAAGTTTAGAGGTTTTCTGTTGTCGGGATATCATAATGCTTACTAAATGCTACAATGTTGCAGTAAACTACACGAAAGAATATAATTTTAGATAAACTGCTTTAATTGAAATTAGATTCCAGTTGTTTTATTTTAAATTAGAAAAATAACTTTTTAAAACTTTTGTGAAACAGAAATATTTTTTTATTAGTTTTTTTTTTTTTTTTTTTTTTTGGGGGGGGGGGGGGGGGGGCTTTAATTATTTAATTTCAACCAGCAAAAACATTGCCTAATCTCTGAATATAAAAATTCTTAGTATTTTTTGCTTTCATAATATTCATATATATATATATATATATATATATATATATGTGTGTGTGTGTGTGTGTGTGTGTGTGTGCTGTGTGTGTGTATGTGTGTCTGTGTGTTTGTGTAAATATCGTCTGCATTCATTTATGTCAAAAAAAAATCACCAGGAAGATTTTGTATTCATCGTTTCCATGGTAATTTATTTTTCTTACTTTATGTTTTTGGCAGCATTCTCTGTGTTTTTAAGTTTGTGTTTTTTATTCCAATGTAAAAGATGATGGAATGTGGTAAGCACTCTGTCGCTCGCTCGCTATTTTGATATGAAATAAAAGGATTACAGTCTACTTTGCGGTGTCAAATTATAAGAACCAGCGTGTATAATGTTTCATATTACTTAAAAACGCTACAAACAATGTGTGCATATATGTATATATAAGTGTTTGGTCTTCATTCTACATTAAATTACATATTTTTGACTTGTATTTCTGATTGAACTAGTGTTCTCATTATATTTAATAAACAGATATATAATGTTTCAAATCCCACTAAAAACAACATAAAGAAATATAGTTAAAAAGATAATGTTCTTTTTAAATCCGCATTAAATTTTATGTTTTGATTTGTGTAGTCTTACTGATGAATGTAAACGTCTCATTATGTCTTCAAAATAAGACCATAATGTTTCAAATTCAACTAAAAAATATATAAAGCAAAATAATTGTGAGGTAGTGTTTCTTTGAGTCCATTTTAAGCTATATGGTTTGGATTTGCGTAGTCTGTCTGATAAAAGTAATGTACTTGTTATATGTTCAAAACAGGACCATAGCGTTTAAAATTCAACTAAACAACCTTTAAAAATAATTTAAAGGAAGTTGCTTCTGTTTGTTCCTATTTTGAAGATATAATGAAAAGTTTACATTCATTAGAATGGTATATTTCGTTGTCAGCTTTTTAACACCTTTTTGAATATTATAGTTCTATTTTGAAAATATAACGAAAATGTTACTTCTGCTAGGTATTGGTGCTGTTTCAACTGTAACATCTCTTATTAGATATCTGTTTATTAATAATTTAATTTATCTCTAATAAAAAAAGACGCTTTCCTATTCTGCAAACACAATCATTCATCCTTTTTTTTTATCTTTTATTTTCTTCTTAAAAGAGATGTTTCTTTTTAAAAGGGGCATGCAGTTAACTTAATTTTCTTTCCTTACAAACGTTCTTTTCTTCCACTTCTTTATTCAAAATCAAGAGTTTCTTTTTAAGCGGCTGGTATAAAAAGAACGAGAGTTTTTCTACACTCCACCTTTCCACCTCCATATATGCAACGGAAAGACAAAAGCAAAAATTTCCATTGTCTAAATTCGATATTGTTTTAGAGGGGAAGTTCACCTTTCGCTTAGTGCATAGGCTTATTCTGAGAATGCAGTGTAGGAAAATTCGCAGTTTTATCCGAAATTCTAATTTTGATTCAGAACATGAAAAGTTGAAGCATTAAAAATCAAGTTTTTTTTCATCATAAAACAGAACAAAATACATCTATTTTTATCATTAATATTTAAACTGGTGATAATTCTTGATTGTTCTATTTTTTTATTTTTTACAAAGGATTGAACGAATTTAGACTTTTACAATTTTATGTATAAAAATAACTTAGCAATATTGTTTGTTAAAAATATAAAACGAAAAGTATTACTTAAATGTAAATCCGTTCTTACTACACTGCTGGCCACCCAAATTGCAACACCAAGAAAAACAAGAGATAGCACAACAAAATTTATTGTGTAGATAACATGTTGACCAAGTAACAAATGATTAAATTTACAGCATTCTATGAAGCGTGGTTCCTGCCAAAATCAGTACCCAGAGTAACCGCCGTTGTTGGAGATCACAGCAGCCACACGCCTCGGCATTGATTCAAAGAGACTTTGAATAAGTTCTTGGGGTACAGCAGACCAAGCAGCTTCCACACGTTGCCAAAGTTGATCTGGTGTGACAGCTGGGGATGAACTCTGGGTCAGTCGTTGAGCAACCATGGACCACATGTTTTCTATCGGCGAAAGATCCGGAGAGCGCGCCGGCCAGGGAAGCAATTCAATCTGGTGATTGACGAAGAACCCTTGGACAATGCGTGCCACGTGTGGTCGTGCATTATCCTGCTGAAATATGGCTGTTGGCAAGCCCTGAAGGTAAGGAAGGACAACTGGCTCCAACACCTCGGAGATGTAGCGCTGGCTGGTTAAAGTACCGGCAATGTGTACTAGAGGAGTGCGAGAGAGATATCCGATACCGCCCCATACCATAATACCCGGTGCAGGACCAGTGTGACGGTGCATAATGCAGCTGTTCAGCATCCTCTCTCCACGGTGTCTCCAGACTCGAATCCGACCGTCGTGGTGTTGCATACAGAAGCCTGACTCGTCAGTAAAGATAATTTCATTCCATTCTGTCGTCCACATCCTTCTTTCATCGCACCATTGGCGGCGGAGACGTCTATGGTTCCGCGTCAGAGGTAGACAAAGCAACGGACGTCTTGCGGACAGACCATTCTGCTGTAAACGACGTCGAATGGTACGCAAAGACACTGGATGATGTGTTACAGACTGAATATGCTGTGATATGGTTAGTGATGTGACTGAGCGGTCCGTCACTGCCATGCGTACAATCTGCCTGTCATGACGTGACGTGGTGCACTGAGGTCGATGCGGTCGATCACGTCTGTCCGTCGTACCCTGTTGCACCCAACGATCACATATCCGCATCACAGTTGTTTGGTTTCGACCAACACGACGACCGATTTCCCTGAAAGATAACCCACAATCTCGGTATGCCACTATCCTTCCTCTGTCAAACTCGGATACTTGATCAAAAGATGATCGTTGTTTCCTACGAGGCATAATTTATCGGTTTTTTTGAAAAAAAAGCAAGAAAAACACAATTGCTGTACTTGAAACCGTCGAAATCTCCAAGCCTTAAATAGCGCTTTGAGGTGGCGCCACAGGCGTGCTTGATATGCGTCTGCGCTGAAATTCTAATCATTTGCATATCTCACCTCAGCTAATGCATGTTGTAAATTTCATATTATTTGCATGCTTCCTTCAGGGTGTTGCATTTACGATGGCCAGCAGTGTACTTTTTTGTTTTTTTAATACACATTGGATTGCAATTTACAGAAATATAATATTTGCTGATTGAAATTGTTGTGGGTGTCTATGAATTCGTGAATCTAAAATCATTCAACGTTGGTGTTTTTTTAAACCAATTAATAAAATTAGTTCTTTTTTTATAAGCATAAATTTCAATACGATAAGTCTAAATTATCCGGTGTTGTCTATGTCATACCGTGTATACAGGGTGAGTCATAAATATCGAAACAATAGGCTACCTCCTCAAATATTGCCCCTAGACCCATACTTCCAATTGCAAAAATTCTTAAAAAAGGTGAAATTTCTGATAAGATAAGTTGCAACTCCATGGGGGGTCTATTTAAAAAAATACGAAAATTAAATTTTTATAAGGCCCCCGTAGGGCAAAATTCCCAATTAGGAAATTATTCCTTATCCATTCCTAAATTGAACAAAACAAACTTCATCTCCGTATCTAAAAATCCCACAGAGATATTAAATCCCAAAATCCTCAAAAATTCCTGACTTACACCACTTTTCCCTGGCTCTAAACTGTGTTTTCTTGACTCAATTTCAACGCTTGTTAGAGAACATTCACAAATTGCAATTTAATAAAAATCGGTTTAAGATAGCGCTTTTTCTTTGGACATAAAATAGCAGCGTATAGTTTTTAAGCTAAATTGGTATACCAGACGTCTGCCCGGGCCAAAATATCTAGGTCAGGTCCTAAACCGCCCCATAGGGGGAAAAGTTTGGCGTGGCCTGAAAAAATGTCAACATCATAACCCGGACCGGTCTAGAAAATAGTTTAAATCATAGCCCGGTTCAGTCGCAAATTTCTACACAGTTTTTTTAATTCGGCGTGGGAAAAAAAATGTTTCATATGGAGGAGTTCTGATCAAAAAATTCTTTTATAGCTTTTCGTTTTTTATATTTATGCTTTTTATTATTAAAGAAGCGCCAAAGGCTATAATATATTTATTTTATCAATGAATCTCTATTTATATGTAAATGTTTCACTTATATTTTAATATCGTTAATCCATATCCCATGCGTTGGAGACTCTGAAAAATGTTATACACTAAAACTTTTTAAGACGGAATCACATAGAAAAGAAAATATACGTTATAGACAGATCTCTCCCTAGAAGATGTAATTAGAGCTTATTTTCTTTTCAGGTACTATTGCATTTATTTTGCATGGATCAACATATTTTCCGTTTAAGACAGAATTCCGTCATAGGCAGATTTTTTTTTCACTGGTTTTATTGTGTTTAATTATTTTAGCCTTTGAATAATCTATTTAAAAAATGAATTTTAAAGGTTTTTTTTTTTTTTTGTAAGAAAAAGATTTTAAAATCTATATGTTTTTCGTAAAAAATTCGATTGAGCCGAATTTTATTTATTTTATGCACGTATTAAGTCAGTCAGAGACGGTGATTTTAATACGGGTTTTGTCGAGATCGGGTTTGAAAATTTCATCCAGAGTGCACCTAAGTGGAATGAAGTAGTCCCCTCCTTTATGAAAAGTACGCTAGGCCCGGCCTGGCGGGTCTTCAGAAAAAAGTAACATCTCGGTCCTGGCCCTACCTAGGCCCAGAATTCAGATTTTTTAACATCCTTTGGAGGACGAGAAAAAGCCTGAAGTTGTCAGAGGTAAATTTAAAAAGAAAAAAAAAGACTTACTCTGCATCCTAGAAAAAGCATTTAAAAAATAACGGACGGACATTTAAACAATACACTTCGTTTTTCTGCATAATGAATTTTTTATCCTCTATTTCTTGTCTTCAAATTATTAAATTTTAAGAATTTTTAAAAGAAAAAAGAACTTGAAACACGTCATTTTTTTTATTTTTTTACATTTGTTTTGTTGCGGCAAATTTGAAAAAAAATGTTTACTTTTGAAAAAAATGTTTGCTTTTGAAAATATGATTTTTTTAAAGTTATATTATTTTTTCAATAAACATTTTTAATAGTTTTAAAATTAATATAAAAAAAAAAACCTTGGAACAAAACTAGAATCAGATTTTCATCTTTAATTAAATGGAAAGAAAAGGAAATCGGATAAATAATGTTACGAGTTATAACGATTTTTGATTGTCCCATTTAAACCAGAAACTAACCACATGAAACTTTTATAAATTGTATGAGAAATTTTAGAATGTGATTTTCTTAGCAAATTATAAGGCTAACCATCACAAAAAAGGAAAAAAAAATCAAAATTCTAACTCAAGAAATTGATTTTTTACGCGTTTTCTAGAACTGTTAAAGTAACATTGTTTTTGAATTGCGCGCATTTCAATCTGTGTGGAATCCCTTAAAACCTGATGAATTTTTTAAACGGCTATAACTTTGCGAATTTTGGAGATATGAAGATGCAACTTTTTATGTATTATTCAGGAGAATAAGGAAAGTTTTCCTAATTGGAATTTTTGTCCTACGGGGGCCGTATAAAAATTTAATTTTCGTAACTTTTCAACTAGACCCCCCATGGAGTCGCAATTTATCTTATCAAAAATTTCACAATTTTTTTTATGAATTTTTGCAGTTGGAAGTATGGGTCTAAGGGCAATATTTAAGGAGATAGCCTATCGTTTTGATATTTATGACTCACCCTGTAGATTGTAAAAGTGTATAGACTACTGAAACTGTCAGAGCTTTTGAAATTTCCCCCCGGTGCTCTAAAATGTGGTAATTTAAATTCTAAAATTGCCCAGCTCTGTCTTCAAACGAAACACATCTAGTAGTTTTCGAACGCTAGTAATTTAAAATCGTTTCCTAACAGTTATCATGGTAGATTACTCCTTAAAGGCTGGTTCACCTATTTGCGATCGCCAACCATGAATGAGGCTTGTGCTATCCCTAGTTAATATTTTTTATTTCTAAAAAAAAAAAAAAAAAAAAAAAAAAAACCTAACTGCGTCTGTTTTTCATTTGTTATTGATTGTTATGCAATGGATATCTGTATTGGTGAAGTCTTTCTAGTAGCTTGGCGAAACGTTTAACTTTATTATTATTATTATTATTATTATTATTATTATTTTGTGTGTGTATGAGTTTTATTTTTTTTAAATGCATTAAAGTCTGTCTCAGTTTATTTTATTCAATCTTTTAATAGCATCGTAAACTGGATAGGATACATAGGCTTTGTGTCATTATTATCTGAGCTGCTGATAAAAGCTTGATGTATATTTTATAAAATATTTAATGGTGTGGTTTGGTTTATTTTATGTCGGCCGATTATCTACACGTGGGCCCGAAAAAGGTGAGATGCCCTCCGTGGGGGGTCTTTCTAAGAGAACCTAACTCGTATTTACGCAAGGTTAAAAAAAAATCACGAAAACTCCGAACGGTTAGGCCGACAGCCGCGATTGTTTCAAAACCAGCACCTGCCGTCTACCAGTTGAGAGATCAAAATCTCTCGGCCACTAGTGTCGCTAAAATATTTAATTAATTTCGACGATTACATACATATGTGTAAGAATGGTTTCCTGAATTTAGTTTGTTAAACATATAAATCCAAAAATACGACATAAAAAATTATTTTTCAGAAAACCATTGGTTTACAAATGAGAAGAAAAGTGTATAAATTGATTAATGTAAAACATTAATAATTGGGCATCTTACAAAATTTTTAATATATTTGTAAATCCTAAAATGTAAATCCTTAGAATTTAAAACTTTCAAAACTTATAATTTTACCGTGACCTTAATAATAATTATAACTTATTAAATAAATAAGGCCACATAACTATTTAACACTTTATTGTTGTTAATCTAGTAATACACCTTTACTAAAATGTATATAATATTAGTACATGTATATATTATAAGCCGTATTTTTGACACATTAAATCAAAATTTGAAAAATAGCAATTTCCCGTGTAACAATAAATATTATCTATTTCTCTTTTTCTATTTTAATTGACTTGTGATTTAATTTAAAATTTTTTACCATCGATATACAAATATTACGTTAACTGTAATTAAAATCTACTACAATATTGAAATCACTAGAAATCACAGTTCGTCACAAAAATTAAAAATTTTTTGGAACTTTCATTAAAATACATCCTAATTTAGAAATACTGCCACACGAAGCAGCAAAGAAAAAAACTTTAATTAGAAATCAGTGCAGAATAAACTGGATTTTCCGATAGATTGCATGGTAATTGTTAGCTTTTTCCGAAAGGGAAGGATGTGATATTTCGGAATGATTTTTCTGTCAATGATTTGCATTTCTATCAATTGTTGGGATAGCTAATTCAGTTTTTGAAGATTTCTTCGAAGGGAAAAGATTCGTTGAATTTAAGTTTTGCATTGCTCAAGTTTCTTAAAGTTAAAAATGTGAAACGAAAGTTGAATTTCGAAGTGAAAACATAAAATATAGAAATGTCGAAGTGAAAACAAAAAATATACAAATGTCGAAGTATATTTTCTTGAATAGAATTTGAAAAATTCATAGAATACTTAGTCTTTTACTGTTGGATATTTTTAATAAATTCTCATGAGTACCATAAATAATAAATATTCTAATATATTGACCAGTACGGGGGCATCATTGACATAAACGATTCAATATTTCACTGAAAATATTTCCATAGTAAAACAAATACTTCTGCAATATAGTCAGTTCATTGGTAATATTTGCATGTAAAAGCCCTTTCTGTTCCTCATTCGTGGTCTTGATTTTCTTGAAATTCAGAATTTTCTAATATAAAGTCATTATACAGAGTGTCCGAAAATCTTTTTGCCCTTATTAGAAAAAATATTCATATCCGATACATATAAGAGAGATATATTAAACTGATGCCAATATTTTGGAAAATTATTTTTTTTGGTAATTTTCCACAGTTTCTATAAATTGGCTGTAGTGCAATATTTTTTATTGAGATGTCATTGAATTTAATTAAATTTTTTTGAGTACTAAAATTTAAAATATAACTTTAATTATATTTAAAATCCATTACAATGTTTAAATCATCAACAATCACAGTTACCTAATTTTAAAATTTCCTTGGGAACTCCATTAAAATACATCCTAATTTAGAAGTAATGCCATACGAAGCAGTAAAAAGAAACTTTAATTAAAAATCAGTACAGAACAAACGGGATTTTATAATGGGTTGAACGGTAATTGTTAGCTTTTTCCGAGAGGGAGTGATGTGATATTCGGGAATGATTTTTCTGACCATGATTTGTATTTTCATCAATTGTAGGAATACTTAATTCAGTTTTGAAGATTTCGTAGAAGGAAAAAAATTCATTGAATTTTATGAAAATGTCATTTAATTTATGTTTTCTAAATATTAAAATATTAAATATTTATTTTTATTTAACTGTAATTAAACCTCATTAGAACATTTAAACCAATGATAATCAAAGTCATCGCAAAAATTTAAAATGTCTTTAGAAATTCCATCAAATTTACACCCTAATTTAAAAGCATTGCCATACAAAGCAGAAAAAAAACTTTAATTAGAAAAAAGTGAAGAACAAACTGAACTTTCCAAGAGTATGGTAATTGTTAGCTTTTTTTCGGGAGGGGGGATGTGATACTCCGGAATGATTTTTAAATATATATTCTATCAAGGTTACTATAATGGATGTAATTTAACACTTTTTATTGTTAATATAACGAGGTGTAACCCGTCGAAATTCGACGAAAGAAAATCTTTAGGGAAGAACTGTTTCATTTCATAATAAATCTACAAAATTATTTACAATAAAAAATGCATTTTATTTTGGCCAGCCTAACTCTTGTACAAATATTATTTAAAGCTAAAAATAACAAAATAATATTTCTATGAAACTCAGGAATACAAATTATTAAAATTAAACTTTAATTGCATATGTAATCAGTAAAACATAATAAAGTCACTTATTATGATGAAATTATTAATTAAGACTCTTGTGTTTGGTATAAATGCGAATGAAAATAAAAATTATTCCGAACTGACACGGTCACGGACGATATATTTGACATAGTGTATGCATTTTTTTTTTTTTTTTTTCAATTTTAAGAGAAAATGAAGTGGTTCTGTTGCCACAAATATAAAATTTGTACTAAAAACTATAAAAAAATTAATGTATCAAAAACAAATTGAGATACAGATTTCAAATAAATTGCATTTAAAAGTATATATTTTTTTCTCTATACGACGGTGTAAAAATTTAAAATGTGCAATGTTAAGCAATGTAAAATTCGCAGTAGAAAAAATTGCAAAATAGAAATTGTATGGGAGACTGTTGCCATTCGCTCGCAAAATGACGTATGAGTTACGCACAGATACGTTTGGCCTTTATAATATAGATATTTGATCATATAAATATACATAAATTTAACATGATTTGAAAATACACCTTTCTTGACATACATATTGAAGGCGTATTTTTGTCACATTAAATCAAAATAGAAAAAAGAGAAAGTTGTATACATAACAATAAATATTATATCATTTATGTTTATACACTTCTGGCCATTAAAATTGCTACACCGTACATTCTTACACATGCTACAGACGATAAATTTAAACGTTAGGAAGACGATGCTGTGATATGCAAATGATTAGCTTTTCAGCGCATTCTGGCAAAACAGGTGCCGGTAGAGACACCGATAATGTGTTTAAATGAGCAAATTGTTCAGCCGGTTTCTCAAACAGAAATTGCATTTGAGCGTTGTTCTCAGGTGAAAAATTGTTGTGATGCCTCGCGTAAGTCGGAAAAATGCGTACCAGCATGTTTCTGACTTTGATAAAGGTCAAATTGTAGCCTATGGGGATTGCGGTTTATTGTATCACAGTATAACTGCTCTCGTTGGTCGAGATCCAATAACTTTTTGCAGAATACGGAATCGATAGATTCAGGACGGTGTTACGGAAAGCCGCACAGGTTCTCAACGGCCCCCTATCATTAGCAGCCGAGAAGACAGGCAAGCTATCCGTATGGCCGTAATGGATCGTGCAACCACGTCACTAGCCCTGAGTCAAGAAATGGGGTCATTTGCAAGACAAAAAATGTCTACACGAACAGTTCGACGACGTTTACAGCAGCATGGACTCTCAGCTCGCAGACGATGGCTGCGACTTCCATTGACGCTACGTCATAGACAGGAGCGTCTTCAATAGGGTGATTAACGACGAACCTGCGTGCACGAATGGCGAGACGTCATTTTTTCATGAAGCCAAGTTCTGTTTACAACATCATGAAGGTCGCATCCATGTTTGGTGGCATCGTGGTGAACGCACATTGGCAGCGTGCATTCGTCATCGTCATATTGCCCCGTCACCTGGCGTCATGGTATGGGGTGCCATTGGATACACGTCTCGGTTATCTCTTGGTCGCACTGACGGCATTTTGAACAGTGCACGTTAGAAATTCTGACTTGTTTTGAGTTGTCATAGAATTTGATTAAGTTTTTTTGAGTACTAAAATTTATAATATAACTTTAAATGTAATTAAAATCCATTACAATATTTAAATTACAACACTTAAATCATCAACGATCAATTTACACAATTAAAAAAATTCTTTAAGAATTCTATTAAACTGTATACTAATCTAGAAATACCGCCTCACGGAGTGACAAAGAAAACTTTAATTAGAAATCAGTGCAGAACAAACTGGATTTTCCGATAGGTTGAATGGTAATTGTTAGCTTTTTCCGAGAGGGAGGGATGAGATATTCCGGAATGATTTTTCTGACCATGATTTGCATTTCGATCAATAATAGGGATAGCTCATTAAGTTATTCGATTTAGTTGAAAGAAAAGATTCGTTAAGTTCTAGGTTGTTTTTATGTCAAATATATTAAACGTAAGATGAATTCGGAAGGAAAATCTAACTGCACAAATATCAAAATATATCTTATTAAGTAGAATGTGAAAGCTTCCTAAAATATCTGCTTTCTTATTACAAGATATAATATTTTTAATGCATCCCTATAAACAACAACAAAAAAAAATAATAAATAGTATGAATATTTTCATCAAAATGGAAACATTTTTGGAAAAGAAGATATGTTATATCATTGTTAAGTTTTCAACCGTAAAACAAATATTTCTACATTGTTGTAAAGTCATTGGTAATACTTGCATATAAAAGCGTTTCGTTTCGTAATAGTGGCATTTAAATGCAGAGTTTTTTAAAGTAAAGCCGAAGAAAGGGTAGAAGAAAAAGAAAAATTAAAGCCCAAAAAAAAAGGACGTCCACTGGCGCAAGATCCGAGCATCTTGCTGGCCATGAAAATAAGAAAACAATCATTGCCCGTCCCCCTCACGTCTAGTTCAGAGTTGAGTGGCAGTAAAAAAAACAAAAATGTTAAAATATTGTTTTTTTTATAAGAAAACAAATTATTTTAGGATGTTAAAATTAATCTTAAAATACTATACAAAATTACATAAATGATTCATTACTTGAAAAATAATTAAAGAATTAAAAAGAAAAAGTAAAGAAAAGAGTAGGAAGATGAAGAATTTATTGGGTGCAAAGAGGGGAAATGATGAATCAAAATTTAAAAGGTCAGATAAAGGAACATAAAAGTGTCCAGTGATTCAAAAGACCAGCTACGGCTTTTTCAGAGCTTTACCAACAACTGAACATTAAATTTTATTCCAATAATGCAAGAATAATATGCTTCAACGAAATATAATGAAAATTACATAAATGGTGATTAAACAAATAAAAAAGACAAAATGTATAATGCACGAAATCGAAGATTTTTTTCACTGCGAGGACAGACACCGTCTGGCGAGATGAAATTTCCGGAATATACACTATTTCATCTATTACTGAAAATTATCAACAGTTCGAATACATTAGGATGACGACTCGAAAGATAAAAGATCGGTTAAACGAACATAAAAGTGCCTACGATTGTAACATTCAGCTACAGTTTTTTCTATTTTACCAAAGCCGAACATTAAAGTTTATTTTAATATTGCAAGAATTATATGCCCAATAAAATTACAACACAAAATAATATAAATGATTCATTACTTAAAAGATGATTAAACAATTAAAAAGACTAAGTACGAAAAAGGGTAGAAAATTGAAGAATTTATTGAGTATAAAAGCTGACCCCAACTGGCGAGGTGAAGTTTCCGTAGTGTACATCATTCTATTTGTTACTGAATATATTCAACAGTTCAAATATATGAAGATAATATATTTGAATATCCGACTTTCTAAAGGAATACAAAAATTAAATAAATAAAAAAAATAAAATGAAAAAAAATAATACCGGGTACATTTAAAAGCAAAATTACACATATTAAGCTCTGGAAACTTCAACAGTAGTCCGCAAGTATGGCTGGCTCCCATCTACCCTGATAACGCTTTTCGTACTCTGCAATTTCTTGATGAAATCTTTCACCGAAATAACCGAAAATGCGTGAATATAAAGGATTTTACACGTAGCTCGGGAAAAGGTATTAGCAGGAGGATTAAAAACAAAGCAAAGAAACTTTTAACTTGCGAATAATTTATATACCTGCCTGTCAATTTATTTATTCCTTCACACTTCATGTGTTGATATCTCGAAAACGTTTGGGTTCGGACGGTTAATTCCAATCCACTTTTTAACGTACATAACGTAACGTCTGTCTTCTGATATCACACTCGTCCATTTCCACAACTTACACCTGGGAATGTTTCCTAGTAAGTGTAGCGTAAAGTAAATAAAGTAAGATAACCTCTACTTATGTTTTTGGACGTGATATCTAAATATAAATTTGTTTTCTGTTGCTTACTAAGCCTACCTAATACGAATCAGCACTCGAGATAATGATGATTTTTTATTTTTATGTTGCATAGTGTAATTAAACTCTGCCGACAACAATCCCGAGATAATACGAGTGTTGTTGCATCATTTATGTCATGTGAATAATGACGCACTTCATTGTTTGTTACTAGATTATGGGCGCCCCTGATAACTAGAAGGTTGGACTGGCCTGCTCTAGTTCATTTAACCTCTTCAGATATGTAGATATATCTGAAGAGGTCCTCTTCAGATATTTTCTTTATATACTTTTTTAAAATTTCAGTTATGAAATTATATAATTATATTGACAAATTGGGAACTACTAAAGATTAAACAACGAAAACTTTTTTTTTTTTTTTTTTTTTTTTTTTTTTTTTTTTTTTTGCATAAAATTTAATGATACATGGGAACTCAATGAGCACATTTTTTTTTTTTTACAATTTCCTTCGATTTTTTTTCTTTGCAAATTATTGGAAAATATAAAATAAATGGATATTTAAATAATGTTTTATTACTAATGGTCTCTCGTCAAATGATATAGTAACGAACAATAAAATTATTTACGTTTTTGTACATTTCGTATATTTCTGCAGCCAGCAATTTTTATATAATAGGGTAACATCCCCAGTAATTGGCACTTTAAAAATATGTCTTTAAACTTACTTCAATTTTCATTACAAAGAAATAAGATATTTACTTGGAAATATTTTTAAATCAAATAATGCATATCTGTGCATCTATTTTGCCCACTAAAAGCAAAAATAAATTTTAAAAGTATTTTTATAAAAATATATTTATATAAAGTTGCTGAAATCACCAGTAATTGGCACCTAGAGCACCAATGTATGACACCTTGTGATCCAGTAATTGGCACATGTTTATATTTTTAAAAAATTTACATTTTGCATTCGGTTCAGTCGCTTTAAATGAATTTACTGTAGATGAAGATGCCATATTTCAGGTTTTTGAGAGTAAGAAATCACCATATTAGTCTGAAATGTGAACACTTTAAAACAATACAATATACTTATATTAATACCCAGTAATTGTCATATGAAGCTTTAATGGATTCCAATTATTGATAATATTTCATATTTTCAAATAAAAACAAGTCATAAACAAAATTAGTCTATAACTTTAAAAGTACTTCCAAAATAAGTGGTTTAATCTCAAATTACTTGCGAGTTCCTTGTAATTGGAATAGGTGCTAATTACTTGGAACTAGCAAAACTGAAGCACCATTTAATTGGCATCTATCATTAATTCAGAAATCCAAATTTTTGTGTCGAAAATACTTGTACACAATTAAAGTAACACTTTTTATCTAAACAAAACTGTTGTCAATTAAAATTTAAAATATATTATAAATCAGATAATAATGAATTGAAAAGCATGCCTTCCTTAAGCCAAAGAAGAAACATTTGCAACAAAAATGGCTAATTTCATACAAGCCATAATTGTTTCTTTTTCCTAGGCACTATTGTCATCTAGTAGCATAAATCAAAGTTATAATCTTTAACGTAAATGAGCATATAACTGGTATATGGTCTTGCATTTTTAAAAGACTGGATATAAATCTTATTTTAGGACATGTTTGTAGGATGTGCCAATCACTGGTGCATGCCAATTACTAGGGATGTTATTGATAAAAAAAATGCTATAAAAACAAATTGGGCTCTGTCAGGATCCATTCAGATCAGTATTTATAAAACGTGAAAAAAAATGCAAAGTGTGTATCTTATAGGATATATCAGCTCTGTAAAGGTTAAATATTTATTTCCTTTAGTTTTGTTCATTAACATATAAATTCATCCTTATACTTTAGTTTTAAGCTTTCATATCCATAGTTGGTAGATAACGCGTCCCTTTAAATTAATTTTTTTTTATTCAAATGTGCGCGTTTTATATATCTGAATATAAAATATTTCGATTCCGAATTAATATATATATATATTGTAATGCTGTGTCGAAATAAATTAACAGTTACATTTAAAAATAATTTGCTTATTTAATAAATACAAATAATGCATTTCGGTATTCTTCTTGATAAAACTTGATTAAGCTTAGTTGAAATTTTACGTAAAGTTTAACAGTCTGCAGAAGCTATCCGATGCTACCATGTATCATTTAAATGCCATGCATTTGAATAAATCTACATAATTTACTTTTTTAGTTAAGTTTCAAATCAAATGAAACATCCTAAGGTTCTTACGGATTTCAAAGAATTTTACGAATGTTAAATTTATCATCATTGTAACTTTTTGATTGAGGGAAATTGTCTGAATTAAACATATAATTTCATCGATTGAAATGCAAATCCAGAATAGAAAATCATTCCGAAAGGTTGCGTCTTTCTCTTTTGTTGTTGAAGATATAAATTCAAAGGATAAAAAAAAAATTCTCATATAAAAATAATATATGTAATTCTCATATACAATCCAGGATAAAATTTTTAAACATTCTTAACAATTAAAAACACTTTCGGATTTTACACTGTTAAAAATTTCTGTAAAACAAAGGAAAAAATCTGAGACTCTCTGTAAATTTACACTAGTTCACGGTTAAATGCTTTTTACTGGCGTTCTCGGACATCATATAAAAGACATTTCTTTTATATTATATCTAATTCCTGTGGGGATTTCCAGAAATTATTTAAATATGTTTTTTATCTTTCTTAAAATTGTCATTCAAAATATACATTTATAAAATTCTTTGGCGATTTTATTAAAATATCAACCCGGCGGAACGCGTGTCAAAAAAACTTACTAGAAAGGACGCGTAGGAGTGGGGTATAATACACCCCACGCGCTTTCCGGCGGGTAAAAGAAGAAAATCTTTCATATCTATAGCTGCTAGATAACGCCTCATCATAAATTTTGATTTTTTTTCTATCAAATGTGCGTATTATATAACTGAATTTAGGTTATGACGATTCCGAATTAAAAAATAAGTAATAATAATTATACTGCTGTGTCGAAAGAAATTAACAGTTACATTTTAAAGATGACTTTTTAAATAATTAGATTATTTAATAAATCTGTAACTGCTTAACAGTTAATTTATCAAGTTAACTGCATTTCGATATTTTTGTCATAAAAAATTTATTAAACTTCATTAAAACCTTACGTAAAGTTTAACAGTCCGCAAAAGTTATCCCATGCTACCATGCATCATTAAAATATGCGTATTCTACGCATTTGAATAAATCTACATAATTTCCCTTCTTAGTTAAGTTTCCAATCAAAGGAAACATCCCAAAGTTCTGACGAATTTTAAAGAATTTTACGAATGTTAAATTTATCATCATTGTAGCTTTTTGATTGGGGGAAATTGTCTGAATTAAACATATATTTTCATCGAGTAAAATGCAAATCCAGAATAGAAAATCATTCCGAAAGGTTGCATCTTTCTCTTTTGTTGAAAATGCTACAAATTCAAAAGATAAAAAATAATTCTGAGTTATTTAAATTTTTAAAAATTCTTAACATTTAAATACACCTTTAGATTTTACACTGTTAAAAATTTCTATAAAACAAAGAAAAAAACTGAGACTCTCTGTAAATTTACACTAGTTCACGGTTAAATGCATTCTACTGAGTTTCTCAATCATCATTCTGCAGATATTTTCCTTATATTACAACTATTTTCCTGTAGGGATATCCATGTTATTAAACCTAAATTACAAATACAGCGTATGTGTAGCTACATATAATGATATGAAAAATTACAATAATAATGATTTTTCTTTATTTTAAAATAATAATAATAGATTCTATGCATAAATCTTGATTCAGATTAATTAAAAGTTCACATAAAATCATGGACAAAATGTATGCGATTTTTTTGTGTATTACTGAAATTACGAGCGTTTTAAAATCCTAGTTTATTCTTTTTGTTCAACACATAAGAAACATAACATTTTGGTAAGTTTCTGGACTTGTGTAATTTTTCCAACATTTCTGTAACTTTTTAAAGTTTTCTGAAATTTAAAGAACCATGAAACTCACAGTATTGTAACTTTCCCTTTCAGAGAAACTGTCGAAATTAAGAAAACTTAGTTTTCGATCAAAATGCAATTTAAGGACAGAAAATCATTTCGGGAAATTTATCTCACTTTTTTAGCAAAAAGTCTAAAAGTAATTAAATATAATATTCGGTTACTTCGTATTTAAACATACTGCTAATAATGATTTACTCATCCAACTCATAAAAAAAGATAATGACAACTAACAATAAATCTAAGATATTTTATAAAATCATCTAACAATAATTCATAATTGTTTACATCAAACGTGATTCATGGACTTTGATAAATTCCGGATCATTCCGGGATATTTCCTCTTTCTTATTTGGCTAAGCAACTAAAAACAGAAAATCTAGTCATAATTCTCAGTTATTTTAAATATAAAACATTGTGAACAATAATTACTCTACGAACCCTCCTGATAAAGTACTAGCAATTATTAAGCCATTGAAGATTACTATATTAACTTTTATTTAGTATTAATTCTAAAATATTTTTGAATAACTCTCAATTTTTTAAAATGAAATACGGTTCACGGCAGTTGATAAATTTGCATTTAAATTTAATAGTGCACAAAATTTTTACGATGTTTCTAAACATTATTCAATTTAGAAACGCTTGAAGAAATAAGATTTATCTTTTTAATTATCTCATCTTAAGAAAGTCGGATTAAAATGAAAATAAAGGACAGAAAATCGTTCCAAGGAATTCAACAAATGTTCATACTTTTCTTTCTTAAACTTTTCCTCAAGAAAACTCAACATTTGTGACTTTCTAAAGTTTCTAGAAATTTAAAGAATCGTCAAACTCACAGTATTGTAAGTTTTCCTTTCAGAGGAACTGGTTGAATTAAGAACATTTGTTCATTGGTTGAATTGCGATTCGAGGATATAAAATCATTCCGGTAAATTTTGTCTTGCTTTATCGGCAAAAAGTCCAGGAAAAATAATTTTTTTAAAGTTTAATATTCGGTTACTTTATATTTAAACACACTGTTAATCACAATTTATCAGTCCAACTCAAAAAAAAAAAAAGTAGATAACATTACCTAAGAATAAATCTGAAATACTTTACAAAACCATTTAACAATAATTCTTAATTATTTGTATCAGACATGATTCATGTCATTTGATAAATTCACACGTAAATCAAGCAATGCGCAAAAGTTTTAAATTACTGATAATTATTACTGAAATTCCAAAGATTCAAATAAATAACAAATCTAGTTTATCATCTTAATTAAATAAGTTCGTCAGACAGCGGGTTTAAAATGCAAATCAAAGGCAGAAAATCATTCGAAGGGTTTCAACAAATCTTTATGCATCCTTCATTTAAACTTTTCTTCAAGAAAATTCGACATTTCAGTCATTTTCTTAAGTTGCCTGAAATTTAAAGAATTGGGTGTAACTTTTGAGTGCAACTTTTCTTTACAGAGAAATAGTCGGAATTAAAAATATTTATAAATCGATGAAAATGCAATTCGAAGGAAGAAAATCATTCCTAAAAATCTTGGCTTTTTCTTAACGAAAAAGCAAAAGTAACTTTAAAAATTTAATACTCGGTTAATTTATATCTTAAAACAATATGGTTAACAATAACTAATTGTCCATTTCATAAAAGTAGATAGTAGTGCCCTAATCTCCCTCATAGCATGCATAGTCACAGTGACGTCACAATAGCGTCACTGTGAGTCACTTTGGTCACATCACATCTGTGACCAAAATGCCACCACTCAGTGACGTCACATTGTGACTAAGATGTGACTCTTTTTAAAAATCTTTAGAAAATTTACTAAAATTCTTCAAAACATGTTATTTACTTTAAAAAACATGTTTCTAGCAATTTAAATATCGTCGCTTTTGTCACAGTTCCGTCACAATGTTAATGTCGAAGTCGTCACAAATGACACATTTTTCACAAATTTGTCACATTGTGACCACTTTGTGAAACCACTTTGTGAAGTGGTCACAAACGAGCTCTAAAACGGCCATAGCGACTTCATTTTAGTCACTGTGACTTCACATCGACATCACGTGACGTCACATCGACGAACGATGGTCACAAAGTCACAATGTGACTTCACAACGACGTCGCAGTGACGTCACCATGCCTTACGGGCTTCTCGACGCCCTGAACTGATATTTACGCTCACTAAGATGTAGTTTTCGCTGCAATAGAAGCCTTATTTAAATTAATGTAATTCTAGAGATATAATGCAGTTTTAAAACAATGAGTGGTTATTAATGTTCTCATATTAATTAAGTTCATAGACGTCATTATTTTGTACTTTAAAACAATCTTGTTAGCAATAATTGATTGTCCAACTGATGAAAATAGATAATAGTGCCATACGGAACTTATAAAAATTTTCTTGAATAGTGCCATTAATTTCTGAACGCGGGAACTCATATATAAATTCTCTAAGGTGCAGTTTTCACTTCAATTGAAGCATTTTTTTAAATTAATGTAATTTTACAGATATAATTCAGTTTTAATAACAGTAATGTTAGTATGTGTGGATGCATTTATTATACAACTACATTAACATTTAGGCATTTAGTAATAATAGTAATAATAAATATTTTCTTAATTTTCTTTTTACCATTTGAAATTATTTTATTTCAAACATATATTTCACTCTTTAAATTTGAAATGAAGGTTACTTTCTCGAAAGAACTGTAAGTAATAAAACGCAAAAAAGTATTAGAAAGTTCTAATATCAGTTTAATCTTGTTGAAATATAATAATTTCTAAAACATCACAAAAATTCTTCCTTAGCCTATTGTCATATAAATATGAATTTAATAGTACACAAAACAACAATATTCGTAATGTTTCAGACAATGGAACATTATTTAAACTATTTGGATCTTATTAATCTATTTGGATAGGTAGTGTCAATGTTATTAACGTAAAAGTAGTTTTTCCTAAAAATTGAAAAAAAATCGGAGTCGAAAAAGTTATGCTTGCATAAAAATTCAAAGAAAAGTTAACAGAGCTTAATACGTGATAGAGTTTCTCGCCGCTTTTCTGAAATTCAGAATGTTTGAATAAATGTAGCTTAGCTTTTTAGATAAATCTTATATAAATTAAATAAAACACGACATTTGTGTAATAATAAATAATCTTGTAATGATAAATAACAATAAATTTGTCGTAATATAACATTTTCTAAACATCTTCAAAAACTCTTCCTTAACCTATGGTCACATAATTATGATTTAAATGATACGCTAAACAACAAAATTCGTAATTTTTCAATCAATAAAATATTCGTTAAAGTCTAATTAATCTATTTAGATAGCTAATGTCAATATTTTTAACGTAAAAGTAATATTTTCTAAAAAATGAAAAAAAAATCGGACACGAAAGAGATATGTATCGATAAAAATTCGCAGAAACGTTAACAGTGCTTAATACGTTATAGGATTTCCCACTGCTTTGTTGAAATTCGGGACGTTTGAATAAATGTTGCTTATCTTCTTAGATAAATCTTCTACCAAATAAAACACGACATTTGTGTAACATTCTAAAATTCTTTGGAATTTAAAGAATCACAAAACTCACTTCAGTGTAACTGTAACTTTTCCTTTCAGAGAAATTGTCTGAATTAAACGCTCCCTTCCATCGATTGAAATGCAAATGGAAGACCGAAAATAATTCCGGGAGGTTTCCTTTCTTTCCTTTGTTGAAAAAAAAGGTTAAGAATAAAATGGCCAATAACAATTCTAGTTGTTTTAAAATTTAAAACATTGTTCACTGTAAAACCTTTTTCCCAATGTTTAAATAATAGATGATAATAGCTCCTATATCGTACAATATCACCATAAAAAATCTAATAATAATTCTCGTTTCTTTTTTCTTCTTTTTTGCAAAACAATATAATAGAAGTATCTTAATTCTTTAACATAAAACTTGATTAAGCTTAATTAAAAAATTACATACAAATTAGCAGTAGAGAAAGTTTATATAAAATCACCATTCGTATTAATTTACATTGGATATTCTAAGAAATTCAACAAATTTAAGCTTATTCTTTCAGTTAAAGTTTTAGTTAAAAAAAAATCTGACTTTTGAAAATATTCTATAATTCATAGAAATTTAGACAATTGAAAATTTCACGCGTTTGTAAATTTTTCTTAAACCGAAATTGTCTGAATTAAAAACACTTTTTTCATCGATCCAATAGCAAATATAGGACAGAAAATCTTTCTCCGTAATATTTTTTCTTTATTTGTTGGAAAAATCATAAACAAAATCTCTAATAGTGATTCGTCCTTTTTAAAATTTTTTGACACATTGTTAAGAATAATTCTACTGTCGAAGTTCTAGAAAGAAGAACAACTAGATTGGCATTATAAAAAAATAATTACTAATAGGGGGAACTGGGTCACATTGATAATTGGGGCACATCGATACACCCCCTGTACTGCATACAGAGTCATTACAGGAAGTTTCAGAACAGCTCCAAAAGGTGATACTAGTGCACTCAACTACAAACAGAAAGTCTTGTAATGATTCAGTACTTTGATAAAATGGAACGGGTGTTAACCCTTTAAGCGTCTTAACCGGGTTTTTCCATCACATAACTTTTGGAATCAAAGGCTGATTTAATACAAAATCGATATTAAAACTAATTTTTTTATGTGAAAGTGATAAATTATTGTGCAAAGTATCTCATGCCAATACTTCTCATAGCTATTATTTTATTAATCGTCAAACATGAATGAAAAAGTTTGTAGGACGCTTAAAGGGTTAAGTGTTTTTGTAGGTCAAAAGTAAATTTGAGTTGTACAATTGAAATGGTATTATACAACTGTTCCAGTATTTTCAACCGAAAAGAATACTCTCTCTGGAAAGTAAAACTGCTCTTTATCAGTTCATCATTCTTTATTGTTAGATGAATTATGAAGTGTTGGATTTGCGACTCATTTTATTCAAAATGGCTGTATGGGGCAGATTGATACAGTCTTTGTCGGGGCACATTGATACAACCTAAATCCTTTTCTAGTTCATATTTTCATTACCTTTTATTTTTTTTTATCATACACTCCTTAAGCCAACCCTTTTTCACCAAAAATTTCTAATATTAGTTTTTATTGAAATGAAATAGCTCTAATTTCTTTATATTAGAACATTTTATAGTATTTTTGCAAACAGAAGATGTACGAACTTACCCAACATCTAGTGCTAGTAAAATTAACAAAAGAAAAGGACGGCAGCCTGTAAAATCTCAAATTTATATCAATTCTCCAGAGAAAAAAGTATTTTCGACATGAGAAATGTTAGGTAAGAGAATCAAGCTGCAGAACAGCACAGTATAATTATATTATAAAGAGAATTTTTAATTTAATTATCCTTTGTTTTCTGTTTATAAACCGATTTATAAACAGAAAACCTGGTCATATTTTCACCTTTCCTAAGAAAGAAGATAATGCTGGGGTTGAAATGCCAGATATGACAAATTTACCACAGCCAACAATCAGACAAGGAACAGCCAGAACATCAGGTCATTATACATTTCATTTTGATTGCTTTAATATAGCTTACAAATAAATTGAGGGCGATTTGAATTTCTATAAATACATAAAATAGGCTGCTAACTATTTTTCTAAGAAATATGTGCACTGGTGTTCTTTTGCCTCCATTTTCCCAGACGTATCAAGGTGTATCAATCTGCCCCGGGGATGGGGCACATTGATACAAATGACATTTTTTGATTTTTTTTAATTACATGCAAAAAGATTTTTTAAAAAAACGATTGTACATTTTTATAACACACTACACAAGTTTTGCTGACCCCACATGGAAAAATAACTTGAAATTTCTGCTGTCTGGACACCAAAAAAATTCTTAGAAAAAAGCTGTATCAATGTGCCCCAGTCCCCCCTACATGTATTTATTTTTTTTAACAGACAGATCATTCTCAATTATTTTAAATAAAACTTAATTGACCGTTTTTGGAAATTTCCCAATAAATATAACAATATGTAGTAAAAGTTGTACGTATGAAATAAATTTTGAATAAATCCAGTTTACCTTCATATTTAAACTTTCATCCGAAGAAAGCACAACGCTTGTGAAACGATCTCAATTTTGTACTCAAGCGGTCTGTAACGCTTCCTTTTGAAGAAATTTTCGGAACATAACTGAACTTTCTGAACTTTTAATAGATTTACATACAAATGAAAGGCTGAAAATGATTTCGGACGATTTCCTTGCTCTTCTTTGTTGAAAATGCATATTGAATTTGCCAAAAGCAACAAAAATGTTATTAATAATCATTGATTGCTTTAAATTAAAAAAAAATTGTCAATAATAATTACTTTTCCTATATATACAACCAAATAAAAATGTATAAATAATGTATGCATCTTTATACCATTGTATAACATTGTGCACAAATTTTACTATGTTCCTAAATATTATTAATGTTCCTAAAGATATATCAAATGTAGTTTATCTTTTTAGTTAATTACATCTAAAAATACATTACATTGGGTAGCATCCAAAAGTTCCAATAGATTTATATGTGTGCAAAACTTTTCTTACTGAAATTTTTAGTTTAGTTAAATATTAATGAATTAAACATGACTTTCATCGATTTAAATACAATTCGATGATGGTAAATGGTTCCGGAAGGCTTGAGCTCTTTTCTTCACTGACAAATGTGTTAACAATCAATTTTATGTATTTAAAATTTATAGAGTATGTTATTAATTTCATGGCCAAAATAATAAACAATAGGCGATAAATGTCTAATTGCTTTTAATGATTTCCCGAATAACATAATAATTAAAAAATTTTTAAATCTTAGTTAAATATATATATATATATTGATTAACCGTCCGAAAAAATTTATTTGTTATTCGGATCTAATACAAAAATTCCAAAAATTTCAGCAAAACATATTCTGTGTACTTAGTTAAACTTTCGAGAAAAAAAACACCACATTCTAATAATATTCCTCATTGTATGCGAATTTAAAGAATCATAAAGTTCACATCGTTCTACCTCTTCTTTTCAGAGAAAACGTTTAAATTAAGTACACACTTCGATCGATTGAAAAAAAATTGCGACTGATTTCGGGAAATCGAGACTGTAAAACAGAAAATCATGCTAAAATGATTCCTTTGTTTACTAAATTAAACAGAAGCTAATAATAAATCCCAGATATTTAAGAAATCAAAGTTACTGATAATTCCAAGGCGAAAACAAAAGCAACAAAAAATCAGCAATATTTATTTTTGAAAAACATAATAATTCTCATTTTCTTTACTTGGGCTTGGTTAAAAATTGTTACAGTGTTTAAGAGTCCGACAAATTTTATTTGATATTTTATATAGTCCTTATATAATACAGAAATTTCAAGGATTTGAACAAAGCTACATAGTTTGTGTTCTTACTTACAGTTTCGTTCAAAGGGGGAGGGGGGAATCTCATTTGGATAACATTCCATAATTCCTGCGAATTTAAAGAATCACAAAGTTTACGGTTAAAGTTAAAGTTCTACTTTATAGTTAAGGTTAAAATTTTACCTCTTCTTTTCAGAGAAATAGTCTGAATCAAGCATATATTTCGATCGATTGAAACAAAATTCGGATAGTAAAAATCGTTCTGGAATGCTTCATCCATTTCTTAATTTGACAGACGCTAATAATAAATATCAGACATTTAAAAAATCAATATTACTGATAACTCCAAGGCGAAAAAAAATAGCACCACAAAAATTAGTAATAATAATTCATTATTCTTGAAAAACATAATAATTCTCAATTTCTTTAATTGAGCTTTCTTTAATTAAAAAATATTTAACAGTCCTTAATTTCTTTAATTAAAAAATATTCAACAGCCGAACAAAATTTATTTGATATCTTTATATATATAAATCTTCTGTGCGTGTGTTTGTCACTGACCTCCTCCTAAACGAATGGACCGATTTCGATGAAATTTTGTGAGTGTGTTCCAGTGGATTCGAGAATGGTTTAGATTCACATTTCATCGAAATTGATTAAGTACTTTTTAGTAATTAGGCAAAAACTAATAGTTAGAGGTTTTTCGCTAATTAAAAGTGTTGAATAAGTTCGCTGAACACGGTGCAGACGGAATGGCCAAGCGGTCTAATGCGCCAGGTTTAAGCTTTGGTTCTTAAAGAAAGAGATCCTGTGTTCGAACCCCACTCCTGTGTAGTATTTATCGTACGTATTATTATATTTATGTACATTTATTTGATTTTTTGGAGTCGGTGCCGGGACAACGTGGACAACGTTTGTCGGTGCCAGGACAACGTCTGTCAGGTTCGCTAGTTTCTATATAATACAGAAGTTCTAAGGATTGGAACAAATCAACACAGTTTGCATTATAAATAATCTAAAAAATTTTGTAAAATCACCATTTTATGGTGATTTTACAACGTTTTTTAGATTATTTATAATTTTATCGCCAGTGATTTCGGTGTTTCTCAATAGTTTGCATTAGTTAAACTTATGACCAAAGAAAACACGACATTTGGATAACATACCACAGAATCATCAATTTAAAGAATCACAAAGCTCACGCCATTGTAACTCATAGATAAATTTAAATGTGCGCACAAATTATACGATGTCTAAAATATCAATAAAGTTTCGAACGTTTGAAGATGTAACAAATTTATTTTATCTGCTTTAACTCCATCTGAAAGAAAGCGTGACTTTTGGGTAATATTTTAAAGCTCCAATATATTTATAGATTCACAAAATAATTTAAACACACACCTTTATCAATTGAAATACAATTCGAGGACAATAAATTGTTCTGGAATGATCACCATCGCGTTTCTTCAACGACAGACGCTAACAATAAATGTAAGTTATTTAAAAATTATAAAGTATTTTACCGATAATTACAAGGCCGACGAAATAAATAATAACATTAAAATACATAACAGTTCCTCTTAATTCGTCAAACAAAATAATAATTCTCAATTCCTTCTCTTAATCTTAATTAAAAAGCTTATATAATGCTTACCAAACCAACAAAATTTATTTAATATTCTTACTTAATACTGAAATTCCAAGGATTTCAAGAAATTTACATAGTTTGTACTCTTAGTTAAACTTTAACTCAAAGTAAACACGACATTTGGATAACATTCCACAGTTCCTACGAATTTAAAGAATCACAAAGCTCACATCATTGTAACTCTTCCTTTCAGAGAAATCGTCTGAATTAAGCACACACTTCCATCGATTGAAATGCAAATCAAGGACAGAAAATCATTCCGGAAGATTTCCTCTCCCTCTTTTGCCGAAAAACTAACAATTATTTTACAATCCATCGAATAATTCAGTTTCTTCTGCACTGATTCGTTGAATAAAACATTCCTTTAGTTCTTTGTGTGATTTTCTCGCTTGGATGTTCTTTTAATGAGGACGCTACCGGCATTTAACAGTTTTCTGTAATGAAGTGAAATAATCAATGATTTAAAATCAGGAACGACTTTGAAATTGCTTCTTTTAAAATGACTAAGGTTTTTCTTACAAATCGATGATTAATATCATGTGATGTAAATGCGTCTACATTTATATTGAATTATTTGTAGTATCTATATTATATTTATAGTAATATAATATCTAGCATTGGTAAGCAAAACAGAGTTATATGAGTTATATAACTCGTTACATTACTAACTAGTATAATATAATTAATATAATGTAACTAGTATAATATAATTAATAACTAGTTATATAAACATTCAATTCTTAATGCAATAGTTATTCCAATATTAGGCAAAGTTGCATGCATACAAAATTTATTACTATTATATATATTAAATTCAGCAATATGAAAACAATATGAATCCATCTTAAGTAGGACGTAATCACCATGGAAACCTAGAACCATTATTTGTAATAGGTTTTTATAGAATAATTTCGTACGATTCGATTTAATAGAATGAAGAAAACTTTTATTGATATTTTTTAATGTTTTGATTCGATTTCATAAAATCTGAACTGATTCGATAAAATTCTGAAACAATGATATTTAATAAATTTTAAACCATTTGATTGGGTAGTTTTTGCACTGTTATATGCTGACAGACAGACTATATGTGCTAAAATTTACGTAACTACAAACTGACCTAAACAAAGTCTGTGGATGAACTTATAATAGATTTTTTTACAAGATTCTATGGAAAAGAAAAGAAAATTAACATAAAAACATTTCATTTTTATCATCTACACCCTCGTTAAAATTTTCTGTCAATATTGTTCATATTATAATCACACTAAATTCTCTGGTTTTTGTCAGAAATAACCTAACAACAAAATCATTAATTAGGTTTATTCTGTAATTACTGGCATAACGGATTGATATTGCACAACATTTTGTATGGTACTATAATGATAACCTATTATAAACGTTGACAGTAAGTAAAAAAATATCACTAAAGCCGTATATTTATGATTTAACCAAGGAAAATAAACTTTATCGTCAAAGAATAAAAACGCCTGCAGCTGAATTCTATTAATATCCATGTCAGCTTTCTGAAGAGTGTCAAAGAACTGAAGTCTTTTAACGTTTATATCTTACCTGAGATAACATTTAAGGATAAATCAGATTACGAACCCAAACTAACAAGATCAATATCTATTTCGACTGTGATCCTGTTACTTCATGCTTTCGAGGTAGCGAAAAAATCGTCACAAAGGATTAGCCCTGTAACTAAACCTCTGATGCGGAATTTAGTTCTACTTCTATTATTTTCATTACCAGTAGCCCTTGAGATAAAAATAAAGCAATTACGCAAAATAAGTTATTTTTTAGCTGTATTGAATTTCAAGTTTTAACACCGTAATTTGTGTATTTTTTAAATTTATTAATAACTATGATTTTTACATGAAAAACATTTGAAACTTTGTTTGCACATAATTTTTTTTAGTAGTAATAATAATAGAAATTCTCAGGCTGCACTAATAATAACCTTTTGTATAAGATTACTCAAAATAAATAAATAAATAAATAAATATAAGGACAGGAATAACCCGCACCGTATGTCACAAGCCATACGGCCCCGTCTCCACAAGTTTTTTTTTCTTGTTTATCTTTCATGTTTAGTTTCCATGTTTTTTATGATTTAAGTTAAAACATTTTGTTTCGTGTTTGTCGTTCTACCTTTGGAAATTTTCAGGATTGTTCATGAGGTATGTTGACTTTTTCTTGTCTAGTTAATAAATTTTATTTATTTATTTTTTTTTTTTTTTGAATCGGTTAAGAAAAATTGTATATTATAGTGTAGTTTTTCAATAAATAAATAAATATATATATATATAAACGTTTTAATTTTATCATCTGTACCTCGGTTATATTTCGCTGCAAATGCCATTCCTAACAAAATTACACAAATCCACTAGTATTTGTCATAAGTAATCTAACTACAAAATCCTTAATCAGGTTTGTTCGGTAATTAGTGACTTAATGGATTGATATTACACAGAATTTGGTATGATTCAATAATGATGACCTATTATATACTTTGACAATACATAAAACATGATCACTAAAAACGCATATTTATGATTTAATCAAAGAAAAAAACTTTATCATAAAAGAATAAAAACCCTTGCAGTTAAATTCCAGTAGCCACGTCAACTTTCCGAAAAGTCTCAGAGTAACTGAATGCTTGCGGCTTTTAAATCTCATCCGGATGACATTTACGGATAAATCAGATTACAAACACAAAATAACAAGATCAATGTCCATTTCGACTGTGATCTTGTTAGTTTATACTTTCGAGACAGAGAAAAAAATCTTCTTAAAGGATTAGCTCTGTAGCCAAGCTTCGGATGCGATATTTACTTCTACTTCTACTGTTTTCATTACCAATAGTTACTTTTTGGGGATTTTGAAACTGCTCTTTTTTGACTTTTTACTTTTTTTTATGTACAAAGTATGATTTCAATGAGATGTAGTTAAAAATAAAGAGAAAATATCATTTTTTAAAACAGCATCATTAAAAAGATGCAATGCATAACAATGTTTTTAATGACTCAAAATTTTATTTTAAATTTCAATTATCAAATTTATTTCCTATTTTTTTCCTTTTTAAAAAAAGTACGTAGCGATTACATATTACACTATCTATCTATATTAAAAAGGTCAAACGTGTCCGTGCTTTATATTGTCATCATTTTGACGGTGACTACACCAAACGATTGATTTTTATTTTTACTGCAATTAAACTTTTATTGCAATTTTTTTTAAACTTATGAACAGCGCACATTTGAAATTTTTACACCGTTGAGTAGGGGGAAAATTATACTTTCAAATGAAATTTCTTTGAAAACTACATCACAATTTACTCATTTTTTAACGTTTTTAAAATAACTTTCAGGCATATTTTTATTATTGTTATTATTTTCATCTATCTCTATTCAAACTATACACTTAAATCACTTAAAGGAACAGAATAAAAAAAAGTTGGAAGATTAAAAATTTTGAATATCGCATTTGCATGATTCTGATGAAAACGAATTTTACATAAAAATGGGATTAAACTCCTCAAAAACTTCTAGATAAAATTTATAAACTCGGTTTATCTCTTATCTTGATTTAGTTCTTGTTGGTAAAGTTAGAAGTCAACTCCGAAATCTACCTCTACTGGTATACCGAGAAGGCAGGAATTTTTTTATTTATATGTCTGATCAATTATAGTAGGGGGAACTGGGGGACATTGATACAGCTTTTTTCAAAAAAAATTTTTGCTGTCTAGAAAGCAGAAATTACAAGTTATTTTTCTATGTGATGTCAGCAAAACCTGTGTAGTGTGTTATAAAAATGTATAACCCTCTAAGCGTTTGGCCCGTAAAATTCCGTACACTGAGCTCCAGGTTTCACTGCAATGTAAGCAAGGTTTAAGATATTATAATTCTATAAATTTAATGAATTTTCAAAGCAGTGAAGAATGATTAAGACTCTCAAGGATTACATTTATATTCCTAAATAAGATTTTTTTATGTAATATTGAAAGAATCATATTTTATTAGAATTTAAAACAAAATGCAGAGAAAACAACATTACAATTTTACCCATTTGCAAGACGCTTGGATCGTTGTTTTATATATTATTTTTGCATGTAATTTTTAAAAAATAAAAAAAAATAATTTGTATCAATGTGCCCCGGGGCAGATTGATACACCTTGACACGTCAGGGTAAAATGGAGACAAAATATCACCAATGCATATTTTTCATAGAAAAATAGCTTGCAAACCATTTTATATATATTTATAGACTTTAAAATCGCACCCATTTTATTTGTAAGCGATCTTAAAGCAATCAAAATGAAATGTATAATTACCTGATGTTCTGGCTGTTCCTTGTCTGTCTGCGTGCTGTGATAACTTTGTCATATCAGGCACTTTAACCCCAGAATTATTTTCTTTCTTAGGAAAGGTGAAAGAATTACCAGGTTTTCTGTTTATAAATCGGTTTACAAACAGAAAAATAAAAGATAATTATATTAAAAATTATGTTTTTAATATAATTATCCAGTACTGTTCTGCAGCTTGTTTCTCTTACTTAACATTTCTCATGTCGATAATACTTTTTTCTCTAGAGAATCGATATAAATTTGAGATTTGCCAGGCTGCCGTCCATTTCTTTTGTAATTCTACTAGCACTAGATATTGTGTAAGTTTTTACGTCTTCTGTTTGCAAAATACTATAAAATGCTCTAATATGAAGAAATTAAAGCTATTTCCCTTCAATAAAAACTAATAGTAGAAATTTTTGATGAAAAATGGTTAAATTAAGGAGTGTATGATAAAAAAAATAAAAGGTAATGAAAATATGAACTAGAAAAGGATTTAGGTTGTATCAATGTGCCCCGACAAAGACTGTATCAATCTGCCCCATACAGCCATTTTGAATAAAATGAGTCGCAAATCCAACACTTCATAATTCATCTAACAATAAAGAATGAGGAACTGATAAAGAGTAGCTTTACTTGCCAGGGAGGGAATTCTTTTCGGTTGAAAATCCTGGAACAGTTGTATAATACCATTTCAATTGTACAACTCAAATTTACTTTTGACCTACAAAAAGACTTAATCACCCATTCCATTTCATCAAACTATTAAATCATTCCAAAACTTTCTGTATGTAGTTAATTTCACTAGTATCACCTTTTGAAGCTGTTGTGAAACTTCCTGTAATGACCCTGTGTGCTGTACAGGGGGTGTTTCAATGTTCCCCAAGTATCAATGTGCCCCAGTTCCCCTTATATATATTTTTTATTTTGTATATTAGAATGTTAAACTATGCTTAATTTTTTATTATCCAATTTTGTCTTCTTAAAAAATATATAGAATAGTATTAAAGCTTTAATGTGCCTAAGAGAAAGCTTTAAAAAACTAATGTTGCTAATAAAATACATGTATATGAAATTTTATTCTTCTATGTATAACTTCATAACTTATCAAGGATACAATAATGAAAATTGCAAAAAATCACTATTACAGCGCTCCATTTCAAAAGACTATTTCTAAACTCATGGAAAATCTACTGATTATTGCCAAAAATATCCCCAAAACGTTTGGTATAATTCTATCATGTCTTCATACACATTTCAATGATACAAACCTGATATACACACATATAGACACACGGATGAACAGACAGGAATTTTTTTAAATATGTTTTTCAACATCTCTGACCTTTTAAACATGTAAGTACGTCAAAAATCAGAAGTAAAAAAAATCGATTACAATATGTTCTTTGCTAGAAATATGAAAGTAACAATGTCCATTCTGAGGGAAGATTAAATTTTTAATACTACGGTAAGCATACGTATCATACATACATACCAGACGAAATATAAAAATATCACCACTTAGAAACAAACAAAAAAAGAAAAATAAATAAATAAATAAATAAAAGAAAGGAAAAAACTCGGTACTTTTTAGCTGTATCACTGCGGTCTAATGCACCTCTAAAATTTATTTTTTTTAATTATATAGCGTAACATCTGTAATTTAATATATCTGTCTAACGTTACATATGTGCAGTGCAGGGTACATAGAAAATAAAAAGAATACTGCCCAGTTAAACTGATGGCATTGGGCTCACAGGCTACGTATACTAATTATACATTACAGCCTTATATTTTCAAGGGTTAATTCCGTTCGAAAAAGAAATTAAGAAGGGGAAACAGCTCTCCCCTTTCCCCTTTTTTATACTTAATTATTGAACCTCCTAAACTATCAAGGACATGCTTTATCATATTAAAAAATCTATATCCAAAATTCGGAGAAAATCGGATAATTCTTAATAAAAACTCATTTGTATAATTTAAGAGGAGTTATCCCCCTCTTTTATACTTAATCATTTAACTTCCAAAACTATTCAGAGATTTGAACAAAATCTGACAATTCTTCTTGAAAAACCCATTTATATAAATTAAGGGGAGGGGCATTAGAACCCCCTTTCCCCCTGTTTAAACTTATTCAATGAAAACCTAATAACAGTCACGGAATCGCCTCATCAGAATGATCCTATATCTAAATTTTGAACGAAAACTTAATTCTGCATGAAAAACCCACTTATTTCTATTAAGGGGAGGGGCATGAGCCCCCCGTTCCCCCTCTTATACATATCGAATGAACTCCAAAAACTAATCAGGGAAGCACCTTGTCAGGATATTTTTATATACAAAATTTCAAGTGGATCGGGTATTTTTATCATGAGTTATCGCGTTACGTACGAACATACATACAGAACGGGCGGGCACATAAGCTCTCAGGCTATGATAGCCTGTGAGCTAAAAAGTAATAATCCATATAAACCTTCAGCGCAGCAAAACATGTGACATCTCAATATACATATATATATATATTTAGCTTAAAAATGTGATTTGACGGGTATGCCAACACATTAATGCATATTTCGTATACTAAAAAAAAAAAAAAAAAAAAAAAAAACAAAGAAGTGAAAAGTTCTTTTCAAGTCATACGATATATATATCAATATAAAAATTTCCCGGGAAAAGAAAAAAAATTGGAATCGCTTCTTTGCTCATATGTCACTTTATTTGGTCATCCTTCAAGTTAAAGTGACACGTCTCCTATCTTTGTAGAGGAGTGACGAAGGCGTAATGGAGGCAGATTTACTGTATCTGCAAAAAATATTTTTTTTATAAGAAAGTTCTTCACAAACTATGCCCCAAACCCCTGTCATTTGTTTTACCGGCTAAATAATTAATCGTTTTTAAATTACGTAACAAGTGGATATTAATGAGTAAAGAAGGGGGAGATTTTTTTTTTTCTTTTGGAATTTTAATACGTATGTTTAAAAATGATATTCATATGAAGAAATATATAAAACGATTGAGATTTTAATTGAATCTGTAAATTTTGATTATTAAGACAAGTATTTGTAAAATCTACAACAGAAAATTAAATATTACTCACACCTTAAAAACAAGACTGAATTCCAAAAGAAAAATAAAGATTATAGTATCTTTTTACTCTACCGATATAATCTAATATATCTTCTAAAATTTTATTTTTAATATATAGTATAATATCAGTAATTTAATATATCTGGTTAATCTTATTTAAGTGCAATATACACAGAAAAAAAATCTTATAATTCACATAAACCTTCAGCTCAGTAAAACATGTGACATCTCAATATTTTTTATAACTTAAAAATGGGATTTGACGGGTGTGCCAGCACATTAATATATATTTCGTATACTAAAGAAAAAAAAGAATAAAAAATTCTTTTTCAAGTCATATGATATATATATCAATGCGAAAATTCCCCGGGAAAAAAATAAAATCGCTTCTTTACTCATATGTCACTTTATTTGGTCATCCTTCAAGTTAAAGTGACACGTCTCCTATCTTCGTAGAGAAGTGACGAAGGCATAATGGAGGCAGATTTACTGTACGTGCAAAAAATACTTTTTTTTTTTTTTTAATACAAGAAAGTTCTTCACAAACTGTGCCCCAAACTCCTGTCATTTGTTTTACCGGCTAAATAATTAATCGTTTTTAAATTATGTAACAAGCGGTTATTAATTTATGAAAAAAGGGAAGATTTTTTTTGTCAAGATTCTTTTTGGAATTTTCATACATACCTTTAAAAAGTTATATTCATTTAGAGATATATTTAAAACGTTCGATATTTTAACTGAATCTTATGATATTGAACTGGAGGTTCTATATTTTTAAGGGTACATTAAACATATATGGTTCAATTTTTTGAGTTCTTAATTGCCCTCTTAAATAATAGATCTAAACGATTATGGTGTTAAGTAATTATGGACATAAAATGGAGCGCTTAAAATGTATTATTTAAAAACCTTTAAGGTTTTTAAATAATACGTTTTAAGCGTTGCGGGTGTGAAGTGTAGTATAAAAAAGAAGCAAAAACATTCTTCCCTTGCTACATTTAATCTATGTTTATTTTTTCACTCATTTTTTACTTTGATATGTATTTTTTATGTCATTATTTTTTAGTTGGTTTAATGTTTTCATTTTTTTCGCAAATATTACCATCAACTCAAGTTCTTTTAGGAATTTTTCAACCTTTTGTTTTTTGCTATAACCCCTCTGAGTTTGTCGTTCAAGTGCGGCAGTACATAATACTATATAAACTTAATGAAATTAATAAGAAACAGAATTTCTTCTTTTATTTTCAAAGAAAATTCAAGAGCGCATTTGTACAAACATTAAAATGTTTCCCGTGTCATCTATGTTAGCTTTAAGATGAGTTAAATAAACCTGTTTAAAATTTTAACACCCCAAATAAATGGAAACAGAAATTATCTTCGTTTGCCCCATTTATTTTATTTTTATTTCCAGGGTCCCGTACTTAAAAATTAAAAACGGAATCATTATAAGATAACTTTAAGAAACGGAATCATTAAAACGGAATCATGAAAACGGAATCATTATAAGTTAGCTTTAAGATGAGTTAAATAAACCTGTTTAAAATTTTAATACCCAAAAAAATGGAAACAAAAATTATTTTCGCTTGCCCCATTCAATTTATTTTTATTTTTTAGGGCTCCGTATTTAAAAGGTAAAAACGGAATCATTATAAGTTCACTTCTGTGTCTGTTTGTCACAGTTATTTTATTCGTAAAATATTGAACGTAGAAAGTTAAAATTGGGCTAAGTAATAAAGACAATTGTCCCACATATTTACAAATTTTCAAACATTCACAAATATATTTAAGAAAGTCTAGAGGGGCTTATTAAGTTACATGGGGGGAAAATTTCTTTGTACATCATGTGAAAGTTTTCGTAACGCTGAACTCAAAAGTACATTTCTTTTAATTTTAGGTATTATATTTTCAAAGAAATCGTCGAAATTAAAATATATGCTTACCCATCTATTTCAAATCTACCGATGATAAAATATGAAAAAAAAGAGGTATTAGACGTTAATTAAAACCTTGTAGGAAGTCTTATTGTTTTTGAGAAAAGCAAATTTTTTCGTTTCACACAAGCAATGATTTTAAGCAAAAACCGTCCGTAAATAGCCAAAATATTAATCATTAAATGCAAGGATGGTTTAGATATACATAATAAAATGAACGGCCATCTATATGTACTATTTTGCCTTTAAAGCCTAGATTACAAATTTTAATGATATCTTTGTGCAATGCTATACCGAGTAGCAGCAGAACAGCAATTAGCGTCAAATTTTTAAAAAGAGATTCATTTAATTAGACTTAATCACATAAATACTATGGGATTCACGGCTAGTTTGCATTGAGCGGATCTCTGAGTCGCTTCTTGTATCTTTAAAGGTTAATCAAAAATACTACGTCTGACAATAAAATTCGGTGAATAGTCCTATAGCATTAATGTAGATGAAATATTAACGAAATTTACCATACCATCCTTCAAAATAGTCATCTATAACTATGTACCTCTAAGATCTGCTATACATGCTTCTTCTTCTTCTTTTGGGATGGAGTTCAAAAGCTTCGTCACGTTTCGTTGGAAGTCATCAATATGGTCAAATCTCATTCAAAGAGAGTTTGAGTCGTGAAAATAGGAAGAAATCTGGAGGATTGAAATCTGGCGAGTATGGTAGGTGTTCAATTTGCACCATCCCTCATGAATTTCTTTTGGTGTCTTGCAAATCTTAAACCCAAATTTTAAACTGATCTTTTATTCGTTCATTTTTCTGTTCTCAGTTAAGAACCAACACACTGAACAAGCACTTAGTAAAGCACGTCTTACACAGAACATAAACGACGCTCAACTGAACAACGGTGGGGGAAGATGGTCAACATTTGCATCTATGCAGGTGCAGCGTTTAGATTCCCCAGTGTTGCCTGATCGGTCATTCTGAATTCATTCGCCGAACTTTATTGTCAGAGGTAATATATCAGGAAAACGCAGTATGGACAAAGACGGCGTTAGAAGTCTCAAACGTTCGAAGCGTGGTCGAAGCGTGGTTAGCACAATCTGAAATTTAAACGTTAAAAAGGGTTTTGTTTTATCTATGCCGTAAAAAGAAACCATTACTAAGACGCTGAAATTTATTTTATGAAATGCCAAATGAAGTTTAAATATGCACAACTTTTATAATCTGTACAGAAGGAAGTTCATCATAAAAAAAGAAGTTAAGATTTAAAAAAAAGTTTTACAGAATAGCAAAATTCCTGTTTGGTCTTCATATCTTTTGAACTTTTATGGTGTACCCATTCATACTTTTCAAGCATATACAGCTATACCCAATTTTTAGTTTTTTACCGAGTCTCATTTTCTTTTAATAACGATTATTTAAAAAAAAACAGTTAATAATTCATATATTTATTGTACGAAACACTCTAAGTGATAGTAGTAATCCCACTTAACTGTGATTTTTTTAAACAATTTTATTTAGTATATTCTTTATTTCTTGTTACTAAATTAGTTGTAATGTTTTTATTTTTTTTTAATTTACTGCCATCAACCCAAATTCATTTAGGATAAAATACCTGGACATATGATTAAATAAGTGGTTTACAACCACATGTTATCTGATAATTGCTCTTCACCCCTCTGAATTTAACGGTCGAATTCTGTAACAGTATATAAATTTAATAATAATAATAATAAATAATGTTCTTCTGTTTTCAAAAAAAATTAAGAGCATATTAAAACAAACCTTTTAAAATATTTCCCACGCAATCATATGTTGACTTTTGTTGCAATTTGAGTTAAATGGGTCTGTTAAAATTCCCCCACCCAGGAAAAAAATGTTTGCCGCATTTAATTTATTTTTATTTTTTCATTTATTTTTTACTCGGTAAATTTCCCACTCCACTAAATTGTTTGTTGTAATAGTTTTATTTGTGTAAAAAATATTACCGTCAAGCTAAGTTCAGTTACACACTATTTGTGACAAAATAAATTCTTTACTACCCCATAATTTATGGCAATTTTTATCATTTTGATGCTTACTTTAACTTATAACTTGCACTTAACCACTCTGAATTTGTTGTTTGAATTTGGCAACACGCTGTACATAAGTTTTATCAAACCAAATATTTAAAAAAAACCTTACCGTTTTTCTACTTTTAAAGAAAATTTAAGAACGCATCACAGCAAACCTTTTAAAATGTTTCTCACGTCATCTATGTTAGTTTTAAGATGAGTTAAATGAACCTGTTTAAAATTCTACCACCCAACAAGAAAAAAGGAAGCAAAAACATTCTTCGCTTGCCACATTTAATTTATTTTTATTTTTTCACTCTTTTTTACTCGGTGTGTATTTTTCCATGTCACTAAATTAGTTGTAACCTGATGCGAAGACATATAACTTAACCGGAGACACATATTCCGTAATTATGAAATACTGAGCTGTCTTTTTTTTCTAAAATGGCATCAGTCAGTTTGATAAATGCAAAAGCATATTTTTCTCTACTTTTAACATCCTTCCTTTTTTTATTTATTCATGCTGGTAATTATATGTCGAAAAATAAAATTTACACAGAAATTTTTTAATATATTACATAACTGACGAAATATTTTTTTAAATGTAAGTGATAAATGACTTAAAATAGTTTTGGAATCATTTTTATTATAAAAATAATGATATTTATTAAATACAAATGGTTCATTTTTTTAGAAAAACAAATAAGCTTACATAAGACATATTTTTGAATAAGACACACATTTACATAAGACATACTTTGAAAATTTATTAAACTATTACACTGTAAAACAAGAATGAAAAATCGTGCATTCAGCATAGCTTATGAAACACTTTCCAAACGCATTTTGTATTGTGTGTATCAACGATTTTCAACCTATGGGACGAGAAAACTTTCTTTTATTAGTATAGATTTTTATTAAAACCTGAAATATTTCCACAAAGGTACGTTGTTTGTTGCGTTTATAATAATTGAGTAATTATAATTATAATTATATATATATATATATATATATATATATATATATATATATATATATATATATATATAAGACCATTAATAGTAAACAATATTAACCATTTGAATTTAATAGAAAAAAACCAAATTGAACATGAGGAAAAATTTAAATAAATAAACAAAATGAATAATAGAAATTTGTAGAACCAAAGCAGAATTGTGAAGCCCAAAATACTATGGAACTACAAATGAAGTGTGTGGTTTCCTCTTCGTATTAGCCATGAAAAACAAATAATATGAATTTGGGGATACTAACACACATAAAACCAAAATTCATTAAAGAAATACCAAGTAATCCACAGTGGACATGGAGAAAATAAAACAGTTACGAGCTACAAAGTGAAGTAGGCACAGACGCACTTCCTTAATCCTGATATCGCACGTGAAAAATTAAAACATGATGCATACATATATCAAATGACAGAAAAATGGAGATAACAAAATAATAAAAACAAAAAAGACTTAACTGTTGAACGCTGCTAAGCTAATCACATAGGACGGACAGAAAGAGAAAGAGACTTCGCTAAAACAACACCCAACTAAAAGGCATACATCAGCCATACAACTACCGCATAATTGAACGTGGCCAACACACCAGCTCCGAATCGTTAATTCATCCCGTCCACCAACGCTAAAACAGCGATAAAGTTAAAATACGGCAATGCACATCTAGACGCCGAAGCTCGGAAAAAACTACTCTCTCCCAGGACGCCCGGAACAATGGCGCCTATTCAATAGAGCTGCACTAGCCCCCCAAAAAATAAAATCGAAACGCTCACTCAAACTAAAGAACATAAATTGAACCGATCAAGCTAGGAATGAAAGCGATACATCATATTGAAGGCACTTAAAAAAGCTTAATAATGGGAGCAGTAAAATTAATGTTACATTACAAAAAGAGTTAAGATTAAGTAAAAACGAAGAGTTATATCCATGTGTAGACTGCAAAGACACAAAAACAAAGAAAATGTGACGAGAAATAACATCAATAACATAGAACAACAAATTGCTGAATTGGACATAAAACTGAAAAGGAGAAAAAATAAAATTAATAATCGTACACAGAAAATTAAACCATACACGATAGTTTACCCTATTATTATTTAAATCAATAACATTTACTTTGACTATGCTGGGCTAAATTCAATATTTTAATATAGGATGATAAAAGATTAAAAAATAGCTTATTAATAGATGTACCCTATACATTGAGTAGTGATATAGTACTCAATATACAATATATAGTACAATATATAGTACAATATATAGTATAATATAGTACTAATTATTATAGTACAATAGATAAAAATAAACAAAATTGCATACATAAGTGTCAATTAAACTCTATAGAAATTTTGTATCAAATTTACATATGAATTTCCCACTCTCAATTATATATATATATATATATATATTACGTTAACGTGTGTGGCACAAAAATCGAAGTTATATGTTAATTGTTTAATGGCAACGCCCAAAAGAAACGGATATAGGCCGTGGTAAAGAAGTGGGTTTATTTACAGTTTGTTCTTTCGATGCAATTATGGAGCATCAAAATATTATTATTTTTGTTTTCTTTTTTTATTCTATTGGCGTAAAAAAATAAATAAAAATCATGAATTTTAAACGTTTCAGTTTCAAATTAAAGTTATGTTATTATAAATGAAATGAGTGAAAGGATTATATTATTAAATACTAGCTGACCCGCCCGGCGTTGCTCGGGTCCGTATTAACAATATTAAGCGAACTTGAAATTTGTATGATTTTATCATTAACTGGAAGCATGCATAAATGCATTGTCTGAAATAAGTCGCAGCTGACTTTGTGAAAAATCGGTTTTAAAAACAACTAATATTAAGCTCTAAAAATACTTAAAATGAGCAATGAGAAACACGGGAGGGAACATGTATCCAACGATTGCGTTAGTTTCGTGTTAAAGTGTTGATATTTTCCCGTAAAAATCACTGTTAAATCACGTAACTAATTATTTTTTTTGGCACAGAAACCCCAATTGAGATATTTTGAATTTCAAACTAATTATATCACTCTTAAATCCGACTATACTGTGAATGAAATCGATACGCAATGATAAAAGATTGGTATATAGTATTAAAATTTCAGAGCCATTTAACAAAAGTGTATATTTTTAATCAAAGCATTCGTAATGTTGACTCTGTGGACAAATTCCTAACCGTAAACTTTTGTACCGTAACCATAATCTGTCTGTAACCTAACTGCGACTTAACAGTACCCTACCGTAACTTAAATATAACACAAATGTAACCTAGCCGTCACTTTGAAATATCAATATAGAAGCATCATTTAAGATTTTGCTTGAAAAGTTAACATTCTTTCGTTAATGTCTTAAAATCGTCTGCACTCTGAAATCTAGATTTTAGACTAATATTTGTTATTTAAGTTTTCGCGCATGATTTTAAAAGAATGTTTTCATAAATATATTTTATCTATTGACATAGAGTTATTAATATATTGTTAAATCATAAACATTTTTTCGTCTACGTTATAAAGTAGTAAAAAGTTCTGAAAAAAAGAAAACTTTTAGTAATACAATTTTTAGTTCAAATCAAATGTTTTCAATATTTTATTTAATTTTATTTTGACATTTAATTATTTCGAATTTATCAATTTCAATTATTTTAAAAGCAAACATTTTTTTAAAATAAATAATATAATAGAAAAAAGACCATTTTAAAAAATTACTATTTCTTCGTAGACTATGCTTCAGCTGTAATTCATTTCTTTCAATTCGTCTTATTAATACAAAATCCCTTCCACATGCTTTTGTTTGGGACATTAAAATTTGAGCGATAAATGGTTTAATATTGCAACCCTTTTTTTCGGTTTACTTCACCACCACCTATATTTTTCCTCCATGGTTTACAACCGCTGTGATAAAAAATCATCATTTAAACTGACAATTTGCCAGTCTATGAATTTTAAAGGTCTGTTCCAGCTTTTTTAATTATTTATGCAAAAATTTTATGCAACCAACCAACCATAACTAAATGAAGGGAAAAAAAGAAGAAAAAAGGCGATTTTTTATGAGAGTGATCTTTGTAATTTAATTAATTACTCAGTTAATAAATAGAATTTCGAAATTCTGAAGCTCAGGTGCATCAGGAGAGATTTGGGGCTACTCTCAAAAAAATTTTGAGCCTCGTACATGCTGTACATTTTGCTAGCCATCGCAGACACACACACACACACACACAGACAGAGCGTTTTGTTCTTTTATTAATATAGATATTTTAAATGAAATGCAAAAAGATGCCACAGGTGCAATGCCTGGCGATGCGCCAAGTTAGCATAAAAATACTAAGTACTTGATTTATCGACACAGATGTCATATACGCACCACATTGATGCAATTTTTTTCTGATGCCAATTTGACGAAAACTTCGTTTTCAATACCAACTACATTTTTTTAAACTCTTTTCTATTATTTTAAAAAAGAAATAATAAATAAATAAATAAATAATTGATAATTATTGAACAAAACAATTTATATCATTTTAAAAAAGAAAAGAAAAGTAAATAAACAGTTTATTAAAGAATAAATAACAACTGCCGGGTTATCATGTGAAGCATTTATTTGCCCTTTTGCTGCAATTTCGTCAGTATGTTTCGTTTATGATATCTGCGCCTAATTCTTTAGCAGAATTTTCTAATTTGGAAAAAAATTCAGCATTTAAAATAAATTATGAATAAATGCAATATGACTTAATGGTTAGTATGCATTTAAGGGAAAATAAACTGGTAGGCAAGGGCGGCTATTAATGTATGTTTTACTAAATATATCCTAATTGCATGTATCTTTTGTGGTAAGGTACATTTGGACTATGTGATTTGTAACAAAAATATATACTTAAATATATTTTTACATAGCAAAATATGCGTTACTTAACTTTTATTTGATCAGTTTATGCTCAAATTAAAAAAAAAATTGTGGTTAAATTTTAAAAAACTAAATGTTTAATTTTTAACTACAGCAGGTTATTTTTTATTCTAAACATCCTTCTATTAAAAGAAAAATAATTAAAAAAAACACTAAGTAATTTAATACTTACTATAAAAAGAAACGCATATTAAGGTTTGTTATAATTATACATAATAAAAAACTAGTTACTTACTGTTTAATTGATCAATTGGTACTAAAAAATATTTATTTATTTATTTATTTTGTGGTTAAATTTTAAAAAATCAAAAATTTAATTTTTAACTGTAATAGGTTATTGTTGATTCTTAGCATGCTTCTTTTAAAGAAAAAATAAAAGAAAAACACTAATTAAGAAATTTAATCCTAATTCGAAAAAAGCGTAAATTAAATTTACCCAAATAATCTTAATTAAAACACAATTAAGAGAGAACAATTTTTTTGTGTAATTTCTAATATGTACATTAAAATTGTTTTATAAAAATTGTTTTATAAATATTTCTAATTCTTATTAAAATAAGATTACACATTTAAAAAATTGTTGTTCTCATGAAGACCACCACAAAATTTTTAATTTGAATTGTGATCATGCTGCACTAAAACTAATTTTCTTATCCTTTAGCAGAATAAAAATTAAATATTGTCTAAAAAGCGTTTTTTTTTTAACTTAACAAAAGTGTAATTAAGGAGGATAGAAAATTAAATCGGTGTACCATTTAATTTAGGCTATTTAAAATACGGAAAAAAATTATTATTAAAGTAGATATTTCTAAAATCAAGTTAAAGGTTTTATAAAAACCATAATATTTAATGAATAGTTAGAGTTATTTACACAACGTAGTAGTATGCATCAGCTTTTACATAGCATATTTTTATATGATAAAAAACGCGTCACTTATTTTTTTATTTATTTAGTCAATTTTTAATCAAATAAAAAAATATATATTTATTTATTTTGTGATTAATTTTCGAAACAAAATCAAATGTTTAATTTTTAACTGCTATAGGGTATTCTTTATTCTGAACATGCTTCTATTAAAATAATGATAATTAAAAAAACACTAATGAAGAAATTTAGTGCTAGCTAGAAAAAAAACGCACATTAAGGATTAATTACCTAAATAATCTTAATTAAAACACACCTAAGAGAGCCCAGATGAAAAAAAATCTTTTCACTTGCATTAACTAAAGCTGTATAAAAAAGTGTTTAAAATTTTGAATAAAATAAGATTACAGATTTAACAAATTGTTGTTCTCATGAAAACCATTACATAGTTTTTAATTTGGATTCTGATCATGCTGCATTAAAACTACTTTTCTTATCTTTGAGCAAAATAAAAATTAAATATTGTCTAAAAAGCGTTCTTAAAAAAAAACTAATTAAGAAAGATAAAAAATGAAATCGGTTTACCTTAAAACTTAAACTAATTAAAATATCGAAAAAAATTATTTTTAAAGTAGATATTTCTAAAATCAATTTAAAGGTTAAAAAATCATAATAATTAATTAATAGCGTTATTAAACAATGTTATGGAAGGAAACAGCTTTTTCATAGCATATTTTTATATGATAAATAATAAACGGTCAAGTGCGTGTTTTACTCGCGATCAAAGGGCTCCGTACAACTATGTCTTATTAAATCCTTCGAGAAGAGCGATTGGTTAACCAGCCACTTAAAATCCTTAGAATCCTTCATAATTCTCGCCAGTTATTTTTCATTGTAAAGTTTACGTTATGTAATTAGAGCATTTTCGCGATTGAAGTACAGAAAATTTTCTTTTTAAAAAACCGGTTTTAGAGATTAAAAATTATGCAAAGTGCTCTCATGCCGAAGGGGTTAACTGTATTATTAAAAGAAAACTGATGCTGAAAGAATAATAAGGCTTTGTAAAAAAAAAAAAAAAAAAAAAAAAAAAAAACTATACATAGTATGGTTGGTTATAGATGTGTATGCTAGAAAATCATGCAAGGGTATACCATGTTATACCATATATAATGGGTGTAAATGTTCAATTAGATATTAACTTTAAATAATATAAAATATTGCTATTCTGTATAACACTTTTTAGCTCACAGGCTATCATAGCCTGTGAGCTAAATAATTAACAGTTTTCGTTCAAAATTTAGATATAGGATCATTCTGATGAGGCGATACCGTGGCTGTTATTAGGAGTTCATTGAATAAGTATAAACAGGGGGAACGGGGGGCTCATGCCCCTCCCCTTAATAGATAGAAACGGGATTTTCATGCAGAATTAACAGTTTTCGTTCAAAATTTAGATATAGGATCATTCTGATGAGGCGAGTCCGTGGCTGTTATTAGGTGTTCATTGAATAAGTATAAACAGGGGGAACGGGGGTTCTAATGCCCCTCCCCTTAACTTGTATAAATGGATTTTTCAATCAGAATTGTCAGATTTCGTTCAAATTTCTGAATAGTTTTGGAAGTTTAATGGTTAAGCATAAAAGAGGGGAATAACTCCTCTTAAATTTTATAAATGCTAAATGGGTTTTTATTGAGAATTATCCGATTTGCTCTGAATTTTGGATATAGATTTTTCAATATGATAAAGCATGTACTTGATAGTTTAAGAGGTTCAATGATTAAGTATAAAAAAGGAGAAAGGGGAGAGCTGTTTCCCTTCTTAATTTTTTTTCGAACGGAATTAACGAAAATACAAGGCTGTAATGTACAATTAGTATGCGTAGCTTGTGAGCTCAATGCCATCAGTTTAACTGGGCAATATTCTTTTTATTTTTATTTTAACCTTATCTATTTATAAGAAAGTTAACTCGGTACAGAGAATAAATTTTAGTGTATATTTAAACTTCACTTGGCATTTCTTAAAACTAAATTCAGCGTAGTAATACAATTTTCTTTTTCCAGCGTAGCTCACACAAAACCGTTGTTAAATGTTTAAATTTGACAATGTGCTAAATGAGTTTGTGTAAAAATAAATTCACAGATTTGCAAAGCCGCTTTGGTCCGTGATGCGTTTTTCCAAATATGTTTTTAATTAACTTTTAAAGACACAAGTGTCGTAATGATGGGCCCACTCAATGAACGCGAACCCCATAATACTTACAAAAAATTTGCATACATAAAAAGAATGTAAAAAGAAAAAAAATTAGTACCAAAAAATTCGTAACGCAGTGGCCGCTGTATTCGAAGTAAGGAATGTTTTGCATTAAATAAGGGAAACAATACTTTAAAAAAATCATGGTATTCTAATGGATATTTCTTTAATTTCTTGCATACGAACTCTGATTTATCTGATTAATTCTAATAAAATTGCAATAGTATAAAGTTTATTGCTTTTATACTGCTACTAGGTATTACAATACACAAATGTGTTATTAATTTTTTTAAATCTAAGCTTAAAAAGCCGATGATATGCAGAATACGCCACCTCCGTCATTAATTATATCCAACCGTCCCCATTTTTAAGGATTAATATCTCGGCTAATTACCGACGAATTTTTTTAAAAGTTATTATCAACAATGCATTTATAGTTCTATTACGATAGGTACCTCCAAAGCTCCTCAACTCCTTTCCTAAATGCGTACAAATCGAAATTTTTGTGAAATTTTTGTGTTTACAAGGTTTAAAATGCCAACCGTTACCTCTAATTCTTTCATAATTTTTGTTTCAGATATCCGAAATTAGAAAGGGATGAACATATTTTTGCACTATTTTTTCTATGATATGCCTAAAATTATAATATTTAAATTATTATTATTATTATTTTTTCTAGTTTAGCTCAACGAAAGCTTTTACAATACATCCCCCACGATATATATATATATATATATATATATATATATATACATACATAATTCTTTAAGTAACTTAATTAGTCCCCTTACGTCCCCCCCTCCTAAATACATTTGTAAATGTTTAATAGACTGTTTTAATCAAATAAAAAAATAAATCAGAAAAAAAATTATTTATTTATTTTGTGATAAAATAAATAATAATAAAAAAAAACAAATGTTTGATTTTTAACTACAATAGGTTATTTCTTATTCTATTCATGCTTCATAAGAAACAAAAAAACAAGAAAAAACTCCCACTAATTAAGAAATTTAATGCTAACTCGAAAAGAAACACACATTAAGGTTTAATTACCAAATAATCTTAATTAAACCCCATCGAACAGAGCTCCTTTTTTATTGCTGTTTTGGTAAATTTTCTTATCGTTTGCATCAATAATGCTTTTAAAAAGTGTTTAAATTCTGAATAAAATAAGATTACACATTTAAGAAATTGTTGTTCTCCTGAAAACTATATATATATATATATAATGTATATTAGTTAAATTTTAATCGTGTTTCATATAAAATACTTTTCTCGTCTTTGTGCAGAAGAAAAATAAGTATTGTTTAAAAAGATTTCTCTATTTTTTAAAATCTAATTAAGGAAAGAAAAAAAAGTAAATCGGTTTATATTGAAACTTAGGCTAATTAAAATACAGAAGTTTTTTTTTAGCAGATATTTTTACAATAATACAAAAAATAATTTTTAATCCTTCCACCACTGGCGTATTTAAACAAGGACATACCTTTTAATACTTTATTTTAAGAAGTTTAATTTTATTTAACCTCCTGACTGCCGCCAGCTGATTTTTTCACTCACTAAGCTGCAGGTTTCACTGCAACATAAGCAATATTTAAATTAGTGTAATTCCACAAATAAAACCCAGTTCTGAAAAATTAAGTTAGGATTGATGCTATGAAAGATTATACACCGATACTAATAACATATTTTGTATCAGGTTGGAAAAAACATCTTTTTTTTATATTTTTAATAAATTACAGAGAAAACAAAATTACAATATTACCCTTTGGCTGGGCAGTCAGGCAGTTAAAAGGACTTTACAAATTTCTCGCGCATTTTGAATTTTACCGAGAAATTTTTGCATTAAGACGAATGATCTTGTCGAGGTAAGCTTTTATAAAATTCTGTTGATTTGATATTATTTGATATTTGAAGCAGCAAAAAATATTTGTAATTTCGATAAATAATCCATAAACTTTAATTTCGATTTCATTGTGATAAGTCTAAGTAATAGTAATTTTATGATAAACAAGTCAGTTCCTATTTAATGTAAAATTCAGCACCCTAAAATAAGTATTTGCATTTTTATTTTCACGATGTGTACACAAACACAACTCAAAAACAGATTTTTTCAAACAAATCTTACAAAATTACTCCGTTCATAAAAGAGAAAAAAAATGGCTGTTGAAAAAACATTGTCATTGCTCAATTAAAATGGTCTTTTTTGCAAGTCCTTTACGCTAGCAATATTTGTCGTATGTGTATAATTCCAACTCCATTTATAATTTTTCAAAGTGTTGATGAATTAATGAATGAAAAAAATGAGTATTGCCATTTCAAAATTTCAAAATTTTTTCACTTTAATCTAAACTTTGAGGGGTGTATTTTTTTAAATTATTATGACCTCGAGCGCAAACGTCATATAAGTACAGCAAACATTTTTTGTCGATTGGTTGAGCGGTTAGGACGCTAGTGGTCCATTTATCGGGGAAGTTTTTTTGGGGATCACCCTGTATTATTATTCGTAAATGAATCATTAAGGGGAAGTAAATATTTAGCCAATTTAGAAATTTAAACTCACGTGACTACATTTAGAACAGTTATAAAATAGCTGACCTTTCACTATGAAAAATTTTATAGCATACAAAAAGGTGCTTGAATTATATTTATTTTCTGTCAACCTCAGCACAATATCGACACTATATTTTAGAATGTGGCTTTCCAGCAGATAATGTATTACCGTTTGAATTCTTTAAAAATTCCAAAAATTTTCGTGATGTTATCATATTTAAAACAAGTTGGAGATTACATGTCAGACGTAGCAAATGAGGTTCGTTCATACTATAACGATTTTTTTAAAATATAAAATACTGCGGATATAATACAATATCCGAAATCTTCTGTGTGTCTCTGTAATTACAAAATGCTTTCTATTATACAAGAATAAACTTGTAGTAAACTTCAGCAACGTATATAACGCTTCGATTTTATAAAATGTGAATTTTTTAATTTAATTTAAACGCACCCCAAACAATATTTCCCCATAAACCATTAAGCAATAGAATATTTTTGTGTGGCCCTGTATATTGATAAAAAGGATTCTTTGCATCACAGATTGTACGGAATGTATATTTTAGTATATATTTCATAGATGCATATGAATTGTATTATGTTCGGAAGAGTGTAACATCATTAAAATGCACTTGGAACTATTTTTCCCATTGATTGTAATGGAATGAAATAATTTTGATTGCCCCTGTAGTTGAACTACACTTCCGATTTTCATAAAATTTGAAATGACTCGACAAAATAATGTAATTATTGTATATTTTAAATTTCAAATAATTCGGTTGGGTAGTTTTTGCGTTGTTATGTGCGGAGAGACGGACGGGCTGAACGATGACTATAGATGCTAAATATTTACATAATTACGAATACACCAACTAAAGGTATGTAATCTCTCATTACAATATTTTCAAATTATAAGCAAAATTATGATTTTGATTAGTGTAGAACAACTTGCATATTTGATTAAATAAATGATTTACGCTACATGTATACATGGTAGCGCAAATCATTTATTATATTTATTATAACTGTTTCATTTTGTGTTAATGAGATCTGAGCAAGTTCTTGAGTGATTACTCTGAAACACATCCTCTATATTGCATATATTTATGAATTTTTTGAACATTTTATCTTTTTAATGTTTGTATTTTGCATACATTACTAACAGCAACATGCGATTAAATTTTCAAATTTTGCAAACTATAATAGGCGTATATTTAAACTCCTCAAAATTTATATTTTATGCTATAAATTTATTTTTTATATATTTTTGCTGTGACTGAGGGATAAATTAAGAACCACAAATGCTTAATTTTAAACTGTAATAGATTATTCTTTCTTCTCTGTTCCTATTAAACCAAAAAATACAACAACAACAAAAAAGACTAATTAGGAAATGTACACTGTAAAAAAAATTCTGTAAGGTTACTAAGAATTTTCTAGGAAACTGGGATGCCTAGAACTTTTCATGTAACCGCAACAGAAGAAAATCATGTACAATTACAAAAGTTGCTTTAGTTAATGTTACTAAATATTGTTTAGTAAACATACTAACGCTTTTTTAGTGAGTTTCCTGAAGAAAAGTCTGTAAATTTTCTAAATAATATTTAGTAAACTTACTATAAATTATTCAGGGAGTTTAGTAAGGAATGTTTCGTAAATTTACCAATGATTATGTTGTATATGCAGTAACGATTTGTTAGGGAGTTTTCTAAAGAACGTTTTGTAAACTTACTACTGATTTTTTAGTAAGTTTACTAATGATTTGTAAGGGAGGTCCTCATATCATTTTATATAAATGTATTAAACATTATATAGTAAGCTTACTAGCGATATTTTAGAGTGATCACTATATATATATTGGTAAATTTAATGAGAATTATTTAATAAACGTATTTAGGAATTTTTAGTGAGTTTCCTATACATTATTTTGTGAGTATTCTAATGATTTTTAGTATTCTTACAAAACATTTTGTAGCGTATTTATTGAGAATTTGTTGTACATTTGCAAGGGACTTTATGGCATATTTAATATGGATTTTTTATGCTTGCACCTTAAACCTTTTATGTACTTTATAAAAAAAAATGTTACTTTAATGAGATATCGTTAGAAAAATTACCAAATTTTTTTTGTATTGTATTTAGGCTACAATTTGTATTCTCGTCAGAAAGTTCTTTGCAACAGTATAAGTGTTAATTCAGTAAATTTGTTAATGATTTTTTTGTATTGTATTTAAAATATTTTATTTGCACATACCAACATGTATTTGTAACTGCACAAATTGTTTGCAATGTTATTACTATATTTTTACAGCAGTATTCCAAAAAGATTTTACGTAATTGTTTTTTATTCTAATACTTAAATTAATCGGAGTTATTATAGTATTCTTTCAACATGAAATTGAATTTTTACAGTTTTAAATATCCAGAGTGGAATTTTTCTCATGTATCAAAATATTTCGATGTAAAATAAGCAATAAGACCTAACATGTGTTTCAATATTACCACAGCAATTGACATAAATGTTACACATGAGAAAACTCACTGAAGTTTCAATGTAGACATTTAAATAGGTGCAAAATCATTTTTTATATTATATGAGCATTATAACAATATCACTAAATGAGCAGATAAGCTGAAGCCGATCTTACGGACTTTAGTTAAACTAAAAAAAAGCAAATAGATAGAGTAATGTAAATAAGTTACCATAACTGAGTTTTAAAATATGCCTAAAAGAAATATGATTTTAGATGAAGCACGGTGCTTAATTTATACATATACACTGAGCCTCACCTAATCAATACATGATTAGAAAACCTGTATAATATGAAAAAACATTGTCCGTTTATTCTATGCGAATATGCTTTTAAACTAGAATGCTAGAAATGAAAATATAGTAGTCTTGTATTTAAGATGTTTTGTTCAGCTCTATGGTCATATGAATTTCATTAACAAGTGTCATCTGTTACATATATTTGAAACATTATACAATAATTAATTCAATGGTTCAAAACAGAGAAGAGTTCTGCAAAAAAATTAATACCTTTATCCGAATGTCACATTTAAGCTTTTTTTAAAACCTTATTCTTATTTCAGGTGGATATGTCGTACAATTTTTACTAATTACTAGAATATTTTTCCCTTTAATTTTTTATTGTTTTTTACCTGGACTTATTTCTAACAAATTTCTTTTACCATCTACGTTTAATACATTATACATTTTTTAATACTTTATTTGCTAGAGAGTTTTGTTTCAAATTAAAATATTAAAGAGGAAAAATTTAATTATTGATAGATCACAAATTTAAAACTCTAAACTGGCTTAAAGATCCGGAAGATTGAGTCGAATATGTATGAATTTAGTAGAATTCTTCTGTGGTTAATATTGCTCTGGAATTAGAGTCTTTAACCCTTTCCGGCGCACTACTCTTTAAAGTTGGATTTTAAAGAAAAGAAAAATTAGGCAATATATTTAGGCCTAGAGGAGTACACATTTATAATTTTGTAAAGATTTAACCATTTTAATTTTACAGCTGTTGCCGAAGTGGTAACCTCCCATAAGTAAAGCATTGATAAGCGAAGTGAGAAGAGCATTGCTGTGAAGCGCGTGTTAGAGTAAATTTTTTTTTTACCTATTATTTAAAAACAGTAGAATTTCACCTGTGTGGTGCTGCGATCTAGAACTCATAAGAAAGGTTTAAAGTAGCCATTAGAGTAGTTTTTGAAATAGTCACGGAGTTTTTATGTCTGTAAACAGGGAGACCTTTAGGTGTTGCCGACCCGGCAACACTGCGCCGGAAAGGGTTAACTAAAATAGTTACATATAGGAGAGATAATATACACACCTTAACATATGTACACAAAAATACATCTTTGACTTATCAACTATAATTGTGGGCAGGTCTCGCTCTTTTTATGTTTATCAGTATGTTATAATCAGAGTTTACTAAGCAATCTTTCTGAAAGTAAAAAACTAGAATGGAAACAAAGAGAAATAAATATTGATTTGGAAAATATTATGGAGCTGTCGTTTTGGTTATAAATGTAATATGCATATCTATACTACCAATAAATGAAATATGATTAAATAACAAAATACAATGAATTATAAATAAATTTTATTAAATAACTATTTATTTAATTCATTACAATAGAAACATTTATATCTTTTTAATATGACTCACATTTTGTAAATACTACGTAATTAGTATTTATACAAATACCTATGAATTGCATACTTTTTAAAAATTATTTTTGGAGATTTTGGGAACATATCATAAAATGAATGTTAAAGATATATTGCAATAAAATAATTGGAAAATTTCAGTTCTGAAGAATGAGGTTCGCAAGATTTTCTTCATTGAAAGATAGTGCTTCTTTTTCCTCTACTTTCGTCATCAAGGAGCTCACATTTTTTTTAAATTGAACTTCAGTTTCTTCATGCATCTAAAATAATAAGTTAGATGTTAACATAAAAAAGAAAGAAAAATTTAGTAAAATTTATAATGAATATAATAGAAATATGATGAATATAATAGAATATTGTAGAAAAGCCAATATTCATCTTCGTATTGAATGTTACAAGTATTTAAAAATTAGCTAGATGAAGAAAAACCATGCATTTTAAATTCAAGCTTATGATCGGCATTTTGGCAAAGTTAAAGTCGCATATACAGTCATAGGATTTTCTCATCTGAGGTGTTTTCATTTACTGACATAGCATCAATAAATCGTAAATTGCTCTCATTATTAATTACTAATTTCATCTAAAATGAACCCGCAAAACCATATTGAAAAGGTCTTTTTTATAAAGGCTTGACATTCTTCTAACTTATGAAATAAAAATACAAAAATCCATTGATAGGTGGAATTGTAATACACAAAAAATTTTGAATATGCTTTATAAATGCTAAATATGTATCAATAAAATTGCTAAATTGTTTTTAAAATGATTTCCTGAAGGCATCCATAATGTTGAAGATGTGGATTTAAAAAAAATCATCAGCATTGTATGTTGTCATTGTCCTTTGACGGAAAGTCTATATAAATAAATAATGCTGAAACACAATACGCCTTCTTACCCAATAAATAATGCCAATAGGCATGCATTGTAATATAAAAGCTTAATCTTCGAATATATGCAAACCGCCATCATTTGACAGGCCCATTTTTTAATGAATCTGAGTACTTTGTTAATAATTTTTGTTATTATAGAGAAAATTGCGGTGGGGTGCGACACTTTTTACAAAATTTAGAAAATCAACTTTCTTTAACTTTAAAACAAAAATTTCAATTTATAGAGTGCAAGGTGAAACACCTTTTAATGTGCTTGAACAATATAGAAACAAAACATTCAAAAGGTATTTTATAATTAAAGAAATTGTAGGTTTTAAAATGTGCCCCATAACTCACCATTTATAGAGATATATCGAAATGTAGTAAAATAAAGCTATAAGGCACAAATAATTAAGTGTCGGCTAGATATATAATCTAATAAAGATTGTAGATTGATATAATGTATGTGGCACAATATAAAATTCCAAGATTTTCATAACGTAAATGGAAATTCAGTATTGTTAGTCATAGATAACATTAAAAATTCGTCAATTCAAATTATTTACATTTTGAAGTAAATGAATATACTATCAATGCTATAATTAATATATTACCCTCTAAATATGTTTGCATGTTACCAATTTACATTCATCTCATTACAAAAAAAGAAAGGCATACCCCATTCCTCCCTTTACTGGCATGTCCCAGTCCTCCCCACTTTCTTTTTTTGTGTTAAAATTCTTGTATAAACAAAAGTGCTGCTTTTAGACTTGTTTTAAATAACTAATAATATACAATATAATGTTCCATAAATAATGAAACTATTACACCTATGAATAACAAATCATTAATATACAGAAAGCATAAAAAGTAAATTTACATTTGATTCTTGAAATGATCTTTTATACAATTGTAAGCTTATACAGACCAACAATTTTTTTCAACTAAAGTTTGGCTACCAATGCTTCATCTACCGTGCGATTGATGAAATGTTTAGAATGTTACATAAAGAGAAAAACCTACTGTCCAATTCCTCCCACTATCTCACACCACTATCCACTATATATTAACATTTTATAAAAATTACGTAAAACCATATTAAATACCTCTTATATTTACATGTATAAAAATTAATTGAATTTTAACAAAATCAATGGAATTTTAACTCTCTGAAATACACTGGCGAATGCAGATCACTTCAAACCACAAGGAAAGCATATGTTTATTAAATATATGTACTTTCCTTCATATAAATGTAACTAAACTTCCGTATTTGAACATCTTTTTAGAGCACTTCAATAGACCAAACTTGCATTACCTACGAAAATTTCGTAACATTTCGACAATTAGAAATATTTTTTTACAAAATAAAATGTGTGAAAATTTTATCTTCTGCGACTTCTGAGAGTTTTATCGAGGTAAAAATCTTACCAGCCCTTTTCCACTAAATATCAATATTTTTTCCACCCAGGCTTCGTATATCTTATGTTTTTAACACCAAAAAAATTCAAAGAGTTTGGTTGATAATATCAAGTTTTTTAAGAATGTAAAATAGCGGAAGTACCTTGTACCACAACTCCAAATCCCACAATTTTCTTCTATCTCATACATAATACTATTTTAAAATTCATCGAAGTACCAAAATTAAAAGACAATCTATGCCCATCATGAGAACTCTAATGATATGGAATTCCGTGCATTAATTCTTAAGATATGAATATCGGTAAAATCACGTAAGAAATGCACCATAAAAGCGCTAGTTGTTTAGTGATCTACACCAAAACCTGCAACGGTGACACTGCAATAGCTGGTGTCAACATATAACTGAATCTGAAGTTCGATGAAAATACGTGCGTTAGTTGATAAGATTAGAATTTGCGGAAATTATGCAAATCCCCCCTCTATTGTGCAAATTGTGAAAAATTCAGCACATTAGCGCCACATATTGAGCGATTTAAGGCAAAATATAAAAAAACACCAAATGATATTAGGGACAAACTAAATCTAAAGTTTGATGAAAATCCGTTCATTATGCATTCAGGCAGAGTTGTTGCAGAAATCTCAAAAAAAGTAGAACAGCAACAAATTCTATTGAGCGATTAACGCCAAAAAAGAAAAAAAAATCGGAATCAATTTATAACAAGGACTATCTGAATATATTTTTTTATTGAAAGCTGTACATTAGTTCTTGAGACAGAGCACCCACGAAATTTAGGTCGCATACATACAGCCATTTAGTAAAAACAAGTTTTTTGGTATATCTGACCCCTAAAACGTGTAAATCCGTTGAAAACTAGAATTTACTTTAAAAACTAATCATCACCAATTTATATCAGAGACAAATCATCACCAATTTATATCAGAGACAGACTGGGCATAATTTCTATATTAAACATATATTTTTTAAAAATTAAATCCTGTGCATTAGTTCTTGTGACAGGCTACCTACGAAATGTGTGTCACATGAAAATAGAGTCACAGGCTCACATTTCGTATAAACGGGATATCTGGCCCTTAAAACATCTAAATGTGACGAAACTTTTTACGAATCCTATAATTCGTAATAACAGAAGAAATAAAATATTCAAAAATTATCTTTGAAACAATTAATTGTTAAAAGTCTCTCTATATCTGTGTATTTTACTGTACAATTCATATTACGTAAAACTTTTAATAAATTCGTACACTTGATTTTATGCAAAATAACTATAATTATAGTTGCATAGCCCCTTACCGATTGTCTATGGTTTTAAAAACAATTTTAAAACATGAAATATTTTTTAATTATTCTGTATCGCGTACAGCTCGCTTTCGAAAGGGGGTGTCCAAATATAATTTTATCAACTTTTTGTTAATTTTGGATCCCCTCCCTACTTCCGATTCATACGTTATCATCCTTGAACTCCCCCCCCCCCCCATTAATGATATCGGTATCAAAGTGTAGAAAATTTGGATTCCTATAACTTATTTTGCTCGAAAAGACATACAAAACTTGTTTCATTTATTTTCCGCATACTTTTATGATCAAATGATGAGAAGTTGATAAAATATCATTTTTCATATGAAAAAACTTTATATCACATAACCATTAAAAAGCAATACTATTTAAATGAATCTTATGATACCTTTTTGTTACATAATGCATTCAACAGTAATAAAGATTTATTGTATTTGCACCGAACGGAGATGGGTGGAGAGCATATAGAAATTCATATCAAAAAACGAAGACAACATTCTTTCTCTTTATTTATTAGTAAGCACAAGCTTAATTTCAAATACACTTTATACTGTTTCTCGAACTGTGATTATATATGCATACACATATGAAGAAAAATAAGAATTTTAAACGTTAGAGTATACTATATTTTAGAGTTAAATAATTTTATAATAATTTAGCGATTTTAATAACTTTGTATTAAAAAAATATGTAACAGTCTATAAAAATAACGTACTACTTTGTACTAAAGACCATGTTACAAATAAAAAGAGAAACAATTGATGATCAGAAATGATATTTATATCAAAAGACAAATCTCCTCCCTCCTGAAATAACATATTTGCACAACCCCAAAGATTAATCTGTTCTTAAAATAACATAAAGAGTTCATCCTTTTTTACGGCTAATTTTACATAAAAATAAAAACTTCCTCTGTGAGTAATTAAAATATATAAATAAAACAAATTTAACAGACATGCAATTGAACTACTCACTTAAAGCTCTGAAATTATCGGAATATAAAAGAAATTATGGGAGAAACATAATTTTCAGAAACGTTTTTATAATTAACGAAACTGCAACTAAGAGAAAAAAAAGAGTGAAAAAAATTGGAATTGTCCCATTCCTTCCTTTGCTGGTATGTCCCATTCCTCCCTGTACTTTATGTTAAACTTCTTGTATAGACATAAATGCTGTTATTAGATATAGTTTAAATTATGGATGATTAGCAGTATAATGTTCTATAAATAGAGAAACAATTATTTATTTACATAAAAAAGTCATTAACACTTCTTCGAGCGCGCTGTATCTGAGAGATACATGCATAAGAAATTCGTCGTTTTCGAAAAGAAAAGGGAGTTTCACGACCTTGATCTTCACAGTATCTGTTCTTCCGGTCATTGCCGTCCCCGGAATGCAGTGGTTTCAAATTTTTGTCGATAGGAATTTCCAGTTTCGCGCTTTGTTAAGGATTTGTATCTATTAGATACATGCGCCCGATAGCGTTTGTAGTTACTTTCCCACTGATACTAGGTTAGAATACGTGAATACCTCAGTCTCTCCTGTTTAACTTTCGGCTTCGAAGTGAAAAATACTAAACGGTTTTCGGATTTGAATAACCCTAGAGACAGAAATTGCCCATAAAATTTTATTTAGCGATGACAATGAAGATTCTGAATAGTTTGAAGAATGTGACAATGAATAATATTTTAAAACTCATTTTTAAACAATATATGACGCTGAAATACAGAATGTATCTGTCAGATACAACGCGCCCGGTGGTGCAACTTTTGAGATGCGCCCGACGGAGTGTAGAAAGCATAAAATAGCAGAAAGCATAAAAATATATAGCAAATTTCCTTTTTATTCTTAAAATAATCTTTTCCTTTTTACAATTGCAAGCATATGTAAATCAGCTATTTTATTCAACTGAAGATTGGGAATGTTTTTGCTTAATGGAATACGTAACTGATGAAATGTTTATTAATGGAATATAAAAAGAAAAATGTACTGTCCCATTTCACCCCACTCTCCCTCATTAAGTAACAAAATCTTGGGTTAAGGGATTTAGGGAAGATTTAAGGTGTTTAACTGCTATCAAAATAAAGTAACAAATACAGCAGGAAGAAAAATAGACTTTTAAAGATTTTTATTTCAACGAGTAAGAATAGAGACAAATATAACCATATTTTCTTTTATTATTGAAGGAAGGGAAGGGGATATTTCAAATGATTGATAATATAACTTATTGAAGACTTACAATTAGCGAAAAAAATGAAAATTAATTAGGGTAAATGATTAAATTTTGTATGCTTGTAAGGCGAGAGGGGAGGGGGCGATTTTTATTTGGATTTTATGGATATGACCTATTATTCATTCTTATAATAAAGGAACGGATCAGAAATTTTTTTTAAAGAATGACTTAAGTTTTTAAATTTTATATGTTAAGGGGCAAAAAAATTAGCGATTTATTTTTCTTTTTAGAAAGGGGGAGTATTAGATGACTTATTTACATTAATGAAAATTTATAAAGTACAATAGCCCAGTGATTATATGGTAGAATTCGATAGTAAGGGAAAGTAGGAAGTAGGTTTAATCTCTTCAGTTTAGATCTACAATGAATATAGTAAGTTTTATTCTCATACTAGCGGAGCGTTAGAAATATATTAGATTTACAGTTTAATTCCACAATAATATCTCAAAAGAACTAACTATCAAAAACACTATTAATATAAGTGTTGTAAAGCTTAAAATTCCGAGTAAAATGAGCACTTACATTTAATATTTTTGCTGAACATTAATGGCACAATTCTATTTCAAAGTTTAACCGCAGTGGTCAAGAGGTTTATCTTAAAATAATTAGGGGAAAACATGAAATTGTTTTGATCTCTTCAGTTTGGGTCTAGAATTAATGTGCTGACTTTTTACCCACGTACTAGATGAACGTTAGAAAATATGTACATATAGTGGAAATATACTTTATTAAAAATTATTTTAATTATATTCTAAAACAACTAAGTCTATAGAAACCATTGTGAATACAAATTTCTTAGAGTTTGAAATTCGAAAAAAAAAACATATTTTTGTCTCAATTCTATTTCAAAATTTTATCTTAATCGCTAATTCAAAGCACTAAACTAGAAGAGATCAAGTTATCCATCCGCTATGTCTCCATTTGTTACATACGTGTAAATTTTTTAAATTGTTGAGGCCTTCACGATAATTTTGTAACTATGTAAGGATTTTATTTTGCATATTTTGAGAATTATAATTTAGTAGTTAATGAGAAAATGGTGCATGAATGATAGATGTTTTACATTTCATTTCTCAACTCACACCCCCAGACTTAAATCATTGGTTTAAATGAAAGATTTTTTACTTAAAGACTAATTTTTTTTTCAATATTTCTAAGGTTTTAAACTTTTATGAATTTAAATGAAGATTCTTGTATACTAGTCAAAAATCATTTAATTAGAGCGATCTTTGTCCTTAACACAAAATATAAAGTTTAAAATCGCGCTATTCGTTGACTTTGAACTTCTCTAGAGAAAAGTCTTATGTACACTCATTTGTCGCTCTACCGCCCCCCCTCTCCCATCCTTGCACTTTATTTTCAATTTCCTTAATTCTAATGGACACGCACTGTTGTTCACTCTATATACATTATATTAAGAGCTACACCCATTTAATATTGGAAATAATAAACAATATTTGCAATCATTTACGAATCATTTTTGAAATATTCTAAAAAATATAAAAGAATGTACTTTTTAAGTTAATTTGTTTGTACCTCATCTAGCAAAAGAAAGAAACATAATAGATTCATTTCTATTCTATGTCGATGGAAGTTAAAACAATTTCTAGATTTCTCGTAATTAAATCAGACTTCGTCGTTTCTTTCATATACAATTTCTGGTCTATAACCCGCAATCAAGAGGTTAAGCCACAATTCTCAATATATCCATCCTATATAATGCATCAATAACTAAAAATTACATTTACATAATAACAATCACGTATAAACTGATAACCTCGTTTGTTCGCGCTGAAAGCTTTTGTTTAGTGATTTAGGCAATACTTGAATCTAATAGTTGAATCCAATTGTTGAATTGTGAAAATTCAACAAAAATGTTAAATATAGGTTGTCATTTTATTCAGAATTTTAAATTCTAAACATTTGCATAAACAATGTTTTTGATAAGTTTATTTTTCGTTAGATATTTTATGGTAATCAATAAAATCGTGTTTTTCAATTATAAAATTTGTACCCATTTTTTAACGCGCACATAGTAAGAGGAGAACACTTAATACATTCATTCTAGACCTAAACTAAATGAATTTAAATAATTTCCAGCTTTTCATTAACTAATTCCGATTTCGGCTTTTTTCTCCTCCTCCACCACTGGGCTATAAAGAATTTTAAAGACTTTCTGTGTGTTCTTAAAGTTTCGCAAGGAGTGTGGATGAACGGGGAAATGATATTTTGGGGAGGGGGGAAGAAATGCCTTAATTGATAATTTATTATGACAATAAAATAACGCATAGAACACACATTGTATTTTATGTTATTTTAATTTAAGCTGTTTTAAAGAATTTTAAATATTGAGTACAGTTACTGTGTGAAGAAAGTTCGGGAACAAAATTTTAAGGGTGAAATTCATATGAAGTTTTAATGAAATGAATGTGATTTAACGAATGCTTAATGGAATTTATTCGCTAAAATACAAATAGAATAATAATTTTTTTAAAGCAAGTAAGTTTTAAACACTTTAAATTTTGGTACTGCGGAAAAGGGGGCAAATAAGAGAAATGAAATTCAGAAAAAGAGCAGGTAAATTTGATTTGTTGTATAAAACATTAGAAATTTTTTACTTGTAATAAACACAGATTTAACGAATAATTAGGAAGATTAGCTTGCTAATAACTAAAAATCAAACATTATATAATAAAATTTAAATCATATAGACTAAAAATTTACTTACTAACTAGAAATATTTTTATCGATACCAGATTCAAGATGGATGCATTACTCGGCTTTGTGGCTGCGTGAATAGTCCTTACGTCACTACTGAAGCCCTTTCTGATTGGCTGACAGGTGAAGCTAAGATATTTCATGTATTTGTCCTATGCGAGTGGTAAAAATAATACCAGACTACATATAAAATTTTAGTAAGCTTGCAGATTTCTGTAGCTTTACAAAAACTAGTTTCGTAGGTTTCCAGATTTTTTTTTACAGTGTATACTAACTACACAATAAATACACATTAAGGTTTAATTACACAAAAAATCTTAATTAAAACGCATCTAAACAACAATAGACAATTACATTTCTTTTTCTTTTAACATTTCGTTTTCAAATTCAGGAAATAAAAAATGTTTCAAATTCTAAATAAAATAAGATTTCAGACGAAGAAATTATTGTTATTTTTTAGACTATCTGGTATTTTTTTATACGAGATAGTCTATATATATTATCGCAATTTTTAAAATTTATTTTCTCTTATTTTAATGGTTATCGTATTCACTTAAGCATTTTTTATCCTCGTGCAGAAAATAATATGTGTTGCCGAAAATTTTAAGTTAATTTTTTTTAATGAATATTGGTTTACCATGGTATTTAATTAAAATTCATCCAAACATAAAATTTAAGTATATATTTCTAGTACAATGATAATTATTTTTTCTTTATCTATAATCCTTAATTTATAGTTAACGGTAATAAAACGAGATAAATGATACATAGAGATTTTTTTGTAGACTATTTATAAGATTAATTGAATTATAAAAGAAGCGCTTAACGTAAATGAGAAAAATTCAAGAAACATAAATAAAGAAATGGAATACTATATCTTTTCTAATATTGTGTGTTTAACACTGTAAAATAAATAAATAAATAAATAAATAAATAATCTGCAAACTTAATAATATTTTTCAAGGAAACTGGGATTACTAGAATTTTTTATGTAACGGCTACAACAAAAATTCATGTGACAGCTTCACGTTTGCAATGTAAATAAAAAATCTGTAAGGTTACCATGAATTTTTAAGCAAACTGAGATGCCTAGAACTTTTTACGTAACAGCAAGCCAGGCTGCAATTAAATTACTATAATTTATTGGACTTTTGTGTAAAGTTACAAATTTCTGTAGTAATTTTGAAAATTTACATCTTTATTTGTACAGTGTCCAGATAAAATTTTAATAAATATAAAGATTTTCCTAAATTTAAATCTGTAAAATTACAGATTTTTTTAACAGTGTATATATTTTGTGTATCAGGTATATCATGTACATCGCAGAATATATTTAATTCTTCGGATACGTAATGAAATACATATCTAAATATACACAACTCATTATTTTCTTTTGTATTATTTATTTATTTTTTATGAGGTTAGTTTGCGCTGAGAAAAAATAAAATATTTTCATTTTTTTATTTTTTTTAGGATGAAAATAAAATGTTTAAGTAAAAAAAAAAAAAAAAAAAAAAAAAAAAAAAACTTGGCTATTCTTTTACTTTAAAATGTTTCTATTAAATAACACAACACCAATTAAGAAATTTAATACTAACCAAAAAACAAATACACAATAATGTTTAATCAAGCAAATATTCTTAATTAAAAAAGATTTAAAACAGTTTTAGATGCTTATTTTTTCTTCTTAATGTTCTTATCGTTTGTCTTAAATAATAGTTTATAAAAAGCGTTTAAAAGTCTAAACAAAATAAGATTAGAGTTTTTACAAATTCTTGTTTTCCTTAAAACCGTCGCATGATTTTTATTTCAATTTTGATCGTGTTATACTAATAGTACTTTCTTTTCTTTGCGCGTCAACGAAAAAAAAAAATGCAAAAAAATACTATAAGGTAATTCAAAGGTAAATTCAAAGGTATAATTAAGAAAAGATAAGAAGAGGTATTTGGTTTACTATAAATGCAGATTGATTAAAATGCATTACAAAATACATTTAAATTCGATTAGTTTGAAATAGTGCTAAAATTTTTTTTATAACTTGATCATTTATTAATGGTTAGCGTTAAAAATACGTGATAAATGGTAAATATAAATCAAACATTATAATCAAACAAGTGCGTAAATAAAAAGTCTAAGTAATAAAAAAATCATTTACTAATTTTTTTAAACCAGAAAGTATGTCTATAAATTAACAAAACTCACATTACAAAATATATTGCAAACGAGATAAGTGGTAAAAGTCTAAATAATGTAAATCAAATATTACAATCAAGAGAGTACGTAAATTAGTCTACGTAAAGTAAGTAAACAAGTCTAAGCAAAAAAAAAAAATCACTTGCCTATCTTTTTTCTTAAAGTAGTTCTATTAACTAACGAAACACCAAATAATAAATTTAATGCTAACTAAAAAAGAAGCACTCAATAATATTAAATCAATCAAGTATTCTTAATTAAAAAACCTAAAATAATATTATATTATTATTCTTTTTCTTTAAATTTTCTTATGATTTGCCTTAAATAATAGTTTATAAAAAGCGTTTTAAATTCTAAATAAAATGAGATTAGAATTTTTACAAATTGTTGTTTTCCTTAAAACCACCACATAATTTTTAATTTGAATTCTCATCGTGTTGCACTAAAATTATTTTTCTTATCTTTGAGCGTCAAAGAAAAGAATGCCTAAAAAAATATTTTTTGTTCAAAGGTCTAATTAAGAAAAGATAAGAAGAGGTATTTGGTTTACCATAAACTTAAACTGATTAAAATGCATTGAAAAAATTTTAAAGTAGATTATTCCGAAATAATGTTAAAAGTGTTATTCTATTATTGATCATTCTCGAACGGTTGGCATTAAAAATACGAGATAAGTGATAAATATAAATCAAATGTTACAATGAAATAAGTGTATAAATCAAATGTGTAAATAATAATAAAAAAAAAACACTTGGTTATTTTTTTAATCTGAAGATGTTTCTGTTAAATAATGATACACCGATTAGTAAATTTAATGTTAACTAAAAAGAAATTACGCATTAATATTTTATCAAGAAAGTATTCTTAATTAAAAAACCTAAAATAATATTAGATGATTATTTTTTTCTGATTTTTTTATATTTTGCCTTAAATAATAGTTTGTAAAAAGCGTTTTAAATTCTAAATAAAATAAGATTAGAGTTTCTACAAATTGTTGTTCCCCTTAAAACCATCATATAACTTTTTATTTGATTTCTGATCGTGTTACACTAAAATTACTTTTCTTATCTTTAATCGTCAAGAGAAAAAATGCCTATTTTTTTTTCTTTTTGAAAGGTCTAATTAAGAAAATAGAAGAAGAGATATTTGGTTTACCATAAACTTAGATTGATTAAAATGCATCAAAAAATACTTTCAAAGGAGATTATTAGTTAGTAGATCTTTCTGTACAAATAAGATTTAAACATTACCATAATAACTGTTATATTTTTATTCAAATTATGTCTAAAGAAAGAGAAAATAAGAAAAGTGATTCACTATGAAGTTTAATACAAGTAAAGACGCCAGAATTAATTTTTATAACAGACAATTTAAACAGCTTTTTAATAATCCTTACTAATATTATAAATCGGAAAGTGAGTTTGTTTGTTTGTTTGTTCCGCTTTCACGCTGTAACTACTGAACCGATTGCTTTGAAATTTTGCAGACGTAAAGTTAGAAGTCCGGATTAAATAATAGGGTAATTTTTATTTATTTTATTCAAATATTTTCCTTAATAATTCAAAATTTAATTATTTTTCATACAAAATCAATAGGCATTTTTCGGATAAAATTTAACTACTTTCCTTTCCTGTTGCCAAGAAAATAAAAAATTGGAATAATAATTTTTCAGCGGCAATGAATTTTTAATAGAAATCTTCCACGCGAAAAACTATAATAAAATAATTTAAAAGAAAATAAATATGACGTCATGTTTGAAATAAAAATAAAAGGTGTGTTTTTTATAATACATTTAACAAGGATATTTGTTTAGTTAATGGGAATTTTTGTGTAAAATATGGTGACATAAATTAAAAGTAAAAAGAATGAAAAAGAATTATATTTTTAATAAAATGGTTCACTCATGAAAATGTGAAGTCATAGTTGAAATAAAACAGGTACTTTATAGCAGTCGTTAAAAATACAAAGGGTATGAATATCAGTAGCTAATGGAGCGAGATAAATAATGACGTCATATTTAAAATGAATCAGAAATATTTTTTACTTATACTAATTAATAAGTTATAAGTTACATACAAATGAATATTTTTATTCAAAACTCATAATTATCAATGGAAGAAATTTTTTGTGGGGAAAAGGTGGAAAATAAAATCACTGATTAATATATTTTTGGCTCGATTTTTTAACACTTTCGAACAAAGTTGAAAAGTTTTTATGCTTTCGGTTTGTCTGTCTGTCTGGTCGCTTTCCAACTTTCGTAAATATACTCCGATTTCCATGAAATTTTTGGACATTATTAACGTTTACCTAGCACGAATACCTATTGAAAATGAAGTTTCTACCATGATTAGTTTATTTACAGGGATAGTCAAAAAATTTCCTTATATTACGGCATTATGGGGAAAAATCGTTTTAATTAAATTTAACGATGTTACAGCCTGTAGAACATATTCAAATTTATATGCATTTACAAAGTGCACTAAAATATGCATTTTGTAAAGTATGTAGTGAAAAGGGCACTTACTATTCATTTACAGGGTCAGACAGAAGAATTCCATTGCATAGGAATAAAGGGAGGAACAGTTTCCGACATATTTTAATTATGGTAAACGATTTCATGTATAATCAAATTGACATATGTTGCTGAGGCTTAATGTAAGTTATTTCATGCATAATACGAAGTGCATAGCATTTACAGGGACACACAAAAGATTTCAAATATTATATATTCTATCCGAAGTACTGTATATCATGGATGATAACTGTTGCATGGATGAAATTAATTTTGAATTATGATATGTGCTTTTAAGTTTCGCTAAATGTATGCATATTAAATGGAGAGTATAAATGGTAATAGTATAAATAGTTAAATTTAGATATACAGGGTTACACAAAAGATCTCGGAAAGGTTACTGAATATGAGCGTAATTTACTTAAAGGTGGTTTTTAAATAAAATATGCATTTTTATTTTGAACTGCATTTAGTAAACTAAAAAATGTTTGTAGTATATATATAAAATGATAAACAGGGTCCCGGAAAGAACTGGATACAAGGTTGTCTTCGGATGATAATTTCTGAAAATGTAATTTAGGTAGTAATAAGAAATATTTTTGTTTGAAAAAAATTTTAGAAAGACACTTTCGTGTATTAAAGGCACTTGGAAAACTACAGGGCTGAACAAAAGAATTCAAGAATGTTTCTATCTATTAGTATTAATCGCTGAAAGGAAAATTTTGACCAGCAAACAAATTAGCAACTAGGGATTATCAGAAGTTTTTTTACCATAAATTCGCGATAAAAAGTTAATTACACATGCTTTTCATCATCGAAATTTTTTGCTTGATTGATAAATTATTTCTTCTTTAAATGTTATGTGAACGAAGTCACGGGTAACTGCTAGTATTAAATAAAAAAACACTACAACGCAATATTTAATTTTAATTATGATTTCGCTTTTCACTAAATTTGCTTTTCTTATCTTTGCGTAAAAACAAGCTTTAAAAATTACCGAATTAATTATTAATTTTTTATACAAATTATGTGTAAAGAAAGAGAAAATTGGAAAAGTGATTTACTATGAAAATTAGTCTAATTAAAGACGCTAGAGTTAATTTTTTAACAGACATTTTGAACAATTTCTTCATGATACTAAATATAAAAATAAACCGCTACGTAATATTTAATTTTAGTTATGATTTCGATTTTTACTAAAATTGTTTTTCTTATCTTTGTGTAAAAATGAGATTTAAAAATTACCAAAAATAACTTAATTTTTTCAAATTACGTCTAAAGAAAGAGAAAATAGAAAAACTTATTCTCTATAAAATTTAGCACAATTAAAGACGTCAGAATTAATTTTTATAACAGACGTTTTGAACAGTTTTTTAATAATAGTAAATATAAAAAAACTACAACGAAATATTTAATTTTAATTATGATTTCGCTTTTCACTAAATTTGCTTTTCTTATCTTTGTGTAAAAATAAGATTTAAATGTTACCGAATTAATTATTAATTTTTTTTTAAAGTAATGTCTAACGAATGGGAAAATAAGAAAAAGAGGTTTTACCATAAAAATTAGGCTAATAAAAAGACGCCCGAATAATTTTTTAAAGCAGATGATTTGAAATAGATTATTTTTAAGTGATGTTCAACATAAAATTTTGAAATTTACAGTAAGTAAAGATTGCAACTTAGAAGATTGTTATTTTTGCTGTTAAAAACTACCACGTAATTTTTAATCTAAGTTTTGTTGCTTAATAAAGATGTTTTTCTTATCTTTCAGTATATATATATATATATATATATATATATATATATATATATATATATATATATATATATATATATATATATATATATATATATATATATATATATATATATATATATATATATATCAAAATAAGCATTTCATTATTATTCGAATAACGTCTAAAGAATAACAAAATAATAAAAAAAATGGTTCACCATGTAAAATGGACTACTTAAAGACACCAGACATAATTTTTAACAGAATTTTTGAAGTAGCCTTCCTCCAACCCATGTTCGTTAATAAAGAATTAGCACTAAAATAAGTAATATCATTATATGTCTGTCTAAAATGTGCCTTTAATAAGGAAAATTTATAAGGATATTTATATGTCTTATATTAATAAATAATAATTACGTTAATTTATAAGAATAATGTCTGCAAATGTCTATAACTTTTATAAGGGGCATTTATAAAAAGAAAAAAAAAATTGGATAACAGCTGCATCAGGTAAAATATAAAGAAAAATTACTACATCCCCTCTCCCATTCTTTCCGCTCAATGCACCTGTAGAAAAATTATTATTTACTAAATTATATTTTTCATAATAACATAAATATAAAAAATACAAAATAGAAAACGATTTGCCTCTTTGTGGAATTCCAGTAATCTATTTCTGAATATAATAAATGGCCGTAATTCAAGTAGTACTAGAGAGCGCTTTTTGATGGAATAGGTATGTCATTAAACATAATGTATCATTAAATATGACATAATGTATGGTGTATTATGAATATAGTTAAACTTTTGAAATAAAAAACTGACATAAGTTAGATTTTTTTTTTTTTTTTTTTTTTTTTTTTTTTTTTTTTAAGCAGTAGGTTAATAATTGTCTTTAATTCCGATATTATAACAATTACTTAAGGGTGTCAGGGACATATTTTAAAATAATTTTTATTTATTCAGTTAAAATCTTGAATATTTTTGCGTTGATTAACTATACCATTTGTAAACAAAACCACATAAAAAATTCTCATAATATTTTTTTAATTTAAAATTTATTAATATAGTGGTTTTGTATAAAACCGTTAAAACTTAAAATATTATTTGTAGATTTTCAATTTTTTTGTATTTAAATAAACAAAAATATCTAAATTTTAATTTTGATTCAGTATTTTTTAAAATATTGTATTAAAAATAGTAAAAAATATTTAAAGTAAAAATTTGAAAAAAAATTGGTGTAACTTATGTTAAAAAATCATATTTTCAAAAAAATATTTCTTTTCCAAATTTGCTGAATTAAAATTAAAGCAAAATAATCACAAAAGACATGTTCTAAGTTTGAAGCATTTAGTTTTAACGGTTCTTGAGTTATAATAATATAAATCGGAGAAATTGTAACAAAAGAAAATCGGGAAGAAAAAACGCATTTTCACAAGAAGTCATTTCCATTAATACAGTGCTTGAAAGCTAGATTTTTAAAACAAACAAAACAAAAATCATATGTATTTCCTCTTCTAATTAAGACAGAAACATGACTTAAACGTCATTCTAAAAATTAAAAAAAATATTTCAGTTTAAAAAAAAGGAAATTTGAATATTTTTGTATCCCGGACGCATTTTCAGAAAGAATCACGTTTTGAGCACCTTATCGCCAGAACAACAATTGGCGCGGAGATTATGTCAATTTTACGCACCCTTTCTTGTTTGTGACGTCAAACGCCTAGTGAATAGCAACCCTTCCTTCTGCAAACAGATCGCGCTTATTGTTCATTTGTTTTTCCGTAAATGTTATCAAGCAAAGACTATAATATGAGGAAATGTTACTCACCGTTGTTTACGATTAAAACATAGTTTAAAACAAAGAGCTTTTTCAGATTAAAATGCTTTAAATTTCACAGAACAGCTATATATAGGTTTTCTTTTTTCTCAATTCAAAAATATTTCCCTAACTCACTATGTTCGAAGAAATTGAGAAGTTAATTAAAAACAGTAGTAAAGATTCGCTTGTAATAAATATAATTCTATTAATCATATGTTTTACGACACATTTGAACTTAGTTTATTTTGTGTTTGGCGATGCAGCTAGATGAACGTTCTTGCTTTCGCCAACTCGCCAAAGCTGGTGCTCAAAACGTGATTCTTTCTGAAAATGCATCCCGGACTCCCTTAAAATAAACGTTTTAGTGTTAAATGGACTTTTTAAAGCTTTTACCATATTTGCTAATTTACTAGCTAAAAACTTCTTTTTTTAATAACATTACCATATGTTTGAAAATTATTATGTAATATATATATATATATTTAGAATCCTCATAAATAATGCTGGCACTTAACATTATAAAGCAATACATTTATAATTCAAGTTAGTGTACATTATCAAATTTGCAATATATTTTTTCTTATTTCAGTTATTACTATAATTTTTTAAATTAACGAAATATTGACAAAAAATGCGTAGTTATTCAGTTTTTTTCTACGCATTTTGAATATTTCCTTATTTTCTTTTTAATAAATTCACACTATTTGTTATATCCTGCTTATTTTTTTGCGAATTTTTTCAACAATTATAACTTCTTTTAAATATTATAAATTAATGAAACTATGATAATAACCTTTTCAGATAACAAAATTTCAAAAAAAAAATAATTCCATTGGTATATTTCAGAAGTTTTATTTTTAAGATTATGAAAGAAATGAAATAAATTTCCATGTATATACAATATTGAATTTTACTTCTATTAGTTTTCAAATTTCTTATTTATTTTATCCCATTTATACAAGACAATATGAAAACATGTGGTTAATACGGAATTATTTAAAACACATTTTAAATTTGTAAAAAATATAAATTAACAAAATTTACTATGATGAGAAATATTTTATAAATTATTATATCTAAAAAATCTTGGAAAAAGTAGAACTTTTTTCCATGCTCTGAAACATAAAGATCCTGCAAAATGAAGTAATGTCATCATTGTTATTTTTTATATGTTTCGTCTTCTAATATGCATCTAAAAAAACGGAAATAAGATATCTCAAGATGATAAAGGAAAAATTCGGATCATAGCAACTTCATTAAATGAGTAATATGATAGTAAGTTTGTACTAATGGAAATACAATGTTTTTATTTCTTTTATATAATTTCTTTATTATTCATTTTTAATATCCCAACAATGAAGTATGAATCGGTTTTATTTATTCTACTGCCGAATAACAACGTTTCTAGGCACGTTAATCTAATTTTTTTTTTTTTTTTGGGGGGGGGGGGTCAAACCATTATATTAAATTGCTAATTACAAACACCAGTTGCGTATACTGATCTACTTTATGTAAAAATATTTATTAAACTCTTTTAACAATAATTACGTGCTAATAATTTTGCTGTTTTGTGTTTCAGAAAATTTATTCCTGATGGCGATTTTGAGTATAAACCGAAACGCTGGCTATAATTTTTATTTCTGCATTTTAACTCCTAATTTTTTAAAAAAAATCTCGGAATAAAGTGTATGTTGGATTGCAACTTATTATTCTGTTTTAAGAATAATTGGCTAATTCTCATAAAATACAACTTAATAAGCTAGGAAAAATTTACTCATGCGCACATATAAAAGTTGTTGCTAACAACAACTATCAAGGATAAAAGTAATGAAACTGAAATCATTCAGAAAACATAATTTAATCTAATGTAATAAATGTTTTTACATTTTTGTTAAATCTTTGCATTATGCGAACAAGAAAAAGTGTTATAAACGATTATTTTTAAGAACTTCTTTTAATATGCAATGAAAAGAATTTTTGGGCATTTACAAATATCATAATCTAAATATTGTTTACTACAAAGCCAAATATCAGGAAAATTCTTTAAAAAAGCCAGAATAACTTTTTACTCGCAAAAAGATAACACCCCAAGATCATGAAAAGTCCTCTGTGTTATTTTTCACATCATTCATTTTCAGATATTCATTTTAAGAAATGGAAATGTGGTATTTGAAGCTGTAAAAAGAAATATTATGATTACAGCAACTATTGTAGATGTGTAATATGATAGTATATTTGTAAAGCAACTGTCTCTTTTCTTTTTTTAGTCGTTTTCTCAGTTACTTTATTAATCATTTTAAATTGACTTAAAGGAAAAGATCTTTTGTATAGGCCGTTATATATGATAGTTTGTATGCAACTATGTGTGTCTAAGTATGTCTGCAGTTTTCTTGACAAAAGGGGGTTCTGCATAAGTCGTTGTGTATGAAAATGCGTATTTAAGTATGTTTGCAATTTTCTCAACAACTTTAAACGCTAAACAATGAAACATATTCATATACCTAGTTCATGAAAAAGGCTTTATTTAAAAATTATAATTATTGATTTATTCATTAAATTAATGTTTAAAAAGCATAAAGATAATAAATGTCAATTTATTAACAAAATAATAAGAATTAATATAAGACAGACTGTTTGTTGCAACATCAATTCACGGGTAGCATATTCCGTCTGTCAGCTCTCTTTAAAGCCTAAATATCAACTTTTGAGGTTAAAGATGATTGGCTTCTAATGTCTGATAATAGTCAAAATCTAGTCTAGTAATATCAAAATAATATACATTGTCGCCAACAGATAGTCTACTAGTAATGTTGAATTTTCAAAGTTATTTTATAACTAGCTGAGCTGCCAGGGTCCTATTTACAGGAGAATAAATATAATTTTTAGAATTTTTGAAAGGGAATTTTTTTCTTCGTCAAACTCTATTTTTTTTTTTAGTTTTTACGCCCAGTAGAATTTAAAATACAGCCCATTATAAAAAAGAAAGGCCCAGTATATTTATCGTCATGGCATTTCTCTATCTATTTTAAACTTTTTTCTCTCCCTTCCAGTTTTCGAAGAAATATTCTGCAGTTTAATAATTTCTATTCTTTTACTGAATTATGAATACTTTTCCATTCTTTCAATTTTTGTATTTTAATTAAGTTCTCAATTAATTATTAGAATTTAAAAATTCGGAGGCTCAGGTACATAGAAGAGGACTTGGATAATCTTCACAAAACATTTAAGCCTCATACGGGAAATAGTTTTCGCTAGGCATCGCAGGCCTACACACAAACAGATAGAGCAATTTGTTCTTTTATTAGTATAGAAACCATCGGTTTCGTTCGTATATTTCGTCTCATTGCGATATCTTAATTAAAACACATACTAGTATTTTAAAATATATATTCCAGTGAAAGGTTAATTTTTTAATGTTACTCTATGTTTTACATATTTTTCTTTTAATGAAATCTTTATTTTAAATATTCGCATGTTTTCAAGAAGAAAAAGAAAAAAAAAACTTATGTAATAACAATTTTACTGAAAAAAAGGATATTTTTTTCTTAATCATCATGAGAATCGCAGAAAAAATAAGGAACTTTATACATTTCAAAGCAAAAACTTTTCCAAAATGATGAAATGTGATGTTCATTATTTTTGTTAACTTTCCCCATTCTCAAATATTCTTTTCGTGATATAGAAATGTGATACCTGAAAAATAGAAACATTTGTACTAGCATCAGAGTTTTTCGTAAAAGTAGTAATAGGATACCTTTGAGCAATGAAGATGTTTTTGTACTACATTAAATACGAGATATTCTTTAAATTCCCTTTCTAGTTTCTGCCTAGATCACACATTGCAGTATTAACCAAAAAAAAAAAAAAAAAAATTCACTTGTTGATTTAAATCAGAGTAATAATATAAATGTAAATAATATAAAAATACATGCTTTCATAAAAATTCATTAAAATGTCAAGATATAACATACATTTTTCAAATGAATTGCCAAAATTTGACGGTATTTCTACAAATTGTATGAAATTTAAAAACATTACAGTGACCAACCATTAATATTTTTTGTTAAATATTCATTATTAAAGCTTGTGCATATTTCTTCATACATTGAAAAAAAATACCAAGTGTTTTTGGGGAAACTGAAATTTCTAGAATTTTTTTAGTAACGGTAACATCAAAAATTCATGGAACAGAATCGTTTTAATGATAAAAACTTCAAACTAAAATGACGTTTCAAACTTTTTAATACAAATTGTTCATATTAAAACGATAAAAAATTTATTATAAAATTCTCCATAAATTCAAAGCAATACATAGGATGCGTTTCGCACTGAAAAATTTAGCAGATAGTGAAAAGCCGAAATAAGGACTATGTCACAAATGAACTGAAAGCTACGCTGTAAAAAATTTTGAGAAAGTTTAATATTCTAACAGGATCGCTTCTCATACCATCGGATATCTGAAAGCTATTTTCATTTTATGAAAATACCAGAATCCTTTTCATACTTTTAGGCTTAGTTTCAGGATTGGAATGAAAACAAAACATTTTTCTGCTTGAATCAGAAATATTTCCGTTATTATCGTGCAGCAGAACCCTTGATACTCTCAGGAACGTTTCGAGACATTGGTTACAGTGTAGGGAGTAGCTTTACAAAGAAGAAAAGTGCGGAAATCTGGCTTTTAAATATTTGCTAAACATAGCGTTCTTCATATAATTTGTGTTGTTTTGCAGTATAGGGCGTATCATATAAATACTATTTTATTTTTAAACTTTATTTAGCTTACATATCTATATAGCTATGGAGGAATACAGGCAAAATGGCACTGATGGTGCTGCGCTGAAAGGCCAAGAGTCATCTGAATTACAAAGAACCACAAAAAGTTTATTTGTTAGGTTTGTAGATCCCATCGCTGCAATAAATACGTAAAAATAAAGGTAAAATCTAAAATTTCCTAGGTAAGTTCTATAAATTTTTAGGAAATGTTTCGCTTATTACATAAATTCATAGCGCATTTCATTAACTTTAAAAGTGTTGTGAGAGCTTTTGGATATGTTCGAGAAGTAGCTTGTAATATAAAATACTGCGCAAAATGTATACTGTGGGTATTACGCCATCCATTGGTATTATTATCTAGTTTAATTCTTTTCAGTGGCGGAACCATATTTTTTATTATAATATCATTTTATTTTATCTTCAAGAGAAAATTACTCTCATTACTCTCATCTACTCTCATCTTTTCTCTCATCTCGAGAGAAAATTACTCTCATCTACTCTCATTACCATATCACAATTAATGGTACGTAACAGCAATTTGTTAATTTGTAGGACTCTAGAATTTGTACCTTTATAATTAGATTGTTTACCTGCCGGTATTATTACCGACATAGATAAGTAATAACGCCTAATAGCAGAGATTAAGAATTCACGCCGCTACCTTTTAAGAATATGTATAGTATATGTAAAAATATTTTTTGTATGCATAATCAATAAGTTTTTGTATCAAATCCTATAACTAGGCAGCGAAAATCCATAGAAAATTAATAAACTAATGTAACCCAGGACATTATATATATATATATTATATGTATTCACACTTACATATGCATACATATATACTTTTTTTTTCTCCAAAAGTTTTAACACCCGTTACACGAAATAATTTTTCTTAGTTTTAATTTTCTTAATTAGAAGAAAAAATAGTACTAAGATTTTGAAATTAATTCATTAAAAAAAAAAAAAAAAAAAAAAAAAAACCAGAAAATAATCAAGATTTACCTTTTTCTTTCCAAATATAAAATTGCCAAGTATAAAGAACAGCGATGATACTTTAAAAAATTGTAATTAAATATGAACTTCTCGGTACAATATCGTAAAAATTCTGATTGCTTTGAAATTAAAAAAGAAGCAGCTTTAGAATACAAGTCTATTCTTCAAATTTGCCGAAAAACAGTAAATTTTTTTTGCGAGCGTGAATTAAATCCTAATAATGTCTTACAATCTCCACTTTTAAGTTAGATTTTCTGTTTTCTTACAGCTTCCTTCAAGTTCAATCAAGATAATGAAATTTTAATCTTGTTTTAACAACAATCAGAAGGCAAGAAAAAAACCCGCTAAATACGTTTTTTTTTTTTTTTTTTTTTTTTTTTACTACAGAACTTGAAAAATTCATTAAAAATATAAGAAATATATATCTTACTTAAATATTATTTTCAGAATACATAAATGAATTTTCCTGTCATTTCGTCGTTTGTAATTGAAAAAAAAAATTGCAATGATGTAAGAAGCAGAGAGTAATGTATTAAAAGAAAGTCTTCTTTAAGAGGTTTAAAAGGAATATAAAAAGAAAAAGACTCATTGCAATTGTCGCCTATAAATTAATTTGAGTTACACACTTTTTTAGAAATTACATTATTTTAGAAACAAATTTCTCCACTAATTTGAACAACATAATGTAAGTAAGAAAAGTTTTTGTAGAAAAATTCTTTTATACATATTGTAAAAAAATAACAATTAAATTATTAAAAAAAATATATATTAAAATTTTTTGCAATAGCAGTAAAATTTCAAAACAAGTGTTCCGTACACAAATTCATAAAAGTGGCAGTTAAAATTTTTGTTTTCACTGTCTGACATATAAGTGAAAAATCTGTCTAACATTTATCACATAAAGAAAAAAAACACAGGAAAACTGCGAAACATAAAAGTTAAAAATCGAGGAAAATTGATTACATGTAAAAGCTAATCAACTAGTTTAAACAATAACAAAGAATATACAAAAAAAAAAACAACTTATTAGATAAAATATGCTGCAAAATAAATTTATTGAAATATGGATTATTTTTCTTCTTAACATTTATGGCAAATATCTAGTAAACATTTTCAAACTAAGTATATGCATTTATGAATATAATGAGACAGCAGATTATCGCAGTAACAGATTCCGTTACATATATTTTTGCTGTTACCGTTATATAAAAAAAAATCTATGAATCCCAGTTACATTGATTTGAAAATTATGTGTATTAATTTAAAATTTTTATTTTCTAATTTGCAAGAGGAATAAAACAACGAAAAGTCATTGCAATCACCATCTATTAAATTATACTACCTTTTTTTGCAAAATAATTGGTATTTTTTAAATAAATAAATTTTTTCTTATACAAATAAAAAATTTTAAAAGAATATTCCAATTCTTTTTTTTTCTGTAATATACAATTCGAAACAATCTACAAACTAAAGAAATTAAATTTTCTCATTAAATAAGAATTCTTTGAAAACAATTTTACTGAAACACATTTTTTTTAATCTGTCTCCATGAAAATTCAATCAAAAATGCATCCAACATTTCCAATAAAGAAAACAGAAATTAAAGAAAAAATTAGAAAAAAAAACCCAGGCATAATTCATGAAAAACTATTATTTTTAATACAAAAATGGAAAGTTATAAAAGCGTCATGCAATGAAAACAAAATTAAAAAATTCTAATTAAGTATGAAATTTCTCTGAGAAGCTACTTTGAAATTCTAATTTTAATTTTCAATTTCCGCACTGACGGTAACTGAACTTGTTTAACATAAATTTAAAATAATAATAATAATAATGTAAAATATAGAGGGAAAAGGTAACTTAAATAAATTGTTATATACACAAAATATTCAGAAAGGAATTAAAAATAATCCAGTAAGAAATTGTTTGTAATTATTAAAACATAATATATCTAAAATATAATGTAAATAATAATAATAATTAATACAAATTTTTAACCTTGCTTTATTGTTATCATTATTAGAATTAAGTAACAAACGTTTCAAAATAATGTCATTGAAATATCAAACTAAGGTACCCTGGAGTAATAACGCCACGTTAAGGTTCTACCAATTTTCACGGCTCAGTTTTAGATTATATTTTTCATACAAATATACACTGTAAAAAAAAATTCAAGAGGTTACTAAAAATTCTTTAGTAAATTTGTATTCCACAGAATTTTTTAGTAACCATTACAAACTTTTTTTTTGCAAGTGAAACAAGTATTTCTTTTGTAATCTGAACAAAAGAATTTTTTGTATAACTAACTTAAAAATTTTTTGTATGAGCCACCAAGCAAATTTTAGTAATAGCTCCAAAATTATTTTTAATAACCTTTACGTGCGTCCGAAGGACAGGAGCTTCATCCTTCGAGCTGCATCCAAATTTCTGAAGCGATAGATTTTCGGCAAAACCGCAATAGATGGCAGCACCAAAAATTGCTACTAGCTCTGATAGGATTTTCATAATCCCTTTATTAACGAGTACTTACACTACATACATTCGGGACGTATTTGGCAGCGTCCGGTATCGAACCCGGGCCCTTTCACCCTGGAGTCCGTTACTATAACCACTATACTGTCAAGGCCACATCAAGCGAGTTTTAGTAATAGCTATTAAAAATGTAAAACTATTAATTCTATCCATTACTAACTTTTTTCTAGTAATTCTTACAGATTTTCTAGTAACCGACTACGATTACTAAAAATTTTTTAGTAATTACAAGGATCACTAAAGTTTTTTTAGTAGATCGACCTTTTTTTTTTACAGTGTATGTTTTGATACAGCAACTCGTTGGCTATCTATATAAAAAAATAATTTAACAGATATGTATTCATAAAATGTAATGGCGTGATTTCTTGACCAATGTTATTCGGCGTTATTACCCACCTATATGGATAATAACGCCATGCAAACAAAACTATGAAATAAGATGGAATAATTACATGTAGATTGCCCAATTCTAAAAATACAAACTCTACAAACTTAGAAATTGACAAATTGCATTGTAAGCTATTGAAAATGTTCAATTTTTTGCGAAAGTGTAGGAAAAATAAAGGTGTGGGGAGAGGAGGATGAGGCAAAAGAATATCAGACCGTGAGCTTCTTTTTGCTTAAAAAGGGCCGCTTAAATAGAATTATTAGAAACATTGCACAGTTTTAACTGTGTTTATTTGAATCAGTATTTAAGAAGTAGCTCGGCCACTGTAGGGAATCAACCGGTGTATTAATGCCAAGGATGGGCGTTATTACCCCGTTAGAGTTATTGCGCAGTACACTTTAAATTACAAATTATCTCGAGAAGATATCCAAAATCATCAACAACATTTTGAAAGTCCATGAAATGTACTAAAAATTCATGTAATTAACAAAGTATTTCCAGATAAAATAAATAGTCTTCACATCACAAAACGTACCTCGCAAATTTTAGATCAAGCGTTAATTTTAGTTGCTTGTAAAAACAATAAGACCTAAAAATGAAACAAATTAACTTGAAGCTGTTTTTTGCGGTTTATATGACTCAAAACCCTTCTGCGCAGAGAACATGGGTGTCATTTACCAGATTATTTCATAATTATGCATAATATTAGCAATTCGCGTTATTACCCCGCCTGGCGTTATTACACCAAACCACCTTACTATTAACTTACTATTATAATTTTAATTTAAAATATTTTTTATATCAATTTTAGCACTTTGAGGTCTAGAAAGTACTCTAACCATGAGTGTTACCCGAGTTTCCATTTTTGTTGAAGAAAACTAAGCTCGAGAGTTTTCCGGTGTCAACTTCTAACTTTCTGAGATATAAAAAAACATGTTATATACGTTCGCAGTCATTTCAGATATTACCTGCAAACCTTTTATTTAAAAAAAATAATATGTGGCAGAATTAAAATAAAGTAAATGTATGAAAACATCTAGAACTAGAGTTCAACTCTTATTAAAAGTATTAAATATGAGTCTTCACACGAAATTTTAACTTAAAAATTTTTTAATATCTATTTTAACACTTTGAGGTCTTGAAAGTACTCTAACCACGAGTGTTACCCGAGTTTCCATTTTTGTTGAAGAAAACTAAGCTCTAGAGTTTTCCGGTGTCCACAACTAACTTTCTGAGATATAGAAATACATGTTATATACGTTCGCAGTCATTTCATATATTACCTGCAAACCTTTTATTTAAAAAAAAATAATATGTGGCAGAATTAAAAGGAAGTAAATGTATGAAAACATCTAGAACTAGAGCTTAATTTTAACTTATTGTGAAAGTTGTTGGGTTGCTCTATGTGATATTAAAAATACCACATAAAAGTAAATTTTACTAAGTAATTTATATATATGAATAAAACCTGTTCTCAGATGTTTGTATGACATTAGGATAAGTTTTTATTTAAATCTATGTAAAATTTTATACTAAAAATTATGTTTTCGTATGCAGAACTTGCTATTTAGAAACATGGTATTTTCAATAATTTCACATTAAATATTAAATTTTGGTACATTTAAATAGGTCAATGATAATGAGTAAAAACTGATTAAAAAAATGTTAAAATACATATCATCCCTTATTTTATACTTGTAAAATACCAAATGCTATCAGCCCAGAGGGAGAGTTGGGTGAGCATAAAAAATAAGGAAATTGGAGTTCGCACAATAAAATTCTCATGAAATGATGCATAATGCAATTTCTTCACACATTACAATTAAAAAATATACTTATAAATATTTTTAAGAGATATGCATTTCTAGTAATATAAATAAAACAATTTAAAGACATTAAAAAAACTATTAAAAACTTTTTAAAAAAATTAGATTGTCATTCTCCTAGCATGTCACACTGTGGTGTGTGCAAAGTAAAGGACCTTTTGGTATGCTACAGAAAAGGGACACCTTTTTTTCTGTATAAATATCTTCTTAGAGTTTTTTATTTTTAAATTTCTAATTCACAATTATACCTTATAAAGCATGACTGTTAAAACAAAATTAGTTTGAACATTTTAGCACTATGAATTAACTTGTAGCCTTTGCTAATACAATACTCACTGTTCATTTGGACAATTTAACAACCCTAAGCTAATGAAAGTATTTTCTAATGGCTGGAAATACTTAAAAAAATAAATATGAGAAATTATAATCATTGAGAAATGCAAGTCATTTCCATCCAGTAATGCTGGATAAAATGCAATCTGGGTGACAGCAAAACAATTTACGTTCGTTATCTTGCTAATGTCAAATCTATATTTCAGAATAAGTCCTCCCTGCAAGTAATCTTTGTATCTCTTTGAAAGCTTTCATTAAAACCATGTGTTCTTTGAAGGAGTTAAAGACGATTGTCAACAGATCAGCAGAACTTATGCCTCAAATGACATGATGTAATTTAACATTTGTTCTCGATACTTTCTCAGTTAAATTTTTTTACAAAATAGTTATAAATTTGTTTAAAATATAATGGGGAAATTTTTAAAGAATATTTAAGAAATCTTTATTACATAATTAATTATTTAAAATTTCAATGTAAAATACATGTTAAAAGACATTTAGACTGTAAGGAATGTATTTCCTTTCTTCCAGTTAATCCATTCGTGATTGCAGTCTTTTACAGAATTTTTAACCGTTTATCACCGAGTTTTCAAAACAGAAATTTTTATCTAATCGTATCGGGAAAAGGCTCGAATTAAAAAAGGAAAAATTTACAATAAAAATTTACTTGTGAAAACAATCAAGGAATCTGAGCACCTTATGTAGCACATACACCGGTCGCAAATGTAGGTAATAGATGTAGCTTGTAGCTCTTCATATTACAATCACTCACGATCCATTCAGATTATTCAACAACCTTAAGTTAAAGAAAATATTTTTCTCCTAGTTTCTGATATCTTTAAAAAAATCAATGTGAAAAGTTTTAATACTTGAGAAACGCAAGTCATTTCCATTTATTGATGGTACATAAAATACCATCTCAGTGACAGCAAAACAATTTACGTTCGTTATCTTGCTGAAGTCAAATCTGTCTTTCAGAATGACTCTCTCAGCAAATAATCTCTGTATCTCTTTGTGAGATTTCATTGAAATCATGTGTTCTTTGTTCAAGTTAAGGACGATTGTCAACAAATAAGCGTAAAGTATGTTTCAAAAGACATGTTGACAGTTAACATTTTTTATCAATATTTTCTCTGTGAAATCCTTTAATAAAATAGCTTTAAAGTTATTTAAAATATAATAAAATAAAATTTAAAGGATGTTAAAGTAAGATTGAATATGAAATTAAATTTTCTTAGCTTGTAAAATAAATTATATGTTAAAAGACATCAACGAAACAATAAAGAAAAAACTACTTTAAAAAAAGTCTGTTTTATTTGCATTCAATAGAGAGGGTTCGCCAAAATGATTCAAAGGGTTTCAAAAGACTGTTTTTTTATAGGTGTAAAACGTACAGAGGTGGATTATGCATGAAAAGATACTTACACTGACAATGTTTCCTTCACATACTGCGGATATTCAATATGTGCGCCCTCACTGTAAAAGAAATAAGCCCCGTCAGTGGCTGAGAGTTTCTTCTCTCGAAACTGGTGGCAGAAACCTTTTAACCTTTTCCGTGGTTTTCTTCAAACCTTGAATTTCCTTCCGTAAATACGGGTTAGGCTCCTTAGATAGACTCCCACGGACGGAAACCCCCTTCCTTCCTTAGGCCCTATATCCTTCATGCTGATAATTGGCCATCACAAATAAAACAAGCTAGCCACTGCAAAAAATGATTGTTGATTTTACAGTATAATACTGCCAGATGGGGCGCTAGTTTAATACCAATAAGCATTACCATACAATCATGTAAATGAATTAAACAGTATTTTACGGCCTAATGGCATACACTTTTAATTTTATTGATGTTACCGTAAATTTCACATCTATAAACGGGCACCCCAACGACCAGTATCACATTGCAAAATTTAAATTTTTTTGTCAGTGCTTAGTGACCCGGCACACATCTCAATGGTGGGCTAGTTCTGTCGATACATTCGATAGCGTGTTTCTATCAATGTTCGTCACAGCAGTAGTGATGCGTTTCAGCGTAAGAGCCACGAGGAAGGTTTTAAAAATTATTCAGTGTACGCATCTTGTCAAGTTTCACCCGTCCTTGCAACTCGTATGCCTCTCATTATACTGCGTTTTGAAACCCGGTAAGTCATTTAAGTTAACCCTGTATTTATTATAAATCCATGTATAATTTCATGTCATAAATTCATGTAGTTCAAAAAATTTTCTATTACAATAGAATATTTTGGGGTGGCACCAGATTATTTAATATTCATTGCTTTAACATAGTTTTGTTAGAAAGCGCGAGATAGGAAATTTATTTACAAATCATAATTTAAAACATAGAAGAATAATTTAAACTACTTGTTCAGGAATTCTAAACTATTGCCTCAAAGTATATTCATAATTTAATTAATGTATTAATGATTTTTCAATGCAATAAAAGTGCATTACATTTATAAAATTTTATTAGTTTAAATAATGTTGATATTGCCGCGAAACATGGAGCTTAATGAGCTTATTAACAGGTAAGCAAGATGGTGATAAAATAACAATACTAATAATAATAACAATTTCGAATTAATAATAATAATAATTCCAAAATCAATGACGATTTTAAAATATTTTCAACAAGTTATAGGGGAAAAAATATATATGCATATACACGTACATTGTCTAGCAATGATATCAAACAAACAAATTAAAGTCATACAAAAAGTACATTAGCTCTACATCAATTCATAAATTCGTTGGAATTGAGTAAATTATAAACACCCACGTTATCGAAAAACAGTCAAAAAAGAAGTATTTTCCGTATTGCAAAGCTGCATGTTACTTGTGCAGCCGAATTTACATGCATAAAACTATAAATAAATTAATATCGTGACAGAAAAAACTACAAAATAAAGCAAAATATTTCCATCACTAAATAAAATAAGTTTTATATTTTACTGAAAACTCTGCAGTATTTTCCAACATCAATGAGAATTTAAAAATATATTCAAAAAAGGAACAAGATAATAAATAATATATATATATATATATATAGTACAAATTTAAAATTTTTTCGCCAAAACTAACCTTTATACTATCTTAATTTTCTTATAATAATGTTCCGTACTTACTTCAAATTATTAAATTAAAATTTGTTTTTAAATCTAATCTGTTAATCTTTATGCAGACGATATAAATTCTTAATTTGCCTTAAAAAACATTATTCCAGTATGCGTAAATTTAAAAAGATGGCTCTAAATTAAAAATATTCTTAATTAAATTTTTATTTCTTAATATTCCAAATAAAATTAATTTTTCTATGTTTTTATCAACCCTTTTTAAGAAAGTCTTATTCCAAAACCATACCTTTAAAAAAATATCATTATTTTATTTTATCTATTTATTTATTTTTCCTCCGTCAACCTGTGATAGTGTGCATATTAATAAATTCATTTCTTTTCTTTTTCTCTTAAAATTAATCATCTCTAAAAATCGTCTGCCTAAGAAATCCTGAGTCGATTATAAATTGGTTAAATAAATAATATTTTTAAAAAAATAAAACTATATATATATATATATATATATATATTATTTAACGATTATGTAAAACAAGTCACATAAAACCATAAAAAAAGCAAAATCAGTTTTATAGTATTCCAAAAATTCGTTGGAAATGAATGAATCACAAACAGCCTCATTATCTAAAATAAGTCTTTTCTATATGATGAAGCTGAATAGATAATCAGAATAATTTCCATGCATAAATAAACAAATATCCTATTGAAGAAAAACTACAACGCAAGGGAAAACATTTCTCTTATAAAGGAAAATAAATTTTACATTTTTCTGAAAACTCGCCGCATTTTCTAAAATCAGAGAATTTAAAAAATACGTTAAAAAAAGATACGGAACAAAATATGTATCGTGAAACGATCATGTAAAACAATTCAAATGAAACCATACAAAAAAGAAAAATCAGTTTTACAACATTCCATAAATTCGTTGCAATTGAATGAATTATAAGCACACACACTATTTAAAATAAGTCTTTTTTGTATGATGAAGATATATATATTACTTGTTCAGCATAATTTACATGAATTTACATAACTTACATAATTAACATAACATACTTACATAATCACATAATTTACATAATTAACACACATTTAAACTTTAACCCCCTGACCGCCGAACAAAAGGGCAAAATTGTAATGTTGTTTTCCCTGTAATTTATTAAAAATACTAAAAAAAAAATATGTTTTTTCCGACCTGAAACAAAATATTTTATTACGTTTAGGTGTATAATCCTTGAGAGTATTAATCCAAACTTAATTTTTCAAAAGTGCGTTTTATTTGTAAAATTGTATTAATTTAATATTACTTAAGTTGCAGTGAAACCTGCAGCTTAGGGCGCGGAAAAATCAGTTCGCGACAGTCAGGAGGTTAAATGAACTAATATCGTATTAAAGAAAAGCTAAAACATAGGGAAAAACTTTTATGATATAAAACAAAAGAAATTTTACATTTTACTGATAACGCGGCTGCATTTTCTAAAATCGGAGAGAATTTTAAAATATTTTAAAAAATATATATATATAATATATGTATTGTCTAACGAAATAAAATATTTATTGTTAAAATGATCGTGCAAAACAAGTCAAAAGAAGTCTTGCAAAAAAGGCAAAATCAGGTTTAAAACATTCCGTATATTTGTTGGAATTGAATCAATTATAAACACCTGTACTATTTAAAATAAACCTTTTCTGTACTATAAAGCTGGGAGATGTATGTTCAACATAATTTACATGCATAAAACATTAAACAAATTAATATTGTTACAAAGAAAAACTACAACACGAGGAAAAACTTTTCTGTGATAAAAGAAATGAAAATGAAAACATAGTAGCATTTTCAAAATCAATAGGAGACAAAATGTGTATTGTCTAACGATCATGTAAAACAAGTCAAATGAAGTCATACAAAAAAGCAAAATCAGGTTTAAAACATTCCATAAATTTGTTGGAATTGAATCAATTATAGGCACCTGTACTATTTAAAATAAATCTTCTCTGTTCTATAAAGCTGAGGATTATATGTTCAACATAATTTACATGCATAAAACTTTAAACAAATTAATATTGTTACAAAGAAAAAATACATCATGAGGGAAAACTTTTCTGTTATAAAAGAAAAAAGAAAAAAGAAAAACTGAAAACACGACAGCATTTCCAAAATCAATGAGAATTTAAAAATATTTTTAAAAAAGATACGACACAAAATATGCATTGTCTAACGATCATGTAAAACAAGTCATGTGAAGCCATACAAAAAGCAAAATCAGTTTTACAACATTCCATAAATTCGTTGGAATTGAATGAATAATAAACACACACGCTATCTAAAAACATCCCCTCCACACTTTTCCAGCGTTACAAGCATTCATTACGTCATTTACAACTCCCATCATTAATTTACACAGGCAGCGCCCTCTAGAGAGAACTGATCAAATAAAAAAAAATATGAAATGGAAATAAATATACGAAAAGAAAAGTCGGAAAACTTAGTGCCGGAAAAATGATTTATCGTGTAATATATGAGAAGAAAACAGTAACACATGGTAGATGACAACTTAAATTTATTTCGCTAGGAATTCTTTTATGCAATTTTGCTTTTTCTCCCTACAGGCGCTGTTTATTTTCCAGCGAAACGGTTAAATCTGTTTTTGTTGCTTTTATAGAAGGGCAACGCGCTATTAATTTTAGAATAAAGAAGATGAAAGCCACAGTAAAAATGATACAAATAATTTTCAGAGTAATGTTTGCGTCAAGCTCGTGTTGTTTTATTCATTCTGGAATTGCAAAACGTAATGATTTTTAACTAGATTTTTTTTTCCTCTAGAACTTTTCTTTCATTATTGTTATTATTACTTTAATTTTAGAAATGTTGGATATTTATTTGATTTAAATGTCAGCAAGATAATTTTTTAAGTAGTTTTTTCAATGAGTTTGTTTCGAAACGGATTCTTATTTAATTAGAATTTTGAAAATTTACTTTTATTATATCAGATTTTCAGAAATTTTCACGCGATGTAATATGTATCTTTATATTAAAATGGTATAAATGATGTTAATACAGTTCTTTTATCAAACTTTTTTTATTTTTTGTTGCAATGCAAAAAGAATGATTTCTTTCTACTTTTCGCTTTTATCTTTTATTTATTTATTTATTTATTTTTTAAGTTTTTTTCTTCTTTTTCTTTATTTATTTATTAGAAATGTTTGATATTTAATTAATTTAAAAATCAAATATATAAATAAAAATATTAAATTTACGAATAATAAAATCGTTCAGGAATCGAATAGAATCTTCAGTATTTGATCTTTTTTTTTTTTTTTTTTTTTTTTTTTTTTAGAATTTCTCACATTACACATATAAGAATGTCAGAGAAGGTTGTTTTATTTATTTATTTTAAATGACGCAATAAAAAGTTGCAAATAATTTTTTAAAGTAATGTTTGCATCAAACATATGTAGTTTTATTCTTTGTTAAGATGCAAAAAGTAGTGATTTTTTAAAGATTATTTTTCCGATAAACATTTTAATTGTTTTTTTTTCTTTGTATTTCAGACATGTTCAATAGTTATTTAATAGATAATTTATTTTTATTAATCAAGTCAATAAAGGATGCAATTATTTTTCAGATGGAACAAAATATTATTGTTTTTTTTAATTTGTAGAAATGTAAAACGTAAAAACTTTTCCCAGATTTTTATTTCTGAATTATTACTTTTTTCCCTCTCTCTTTTTTTTTCTAATTTCAAAAATATTGGATATTTATTTTAATTAAATGCAAAAAAATTATTTTTTTGTTACGAATTTGTTGTGATAAAATTAGTAATTATAATTTTGAGAATTTAGTTTTTTTCCAACGTACTTCTCAAATTATTTCAATTTCTCAATTTATGTGTATATATGTATATAAAAAATCTATTCTTTTGTTTTACCTTTTTACTGTTGTATAGACGTAAAATTTTCTCCTAGATTTATATGTACATATTTTGAGTGTTTAGTTGTTATTTTTACTTTTAATTGTAGAAATATTCTACGGATTTTTGATCCAAATGCTTCGAAAATAATAGTAATATAAATAGTAATAAATAATAGTAAAATTGAAAAATTTCAAATTTTTTTCTTTATTCTATTTTTTGAATTCATTTTATGAAAATTTATTTTCATTTTTGCAGCTTTTAACATTTTATATTAAAACAAATTTTTATAGGAAGTTATTGTTTTGTTGGTTTCCATTTGAATAATGATAAAAACAGTGGAAGCTGTAATTAAAAGAGTTTTACAACCTTTCCGGTCTGGTGAATTTTCACCAAGCATTATTTTGTCTTATCAATTATTTTTGTTATTTTCTACACATATAAGTGATAGAATACGTGTCTTTTTATTTGATTTTATTATTTTTTTTTACTTTTAATAATTATAATAATAACAAAAGTTTGCTTAGTTATCTTTGCACCGTTAGCGAATTTTTTTATAATATATATATTATTATTATTTAAATTTGAAATGTAGGTGCTTAATATTGATACGGGAATTATCACTTGCTTACTAAGCGTAGAACCAACATTTTGAAAAATGTCCAATCCGGAGATCGAACCCGCAGCTTTTTCAATAGCGCTAAAAGTGCTCTACCATTAAAGCTACGAGCACGATGCCTACCCAGGTAAAAAAAATCAGTAAAAAACCTTTAAATATTTCGAGATTTTACAGGCATTTTGAAGGTTTTTGCTGGTTTTCAGAAGGAAAATGAAAGCTTAAGGTTTCCTTAAGAGAAATATACAGGTTCTTAAAAGTTTTCATAGAGGTTTTAATGGACAAACTATTACCTTTAAATTACCTTTAATGACTTAGAAGATTTTCGTGAAATCATTTCAGGTATTTTGAAGGAAAATGAAAATCGTTTCTCACGCAGGTAATATGAAGGTTTTACTAGAAGGTTTTATTGAGGTTTATCATTGCACATTATGATATCTGAGATTTTGATATGTCTGCATTTTCCTCATAATGTTTATTATTATTATTATTATTTAAAAAATAATATTTTAGATAATTCCGAGAAATCTAATGTCTTCCACCGATTCAATAAAAAAATTCTTAATTACCCTTGTTAAAATTTTTAATTATTTAAAATTACAATTTGAAATAGCGATATAAAAATCCTGTTCTGGAAATGAAAAAATCTTGAAATTATCTTAAAGTCCCCTTTTTAATATTCTTAATTACCATTTAAAATTACATTTTTCATTCCCATCCAAAAATCCCGTTAAAGCAGAAAAACAAAATATCTCGAAATTATTTTGAAGTCTGCTCCGAGTTAAAATTTTTAATTACAATTTCTAAAATTATTATCATTAACAATTTCACCTCTAACTCTAACACACTCAAAAATTTCAATCCGCGAAAATTCCTCTAATAGAAAGAAAAAAGAATCACAAAACTTTTTCAAATTTTACTACCCTAAAAATATTGCCGTAATTTTTTCTTAAAATATCCCAGTAAAAATATACCTTCGAGTAGTGTAATACATACAAAAGTTTCAATCAACAAAATTTACCTACCCCTAATAAAATCTTCAAATTATTTCAAAATCCCTTTCATGAATATGTAATATCGTATTTCGAAAACTCACGAAATTTCAAAGTCCGAACTTCCAAAATTAATTGTAATGTAACGGAATTCTTTTGAATGTCTCTGTATTATGGAAATAAAATGTCATGGCATTCGTACAATATTTGACAGAGTTAGGCTACGGACGGACAGACACACAAACCGAATTCATACACATTTTTGAACTTCGTTTGAAAGTATTAAAAAAGGCCGAAAATTAACTGTCAGAAGGAATGTTCAGAAACATATCCTGCCTTCCCACCACTACAATAAATTTAACAAACGAAACTCTTATTATATCTTTTAAATTTTAAATTACTCAAAATAAATATATTTCACTAAATTTTTCAAAATCGTAGAAAAATATATTTTAATTAAATCTCAAAATATCTAACAAGGATCAATGTATTCCGCCCCCTTTATGGAAAATGCCTTATTTAATTTTTCATCTTAAGTTTTCCAAAAAGAATTTTTTTTTTCTAAATCTGAAAAAAAAATAAGAAAGAAACTTTAATTCATTAAATTGCATTAAATGCTTGAAGTGGCAAATGGTTTCACTCTGTCCCTTCAAGCCTCACATTTTATTTAGTTCCTCTTTAAAGGAGGAACTTTTTTGTGCATACTAACATAAAAGAAGCTCTTTTATGTTAGTTACATAAAAAAAAAAAAAAAAAATTGGAGTGTTTTTGAAGACATAAAAAAAATAAATAGTTGCCTAAATTTCAAAATCGAGCTGAGGAAGCAATCCTCCCATCCCCCTTTTTTCATCGGCGTCGAAGATTAAAACTGAAAAAATATAGATGAAATTATTACATGCAAAAATCGTCCATATCCCCTATCAGGCATAATTTTCAGTTTTTATTAAAATTAGTTCTTTCAAAACAACAAATTATCGTTGGACCGATTAGCTGCATTGTCTGACTCCATGTTACGAGATTTTGAGAAGGAGATTATCAACTCAACTTTCTGTGTTGATGTTATCGTGTCGTCGCGGGAAAATGTGACTGACTAGCGGCGGGCGTTTGTTTATTTTATTTCTCGTTAATGTAGTGTTGTTTTTTTAAGTTTCTGGCGGTAAAGTAATAACATTGTAATTAATTTTTAAAGGGATATACATATAGCCTTCAGAAGGCTACAAATATTGTTTATTTAATTCATATTTTTAATATTAAACTTTATATTTCACACTATAAACTGCGATTCATTCCACAGGAACAGTATTCGGTAATCCAGTATCGCCACGTAGATTAAGAAATATTTTCGTATCGGGGAACATTTTTTATGAGAAATTTTTGTGATTCTTAAAGATCAATTTCTCTATTTTTTTTTTTTTTTTTTTTTTTTTTTTTTTTTTTTTTAAATAATATCGATGAAAAGATCTTCAAATTTTAAGAAGAGCTTGACACTTATTTCTTAAACTATATCCTAAAGGAACTAAATATTAAAACTGTGTTTCATTTTTTAAATTTCTTGATGTTTTCATTAAAATACTGTTAATTTTATTGAATCAAGTAACTGACATTTGATACTGGAATAAAGATGGGATTTGAATAAGATGGGATTTTCCTAGTTTTTTTTTTTTTTTTTTTTTTTTAACTTTTTTTGAACTTCAAATGTATGCATTCAATGAATATGTATTTGGTAAATATATTGAAATGGCCACTGATATCCGTATTCAGTGTTGAAGTGATTATTTGATAACACAGTGAATAAAAAAGTGACATATTTATACAGGTAATTCGATAAACATGAAAGTAATGTTAATCACATGAAAAAAAAATCTAAAAGTAAGATAAATTTTTTCATTTTAATGTTAACCTTTTGCCGGGTGTGCAAATTTTCATCACATGAACAAAAGTACGTTGTAAATTGTACAACAGGAGGAAAGCACTCAATTATTACAATTTTGCTTTAACTTTAAAAGTAATGTAGCATGCAAATATCATATAAGTTTTCTTTGCTCACAATTTATGAAAGTATTCCACAACATATTAAAGCAGGCAGGAATTTTGTTTTAAAGAAAAATTAAAGTGAATGTTGTACTTTTTGCAATGGCACACCCGCGGGAATGTTCAATAATTTTGACTGAATTCTAGAACAAGCAAGGCATTTGGCAACATTGAATTTGGCAAAGCGATAAATGAGTTTTTGTTATTACCACTTTGTTTCTTACATTATTTTCATGCCAAGTGTGGTTTGAAATGGAATTTAAGTTGGTTTATTTTATCAGGGAATTGCATTTGAATGGTTGGATTTTTTTAAATGCATTTTTGTGACATGAAGTTTGAATTTGTTTTGAGTTCTGTTTTTATTTGCGTGTTTTGTGAAGTAAATTGAAGCAATGCTTTTTATTATTATTAATTTTTTTATTTGTTTTTAAAAATTTTTATTTATCTTTGTAAGTGGATTTTTAGTAATTTGTTTAAATGAAAATATGCATTTTGTGTAGAAGCGTTTTTAGGGATAAGTTTAACTTTTGTCATATGGATTGAACGATTCTGTTTTAGGGGTACATTTTGTAGGTTTTAAAAATGATGTATTTAAAATAAAGGTAAGTGAATTTTTATTTATTTTATATGATAAGTATTGTATTACATTATATTATTGTCACAAAATAATAAAGTCAAAAATCCATGATTGCAAAGCAGGGGAGATTCTAAGTAAAAAAAAAAAAGTATATACCCCAAAGCAAATTACTTTGTAATGTTCTGCAATGAAATTTAGCTGATCAAAAGTGTTCTTCCAATCAAAAGGATCGCAAGATAAGGGCAATTTCCATCAAATGAATGCAAAAAATCCACGATTTTCATCAGAGAAGGCATGATTTTTGTTAAAGGTTCACGAATTTTGTCAAAAGATCGTATAAAATACGTGGATTTCGTTGAAAAACAGCAAATTGTGACTAAAATTTGAAGAAATTTTGCCTAAATATTAGGAAAAAACAGGGTCATTTAAAATAAAAAAATTGAAAAATGTGATTTTCATCAAAAAAGCTCTAACTTTGGTTATAAAATACTGCCAAAAAAAACACTAATTCCATTTCAGAATTGCAGAAACTGCCCATTTCATCAAAAGATCACAGAAAAATGTGAATTTCGTCACAAAAAGTGTAGAAAAAATGTGATTTTCGTTAAAAAATGACGAAAGAAATGCAAATTTTGTCAAATATCACTAAAAAAAACCATTAATTGCATCAAACATCGCAAAAAATTCAGATTTCATCATATATTGCAACAAAATCACGTAAATTTCGGCAAATAGTGCGAAAAACCTCTGCAAATATCTAGACCCCCCTCTCCCCCACAAATTTTGTGAAAAAATGTCTGGAAAATCCCGTGTAAGCGCCCCCTCAGAATATTTTTCGATTTTTCGTCACGTTTTGTGGGGGGGGGGGGATTAACAGTATTTTACAGTAGTCAGTTTCAAATAGTCATCGCGAGTTTTATCGTGATTTTTGGATGAAATTTGATGTTTTCCATTACTTTTGTGGAAATCTGACGTTTTGTGAAATTTTGTGACGAAATTAGCCATTTTTTTTGCAAATTTTGCTGGAAATTAATCGTTATTTTGCGATTTTTAACAAAATGTGCCTTTTTTTAGTGATTTTTTGACAAAATTACCTGTCCCACGGACACGTAAGAGGCTCTTTTTTGCATTTCATCGCCGATTTTTTGTGTAGTTCATGCGCTATAGTGCTTTCGGATCATCGCTGGAAGGCTGTGTTTTTTCAAAGTCAGTGGAGTTTTCTTCAAAGGATTGCAGAAAGAAAAATGCAATTTCGGTCAAAGGATTACGGAAAAAGACGCGGTTTTTGTTAAAGGATTGTGAAAAATACTCGAACTTTTGTCGAAAGATCATGGAAAATACTCAAACTTTTTCGAAAAATCAAAGAAAATATTCTAATTTTGTCGAAAAATTAGGAAAAATATGCAGATTTATTCAAAAGATCGACGGAAATATGAAAATTTTAATGAAAGATCTCGGAAAATACACGAATTTTGCCAAAAGATCGTGGAAAGTGAGAATTTTGTTGTAAGATCGAGGAAAATAGAATTTTTTTTGTGAAAAGATAACAAAAAATACTTATTTTGAAGAAAGATCAGTGGAAAATCATGAATTTTGTCAAAATATCAAACAAAAATCGCTAATTTTGTCGAAAGATCGGGGGAAAATATGTAGATTTTGACGAAAGATCTTGGAAAATATGCAAATTTTGATGAAAGAACGCAGAAAATATGCTAATATTGGTGTAAGATCGTGGAAAATACTCAAATTTTCTTGAAAGATTGTAGAAAATTTATGAGTTTTGTCAAAAAAATGAGAAAAACTGTGAATATATATCGCTAAAGGATCGTGGATAATATAAATTTCATTGAAAAAAACATGGAAAAAAGTCTGATTTTTGTAAAATACTCAGAAAAAAGCACTAATTTTGTTAAAAGATTACAGAAAAGTGCAAATAACGGTATATTTTGCGAAGAAATTGTAAAAAAAGTCAAATTTCATGAAAAAATCGCGAAAAATGTCAAATTTCGTGAAAAAATGATGAAAAACAGTAAATTTTATTAAAAGATCACCAAAACAGCAGTTTTTGTTAAAAGATCGCAAAAAACGGCATATTTTGTTAAAAAATCGTGAAAAAACGACAAATCTTGTGGAAATATTGCAAAAAAAGAAACATTTCACAGAATTTTTGTTTTACAGCGATTTTTGGACAAAATTGGCCATTCTTTTCACAAATCTTTTGACTAAATCTGTCATTTTATCGCTATCTTTTGACAAAAGTTGCCTTTTTTCGCGACTCGTTTGACAAAATTTTCCGTTTTATCGCGATTTTTGGATGAAATTTGTTGTTTTCCATTACTTTTGTGGAAATCTGATGTTTTGTGAAATTTTGTGACGAAATTAGCCATTTTTTTTGCGAATTTTGCTAGAAATTAGTCGTTATTTCGCGATTTTTAACAAAATGTGCCTTTTTTTAGTGATTTTTTGACAAAATTACCCGTCCCACGGACGCATATGAGGCTATTTCTTGCATTTCATTGCCGATTTTTTGTGTAATTCATGCGCTATATAGTGCTTTCAGATCATCGCTGGAAGGCTGTGTTTTTTCAAATGTGGGGCAAGAAGGGCGCTATTTTTTTTTTTTGAATGAATGACAAGAAGGGCGCTAGTTTTTAGATGAGGGGCGCAGTTTTTTAAACTAAAGAGCAGGAGGGAAAGAGCGCCCTTCTGAAACCCTCTGGGGAAAACTCTGTATCTGCAATAAAAATCAAAAAGTGTACAGTAACCCAATTAGAATTCAATCTCAGCTATTCTAAGCATGAAAAAAAAAAGTTTAAGATTATAAATATGCAAGTGAGAAATTTTTTTAAAGATTGCTCTCATAGGTTTAACATTAGTGATGCAATTTCTTTGCATGACTAGTTTAGATTTTTAATGCTTAAACTAATGTTAATCTTATGGGGATGTTATTTACAAATTTTTTGCTAGCATTTTAATTATTATTCTATTTTTTTTAAGGATTTTTTCTCATTAGGCTCTTACAATCGATAACTTTCATTGTGTATGAGGACATGGGAGATACAGGTTATTTATATTTTTATCAATATTCTACTAATTTGTTTTTCATTATTTAAATTAAAAAATATGTCTATGTATAATTTAGTTATTAGTTTGTCGATTTGTGTAATTTGGCGAAATTGGTCGACGGTATAACCTAGTAGTACCTAAAATTCACTATTTTTAGGAACCTGATTGAGAAAATTCACGATTTTTACGAAGCTTATTGGAAAAATTTTTGATTTTTGCAAAGGCGATCGACGAAATTTGCGACTTTTAAGAAAACAGTCGATAAAATTCGTGATTCTTATGGCGGATTTTAAAGCGGATTGACGAAATTTAGAATTTTTCCTCACATGATCAAGAAAGTTCGAGATTTTTATGCACCAATCGATGAAATTTCAGGTTTTTCTCGCACCTGATCAACAAAATTCGCGACTTTTACGAAATCGGTCACTGAAATTCGTGATTTTTCCTACGCCTAATTGACAAAATTCATGATTTTTATGAAACCCATCGAGAAAACTCATGATGCTTTCATGCCTGATCAATAAAAATCACTATTTTTAAAAGGCGATTGACGATATTCAAAATTTTTACGAAGCCAATCGACGAAATTTGAGATTTTTACGCTTTTGGTTGACGAAATTCACGATTTTTACAACGCCTATGACAAATTTGCGAATTTTACAAAGCTCATTGACGAAATTTGTAATTTTTTCGTTCCAGATCGAGAAAATTCTGATTTTTCCGCACCTGATTGACGAAATTTGCAATCTTTACAAAGCAGATCGCGTTTTTTCTGAATCCGATCAACAATATTTGCGATTTATTAGGGTCTGATTGACGTAATTAACAATTTGTAAATGTTCGCAGCCGATCAAGGAATTTTTCATTTTTCCATGCGTCATTGCATAAATTCGCTTTTTGTGCCTTGTCAACGAAATGTACGACTTTTCATGTCTGACGGACAAAATTCACGATTTTTCTGTGCCTTGTCGACAAAAAACTCGTGATTTTTCTTTGCCGGATCTGGGAAATTTGCGATTTTTTTCCGAGCCTCATAAGCAAAAATCACAATTTCTCCATATCTAATGAGCGAAATTAACGATTTTTCCGTGCCGATCAATGAAATTTGTGATTCTTAAGTGACAAAATTTTATATTTACCCGCGATAAATTGATGGAATTTAAGATTTTTTCCTGCGACATATGCACAAAATTTTGCTTTTTTTTTCAGGAATCTTGCGGGCCATATCTTAACCCTTCGCGGGCCACTTTTGGCCCGCAGGCCACAGGTTGTGCATCCCTAGCTTAAACTAATGTTAATCTTATGGGGATGTTTTTCACATATTTTTTGCTAGCATTTTAATTATTATTATATTTTTTAAGCATTTTTTCCCCATTAAACTCTTACAGTCGATAACTTTTATTGTGTATGAGGACATGGGAGTTGCAGGTTCCCCCCCCCCCATGCAGATGGTCGACAAATTTCATTTTTTCCAGTAAACAGCTGCCAAATTTCCCTATTTTCCTTCACAACTTACTGGATAAACTTGTGAGTTTTCTTTCCCCATGTAATCAGTAAGTAAATCAGGCATTTTTGACGGACTGAATAATATGGTTTTTTATCATACAAAAATGTATATATTTAAATTTATGATTTACAAAGAATCTCGCAAGCTAATGTTTAATATATAGGAGCATTTTATTGAGATATGTGAAAGTAAAAGTAGCTTTATATATATATAATCTGTAATAAAAATCAAAAAGTAAACAGTAACCCAATATTTAACATTCAATTTCTCTGCATGACTATTATAGATTTTAAACACTCAAGCTAATGTTAATCTTATTATGTTATATGTATATTGGAAGTGTTCACATGTATTTTGCTAGCATTTTAATTATTATTGAACAATTTTTATTTTTTTAAGGGTTTTTTTTTCACATTAGGCTATTACGGTCAATAATTTTGTGTATGAGGACACGGAAGGTGCAGATTCCTCCGCACCTCCCCCCCCCCCCCAAGATGGTCAAAAAATTAAATTTTATCCAGTAAACAGTTGGTGAATTTCCTTATTTTCCCGCACAACTTACTGGCAAAACCAGTTTTTTTTTCTTTTTTTTCAGTCAATCAGTCACAGAAAATATTGCAAATTTTTTTGAGAAAAAGGGACTTTAAAAAAATATATATATGTTGTATAAATTATTTAACAAGATACAACTGCTCTTTTTTTAAAAAAAGCTGCTTAAAAAAAGAAAAAGGGCACGAATTTTTACAAAAGGGCTATTATGTACCTTATCAGAAAAAAATATTTTGAATTGGTTTGTTTATACTTTTTTTATCAGTAAAATTTTAAAATGTTTTCCTGTGGCAGATGTAATTTTGTGACTTTTCCCTGTTAAATGTTATTATGCAATCTTTTTTTCTTTACATTAATTATTATTCATATGTAATATTCAGTGTGACTCATTTAACGATTTATCATCAGAAATCAGCTTACAAATTTTGCATTTTTTTAAAAATCCTGCCATCGACTGAAAAATCTCAAAAGATTTTTTTTTTTTTTCCTCACAATTCACTGTTGAGTTTCTTTTACTTCAACAGGTTGTTAAATTTCTCATTATTTTAAAGCAACTAAATAAAAAAACTTTTTTTTTTTTTTCAAAATAATCGACTGGGAAATATTGTGAATATTTTTAAAGAGTGAATCATTGTATCAATTTTTTTACATTCTTGATTTATAAGTTTTGAAACATCTTATTCTTACATGTTAAAAAAATTTGCAGCTGTAATCGATTTACAAAATTCTTCGATTTTTTTTCATTTGGTCGACGGATGAATTTCGCAAATTTTTCCTTTGGACGATCGAAGAATTTCATTTTTTTTTCTGCTTTTCATATGCTTTTGAAATTGTAGAGTTTTTATCATTTTAAATCTTTTTTTTTTATGGTGTTCTGATAAATATTTATAATACATAAAAATTTTAAAGAAAGGGGGAAAGAGGGTGCACATATTTCAAGGGATCCAAAGCAGGGCTCTTTTGCTGACATCCCTTTTTGACTTACCATTTGAAAGGCTTGTAACCAATTAATCTTGTTATGCATCTACAGTTTCTCTTTTCCCACTTTGTCCCCCATCCCCCCCCCAAGGGGACACTTTTCTAAATTTTGTTGCCCCCCCCCCAATGTGACATATTGTAGGAAAAGCCTGCGACTCCTTATATATGTTATGCATCCCCTTTTCCCCTCTCCCCTTTTTGCCTCCCCCCCCCTCACGAGGACACCTCACAAAGTGTCCCCTAGGGGGGGGGGTAACCGGGGCTAAAGGGTAGCTTCAGGTATTTCGGACAAAGTGTCAAGGGATTACGCAGGTTTTATTACCTTCAGGAGAGCCTAAGGTATTTCGGACAAAGTGTCAAGGGATTACGCAGGTTTTATTACCTTCAGGGCAGCTTAAGGTATTTCGGACAAAAAAGTGGAGGGGAAATATAGGTTTTTTACCTTAAGGTAGCTTTCAGGTTTTTTTGTCCGAAATACCTTGAGCTTCCCTGAAGGTTTTTTTTAAAGGTTTTTTGCTGACTTTTTTACCTGGGTAGCTTGACATTTTTCACTACTATATATTCCCAAGGCACAAGATGGAAGTATGAGTACATGATCCTGAGGAATAACATGAGACACAAACTAACACAGCATGAATTTGGTTTATTTTATGGCGGCCGATTACCTAGTCGAGGGATGTAGGCCCAGGGAGAGGAGTGACCTTCGTGGGGGCTCTTTCTCAAGGAACCTAACTCTTATTTACGCACGGTTCGAAGAAAATCACGAAAATTCCGGACGGTTAGACCAACGGCCGCGATTGGGCTCGAACCCAGCATTTTCCGTCTACCAGTTGAGAGGTCAAAGCCTCTCGGCCACTGGTGGAGCTAACCTAGCGTTGGTAAACACATATTTAAATTTTCAGTTGTGAAATTACGCTTGAAATTATTGAATATTAATACGTGAAGTAATCATTTGCTTACTAAGTGTAGAACCAACATTGTGAAAAATATAGGTTACTTTTCTGAGCACATCATGTGTGATGAAAAGAAAATTTTAAAACCCTCTCAAATCCTGTTGTAATATGTTATTTTTAAATTATTATGCTAAAATTAAATAACTATTATGCTAACTATTATGCTAAACTATTATGCTAAAATTTACAAACGAATTTGTAAATTAATGCTAAAATATACAAACTTAAAACATTTTATTGATTGATGTTTTCAAATCATTGCAGGTCATTAGTGATTATTACTACTACATACAAATTCATTTACATGCGTTGCAAAAATTTTATACAAAATGTAAGACTATATATACTATTCCACAAGTTTTGAAAATAAAACATTTAAATGGTACTTATTCTTTCGAGATATCAATTCAGTTTTCAGATTCTTTAAACCTTTGGGAACGAGGGACCAGTGTATGTGCTACATAAGGTGCTCCCTGGTTATTTTCACCAGCGAATTTTTATTGTAAATTTTTCCATCTTTTAATTCGAGCATTTTCCCGATATAATTAGGTAAAAATTTCTGTTTTGAAAATCCGGTGATAAAGAATTAAATATTCTGTAAATGTCTCTAATCACGGATGGATTAACTGGAAGAAATGAAAGATATTGCCTGCAATCTAAATGTCTTTTAACATGTATTTTACATTGAAAATTTAAATATTTAATTTTATGATAAAGATTCCTTTTTTACTCTTCAAAATTTACCTTGTTATGTTTTAAATAAATTCGTATATATTTTGTTAAAAGTTTTAATCGAGAAAATATCGAAAACAAATGTTAAATATCAAGATGTCTTTTGAGACATTAGTTCTGCTTATCTGTTGACAATTGTCTTTATCTTGAATAAAGGGCACATGATTTTAATGAAAGCTGACAAAGAGATACAAAGATTACTTGCTGACATGAATTATTATATAAGATATATTTGACGTAAGCAAGATAACGAACGTAAATTGTTTTGCTGTCACTGAGTAGGTATTTTATGTAACATCTCTAGATTGAAATGACTTGCGTTCAATGATCAAAATTTCCCATATTGAATTTTAAAGAAGTTTCAAACTAGGAGAAAATATTTACTTTAGCTTGAAGTTGTTGATTAATCTGAATGAATCGTGAGTGGTTGTAAAAACAAAAACAGCAGGCTACATTCATTATGTTTTAAGATACTATTATTTACAAATCTAAATTTATTGATCAGTATAATCAAATCATTGCACATCATTAATGAGTATTACTACTGCATACAATATTATTCACATGTATATTAAAAACTCTTATACAAAATGTACAAGTACTTTTCCCACAAGTATTGAAAATAAAACATTCAAATGTAATTTATTCTTCCAAGGTATGTTTGTTAATTTCAAACAATTTTTAACTTGAAGAAAGAAAAAATATTGATTGCATTCTAAATGTCTTTAACATTGAATTTATTTTTCAAATAAAAAAAAAATAATTTTATAATATATAATTTTTAAAATTTACCGTATTATATTTTAAATAACTTTATAGCTATTTTAATAGATGTTTTAAAAATATTAGAAAATATTGAAAACAAATGTTCAATGTCATCACAACTTTTGAGACATAAATTCTGCTTATCTGTTGACAATAGTTTTTAACTTGAACAAAGAACACGTGGTTTTAATGAAAGCTGACAAAGAGATACAGAGATTACTTGCTCGGAGGAGTTATTCTGAAAGACAGATTTGACGTCAGCAAGATAACGAACGTAAATTGTTTTGCTGTCATCGAGATGGTATGTGACTACTGGTATTGATACTAAGTGACTTGCGTTTCTGAAAGATTAAAACTTCTCATATTGATTTTTTAAAGATGTTTGAAACCAGGAGAAACTATTTTCTTTAACTTAAGGTTGCCGAATAAATTGAATGGATCGTGAATAATTGCGATAATAAGGACTACAAACTAAGTTCATTAACTTTCAAGGAGCTTATAAATTAAAATTAATTTTTTTACTACATACAATTTCAGGCACAAAAATGTTATATAAAATGTAAAAGTAATAAGCCCGAATACATTGAACCCCATTCCCTTTAAATGTTACTTATTCTTTTGAAATTTCAGTCCTTTTTGTTTGTTTGAAGCAATCTTAAAGTAAATCAAACTTAAAGTAAAGAAAGATATTTACTACAATCAAAAAGTCTTTTAATACGTATTTTATTTTGCAAGTTAATACATATTTATATATACATAATAAAGCTTTCTTTAATTAACTTTAAAATTTATTTTGTTACATTTTAAATAACGTTATAGCTAATTTATTAGAGGTTTCAATTGAGGAAATATTGAAAGCAAATGTTAAATATCATCATGTCTTTTCAGACATAAGTCCTGCTTATCTGTTGACAATTGTCTTTAACTTGAAAAAAGAACACATGATTTTAATGAAAGCTGACAAAGAGATACAGAGATGACTTGCCAGAAGGAGTTATTGTGAAAGACAGATTTGACACCAGCACGATAACGAACGTAAATTGTTTTGCTGTCATCGAAATGGTATTTTATGTAACATCACTTTAGTGAAATGACTTGCGTTTCAGTGATTAAAATTTTCCATATTGAATTTTTTCAAACTAAGAGGAAATATTTACTTTAGCTTGAAGTTGTTAAATAATCTGAATAAATCGTGAGTAGTTGTAATAACAAAAACAGCAAGCTACATTTATTATGTTTTACGACTCTATAATTTACAAATCTAAAATTATTTATTGATCAGTGTAATCAAATCATAGCACATCATTAATGAGTATTATTACTACATGCAATATTAGTCACATATGTATTTCAAAAATTTTATATACAAAATGTACAAGTATTTTTCCCACAAGTATTAAAAATAAAACCCTCAAATGTAATTTATTTTTCCAAGTTATGTTTGTCAGTTTGAAACAATTTTTAACTTGAAGAAAAAAAATATTGATTTCAATTTAAATGTCTTTAACATTTAATTTATTTTGCAAATTAAAAAAAAAATTTATACTATATAATTTTTAAAATTTACCGTATTATATTTTAAATAACTTTATAGCTATTTTATTAGATGTTTAAAAAATATTAGAAAATATCGAAAACAAATGTTAAATGTCATCACTTCTTTTGAGACATGAATTCGACTTATCTGTTGACAATTGTCTTTAATTTAAATAAAGGACACATGGTTTTAATGAAAGCTGACAAATAGATACAGAGATTACTTGCTAGAAGGAGTTATTCTGAAAGACAGATTTGACGTCAGCAAGATAACGAACGTAAATTATTTTGCTGTCACCGAGATGGTATTTTATGTAACATCAATAGATGGGATTGGCTTGCTTTTCTCAAGGATTAAAACTTTTTACATTGATTTTTTAAAACTTATTTGAAACCAGAAGAAAATAATTTCTTTAACTTAACCTTCCTACCCTGAATGGGTCTAATCGACCCAGTCCTATACTGCGTTTCAATCGATTCAAACAAGAAAATTTTTCATAAAATAAACGAAATAAATTACACAAAGATTTAAGTTAAACGAGTTTGTTAACTGAAATTAAATAAAAATTCTGGTGTTAAATATTTTAACTAAGTTTGAATAAAATTTTAACAGGGTAGGAAGGTTAAGGTGTTAAATTATCTGAATGAATCGTGAGTGATTGTAATATCAAGAGCTACAAGCTACGTTTATTACCTTTCATGGGGCTACAGTTTACAAATCTAAAACAATTAATTGATTATGCTGTTAAATCATTGGATATCATTAGTGAGCTTTACTACTGTATAAAATTTTAGCCACGTGTGCTTCAAAAAATTATACAAAATGTAAAAATAACATTTCCCAAGTAAAGAAAAAAAACACACCTTTAAATGTTACTTATACTTTTGAGATATCGATTTTGTTTGATGTTTAAAACAATCTTTAACTTGAAGAAAGGAAAGACACTGACTGCAATCTAAAAGTCTTTTAACACGTCTTTTGCAAATAATAATAAAAAATGTTTAAAATAAAATTTTCTTTAATATCTTTTAAAATTTAGCTTTTACATTTTAAATGACGTTATAGCAAATTAACAAATTTTAAATGTCATTATGTTTTTTAAGACATGATTTTACGGAAATTTGTACGTTTGCTAAAATTTTGAACTCAAATTTGTCTGTAACCCTGGTGACAGTTTTATAAAACGTTTTAGTCAACCCATTTTCCAAAATAATTCTTAGTAACTTTGCAGTTTTTTGGTCTTACAGTGCAAACGTGTATCTGTTACATGATATTTATATTTATTTATTTATTTATTTTTAAACGTTACATAAAAAGTTCTAGAATTTCCAGTTTCTTAGAATAGTTTTGGTAACTATGCAGCTTTATAATTATAACTATTAAAGATTTCTTGATCTTAATGTCACTTATCTTTCGACAATCATCTTTTACTAAACAAAAAACACATAATTTTAATGAAAGTTGACGAAGAGATTGCGTAATTATTTTCTGGAAGAAAGTATTCTGTAAGAGAGATTTTACATCATGGGGATAATGAATACAAATTTTTTGCTGCCACTGAAACCGTTATTTTAAGCAAGTATCTGTCTTTTGTTTTGTTTTACTATCACTCAAAGTTGGCGTTATACGTCGAAATGTGTTATAATTCTGTAAATTCATTTTTGTCAAAATGAAGAATATTTATACTATTTACATCATCGGCAAATGTCATAATATTGTACTTTCAACTATATTATTTATTTAAGTAAACACCTTTCTTTTATTTGGAGCAACGTTGGAAAATAATGTTTAAACATAAAGACGCCGAAAAAAGAAATGTTGCTGATTTTGCGAAATCTTTTCTTGATTCAACAACACCATCTGTTAAAATATGAAGTTTGTTATAGACTGATTTAATTTTGCATGTGTTTTCTTACGTTTTATAGAAAGTGCAGCTATTAATTTCCATGACAGGAATAACACAGTCAAGATAGTATTTTATGGATAACATATCCATGCAATATGTTTCGAAGTAACTATCACTTGCCGTAATCTATCAATTTCCGGGTTTTATAAGTTTCTAAAACAATTTTTAAAGTCCTGTTTCAGTTGTTTTTTCATCATTTCATGTGTTTCTGTTGCATTTTTGCCAAATTTTAAACATAATTTAATGTTAATTTTTTGCCCAGTATCGACTTCGACAACAAAAAATTAACAGTTATGTTTTATTGCGTGTTTCAAGGTTAAACACTCACTTCTGAAGGACGCTAACATTATTACAAGTGTTCAGATACAGGTCTTCCAAATACAAACCTTACCGCCTTCTGACGACTTTCTGTTCTAGTACAGTTACGTTAGTCCTGGAAACTAATGGTGTCACTTTGCATATTTCAACATTGATACACCTCACTTGATAATTCAGTATTGTACTTGTATATTGTACTTGTATATTAACTTGTACATATATATTTGAAAGATATAACAGAAATATTTAATGAGTTTTTCCTTTCTTCATTATATTTTCATCTTATGTTCATGTTGTATAGACTTCATTACATAAAATGTTTTAAACATATCTTCGCGAAATTTCGTTATTAGCATTTTCTGATTACTCATTGTATTCTGAACTAGAATATAAACTAAAAAAAGTAAAAAGCTTATAAATTTAACCTTTTTATACTACTATATATATTTTGTTTGCATAAGTCGTATCATTAACGTTTGAAAGCCTGCAATTGATAGTTTATATTTCTCTTTTCATCCAAAAACATAAATTTTATGTAATATATATACCGATATTTTATTGTTTATGACTGAGAACAAAACTACAAACAAATAGCACTATCGTGACGAGTTAAGTAAGCTATACTTTCGAGTAAATACACACGTTTTGTTGTATACATTGCCTTGAATAATAAATAATCACTATTATGATGATCACGATAAAAAGTAATTCGCCTTTTGTCATGCCTTTTCGATGTAACTCTGCTGTTTTTATCATATGTTGACACATTATTTATTATGTTTATGTAGTACTTATAAAATAATGTTTTTTATATGCTTTTTTTTTATAATTATACTTTTCGTCTTTTTTTTAGGTAAGTGTTAAAGGATTTTTCCACTGTTCGTGTTCTTATTTAAAAATATCAGTTCCCGTAAGTAAGTAAATATATAGATTTTTTCATTTTCAATACCATCTTAGAATATGAAGATGAATATAGTCTTTAAAAATTATCATTATTTTAATATGTTTTTAACTATAGTGAGACAAAGATATATATTGCAAAAAGAAATCAATTTCTTTAAAATAATGGTAATTATCCATTTTTTTTATATTTTTTAATTAAATTCCATTTAATTTTTTCTTTTAATGTACTGACAATTTTTCGCGTAATTATTTATATAAATATAAATCATTTTCAACAAGTTTGTTTTGAAATTAAAACAATAACTGCATGAATGATAAAGAAATTTATATCCATGAAATAAAATGTTTCTAAAACAATACATAATGAAACTTTGGACTTGAAAAAATGTATGTATATTCGAGAAAAGCTTTTATTAAACAGATACCCGAATTGATTTCTGTTTTAAATAATTTATATTAATTTAGAATTTTTGTAATGACAATTTTTCGTGTAATTATTTACATAAATATAAATTATTTTCAACAAGTTTGTTGTGAAATTAAAACAATAACTGCATGAATGATAAAGAAATTTACATCCATGAAATAAAATGTTTCTAAAACAATACATAATAAAACTTTGGAGTTGGAAAAATGTATACATAATCGAGAAAAGCTTTCATTAAACAAATACTTGAATTGATTTCTGTTTTAAATAATTTATATCAATTTCGAATTTTTGTAATGTTTAATTTTTTTGAGTAGTTGAGGTCATCTTAGCATATATTTAAAATGTTTTTAATTTCTTTAACTAAAAGTGCATTTATTATTCTATGTATGAATTAGGATGAGAACATTTATTCTTTGAAAATTCAATAAAAGTTGCATTAGTTCTCCAGTCTATTATCGAAATTTCAATTTAATATAAAAAAGTAACTTTTCTACCAGCATTGTGAAACTTTGATACCTTGTTTCTTTATACAACATGTTTTAACACATTTACAAGCATATTTTTATATAGATGTTATTCTAAAAATGGTTATAATAAAGTACAACTCTCCTACTGTTCAAGAACAATATAGCTATGTTTTTTACATGCTTACATATATTTTTTAATAAAAAATGAGTTTTTTTAATAAAAATTATAGCCACTGTCGTTTTAAATATACTTTAATTGGACTTTTCTAAAAATATTATTTTATTAATCATTAAGACATTGCTAATTAAAATTTGATATTATTCGATATTATTAATGAATTGCAAGTTAATTTTGACAGATTGCATACAATCTCATGTATTTTGAAATTTATTACAAAAAAGGAAACGGAAAAATAAACTTATATCACACTTTTACGCCAGCTTATAAAATTATAACAAATTCAATAATTCCCTGCCATTTTTTATGAATGTAAGCTGATTTTTTTTTATAATTTCCTAATCCAGTAAAGTATTTAAAAAATGTTTACTTATTGAAAATGAAGACATACCTATTAAATTTTGATATTATTTTATATTATTATTCAATTACTTTTATACGTAGTATACTATAACACTGCATCCTACTTCTTAGCTAGAAAAAAATTACAAAGAAAAAGAACTTCTATTATATTTTAACCGTCAGCCATTAACGCACGTTCCCCTCTAAGAATTCATATCTTGCCGGAAAATAAATCGAACTTTCTGGCACGCCATTCTTTAAAAATTCCATACCCCATTTACCGTGGACAGTCCCCTCTAATCACATCAGTCCCGTTTCCAGAGCCATTTCGGCGTTCATTTTTGTGGCCATTTCGTTGGGGCTTTGCAGCACTTTGTAGGCCTTATCTCTTTCGAAGAAGGGCCTTAGTTGCTATGGAAGCAAACCGTTCAAATTTTTCAAGGTGTCGAGGGATAGAATAATGCAATTGGTTTGTAGTAGGCAGTTGTTGAGATTTTCACTGAGGAACTGTATTTCTTTGTTTATTTCGAATTTGGTAAATCAAGTAAAAGCTTATTTTTATTGAGTTAGATACGTAATAGGCTTCAATTTAAGATTTTCAGATAAGCCACTGTAATTTATTTCACTATGGGAAAAAACTGCTTTATTTGATGTATTTTTCTTGTTTCTCTATTTTTATAATATTTTTCACAGAAGAAGTTATTATTAAGTATAAAGATTTAAGATTAGATTTAATAAAGGATTTGTGTTATTTACATTTTGAAAAGAAACATCCTTGTTTGACTGTATTTTTTTTTCTTTAAAAAAAATTCTAACAGATATTTAAAAGCTTCATTAAAATTAAAGAAGTACAAATGAAATTAAAAGTTGAAAAACCGCTGAAGAAAATTATCACAATTTATTGTAGTCGTTTAGATATAAAGCCACATAATTCTATATCGCTGCAGATAAACACTATGAATGACATATGTAGAAATGCCTGAATACAAATCTTTTTATCATGCCAAATGTCATTTTTACAGAATTTCGGCATGATTTTTGCAGCACCTTTTAGCCTTGTATTGAACAAGGTCCTTAGTTTCTAAAGAATTAAATAGTAAAACTTTTACACGATATGATTGATTAGATTTTTAGTTTCAGAATTTAATACGTTTTGTGATAGATGTTGTACATATGTAGCGTTTAGATTTTTAGTGGGACAATTTAATATGCTTTATGATAGAGCTTGTATATATATGCAAAGTTATTGGCAATTTTGTACGCCCTTCTCTCCATACGATATCATATGTTATCATTTCTCTACACCTTCTTTAAATGTTGCTTTAGAATATAAAATATTATTTTATTTTATCTTTTCTAGAGAAATTTACCTTCTGAAATGGATTCCAAATTAGTGATATAAATAAAAATAAGATTAAGTGGTGTAACTGTGCCGTGATTTTACAGTGTGACTCTGGAGTTACTCGATTCAGCTTCAAAAACTAATATTTATTTGAATTAAAGTTTAAACCATTGTGAATAAGTTCAGTTAGAATCATTAAATCTATCAGAAATTTTCAAAATTACATTTTCATGTCCAAAAAAAAAAAAAAAAAAAAAAAAAAAATGCATTGCATACTTTTTTTTTATGTGTCCAGTTGCCCCATCTTTATCGTTCAACTGGATCAGGCAAATGTGTGTACCACACTCATTTTTTTTCTTTTAATACGGGGTATCGGTTACTGTTTGAAAAATTGTAAACAAGTTTAAAAAATTTAAACCAGAAGTATCATAGAAATTGTATATCAACTAAAGAGCTTTGTAAGATAAATCTGCTGTCAAAGTATCCATAAAAATCTAAATACTTTAGTATAGGTTATAAGTACAGAAATTAAAGGGATTTTAAGGGAAAAATAACAAAATAAATCTGTGAACAAACCGACACGTAAATACTTAATTACCTCATTCTGTTTTCTATTTACCTCAATGAAAGTTCGATATATTCAATAAACCTGTGGAGAATGTGACCTTATTTTTATATCGAACAGAAATAATTTTTGTTTGTTTCAATAATTTTCTAATAATGTCACTTTGTGTTATACACTGGTGGAAATTGATTTATGAAAACACTTTTTTTTGACAAAAACTTCTATAATATTCATTAAAAATGAAGGAAATTTCATGGTATATACATAGTACGTACGACAAATATGTTACAAAAATAAATTTTCCAACATAATATTAAACATAAAGAAAAGGTCAAAAATTAAATTTTCGTAATATGCGAACATGAAAATTGATTTATGAAATATCACATTTCATTAGTTATTCCGAAGTAATGTGACGAAAATTTGCATTAAACATAAACAAGGTAACGTGACCTGCAAAGTTGGCATAAAAAGCGCTGTGCAGTGAAAGCAATACATTTCAATACGAATTTTTGTGATGGGTAGACGAAAGATTTTGTCTGAAAAAGAAAGAGGTATAATCGACGCTATTTAGAATGTGAAAAGTCTGTCCCAGAAATTAGTAAATAAATTAAAAGATCTGTTTAATAGATAACTATAGAAAAGATCGGCTCGACTGAGCTTTAATCCCCTTCTTGGCGCGTTTTCAAAAAATCGCCATATATTGGCGCGTTTTTGCGTTTTATCTCCCGGGTGTGATTACCAGAAGATACCACGCAAAAGCGCACAACTTAAAGCGGCGATAATGAAAATACAACAGTAATACACATTTTAAAAAATACAAAATGCTATAATTTTAAAGAAAGTGACTGAAAATACAAAAGAAATACACATTTTAAAATATTGAAAATCCAAAAATTGTAAATACGGCATATTAAAAAAAAATCTTACTTATCGGAAAACGGAGAAAAGCATTAAGATGGGAGACATCTACCAAACCATTCACGCGTTATCTTTAAAATTTTACACAGACTTAAATGCGAACGTTCAAACCACGAACCCCTCCTTATACTCCTACACACGTCATACACGATGCCGACTGATCTCGACATCGCCATTCAAAACCATCAGTTAATTTATCACACGCAGTGAATTTCATATCTTTCCCACACCTTGGACATTCATACCTGGAAGCAATCAAACCTTCTTTCATACACCAGTCTATTACAGCTCTTTTACCCATTACAGGTAAAAGAGTAAAAAAACCACTCGTATCTTCTCCCTCTTCTTTCATACATTCATTTAAATTCTTACGGAAATCAACAACAGCCATAACAGGTAAGTAGTCTAACCAGAGGAATATAAATGAAAAAAATCCAAAATAATTTACTCACTCGATGATGACTCTTTGAAATCCAACGGACTAATGAAACGCATTAAAAATTCAATTAATTTCACAAAGCGCGATTCCTAAATTTAAAAGTTTCTTCTCTCTAGTCCAATAAGAAAGCTGGAAAAGAACGAACACAGCATGCGCAATCTGGTAGAAAATCCTCTTCAAGCGCCGATGGTTGCTAGGAGAAGCGACACCTGAAAGTAATAGAAAGCAAGGCTTGGCGCAGTCATCGCGCGTCAGAAAAAACGCCGCCAGAAGTGGGTTAAAACTCAGTTTACCCAGCAAATTATGGCAAAACTTTTAACAAAAAAGGTAATCCACATTTAAACAAGCGACAAAAAAGGGATTCTTCAACTTGCATCGAAAGCTGGTAACAGTTCAAAGTAGATTTTTGCAGACCTATCCTTGCCTGTTACTTCTAGAAAAGTTAGGCAAATTTTACATGTTTCACGGAGCTTGAGATGGTCGAAAATGAAGCCGTGTCCAAATTACTTCTGCGTCACAAGCAGATGCGTTTGCAGAATTGCAAGAAGTACATGGGAAAGGGTAAAAAATGAAAGAAAGTCATTTTCTCTAACGAAAAAAGATTTATGGATAGCCCAGATGGTTTGAGGTATTATTGGTGTGATCTTCGAAATCTACATTCAGCAGAAATTTTGGTGGCTGAAGTTTGATGGTTTGGGCAGCCATTGCTTATGTTGGCAAAAGTGAAATTTTATTTTTAAACGGCCGCCAAAACTCTTTTGGTTATAATTTAGTTTTAGAAAATTCACTTCTTCCATTTGCATGGCAATATTATGTTTAAGATTATATCTTCATGCAAGATAATGCAAGTATTCACATTTCAAATACAATGAAAGATTTGTTTGACGAACAGAATATTGTTTTTTATATCATCCATCTATTAGTCCTAATCTGAACCCCATCGAAAAAGTTTGGAGACCGCTTGTTCGAATGGTTTATGCAAATGGGATGCAGTACACAGCACTTGTGGATTTGCAAGCTTCAATCTGTCAAAACTGGAAACTAATTGATCAGAAATGCATCCAAAATCTTATTTTATCAATGCCATCTAGAATAAAATAAACTTTAATGAATAAAGGCGGCTTTATTAATTATTAATTTCAATTAAATGTGACATTTCATTAATCAACTTCCATGTTTTTATGTTACTAAAATCTAATTTTTGATGTTATGTTTTAATTTATTAATTTGTATGAAATTTTACTTTTCTAAAATATTTGTTGTACATAGCATGTAAGATGTATGAAATTTCATTAATTTTTAGTTAATATTATAAATGTTTTGATTAAAAAACCGTGTTTTCATAATTCAATTTCCACCAGTGTAAATGTCTCTTCATCTGAATCGTAAAATTTTGAGGTTTGGAAATCCCACTTAAGAAATTTTATTTCATATTCCAGCAACCTTTTAAAACTTTTGTAATGTTCATTTTAATGAGGCATTATTTTGTTTTATTTATTCCCAGAAAAATTATGGGGCAATTAATTTCCTATACTAATATAAACTCAAAAAACTATTTATTACTATTTAAGTAATTGGAACCCACATGGTGAAGTTACCCCTGGCATATATACCAGTTGCACCATTCATGAAAAAAATATAGGGTACTCGAACGTCGACCTTACAATTAAAACGTCGGCCTTACAAGTAAATACCGGGTGTCCCAGAAATAACTGATGGATTTAAAAAATTCAATAACTTGCAAACGGTGACAGCTATGTAAAAATTTTTTGCAGGAGGGTTATGTATAATGTCAGGGGTTTTTTTACCGTAATTTTATATTTTAGTTCGAATTTCAAGCAATAGGTGGCGCTGACGGCGGTTGAAGGCCAGGTGATCAGTGCTGAGTGAAACGTCGACCTGGCCTTTAATCGCCGAAAGAGAAGCATAAATTTTCAAAAGAAGTATAAATCTTCAGAAATCTGTTACAGCAAAGATAGAATTATGATTGAGTTGATTTGACTTTGTTTTAAGAAGTAGATATCGGATGCAATGTTGACAAAACAAAAACTCAAAACACACCAACATTTTTTATAAAATTGTTTATAACCCAGTTACCTCGTGGGCCCAATTACCTCTGCTTATCTTATCATGGTTACAATTAGTAAGAAAATTAATATATTTTATGTATTTAAGAAATTTAAATATTACAAAATATTCTCATAGTGATATGTGTAAGAACGCAACGTTTAAAATATATAATGGTGATTAATTTAGATTAAAACACCGTAAAAAGCTCCGAATTAAATCGTCTAGACGACGTTTTTATAATGCACTTTATATTTTTAAAGTAAAATGTAATAGCTAAACAACATTTGCAAATTTTTACAGCTAAATTTAATTTTGAACTCTCTAGTGCAGGGTTTAATTTTTTTTATTTTAAGATTACAAAACAAAAAAATCGATAGCAGTAATGAAGAAAAACACTTTAAAGACATTTAATCCCAGAAGTAAACATTTCATCTCTTTATGTTTGAAAAGATTTGATATGGTAATGCATTGATATTTAATTGATACAAAACTTTTTTATAAATATAAAAATAGTGGTCTTATTTAAATTTTGTTAAAAGACATCTAGGGATCATTTAAGACTGTTGCAGAGTATTTAAATTGCACTTAATCTAATGCATGAAATTAGCATTACGATACAACGTCCAACAATGTATTTAAAAAATAAATGCAAGACAATCGATTACAAGCAATTAAAAGTAATAATATGTTCATAGAACTTGAAGACATTTAATCTCAGAAGTAAACAGTGTATCGTTTTAAATGTGAAAAGATTACTTATAATACGTATGTTTTTTTTTTTTTAAATTAATACAAAGTGTTTTTATAAATAAAAAAAAACAATAATGCTATTTAAAATATTTTGAAGAATAATTTCCTTAATGTAGAATACCTTAATTTATGCTTTTTTTATCCAAAAAATTAGCGTGTCGCTGAAACATGTAATAATATAACTCAAAATTAAACGCATTATACACATTCGAGGACTGTCCGAAAAACTCCTTCTGCGACTGCGTTAAAAAAGAGAGACATTTAGATATGGACTGAAAAGTGTTTTTTTCACTAGTTGGGAAAATAGCTGTTGTTCTCGGTAGAGAATTGGGAAGTCTGAAGTATATCTGAATCTTTTTATTGGTTGAATTCCGCAACTTATTTTATTTTATTTGTTTTCTGATTGATCCATGCTTAATGTCTAGAAATGAAATACTTTTGATTTTTATTTTATTCGGTTTCTGATTGGGCCACGTTTAATGTCCAAAAATCGAATACTTCTGTTGCCACAATGACAAAAAATGTATTAATAACTACAAAAAAATTAATAACTCCAAAACAAATTTAGATACAGGTGTCACACAAGTTGCATTTAAAAGTATATTTTTTCTTTATACGACGCTGTAAAAATTGAAAATGTGCGATGTTTAGAAGTTTTAAAATTTGCAGTACCGAAAAGTATTAAACTGAAATTTCATTTAATATTTGTTTATGTTTGGTCCAGGAATATTAACGAGCCTCTAAAAGTCCAGGCATATTAACATGACTTTGTTATTACGTAAGATACGCTTTGATCATCACAAAAATTATGTTATTATTTTTTTTAATATAGAAGTTATTTATAAGTCTAAAATTATAGTGTTTGAAAATAATATTTTTAAAATAGTCGTTGTAATTTGTTAAATTACAATTTTTCAGTTTTCTTTTTTAAATTTCCTTTTTTTAAAGATTTATTCCCCGATTTCTTTTTTAAATTTCAAACTCTACGCGCGGATAAAATATTTATTAACAATAATTAAAACACATTATTTTATATTTCAGCGAAGTCATGCAATACATTAAAACATTTATCGTAACGACATAACGCGTCTGCATGCATCAAAAAGTGTCGCGTGAGTGGTACATATCTTCACACTTCAGTTTGTACCCAACACGAATCCGAAAATTTTGCTGAAAATCAACTGGAACCAGCACTTAAACAAGGCCAACAAATTTCGCCAATCCGAAACCCGGGCGCTTCAAATCAAAACTGACTCGAAGATGCCTAGCTAGAAAATTTTATCCAAATTTTAATTCAACTATTGAAAATAGTGTATAAATTTAGTCTAATTTTATTTTAACATTTTGTATAGAAATGTATATAATTCAGTGGATTAAAGCATTAATCATTACGATATATAATGTCTGCATGCATCAAAAAATGTGGCGCTTGAGAGGTAAAGTTTTGCAAGGTTCAGTTTGTAAATATTTGTTGGTTCTGTTTGTTTGTCATATAAATATTTCTTAATGTATTCAAGTCTGTTTTAGTTTATTTTATTCAATCTTTCAATAGCTTTTTAAATTTAGACAATAAATGTTCGAGGTGGAACCCGTCGAAATTCGACGAAATAAAATGTTTAATAAAGATTCATTCATATATAATTCATAATAATCAATAATAATTAATAATATAATAATATAATAATTAATAATCAATGAAATATTCATTCATAATATTTCATTGATTTATAATAAGTCTACAAAATTATTTACAGTAAAAAATGTATCTTATATTGGTCATTCTAATTTTCAAACAATATTATTTTAAGCTAAAATTAACAAAATACTATTTCTATAAAACTCAGTTGTCCAAATTATTAACATCAAACTTTAATCGTATATGTAATAAGTAAAATATAATAAGTATTAGTTTTTATGATGAAGTTATTAATTGAGGCTCTTATGTTTGGTATAAATGCGAATGAAAAAAACAAAATTTATTCCGAATTGACACGATTATAGAATTTCACGTGAAATCTAAACCCGTCATCATCTTCATCTTCTCAAAATTTACATATGTACTTCTCATATCCGTATTCACCATGTTTAAAGAATGGTATTCTAATTTGATCATTCATGAATAAAAACGAAATAAGGCTGAAATTCACCGGATACAGACAATATCATGACATACGCATTTTTATTTCTTTTCAATTTTAATGGAAAATGGAGCTATTCTGTTGTCACAATTACAAGATTGGTATTAAATACTAATAAAAAAAGTTAATATCTCAAAAATAAATTGAGAAACAACTTTCAAACAAATTGCATTTAAAAGTACATTTTTTCTCTATACAACGGTATAAAAATTTAAAATGTGCGAAGTTTAGAAGTGTAAAATTTGCAGTAGCAAAAATTGCAAAACCAAAATTACATGGGAAAGTGTTGCCATTCGCAAAATGACGCATGCTTACGCACAGATACGTTTAGCCTTTATAATGTAGCTATGTATTGCAAAATAAAAGTTTTATTGTCATACATTTGATCCATGAAAACAATTTTCCCACGAGTTAACATTCATTGGTCATACCATGAGTTGACCCTGAAAGAAAATTTTATTTTTATGTATTTGATTCGTATAATAATAATAATAATAAAAATAATAATATCGAGTGATTCATAAAATTTGAACGTAGTGTGTGTGGAATGGCGTAAAAAATTAATTTTAGAATAAAACATAAGCATTCCTATGAAACACGATGACATTGAATAAATTTGATGTTCCTGATATCAAAGTAGATCATTAAAACATTTCTTTGAATATTCAGTTCCTAATTCTTACGAAATTATGGAGACATGTAAAATTCATTCTTACTATTACCGTATGTATTGATAATTTTATCTTTAAATGTTTCATGATTAACTTTGAGAATAAGGTTTAGTGAGAGTTTTTATGAGTTGTACCATGCATAAAAGTTTTGTTCTCATGCAGTTAATTTATAAAAACAACTAATTCCCACGAGTTAAACCTAATTGACAATGTTGATGAATGAGACTTACCATGAGTTGAACCCTGAAACAGAATTTTGTTGTTATTCATTTCATTCGTATAATAATAATAATAATAATAATAATAATAATAATAATAATAATAATAATAATAATAATAATAATAATAATAATAATAATAATAATAATAATAATAATATCATAAAGTGATTCAAAACATTTGAACGTAATGTGTGTGGAATGGCGTAAAAAAACTAATTTTAGAATAAAACACATGCATCGAATAAGACTGATGTTCCTGATATCAAAGTAGATCATTAAAACATGTCTTTGAATATTCAGTTCCTAATCTTTTACGGAATAAATGAGACACGTAAAATTCATTTTTACTATTACCGTATGTACTGATAATTTTACATTTAACTGTTTCATGATTAATTTTGAGAATAAGGTTCAGTGAGAGTTTTTATGATTTATACCATAAATAAAAGTTTTGTTCTCGTACATGTGACTCATAAAAACAACTAATTCCCACGAGTTAAGTCTCATTGACAATGTTGATGAATGAGAGTTACCATGAGTTGAACCCTGAAAGAGAATTTTGTTGTCATTCATTTTATTCGTAAAATCATAATAATAATAATAATAATAATAATAATAATAATAATAATAATAATAATAATAATAATAATAATAATAACTAGCAAAAGCCATGCTTTGTTTGGATTCGCGAAGCATTATTTTATAAAACAGATATTTGAAAGTAACAATATTTTTTTTATTATTATTTTTGCATCTTTATTAAACAAAAACGTTATTTTATGTTTTGGCGCATTTTAATTTTTTATTTATGATGTAAAACTGGCATAATAAGATATTTTCGAAGCAAACTTTTAAAATTTTTTTTTAAATTTTCAACTAAAAGCTCTTTTAAAGATGTTTTTACAATTTCAAGTAGCAACTGGTGTTTTTTAATTGTTTGAAATATGCATGTTTCCAATCTTTGTAATCAACATCCGATAATCTTTGATAGCTATTTTAGAATAATATATTTGAAGAAAGCTTGAAGAAAGTTACTTCTTCAAAATCCTATTTTCTGGAAAAAACATTTGAAATCTGCTTTCGTTGATACTATGAATTTTTAACTGTAAAACATTTTATTTTAATTTCTTCGTTTTTATACATGTTAGCGTATGAGAATTGCTGTAATTCTCTCCGCGTGGGAGAACTTTTTACTTTCTGCGAATGGCAACTCAATTAATGGAATTACCTTTTAACGAAGCGCTCTCTCATTTTCGCAGTGACGTTTCCACGAATAATTATTGTTGTGTTTGCGAACTTATTAAAGTCTTACTTTTCTATAAAATCCTTCTGATTAATGAGTCGATATTATTTAGCCACAATACGACCTTCGCAAAAATATTTATAAAGAGCTTGAACCAACAACTTCACGCAGATCTTTTAATTTTTCATTTATATAACAAATTTAAGAATTAATTTTATTTGTTTACAATTATTTTGTTGCCAGTTTACAAAAAAAAAAAAAAAAAAAAAAAAAAAAAAAAATCCATAATACAATTTTTTTAAAATGTTTAAGTGTCATCTGTGCAAACGATTTTGCGGGAAAATGATAACATGTTTTATTTAATAAATTAATCATGATTCTATATATAATTATTTACTCCATGATTTAAACTTTTTTTTTTCCTGAAAATATACTCGTTTCATTTTTTATTTATTTGCTAAAATGCGTCCGTATTGGAAATGCATGTAAAATAAATTAATTAAAATAATAATTTTTTTAACGTTTTACTGTAAAAATAATTATATTCTGCAAATCTACAGATCATAATTTATTTTTGTGTTTAATTTGAAGTTAAAACATTGAATAGTTTTTTTGTAAAGCATACGACAAATTGTAATTTGAGTGGACTAGTAGAGGATTCGCTTCGCTCATCCTAATAATAATAATAATAATATAGTGAAACCTCCAAATAAGGGACACTCCGAATAAGAGACACCTCTATTTAAGGGACAAAACTTCCGGTCCAGGTCCCTTGATATAGGACGTCTAATGTATTTTCCTCTAAATAAGGGACACTCTATTTAACCCTTTCATTCCCAGTGAGTCCAAATGGCATCACGACATTATTTATTTTATTTCTATATTTAATTCGGATATTTCGAATTCATACCAGAAAATTAAAATAAAAATACTTGTTTTATGTAATAGCCAAAATTCCATAATTAAATAAAGAGAAATTTATCTTTGAACTTTTCTGGTGTAAATTCAGATTCTTTGAACTACGGATTTTCTAGAACGTATTTTACCATGGGAATGAAAGGGTTAAGGGACACATGAAAATAATATTAAATGGATTATTTTTGTATTTCAGATAATGAAGTAGCCTGCGATTAAAACTAAATGAAGATTTTTGTGAACTTATCAAACAGATAGACAATCATGTTGATAAAGAAACATACAACACAATTCACGATCGTTTATTTACCCAAAATTCTGATTAAACATCAGTGCGTTTATCCGCATTGAAAGTAATTTTGAAAATTGTGAGGATGATTCTGAAAACGGAGAATAAAAGAAAACTGTGAAATAAAGAATTTTACAGATGATTTTAGGCTACTCTCAAATCCAAAAAAGACCACTTTTAAGATATAAGTTTTAATTTGTTTTTATTCAGAAATGCATGAAGCTAGGAAGTATTGTTGTTCAGAAAATGTGGAATCGAGCAGTTTTTTCTTAACTTTTCTTTAGGGGGGGGGGGCAAATGTAATAGATATTTCAGTATACATAGTCAAAGGGATAGTTTTGAAATGAATTTCTACATGAAAGAATAATAACTATTCAAGAAAGGGTAAAAAACAAATGTCTTTGTCAAGTGATCCAAATCATTTATAAATCAATAGATAATTTATTTACCGAAAAATTGAAAACATAGTTCAATTCTAAGTCGCTTCCATAGTCAAGCGTTCTAATTTTAATTGTGCCAAAACATTTTCCACTTCCTGAGCACAGCAGTTGAGAGATTTGTTGCCTTAAAATATGCAAAGCAATTATACACCCTTTTTTTGTAAATACTGTTTGAAATAAAGAACTAAAATTCATAAGTAGGTAAACGGACACTTGAAAGGTTTGTACTGAAAAATTGTGATTTGCAAAACAATTCCTCTTGATTGATTATTTCAAATCAATTTTTTTAAATGTTTTAATATTTTTTGCATTTGCACAGTTTGCATACAAATTACAAATCAAGAATTCTACAAATCATTCATTGATTTAATAAATAATTGAAAATTTTCATTTTAATAATTATTATTATTATCATTTTTTTTTGTCCGACTCATGTAATTTATACAGTTTGGGTACATTTAAATTTCACCTTTTATGATTTGTTATTTTTATATCCTTCTTAACGATTAATTAAAAACAATATAAAAAACTCCGAATAAGGGACACCTCTATTTAAGGGACAAAAGTTCTGGTCCCATGGGTGTCCCTTATTTGGAGGTTTCACTGTAATAATATCGAGTGAGTCATAAAATTTGTTCATAGTGTGTGTAGAATGACATAAAAAAATTTCATTTTAGAATAAAACCTATAGTGTTCTATAAAACACGGTTGACATCGAATAAGATAGATGTTCCTGATATCAAAGTAGCTCATTAAAACATATCTTTGAATATTCAGTTCCTAATCTCTTACGAAATTATGGAGACACGTAAAATTCATTCTTACTATTACCGTATGTATTGATCATTTTTCCTTTGAACTTTTCATGACAAACAGTGTTGCATATCTTAAAATCCTCTTCAATCTCCTTTATTTCTCAATGGGAGCAAGGCTGTAAGGAAATCGATATTTTTGGTTCTTTCTCATCGATTATTCTGTTTCATCATGAATTAAGCATCGATTCCAACTTCATTTGTCTCTACTGCTTCAAAAAGGATCTTTTCCACCACAAGATCAATATTTTAACTTTATTTCTGGAAACGCAGTGTCTTTTCTTTTAACTGTCATTTGCTTTTACTATATTTTATCTTTTATCTTTTTATTGTAAGTTTAAATTCCTTTTCAAAGAGATTTTCATTAAAAAATTTTGTAGCTCAAAAAATATCCGATAATGGAGATTTTAAATGCATTTTAGTTTAAAGTTAGCATAAGAGCTGCTCATTGTTAAATGTACTTATTTGTTCGTTGAAAAAAAAAATAATGACTTTGGTTTAATAAACTTCAATAAAAAGTTAGAATTCTTTCCAGAAATATTTAACACGAAATGAAAAATATAAAATCTTAAATTTTTGAGATGAAATAAGTGTACATTTTTTGTTAGTTACAGGAATTTTTTTGTAATTAAAGACAAAAATTTTATAAAAAGTTATGTACGTAGTTAAATTATTTGATTAGCTATAAGAGCATTCTAAAAATTGTAAAACATTTTTAGATAAATGAGGTGTTTTTTTTTTTTTAATTTTAAAGCCATCATATTTTGCATACAAATTTGTATTCGTTCACCATATTAATTGCTATTGCGAATTGTTATTGGAATTGTGATAAAGTAAATAAAAAACTGTTTGAAAATATACAAAAACTACATATTCCTACATATTCATATTAAGTAAGAGGAAATGTATTACAAAAAAAAAAAAAAAAAAAAAAAGTTTAAAAGATTTTTCATTTAAAAATTTTGAAACTCAAAAAATATCCAATATTGGAGATTTTAAATGCATTTTAGTTTAAAGTTATCGTAAGAGCTGCTCATTTTTAAATGTACCTATTTGTTCTAATTCAAAAATAATGCTTTTTGTATTTATTTTCAGATTTGGGAGCATCTTTCTATAAAAATCATCCTTTTCTGTAGAAAATACGCAATCTTAAACCTTATTTCACAAAATTGATATTATTTACACTTAATATCATTTCAAAAATGCATAAAGCTTTTATGTTATTTTTTACAATAAAATAATTCTAGAGTGTATTGGTATTTTGTAATAATAAACGTATTGAAAGGAAACTTTTTTACATGAGCGGGAGTATTTAATTCCCAGCGGTACATTTCTCCAATCTAAGAGAATACGTTCCTTCACCCAGCCCGTCCCGACCTTAATTTTAGAACGTACAAGGCTGGTCAAAAGCTTTCTAGAAAGTTACCCTAAAAAAATTATTTTATCATTTATCCCAACATTTATACCCCAACCATTACACCCCAACATTTTTTCCTATGGGTTTAATAAGTAATATATTTGCCAAGTCGGCTTTATTACATTACTTTTTAACTGATTAGCACAACAATTAGTTGCATTCTAAGACAAAATTGTTTAATTATCATAATGTTAAAAGACATCCACTTTTAGCAAATAAAGAATTATATTATTTTCATTCTTCAAAGATAGGATTATATGCCAAATATAATTAATTTACAGATGAAAATTACAAAGAAATAAAATATGAAACATAGAGATTTACCCCCAACATGTATGCTTATGGCTTCAATAAATAATATATTTGCGAAGTCATCTTCATTTCATTACCTTTTACTAATTAGTACAACCATTTGTTGCATGAGACAAAATTTAAAAAATACCACAATACTAAGAGACATCCACTTTTGGCAAATAAAGAACTAAATTATTTTCGTTTTTCGAAGATAGGATATTTGCCGAATATAATTAATTTACAGACGAAAATTACAAAGAAAAAAATATGAAACATAGCGTAAAAATACTTTCGTTAAATATGAACAATAATTGTGATGAGATTATTTTTACCACAATAATGATAAAGACTAGAACTGCGGGATGCCAAAATCTGCTAATGGATTGAGTTTTGGTAAGAAAGAAAATCTCGTATATCGTGCATATCATCTTTTCTTAATTTGTAAAGCTTATTGTTTACTTACTTATGTTTTTCGAAAGTAATAGAATCGTAAGGAATAACAGAGTTTTAAATGTACGAGGAAGTAGTTTTTTTTATTTTTTTATTTATTTTAATTTTGATTTATGTATTTATTTATGTATTTATTTATTGTTTAAATAACAAGATTTGAAAATTTAGAAACCAAAGAAGTTATGAAAAGAGCATTAACTTTTCATAGCTTTAAAAGCTGTGTTAGACAATAAAATAAGTTTAATAAAAGCATTCATATTATGCACAGAGATAAAATGGGAAAATTTATAGTTGAAAATTTTAGGTTTCATAATGTTGTATGCATAAAAATTAAATAAGACATTGTTACCAAATTTTATGATTTCGTCATACTGCTACTTTAAAAAAAATCTAATTTAATCCTATAGTTCTTACAATACAATAAGATAACACAATCTGTTTAAAAATAGTAGTCGAAAAAAGTTTAAATGTTAGTCGATATGATAAAACTTTTTGTTAAATATAATCTTACTATAAATGACGAAAAGGAATTCAATACAATGGCCCTTTTAAGTACATCTTCAAAAGGAATGTTATGATTTTTTTCTTTAGGCATATTGTAGGTTGCAGCTTAAATTCAATAATATTCAAAATTCTTGCAAGAATACGTTGTACAATGCCACTGCATAGAAAAAGTTGTCTCATTTTATGCTACTGTAGCAATTATTGTCTTTTGATTTGTATATTTATCTATAATTAATGTAAACAATAAAACATCCTGTCACTCAAAAAAAATTAATTAAAGAAATAAAAAATTAATAAAAATTAATAATAACAAATTTGTAATTTAAAAAATTACAATGAATAGTCATTGTAATTAAAAAAATTACAATGACTATTTGGAAAATGATAGTTTCAAAAACTGAAATTTTAAAGATGTATAAATAAATTCTATATTTAAATTAATAATGATAATAAACGTTATTTTTATGATGATGATAAGGAGTCATATTACGTACACATGCATTAAATGTTAATATTCCTAGAACAATGATAAAAAATAACATAGTAGTTTATAGATAGTGCATTTTTATTTGATGGAGTTAATCAGACTGACTCTTCTGAACACCTCATATTACGTACGACATGGATGAAACATTCAAATGCACTTTTAAATGCACGTTGTTTGAAACCTGTACCTAAATTTGTTTTTGAGTTTATATTTTTTTTAACAGTTTTTTATTACATTTTTGTCATCGTAGCAACAGAAGTATTCCATATTTGGACATTAAACAATTACTTGTCAGAACACGAATAAAATTGAAAACAGACGTAGAACATTTTTTGACATTATACACGGACTAATGAGAAAACGAATAAAATAAAATAAGTTGCGGAAGTTAACTAATAAAAAGATTCAGATGTATTTCAGTTTTCCGAATTCCCCACCAAGAACGACAACTATTTTTTCCAACTAGTTAAAAAAAATAACCTTTAAAAACCCTTTCGATTGGTACTGATATCCCTTTTGATTGGTACTTTTATTTATTTATTTATTTATTGTGTTGTTAAATGAAGAAATTTATGTTTTTAGAAAGAGAAAGCTAAGAAAATTTGATCTGATATTAGCGAATGTTGTAAACATAATATACGTAAAAATTTCCATTTATTATACAAAAACGTAACCTGAAGCACAATTATCGAAATACACGGTGATCTGACGTAAATGTCGCTTTAGATAGAAGTATATCAGGTAATTTGTATTTTAGATTAGTAAGTTTTGCAAATAAAAAGACCGACAAACATACACAAAAATAAGAGCTCTGCAGAAACATTTGTTTCCAAATACCCATGAAATATTTTTCAATATTAAATCTTTGACGACATTTTTAATATTTCATAATATCTACTAAAGAAATACTATCAGCATTCTTAGCAAGAAATACTATCAGAAATACTACATCGTCTTTTGACTCGTGCAAAAGCATACACAAAACAAAACACTGAAACTCTTCCACATCGTGATCTTAAATTCTAAATTATTTCTCCAAAGCTATCATATGGAACGATTTTCGCGGTTCTTAATTTAGAAACAATTATTGATTGGTCCGCTGCGCCATCTATTATACATTAAAGCAAGTAACAAGCAGTTTTTTTTTTTTTTTTTTTTTTTTGCTTAAAAAAACTATTGAAAAGATTTGGATTTAAACTAAAAAATCTATCTTTAACTCTTTGATTACAGGTGGAACATATGCGGGTGTCGATTTTTTTCCATTCATATCACTTTACAAAAAAAAAAAAAAAAAAAAAAAAAAAAAAAAAAAAAAAAAAAAAAATGTATCTGTCATGCACTTATACTACAATAACTTCTAATATTTACGAGAAAGAAAAATATTGTAAATTCTGTCAAACATGTATTTGGAGGAAAACAATTATATTACTTTTCAGTTAACATGCAAGTTTAAATGTTTTTGAGAATTTTGCAATTAATATGTATTTATCTTTCACAATACAATTTGCATGATTCTTTTTCAAATATTTAGTTATCTATCTTAGTCTTATAATTTATGATTCATAGGATACCTTGTTTTAGAAACGATTGTAAATCACGAATTCAACTTTTCCGTTAAATGTTACAAAATTCAACAAATACATTTTATATTGGTAATACAGCGAATGTTTTTAAAGCAAAGCGAGAAATATTTAAAAATCTAAAATCATTGTACAAAGGAATATCAATCATTTTTTTTATCACTGCAAACTAATATTAAAACAAATAAATTTTTATTTTTAAAAATTACAATTCAGAACAACATAAAAAAATTATATAATGAATTATTCAATTATTTATGAAATATTCATTTCATTTTTGGGCTTGGAATTTTTTGTGCAATATGTTACATTCAAATAAAAAAAAACAGATCCAGTTCTTTTCTACTTTTTTGAATTATTATGTGACTTTAAAAACATTAATAATTTAACCTTTTATTTTTTACTTTTATTTTTTGCTTTAAACATTTGTTTCCTTTTTTTCTATAGGTTTTGAAAATCTGATATACTGTTATATGCTTTTAGTTATCCTACCTTTTGATATAATACATAACGGGTTATGGAAAAAAAATATGATTCAAAACTAATTTGTCTAATTTCTGTTGTAATATCATGAAAATATCCTGAATTTCCTTTCTTAATGGTGTCTGTTTTCTAAATTTCAAAAACTCGTTTATCGAAAAATATACACTATTAAAGAAAATAAAATAGCATTACCTAAGAAAGCAAAATTAGAAAATAAAATAGATAATAATTATGTGTGGTAATAAATAAGTAGATGTTACAAAATTATGTCAACTTTTGAGTTTAGTGCGTAAATTTCCAAGTAATTTTTTCCTTGTTCATTTTTAAGGAAAATTTCATTCATTTTTTTTAAGGAAAATTCATTTTTAAGGAAAAAATGACTTCAAAGTCATTTTTTCCTTATGAAGTTATTTTTCCTCCATAAAATTTTGGTTCAAATATTCTAAATATAATAAATATATTTACTGAAATTAAAAGCAAATATTATTTCACAAGCAAACAGAAAAATAAGCAATTAATAAACAAATTTTGTGGAACTCAATATTAAAATTCAGCGTGTAAGAGATTTTATGAGCGTGAGCTTTTTATGAAATCATATATTTATCCTGTGGAATTACCTCGGAAATTATGGATCTTATTTATGGAGCAGAATGTAATGCAACCTAGTAGTACTGGAATGCTAGTAAAAATGAAATTTATTCTTTTTGTGTTTCTATCTAGATGATAAATCTTTTTTCAGTAATGCTAAGTATTAAAATAGTGGAAATTGATTACTCTTTTTCTGCATCTTTAAAATTTTCGAATACTTCCGAAAGCGTTAATATAATTTTGTTGTTTTTAAATATCGCCAAAAGCATTAGATTTCTTTAGATAAGCTTTTATTTCATTTCTGTAAATTTTTTACTTGGAAAATAGGGACGACCCAGTTGGACGTGTGTATAATATAGGTACAGATTCACAATCGCCGTCGCTATGTGGTGATTAACTTTTTTGACTTGATGACTAATTTTCGGCGTCTAAGTTAACATCCTTTGACAAATTTTACGTTTTTTCTCTCGATCATTTGACAAAAATTGTGTATTTTTGTAGACGATAATATCATGTTTTTTTTTTCGATCTGCTGACAAAAATTACGTGCCTTTTAACGATCCTCAAACCAAATTTTTTCGAGATTTGTTTAGAAAAATCGTGTTTTTCAGCGATTCTTTGACGAAATTCGTGCAGAAACTTTGATAATACGAAATTAGAGTTGTCACTCCGTTGTTTCGCATTCTTTCAAAATTTTTCTTAGAAATTAAGCCCTGGTGACAACAGGATTATTTGGGTTTAGGAATCAAAAAGAGTTTCGGTTAAGAATTTGTTGCACCAAAAAAAATAATAGGCTGTTCGGATTAATTCAAGTTCAGTTAATTAGAGTTCAGATAATCGGCAGTCTACTGCACTTGATAAAAATGTTTTATGTAACAGATAGCGTTTCACAAGCCCTTTGCAATGATCGTCACGTAGACATAACGTCGAGTATACACAGAATCCTTCACTTTTACGACTAGGTGCTTAGAATTGAAATTTCTACTTTGCATAATCATTGAATTTCTATGATTAAATAGGGCAATATTTCTTTTTGGAAATACCTGTAGTAAAACATTCTTGCACAGAATATCATCGCAGAGGGGTTAATCCTCGTTTTATTTATTTATTTATTTATTTTTTATTGTGTGTGTGTTCCTATCTTAATGCGATTCGTATGAGCATCAATTTTAAGTGAAATGAAGACTATTTCTAAATTAAACGAGTAGAAATACAATGATCTTATTCTTTGTAAAAGTGTTAGTATAATTGTGTATTATACACGTAAAGTTTGCATTTTTGTACAATTTTTTCCTTTTTTTTGTATAAAATTTAGTGTAAAAATTTCACTTTATCATAAATAAATAAACGAACAGAAGTACAATAGTCTTATTATTTTGAAAAACATTTGCATAATAATATTTTACACACGTAACGTTGGCATATGTGTGAGAAATTTTCCCATTTTTAAAATTTTATATTTTATGTAACATCTGGCATAAAAATTTCTTCGTATCATAAATAACTTAAGATAAACATTATTTCTACGGAAAACACACCATAAAAGTAGCAATAAAAGCTTCTGGAATGCAATATTAATATCCGATGCACATGATGTTTTACGGACGTGGCCTTTTATCGATTCGTAAATTTATCTCGGGGAATTACTTTGGAAAATATTGATTTCTGCGATAGAATCTTATATGTGCTGATAATATTGGATGATTGTAAAAATACAATTCGAATTTATTATTTGTATCTATGTAATAAATAGTATTTTTAATAATGACTAATTATCTAACCGGGAATCGAAGCTAGTTTTTTCCATTTTGCTGAGCTTATAGATGGCAATGACACCATTGATTGTCCAATTTTTTCTTTTTATTCTATTTTTTCTTTCTTTTCTTTATACGTTCATTATATAAATACGTAGAACCTATAGTTGTCGTACAGTCCTACCTTCTGTAAGCCCGTCCGTCCGTTCGTCTGTGTACATAGAATTTAGATAAAGCTACCCAACAGAATACTTTGAAATCTAGAATATACAACTTTTGCATTATTTTATCGACTCATTTCAAATTTTAAGTAAATAAGATGTACAGTTTAATTGCAGAGACAATCAAAATTATTCCATTACATTACGCCCAATGGGGAAAAATAGTTTCAAATGCATTTTAATGATGTTACACTCTTTCGAACAAAATAGTATTGATATGCATCTATGACGTATTTAATAAAAAATACATTTCATCAATCTGCGATACAAAGAATATTTATTATTAATCTACTGGACTACACATAAGTATTCCATCACATAATGGTATAGGTGGAAACTCTGTTTGGGGCGCGTTTTATTTATAATATTATTTCATATTTTATGCATTTGATATACATTCCTGAGGCTCATTAGAATTTCTTTATTGTTTAATAGAAAGCAGATAATATTTACAGGAGTACACTAAAGATTTCAACCACTATACTGTATCTGAAGTACTGAATACTATTTAAGCAAGATCTGCATATTTAGTACGAACGTACCTCATTTGCTATGCTTGACGTGCAAATTTCAAACCTCTTTATTTTTCATAAAAAATTCATTTTTTTTATCTCACGATCCTTTACAGACATGCTTTATTCACAATCAGTTTTTCTTTATTTTATGAATTCTAAGCACTCCAAATATCTTTTAAAACTACGACAGTTTGGATTTCTAAAGAAATATACGGCAATTCATACTCATTACGGCACTCAGGACTCTTCAATCTTCAAACGTTTTGTAATTTTAAGTTCATTATAAGTTAAACTCTCACCTTATTTTAACATTTTGCTATAATTAATTCTTTGAAATTCCCTTTAGAATATAAGTTATGGATTTTAAAATTATACTCGCTTAATAGCTGAAGTAGTTTTTCAGAAACTTTGAAATCATTTCTTTCAAAATCACATTTTTAGACATAATGCGCAGGATTTCTCAAAAATATTCTCAATATTTTTCATGAAAATTTCTAAATAAATGTTTCATGTTATTCTGTAAAAGCTGAACCTAAAACTTTTTTTTATTGTTAAAAAAATATTTTTCTAGATGACTATACTGTTGAAATTTTCAAAATTGTGTAATAGCTAAATACAATTTTCTGTTGCCCCACCAGTTGAGAAGCTCTGCTCTCTAAACTGTTTGACAGGAAGTGCTGGGTTCAAACCCAATAGCGCCGGTTGGCGTAACCTTTCGGAGTTTTTCATGGTTTTCTTCGAACCTTGGATAACCTTGCGTAAATAGGGGTTTGGCTCTCTTAGAAAGACCCCCCTCCATCTCAAGTTTTTCAGAAACTTTGAAATTATTTCTTTCAAAAAATTTCTAAATGAATGTTTCATGTTATTCTGTATAAGCTGAAACTAAAACTTTTTTTATTGTTAAAAAAATATTTTTCTAGATGGCTATACTGTTAAAATTTTCAAAATTGTGTAATAGCTAAATACAGTTTTCTGTTGTTCCACCAGTTGAGAAGCTCTGCTCTCTAAACTGGTAGACAGGAAGTGCTGGGTTCAAACCCAATAGCGCCAGTTGGCGTAACCTTTCGGTGTTTTTCATGGTTTTCTTCGAATCTTGGATAACCTTGCGTAAATAGGGGTTTGTCTCTCTTGGAAAGACCCACATGGAGGGCACTCTCCCTTAGGCCTATATATTTCATGCAGGTAATCGGTCGTCTTCCGTAAAAATATAAAAATGTTTTAAATACAATTTAATGTAGATTCAGGATGATTATTGCAATCTGAAATATAATTATTCACCAAAAATTCCATTTTAGTTGCAAAATATATATTACAATCCTGCGAGTAACTTTTCATATCAATTTTATCCTCGAACAGATGTCTGACAGGTTGAAGTACCCTATAAATAATAATTCTGCATCATATAATATTTTAAATATCTGAAATGAACGAGCATTTTTATGTATTTTTAAATTATCTAGAAATTGTGATTTAAAATCATATACATTTTAAGATATTAAACGTTAAAAATGTTCTTTTATTTATTTTTTTTTTTTTCATTTTTTGAAATCCGACTGTTATAATAATATTTTCTTCTTGTACATCCGAGAACAGTACTTTACATTCAAAGTTATAAATATTTAAATAAATAATAAAGCAGTTAATAAAAATAAGTATTTAACCTTGAAGTAAATTATAACAGAATGAATTTATTATAGAATAACTTGATTCGTATCACTTTTATGACTTTTTTTGCTAGAATAACTTTTACTTTTACTTTTACATTTTTTTAAATGTATTAGTGAATGTTTGTTTATTTATTCAAAATGGGAATATTTTCAATTATTTTCAATTACACAATCTCAGAAGAATTAGAATGATATGTATTATACATCTAACTTTGTTTCTGTATGCGATATTTTCTCATTTCTTTAATTTTTGATTTTCCATAACATAAGGTATGGAAATTTCTCCATATCGTAAATAACTTAAAGATTATTTCAACCAAAAAAACAAAAACAAAAAAAAAAGCAACAAAAGCTTCAAAAATGCAATATTAATATCCGTTGCACATGATATTTTACGGACTTGGGTTTTTATCGATTGGGGAAATCCCGGTATCACGGGGAAATACTTCGGAAAATATTGATTTCTGTGATAGAATCTTATATATGCTGGTAATCTTGGATGACTATAAAATTACAATTTCAAATTAATATTTACATCTATGTAATAAATCGTTTCAATCATGTAAACTTATTTAAATAGAGGATCGAAGCAAGGTTTTTGTATTTTAATTAGTTTTTTAATGTTTATGAGACTATTAAGGGGGCTCAGGGGTTGAAAACTTTTCAAAAAATGGATTTTTTTATGATCTAATTTGATTATTCCTTTAATTCTTAACTCAATGCAAAAAACCGCATAAAAATATTTGCATTTTTAACGGAGTTATAAGCATTTATGTATCAACATTTTCATCGCCGCATCCATATAATTTCAACTTTAAGTCGCGTTTTCTCAAAACTTGATTTTTGATGACTAACACCAAGATTTAAAAAAAAAAAAAAAAAAAAAATGATCGAATGGCTTAATTTTTTTTTTTTTTTTTTTTTTTTTTTTTTTTTTTTTTTTTTTTTTTTTGCGAGCATATAACATCATTATCTAGATTATGAATTAATATATTTTAGATAGTTTAATATTTTGAGTATTTTTAATGGAAAAAAAGTTGTATTAAGTTTGAGAGTTTATTTAATAATGTTTTTATTAAGTGATAGTTATATCCTTAATTCATAATCTAGATAATGATGTTATATGCATGTAAAAAAAAATTAAGTCATTCCATCAAATAGTTCTTTTTTTTTTAAATCTTGGTGTTAGTCGTCAAAAATCAAGTTTTGCGAAAACACGACTTAAAGTTGAAATTATATGGATGCGGCTATGTAAGTATTAATACATAAATGCTTATAACTCCGTTAAAAAAGCTAATATTTTTATGCGTTTTTTTTTGCATCGAGTTAAGAATTAACTGAATTATCAAACCAGATTATAAAAAAAAATCGATTTTTTGAAAAGTTTTCAACTTGTGAGCCCCCTTAATAATGCAATTTTTTCAATCTTTTTATATTCCATACAAAATTAATTTTTTTATCATACGATCCTATACTTATATTAAAGGTACACATATATTATTGCAGACATAGACACACACTGTAAAAGAAATCCATAATCCTACAGAAAAAAGTTGCCGAAATCTGTCTGGTTACTAACACTTTAACTATGCACTAAACAAGAAAAATGTAAATCTACAAAACTAATTTTTTGTAAAGTTACAGAAATCTGTAACTTTGCAAATGAGTCTTCTAAAATTACAGTTATCTTATTTAAATTTTATCTGTAACCTGAGTTGCAGTTACATGAAAAATTCTTGAAATTCCAGTAAAAAATACACATTTTTTTTTTTTTTTTTTTTTTTTTTTTTTTTTTTTTCAGTACAAATCTGTATATGTTACATGGATTTTTCCTGTTGCCTTTACATAAAAAGTTCTAGGAATCCCAGTTTCCTAGAAAACTTTTAGTAGCTTTACAAATTTTATTTTACAATGCAATTAATACAAAACATTTAACAGGAAAAAAAATTATAGGGGACACACTGTAAAAAAAAAAGGGTCGATCTACTAAAAAAACTTTAGTGATCCTTGTAATTACTAAAAAAATTTTAGTAATCTTAGTCGGTTACTAGAAAATCTGTAAGAATTACTAGAAAAAAGTTAGCAATGGATAGAGTTAATAGTTTTACATTTTTAATAGCTATTACTAAAACTCACTTGATGTGGTCTTGATAGCATAGTGGTTATAGTAACGGATTCCAGGCTAAGAGGTCCCGGGTTCGACACCGTCAAATACGTTCCAAATGTATGTAGTGTAAGTACTCGTTAATAAAGGGATTATGAAAATCCTGTCAGAGCAGGCAGCATTTTTGGTGCTGCCATCTATTGCGGTTTTGTCGAAAATCTATCGCTTCAGAAGTTTGGATGCAGCTCCTGTCCTTCGGGCGCACGTAAAGGTTATTAAAAACAATTTTGGAGCTATTACAAAAAATTTCTTGGTGGCTCATACTAAAAATTTTTAAGTTAGTTATACAAAAAATTATTTCGTTCAGTTTACAAAAGAAATGCTTGTTTCACTTGCAAAAAAAAAGTTTGTAATGGTTACTAAAAAATACTGTGGAATACAAATTTACTAAAGAATTTTTAGTAACCTCTTGAATTTTTTTTTACAGTGCAGGACTAAAAACTGAAACCACAGCGTACTGTTGCTTTAACCACTAATTTGCTCTGTTGGAAATCTTGGCATGGCAGTTTTTCACTGATTAACCATGTTCGGAAACGTCAACACTAATTTTTCACTCTTGTTGGGCATACTGTATAAATTGCGGCCAAGTCTGTAATAGATGTCTGTAATATATTTGTATGAATAATAAATGAATTCAGTCGTTAATTTATGTGATGTAGTACTTTACAAACATGTTTTATTAATAATGTATATTTTTTCTTTTGCTTTGAATTCCAAGCACTTTGAATATCTTTTTAAATTACAATAATGTCGTTATCTACACTAAAAAATAGCATTATTAACTCCTTAAATGATAGTGTAAGTTTATTTTCTTGGGCACACTGTTAAAAAAAAAATGTGAATTCACGGTAAAACCACTGGCAGCATAGTAGTCAGACATTTACCGTTCCGATAGTAAATTTTCCGTTTAGGAAAATAAAAGAATATTTTGCTTAATTTAGTTTACTTTTTATATAATTTACTTCAAGCCGCCCTGAGGTTCGACCGCGAGACCTTTTAAAAAGGGAATTATTTCTTAATGACTAAGCCAAAGCTGCTGATTCCAGTCCGTACAAAGTATGCCTTTTATGAGTTAGTGGAAAAATCTGTTGTGTTTTTCAAATATTATTTTAAAATAAATTTTTTTAATTAGTTTAAATTTTAAAAAAATCACTGTTTAAAACCACTATTTTCTTTTTTTTTTATTGAATGTATGAAAAATTTTTTTAATCATTTTTTACAAAAATAATGTTATAGACAATTTTTTGAAATTATCGCAAACAACTTATTTATTTTTTTTGGGAAAGATAATTAGTTAAAATATCTTTTAAGAAGAAATGAGCTAAAAATAAACAGAAAAAAATGTAATTAAAAGAAACATTTTACGTTTTCATATTTTCCAGCGTTAGTGGGATTCGAACCCACAATCTACTCTCGCAGGAGATCAGCGGTGTGGTGCCCTGGCCACTCGGCCACGGAGACCGCGAGGCAATAAAATGTCCCATTTCTTTATTTTCAGGAAATATGGTGGAGTTTTCTGATTTTTAACAGAAAATGCTCTTATGTTGCGAAAGGGATTTTTTCTGTGCAGTTCAGGAAAAATATATCCGTAAATTTAAAAAAAATTTTAACAGTGCAAATGAGAACACTGTCAATAAATTAAAAAAAAAACAGAAAATGTAATGAAATTTTTCTTAAAAACTGGGATTTCTAGAACCTTTTTTTGTAATGCAACAGCGAAAATTCCTGTAGGCATGTTTCCACTGTAAATGTAATATCTGTATTATTGCTAAAAATATATTTGGAAACTGTATTGCCTGAAACTTTTTATGTAACTGCAACCAAGGTAACAGGTAAAATTTTAGTAAGATTACTGTAATTTTAGTAGATTTTTTTGTAAAGCTATAGCAATCTCTAGCTTTACAAAATTTAAATTAGAATCTTTCTAACTTCTTTTGTACAATGAACAGATAGAATTTTAGTGAACATGCAGATTTTTGTAGCTTTACATCTGTAGAACTACAATTCTTATCGCATTCGTAATTATGTAAATATGTAACACCTTTAGTCGTCGTTCAGTCCGTCCGGCTGTCCGCATATAACAACGCAAAAACCACCCTATGGAATTGTTTTAAATTTAAAATATATAAGTGTTAAAAATTTATATCAAGTCATTTCAGATTTCATGAAAAGCGGATGTATAGTTCAATTACATGGACAATTAAAATATTCCGTGACATTACAGTCAATGGGAAAAAATAGTTTCAAGTGCGTTTTAATAATGTTACACTATTTTGAACATAATAAAATTCATACGCATCAGTAAAATATATACTGAAATATAAGTTCTATACAATAAGTGGTGCAAAGAACATTTTTTTATTAATTTACAGGTCACACAAAAGTATTCGATTACATAAAGTAAACATTGATGTGCGTTTTAATTATATTAAACTTTTTCACACATTATAAAATTGACATACATTTCTGAGGTTTACTATTAGTTAATTGATGTAAAATAGGAAGCATATAGCATTTACATCGACACATAAACGATGTCGGATACTGTACTGTATCAGAAGTACTGTATATTTTAAAAACTTAGTTATAGTACGAACACACTTTATTTGCTACGATTGACATGCCATTTCTGACTTTTTTTTCATTTACAGTAAGCATGCAATTAAATCTAGAATTGTAACTATTTAAAAAGAAAGTAAAACAGACAATTTAAAGCATTATCAGGGATTGTACTGGTCCCGTTATTTTCCAGGTAAAATATCAATATTTTTTATAGAAAAATAATTTTAGTTTCAACGTGCAATATTTTGCCCCATTTAAAAATAGATTTCCTGTGGAAAAATACTGGTAGCGAAGTATTTACTGCACTAGAAATGTCACGATCTGCATGAAACCTACACTGAAAAAAAATGGGCTGTCAAAATTGACATACTTCCCGCACACTGTAAAAAAAATTCTGTAAAGTTATTAAACTTTTTCTAGGAAACTGGGATTCCAAGAACTTTTCATGTAAAGGTTACAGGAAAATTTTATGTAACTGACTCCGAAACTTGAATTTTTGCTGTTACCGTTACAGGAAATGCTTTTGGAATCCCAGTTTCCTAGATAAAGTTTAGTAACTTTACAGAATTTTTTTTTAAAGTGTACTCAAAATAGCTCCGATCCAAATGTACTCAAAACTGAAAAACACATGTACTCGTTTTTGATTCCATGGTTGTGTCCAAATATAAACCGATAAGAACTGCTTCTGAACTTACAAATTAAAGTAAAAATATTCTGACACATTTCTTGCTCAAAATTATTAAAACAATAAACGTTTAATTGATTATTTATCATAAAAACATTTTTAGCAAAATACGCAAATTGAATATTTTTTTGACAAGAGCATTAATTGCAAGTACTTTTGAATTATCTCATAATACTGTGCATAATTTAATATTTACTTAGTACGCATCTTTTTTATGCTATCACGAATGAAATAAACCAATAGAGGGTACAACATTATCGTTTGTTTGGATTTGATGACACATGATGTTTCAAAATTGAGAAAGCAATGTATTCATTTTTGATACAAATATACTCAGTTTGATATGAGAACATCGAGGTTCTCATTTTTGAGTACTTCAATTTTTTTTTCAGTGTGACTATCTAATCTTGTAATACATTATGTAGGAACATATTTCTTACATGGGATAATTTCATTCACATACCTTTTATTACTTGAATAACTTTTGCTTTTATCCCAGTTTTATATTTACTTGCCAGTGAAGGGTTTCTTATCCATTCAAAACGAAAAGATTTTCAATTACTATTTCGAAATCAAAAACTGGGATCTCAAATATTGTACCTTTTCTATACTAAATATTGAATAATTTCAGTGTCCTCTAAAGAGAAGTACCCGACTGTCTAGAAAAACATGCTTAAACAGTGTTAAAAAGAAAAAAAAATCGTTTTTTTTTAAAAACATTGCATAAAAAGAAACCCAAAGAATATTTTCTGTAGTAGTCTTTTAGTCAAATGTATATTTATTTTATGAATAATTAATTATGTATCTTATAGAGAGATATCCCATGAGAAAATACTGGTACCAAAGTATGTCGGAACATACATGAACCCTAATTATCTAACCTTGGAATAATTTATAAAGGAATATACAGGGTGTCCCTAAACTTATGGTATATACGCTAGGGGGTGACAGAACACATCAAGACGAGTAATAGTAAACAGGAAACCAAGGGTCCCAAACGTTTTCCAAAGGAGATAGCCGCCATTAAAGTTTGCGATCCAAAATTTCAAATACGCATAAAAAACGGAAAAATTGGTCGATTGAATTGCGGTTTTCACCAAAACTATTCTTTATGTTGGTATTTTCTTGAAAATGAATTATAAAGATAAATTTCGAAAAATGCCGATAGACTTTGAAGTAATGAAAAACTATTTTTTGCCGTGATTTTTTGCATCTCATTAAATGGTTTCGTAAGCTTAGACTTGAATTTTGAGCTTAAAATCTGAATTGTTGGTAGTGGTTAAGTAGCACAAACTTAACTGTGTTCAGAGGGTTTAAATTTCAAATGATTATAAAAAACGGAAAAATTGGTCGATTGATTTGCGGTTTTCACTAAAACTATTCTTTATGTCGGTATTTTATTGAAAATGAATTATAAAGATAAATTTCATAAAATGCCGATAGAGGGCGCTTTAGACTTTGGAGTAACGAACAACTATTTTTTACGTTATTTTTTGCATCTGATTAAATGATTTCGTAAACTTTCAAAATCTGAATAGTTGGGAGTCGTTAAGTAGCACAAACTGAACTGCGTTCAGAGAGTTCAAATTTCAAATGATTATACAAAACGGAAAAATTGGTCGATTCGTTTGCGGTTTAAAATAAAACTATTCTTTAAGTCAGTATCTTCTTGAAAATAAATTTTAAAGATAAATTAAAAAAAAATCCATTAGAGGGCGCGTTAAACTTCAGATTAACCAACAACTAATTTTAACCGTTATTTTTTGTATCTAGTTGAATGCTTCTAATACTTATTAAATGTTTTCGAAATCTTAGATTTAAAGTTAAATTTTGAACTCAAATTCTGAATGGTTGGGAGGGGTTATGAAGCGCAAACTGAAAAGTGTTCAGGAGTTGAAATTTAACCCCCTCCCCCTCGAACACAGTTCACTTTTGCGCTACTTAAACACTCGCAACGATTCAGAATTTGATCTCAAAATTTAAATCGAAGCGTTTGAAAGCATTTAATGAGATTAAAAAAAATAACGGTTACAATTAGTTGTACGCTACTCCAATATCTAAGGCTCCCCTCTATCGGCATTTTGTGAAATTTATCTTTAAAATTTATTTTCAAGAAAACACTGATTTAAAGAGTACTTTTAGCAAAATTTGAAATTTAAACCCTCTGAACACAGTTCAGTTTGTGCTACTTAACCACTCCCAACTATTCAGATTTTGAGCTCAAAATTTAAGTTTAAATCTAAGCCTACGAATCCATTTAATAAGATGCAAGAAATAACGGCAAAAAATATTTGTTCGTTAATCCAAAGTCTAAAGCGCCGTCTAGTGGCATTTTTTGAAAATTATCTTTATAATTTATTTTCAATAAAATAACGACATAAAGAACAGTGAAAACCGCAAATCAATCGACCAATTTTTCCATTTTTTATAATCATTTGAAATTTGAACCCTCTGAACACAGTTCAGTTTGTGCTACTTAACCATTCCTAACTATTCATATTTAAAGCTCAAAATTTAAGTTTAAGTTTAAGCTTACCAAACCATTAATGAGATGCAGAAAATAACTGCAAAAAATAGTTGTTTAATCCAAAGTTTAAAGTTTTAGTCCAAAGTAATAGTTTTAGTGAAAACCGCAAATCAATCGACCAATTTTTCCGTTTTTTATGTTTATTTGAAATTTTGGGCCCCAAAGTTTAATGGCGGATATCTCCTTTGGAAAACGTTTAGGACCCTTTTTACTATTACTGGTCTTGATGTGTTCTACCACCCCTTAGCGTATGTACCATGAGTTTAGGGACACCCTGTATTTCTTACATGCAATGATTTCATTCACATTTCTTTTATTACTTTTATATCTTGAATAACTTTTGCTTTTATCTCAATTTTACTTTTACTTGCCAGTGAAGGGTGTCTTATTCATTCAAAACGAAAACACTTACAATTACTATTTCAAAATCAATATCTGGGATCTCAAATACTATACTTTTTGTATACTGAGTATTGAATAAGTTCAGTTTCCTCTAAAGAAAAGTACTCGACTGTCTAGAAAAACATGCTTGAACAGTGTAAAAAGACAATTAACTTTCTGGGTTTTTTTCCTTAAACATTGCATAAAAAGAAACCCAAAGAATATTTTCTGAAGTATTCTTTTAGTCAAATGTATGTTTATTTTATGAATGAAAAATTATGTATCTTATAGAGAGATATCCCATGAGAAAATACTGGTACCAAAGTATTTCCTAAACTAGAAATTTCAGAACCCACACGAACCCTAATTATCTAACCTTGGATCAATTTATAAAGGAAAATATTTCTTATACGGAATAACTTCATTCATATCGCGTCTATTACTTTTATTACTTGTATAACTTTTGCTTTTATCTCAATTTTACTTTTACTTGCAGTAAAATGTTTCTTATTCATTCAAAACGAAAAGACTTTCAAATACTATTTTAAAATCAATATCTGGGTTCTCAAATACTATACCTTTTGTATACTGAGTATTGAATAAGTTCAGTGTCCTCTAAAGAGAAGTACTCGACTGTCTAGAAAATATGCTTGAACAGTGTAAAAAAAATTAACTTTCTGGGTTTTTTCTTAAGCATTGCATAAAAAGAAACCCAAAGAATATTTTCTGCAGTAGGCTTTTAATCAAATGTATATTTATTTTATGAATGAATAATTATGTATTTTATAGAGAGATATCCCATGAGAAAATACTGGTACCAAAGCATTTCCTAAACTAGAAATGTCAGAACCCACACGAACTCTAATTATCTAACCTTGAAATAAATTATGAAGGAATATATTTCTTACATGGAATAATTTCATTCACATCTCTTTTATTACTTTTATTACTTGAATAACTTTTTCTTTTATCTCAAATTTACTTTTACTTGCCAGTGAAGGGTTTCTTATTCATTCAAAACGAAAAGACTTTCAATTACTAAATTAAAATCAATATCTGGGATTTCAAATAATATACCATTTTGTATATTGAGTATTGAATAAGTTCAGTGTCCTCTAAAGAAAAGTACTCGACTGTCAAGAAAAATATGCTTGAACAGTGTTAAAAAAAAGAAATTAAACTTTCTGGTTTTCTTTTCTTCAATATTACATAAAAAGAAACCTAAAGAATATTTTCTTCAATATCTTTTTCAACAAATGTATATTTATTTTATGAATAAATAATTGCGTATCTTATTTTTTCTACAACTTTTTAGCAAAATATATTTGAATATTAGTTTTCAAAACAACGGTCACGGTTTCGATTTTTATACTAGTAAGCGGGGTTTGGCGCTTTTGGAGTCAAAGTAAAATTTAGACCGACTATGATTCCAAAACAGTGGCGGTCTGGATATTTAGATCACTATTCGGACTTCGATAGGCTTGGGCTGGCTCGACCTCGAAGTAAAAAAAAGAATATTTATTCACTAATTGCAAAATGTTGTGTTTATGATGGACAAATATCAACACTAGGGTTATAGGCCCTAATATGGGGAGAAGTGCCCTCGTGGAGGTCTTTCTAAGAGAACCTAACCTGTATTTACGCATTGAAATCAGGGGTTCGAAGAAAACTAGGAAAAACTTCCAATGATTAAGCTGACGAGCGCAAATTGCAAAACGAAAAAAAATTAGAATGGAATCTATGTTTTTTTAACATGTTTTTACAATTTATAATACATCAGTTTAAAAGGGGATGGAGATGTTATTGATGAAATATAAGGAAAAATATGCTATACTTTTCAGACAATCTTACATAGTCAATGGTAGTAACATAGATAAAGCTTGAGACATACTTTCTCTAGGTTCGTTTCCTCTATATTCGAATAGAATAAATAACCATGCATTAAAAAGTTAATCAAGATGCGAATATCAATCAAAATTTATGTTATTCTTATGTTATCTCATCTATTATATGAATAAATATTGATTCTTGCGCGTGAATATATGGATAAATATGCATTCTTTTACATGAATGTTCGATTAAATGTAAATTATTATATATGAATCTCAGAATAAATGTGCTCTTTTCCTCAATGTAATGTTTTCCAAACAGATAAATAACCACGTATTAAAGAGATAATCGAGAAGCGAAAATCATTGAAAATCACATTATTCTTGTCTTATCTTTACTTCTCTCATGTATGATATGAATAAATAATGATTTCTTCACAAGAGTGTACATGTAGAATACAGGTAGTTCCTTAACATGAGTGTTCGAATAAATGTAAATTATTGTGTATAAATGTCGGAATTAATTTAGGTAGTTGTAAAAATATACACAAATAAATGTACATTTTTGTATGTGATTGTTTAAATGTGCGTATATTTTTGTATGTGATTGTTTAAATTTATGTATATTTTTGTACATGATTCTGTAAAAAACGTACATTAGTAGGCATGAATGCATCACTAAAGGTAGATATTTGTTAATGAATATATAGTTAAATATAAATTGATGTAATTAAAAGTAAGCAAAAATATAGATTATTGTGCATGAATGTATAAATAATTGTCGATTCGTGTGCATGAATGTACTAACGAATACAGATTGTCCTGATTAATGTATAAATATATATAGACTATTATAAATGAATGTACGAAGAAATGTATGAAATGTATGTATGATATAATTTACAATAATCTCCCCTATAGATTGTTATAAATGAATATATGAATAAATGTAAATAATTGTACATGAATTTTATGATAAATGTAGTTTATTGTACATTAATCTTTGAATAAATGTGCATTCCAGTGCGTAAATGTAGGAATAAATGTAACATTTCTGTGCTTGAATCATTAAAAAATGTAGAAACTTTTAAATGACTGTGCATTCTATTGTATGAATGAATAATTTAAAATTATTGTGCACATATATAAAAAAAGAAAAAAACAATTAAAAAACAGTGTTCTTTTGAAGAGCATTTTATTTAAGTCCCGCTCTTAATTTTCAAGAATCATGGTATGTTCTTGGAGTTGTTATTTCTATATTTGCAATTTTTGACCCTCACTTACAAAAGATATGAACAACAAAGATTTTTTGTAGTGCGGATTAATATATCAATATTAAATATTTCTTTCATCATAAAAAGCTATTTCTTAAACGTAGCCGTTTAAAGGAATATGCCACAAAATATAATTACCAGAAGACCATTAGCGTATAGATTCTTTGTTCTTTCTTAAATTATGAATAAAAACAAACTCAAACCAAACAATAGCAGATGCACCATGCTATTTAGGGGAAAAAAACCTGAAATGATAGAATGTTATTATGTATTAATCCCCCTCTAAAGCATGACAATGAAGCTTAATTGCTAAAACCCCATCCTAAAGCTTTTCTTACTGATGCCTTTATTTTGTGATGAGTCTACACTACGTTGGATACCTTTCTGATTCACTAAAAGTAACAGTAAACACATAAGAAGAAAATCATCGTTGAATTATGATGGTATGTCAAGGAGCTTTATGACTTTCAAATAATATTGTTATATTTTTTAATTATTACAAAATCATATTAATTATTACATTTTAATTTCATTTTAATTTCATTAATTTATTTTTAATTATTACAAAATTATCGTATAATTCAATAGTATTGATTATTAGATAATAGATATATTTTCTTTAAAAGTAAACAATTAATCCTATTTTGATTTAAAAAGAATGGATTAATAAATAATAAATTAAAATAATTGTTGTTTCGCAAATATATATATATATATATATATATATATATATAGACAATGTAATTTTGAATAATCTGCAATAATGTACAACGATATGCAATAATGTCTTATTAAATCGTCGAAATCTTATGATTAAACAAATGGAAAATCTCTGTACAATTTTAGTGGTAGCAAAAATGCGTAAATGGTGTCAGCTATGATATATATATATATATATATATAAATATTCTTTTTCTTTATAATTTTTACGAAAACTCTTATTCTAAATTCTTGTATTGCATTTGTTCTTATGATAATCGATTGTATGCTTTTCATAGAACTACCATATAATTAAACTTCCATTTTTGAGTTTTTAATATTTCTACATTTATGTACATATTTCACACCCGACTTCATAACAATGTTAATCATAAAAAAAAAACATTTACTTTATGAATTCTTATAAAAAAAATAACAACATACTGCAATATATATTAAACAACGGAACAGCAGCTTTGTATCTCCCCAACTTATTGGGTAATGTTAAAGAAAAGGAACAATAGCTACAGCAATATGTTATTTAGACAAAAAACAAACCCCAAAAGAATCAAGGGTATTATACATTAACTCCCTTCCTTGCCATAACAATGCAGCTACAATTGATAAAAACCCAACCCTGTACTGTCTGCATTGAAGCATTTTATTTAGTGATAGAATTGCCTCCACTGCCTTATTGATCTACTGTGTCTAATAATAAATGCACAGTGATGTTAATTGTGAATAAATAAAGCATAATGACAAATTATTATTTTTTATATTATTGCTGTACTAAAGAAATTACACAAAATGTTTTAGGTAATTCTTAAATTAATTATCGATAAACAATATAAAAATAATTTTATTATTAAAATTTATATAAAAAAATCAATTGCAAAACTGGTGGAAAATAAATTAATTCTTTTATTTATTTATTTATGCTATAATTTTTAGAAAATATCTTATTCTAAACACTAGTGTTGCATTCGTTCTCATCAATATGGAAACTATGCTTTATCACAGAACTATAATATAATTAAATTTCTATTTTCTGTGCTTTTCAATAATTTCACAATTATATACATATCCCCTACACGCCTTTATAACAATATTCAGCATAAACAAATATTCATTTTATAAAATTCCATAAAGAAATAACAATGTTGCAATATATATTAAACAAACAAGCAGCATCTTTTGGCACAGATGTCATATAGGCACCATATTTGCTCGTGCTTTTCTCCCCACCAATTTGGCTTTGCACATCTGTGTCATGGTGAAGATCCGTTTAATAAGTTTATAACAATTTTAGGGAAATAAAATGAAAAGTTAAAGATTTCAGTGAAATATGTTGTTTAAGTAAAGCAAAAGCATGCATTCAATATGGCTTAAGCATTAATATTTACGATTCATTGTGAAAATTATATTTACTGTTTTATTACTTATTAAGTTTGTTATTTGTACCTGTTTATTTATTGTTTCCCTTTTTATTGTATTCATGTTTATTTACTGTTATTTTTTATTTGTATTTTATAAATTATTTTTATTATATACTATATCAGTAATTATTTATATCAAACTATCATTTACTTATTTTTATTTCCCTTTTTAAAATACTAGAATCTCTTTCATCTTTTCACGTTATTTGAATTTTTATATTGCTATAAAAAATCACATGCTGTTATGGCATACTGTTTGTAACATATATTCAAAAGCAAAATTTTCGCCAAATTAACGAAATGCTCAAAAAAGGAAAAAAAAAAAAAAAAAAAAAAAAAAAAAAAAAAAAACACGCGCAAATGTATGACATATGTGCCCATCTTTTTATCTCTCCCTCTTATGGGCAACATTAAAGAAAGGAACAATAGCAACTGCAATAATGTATTTAGACAATAAATAAATAAATAAATAAATAAATAAATAAATAAACCTCAAAAGAAGAAAGGGTATTATACATTAACTCCCTTCCTTGCCATAACAATGCAGCTACAATTGATAAAAACCTAACGCTGTACTGTCTGCATTGAAGCATTTTATTTAGTGATGGAACTGCCCCTACAGCCTTATTGATCGACTATGTAAAACAATAAATGCACGGGGACGTTAATTGTGAATAAATGAAGCATAATGACAAATTATAATTTTTTTACTTTACTGCTTTACTAAAGTAATTGCATAATAATGTTTTAGATAATTCTAAATTAATTATCAATAAACATTTAAGAAACAAATAATCGTTGAAGATTTTAAAAAATTCTGTCAAAAAAATTGCTATTCTTAAAAGAGTATTATTTTATCTTTAATCGAACAAGCACTTTATTCAAAAAATTAAAAATAATCGTATCGAAAATGCGCTAGTCCGAAAAAAAACCTAAGTAAAAAAATACAATACAACCATTTAAACATATCTGTTACACTTTTAGAAATATGAATTAACATTTTATATCAAAGCTAAAGCAAACAATTTATTTCATTTTTTAAAATTAAGCATATCGACAAATTATTGTTCTACATACTGCTGCTATAGTAAAGTATCGACAGTAAGCCCCCTTTAGCAGACAGGAAAGACTTTTTTATAACTTTAAGGGATGCTTATAAATGGAACTTTTGTGAAATAGATAGGTAAAATTAGGAAGGTGAGGGGGTATATTTGGAATTCATGCACTTCCCGGGGTTTATATAGCTTGCAAAATATATGAGGGGGGAGTGTATTTATAAGGGGCTTAATTTTGTTACTTTACAGTAAAAGCAGGGAAAATGTTTTAGGTAATTCTGAATTAATTATTAACAAGCTATTAAAAATGAATATATTGTTGAATTAAAAAATTTGTTAAAAAAACATTGTTTATAAAAAGGTTTCTTATTTTTTAATCTCACAAATATTTATTCAAAAATGAAAATTTTTATAAGAATGCGTTATTACGAAAAAAAAAAAAAAAAAAACCACAAGAAAATCTTTTAGACATAACTGTTATTCTTTTTAAAATATGAATTAACATTTTACAGCAAAGCTAAAGTAAACCCTTTATTTTATTTATAAAAACCACTTTATATGTAATTATACGAAACATTTTATCCTACACAACAATATAGTATCTCGTCATTCATATTGATCATACTGCTATTAATTACTTGATTTGTGAGCTCCTTGGAAATTCATCGTTTAAACACACTTCACCAACTCCCTTCATAAAATAATATTTTATCATTTATAAAAACTACATTATATGCAATTTTTACGAATTATTTTATCCCATCTTGCGATATAGTATCTCGTCATTCATGTAAAAAGTATATTGTTCACAGTGTTGTTAACCCTTTATCTACGGAATTATTTATGAAGAAATTGCTTCACCTCAATAATTACCTTCTTTAATATCTGAAGATATACTGGGATTTCTAAATAACAATAGTGTGAAATTTACACATATTATTACATTAAACAGTTTAAATATATCGGTAGTTATAGCGTTTTTTGTAAAATATTTGCAAAAATAAAATCCGATTAAATAACCAAAAATACACTTATCGAAATATCTCAATTGTTATAAAAGTGGTGCATTTAAATGTATTATTATGCTCTCTGTAAACAGAAACAACATTTACAGTTGAAAATGTTTCATAGATTTATTTATTTATGTATTTATTTTTCTTTAAGAAAAGCTATATCTACGTTAATCATTATGAAAATCAAATTTTTTTGTAAATATTGAGCTTCGATTGTTTCTCTGCCCTTTCTAAATTTGATCAATCTACGTATTTTATGCGGAAAGAAAACAAAACTTTTCTTAATATACTCAGCAAATAAAGTTTACATTAAATTTTCTTCAATTGTACTTTAAAGTACCGTCTGTGCATAGGGGGTCTATCAATTGATTTGTGAGCTTTTAGAAATTGAACATTTATATACACTCCCTGAACTCCCTTTGTATAATAACATTCATTTTGTAAATTTTTCTACTTTACCTTGTTGTATTTAAGGATGGAAATGACACAACTTAATTATAGATGTTTATTATAAATTAATAAAAATATATAAAGTCTTTTGTGGTACTATGTCATGAAACTTTATGATTTTGAATCACAATATTATTTTATTTTTATGTACTTTAACAATTAAAAAATTGTTCTTATTGTTCTAAATTATTTATCAATAAATGATTAAGAAACCCATCGATTGTTAAAAAGAATCTGGCTGTAAAAAGGTTCACTATTCCAAAAGTGAATTAAGATTTTTTTATTTATTTTTTCTTTTTCTCATTTTTTTCTTCCTTCCCCCCCCCCTTTTTCACTCGTTTTCTTTTCCATCTTTCTCTGTTTTCTTTTCTTTTTTCAACTTTCTTTCGTGTTCTTCTTATTACTTTTTTTAATATATTTTTTTTAAGTCAAGAAATCAAATCAGAAGAAATTTTTATCTGAAAAATGATTTAAAATAGATCTTGTTTAAAACAATTTTTTCTGATCTTCAGAAATTCAATACATACAATCAAAGCCACATTGCAAAACATACTATAGAAGTGTATTTATTAATTTTTTCAATATCTTTTCAAAATAAATGAGCATAAATTTGCATGCACTATTTATTTACACAAACTTTTATAATGCATCTCATTGTATATTGCATTAAATTACCAGTTACCACTTTTTTACAATGATACACGTATATACATTCCCTCACCCCATTCCTAATAGAATATATGATAAAAAAAAGTTATGAATTCTCATAAAGGAATACAATACGTTATACAACATATTAATCAATCGAACACCACTATTGGGATTCGTGTATCTTCCCACGTTATGGGTAACGGTAAAGAAACCCAACAAAGCTAATGCAATATGTTATTTAGCCAAAAACAAACCCAAAAAAGAATTAAGGATATTATGCATCAACTCCCTTCCCAGGCAGAACAATACAGCTTAATTGCTAAAAAGCCATCCCTGTAACGTTTAGGCAGAGGCGTTTTATTTAGTGATGGAATTGTCCCCACTGCCTTATTGATCTACTGTATACAACAATAAATATACGGGAAGTCAATTGTCGTTCAGTAATGATGGCATGTAATTTTTTTTCGTAGATTACAAGAATAAAAATACGATTCGGTATGGGGAATAAAAGCGGAGGAAAAAAGTACATGAAAGGAGCTTTGATTTATTAATTATTTTGAAATGATAAAATGCATAAGGGTAATTTTATGATGCTGATATGAATGCTTAGAAAATGCGTTTTGTAATTTGTTTGCTTGTCTTTCGGTTTCTGTATTGGAAATTCTACTAGGTGCACTTTGTGTTTTTTTTTTTTAATTTTTTTCATGACCTTTTCGAACAAAAAAAAAAAGTAATATATTACATATTACTGGTCCTAGCAGATTTATTTTTTAAAGTAAAAATTCAAATTTTGTTCAGAACATTATATTATATTTATTTGTTTATATTATACTCATTAAGTTAATAATAACTATTACTTTCCTGAGAATATTTACAGTTTTTTTACGTATTAGTCAACAAATGAGTAATAATAATTATGTGTTAACGAGTGTTAAGCAAATAACAATAGTTATTATTATTTCAGAAAATACAACTTCAATATTTTTAGAAATGTTAACATATTAACTGTTCGATTAGGAAAATGAAGATATTAGAAGAAATGAAAAATTACAACACGAACAATCAAAGCCACATTACAAAACATACAGTAGAAAATGCATTTATTTATTTTTTCAGTATGTTATCAAAATATATTTGCATAAATTTAGATGCACTATTTATTCGCACAAACAATTATAATAATTATCATAGTACATCGCATTAAATTACCATATTTTTTTTTTCACTTTTTGATAATTATATATTTATGTACATTTCCTCACCCGATTCATAACAGAATATATCATAAAACAAAATTATGAATTCTCATAAAGGAATACAATACGTTATACAACATATTAATCAATCGAACACCACTATGGTGATTCTTGTATCTCCCCACGTTATGGGTAACGGTAAAGAAACCCAACAAAGCTAATGCAATATGTTATTTAGCCAAAAACAAACCCAAAAAAGAATTAAGGATATTATGCATTAACTCCCTTCCCAGGCACAACAATACAGCTTAATTGCTGAAAACCCAACCCTGTAACGTATGGGCAGAGGCGTTTTATTTAGTGATGGAATTGTCCCCACTGCCTTATTGATCTACTGTATATAACAATAAATACACGGGAAGTCAATTGTCGTTCAGTAATGATGGCATGTAATTTTTTTTCGTAGATTAGAAGAATAAAATTACGATCCGGTATGGGGAATAAAAGCGGTAAAAAAAAGTACAAGAAAAGAACTTGGTTTTATTAATTATTTTGAAATGATAAAATGAATAAGGGTGATTTTATAATGCTGATATGAATGCTTAAAAAATACGTTTTATAATTTGTTTGCTTTTCTTTCGGTTTCCGTATTGGAAATTCTACAAGGCGGACTTTGTTTTGTCTATCCTTTTTATGAATTTATCGAACAAAAGGAAAAAATAATATATTGTACTAGTCTTAGCAGGTATTTTTAAAATAAAAGTTGACATTTTATACAGAACATTATATTTTATTTATTTATTTGTTTATTCAAAATTATTCATTAAGTTAATCATAACTCTTAGTTCCATGAAATTATTTATTAGTTTTTTAGTAGTCTTCTGCAAACGATTAATTATTATATAATTAAATAGAAACATATAACGGAACGTAATTTTGTCCCTGTTTTAAATACACAATATACAATATCAACTTTAAGACGTTTAGTTTTACTTAAAAGAATATTAAAATAATCAAAAATAGATGTTAGTAGTTAATTTAATGTAAATTATCTTAGTACTTTCAAGCCTTAACCAGACTCTTTATCGGAGAATAATTTTATAATTAATTGTTGGTTATTTATACAAATAAAAAATATTACGGCATAGTTAAAAATAATATTTATAATATTTATAATAATAAATAAATAATAAATAAATAATAACATAATAAATTTTTTTTATTTGTATGAATAAACACAAATTAGTTATATAAATATTCTCTGGTGAAGAGCTTAGTTAAGGGCTGAAAGTATTAAGATATATTAAATAAAATTAACTGTTAGCATTTATTATTATTATTATTTTAATCGCTTCTTAAGTAAAACAGAGCGTTTTAAAGTTCATATTATATATTTTGCAATTATTATAACTTTCAGAAAATAAATATTCAATATCTTCAGAAACAATAACAAATTAAATGTTCCATTAAAAAAATGAAGAAATTAGAAGAAATAGGAAATGTATACATTCCTTTATAACATAAGTTAGATATTCAAAGATTTTTTTTTTTTTGTTGTTAATTGGCTTCAAATAAACGTGTTCAAAAAATGTACAGCATTTGAAACTTATGGACGAAGTTTTGTTTATGTACGTGACTTTTTCTTAATGCATCTGTCCTTGGCTTTCTCCCAAAATGAAACAGATATTTGAAATAGCTCTGTATCTGTAAATATATATTTAATGGGAAAATGGAATATAGTGCATTTGGAAAACATAACATTTTGATGGATTTTGTTTCCTTGTTCATCTTTGCAAAGTTAAAATGGGTCACAATGTGGAACTCAGAAATTCTAAATAAAAGAAAAAAAATAAAAGCAAAAACTTGCTAAATTTTTCTATGGTAATCGATTATTCTCCCAAAATATGCTTTTTAATATACTGGATTTTACTGATAATTAGAAATATCGTTCTTTGATTTTGCTTTCTTGTTCATCTTTACAAAGTTAAAATGGGTCACAAAATGAAATTCAGAAATTTTCAATAAACCAAAAAAAATAACAAATAAGCAAAACACTTGCTAATTATTTTTATGGAAATCGGTTCAAAAAATCCTTTTTAATATGACAGATTTAGTTTATAATTAGAAATATCGTCCGTATATTTTGTTGCCTTGTTTATCTTTACAAAGTTAAATGGATCACAATGTAGAACATAGAAATTCGTAATTAAAAAAAATAAATTAATAAAATAAGTAAAAGATTTTTTCATGTCAACGAGGAAAAAACATATTCACAGTACTGTTCTGTTGCTACACAGTTGATCACTAAGAATATTTTACAGATACAGATAAAGACAGTGAGTCAACATGACGGTGTCGTGATTAAAATAAGTAAGAATAAAAAGAAAGAGATTTTAGAAGATTAAAAAATTGCAATAAAAGCGAAGAATATTGGTCAGGTTTTAGTACCGTCAATATGACGTCAGCGTGTTTCATGAACTTTTTTTTAAAATATAGATTCATTTTTATAGTGAGAGAATATCTCTACACGCTATGGCATTTTTAATGTTCTCATGCCATCGACATAAGAAGATTAAGAAAATCACATTGAACGCATCCTTAAAATATACAGTCAGTATCAAATTCTCTAGATTAACATTCGATAAACAATTTGTACGACTTCGTTACACAACAAGCATTAAACTGGATAAAACAAAACCCTCAGGGTAAACCATGAGATTGGTAGGGTGGGGAACAGAGTGAATCAGTAAGTGAAACCTCGGAAAATTTAGATATCAGCAGTTAGCTGAGAGGTATCAAATTTGTGAAAGATTTAGTCATACTGGAAAAATGTGAAAAATACTTTCGATTTAGAACTGCGCTAATTTTACATTCTTTTACACAACTTAAGGAAGCAGTTTGCACCAAAACTAGTTATTTTTAAGTGTTTCATGAAGGACTATTTAATTGTGAATATTTTTAAAACTAATTTTTTCCATATAACAATTATATCATGAAGTATTGTAAATTTTCTTAATGCACCAAACACAAATACATGCACAAATTAGAAATTTAAACCACTTTACCTACGTGTTCATATTTTCTTCACTTACATGTTTAAAAAATGCTATTTATTTTGTTTTATTTATTTATTTATTTATTTATTTATATGTATTTGAGTTAGAGGTTTTAACTTTTTTGTACATGCTCTTCAATGTATATGAGATAAATCTGCGCTTAAAATTAACCTTCACTTATTTCTTTTTAATATATAAATTTATATGAAGATCTTCTAGATTTAATTGTTTCACGCTGTCTATATCAGTAAAAAAATTAAATTGTATTAAATGCAATATTTGATTTATATAAAAATCCATATCTCGTGTAATATACATTTGAGTTTAAAAGAAAAATAATTGAGCAAAAGCATCAACGAATTAAAAAAAATGCACGGATTAAAAAAGAATCAATAAATTAATAACATTTTTATCAAATATGCAGTTATGCAAACCATGAGTTTGACCGGGTGGGGAATATAGCGAATCAGTAGGTGAAACCTAAGAAAATATGGATTTTAGGAGATAGCTGAGAGGTATGAAATTTGTGAAAGATTTAGCCATACTGGAAAAATGCGAATAATATTCACGATTACAATTGTTCTAATTCTGCATTCTTTTATTTAATTTAAAGTGACAGTATACATTAAAATTGGTTATTTTTAAGTATTTACTAAAAGTTGTTTAATTGTAAATATTTTGAAATCTCATTTTTTTTTCAAATGGTAATTATATCATGAGATATTGTAAATTTTCTTAATGCACCGAACACAAGTACCCACACAAATTAAAACTTTAAATTGCTTTTCCTACATCTTCATATTTTCTTTATTTCATGTTTTAAAAATACTTTGTGTGTGTGTGTATTTGAAATAGAAGTTAAAACTTCTCTGTACATTCTCTTTATTATATATTGGATTAATCTTCATGTTTTTATTTTCTTCTATCGTCACAAGAAGAAAGTATTGGATTCGTGAAAATTTTCGAATTTCCAGTTATCAACGGATTTACACTTTTTCAGGGTCAGAGATTCCAAAAAAAAAAAAAAAATATTTTACAAAACGTCGGTTTGTGACTCTGTCCGTCTATTTGTCTATCTATCTGTGTGTGACATAAATTTTGTGGGCGTTTTATCTCAAGAACACAACGCATGGAATTTAATAAAAAATTATAATGAGGTAGTCCCTGATATAAATCTATTAATTTTAGGTTTTCATGTAAATCGCTCAACATATGTGCGCTGCTATGCTGCATTCTTCAATATTTTTTCAATAGTACAATATCAAAAATTCATGCACGGATTTTCATGAAATTTCAGGTTCAGTTAATTCTTGATATAAACTTGTTATGCTTACATTCTTTCGACAGAATTTTTTAACTATTTCATCAATAACTCTGTCTTTAAAACTAACGCACGTATTTTCATGAAACTTCCATTTCAGATGTACCGTGGTAAATATTATTGCTGATTATGTTTTGGTGTAAATTACCCACAAGTGTCGCTTTTATGGTATATTTTTCCCAATATCAGAAATAGTCCTATTTAAAGAATTAATATATGAAATTTCATACTATCAGAATCCTTAAGATGGATATAGATTGTCATTTAATTTTAGCACATTGACAGTGTATATTGAAGTATTAACATGTATGAGACATAAAAAAAGTTTTGAGATTGCCACATCCGAGTAGTTATTTATTTTTTTATTTATTTAATTAAGTCCATGAATACCTATCAGACTTCATCGTTTCACACTACCTGTATCAGTAAAACTGTACATTAAATGCAATATTAGATGTACATAAAAATCCGTGTCTTGTGTAAAACACATTTAAATTAAAAAATAATAATAATTTGGCAAAAAATATCAATATTTAAATAAAATTGTACGGATTTAAAAAAAAATAAAAATAATAATAATAACATTTCAATTAAATATGCAGCTGTTCTTTTTTTTAGAATTTACTTTTAGCTGAACATTGAAATGCTGTGAGTTGACTGATTGAAAAACACTTCCACCCCCCCCCCCTAAAAAAAAGTTTAAAAGCTGAAAAAGTGAAGCAGGATTCGCAGCGTTCCTAAAATTTTCTTTCTTTGGCAAAACTATTGTAAATTCTTATTACAAACAGCTGACCCGCCCGGCGTTGCCCGGGTCCGTATTAACAATCTTAAACAAACTTGAAATTTGTATGATTTTGTCATTAACTCGAAACATGCAGAAATGCATTGTCTGAAATACGTAGCCACTGAGTGTGTGAAAAATCGGTTTAAAAAACAGCTAATGTTAAGCTCTAAAAGTACTCAAAATGAGTGATGAAAAACGCGGGAGGGAATATGTATCCAAAGACTGCGTGATTTTCGTGTTAAAGTGTTGATATTTATCAAAAATCACTGTTAAGTCACGTAACTAATTAATTTTTTTTTCACATAGAAATCCCAAGTGAAATATTTTGAATTTCAAACTAATTATATCACTCTTAAATCCGACTAAACCATGAATGAAATCGATACTCGCTGGTAGCTAAAATGTTGGTATGTAGTATTATAATTTCAGAGCCATTTAACAAAAGTAAGTGTTATTTTTAATCAAATCATGCGTAATGTTCACTCTATGGATAAATTCCTAATCGTAAACTTTTGTACCGTAACCATAACCTACCTGTAACCTAACTTTGACTTAACAGTACCTTGCCGTAAATTAAATATAACGTAAATGTAACCTAGCCTTCACTTTATTGTAACCTATCCTTATTCTAACCATAATAAATGCAATTAAACCATAATTTAAACCATAAATGCAATTCAACTTTAACCTAACTTTAACTTAACCGTGACCTAACTTTAACCTAACGGGAAATTAAATATAATTAAAGACTTACCGTAATGTAATTGCAACCTAAATATTACCAAACCATATATTGGTTTCATGTCCATGGAAATTATTTTGTCTTGTTCGGATCTGGTTATGATTCATTAGAACATTTTTGTCGGGTTCAGATTTCGTTTGGTTCAGTTTATAGGTATTTTTTTATATTGAGTTTTAATGTTCGAGTCGTATTCATGTCCATGGAAATTATTTTTCCTTGCTCGGATACAGTTATGGTTCTTTGGAATATTTTTGTCGGGAACAGATTTGTTTCAATTCAGATTTCGGCTTTTTCTTAAAATGGAATTTTTGGGTTCGGGTTATCTTGCGTCTTCACGGAAATTATGCTGCCTTGTTCGAATAAGAACATGCTTCACTGGAATATTTTTTTTTCAAGTTCAGATTTGGTTCAGTTCAGATTTCGTGATTTTTTCAAAGAAATTTTTTAAGTTCAGATTCGGTTCATGTGAATGGAAATTTTTTGTCTTATTCAGATCCAGTTACGATTCTTTGGAATATTTTTTATCAGGTTCCGATTTGGTTCGATTCAAATTTCAGGTATTTTTTCAAATAGAATTTTTAGGTTCGGATCTTGTTCATGTCCACGGAAATTATTTTGTCATACTCGAATCCAGTTATGATTCTTTCGAATATTTTGGTCGAATTTAGATGTGGTTTGGGTCAAATTTCAGTTTTTTTCAAATCGAATTTTTTAGGTTCAAGTTGGGTTTATGTCCATAGAAATTATTTCGTGTTGCTTGGATTGGGTTATAGTTCTTTGGAATATTCTTGTCAGGTCCAGATTTGGTTCAATTCAGATTTCGGGTTTTTTCTTCAAATATAACTGTTGAGTTCGGGTCTTATTGCATGTTCACGGGAATAATTTTGTCTTTTTTGAATAAGGACATGCTTCACTGGAATATTTTTGCCAAGTTCAGATTTCGTTCAGTTCGATATTTTTTCAAAGAAATTTTTTTGGGTTCGGATTGTGTTCATGTCCATGGAAATATTTTTTCTTGTTTGGATCCGGTTGCGTTTCTTTGAAATAGTTTTGTCAGATTCAGATTTGATTAGATTCAAATTTCAGGTATTTTTTGAATGGGAGTTTTAGGTTCGTATCGGGTTCATGTCCACGGAAATTATTTTGTCTTACTCGAATCCGGTTATGGTTCTTTCGAATACTTTGGTCAGATTTAGATGTGGTTTGGGTCAAAGTTCAGGATTTTTCAAGCGGAGTTTTTTAGGTTTGAGTCGGGTTTATGACCATGGAAAGTATTTTGTGTTGCTGGGATCGGGTATAGTTCTCTGGAATATTTTTATCGGTTTCAGATTTCGTTCGATTCATATTTCGGTTTTTTTAAAGAAACTATTTAGGTTCGGGTCAGGTTTCATGCCCACGAAAATTATTTTTCCTTGTTTGAATTGGGTTATGCTTCACTTGAAAATTTTTGCGGGATTCAGATTTGGTTCGGGTCAGTTATCAAATCCATAGTTTTTATCCAAACAGAATTTTTAGGTCAGGGTCGGGGTTATACTCACGCAAATTTTGTGTATCACGGATCGGAGTGTGGTCTGTTTTTTTCTGGTTGGGATCGGGTTATGTTTAAATTAGTCTAAACATTAAGGTTATAATCAGTTTTGCTACTATTCTTTTTATGGCTATTTCTGATAGATAATTTACTTTGCTATTTGATAATTTATCATGGTGAATGAATCGTTTGTGGATACAAACAATTGTACGCCAAACAGCTATTTTATTTTTGTTTTAAAAAAATTAAAGCCATGTTACAATTTTAAATTGAATAGAACACATTTAAATTTAAACAATGATTAAAAAAATAAACTCATAGAAAAGTGATGTGTAATGTTTTTTACTACAACACAGCTAATGACTCATACATTCTAATGTTCGAAATGCCAAAAATATGCGTACAATCATATAGTAAAAAGAAATTAATAGAGTGGCAGTATAATGTCTTGGGATGACGCAAAAAATGTAACTCTAAAATCCGCTACATTAAGTCCAAATAAGCACCAACAAAGTCATGTGCTTTGAAACTCCGATCAATTCAAACTGGTTTAAACCAGTATTTCTTTATTTTTGTTTTTTACCTTTTAAACTGTTATTGAATAGATGACTAAAATTTCATTTAAAAATAAAGTTTTGTGCCATTATTGCCTGTAATACACGATCAGAATGCATGAAAGATACAATTAGATCAATCATAGGCAAGAATTATTTGATTATTTTTATTATATGACTTTGAAATATCAATAAGAAGCATCATTTAAGACTTTGCTTGAAAAATCAACATTCTTTCGTAAAGTCTTAAAATCGTCTGCACTCTGAAATCTAGATTTTAGATTAATATTATTATTTAAGTGTTCATGCATGATTTTAAAAGAATCTTTTCATCACTATATTTTATATATTGACATGGAATTATTAATATATTGTTAAATCATAAACATTTTTCATCTACGTTATAAAGTATTAAAAATTTCTGAAAAAAAAAATAGAAAACTTTAAGTGATACAATTCTTTACTTCAAATCATATGTTTTCAATATTTTATTTAATTTTGTTTTGACATTTAATTATTTTTAATTTTACAATTTCAATTATTTTAAAAGCAAACATTTATTTTAATAAATAATATAATAGAAAAAACCATTTAAAAAATTACTTTTTCTTCGTAAAATATGCTTCAGCTGCATTTCTTCCAATCCGTCTTATTAATACAAAATTACTTCCTCGTGCTTTATTTTGAGACATTAAAATTTCAGCGATAAATGGTTTCATATTGCAAACTTTTTTCTTTTTCGTTTTACTTCGTCACCACCTATATTTTTCCTCCATGGCGTACAGCAACTGTGATAAAGAAAAAAAAATCCTCATTTAAACTGACAGTTTGCCAGTCTATGAATTTTAAAAGTCAGTCCCAGTTTTTTAAATTATTTCTGCGAAAATTTTATGCAACCAACCAACCATAAGAGAATGAAAGGGGAAAAGCTAAAAAAAGCGATTTTTTATGAGAGCGATGTTTGGAATTTAATTAATTACTCAGTTAATAAATAGAATTTTGAAATTCTGAGCATCAGGTGCATCAGGAGAGATATTGGGCTATTCTCAGAAAAATTTTGAGCTTCGTACGTACCGTAGTTTTCGCTAACTATCGCAGACACACACACACACACACACACACAGAGCGATTTGTTATTTTATTAATATAGATGTTAAAGAAATCTACCGGGGATATTTTTTACGGAAAATAGTAGTAGGAAATGAAAAAAATGAAAAAGAAAAGAAACAAACAGACAAATTGAGCACTGGATAAGGATAGAATATACCTTTAACTTTGCCTTTTAATGTAAAAATGAAATTTTATAACTCATATTTTTATTCATTTCCTGATATGCTAGAATTATAAATAACATAAAGTTCCGAAAATAAGCCCCTCTCTGAATATATCCCTTCTCCTCCATGTATGAGACTTTTTTTTCCTTTTTTGAAAAAGTATCATTTCCAAGTCCTGTCTTCCAAGTTTTTTTATCTAATCTTTTTAATCATTTTGTTTTCAGTAAATTCCTTATCTTTTCCCCACATCTCCTAAACCAATATATCTTATGCAATTTATTTTTAACTAATCGTTTTACACACCATTGTATCATAATGACATATGTTCTCCACATTATACTATTAATGTTTTCCTTGATTTTTATGCAATAAGATTTAATTGATATTTATACTGAGTATAAGTATTAAAATTGTTGTTCATATTCCTTTTGTACCTAAACTAATTATTTTATGCAAATTTGTTTCATTAATTTATTATTTTTATTAATGAATAGCAATAAAAAACAAATATAAAATTAATTAAGTATGCATTTTTTTAATTTACTTTTGGTTGAACGTTAAAATACAATGAATTCACAATTTCAACCACATAAAAAAATGTTGAAAAAATAAATCAAGGTTCGTAGTGCTCCTATAATTTCCTTTTCTTGACACTAATATTGTAAATTCTTGTTGCAGACGTTAAAGAAATCTAAGCGAATATTTTTTATTTAACACATTCGCTGCCGATAACGCGCCAGCGCGTGATATAGTGCCAACATTAAGGGGCCACTCACGCACCAGCGCGTGATATGGGGTGATGTCCAATAGCCAGTCACGCGCTGCCGTGGGAAAATCTTTCATTGATTCTTTGTTATAAAAATTAAATCGAATCCTGCAAAAAATCCACTTCTACAGTGCGGCATTAACTATCATCACATTTTCACGTAAGCGATAGCGAACGTGTTAAAATAGTAGTTAAAAAAAATCAATTTTACGAGATGTGTGTAGTCTGTCTCTTTAACTTGTTTTTTGTATATTTTTTCTAATTGCCAAAAAGGTGTAAAGAGGATTTTTAAAAGGGAAAAGTAGTTTTATTTAAGTGTTGAGACGTTTCAATTAATCACCGAGTCCTTATAAAAACAGTTAAAAATTATAGTCAAAAGTTGTACGGTGTATACTGAATTGATATCATAAAAAAATGAATTATTTAAAAAAGTATCCAATACACAGATAAAAAAATCCTTGCATATGACAATAAGGTTACGTAAGTTTGAAAGGATTTTCTAGGAATCAAATATATAGCTTTTTGTGGAATCCCGTTGCTACTTCAGCTTTTCTTTTTCTCCACTGCACCATTAACCAATGCCGAAATATATAACGGAATTATCTACTTTGTCTGTTTATTTGGACACTGATTAAGGCATGGATATTTAGTTGGAATAGTAAAAAGAATGCAGTCCTCTTCTTTATTAACTTTTTTTGCCTATGTCGCTTTCTGGAATACATGATCGGAAATATCGAGCTACAGATGATATTAATTGATATTGTCATCTGCTTTGAAGATAAGAATTGATTATTAGTAATGTTATAATGCTAGAATTTAGTAAGAAATACAAAACCCCCATTTTAGGGTTCCGTACTTACAAAGTGAAAACAGAACCATTATAAGGTCATCCCCCTGTCTGTCTGTCCGTCTCTCACAGCTCTTTTACTCATAAACTATGAAACGTGGAAAACTCAAATTGAGGGAAGTAATAAAGACTTACATATAATACATACTTAAATCTCACATTTTGTGCTATTCATCCTTTCGAATATATGTACAAAGGTATCTAATACACAAATAAACGCAACTTTGTAAATAACAATAAGATTACATAAGTTTGAAAGGATTTTCTAAGAATCAACATTTTGCGGAATCCCGTTCTATGTTAGTTTTTCTTTTTCTCCACAGCACCATTAACTAATGCCGAAATATATAACGGAATTATCTACTTTGTCTGTTTATTTGGACATTGATTAAGGCATGGATATTCAGCTGGAATAATAAAAAAAAATGCAGAGTCACCTTTTCTATTATTTTTTTTTTCTATGTCGCTTTCCAGAGTATAGATACACGATCGGAAATCGATCAACGCATGATACTAATTGATATTATCATCTGACTTCCCTGATTAGTTTTAGTGTTCTTTTGTTGAATGTAAAGAAAAGAACGAGTAATAGCTAAATGTGTTTTTATGCAGAATTATGCGATTTTCTTCAATTTTGAATGTAGGTTCTTTCTGATAAGGTGGATCCCTGAACACCTTTATGAGTTTACTGGTTAAGTAAAAAAAGGAGAACGAGGGATAACCCCGCTTTTATAAAATAATTTTCTTATGCAGAATTAGGCGATTTGCTTTGAATTTTGGATATAGATTCATTATGATAAGGTGTATTTTTGATTAGTTTCGGAGGTTCAATGATTAAATATAAAGAGAGGTATAGGAAAACAAATCCCTCCCTCAAATTGTTTTTCGGTGGGCATTATTCCTTGAAAAAATAAGCCTGTAAAATACAGAGTGATTCAAAATAACGTGGACAAATTGATATGATAAATCAAGCGTACGACAAGGATAAAAATCACATAGGAACATACGTTCGCAAACTACTTATTGAGTCACAAATACAGGGTGTTTCATTCTAGCTACAACCGGTTTGAAAGTAATAATTTCCAGGAAAATAATAGCATCGTAATGAAAATTAAACGATGTGTACATAATTTTATGGGAAATGTGATAACGTTACAAAAAGATCTGGAAAAACATATTGCTCAAGCAATCGACGATACCGTGTAAACTGATTATTTCAGTCCAAAATGTGAGGTGTCAAGTGCGTATTGCTGGTGCGCATAATGCAAACTTCTACCACTTTTGTTTGGTGATATCACATTTAAAACAAAAGTGAGAATGTCTATTAAATGTTTTATTATAATTTACTTCATTTTTCTGAAATTTATTACCGTCAACCCAAATTAGTTAGGATGAAACAACCTGTATTTGTGACTCAACAAGGGGTTTGCGGCCCTATGTTCCTATGTGATTTTTTATCCTAATCGTATGCCTGATTTGTCATATCAATTTGTCCATGTTATCTTGAATCACCCTGTATAATTAGTGTGAATAGTCTGTGATCTCAATGCCATCAGTTTTACTGGGCAATATTCATTTTATTGATTTTATGATTTCTGACATAACTTCCATTAAAAGGCCTTCTTACTCTACAAATAAAAAATATAATTGATATATTTATCACTAAAATACTTTTATAATAATTGAAAAAGCAAAAATTTTTGGGTTCATATAAAACATTTCTGAATGTATGTACAAAAGTATCTAATACAGAGATAAAAGCAATTTTGTTTGTGACAATAAGGTTACATAAGTTTCTAAGGAATTCCTAGGAGTCAAATATATAGATTTTTGTGGAATCCCGTAGATACGATAGCTTTTTTTTCTGTACCATTAACCAATGCCGAAATATATAACAGAATTATCTACTTTATCTGTTTATTTAGACACTGGTTAAGACTTGGATATTTAGTTGGAATATATAAAAAGAATGCAGAGTCATCTTCTTTATTAACTTTTTTGTCTATGTCACTTTCCGGAATATAGATACATGATCGGAAATCGATCTGCGAATGATACTAATTGTTATTGTCATCTTCTTTGAAGACAAAAGTTTATTATTAATAATGTTATAACGCTTGTAGAACATAAATTATTTGCTAGAATTTAGCAAGAAATACAAGATCACTATTTTTGTTAATTTATTTGTCTATGCTTATTTTTCTTTTCTGTATATGCACATGATTTGAAATTGAGCTGAATGCATATTAGGCTGGACAAAAAAAAAAAATTAAAAATTATTTTTAAGTCGTAATACCACGGAAAATTTGTGAATTTGGGACACTAAAATTTGGATAAAAAATTAAACAAAATTGTTTTCCGGATCTTTCGGTCATTCATGGGCTGTGAAGTTTGCCAAAATGTGCAAAAAATCCACATAATTTCATTTTTCTTGAATTTGCATCGTCACGAGCGCATTGGCTGAAATTATTATGTATTACAAAATTAAAATATGATGTTGTAATACTATTTAAATCAATCAACATCTTCCAGTCAGGCATGTGCTCTAAAATTGTGAAAAGCTATTACATTTAAGTATTGAAGTAAGATAAAGATTATCATAAAAATTTGATTCTTATGAAACTTTAAAGCACGTACGCGTGGCCTGAAGGTGTCCATTTTTTAAATAATATTTTAACATTCTGTTTTGCTATTCTAATATGTAAGAAATTCAGCTATTACATTCGTGCAGAGGCTAATTAAAATAATAAGAATAATGTGAATATTTCTCACATTTTGGCAAACTCCACAACACATGAGCGACTAGAGGATATAAAGCGATTTTATTTCTTCTTTTGCCCAATTATTTTACCCAATTTTAAGCTAACTAATCATTAATCCATGTTACAACATATAACGTAATTATTTGTTTTATCAATTTATTTGAAAATTTATTATGACATGGATATGTTGCTCGTTGCTGGAGGAAAATAATAAAAGATCATTTTCTTCATTATTTTTTATTATTCTGTATTATTATTAAATGTTCCTGAAATAAATATACATGACCGGAAATCAAACTTCATAAGGCAGGCTGCACAGCAAGGCAAAAAGTAACAATCCGCAGGACTTAGGAGATAAATTATGAAATTCAAACATGTTTCTTCTTATATTTTAAGATGTTAACAGAGAAGAAACATATTTGTATTTTAGAACTTATTTCCTTAGTCACACCTTGCGTCGCTCGCCATCTCGGTATGCTGATTGGCTCTAAGTAACAGATGTATTTTGACTTTTGTTTCAATGAAAGTAACTTTTGTAATAATGTAAACATTTTAAAAATCAATTTTGCAATTTACTAAATAAGTACATTTATACATATAAATTTCCAAATAGTTCCTCTTATTTTTCTATATTTTTTCACAATTTATTTTTGCCTTTTCACTTGGAATTTTTTATAAAACAAATGTAGAAAAAAAGCATTTTTTTAAAAAGAAAACTGCTTAGTACGTTTATAAATATTCAAAATTTTAAATTACGTTTAAATAAATAATACAAATATTTACATGAACTTCAACCTAAGAAATGACATTTCAGAGAGCCTTAAAAGTATATGATAAACGTATAAAATCAACTTCGAATGTAAATAACTGTAACATTATTTAAGTTTGTAAGTCTTATGAATACTAAATGTAAAGTATTTATGTAGTCTTTAATTCTCTGTAAGCTATGTTAGTTTTTTCTGTGCCATGCCGATGACTGACATCGAAATTCATAAGTTTTTGATAACCAGATAAACATGAGATAAACAAGTTCAGATAAACATAAATTGTTAATTTATCTCAATATTTATTAAGTCACTAATGAATTAATAGAAATTAGCAAAAAATGTGTAGTAAAAAATATAAAATAGAAATTTGTCCATGTCATTTCTATTAGGATAAATGTATGAATCGCAATCCATATAAAATGTTTATTGACAATTAACTGGTCTTATAAAAGTATTTTAAAGTTGTAATTATTTCAAAAGATTTTTAAGAATTATTTTTAATATGGATTGATTTATTTTTAATATTCACTTATTGGCATACATTTATAATGATTTCCTATTAATTTCTGATACTTCACAAGCGATAATTTTTTCTAAATAAATTGTTTCAAATCTAATACTGATAAAATCTAATTTACCTTTAATAATAACAAGATTATGTCAGCTTGTAATGTTTATCTAATCTCAAAATATACAAGCATTTATGCAATCTTTAATACCTTCCCTTAGCCACGTTAGCTCTTTCTCCCTATACTATTAACCAATGCCAGAACATATAACGGAATTATCTACTTAATTTGTTTGTTTGTGCGCTGATTAAGGCTGCGATATTTTTGTTTGAAGTTAGCAAAGAATGCAACCCATCTTCTTTGTTAACTTTTGTGTCTATATTGCATCACGAGGGTTAGACAAATGATCGGAAAACGAAGTACAGAGATATCGTAAATGATATTGATTCATATTAAAAAATAGCTTATTAGTAACATTTTAGCTAGATAAAAAAGGTCTTATGATCTTCTGTATCAATTGTTTTATTATTTTCACATATTTTACTTTTTGATGTTTAGTTATAAGATAGAGTTACACAGGGTTTCTGTTAATATCTTCTCCAATTACCAAGTTTTATTAATGATAATAATATTTCTGATAGGCAGATTTATGATTCGTTCAAAGCTCTCGGAGAACAGGCAAGGTGGTTTGAAAAAAAATTCTGATCGTTTATATTACTTTATGGTGCAGTTTTATAAAGTTTTTAATATTCTCTCAAAATTATCTTAATATATTGTTTTAATATATTCGCATATCTTATTTTTTGTTGTTTACTTATTACATGGAGTTACACAGAATCACTGCTAATATCTTCTCCAATTCACAATTTTTATGTGATATAGTAATATTTCTGAGAGGCAGATTCAAGATTTGTTTAAGATTTTTCGAGAATAAGTAAATTGGTTTGAAAAATAAAGTTTTATTTCTTATGGATATTTAAGAGGGACTAAGTTTAATTAATAAAAAATCTTATTTTAAAAAGTGGCCTCTCAATAATATTAAAAATTTCAGAATTAGAATTTTATAATCCACAGTTTTCTAATTGAACCTATAACTATTTTTATTTCAATACAAACTTACATTTGCTATACCATCTCTCTAAAATTTGAAATCAACTACAAAGTGAAACACAAATACTATAATGTGATTATAATGTTAATTTAGTTTAATAATTATTTCATGTTTTTGAGATATGTTATTGTTTTATTCGTGTTCCTTGTGCTTTTTTATTCTGTAAATGCTGTTTTTGTGGATATTCATTCATTATTTTGTAGGAAAATATGATGTAGAAAGGCAAATCCTGCAGTTATCGAACACCCTAACCCCCTGACCCACAACAAAATTCGCTGTTTGATGTATCATGTAGCGAAAAAAAATTGCATTCAAGCACAAGTTTTTGAAATTCGTGAAACCGTTCTGGAAAAAGGTCTGAGTCGAAATAACGCCTGGAATAGCCAGTTGCGAGCCATTTAAAAGTATTTTCCAAAAGCGTTTAGACCCCTGCATCACCATGAGAAGAAGCTATTACGAGATTGTTTCTTGTACAGAATTTTCATCTCTTTAGAAGGGTGAATGAAACAGCTGGTTTTGCTCCTAGAGTTAAAAATTATGGCCTTTGATTTGCGTCACAGTATTTATGTGTCAACCTGTATGTTAATTTAGGAGTTAGTACACTTGTTTTGTTTTTTTAATGTAAGAATATAGTTAGAAATGGATTCGTCCGAAACTGAACTGGCTTATTGTGTGAAGTTTAGGGAGTTTTCTAAATGAAAATGGGATTTCTAGACAACTTTCTTTTCAAACAATTTCTAAAGCCATCCTATTTCAAAGTCACTAATTCCTTTATTTCAATTTTCGTACCAAAAAGTTTGTTGTCTTTAATTTTATTTTTTAATTTAATTTAATTAAATTAATTAATTAATTGAATTAATTTAATTTAATTAAATTTTAATTTTAATTTATTTATTTTTAGTATGTTTGTTTGACATTTCAATTTTTTTTTAGTTTTGGATTTCATTTCCTGTTCTTTCAAAGATTTAAAAAGACTTAAAACTTGGGACTGTCATTACGCATGAAAAGTATACATTATAAAAAAAATCAATACAATTAGAACATAAACATTGTATTAATAATAATAAGATTAGGAAACTTTGTAAAGTGTTTCAGGAGACATCAATATTAAGTCCTTGCTGTTTTAAACTTTCTTGTACTTTTTCCATCGAATATAAAAAAATCAATATCTTGGTGTTGAAAGTTCTTTAATGTTATAAAATAATCTTGTGAAATTTTAATATATGTTATTCAGTGTAATGAAGGGAATTCAGCACCTATCATTATATATATATGAAATTCTACATTTTTGTCGATATATATATGTTATATATATATATATATCGACAAAACAAAAATGTATAATTTCATATTTTTATTTTAAAATTTCCTTAGAATAAATTTCGGAACGATTCGATAAAACAATAAAGGATGTATGTTTAATTTTCCTAAGTTTTTTCATTCAGCGTGGAATGTTTAAATTAATTTTTTCTCAGTTCAGAATTTTTTTACATTTACATTCTAATCGAAATGCTAAGTCTTCGAAAATAAGTAAGCAACTTGTCTGAATTTTTTTAGAAAGTATCTTTAGATCTTGTGCGTGATAAACAATTATCGGAATTTTCATGTTTTTTTTCTTTTTTTTTTTAAGCATGAGTTTTAAGAATATGAATTACTTCCCATTCTTTCATCATATAGATTCATTGCTTCTTTTTCTTCTGATCTAATTAACTAATCAAAAATCCATTGTTTAGATTCACAGATAAAAGTACTCTCAATAAATGATTTTAAAAAAATCTATTTCCAAAAATTAAAAATGAAGAAGAAGAAAGGATTTTAAAATTGTTAGCTTATTAAAAACTCAAAGTTAAAAGTTATTGATGTAAATGTAACACTTTTTTATTATCGATTATCTTAATGCTTTATCAAACACGAAGCTAAAAATGTAATATAAGTTGTAGTTAGAAAATTATTTTTATTTGGTTGCCAAATCCCCATAATGATAATAACACTATTTTGTGTAAAAAATCTGTTCAAAATCTTTCCAAGGATATAACATAAAAGTTAAGACATCTTCAATACATCATTCTACGTAAAGCTTTTTTTTCCCCCTCAATACGATCTTAATTAACGTCAAATCATACAACGAATCTATCCACTTTGTCTATTTATTTGGAGGCTGATTATGTTACTTGATCGGAAATCGAACTCTATCACAGCTCCTAATTAATACTGACACTTGCTTCTCAGAAAACAGGTTATCGATAATACAACTGCTCTTTAAAAAGTCCTTTAGTAATCTTTGTAAATCATGCTTTAACTTATTGAGTGCCACGTTAGTCACCGGTTACTGATACTGAATTTTTCGTTAATACCGCGTCAGTCATCGGTGACTGACATTATAAAATACGATATAAAATTTTAAAAAAATACATTCTAAAAATATTTTAGATAATTTCAGGGTTTTATCATGAATGTAGTAATATTTCTTATAAAAAATTTAATGGATTTTATTAAAACACAGTGAACATAAAAATGGTAGTTTTTCGCCGTTATTACAAAATGTGGCAACTTGCTTAGTTAATTTTCTGGCATTTTTCTACCGAATTTTGCTGTATTATTTTTGTATGATAGTTTATAATACCATCGCACTTTAGAAACATTTATGTATATATATAGATATATATTTCTGTTATTGTTTAATAGATCAACATAAATCTTATTTCGCGGCCCAAACGCAAAGACAGGCATACAATTCTTGGACTCACCGTGTTAGTGTTTAAATGCAGTTTTTAAAATATTTATTGACATGTGTACAAAAACACGGTCTGATTTATTCAATGATTGTTTTATAATTTGCAGTGATATATTTATGTATATTTAATAAGTGTTAATAAAAATTATTAGTTACGAAGTGTATATTTAAATGAGATAGTTCTAAATGAATATTATAATAATATTTATTTTAAATAATTTAAACATTTTCTAGTTATAGAAATGTTGCGTTATCATTATTGCATATTAAAGCTGGTGTAAAAACTCTAATTTCACATATTAATTCTTTAATTGCAATCTTTGTTAATTCCCTTTGGCTACAGGTTTTTTCTATTTGCTAACTTTGCTAACCAAATCAGATCATATTTCGAAGTTACCGACTTTGCGAGTTCATTTGGATACTAAAACGAAAACGGAAATGAAACAAAATTTTCAGTCGATCTCTAATAAGTATTATCAGAATTTTAGTCTTTATATAGCCAGTATAATCAATAATGATGCAGTATTATTTTGCTACTATTGAAAGATTTTAAAATCTGATAAGCATGAAATTTATCTCCTAATGTAATATTCATAAATTTTCTCAGAATACAGTATTTTTTCTTCAATAAATTGCTAACCAAAATCGGATCATATAGTTTCGGTTGTGTTTTGGTCCAGCCGAATTTTTAACAATATTTTTTCCGAAAACGAATTTTCAACGAAACTCACCGAAAGCGTAAACAAAACTGAATTGTTGATCGAGCTCTAATATATATTATAAAAGTTTTAGTCTTTATAAAGCTTATATAATCAATGATGATGCAGCATTATTTTGTTACTATTGAAGGATTTTAAAATCTTTCAATAAAGTTTTCAAAACATGAGATAAATCTCCTAATGTAATCATCATTAATTTTCTCAAATTAGAATTATTTTTCTTCCATAAATTGCTAATGAAAATCAGATCATATAGTTTCGGTTCAGTTTTAGTCCAGCCGAATTTTTAACAATATTTTTGCCGAAAGCGAATTTTCAGCGAAACTCACCGAAATCGAAAACAAAACTGAATTTTCAATCGACGTCTAATAAGTATTATAAAAGTTTTAGTCTTTATATAGCCAATATAATTTATATAGTCTTTATATAGATTATTTTGATACTATTGAAAGATTTTAAAATCTCATAAGTATGAAATTTATCTACTAATGTAATCTCCATTGATTTTCTCACAATAGAATATATTTCCTTTGATAAATTGCTAGCCAAAATAAGATCATATAAAAAATTATCTATTTTGTCAGTTTATTCTGATGTTGGACACTGATATTTTGCCAACAAATAGGGGGGAAAATATCAAGTCATCTTTTTTATTAATTTTTCTGATGATGTCGTTTCTAGGAAAGCAGTTTTTCTATAATATCAGTATACATCTGCGACACAGAATGGTTTTCTAATTCTACGAATTTCATCTAATTAAAAAAGGTTTTAAAAATACATACCCCGATTTATCTTTTATGATCGATTTATTTTATAATTTATGTAACTGATCATGTGTTACACTACAACTTTCCTAAAACATATTCGAAACTCTTCTGTAATTTAAAACTAAAATATTAGTATTATTGTTAGATCTACAGTTGTAATGAGCACGCAAAACACTTTTTCAAAGTTAAAAATATATGCATTGATTGCTTTATAGTTTGTACTCACATCTTGAGTAAGTCGTGACTGATAAGTGTAAACAATAAAGATCAAAGCAAAGAATAAAAAGTGTTTCATTTGAACTGATATAGTTCAAATCAATGAATAATGTTGAACATTTCCAAAAGAATAAACGATCATTTAAAAATACATATAGTTTCGATTGTGTTTTCGTCTCGACGAATTTTCAGTAACATTTTTGCCGAAAACGAATATAAAACAGAATTTTTGATCGATCCATTATAACTATTATCTAATGTTTACTCTTTATCTAGCCAATATAATCAATTATGATGCAGCAATATTTTGCTACTATTGAAAGATTTAAAATCTTATATCATAATCCAAACGTGAAATAAATCTCTTAATGTAATCTTACTTCCTGTTCTCAAATTAGAGTAATTTTTGTTCAATAAATTGCTAACCAAAATCAGATCATACGAAAAATTTATCTATTTTGTCGGTTTATTCTGACGCTGATTAAGACACGGGTATTTTGCCAGCAGATATCCACAGAAAGAAATATATCAAGCCATCTTTCTTATTAACTTTTCTGACCATATCGTATCTAGGAGCGGTGGTACGTGATCGGAAATCGAATTTGATGTCAGTCTCTAATTGATACTGACATCTCCTTCTAAGAAAAAAGCTTTTCGATAATATCAGTGTTATTTGAAAAGTGTTTATATAATGTATATAGTTGCATTGGTTTTGTTACTATTGAAAGAATTTAAAATTTTTAAAGCATAAAATAAATTTCCTAATGTAATCGTCTTTAATTTTCTGAGTATGGAGTTATTGTTTTCAATAAATTGCTAACGAAAATTAGATCATATAAAAAATTTATCTGTTTTGCCGGTTTATTCTGGCGCTGATTAATACATGGCTTTTTTGCCAGCAGATAGGAAAAAAATATAAAGTCACCTTTCTTATTAACTTTTCTGACTATGTCGTATCTAGGAGCGAAGGTACGTGATCGGAAATCGAACTTCATCTCAGTCTCTAATTGATAGTGACATCTGCTTCTAAGAAAGCAGCTTTTCTATAATATCAGTAATCTTTTAAAAATGTTTATAGAACGCGTATAGTTAAATTAGCTTGTAGATTGATTTTTTATATAATTAGTTGCTGATATAAAATTATAATGTATTCAATGAGATAATTTCTTTTGGGAAAATTCTTTTAAAAATGGCTGATTTATAAAAAATATCCTTTTAGATTTTATTTGAGATACCACTCTAGTCACTCAAAAAGACCAGGATGATAATGTTAACTCTATAAGGGAAATATTATATATATATATATATATTACAAATTTAAAATTTTTTTATCGCCAAAATTAACCTTTATACTATATTGATTTCCTTATAACAATATTCCGAACTTACTCCAACTTATTAAATTAAAATCTTGTTTCTAGATCTAATCTGTTAATCTTTATGGAAACGATATAAATTCTTAATTCGCCTTAAAAAAGGATTTATTCCAGTATGCGTAAATTTAAAAAGATGGCTCTAAATTAAAGATATTCTTAATTAAATTTTATTTCTTAATATTCCAAATAAAACTCATTTTTTCTATGTTTTTATCAACCCTTTTTAGGAAAGTAGTATTAAAATTATTCCAAAACCATACCTTTCAAAAAATATCACTATTTTTATTTATCTGTTATTTTATTTCACCCCCTGCCCTTCAACATTCGATGTGTGCATAACAATAAATTCACTTCTTTTCTTTTTCTCTTAAAACTAATCGTCTGCAAACTATATCGTTTGCACGGATATTTGAAAATTCTGAGTCGATTATAAATTGGTTAAATAATATATTTTTTTTAAATAAAATTGTCGTCTGTCGAATATTAATCTCGACTCTGGGCATGAGTTATGTTTACATAAAAGCATGATGGTTCGAGAGTAGAGAATTTGCTAGAACTTTCTTTTTAGTTTTAAGAGGGGAAGTTGGAGGTGAGAAAAAAGTTTCTTGGGTTCTTACTTCGATGAGTATGGCTGATTGAAGTAAATGATGGAATATTGCTACATTTGAAAAAAAAAAACGTTTTTTCAAATATCTCGCTTAAAAATTATTATTTTTACATGTTTTCTTTTTTTTTGCGTCGGATAGATGAAGATGATCTACAACCGGGCTAGTTTTTCTCTTTTCGGTTTGGGTTATATTTGTTTATATTATGATATTTTCAATTTCAGAACCGGTTCCAACCTGTCCCGAAATTTAAAGCATTTTTTTTATGAAAAATCAGAAATCCAATGAAAAAGTAAAAACTGGTGTAGGTCGTCCTCAGCTACCTTATGCAAAAAATCATGTAAAAATATTAAAGTTTGAACGTGATATTTGAAAATAATGCTTTCGTAGACTTTACATTATCATCGGGACCTTTATCAGTGATTTGTGTGGGAGCTCTTAAGGTCACATAGAGCATCTCGACAAGTAAAATGAAAGAAATTTTACGAAATATTAGTAATTAACGTTTTACTTATCTCTATGTAATTTTCTGAGCAATATGTTTGTTCTGTACACTTCTGTAAAAAACTGTTGAGTATGTCGCCGTAAAATTTGCTATGTGTTCATTGTAAAATTTGGGGAAACTCATAATGTTTTGCGTCTTCGGTACATATCGCTTTTCTGAAGATAAAAATTTAATTTAATCGACACAGTACTAGCCAATGTGAGATTAATTACGAAATTGTTTGGTTTATCCATTTATTTGGAGGCTGATTAAAACTAATATGCTGTTACAGCAGCTAGAGGAGAAACCAAGTTACAATTCTTATTTAATTTTTCGACTAGGCGGATTTTTTTAGAGAAACATTGGATATCGAACTTCATACAAACCCCCGGTTGACACTGACATCTTTTTCGAAGAACACTTTTCAATAATGAAAAGTTCGTTAAAATGTGTTTTGCTCATGTAAATCAAGCAAAACATTCAAGCAAAACATTAAGTTTTTAGTTTCATTTTTTATATATTTATTGGCCAACACAAACTTATAATCTATACTTTCGGAAATCATCATTTAATTAAAGATTTATCAAAAATATCGGGGTTTTAATCAAAGATTGTTGTTTAATTTTTATCAGTATTATCAATTTTCTTTGCTTATTTGCCTTGTAAATTTTTCCTTATTATGCATATTTATTTTCTTAGATGTTATTTGTTGATGTAGCCAGATAGAATTATTTTTTTTTTTTTACATCTACACGGAAGAACAGACAAAAAATATTGATTGTTATTTGCAAAATTGCTTTATAATTAATCTCTTTTTTTTCTTTGTGTGTGATAACGTTTACAAAAAAATTGCATCCTTTTTTTTTTTTTTTTTTTTTTTCACAAAATGTAAATTTTTGAGTAATTAAAAATTAAGCAGTAGTAAAAGTGATGGGAAACAAGGTTACCGGATTCCATTTTTTTTCTTAAACGGAAATGCTTTTTACTACTTTTAAATTATTTTGTTTCTTTTCTTTGTATAGCTACACACAAAATATATATTTTTTACACATATACTTTTTCTACAAAGTTTATTGAAGTACTTTTATTTACATATGCTAATACAATTCTTTGTTACATATTTTCTATTATGTTCTAAAAAATATATTTAAAAAAAATCCCTCATAAATTTCATTTGAAAAAAAATTCGCAGATTACATGATTAACATGATTTATTTATATAGCATTTAGAACAAATACTCAAAGGAATTTCCCGTTGTAATCAATGTTTGGTTTTGGTAAATAATAATGGCATTTTCTTCTATTCCAGTATAATTACTACAGAAACACATTTTCCAATAAACCAATAACAAATGCGGTATCATAAGACGAAATATTTCCTCTGTCATATTGTTGTTTTACTGATTTAACAATAATAGTCTGAGAACAATGATAGAAAAACTCTCTCACAGTTCTTATGAGATTTTAGAAGGAATGATGCGTTATTGGTAATCGAATGTTATGTAAATTGTTAATTGATCCTTATAGATACTATTAAAAAGGAATTTATCACCGCTTTCTTTGCTTGTATAAGGTGTTATGACAGGTTTTAGAGCTGTTTCTGTTATTTTTGATTGCATATACATAAATATATTTCTTTTTTCGTATACGCAAAATTAAACAAACACATTTTGTTTAATACAATTTTATAATTAACAAAATCTTACAATAAATTACGATTTTAGTTATTATGTTTTAGAAACTTTTAAATATTTTTTTTCCTAATCGAAAAAAAAAATCACGTTGTTTTCAGAAGAAAAATGAAAAATAATTGATAGATTCAAGATTTCTGCAAACAACTTTATTTATAAAAACAAAACAAAAAAAAAGTTAAAGAAATTTATATCGTACACTTAGTTTGGAATTTGTAACTTTTAACTCAATTTCTTTCTGTTGTGACATAATTACGACTCACACGTATTTTCCGATAAACCAATATTAGTTAAGCTGCATCAAATAAATTACATCATTTGTCATAATTATTTTACTGAGTTAGGTGTCATCAAAACGTGATGCAAAAATAATTTAGCTGTTCGTATAAAATTTTTAGAATAATGATTTGAAATTGGACACTGATCATCATAAAAATCGTTAATTGATGTTTAAATCCGCTATTAAAAATGAATTAACTAAAGATTTCTTTCGTTTAATATGTAGAAGAATTTCAGTTTTATGGCTATTTTCAGACAATATGGAATACTTCAATATCTGGTGCATACGATGTTACTGCCAAGTGTAAAACTTTCAATGATTTTCTATTACTCCCACTAACGCTGCCACTTAAATATTAAATGCCAGACGAAACAAAGTGTGACGTCATCAATAATCGAGCGATTTCTCACTAGTGATGGGATTCACGCCGGAAATTTTCGAATAGCAATTTTCTAGGCTTATTTTTTATTGGGGGGGGGGGGGGTTCAAATGTTCACCAGTAAGTTTAAATAGTTATTATCATTTTATAAAATAGTAGCTACACCACAAATAATGTAAAATAGAATTACCATTCAAAGTTTTCCGGCATGAATTCCAACACTTGTGAGAAGTCGATCGATTAGTGATGACGCCACACCTTATGTCCCTCGACGTTCAGTAGTTCGATGGCAGGGATTGTTCTCAAAACTCTGTGAATGCTTGCTGTTGGAAAGACGCGGTGAAATAAAATCTTACCTTCAATTTTTGCAGTATTTTGCAGGAAACTATTATACAATTCATATATATTAGTTAAATGCATTCTGAATGATGTTAACCAAGCTCAGCATAGTTCGGAACCGTTACATTTATTAATGTTTCAGTCAGTTGTCTTCTATGCTAATTTGTTGACAAGTAAATGGGTTATGTTTTTCAAAATAGTATGTTTGAAATATTATGGAATACCAGATAGACAACTATCTTAAGTATAGTGTAATGAAGACAAACAAACATTCAACTCCGACGTATCATTTGAGAAGGGTTTTTTACAAGTTTGCATACCAGATGAAGAAGATGTAATATGCCTGTATCGGGCAATATAAAATATCAACTAGACAACTGCTCAAAGACCAGTGTAGTGAAACGAACGAACATTAAACTGCGAGATATCATTTGAGAAGGTCTTTTTACCAGTTTGTATGCCATATGAAGAAGACGCAGTGCGCCTGTGTCGGGCAATATGAAATATCAACTAGACAACTGCTTCTAGTCCAGTGTAGTGAAGACGAACGAACATTCCACTGCGAGATATCATTTTAGATGGGCTTTTTACCAGTTTTTATGCCATATGAAGAAGACGCAGAGCGCCTGTGTCGGGCAATATAAAATATGAACTAGACAACTGCTTAAAGTCCAGTGTAGTGAAGACGAGCGAACATTCCACTGCGAGATATCATTTGGTATGGTTTTTTTACCAGTTTGTATACCAGATGAAGAAGATATAGTTCACCTGTTTCCAATGGAAAATATTTAGAGGTTGGAAGGAGGAGCGAGTGCATAAAATGTTTGATGTAGGTTCATGATGACTGCTGTGGGTATCAAACAATAGACTACATTTGTGTTTTTGTATAAACAAAACAAAACAAAAAAAATTTAAGAATCTGATGGCTTATGCATGATCTAGTAAAGTTTACTTATTAAATTATTTTGTTTATTCTAGCAAAAAGAAAAAAAATCAAAATTTAATATTTTTTATAACCATCAGCCATATTACACGACTGGTTGCCGATTTTTGAAAAGTGTAATAAATTACGGCTAAAAAGTAATATGTATATTTTTAAATTATTTTAAATGAATAAAAAAATCTGCTAAAAATCGTTAATGATGTTCTATACAAACTTTCATTGTATCTTAATGTTTTGTTAATGTTGATATATCAATAAAAATTAAATGGTATTCGATAATATCGAACTTCAAAAATACTATATTAAGTTTTAATAAAGTCTTAGTTTACGTTCATTAATAATAACATTATAAAATATATATATATATGTAAAAATAAATATTTTTCGCCATTTCTTGTTTCGATTTCGTTCTAAAATCTTATAAAAACATACTTTCATTTTTAGTTATTGTAATATATTAATATTTAATTAACGGCTAAAATTCCTTTTCTTTTTCTTTTCTTTAATTAAGCATAATCAATTATTTATTTTCCTAAAAAGAATTAAAATGTATTACTAAAATGTCAATATCTTATTGCGAAATATTAGAATCATTGCATTAATCCATTTCGCCTTTTTAGAATAAAAAACATTTATCAAAAGCTTTAATTTTGTTTTATTTATTTAATTATCGTCTGCTGGCGGATCTAAATCATCCGCATGGGACTATTTACTCTTGCATACTACGCCATTTAATAAAGAGTTCTGACAACTAACTCCGCCCCTGATCCAATGAATATCCTAGAAGTGTTATGCAACTACGTTCAAATGAACATCATTAGGTTTTTAATTCAGTGCGTAAGCAGGGAGGTGGGGCCAATATCTCTAAAAAATTTCTGGGAGTCAGTTTTCGCTGAGAGAGAGTTCAAAATTGACTGATCTACCAAATGCTAAGCAGGGGCGTGCTTCTTCTCGTAATGTGGAACTGTAGCCGTAGTGGTCGTAATTTCACGAAAAAGTCTTTGTACTGAACACCTTTTATTCTTTGTGATTTTTTGTAACATGGACTTAGAAAGTCGGGAAGTTAGTGGTTGATTATGGAGTAACTTTGGAATGGAACGATGATAAACGATGCTTTCTGATTTTTCATAGAAATTTTCATTATTTGAAATTACAATACATTCAATCTATTTCCATATGCCAAATGACTTCGACCGCCAATCTATTTGATGGAATGAGATTCCTGATGACTGATCGAACGCCGATCTTGTTCTCGCCAACCGGTTCGCTTCGTCATATCTTGTGTTTTTGCAGGAATCTCTAAAAATATAATCACAATTGAATTCGATTTTAAAATTAATAGTAACACCATATATATATATACATATATATATATATAAATAAATTTCAAAGTATAACTTCAGAATTTAAATTCTAAAGGGCTAATTTTTATTTTATTTACGTCGTATTTGAGTATTTTATTAAAAATCTGCAGTTATATCAATTTTAACTTGATATTATTTTAAAAAGTACAATAATCAATGAAAAATGTAACTTTTGATTAATAAAAAAAAAAACAATAAGGAGGATTACAATGCTCTATTTACAATTAGATATAAAGATATAAAAAATACATCTAGTTATTCATCTTTGTAAATAACAATGGCATTTTTATCTATTCTGCAATAATTATAACAAACATATTTTCCAATAAACCAATAACAAATCTGGTTAAATCTAAAGCATTATTTCCTCTCTCTTATTATTTAATTGTGGATTTATCTATGATATTCGCCTCAAATAATGATAGAAAACTAGTATTCCATGATTAATTGCATTATCCGTATGAGATTTTTGTAAGACTGAAGGGAAATCGGAAATCGAACATTATGGGAAATGGTAATTAATGCAGACACCTGCTATTAAAAATGAATTTATCAATCCATTTTTTGCTACGATATATTTTCGAGATAGGAGGAGGGTAGATTTTTTTCTTTTTTTTTCATGTTTACAATGAAAACAGATTTTGATAGATTTTGTCAAATCTCAAATTAATTGTATAGCCTGTCAATGTGAGTGTGTAGAGATTGATACTATTTAGGTAATTTTTTAAAATGATAAGAGTACTTTTGATTAAATGGTTTACTGCGAAATAATAAGAAAATTAATAATTAAAAAATATGCACTTTAGCTTAAAAAATTGTAGGATTTTCTTTTCTTTCCTTCTTTCTTTTTCCTTTTACAGTTATAAATGCTGCTAATTTTACTAATTTAAATGTATAAATTGCACTTAAAAGTAATCAAAATAATAAAAAAAAAGAAACAGTAAATTAATACAAAACATTTTGTTTATAATTTTTATGAGATTTTTGAAAGACTGTTGCAGAACAATAAGCCAAACAGTACGAAAAATGTTAATTGATGCCAACACCTGTTATTAAAAGTAAATTAATCAACATTTATTATTTTTCGATACATTTATTTGGAAATTATATGAAAAATACCTTTTCTTTATCTTATAGTTTTCGTATTTTTAGCACAAATAATCTTTTAATTGATTTTCCAGTTCGTAAAACATAAATTAATTAATTGGCCTCTCAAACTGGTGTATAGATTTTTATGTTAGAGTTTAAATTATTTGTCAAACTTTTTTAGATTTTAAAAAATACAGCTAATAGCATATTAATAAAAAAATCAAGTAAAACAACAAATACTCTATTTATGAAAGTCTTATTACTAAGATTTTGTATTGTTTAAAAGTAGCACATTTTTTTAACACTGATTTTTTTTTTAATATAATTTATGAATCATAAATAAAATTTAATAATAAACTAATAAAAATTTTATATATTGCAAATATTAAATTAGATAGACTGTTTGTAAATATTCTTGAGTAAATATCTGTATTACTATTTAAAACATTTACGAACCTTTACTAGTTTTATAAATAGTTATTAATAGAATCTTACTGTGAAAACCATAAAACAAAATATTTTAGTTTATGGTAGACAACTTGAATCAGCTTATATTAACAATCTAAATAAGAAACTTGATATATTGCTTCAGCAATACGCCATATTTCAATTCTTGTTTCGAAAGGGGAGGGGATAGGAAATTTAATGTCATTTTATATTCATAAAATATATACAAAATTATTTTGATTATTTTTTCATTATAAATAAGAAATTGGGTCATAATCTAAATGAAGAGTAAATTACGAAATTTACATTTTGCAATTTATAGGATTTTGATGATATAATACTAAAATGCTTTCATTAGAAGATGTCGACTTAGTACAAGAAAACAAATTCCAATTTTCGAGAAGATTTTGGAAAAAATTGTACAGCTCACCAATTTTTTTTTCTGATTTACGTTTGATCACTTGTCTAAAATTCATGAGCAAATTTATCTACGTGAAACCGTCTGTATGAGCATTGGCAATTGGATTTCTATGATTGGATGATAAAAATTCACTCTGATTTCATGTCCTGTTTCTGTATTCAAACCCTGTGCTCAACACTCCATGTTCTATCACAAACCTCATTCATATTAACCCTGATTTGCCCCTACGTCGTAAATATCAACGTATTTTTGCCAATCGTGATTTGACATTTCAGCGTATCGCGTACTGGCATCCATATTCCAATCATTATATTTTATTCCCACTAGCAATTTTTCATTGTAAATTTTGCGTTGTTTAATTTTTTTTTTTTTTTTTTTTTTTTGTATTGAATTAGGCAAAAATTTCAAATTTGAAAACCCGGTTATAAAAAATAAAAAATTCTGTAAATGACATGAAAAAAAAACAGGCATTATTTGAAATCTTTTTTCAAAAATATCTATCAGTTAAGTTGTTAGGCATGCAAAAAATAACTAAAAAATATTAGTACATAAAAATAAAAGAATGTTGTCTAAAAGGTACTCTGAAATCTGTAATAAACAGAAAATTATTTATTTCAGATAAATATTGTCAATTTTCTAATAACTTTACCTCCATAAAAAACTGATTTTTAAAGTCCCTCTCTTTTTTAATTTTACAAAATTTAGGAAGTTGATAACAAAGATGTGAAAACTGCTCAAAGGATAAATGAAAACTTGACATGAAAAATTGACTCAGTTTCGTTGTCTTTTCAGAATTCTAAGAAAAATTTATATTAACTTCTGTGATGGGAGGCAGCAGCAATAAATAAGATCTTCTTTTAATGACTATTGTAAAAGTATGTCTGCATGCAAGTAACGTTGGTATCTGAGTATGTTGCAGATATGCAACGTGATATGTAACGTAATATGCGATACATGAGGTTAAAATATAATACTGAAAATCTTATTTTTTCATACTGAAAAAAAAAATCTGTATTTTTTACGGAAAAAAACTGCTTTAAAGAAAAACATTTTTTTCTGTAAAAAAGAGTGGATTTCGTATTTTTTACAGAAAATCTATATATGAACAGAAAAAACTGTTTTAATTAAAAATTACCATGTTGTAAATTAAATGGATTTCTATTGGCGCCAAAATTGACAATTTCTTACTTCCAATTTGAAGGCTTTTTTTCCAGTGTACTTAACTTTACCTTAATAAAAGAGTTGGATTGTTACACCATAAAAAGTTTAATACTAACATATTATTTATTTTATTTTGTCCGAAAAATATAACAGTTTTTTCCTAATGAGGGGCATAGATGATGACCAAAACGACGACTGTTATAATTTTCTTTTAATATTTGTTTTGTTTTTTATTTTACAACATTTTGTAATCACCAATTAGTAAATTTCAGTTTTTTTCCCGTGCTAGTATTGAATTGTAAAAATAAACGATAATAGCATTTATATCTTTTGAATGCTTCACCATTCTTAATACAGTACATAACTTTATATTTTTTTTCAAAATTAAACGATAACGTCGTTTATTTGGGTGGTTTCACCAAAAGTGACAGTAGCACATATCCGATAATTCGCCTTTAAAAGCAACATTTCTACCCTGAATACATTATCTTAATTGAAAACATCTCCAATAAAATAAATCTAAATGTAACCGTTTATCGGAAGTTATTTTTGTTTGAATGCACAATAATTACATCTCTATCTGTTCTCTGACAATTTTTACAAAATGTTTCCTTTATATACATCGAAAAGATTTATCTTTTCTGTTAGCTTATTTTTATGCTGATAAAGATAAGATATTCTACTTGATGTTAGCAAAAAATGCTATAAATCACGTTGACGCTGATTAAATTAACTGTCGATATGAAACCCAGTTGAGAACTTGCATGAGATCGGAACGTCATTCAATGGGATGTGTCATCAATTTATTATTATTATTATTATTGTACCTTCTTTTACATTTCGATTTACAATTCTTCTTGATTTTGTGATTTTAGATGGAGTATATTTTTATTTATTTTTGCACGAAATGAACGATTTTGTTCAGATAACAAAAAGAATAGTTATTTCAACCAATTTTTTTTTTACACTACTTTTTTATCTAAATGTTTTGTTAGATTTAGCAAATTATTTAGTTAGTTTTAATCTGTTACATAGTATAGTTTAAATAAACAAATCAGTTTGATACTTACAACAAAATCTATTTGGTTGATAGTTGTCACAACCAAATAAATTTGATTACAAGGACCGAGTAATTTTATTTCTTTTAACCAAGTCTAATTTAATTAATAGCTATTGTAACTGTATACCAGAAAGTTTTTTTCGGAGGGAGGGGGATATACAATAATAACGTTTGTATATTTCAACAAAATAAAGGAATTTTTTTTTTCTTTTGAAACGAAGAGCGTTTTGGAAAAACGTTTTGGTGGCGATTTTTCAAAACGTTTCTTTTTATATACACAGAACGTATTTATCTTTTTTTTAGGCTGCTAAAAACAATATATTGAACTTGATGTTAGCAAAAAAAAATGTTTAATCATCAGGTTGATAACTTTATTGTTGAAATGAAGCCCATTTAAGAATTGACATAAGATTGGAATGTTATTCAGTGGGATGTGGTCATGAATTCTTTTTTACCCTCTATTATGTTTCGATTTGCGATAATTCATTTTGATTTTGTGATTTTAAATAGAGTATGTTTTCATTAATTTATGCACGAAAAGAAATATTTTGTTAAAATGAAAAACAAACAAAAAGTTGCTTCAACCAAATTTTTTTGTATACTATTTCTTTTCTTTGTTTTCTTCATTTTAATCTGTTATCATAAATAAATGATTTCATTTCAACAAGTAAATCAATTTGGTATTCACAACCAAATCTATTTGGTTAATAGTTTTCTAAACCAAACGTATTGGGTTACAAGGACAAAATTTCTTTTAAATAATTCATTTGATTAACAGTTATCGTAATAATTTAGAGGATGTTAATTTTGTTGGAATGTACAATAATAATGTCTCAATTTTGTTTGTGAAGATATTTACAAAACGTTTCCCTTATATACGCATAACAGATTTATCTTCTCTGTTAGCTTATATTTAGGGTAATATAAGCTAATATTCTGCTTGATGAATGTAAAAATTGCGCTATTTTAATGCTGATAACTTTACTGCCCAAATGAACCACATTTGAGAATTGACCTAAAATCGGAACTTTATTCAATAGCAATTGTTATAAATTGTTTTTTTTTATCTTCGTTTATATTTCGATCTGAAATTCAGTATGATTTTGTGATTTTAAATGGATTATATTTTCATTTATTTATGGTTTTTGAAGCTCATATTACTGAATCTGTTAGCTAAGGAGCAATGGACATAAATCAAATCCTTCAATTTTCATTAAAAGCTGATTCATTTCAAATGGAATACTTGTTAATGAGAAACTGAAATATTTTTGTTTTAAGCCGTTGATGAGAAGTAGAATATATTATCCTCTTCAGACCTGAGGTACACAAATGTGTACCTCCATTCTTTTCCTCATAAAATCTAAACTGTTCGGTTATTTTGCATTTTTACTTTATTTATATATTTCTGAATATTTTTTGCTTTAAAATAAAATCAAAACATGTCAGCACTGATGAATATCACTTCATAAAATAAATATTATTTTCATCCGAGTTTCGAAAATAACTTCAAGACATCGTGGCCATGAAAGTAAGAAATATTCATGATTATTTAACTTAAATGCTTTACAATAAAAAAAATTGAGGATTTGCCAATCATTTACGTGTTTAAAGACCTTAATTTTGTTTTTGTGTAAATTTATATTACTGATAGCTAAACTGGTGTTTTAAGGGGATTTGTACTTTTATATCCATATTTGCAAACCTAAATTACCAGTCGCCTAAAGTATTGATTTCATAAAAATGCCTTTTTCTGTCATCTATGGTGTCATTTCGATTGTGCAATAGCAATAAATATATATTTGTACAGTTATTTTATGCTCAGGTCTGAAGAGGTTAAATACCACCTAATTTAAACAAGATTCGCACCAGAAACTTTAAAATAAATGTTATATTTTTAACTTTGGGAGGGGGTGGGGAAAGATGTTGAAAATTACTTTTTCTTCTAAAATAAAATGTTTCGATTATTCCGGTGGGGTTTCAATACAATTGCCCCTTCAAGGGGTAAAATAAAACATAATAAAAATAAATAATCCAGTACATACACTTTTGAGGTGATGAATAACTGTCATATTTTAAAATGTGCGATGCGGTTTTCTTTTGTATAATGTATGATAATATTTATTTATGAGATAAACATTGTATATTATAATCAACATTACCATGAACTGTAAAATTTTGCTGAATGTATAAGCAGAAAAAAATATTTTTTCATAATTATGCTTTATTTATTTATATTAAAATACGTAATTATATAACTTAAATGTATATAAATTTCAACACTGAAATGCCTCTGAAATACATTTTTTTGTTGTCAATTATTTACTATTATACAGAGGATAAAATTTAGTAATGCATAAATGCTCAAAATGTTCAAACCTCTCTGATAATTAGTTTTTACTTAATGCCAAAAAATTAGTTTTTAGAAAAACAGCTTTAAAGTAAACTTAGTAGCATAACAGCAAATTGTTTTTAGCGATAACTTCTATATTTAAAGGAATCTATTCTAAAATTTTTGAAAAATCGATTTTTTTTAAAATCTCGAACGCGCTTTCCGCTCTGAATAAACATGGGAGGGGCGAAGAATTCCAAAAAAATAATTTCAAAATTCACCGCTAAGAGAATATGTGGCGTTTTATTTCGGCGCGTTCCTTCGTTCCTTTATTTAATCATGCTACAAATGGTGGCTTCATTCTCAAAATTAGATCACTTTACAAAACACTGTCTGTTTAATTGTGTCCACCTTTTAAATTCTATTTTTTAAATCAAGTTTACCGCTCAAATTAGTTGCAATTTGTTTTTCAATTAAACGTCTAAACAATATGTAGCTGAAAAAAGAAAAAAAAAATAATAAATTTTATGGACCATCAATTATTTTTAAACTTTTATAAATACTCCGTTTCTAAATAAATGCTTTTTCTTGATTAGAGCTTTTAAATAAACAAATGTCAGTCAGTATAATCTCTAACTTGACGTTATTTTTGTTAGAATAAATAATACTAATGTTTTTATCTTTTCGCTAATAGTTTCTGAAATAGTTTACTTGTATATTAATTGCCAGATATCAAAAAAGTTTGTCTTTGCTGTTCACTTATTTTTATGTAGATAAAGAGAATACATTCTAGTAAATGCTAATAAAAAGTGATAAGCCAAATCGCTAATTCACTTTACTGTCGGGATAAAATTCGGTCGAGAATCAACATTAGATCCGAAATCGAAGATAGTGACAGATCATAATAAATATTTTTCTTGATTATAGCGTTTAAATAAACAAATGTCGGTACAGTCTCTAACTTGACGTTCTTTTTGTTAGAATAAATAATACTAATGCTTTTATCAGTCGTCGATAGATTCTGAATAACTTTACTCATATATTCACTGCCAGATAACAAAGAGTTTTGTGTTTCTGTTAACTTATTTTTATATAGATAAAGAGAAGATATTCTAGTAAATGTTAATAAAAAAGTATAAGTCAAATCGATGATTCATTTTACCGTTGGTACGGAATTCTTTCGAGAATCGACATTAGATCGGATATCGAAGACAGTGACAGATCTTAAATGATACGAATACTTTTCAGAAAGAAAAAATAATTAATTGTTTTTCGGTTCTATTGATATGGCGATGTGCAATTCGCTTGACGTTGTAATTTTAAATTGATTTCATTTCATTTTATTGGATTTTGAAGCTTAATTAATTAACCCGTGTCAGTAAAAAGATTACGCGAATAAATGCGACAGTTTGTTTTAAGAACAGAAAAAAATATTTATGATTAAACAAATAATTTAAAGTCACCTTTACTTAAAATTGGCTTAAAAAAAGACCTACTATGGGTTTTGTTCTTAAACAATAGATAAAACCTATGAACATTCTGTTTTTTTTTCCTTGAAATATTTCTTAATTCTTTAAGAATTGAATCATATGTTTGCTAGTAATTTTTTCTAGTAAAATATCATAAGTTAAATCGCTGACAAGCTTTGCTATCGGTATAAAATCCTGACGAGAATTGACACTACATCGGAAATCGAAGATAATGGCAGATGTTAAATGATTGAAATACATTTCAGAAAGAAAAAATCATTAATTGTTTTTAAGTTTTTTAATATTTCTATGTGCAGTTCACTTGACTTTGTAATGTTAATTTAATTTAATTTTCATTTTAATGGATTTTCAAGCTTTTTTAATTAACAAGTGTCAGTAAAAAGATTAATTAAATAAATGCGACAGTTTGCTTTAAGAACAGAAAAATATATCTTTTATTATTGTTTTTTTATGAATAAACAAGTAGTTTAAAGCCACCTTTACTTAAAATAGATTCACTTTGGATCCACTTAAGATCCACTTAAACAATAAATAAAGACTACAAACATTCTGCTTTTCTTTTTCAAAAATATCTATTAATTCTTTAAGAAATGAATCATATTTTTGTTAGCAATTTTTTTTCTAGTAAAATATCATAAGTCAAACCGCTGATTGACATCGCTGTCGTTATAAAGTCTTACATCGAGAATTGACATATATCGAAAATCGAAGATAACGTCAGATCTTAAATGATTCGAATACTTTTCAGAAAGAAAACGTCGTTAATTACTTTTAAGTTTTACTCATATTTCGATGCGCAATCTACTTGATTTTGTAATTGAAAAAAATATTTTCATTTTAAGGGATTATGAAACTTTATTAAATAACACATGTCAGTAAAAAGAAAAATAATTTAAATTTAATAAGCTGTACTAAGGAGAGAAAATATACTTTTGTATGAAATGATTAATTAGTTTAAGGATATGTTTACTTTATAAATTGTCCGTAAATTGCTCAAAAATGTATTATGATCTGAAAAAGTAGACAATACTTGTGATAATGCTGGATTTTTCGTTTTATAAATATTTATTAAAGTTTTAAAAACTTAATCATATTTTTGCTAGTAAAATATCATAAGTGAAATCGCTGATTGACTTCGTAGTAGATATAAAATAATGCTCAGAATTGACTTTAGATCGGAAATCAAGGATAATGCAGATCTTAAATGAATCGAATACTTTTCAGAAAGAAAAAATCATTCATTACTTTTGAATTTTATTGGTATTGCAAAGTACAATTTACTTGACTTTGAATTTTAAAATTAAATTCATTTTCATTTTAAGGATTTTGAAGTTTTATTAATTAACGTATGCCAGTAAGAAGAAAAACCATTTAAATTTAATCATTTGTTCTAAGAAGAAAAAATGTTCTTTTTTTATGAAATAGTTAATTTGTTTAAGGTTATGTTTACTTTATAATTTTCCGAAAAATAAGTCAAAAATGGGTTATGATCTGAATCAATAGACACAAGACTTGTGTTAACGCTGTTTTTTCGTTTTACAAATATTTATTAATGTTTCAACAACAGAATCATAGTTTTGCTATTAAAATATCATTAGTCAAAATAGTGATTGACTTCGTTGTCGGTATGAATTAACGCTGAGAATTGACGTTAGATCGGAAATCGAAGATAGTGAAGATCTTAAATGATTTGCATACTTTTCAGAAAAATAAGGTCATTAATTTTTTTTAATTTTATTAATATTTCGATGTGCAATTTACTTGACTTTGTAATTAAAAATTTCATTTTCATTTTAAGAGATTTTGAAGCTTTATTAATTAACGTCTGTCAGTAAAACTAAAAAACATTTAAATTTAATAAGTTTTTCTAAGAAGAGAAAATACACTTTTTTATGAATTAATTAATAATTTAAGTTAATTTAAGAATTAATTAATAATTTAATTATGAATTAATAGTTAATTTCATTTTGAAAATGTGATTTTTTTTAATTAAACGTTTCATTTCCTTTTTTTTTAAATTTTTATTTAAATATTTTTAAATTCTACTTTAAATATTTTAAATTTTTATTTAAATTGATGTTTTTTTAAATGCTGAATCAAAATTAAAGCGTCATACTTCTGTTTATTTAAATAAAAAAAAATGAAATTCAACAAATAAAATTTGAGTTATAATGATTTTAAATTACCCCATTTTTTAATAAGTTTTAAAATTTTAAATGCAAAATACATATATGAGAAATTTTATTTTGAGATTTTGTTTACGAATAAAAAGGTTGACCATCATCAAAGAATTCAAAATTTTATTTCATTGAATTTTATTTAAAATAAAATTATTTTAAAATGTGTTCCGGGCCACCTTAAACGAAGGTCCCGGTAGCATTTTCAGAAAGAATCACGTTTTGTGCACCTTATCGCCAGAAAAACGATTAGCGCGGAGATAAAGTCAATGCTACGCACCCTTTTTTTGTTTGTGACGCCTAGCGAATAGTAACCCTTCCTTCAGCAAAGAGATTGCACTTATTGTTCATTTGTTTTTCCGTAAATGTTATCAAGCAAAGACTAAAATACGAGGAAATGTTATTCACTGTTGTTTACGATTAAAACATAGTTTAAAACAAAGAGCTTTTTCAGATTAAAATGCTTTAAATTTCACAGAACATCTAAACAGTTTTTTTCCGCTATTCAAAAATATTATTTCCTCAACTCGCTATGTTAGAAGAAACTGAGAAGTTAATTAAAAACAGTAATAAAGATTCTCTTGTAATAAATATAATTCTATTAATCATATGTTTTATGACACATGTGAACTTAGTTTATTTTGTGTTTTGCGATGCAGCTAGCTGAACGTTCTCGCTTTCGCCAACTCGCCAAGGCTGGTGCTCAAAACGTGATTCTTTCTGAAAACGCGTCCCGGTATGCTAAGTATGTGCGAAAAAATGGCCGTAGTTGCTCCCAACAAAACAAAATTAACGGATTTGTTATATAAGAATAAGCACTTCTAACACTGTTGCCTAGTTTCATAATTTATGGAAAACTTTTATTATCGTATAGGTTTAACTTTTCTATTGGTTTATTTCTTGCTGATTAACAAAATATATTCTGTTAATATACAACAGAAAGTAATTCTTGAATTTTCTGATTACTGTCGGTATGTGACCCTATTGACTGTTGAAGCAAGATCGGAAATTGAAGATAGTGACAGTAAATGATGGTGACACCTGCTTCACAGGTCACTAATAATGAATTATTCTTTTAATTTATTGACATTTACTTCTTAAATTTGATGTGATTTTTTTTAGTTTTTAACAGAGAATATTGTTGGTTTACTCTACAATTTAGAAGTTCGAATTAATTACTTTCAGACATTTAAATGTGCAAGTCGTTAAGGATCAAAGACTTGTTGTTTTCTTTCTTAATTTCTTTACTTTTATTGAAATTTGAATTCAAAACTAGCTTTGATTTTTTTTAAATGAGTAACAAATCGAATTTAGTTCGCTAATTTGGAAATTCAAACCAATAACTACACTATTACTCTTTATTTAAAAAATATGAATTAAGTTTACTCGTTTAAATGTGTAAACGGTTATTATCAATATTTTGTCACTTTTTTATCTTTACAAGAAAAAAGTATTGGATTCGTAAAAATTTTCAAAAAAAAAAAAGAGAGAGAGAGAGAGAGAAGTTTTATTATGTGTTTCTATTTACAAATAATATAACTGACCATCACAAAAAAAATCAAAATTTTAACTCAATAAATAAAAATTATTTTAAAATGTACCCTAGAATCCCTTGCGCGAACGTCCCGATATGCTAAGCATGTGCAATAAATAAATAAATAAATAAATAACCATATTGCTCCTAACAAAACAAAATTAACCGAATTGTTCCTTAAGAATCAGCAAAAGTAACACTGTTGTCTACTTTCATAATTTCTACAAACCTTTTATTATCTTATAAAATACCTTTTCTCATAGCTTATTTCTTGCTGAACAACAAAACCTATTCTGTTATTATACAACAGAAAGTAATTCTTGAATTTCCTGATTACTGTCGGTATGTGACCCTGTCGAGTGTTGAAGCAAGATCGGAAAACGAAGATAGTGACATACCTTATATGATGCTGACACCTGCTTCACAGGGAAATGATAATCAATTATTCTTTCTTTTTATCGACATTTCCTCTCGAAATTTGATGTGATTTTTTTGGTTTTTAACAGAGCATAATATTGGCTTATTCTACAATTTAGATATTCGAATTAATTACTTTCTGACATTTAAATGTGCAAGTTGTTGACAATCAATCGATTTTTCTTTTCAATTTAATAAAGAGAAAATATAAAAATTTTACGAAAAGACTTGTTGTTTTAAATGATAAATTCTTTACTTTTATTGATATTTTGATTTTAAAAGATCTTTTTTTTTCTATTTTTCTTTCCTTTCTTTTATTTCAGTGAGTAATATTTCCATTTTATTTCACTGATTTGAAAATTCAAATTAATAACCCCACTATAGCTCTACATTTTAAAAAATTTAATTAACTTTAGGCATCCAAATTGTATATAGTTAAAATCCAATATATATAGAGAGTCTATAATTATTAAGGTAGATGAAAATAGTAGTAGCAATGCCTTGGATTGATCTAATGTTGAGAAAAATGTATTTGAATCTATAAAAATGAATGGAATGATAGCTATTTTTTTCTTTCTATACTCAAAATATTGAAAGTTTTTTGTTCCACGTATCCTTAAAATTTTAGGAAGAAATTGATAGTACAACGCAAAAATTTTATACGTGCTGAGGTGACCCTCATAGATCTATGCAGTTTGTCTAATTTAATTTATTAAACTGTTTATTGTTTTGTTATTTACTATACTATTATAGTTTTTATAGCTTTTGAATTAAAATAGTCACTTTTTAAAGTTCATATTATGTAACATAAGTAATTTATCACATTACTAAAAAGCGACGAATCAATAGAGTGAAAATTCTCCAAGACGGATCCGAAAGTTATCCGGGATCGAATTCGGAACCCTTGGAGTAGAGCTTCAAGTGCTCTACCATTTAAGCTACTAGGACAATGCCCAACTTGCCATTTCCTCTTCGATATATATGTTAGTCAGAATGCAATTGCAGTACACCATGAAATCGTCTGCATGAACACACAAACCCGCGGCGTAAATTGAGATCCAAACAAACACAGTATCCGTGAACGCATATATAAATTTTAATTATTTTTTCAAACAATTTACAACAGTAAAAAAATAATTAAAAATCATATTATGCATTTTGCTATAAAGGTATTTTTTAATAGATGAATTATTAAGTCAGTAAATTTTTGGATTTCTAACTTATATCCTTAAAATGTCTGAAAAAGATAATTAAAATATTAATTCAGTATTATTATTTTCAAGAACAACCAATAGTAACAAATTCCTGTTTGCTGATAATTTCTGCGAAACTTTTGTCTTGTATCTCGTGAGATGGATTTATCTTTTCTATTAGTATATTTACTTTCTGGTTAAGAAAAGATATTTTGCTAATTGGTAGCCTTCGGCGACCTTCTGATTTTTCTCCTTAAGGGTGCATTTCGATTCAAACTGCTTATTTTCTGATTTATTTTTAAATTATGTTTTGCTCTCATATGCATCAAATTGACAAATTTAGGAATTATTATTATATTAGGAATTATATTTATTAGGAATTCTTATTTAGGAAGCACACAAAGTGCTGTGATGTTGATTCATTGATAGACGCAGATAATATTTCAAAAAAAGCTATCAAAAATGGCATTTTGAAACGATTTTTCCGAAGCGGGTGATCTGGGAACGAAAAACAGGGTCATACTGAGAAGATAATTGTTTATAAATCAAATTCTAATGAATGGAGCGCAAAATGACATCACACGCACCTTATACGCCTCTTCAAAAATCCCCTCAGCTAGTTTCATGTTTCTACTTTTAAAAATGTGTCTGAAATTGTATCAGAAAATTTCTAGCTGTTGAAGGTGGAAAAGCGTTTTTTCGACGGTTAGTTGGCACGAGATCGGAAATCGAAGATTTTGACAGATCTTAAATGATACTTACAACTGCTTCGAAGGAAAACAGTCTTCTTTCCATTTATATAAGTTTCACCCATGAAAATGTTTTTTGATTATGTTTTAACAGAACAGAAAAATTCTGAAAAACAGAACAGATTTTATTTTAACAGAAAATTTGTTATGTTTTCATGAAAAATTTCTGTTTTCATTATGATTTTACAGTTCGAATTAATTAACTTTTGACAGTTAAATGTGTAAAGGGCTAAAAATCAATAATTGTGTTAAAAGTGAAGGGAAGAAGGGTTGTATTGATAATTTTGTAATTTTTGTTTGTGATAAATTATTTGTAATTTTTAAATGTACATTTGTCATGTTATTTGATTATTTGTTATTTTAAATATGCAATACATTTGATTTTTTTTATTCAATTTTAAAAGACTCATTAACTAACTGGTGACAGTTAAATTCGTAGATAGATTATTAAAAAAATTGCCAATAGAATAGGCAAAGGTAAATTTTACAAAATATTGGAAGAATATGACAAATGTTAATAAATACCGACGCCTTCCTCAAAGGGAAAAAGTCATCAATTATTCTTCCCTTTTATTGAGGTTTCACTCTGCAATTCGCTTTGATTTTTCGGTTTTTAAGGAAGATAAATTTTGATTTTCATTACAATTTTGAAGTTCGAATTAATTAACTTTTGACAGTAATAAATGTGTAAGCAGCTAAGTAACAATAATAATGTTTTTAAAAAAGAACAAGAAAGAAAGAAAAGGGAAAATTATTAAAAGCTTGCATTGATTATTTTTGCTATATTTGTTCGATTATTTTTTTATTCTATTTAAATCGGACATGTTATGTCATTTTTCGTTATTTAAGAAAGATAAATATTGGTTTTCATAACAATTTTGAAGTTTGAATTAATGAACATTTTACACTTACATCTCTAAACCACTGAAGATAAATAATAATGTTAAAATTGTTGTTAAAAGATAATATTAGTATACTTTTGTAAATGTTCTTCTTGTTCAACTGCTTAATTTTCTTATATTTACACTTGATATGGGTTCTGATTTTATGTTATTTTAAAAGTGTAATACGTTTGATTTTCTTTATTCAATTTTAAAATACAAAATAAATAATTTGTTATAATTAAATGCATTGTTAGAATATGGACAAATTTGTCTACAGAATATGGAAGGTTAAATTTGTGTGCAACTGAAAATCAGTATTTTCCTCAAAAAGGAAAAGATGAGCATGTCTACGAATATGTTATTTTATCGATATGTAGATCAAACTTTTGATTTAATTTATTTAATAGTGATTAATGCTTTAATTTTTTTATTGATGCTTAAATAAAAATTAATCTAGTTTGCTCTAGGAGTCTAAAAAACGAAATATTTCACTGTTACGAAACAATATCTGATCAGTAAATCAAATAAATTTACTATTTGCAGAAAAGCCATAAATGTATATTTTATATAAAAATTATCATGACTGATAATTCTTTGAATTTGAACTGATCTCCATAAACTGTCGCGAAAGAAAAAATATAAAAATATTAACCAATAACCAATAGTAACAATTGCCCATTTTTCGATAATTTCTTCGAAACTTTCGTCTTGTATCATGTTAGATGGATTTATCTTTCCTATTAGCTTATTTACTTTCTGGTTAACAAAAGATATTTACTATTAGCCGAGAATACTTCGTCCACCTTCTAATTATTCTCCCTAAGATACCCTACCGGGAATTCACACAAGATCAGAAATCGAAGATTTTGACACATCTTAAAGAATGATAAAACACCTGTTTCTAAGAAAAAGAGGCGTCAATTATGCTTTTATGTTATTGATTATTAATCCTGCAGTTAGCTTTTATTTTTGTGGTTTTAACGGAGGAAATATTCCGTTTTCATTACGATTTCAAAGTTTGAATTAATTAACTTTTAACAGTTAAATATCTCGATAATTTCAATAAAATTTTCGTCTTGTATCATGTCAGATGGATTTATCTTCTCTATTAGCTTATTCCCTTTCTGGTTAACAAAATATATTTTACTAACTATTAGCCGAGAATATTTCGTTCACCTTCTGATTACTTTCCATAAGATACTCTGCTGGGAATTGGCACAAGATCAGAAATCGAAGACTTTGGCAGATCTTAAATGATGATAAATCACCTGTTTTTAAAGAGAAGAGTCGTAAATCATGCTTTTTTTTTATTAATGATTAATAATGCAGTTAGCTTTGATTTTTTTTTTCTTTTTAACGGAGAAAATATTTTGTTTTCATTACAATTTCAAAGTTCGAATTAATTAACTTTTAACAGTTAAATATTTTGATAATTTCTATAAAATGTTCGTCTTCTATAATGTCAGATGGATTTATCTTTCCTATTAGTTTATTTACTTTACAGTTAGAAAAAGATATTTTGCATAGACTGTTAGCCGAGAATACTTCATCCACCTTCTAATTATTTTCCGTTGGATACCTTGCCTAGAGTTGGCACAAAATCGAAAATCGAAGATTTTGACAGATTTTAAATGATGGTGACACCTACTTCAAAGGAAAAGCGTCGTCAATTATTTTTTCATTTTATTGATGATTCAGCCTGCAGTTAGCTTTGATTTGTTGGTTTTAACGAAGAAAATATTCTGTTTTCATAACGTTTTTAATATTCAAATTGATTAAATATTAATAGTTAAATATTTAGATATTTTCTGTGAAACTTTCGTCTTGTATCACGTCAGACGGATTTATCTTTTCTAATAGCTTATTTACTTTCTGGTTAAGAAAAGATATTTTGCTGAAGTAGGATACCGTGACGGGAGTTGGCGCAAGATCAGAAATCGAAGATTTTAACAGATCTTAAGTGATGCTGACACCTGCTTCAAAGGAAAAGGGTCGTCAATTATTTTTTTTTCTTCTACTGACGTTTCACCCTGCAGTTCGTTGATTTTTTTTTTTTTTTTTTTTTTTTTTTTTTTTTTTTTTTTTTTAAAGGGAAGAAATAGAAATTTTCTGTTTTCATTAAGATTTTAAAGTTCGAAATAATTGACTTTTAACAGTTGAATATTTCGAAAATTTCTACGAAGCTTTCGTTTTATATCATGTCCAGATGGATTTACCTTTTCTATTAGTTTATTTACTTTCCGATTAGGTAAAGATATTTTGCTGATTAATAGCCGAGAATACTTCGTCCACCTTCTAATTATTTCCGTAGAATACCCTGCCGGGAGTTGACACGAGATGAAAAATCGAAAATTATCACAGATATTAAAGGATGCTGACACCTGCTTCAAAGGGAAAGAGTCGTCAATTATTCTTTCCTTTTATTGATGTTTCATCCTAAAATTCCATTTTTTTTTTTTTTTTTTTTTTTTTTTTTTTTTAAGAGAGGCAATTTTCTGTTTTCATTAATATTTCAAAGTTTGAATTAATTCACTTTTAACAGACAAATATTTTGAAAATTTCTACGAAACTTTCGTCTTGTATTATGTCAGATTGATTTATCTTTTCTATTAACCTATTTACTTCCTAGTTAGGGAAAGATATTTTGCTGATTATTTGCCAAGAATACTTCGTTCACCTTCTGATTATCTCCGTAGGATACCTTGCCGAGAGTTGGCACGAGATGAGAAATCAAAAATTATCACAGATATTAAAGGATGCTGACACCTGCTTCAAAAGGAAAAAGTCGTCAATTATTATTTCCTTTTATTGATATTTAATCCTGAAATTCCGTTTGATTTTTTTTTGTTTTGTTTTTAAGAGAGGAAACTTTCTGTTTTCATTACGATTTCAAAGTTCGAAGTAATTGACTTTTAACAGTTAAATATTTCGATAATTTCTACGAATCTTTCATATTGTATTATGTCAGATGGATTTGCTTTTTCTATTACCCTATTTACTTTCTGGTTAAGGAAAGATATTTTGCTAACTGTTAGCCGACATTACTTTGTCCATTTTCTGATTATATCCGCAGAATACCCTGCCGAGAGTTGGCACAAAATCGAGAATCGAAGATTTTGGCAGATCTTGATTGATGATGACATCTGTTTCAAAGGAAAAGTGTCGCCAATTATTGTTCCCTTTTATTGATGTTTCATCCTGCAGTTTGATTTTTTGGTTTTAAGGGAATACATTTTCTCTTTTTAGTGCGATTTCAAATATTGTATTAATTAACTTTTGACAGTTAATTATTTCCATAATTACTACGAAACATTCGTCTCGTATCATGTCCAGATGAATTTATCTTTTCCATTAGCTTCTTTACTTCGTAGTTAAGAAAATATTTTGTTCACTGTTAGCCGAGAATATTTCATCCACCTTCTGATTATTCTCCGTAAGATACCTTGCCTATAGTAGGCACGAGATAGGAAATCGATGATTTTGACAGGTTTTAAATGATGATGACACCTGCTTGAAAGAGGAAGAGCCGTCAATTTTTCTTTCTTTTTATTGGTGTTTCATCCTGCAGTTCATATTGATTTTTTGTTTTTAAGGGGGGGAATTTTCTGTTTTAATTACGATTTAAGTTTGAATTAATTTACTCTCGACATTTAAATATCTAAGATCAATAGTTGTGCGAAAAATGGAGGGCTGAAAAGTTGTATTGGTAATTTTTGTTAATATTAAATAATTTTCTTTTTCTATACTTACGTTTCTCTTCTGAGTGGGTTTTTTTGTTATTTTAATGTGTAATTTATTTAATTTTGTTTATTCCAATTTAAAAGACAAATTAAGTAACTTGCGACAGTTAAATAAGTTGGTAGATTACTATCAATTCTCCGATAGAATAAGAAAGGGTAAATTGTAAAAAATCGAAAGAATATGACAGATCTTCAATGATGCTGACACCTGCTTCAAAGGGGAAGTGTCCGCAATTATTCATTTCTTTTACTGATGTTACGACTAGCGGGTAGCTTTGATTTTTTGGGGTTTATAAGAATTTTGGCATAACTTTTGAAGTTTGAGTTAATTAATTTTTGACAGTTAAATTTGTAAGCAGCTAAAGATTAATAATCGTGTTAAAAAAATGAAAAGTGGTATTGATAAATTTGTAGATTTAGTCAGTGTTAAATTATTTATATTTTTGGTTAGTAAAAGCGGTGCCAGTTAAATGTATAAGCAGTTTAATAATTAAGGACTTTAAATTTTAATACCTTATACTAAACAAAATAAATGTCGCTATTTAATGAACATTTTATTCTTAAATTAAAAGATGATCTAAAATAAACGCATGAATAAATGAAATATCATCATTTTGTTTACTTTTTAAAATCATCATCAGAGGTAAAATTTTCTAAAATAGAGGTCTGCAGGCAACAATCAGTATTAAATTCAAACTGGAAAAGTGGAAGAAGAGAAAATTTAAGAATTTTTCTTCATATTGAAATCTGACAAAGTAATTAATTAACTTTTGACTATTAAACGTGTATCTTGTTGAAAATCAATAATTTTATTAAAAGGAAAACATGAAAGATTTTATTCATAAATTTGTAAATTTAATTTCTTCTCAGTTATTTCCTTTTTATATTTAGGCTGGAATTCAATTTTACTTTTTGTTAAGCTATGTCAGTAAATCCAATTTTCTTCATTAAATTTGATTTTTTAATTAACTTGTAACAGTTAAATGTGTAAGCAGAATAACAACATGTTTTTCGATAGAATAAGTGTAAAATATCTGAAAATAAAAGATAATGACAGATCTTAGTCTCTTTAGGGCAAACGTGTGATTTATAGAAAGTTAATTTTTTTTCCAGAAATTGCATGTAGTATATTTCCTCTTTTTTAAATACAATAATTCGACGATTAACCCCCTGACCACCGAGCAAAAGGGCAAAAATGTAATGTTGTTTTCTCCTTAATTTATTTTAAGTGTTAATAAAAGAGGGATTTTCTAACATGGTATAATTTTTTGTAACGTATATGCTTATAAGCCTCGAAAGTATTAATCATAACTTAATTTCTTAAAAATGGATTACATTTGTAGAATTATATTAATTTAAATAAAGCTTCGACTGCTGTGAAACCTGCAGCTTAGTGAACGGATATATCCGGTCGCGGCAGTGGGAACGAAGCAAGGACAGGATTATAACTAAAATATTCTGGTAAAAAATAAAAATCCCAACGGCCCATAAGGCAGAATATGTGACAGTTAAATTTGAAAACATCGTAAGATTAACAAATTTGGCGACAGAGTAAATGATGTTAAATTTAATAAAAATTGAAGATTGTGTCACATCGTAATATGATATTGACACCTGCTTCAGATGGAAAGAATAATCGATAATTCATCCCTTTACCGATACAAGGTGGAATCCGTCGAAATTAGACAAAAGAAAATATTTAAGAAAGAATTGTTTCATTGATTTATAATAAATCTACAAAATTAGTTACAGTAAAAAATACATCCTATATTGGTCAGACAAATATTATTTAAAGCTAAAATTAACAAAATACTATAAAACTCAATTATCCAAATTATTAAACGAAATAAAACTAAAATTCACCTGATTTTATAACAGATGATATTTTTGAAATACCATATGTATTTTTTTTTTTCAATTTTAAAAGGAATTGATGGGATTCTCTTGCCACAATTACAAAATTAGTACTAAAAATTATATAAAAAAATTAATGTTAAAAAAATCAAAATAAGCTTTGAAACAGATTGCATTTAAAAACACGTTTTTTTTCTCTACACGACGGTGTAAAATTTTAAAATGTACGACGTTTAGAAGTGTAAAATTTGCAGTACCGAAAATTGCAAAACCGAAATTGTATAGAAAAGTGTTGTGCATATTAATATCTATTTTTTTTCAATTTGAAAAGAAAATGGAGTGATTCTGTAGCCACAATTGCAAAATTGTCACTAAAAATTATAAAAAAATTAATATCTCAAAAACAAATTGAGATACAGCTTTTAAACAAATAGCATATAGAAGCAATTTTTTTTCTCTATATGACGGTGTAAAAATTTGCAGTGTGCGATATTTAGAAGTGTAAAATTTGTAGTAGGGAAAACTGCAAAACCGAAATCGCCGTGGAAAGTATTGCCATTCGCAAAATGACGTATGTGTTCCGCACATATACGTTTGGCCTTTATAAAATAGATTTCTTCCTGCAATTCATTTTCTTCTTTTTGTTTCTAATAGAGAAAATTTTCGATATTTTTAAAACTTTGAATTAATTAACTTGTTACAGTTAATTGTGTTAAGCAACTGAAGATCAATAATTTTCCGAAAAAGGGAGGGGCGAATTTTATTAATAATAATGGAATTGAGTTGCTGCGAATGTTTTTTGGGATTTCTGCAAAATTCTCCTTTTCTTTTGGCAAATGGCCTCGAAACTGGTAGACCGTAGGTTCTGGGTTCGAACCCAATCGCGACCGTCGGCCTAACCGTTCGGAGTTTTCCGTGGTTTTCTTCGAACCTTGGATTTCCTTGCGTAAATACGGGTTAAGTTCCCTTAGAAATACCCCCACGGAGCGCACACCACCCATTAAGGCCTATATGCCAAGCGTCGATAATTGACCGTCATTAACAAAATCTAAATTTAAATCTAAATCTTTTTGTAAATGGGCAACAATCTTATTTTTCTTTATTTATTATGAAATTCAAATAAAGGAACTTGTGACAATTAAATATGTAAGAAGAAATAGTAGATCTGTTAACAAATTTCCTGATAAGAAAAAGACATATTAAATTTCATTAAAATTGAAACTTATTGGTTGATGTAACATTATGCTGGCACCGCTTCAAATCAACAGTTATTTAACATATGTTTCAATTTTGCGTTAACTTAGATTTTTTTTCTTTTAAAATAATGCAATTTCTGTTTCCCTTACCATTTTGAAGTTCAGATTAGTAAAAGCGGTGCCAGTTAAGGCCCCACACTAGGCACAGAAAAAGACCCGGATGATAATGTAAAGTCTATGGGGGCGTTCTTTTCAAATATCTCGCTCGAATTTCATTATTTTTTCATGACTTTTTTTTTCATAGGATAACTGAGGACGATCCACAACCGACCTAGTTTTTACTTTTGCAATTTTAGTTTCAGATTTGAAAAAATAAAATTACTTTAGATTTCAAAACCGGTTTAAACCAGTTTTGAAATTGAAACTATCATAATATAAAAAATATGGAAGCAAAATAAAAAAAGTAAGCACTAGGCCGGTTGTAGATCGTCCTCAGCTATCCTATGGAAAAAAAACAATAAAATTAGAGCGAGATATTTGAAAAGAACGCCCCCATAGAGTTTACATTATCATACCTAGTGTAGGGCCTTAAATGTGTAAAAAGTTTGATAATTAAAGACTTTTAATTTTAATATCTTATACTAAACAAAATAGATGTTGCTATTTAACGTACATTCTTAAATTAAAAGATGACCTAAAATAAACGTGTGAGTAAATTATATCTCATCACTTTGTCTACTCTTTTAAATCATCATCAGGAGTAAAATTTTCTTAATTGCAAATAGGCAGGAAACAAACAGTATTAAATTCAAACTGGGAAAAGTGAAAGAACAGACCATTTAAGGAGATTTTTTTTTTCAAATTGAAATTTGACAATGTAATTAATTAACTTTTGACAGTTAAACGTTTATGTTGTTGACTATGAATAATTTTATTAAAAAGGAAAACAAATTAAAGATTTTATTGATAAATTTGTAGATTTACTTGCTTCTCAGTTATTTCCTTTTTATATTTAGGCTGGAATTCAATTTTACTTTTTGTTAATTTATGTCAGTACATCCGATTTTCTTTATTAAATTTGAAAAATAAAATAAATTAACTTGTAACAGTTAAAATGCCATAGCAGAATAATAACATATTTTTCGATAGAATAAAAGGTGTGAAATTTCTGAAAATAAAAATATATGACAAATGTTAACTATTTAGGGCAAGCGTGATTTATAAATATTTTAAAATGTATTACCAGAAATGGCTGTAATATATTTCATCTATTTTTAATTCAAGAATTCTTAAAAGAGGAAAGAATAACAACGAAAATATTCTGTTATCAAAAATTAATAATAATAATCGCAACGCATCTTATATGCAACGCTTATCTCCCACCTTTGCAGAAGGGTTAAATTATGCTGACACATAGGGTAGAACTTGTGACAGTTAAATTTGAAAGCATCGTAAGATTAATAAATTTGACGAGAGAGCAAATGATGGTAAATTTAATAAAAATTCAAAATTATTTCAGATAGTAATATGATAGTGACACCTGCTTCAAATGGAAAGAGTAATCGATAATTCATTCCTTTTATCGATATTTCTTCCTGTAATTAATTTTGATTTTTTGGTTTCTAACGGAGAAAATTTTCGATATTTTTAAATGTTTGAATTAATTAACTTGTGACAGTTAATTGTGTAAAACAACTGAAGATCGATAATTTTCCGAGAAAATGAGGTATAAATTGTATTAATAATCACGTTACTTAGTTGCTGTATTTTTTTATGATATCTGAAAATTTCTTCCTTTGTAAATACAAATAAATGAGCTTGTGGAAGTTAAATGTGAAGGAAGCTTTAGCAAATACGTTAAAAAAATTATCGATAAGAAAAAGAGATGTTACATTTCATTAAAATTGAAACGTATGACTTATGTGTTAAATCTTGCTGACTCCTCCTTCAATTCAAAAGTTATTTAACCTATCTTTCAAGCTTGAATTCATTTAGATTTTTTTCTTTTAACGTAGTGTAATTTCTGTTTCCTTTACAATTTTAAATTTCAGATTAGTAAAAGTGGTACAAGTTAAATATATCATCATGTCTATATTGTAGCATCATCGAAAATCATGTATATTTTAATTAATAACTTCAAATATAAAATTCTGTAGATTTCGACACAATAGAAACAGTGATAAAGTAATAGAGCCTATAATGTTCATCGTAAAATATAGCATTTAAACCGGAAGGCGGGGACAAGGACAATTATTTCACCGAGCTCTACTCGCATATTGAAACACAATAGGTCTGTAATTTTATATCTTGATAGAAAACTCCTGAAAACCCGATTTTAGTAATTGAGTAGTATGTTTACCATTGTGTTTCCCTGCTCTCAATCCTCCATGTTTTCACACCTTTGGATGCAGCAAAACACAATGGTAATGGAACATATCCAAATCCAATTATATCTAATTCTGGAATTTCGGCGGGGGTACTCAGTGAGATGAATTTCTGTACTGACGCCTCCCGGTCTATTAGTGGATGCCTCAAAATTATCAAGAACTTTCAAAATGTTCCCAATTTGTCTAAAGCTTCTGATTCCTTAAAGGGATTGAGGAAAAATCCAATTTATGCCAAAAGATTGAAGAAAAAGTGCAAATTTTGTAAGTAAGTTTCAGAAATATCAAAAAATTGCAAATAAACCTGAAAAATTGAAAAAAACAAAAAAAAAAAAACGCAAATTTTACCAAAACATTATGGAAAAAAAGCGGGTTTTGTCAGATTATCACGGGCAAAAAAATTCGCAAAAAATGGGACCTACATACCTTAAAAGTAAGGAATTTAGTCTCCATATAGCGGCTGGTGACGGTGAATGTTTATTTATACACTGTCCAAAAGTTAAGCATAGTTGGTAATTAAGTAAGTAATGAAAGAAATATAAATCGAAATGTGGTGAAACTCCAGGTGTGTAAACAAAATAGTACGCGTCATATATTTTCGCGAAGAGTTTCCCCCGAAATCGAACAGGACCCCGTCAACTAATTGAAAAAGAACGAAGATCTTTTGGATAACCCTGTCAAAACTAATGGGTTGCAAAACCCTGGCAAAAGCGTTCAAACTGCAGATTATGATTAAGTGGCTTATTGTAATGTACTGTGTATATTTGTATAAGGATAACATGTATACTCGTAGAGAAATTAAGGTTTTTATAAAAACAGTCCTAAGTTTTTTGCTTGTAATTTGCAGAGTTCTTAATATAAAATTATGTTCTTTTCTGAAAATATGACAAACATCATTGTACATAATACCCTGTCATCACAATTTAAAAATAATAAAAATTGTATGAAAAATGAGTAGGTTTAGTAAATAATTTTTCATTGCGCATGCGTCAACGATATCAAAATTTCATTTGCATATTGTGTTAGCTAAAAATGTATGTTAGCTAAAATGTATACAGCAACTTCTGAAAAAGTTTCATAAACATAGCTTGAAAATTCTGAAAATGATCGTCTATAGAATCAACTCAAAATCCGTTATTCCTAAAAGGAAGCAAAAAATCAGGGGTTTTATCCAAATATTAGTTGTACGTGCAATATTGTGTAGGCACTAAACAATGGAATATGGATACAGCCCCTCATCTTTTTGCTTCATTTAGGGAATAAAGGATTTTGATTTCATTCTCTCAACGATAATTTTCAGAATTTTTAAGTTATGTTTTTGAGACTTTCACAAACGTTGCTCTATACATTTAACTAACATAATATGCAAATGAAAATTTCATATCGTTGACGCATGCGCAACGAAAAATTATTTACTAAACCTACTCATTTTTCATACAATTTTTATTATTTTTAAATTCTGATGACAGGGTATTATGTACAATGATGTTTGTCATATTTTCAAAAAAGAACATTATTTTATATTCATAACTCTGCAAATTATAAGCAAAAAACTTAGGACTGTTTTTATAAAAACCTTAATTTCTCTACGAGTATACATTAGGGCGGAGCGTAAAAAACTTTTTTTCGAAATTGTTTTCTCCCTAGCGCGGAAAAGTTGTCTAGTGGTATCAGTAATATACTCACAAAATCTTAAAACAATCAATAAATATCTTCCGCTTCCACTTTTGGGTCGAAATATGCAATTTTAGCCAAAAATGTTGTAATTTTTTACATTTCAGTAATATTTTAAATTTTAAATTTTTTCTTCGACCTAGTGCGGAAAAACTGAAAGAGTACATAAGGAACACAAGTCCAAAATATTAGGGTAATTAAAAAATATCTTCTGGTTCCACTTTGGGTTCTAAATATGTGAAATTTGTCAAAAATTATACAAATTTTCACATTTTAGTCATTTTTTTATTTTTCGATTTTCTATTCCCGCTGGCATTGAAATGTTCGAAGAATGTGCAAGAAACATAAGTAAAAAACTTTATAATAACAAATAAATATCTTCCGTCTTCCTTTTCGGGGGTCTAAAAATATCAAAGTAGCCAAAAAGTATGAAATTTTTCACATTTTAGAGATTTTTTTTTCTTATCAATTTTCTCTTCTTGCTGGAGCGGAAAGTATGGAAAATCATATGAGAAACATAGCAGAAAAGGTTATTGGTGACACTTGCCCTATATAATCGCAGCCAGGTTCTTCTATAAGTGTCCAGTATTCTTCAAGCACTCTTTGTTCATGGAGCGTTCCCTCAATATTCCTCTGAATTAAAGTTGGATCTTTTCGACGGTCAAAATACAATCTTTTCAAGATATTTGTGGATATGAAACTCTAATCTTGGACTTGGCATTTCACGCGATATTTATTTCTTTTTCTGCTTGTGTTATGCCTGTCTATAACTTTGGGCATGTCGTCACGTGTCACAACTCACAAGTCTTCACGAAATGCGCCTGCTACTGATACTGCAAGTCGGTCGGACACTCCTAATATGTCTCAAGTTCTGACTAGGGCAGGACGACGGGTTGTTCGTGATATACTTACAGTATTTACATTTGAATGCAGTGAAACTAAAGGTTTATCACTAAGATCGTGACACAGTTGTTCATCAACAAGACTAAAAGATTTAAATAATTCTAAGTCTTCGATGATGCAGTAGTGATTGTTTTTTCCATTTTATACCATTTTCTGAAACATTCTTTTTCGAGCCTGCTCATTTATTTACAAACTTTCCGAGTTCTGGACCGTGTTTCCGAATGTATCAATTGGGTCTATCAACAATTTCCTTGATATTCTTTGATCCTTAAAAAACTGTCTTCCAATTCTGGAATTTTTATATCACGTGGGCATTTACATCGTTCTAGAGATGTACTCTTGTAAGAAAAAATTTCTAACAGGTGTTTTTTTCCTTTCCAATAAGAAAATTTTCAATTTTGACTTTGTCTGTTGTTTAGTGTCAAACTTCTTTATACTCTTGTATTTATCATTATATAAACCAATCATTTGGACTATTCTTGGCCTAGAAATCGTTGGAACTTAGGAACCTGCTAAATTGCTTCAACCATTTCAGCCCATAGTCCGCTATCACCACAAAGATGGGTCCGATTTTTAATTATATTTCTATTCATTTCTCACCAACAAAAAGTACATTATATGTTCATAAGTTGGTAGAACGCCAGTTCTTAAATCAGTAGGATTCCAAAAAAAAATGGAATGAGAAAAATCCCGTGTATACTGCGCCTTAATTGCAATATTGTAATATTTTCTATGCACACTATGAGTTCAACACAATATTAAAAATTAAAATTTTGTAAACACACTTTCAGATGTATTATTTTTCTGTAACATACAGAAGCTAAAATTGAATATCACATTAAGAACCTATCACAAGCGGAGCACTAAACCAACAGTAAAACTACAGTAAACGAACAGAAAGCTGAACTTATTAGAGGAATTTCCCTCAGATCGCTTTTAATTCGATTGTTCTATGATTTTTGAGTACATTAATGCCATGAATTTGCCAGTTTAAGTAATAAAAATTAAATAAGAAGATATTTATTAATTATTTTAAATTTTTACACTTATCTTTGTCACATGATTTTCCGAATTTTCCGTGCGAGCGAGAAGAGAAAATTGATAAGAAAAAAAATCTCTGAAATGTTAAAAGTTTCATACTTTTTGGCTATTTTGACATTTTTAGACCCCGAATATTAAGACGGAAGATATTTATTTATTATTCTAAAGTTTTTACTTATTGTTTCTTGCATATTCTTCGAACATTTCCATGCTAGCGGGAATAGAAAATCGAAAAATAAAAAAAAATGACTAAAATGTGAAAATTTGTATAATTTTCGACAAATTTCACATATTTAGAACCCAAAGTGGAACCAGAAGATATTTTTTAATTACCCTAATATTTTGGACTTGGGTTCCTTATGTACTCTTTCAGTTTTTCCGCACTAGGGCGAAGAATAAATTTAAAATTTAAAATATTACTGAAATGTGAAAAATTACAACATTTTTGGCTAAAATTGCATATTTCGACCCAAAAGTGGAACCGGAAGATATTTATTGATTGTTTTAAAATTTTGTGAGTATATTACTGATACCGCTAGACATCTTTTCCGTGCTAGGGAGAAAAAAGTTTTTTACGCTCCGCCCTAGTATACATGCTATCCTTATGGAAATATACACAGTACATTACAATAAGCCACTTAATCATAATCTGCAGCTTGAACGCTTTTGCTACATTAGTTTTGACAGGGTTATCCAAAAGACCTTCGATCTTTTTCAATTAGTTGACGGTCCCCTGTTCGATTTCGGGGGAAACTCTACGCGAAAATATATGATGCGCACTATTTTGTTTACACACCTGGAGTTTCACCACATTTCGATTTATATTTCTTTCATTACTTACTTAATTACCAATTATGCTTAATTTTTGGACACCAGTGTAGTTCGATGGCGACCTCTATTTTCTTTAGCGTATATGCATATATGTATTTTAAATTACAATTTTAAATATGAAATTTGGTGGATTTCTCGTAACAAATATTATTGCAGATGTCTTCAAAAATCAACAAAGACAAAATTAAGTTATCGTAATTTTAATTAAATTTTTTACGCCTTAAATTTTCTGAAAATTGATCTCATAGTGACATATACCCAGAGCACAATAGAGTCAATTTTATTTAGTGCCTGTTTTTCAAGAAACTAACTGAATACGAAATTTGATAATATTTCGTGTTATAGGTACCAAGATAAAACGATAAATGAAATGTATATAACGGATTAAAACAACATTAGTCTTTACGATGTGTACAGCAGAGCCTTATTAGCGCATACATGTATCACGCAATATAACATTACGTAAATGTGTACATAAATACGACATTTGCTAAAATTCTCTTCTATATTGATGACGAGAATACCATTCTGGAAATCCTGAAAAATATAGCACACGCTGTCACCTGTCAATATATCCACGTAAAACGAACATACGTTTTTAGGGTTTCGTTCATTTGACGAAATTCTATTCGTCTCTGTGCTCTGTTTGTTCGTCCGTCACAAAGTCCGTACACAGAGACAGGCTTCAAATTTTGTATACTTACAGCTGACAGAATATCCTGCGTCATATGACAAATCATAAATTTTTTAAAAAGTCTATTATTTTAATTAAATCAATTTTATCACTACCATTTTTGCGATTTAAATTTTAAAAGTGAACCTTAATTTCAACGCTTTTCGTGTAGACATCGCAGTTTGGAGCTAAAGCATCTCACTAGTAACAACAAACAAACTTAAAACTTAAAACAAAATTCAAGCAGTAGTGAGTATTAGTAACCGCTTGTATTCGTTTATTGGATCTTTTCATTCAGTTCCTGAAAGTTATTTGAATTTCAGATTGCGCAATTAGCTGCACCTGTCATTTTAATCTGTTAATAGAGCATGAAATGCGCAAGGATTATTTGTAAACAGCCTTCAGAAAAGCTCGTTATGGGAAGAGACTAATGTAGATGAAATATAGGACTAATTCAGTACTTCGAAATTACCTAATTATTGTTTAGCAATTCATTATTAATTTTTATTCTTTGTGATTGTAGTAGAAAGTAGCTTTTTATATATCTAAACTTCTGCTTTAGTATGTTATAACAAAATAAGTGTTTTACGGAGTACTTTTATAAATTGTGATCAGCCAAACTTATATGATATTTGTAAGTTTAATTATTTGTAAAAATTAAAATAAAGTAGCAATAATTGATTGTTTTTCGCCTGTTGTACAATTTACAACGCGTGCCCGCTCATGTGATGAAAATTTGCGCGTCCGGCGAAAGGTTAAGATTTATTTAAGAAGAAATTTTATATTTTTGGCCAATTTAAGGGTTTATATTATTAGAGTTTTGTTTATCTAACATTAATAATATTTTTTGGAACTAACTTTTATTTCTATTTTAAATACTTTAGCGATTTATTTTGAGAATGATTGATTTTAGGAATTAAAAATTTTATTTATAACTCTGCTATTTTTTTCTAATTTAAGATTTTCAAATAAAAAAAATAGAATTTATGATTTTATTTAAATTATTCGATTTTTTTTTAATTTGATTAAAATAAAATAATAACTTCCTTTTATAATTATTTTTAAATTTAATATATTGGTGCTTACATCTATGTAACAATTAATAATTATAAATGAACAAACTGGATTTATTAAATAAAGATAAGTTCTTGGTATAATCAATAAATAAACGAAACTCTCTATGCAATCAGCGGTCACACATACGCATATTTCTTACTTGTTATCTCGAACTTACAGACAATGAAGTTTATTGGAATCCCGTGCATTTATTTTTGAGATAGAGTGCCCACGAAAATCGTGTCACATACATACAGGCGATAGACAGAGAAGCCTTTTTTAAATGATCAAATCGTGTTTTCAAATTTCAAAACTCCGTCAAAAATAAAAATTCGAAAATTTTCATATTTCTAAAACTTTTTTTATGTAAGCAGAAGGAAGTAAAAAACTGTCAAAGTCATGTTCATGAACATTAGAAAAACGTTTATATTAACTTTGCAAAATATAAATGAACTAATCATTAAGTTTTTAAAAATCGATAACAAATAAAAGTATCTTATATTACAATTTTAGAATAAAACATTATTTAAATTTAAACTTCTTCAATTTTTTCCGGTTTGCAATTACGCACCGATTAAAATAAAAATATCGTATATTTACAATTTAATCTTTATCGAATAAATTAAAGGAAAATGAAGGAATTTATGACTGTGTTGCTATTTTATTTTTCCTTTCCATTAAAAATTAATCTCCAACTTCCATAAATGTGATAACTTTAAATCCTAATGTCATATCTCTTGCAGAAATGCGGATGCATAAAAATTAAACATTTTTATCAAACCACTAAGCGTAAACTAAAAGCCTTAAATACAATTATCTTTTTCATACACCTTTAATTTAATGCAATAACTGCAATTTTCACCCTGAATAAATCATCGATTCTTGCGCATGTAAAGAGCAATGGTATTTATTACTTGCAAAGATAATTTGAAATTTGATAAAGCCAATAAAAAATAAGAAGAATGTAAATTAACATCTTTATTCGTGCTAAAATTTAATCTTTTACCGTTTACATATGACCATTATCTCCCAATAATTATTTTACATAAATAATTCATCCACTTATCACATAATTGAATGCAAACTGTAAGCTTTAATTCCACAGCCATTTCATTCATTCGATTAATTTCTTACAAAAATTTCAATGCAAATGTGAATAAATTGTGTATCTTTAAATACAAAAAAAGAGGTTCATTTTTGAAAATAATTAAACTGTGAATACTCTCTATTAATCCCCAAATGCGAAAGATATAAATTCGTAGGAGTCAAAATCTATCAAAGAAATTAAATAACCAGTTTGAGATAAAAATGTAATCTCATTTGAAATTAAATATTTTTCTTATAAATTAACGTTTACCATTGAAATCTCATTTAACAATTTGTTACTACATTTATAATGAAATTGTGTCAGTAAATATAAATTGGTTAAGACTGTTTTACTCTTATCCTTCTATATATAAATTGTATAGACAATTATATAAAAAAATATAATTTTAGACTATTTTCTTTAATAAAATGTCATTACATTAAAGGAATTATTTATTATTATATGCATTTTGGAGAATAAAGTTAATCTAACTCTACAATAAGATTCGCATTTATTGACTTATCTATTTATTGGGAAAGTGAATGCGTATAATTTACTTTGCATATATAGGAATTCCATTTAACATACATACAGTATATAGAGCTATATTTGAGAAACAAACAGATTTAAATTGTGACATACATAAAACTTCTTTATCAATTGCTTCTGATATACCTCACAAAGTAAATGAAATATATACATACATGTGTGTGTGTGTATTGGATTCACAATAATGCATCTCAAAAGACAAAATTTTTGTCCTAAAAATATGTACTAAAATAAATACACATTACTAAATGGTACACTTATAAAAAGAATATATTAAAATACACTTAAAAATTATCAACATATTTATATTGTATCCTGACGACGAATGAAACGTGATAATTTTTAAGTGTATTTTAATATATTTTTTCTAAGTGTACCATTTAGTAATGTGTATTTATTTTAGTAAATATTTTTAGTATAATTTATGGTGCAATTGTCCAATTCATAATTATTAAATTTTTGTCGTTTTAATACACGAATTCTATTAATTTAAGCATGCAAGAAGACATCAAAATATCTTAAATTTTATAATGTTCCTTAAAGATAAAGGGGATACCATTTTTTGAAGTTTAGAAGTATGGAGAAACTAAGAGAATAGTGAAAATGATTGAGTATTTACTTGAGTAGATAGGAATTACCACACAGCGATCGAACAAATGTACGAAACAGAATAAATTAAGACACTCCGAAATAAAGTGTGAAATTTTAGAGCTCACTCAGCTGCAGTTTCAGAGAATTTCCTGCCCAAATAAGCATTTCCCTTTAAGACTTTCTAACTACAGAAATACCCTCAGGTATCACGTTTATACGACAATGCATTTCTGCGAAAAAGCAATTCCCACAAGTTTGTTTCCTAAGTTCTCTCTCCTAATACATCTCTTGAAGCTCCTGAAAACGAATTGAAATATATAGCATTTTAGAAGACTTTGAATTTGTATATGTATCTTGAGAAAATTATATTTATAATTCAAAATAATTCTGATAACAGATATTGTATTAATCGGGCTTGTCAGCTTGTTTTATATCATTTGGTGAGTTAATGCAGATTGTTCATAAAGGTTATTATCAGATTTAATCTATGAAATTTATTTTCAAATTTAACTTTAAATTTAATAACTTTCCACTCTATTTTAAATATGACGGAGAATAGTGATAATTCTTTGCCTTAAAACAATATTCAGGAAATTGGAAGACTCCCACATTGTTATTGTGTTTGTCAAGACATATTAAGTACAATACACGTCTACTCCGATGTATGTCGATAATTATTCTTAAAATTCGAATCAAATGCTAAAAAATGTCAAAATTCAAAATAACTCACATTGCCTATATCATAAGTCTAAATTATTTCGTTTAAAGCTTAAAAATATGCAGAAGCTAAAAGCATGCAAGAACACATCAGTATATCCTAAAGTTTATAATGTTCCTTAAAGATAAGGGAATATCATTTTTGGAAGTTTAGAAGTATGGAGAAACTGAGAGACTAGTGAAAATGATTGAGTATTTACTTGAGTAGATAGGAATTGCCACTTAGTGATCGAACAAATGTACTAAACAGAATAAATTAAAACACTCCGAACTAAAGTGTGAAATTTTAGAATTCATTCAGCTGTACTTTCAGAGAATTTTCTGCCCAAATAAGCATTTCCCTTTAAGACTTTTTAACTATAGAAGTACCCTCAGATATCACGTTTATACGACAATGCATTTCTGCGAAAAAGCAATTCCCACAAGTTTGTTTCCTGAGTTCTCTCCTAATGCATTTCTTGTAGCTGCTGAAAACGAATTGAAGTATATAGCATTTTAGAAGACTTTGAATGCAGATATACATTTTGGGAAAATTATCAATTTATATTTCAAAATAATTATCAAAATAAATATCTATATTTTCGTGGTTTTAATACATAGTTGTAACAATTTGCAAAAATATATTAAATTATCCCAACCATCTATTTACTGAATTATTTAGAAGGTTATTAAGAAATTGTTTCATCAAAAATGATTAGAGAAATCTGTAGTTATAACTTATTTTTTAATAGAATATTTACAAAAATAATCTGATTAATTAACAAAATATACTCTTATGGAAGTATCACAATTCTTATAAAATTTTAATGTATTTAAGTATATGTATTTAATGTATTTAAGTATATTTTGATCTTCTCTGTAAATGAAGATTCTTTTGTAATTACAGTGTTTCATACATTTTATTTTTATTTTTTAAAGGAAAGCTGTATTTATGAAAATTATCAATTTATGAAAATATTTAATTTCGGCTGTTTCTCTACTCTATCTAAAATTGAACGATGAGAGTATAGCATGTGAAAAAAAGAAACTTTTATTATTAGTCAAAATAAATAGATTTTATATTAAATTTTCTTCGATTGTTCTTTAATTTTTTAATTTTCAGTGCATTAAAGACTAATGCTTAAAACTACCTTAAAGTAAATGAAACACCATTTTTGTAAATTTAGAAGTATGGAGAAGCTAAGAGACTAGTGAAAATGATTGAGTATTTACTTGAGTAGATAGGAATTACCCTTTAGTGATCGAACAAATTCTACTAAACAGAATAAATCAAGACACTCCGAACTAAAGTGTGAAATTTTAGAGTTCATTCAGCTGTAGTTTCAGAGAATTTTCTGCCCAAATAAGCATTTCCTTTTAAGACTTCCTAACTACAGAAGTACCCTCAGGTATCACGTTTATACGACAATGCATTTCTGCGAAAAAGCAATTCCCACAAGTTTGTTTCCTAAGTTCTCTCCTAATACATCTCTTGTAGTTCCTGAAAACGAATTGAAGTATATTGCACTTTAGAAGATTTTGAATGTGTACATATATCTAGAGAAAATTATATTTATAATTCAAAATAATTCTGGAAACAGACATTGCATTAATCTGACTAGTAAGCTAGTTTTATATAATTTAGTGAGTTAACCTTTTACAGGCCAATGTTCCCAATTGGTAACATAAAATGAAAAATGTATCAAAAACTAAATTTCATCAATATTGTCTTGTAAAAATTATAAAAAATAGTAAAAAGATGACGTGAGTTTTTTGAAATAGAAGCTACATTCCTATCATTAATGTTGAAATATACAGAAAATATTAAAAATGATCAATGACTACAGGAAAAATACCAATCGTAAAAATGATTTTTTGAAATACATAAGTTGGTTTTTTGAAATAGAAGTTACATTCCTTTCATTAATACAGAAATGTATAGAATAATCCTAACAATGACAAACGACCACCAGAAATGACCAATGTTATCAATTGGGAACATTCTGAAAATTATATATATATATATATAATCCATCTTATTAATGATTAATATATTTTACTAAAGCTTTATTAGGCATAATGTGCAAAAACATAATTAAAAATATATTTGGATTTGAATTTTGCCTGTAAATGGTTAATTCAGCTAGTTCAGAAATAATATTGGCAGATTTTTAATATGAAGTTTATTTTAAAATTTGGTTTTTAATTAGTTTCCACCCTATATTATATATGTTGTAAGAAGGTGATAATTTTTTGTCTCAAAACAATATTCAGAAAATTGAGAGACTCCCATATGGTTGTAGTATATGTTGGGATATATTAATTACAGTACACGTCTACTGCGATGAATGCCAGAAATTATTCTTAAAATCCAAATTAATGCTAAAAAATGCCAAAAATTCAAAATATCTTATATTGTCAATATCACAAGTTCAAAATATTTTCTTAAAAAACTTTATTATCTTATTATTATTATAGCACTAGAGGCTTGAAAGTTCATCTACAATGTTAGTATCCTAGATTCATACATTTAGTAATCAGAAGTGGACAGGAACTATTTTTTTACTTTAAAAACAGGTTTAATGGAGTGTCATATATTTCTAATTTGAATTACAGTCCGAGTATAACCTATTTTTATTTCAAGTTTAGTGTCATATGAAGTTTTAGAGACATTTTTTTATGCATACGGTACCTAAAATTAAACGACTCTATTATAAATTTGCCTAGCAACAAAATTGTTGTTCAGAAATTTGAAAAAAATTGAGGAAAAAATATTAAGAGAATAGAAATAAGTTTAAATAAACACTCAAACTTACACCGATATAGGTTTTTTAATGAATTACACTTTTAGCATTCATTTACAATAGTTTACAAACTGTTTATTAACTTTACTTCATCTTAAAAATAGTATTTTACGCCATACTCTTAGCCTTTCCCAGAACACCTCGGTCGACTGTAGAACTATTCTACCTTACGATTAGACATGGTAACTGAAAATGGTAGTAGTTTTCTTAAAGATGTTCGATTGTAAAAACAAATTGTAAACTATCAGAAATCTATACTAAATATATGATAATTCATTAAAAATTGCCATCTGGTTGCGAAATTTTGAACTTTTTTATTCGCTCAAATAAATTTCCATACCTTTATTATAACCTTCAAAAAATATCACAATTTTCTGAGCAAAAGTTTCGTCTGTAGTCAACTATAAAATACAGTCGTTTTATTATGACCAAGCAGTACTATACGAACGTGTGACCACTGATACATGCACCTTAAAAAGGTGCATAAAACAATTGCTTTTAGTATTAGTAATAAAGATAGTTAACATTTGCTTTATTTGATTATGAAACTTCCGTGATGAAATAGTTTTGGTGCCAAAAAGTTCACATATCGAACATTGCCCCAAAAAAGGTAAAAATGTCTTGTAAATCATTTCAACACAGAATGATTTTTATGCATATCATCTTTAAAATGTTCACAAGGGCTCATTGATATGATCTGGTATGTAAATGTGAAATTATGTTCTGATTTAACTGTAAGATGTACTGGAATAACAGTAACTGCTATCATCCAAAGATTTAATTTGCATAGAAATATTTATCTTATTCATGGAATGTAAAAACATTTTATTTATTTTTGTGTAAACAAATGATATAATTCTGTATGATATAATGCTACAGAAAAAAATTGTGTAGATATTTAAATTTTCTTACCGATAATATATAATGAGTTTTGGAAATTTAGAATGAAATTTTTATTCAATTAGTTTTAATTCAATTAGTTTTAAATTTCAGTTTCCATTTAAAAACATGTTATTTTGTTCTATTCATCGTCATATTTAAAATAATTATAGATTTTTCTGCTACTTAATTGAAAAGATCGTCTTCTGTAATAAAAAGAAAAGATAAGTATTTTTTGACTGCACTCATCAATGGCTTCATAATATTCTGAGATCTAATGAAATCCCAAGGCTTGTATTTATTTTATTCCTAAATAGGAGCAATTCAATAATACTCGTTTTGTCAGTCGTCAACAGTTAACAAACAATCGTATCATAAATAAGTAATAAATTTCTAAATTAATCTCATGTATATATATATATATTTAACACATAAAATCGCCATTGGACTTTTAATATGAATGACCAGTTTTATTACTTCTTTTATCTAAGTATTTAATAATATATTTGTAATCTATTTCTCAAAATTTGATTTCTGTTTAACGAAATTTTAGACCCTAAAGATTTTTTTTCTAATTTGTCATACTTAATTTTATTTTCGAAAAATGTCTTTTGATGTATCAGAATAAATAAATAAAAACAGCTCATCGTTTTTTTTCTATCACCTTTGTATTTATGCAATAACTTTAGCATTCGAGAAGGAAAAATTAATTTTTTCACAGATGAAAGGAAACATCCAACATTTAGTCAAAAAAATTTTTAACCATATCTTTATTGTGACTTGACACAAAATTGGCTCTTTTTTATGCTATACACGTTGTTAGTTTCGTGAAAGAAAAATAACTAATTCTAGTATTTACTTTTACAATTTTTGGAATTCATTTTTACAATTTTACTATTTTTGGAAATACGTCTTTTGACTTATCAGAATAAATAAATAAAAACAACTCATCGTTCTTTCCTATCAACTTTATATGTATGCAATAACTTTAGTATTTAAGAAGGAAGAATTTAACTTTTCTCAGATAAAAGAAAACTTCCAACATTTAGTGAGTTTTTCTGATCCTTGTCTTTATTGTGACTTACAAAATTGGCTCTTTTTTATGCTACACACGCTGTTAGGTTCGTGAAAGAAAAATAACTGCTTCTAGTATTTACTTTTACATCTGTACCTTGCCTTCATTTCTTCCGACAAAAAAAACGTTGCTGAAAACCCTCGGGGATACTTCGTCTTTTCCTGCTTGCCTCCTTTGTAAAGAAAAAGGGAAAAAAGAAAGAATAAAGGAAAAAACTGTTCCTTCGAAGTTCCCCATAATATTCCCAAAACGTACGCTCGTCCAAATTCATTTAAGCTGAAGTATATCAGCATTTGCTACGTCTGTTACGGTTGCAGTTTGACTCTGGGGGAGTGGGCAGACGGTTAAAGTGACAGAGTATATTTGTATTAAAGCGGAATTTATGCAACGACGAACCGAAGCACGCATCTCTGAAATAAGATATGCAAGTTAAAAGGGAAGATTCTCCTCTTATAATTTAATGTCTCGATTTACATTTGAATTTCAAGACCGAGGAAGGGAAAAAAATCCCCCTTTTATAAGCTTTCAATGTTTATCTTTAAAATCGCCCCTAATTTCATGTCTGTAATTCAAGTATTTTCAAAAATATTTCTTAACAATACGTTAATTTAACGAAAGTCCTGGTTATTAAATATTCACCACTTTGATTTGTGCTTTACAAAAACAATTAACCACACAACTACATCAATAAATAAATGAATGCAATTTAACAATTTACAATGACTATTTGGAAAGTGAATCTTTCAAAGACTAAAATTTAAGACTTATAAACAAATTTTATGTTTAAAATATGATCCTTTGCAATTAATTAGTTCAACATTACATTGTTTCCTTTTTTGTGATTGTCGCACATTTCGTAATCGGTAAGATCGATCATCAGACCTTTTTTTTTTTTTTTTTTTTTTTTTTTTTTTTTTACTTTAAAAGGAAATCTTTCATACGAAGTCTTTTTTTGTCTTCGTTTTTTTCCCCATATCTGATAATTTTCGTCTGCCCATTTTTTTTAACTTTTTCACTTTCTTGTTTAACAACGGCATTTTTCACTATTCAAATAAAAATTCTTCTAAATGTAAAGAATTTCGTAAAATAATAATAATAATACAGATAATAATAACCATTTTTATGATGATCAAAACGTGGCTTGCGTAATAACAGAGTCGGATATTACGTACGCAACAGAATAAACATTGATATTCCTGGACCAACCGTAAACAAAATTTTAAATGAAATTTCAGTTTTACAATTTTCGATACTGAAAATTGTAAACTTCTACACATTGCACATTTTCAATTTTTATACCGTCTTATAGAAAAAAAAAGCACTTTTAAATGCAATTTCTTTGAAAGTTTTGAAGAAAGGAAACGTACAATTTATCGGTTGAACATGCTAAAATTTTGCATTTGTACAAACGCTATACTTCCATAAAAAGTGAAATTATGGATGTAAAGTTTCCTTTCTGTATTTCAAAAAGAAATTAATGCAACTTGCTCTATATTTTTATCATTACTCTTTCTTAACTTTTGTATGTGTTCTCAAATGAGACCCACCCCTGTTTATGGATCATTAGAAATATCTCCGGAAAACGAAGAACGAAAGGAAATGCGGCAAAGAATAAAATTTCCGATTCGACTGTGAACCCTAATTTAGACGATAATTCATACCTGTAAGAAAAATGAAAAATTTGTCTAACTTCCTGTGATTTCACACTATCTTTTTATACACTGTAGGCGTATTCTTAACAAAATGATAAATAATGTGGGAAATAAAAATTATTAACAATGTCAAAATATATGCTTTCAAGAAAGGAAACGTACAATTTATCGGTTCAGTATGCTAAAAATTTACTTTTGTATAAACGGTATGCTTCATAAAAAGTAAAGTTATGGATTTAAATCCTCCTTTCTGCATTTCAAAGGAAAATGAATGCAATTTACTCTATTCTTTCATCATTACACTTTCTTAACTTTTGTAGTGTTCTTAAACGAGACCCACCCTTGTTTATGGTTCATTAGGAATATCTCCGGAAAAAGAGTAGAACGAAAGGAAATGCAGCAATGAATAAAGTTTCCGATTCGACTATGAATCCTAATTTAGACGGTATTTTATATTTGTGAGATAAATGAAAAATTTGTGTGACTTCCTGCGATTTCACACTATTTTTTTATTCACTGTAGGTGTATTCTTAACAAAATGATAAATAATGTTAGAAATGAAAGTTATAAAAAGTGTCAAAAATATGTGATTAAATATTTAGCAAAACACGCATGCCTTTTTCCATTATCACGCTCTGAAGTTTTTAAGTTAGAGCAGTTTCTCTAATTATTTTATTCACCTTAACATTTTGAGTCAATTCGCTTAATTCTAAATGTACTTCATCGGATACATACTAATTATGTAAAGTATAAATTTATGACATTTGAATTACTTAAATGTAATGTAAAATATGTATATAGCTTTCCGTTTTCATGCTCAGATTCAGGCACTAGTTTAAGCTAAAGAAAAATGTGTGTTTAGAATTAGAAAAATAAAATTCATTAGAGATATATACGAAAAACGATTAGCTCGGAAGGAAATGGAAATGGGACAATGAATAAAATTTCCGAATAGAGTATGAATCTTAATTTAGAATACAATTTATACTTGCGTGAAAAATGAAATATTTATACGACTTCCTATCATGCCACACTATTTTTCTTTTCATAAGGGTTTTCTTAACAAAATGATAAATTTATTGAGAAAAAAGTTAATAACGTCAAAAAGTCTTATTAAATATTTAGCAAATTCAAAGGATAAGCAAAACATAACTTTTTATCAATATTCAGTAATCAATCTTTTTAAGAAGAACATTTTCTCTAATTATTTTATTCATATTTTAAGGCCGTATAGATATTTTTTATATATTTAAGTAGACATATATTAATTAATTAAAAAATAAATGCATGACATTGTAATTACTTTTAATAATCTAATACAAAACACGTACACTGCGCTTTACAAAGTAATATTTATACCCTAATTCATATCGTAGAAATCTCTTTAAAACAAGAAATAGAAAATTCGTTTCAAAAATATCTGGCAAAACAAAATGTAAATGCTGAATAATTAATTTTTTTAGCTTAAATCCATTCTATTCCATATTTAATCTCTTCAGACCTGACACATTTTAAGCTATCACAAAAATTATTTTACAGTTTGTTCCATCTATTTATATGTATAGAAACATAATTTTGTAATAAAAATAAAATAATTATTATTAGTTTCTGTTTACTAGCTGGTATACATATGTGCACCTCAGGTTCATACTGCAAAAAAACTTCATTTTTTAAAAATTTATTTAAACAAGGAATTTGGAGGACAATTAATACGTATAAGCTTATTTTACATGCTATTTTCGAAAAAAATAATTTTTTGACATAGAAATATATATTGCTCTTTGTACAAATATCTTTTGTTCTTGATTTGCAGCCTTCATAGTTACATTTTTACATACTTTCATCAGTACTTATGCAATATATAAAAATACCATAAGAGAGACAGTCTGTCTTTTCGAGGAACTTCACCTGCTTTCAATTTCTGATATAAATTATCCAACAAATAGAAATAACCAAATCTATAAAATGTACAAAAACTCTTGTTGACTACTTTTTTGTGCGAATAGCACAACGATTGTAAGGTAACACCTATCGTTTAAATCAGTACCACCCAAACACGTATTATATGTTTTCACAATTGCAGGTTGTGTTACATTTATTTTACAGTTTTGAACTTTAGACCAATTAACACAACTGCTCTCGTGATTGCTATCTATGCAAGTCGAAAGCAAAATTACACATTTGTTAAATTTCCATTTTAGTATTCACATATCCCTCCTTTCATTAGTCTCTTATCGCACTCTTCGCGTTACAAATCTCGATCATTCTTGATTTTTTTTATCTGCTCCCCCAATTCTTTTATTCATAATCATTTCAGTTTATATTATTATATATTAGATATTGTTCCTCGATGAAAAGTCGGCACATTTTACACTAGTAAAAAATTATCCTTGTAAATCCCCCGTGTCTTGTTTTTTGGTATAAATTTAAAAAGCAATTAGGCAATGTAGGCCACCTAGACCAACTCATATTTATTTTGAATCATCAGCTGGTAAAACTCCTTTTCCATGATATATTTGGCAGTCAAGGGTAAGGCCATCCCTGGCGGATAAAACAAAGTTTTTGAATCCCAACGCATTAGATTTTGACGGCACATATTGCCGAAATCTACAACGTGGAACAAATGGGATCTAGTGATCTCTTATCTAGTAATATATGCTTTGGCCGGGACAGCGACAAACATTTAATTCTTACTGCATTCAAGATAAGATTTACTTTCCATAATTTGTCATCTGCTTAACGATCAATTAATTTATCTGCAAAATGAAGAAATTTACTAATCTCAAAAAATTGAACACGTGACATAGTAGCTGAAATTATAAGTACTGACAAGTCTTTTTGCCTGTAGAACATTGCTTGGAAATATTTTAAAGCTTCATGAGTTTGTGTACGCCTGCAAAATTTATAATTTCATGTTTGGATGCATATATTAAGCGATTGTTTCGTGTTTGAATGGAATATAAATTTGTTTCATATAAAATTTCCCTCAAAATATCTTAAATCAACTAATCTAGAAATGATTCAAAAGGATTTACGGTGCTGTAAAATCTGCTTTTAGATAATCCTCCTCAATCAATGACAATAGAAATACTATTAGAAGAAAAAAAGATTAAATAAATATTTGCGAAAAGATAAGGTATTATTCTCAGCATCATTGTTCTAGTTTTCTGTAACACAAGTTTTAAAAATGTATTTATTTTCAGCTTACCATAACAAAGGTCTTTTAGGTTAAACTTCATTGCTAATGGATGCGGAATAATAACCGAAGCAACATCCTCAATATTTATAGCTGTGTGATCTAAATTTTTATTGTCAGAAGACTCACCATCACCACTGGCATCTTCAGTTTATTTTACTCTTACAAAGATATAATAATTATGATTTTTTAAAATTAATGTTTAATTTAAAGCATCAACAAAATGAATTCTTATTTATAATTAAGTATAATTTTTGAATCATTCAACAATTTCAGCTCTGCACCAATTAGATATCATTTAGTACAAATTTTTTAGTGAGATTACTTCTTTCCAAAAACACAGAATTGAAGCAGGAGGTGCACATATGTGCACCTTACAAATTACATCTAATTTAATGAGATACCATGATCTAGCTAAAAAAAATTTAATGATTTATGCAATACTTAAGAGTTTATAAGAATTCGTAAAAATTATTGTGAATAAATATTAATTTTCTAATTATAAAAATGCACTTAGTTTTTCGAAGTGTTATATTTTTCGCCATTGCTGGTTTATTTCCTCAAAAATCTTATGAATTAAGATTGTTAGCACCATTTGTTGCTGAAACTAGAAAAGGCTAAGATACACAAATGTCATCCTCTCGTCTCAATAAAATAATTTCGAATAATAAGTGAGGTACACAGTTGAAACCAGAGGTACACAAATGTGGGCCTTGGGTCTGAAGAGGATAAATAGATATTATTAACAAATTATTGTACTCAGTTTAGCTCTTTACAAAATATATTTGTGCCTAATTTTTCATGAAATGTGACATCTTATGAATAAATGTTAAATTTTTAACTGTCCTTCAATCGCGGTGTTGTTGAAAACACCACACATTTTTTTTTATTTAGAATAATTTTATGCTTTTCTCGAATCGAAATTAGCTTACTTCAACTTATTTCAAATAAATACAATTCAGAAATACAAGAAACGTATGATTTTATAAAAAATATATTTAAAATGTATATATATATATATATATATACTAGTAGATTGCGTTAAAAAATGTATGAAAAATATTTACATTTATTATTTATGTTACATTCTACTAAAAATAGTGCTTATGACATTTTTTCTGTATTAACCTATTCAAGGCCAAAGGGAAATGAAGCAAAACAAACATGTAATTTTTTATTATGGTATTACATATAAGGCAAACAATGCTATAAGAACAACAAAAAAAATCTGAAAAAAAAATGTAACTTTTTAAAGCAAGATAAAACTAAATGTAGAATCTTAGTACCATATGCCGGGTGTCCCAAAAATGACTGATGGAATTTAAAATTCAATAACTTGCAAACGGTGACAGCCATTTAAAAAATTTTTGCAGGAGGGTTATGTATAATGTCAGGAGTTTTTTACCGTGATTTTTTTTATTTTAGTTCACATCTCAAACAATAGGTGGCGCTGACGGCGGTTGAAGACCAGGTCGACGCTTCACTCAGCACTGATCACTTGGCCTTCAATTGCCGTCAGCGCCACCTATTGTTTGAAATGTGAACTAAAATAAAAAATTACGGTGAAAAAACTCCTGACATTATACATAACCCTCCTGCAAAAAATTTTTAAATAGCTGTCACCGTTTGCAAGTTATTGAATTTTAAAATCCACCAATCATTTTTGGGACACCCGGTACTTTATGCATTAAATTTTAACACATATTATAAAAAAAACATATCTTAGGAAACTATTTTCTCAAATAGTTAAAAAAAACGGTAATAATGTTCTTACTGTTGATAGGTAGTTTACAACTGACACTAAATCATAAAGAAAAAAAATCATTATCCATTTTTGTTTAAATTTTAAAATATTAGTATACTTTTATTGAAAATAAAAGTATCTTAGAGTACCTTCTTTCGAATTGTTTTTATAAAGTATGTAAAAAAATCACTGTACTCAAATGAGTACAGCGGCTTCAAATGAGTTAAGGTACACACACATCAAGTTTAGTTTATGTATAATGATTCAGTAATGTTTTTCATTAAAAAAGACCCTAGTTCCACATCAGAATCATGTTCTGATACTTCAACAGCTTCTTGTTCCGATTCCGAGTTGTGATGAAAACTATTCTTAAAATGTTCGCCATCGTTTAAAAAATATCATCTCTATTTACTTCTTCGTCATCTTCAGAAAATGATCAAACAGAAGACAAAATATTCCGCAAACTCAGTTGCACCATTCCCCATGGAAATTTCGGCATTTTCTAGAAAAAAAGGCAAAAAAAATTTGATAGAAAAAACTCAAAATAGTTTTTTTTAAACTATTTGTATGTACAATTATTATTTTTTTAATGAGAATAAAATAACTCTGTAATGTGGCTTACTGTACTTTTTTTATACCATTTGTCTTCATAAAAGAGGGGTGGATCGTGCAGGGAGGTAAAAAATGCCCAAGCCTTCAAACACCATCTTGCATTTTACTTCCTAAGGTTGGTTTGTAGGTTGCATTTTTGACGGCTAATTATCAGCATGAGGAATATAGGCCCTAATAGGGAGGGGACCCCTTGGGGATCATTTTAAGGAAACCTAACCTCTACTAACGCAAAGAAACCAAAGGTTCGAAGAAAAACATGGAAAATTCCGAACGATTAGACCGCCGACCGCGATTGGGATCTAACTCAGCTCCTGCCGTCTACCAGTTAGAAGAACCGAACTTCTCAGACACTGGCAGGATTTTCCTTCATAAGGATTTTATGCATTTGTGTATATTTTTATTCCTATATGCAGAGCTAAATGCTATAATTCCATGCAACGGAACAATCATGCAAATTTTCTTTTGTAAAATTTACTTCTCTCCAGATGTGTGACTTTTCTTGCGCGGGAGCGATAGGTTGTCAGTAAGCATAGCATCCATCAGAATGCAGCTATTAAGATTTTTTTACCTTTAGGTTTAACAAGGTAGAACCCATCGAATTCCGACAAAAGAAAATGTTTAAAAAGGATCTGTTTCATTGATTTATAATAAGCCTACAAAATTAGTTTAAAAAAATGCAACTTATATTAGTACGTCTAATTCTTAAATAAATGATATTTAACCTAAAGTTAACGAAATACTACTTCTGTAAAACTCAACTGTAGAAATTGTTAACATTAAACTTTAATCGTACATGTAAGAAGAAAAAATAATTAATGCTGTTATTTTGATGAAATTATTAATTAACACTTTTATGCTAATATTGTAAATTGAAAAAAAAAATAAAAATTTATTCCACATTCACTCAATTATAGAATCCCCCCCCCCCCCCGTGAATTCTAAATTCGACATCATTTTCACCATACCAAAATTTACATATGCATCTCTCATATCTGTATTCACCTTTAAAAAAACAGCTATTTTAATTTGATCATTTTGAAATTATTTTAATTGAAAACTTGAAGTATCGATCTTGTTAGCTGAAATAAATACTAAACTATTTATTTTTTTTAAGTGGCAGTGAGATTTTGTAAATGAAATCAAAATTCATCGGATTTTAAATGATATTCTTAAAAAAGCACGCGTTTTAATTTCAATTTTTTTCACTTTTAATGACAAAATGGCAACATAAAGATATAGTAATCTTTTTATTCCGTCATTTTTCTTTTTTTCTTTCTTTTCCTTAAATGGAAATGGAGTACTTCTGTTGTCATAATTAGAAAAAAGATATTAAAAACTACAAAAAAAAAGTAATATTTCAATAAAAAATTAAGATACTGTTTTCAAAAAAATTGCATTTAAAAGCACGCTTTTTCCCTATATAACGACGTAAGAAATGAAAATATGCGATGCTTAGAAGTTTAAAAACTTGCGGTAACAAAAATTGCATTTTCGGTTCAAATATCAAAGTATTACCATACGTAAAATGACGTATACGTTACGCACAGATACGTTTGGCCTTTATAATATTGATAGTTCCGTACTTGCGTGCATGTTTTTAGTCGTGGAATAATCGTAACACCCACAGGATTAATAAAAATATTCTCGATTAAACTATACTTAAAATATTTTTGTTTTTCTAAAATTAGATATCTCCGAAAATGAGCGATAAAAAAAATCATAATTTAACAGTTTGCTAAGAAAATTTCATGCAACAGGGTTAACTTGTAATAGATTTGTATATCATTTCTCTTTGTAAAGTTTTCATATATTTGTTTTAAAAATGAGTAAAAGGTTCTATGCAAATAAAACTAAAAGCACTTTATACCTAAGATATGTGTTTAACGGAAAAAGTTATATTTCTTTTACAGATTAAATCTGTAAAAGCATTATTGCAACACATTATTTGACAGTGAAAATTACTATCCCAAAAGAGTTCTTAAAATTTATTATTGCAATTCATTGAGGTGTGCTTAGCAATAATAATACGCAGCCCTTCGAAGGAACCGAATTATCTCCGAAAATTTTCACGTGATTTATTTACAGTAGAATAAACATCTTTCTTTACAAATAAATTGTCACTTTCACTAACACGTTTAAGATGTATGTTATGCCTTAAGTTTAATAATACCTTTTCAGCGATTTCTTCTTGATTGCGTCCTTTAATATTAATGAGCACATTCAACGCATGGAAAAGTTACATTAATGGATTTCACGATATTAATTTCTGCACTAAATCTGTTGTACTATCGCATTGTTAGTCAGAAAGAAAGCGTGAATGCTGAATAATTACTTCGCATCGTAACTTAAATCCATGGTTTTCTAGATTTAATTAGATGTTATTCACAGGAAAAAGTTTTGTATTTAATTTTGCGCTAGACAAAATATATTCTGCTAATTCGTTTTTACCTTTTCTGGTATTTCATAAAACGAAAAGTCATAACATTCTGGCAATTTCAAATTTGTTCAAATAATATTTATTGTTATAATTTGTTTTTTTTTTTTTTTTTTTTTTTTTTTTTTTTTTTTTGATTATTAAAAATGCTTACGCGGATTATATAGTAAAAAATTAAACTATTAGATAATAGAAATTCAAAAATTCAAAAACTAGATAACTACGCAAAAAAGCAAATAAATACAAAACTTACTCTCAATTTGACAGTTCGCTAAGAAAATTTCACGCAACAGGCTTAACAAATAACAGATTCATTTCTCATCTCTCTTTGTAAAGTTTTAATGTATATTTTTAAAAATTTATATAATGCTCTGTGTAAATGAAACAAAAAGCATTTTATTTCTAAAAGATATATTTAATGCCAAAAATTATATTTCTTTTATAGATTAAATTTGAAATTACATTATTCAACTGCGAAAATTAATATCGCAAAACACTTCTTAAAATTTATTATTGCAACTTATTGAGGTGTGCTTAGAAATAATAATACGCAGCCCTTCGAAGGAACTGAATTATTTCCGAAAATTTTCACGTGATTTATTTACAGTAGAATAAACATCTTTCTTTACAAATAAATTGTCACTTTCACTGACACGTTTAAGATGTATGTTATGCCTTAAGTTTAATAATACCTTTTCAGCGATTTCTTCTTGATTGCGTCCTTTAATATTAATGAACACATTCAACGCATGGAAAAGTTACATTAATGGATATCACGATATTAATTTCTGCACTAAATCTGTTGTACTATCGCATTGTTAGTCAGAAAGAAAGCGTGAATGCTGAATAATTACTTCGCATTATAACATAAATCCATGGTTTTCTAGATTTAATTAGATGTTATTCACAGGAAAAAATTTTGTATTTAATTTTGCGCTAGACAAAATATATTCTGCTAACTCGTTTCAACCTTTTCTGGTATTTAATAAAACGAAAAGTCATAACATTCTGTCAATTTCAAATTTGTTCAAATAATATTTATTGTTATAATTTGTTTTTTTATGATTATTAAAAATGCGTACGCGAATTATATAGTACAAAATTAAACTATTAGATAATATAAATTTAAAAATTCAAAAATTAGATAACTACGCAAAAAACCAAATAAATACAAAACTTATTCACAATTTGGCAGTTCGCTAAGAAAATTTCACGCAACAGGTTTAACAAATAACAGATTCATTTCTCATTTCTCTTTGTAAAGTTTTAATGTATATTTTTAAAAATTTATATAATGCTCTGTGTAAATGAAACAAAAAGCATTTTATTTCTAAAAGATATATTTAATGCCAAAAATTATATTTCTTTTATAGATTAAATTTGAAATTACATTATTCAACTGCGAAAATTACTATCGCAAAACACTTCTTAAAATTTATTATTGCAACTTATTGAGGTGTGCTTAGCAATAATAATACGCAGCCCTTCGAAGGAACTGAATTATTTCCGAAAATTTTCACGTGATTTATTTACAGTAGAATAAACATCTTTGTTTACAAATAAATTGTCACTTTCATTGACACGTTTAAGATGTATGTTATGCCTTAAGTTTAATAATACCTTTTCAGCGATTTTTTCTTGATTGCGTCCTTTAATATTAATGAACACATTCAACGCATGGAAAAGTTACATTAATGGATTTCACGATATTAATTTCTGCACTAAATCTGTTGTACTATCGCATTGTTAGTCAGAAAGAAAGCGTGAATGCTGAATAATTACTTCGCATTATAACATAAATCCATGGTTTTCTAGATTTAATTAGATGTTATTCACAGGAAAAAGTTTTGTATTTAATTTTGCGCTAGACAAAATATATTCTGCTAACTCGTTTCAACTTTTTCTGGTATTTAATAAAACGAAAAGTCATAACATTCTGTCAATTTCAAATTTGTTCAAATAATATTTATTGTTATAATTTGTTTTTTTATGATTATTAAAAATGCGTACGCGAATTATATAGTACAAAATTAAACTATTAGATAATAGAAATTTAAAAATTCAAAAATTAGATAACTACGCAAAAAACCAAATAAATACAAAACTTATTCACAATTTGGCAGTTCGCTAAGAAAATTTCACGCAACAGGTTTAACAAATAACAGATTCATTTCTCATTTCTCTTTGTAAAGTTTTAATGTATATTTTTAAAAATTTATATAATGCTCTGTGTAAATGAAACAAAAAGCATTTTATTTCTAAAAGATATATTTAATGCCAAAAATTATATTTCTTTTATAGATTAAATTTGAAATTACATTATTCAACTGCGAAAATTACTATCGCAAAACACTTCTTAAAATTTATTATTGCAACTTATTGAGGTGTGCTTAGCAATAATAATACGCAGCCCTTCGAAGGAACTGAATTATTTCCGAAAATTTTCACGTGATTTATTTACAGTAGAATAAACATCTTTGTTTACAAATAAATTGTCACTTTCATTGACACGTTTAAGATGTATGTTATGCCTTAAGTTTAATAATACCTTTTCAGCGATTTTTTCTTGATTGCGTCCTTTAATATTAATGAACACATTCAACGCATGGAAAAGTTACATTAATGGATTTCACGATATTAATTTCTGCACTAAATCTGTTGTACTATCGCATTGTTAGTCAGAAAGAAAGCGTGAATGCTGAATAATTACTTCGCATTATAACATAAATCCATGGTTTTCTAGATTTAATTAGATGTTATTCACAGGAAAAAGTTTTGTATTTAATTTTGCGCTAGACAAAATATATTCTGCTAACTCGTTTCAACTTTTTCTGGTATTTAATAAAACGAAAAGTCATAACATTCTGTCAATTTCAAATTTGTTCAAATAATATTTATTGTTATAATTTGTTTTTTTATGATTATTAAAAATGCGTACGCGAATTATATAGTACAAAATTAAACTATTAGATAATAGAAATTTAAAAATTCAAAAATTAGATAACTACGCAAAAAACCAAATAAATACAAAACTTATTCACAATTTGGCAGTTCGCTAAGAAAATTTCACGCAACAGGTTTAACAAATAACAGATTCATTTCTCATTTCTCTTTGTAAAGTTTTAATGTATATTTTTAAAAATTTATATAATGCTCTGTGTAAACAAAACAAAAAGCACTTTATTCCTAAAAGATATATTTATAGCCAAAAATGATATTTCTTTTATAGATTAAATTTGAAATTACATTATTCCACTGCGAAAATTACTGTCGCAAAACACTTCTTAAAATTTATTATTGTAACTCATTGAGGTGTGCTTAGCAATAATAATACGCAGCGCTTCGAAAGAACTGAATTATTACCCAAATTTTTCACGTGATTTATTTACAGTGGATTAAACAGCATTCTTTATAAATAAATTTTCACTTTCACTAATACTTTTAAGATATATGTTATGCCTTAAGTTTAATAATACCTTTTCAGCGATTTCTTCTTGATTGTGTCCGTTAATATATATGAACACATTCAACGCTTGGAAAAGTTGCATTAATGGATTTCACGATATTAATTTCTGCAATAAATCTGTTGTACTGTTAGTTAGAAAGAAAGCGTGAATGCTGAATAATTATTTCGCATTGTAACATAAATCCATGGTTTTCTAGATTTAATTAGATGTTATTCACAGGAAAAGTTTTGTATTTAATTTTGTGCTTGAGAAAATATATTTTGCTAATTAGTTTTAATCTTTTCTGGTATTTAATAAAACGAAAAGTCATAACATTCTGGCAATTTCAAATAATATTTATTGTTATAATTTGTTTTTTCATGATTATTAAAAATGCGTATGTGGATTATATGTACAAATTTTTTAAACTATTAGATAAAGAAATTCAAAAATTCAGAAACTAGATAACTACGCAAAAAATACAAAAATTTGACAGTTCGCTAAGAAAATTTCACGCAACAGGCTTAACGGGTAACAGATTTGCACCTCATTTCTCTTTGGAAAGTTTTCATACATATATTAAAAAATATATATATAATGTTTTGTGCAAATATAACTTAAAGCACTTTATACCTGAGAGATATGTTTAATGCCAAAAGTTATATTTCTTTCACAGATTAAATCTGAAAGCACATTACTTGGCTGCGAAAATTACTATCGCAAAACACTTCTTAAAATTTATTATTGCAACTCATTGAGGTGTGCTTAAAAATAATAATACGCAGCGCTTCAAAGAAACTGAATTATTTCCGAAATTTTTTAGATGTTTTATTTACAGTAGATTAAGCAGTATTCTTTACAAATAAATGTTGACATTCACTAACACGTTTAAGATCTATTACAAGTATCTACTAAAATTATTTTACTTTTAACTTTAGTAGCTTCGGATTTCAGACCATAATTTTATTTGTGGGATATTGTAAACCCCAAGTGAATAACAATTCGTTAATAAAAATATTCCTCATTAAAATATACTTAAAATAATTTTATTTTTCAAAAATTGGATAATTCTGCAAATTAGCTACTAAATTTAAAAATTATACACGATTTAACAGTTCTCTAAGAAAATTTCACGCAACAGGATTAACGAAAAACAGATTCATTTCTCATTTCTCTTTGTAAAGTTTTAAAGTACATTTTTAAAAATTTATATAATGCTGTGTGTAAATAAAACAAAAAGCACTTTATTCATAACAGATATGTTTAATGCCAAAATCTATATATCTTTTATAGATTAAATCTGAAAACACATTATTTGACTGTGAAAATTACTATCG